>OY728133.1:409336681-411836681 GCA_963277665.1 Viscum album
TTTCTTATTCATTTATTACTGAATATCGTTCATCATTAACAAAGTAAGGTGGGTATATTGAAAAGCATGACATCATATACTAAACAAAGGTAAACCTGGAAGATACTAATTGATGATAAAATTTATGTATAATATATGCATACAAATATGTGATCATGATAATAAAATATAATTTTATTACCCAATAATTCATATATCATAAAAGAAGAGTCCTCAAAAAAATAATTCAAAAGACATGAGTCATTAGGGTGAAAAATAATCTGTAATCAATCATAGTCCTCTTGATTATATAATAATAATATGAAAATTTCATAGTAATTATGGAACAAATAAAATCCTAAAAAATATTTTTATTTTCCAATAATCACTTTCCAATATCATCATAATATAATGTGCATTATCCCATAATGGATTGGGTGAACCCCGAAATATATTTTCAATAGTAGAATGGGAAAACCCCCATACAATTTCACAATATCCAATAATATATCAATAAATATCTAATTTATTAGAAGGGTATGAAATTTTGATCCCACATATCACCTAATTAAAACCATAATCATGTCTTCCACAACATTATAAAAGCATTCTTCATTTTTTCATAGAATAAGCCAAGAAAAATAAATGTGTTTTAAAAAATTTTAATAATCACACAGTAAAAATAAATATAGGGAAAGAAAAACAATTTATCATTAGATCGCATCACTTGTGAATCATAAGAATTAATAAAGGAAGCAGACATTGATTAAAAATACCCTTAAAAGAAAATTCAAATATTTATTTTACTATATGAGAGAAATATCATTTTCTTGTGATAACAATTAAAATTTAAATTCCATTAATATTCAGAAAATTATTTTATATAAAGATAACCATAGCAAATAAATATGGAAGCTTCAAATAATGTTCATGGTGACTCAAAAATCCATCCACTTCACAAACATTAAATAAAATATTACATTCAAAAATTTTAAAAATGTGTAAGAAAATGCTTTTGTGAAAAAATGTGATATTTTAGTTTAAAATCCATTTGAGACATATAGAAATATGGTTAAATATGACCTTAATAACCCATTATATTATATAAAATAACATTCATGTAAATATTTTAAAATTGGACATGCAAGAAAAATGTCATTAAATAAATATGAAATGAGGTATGATTCTCATAAATACATTTTATGGATCATGTTAAGTAACAAAGGGAGGAAAATGAAAGGAAAACATGATAACTAAAAAACAATAACAGGAAAATAAAATTTATAATGAGGAAAAATAATAATCCAAGAATGAATATTCCTAAAAAATCATTATAAAATAGATAATTTGGTATAACAATGTTACTTACAAAGAGGTTCATGATTCGGGAAACTCCTCAAAATCTTCATACACATTCATATTATCCTGAATAAAAAATATTGATTTTTGATTTAGTTACAATAAAAACCTAATCATAATATTGTTTAAATTTATAATTTCTTTAATATTTATAATTTAAATTTATTGAAAAATCATCATTAAAATCATTATTTTCGTGTTAACAATTTAGATTCTCTTTTTATATTTGGTTTTATGGTTCTTTTCCATTTATATTGTTCATGGATTAATAATTTCTATAATATTAACCATGTTATAAGTATAATATTTATTCATATAATAAAATTTAATAACTAATAATGTAATGTCTATATAAAAAGTTATTTAAAACACTTCATTGAAATTGTAGTCCACAAACAAGCCCGAGTAGTGTTTTTAATTGCCCAATGAATGGAGAGAGAGAATGATAAATAGTAATATATATTTAAATATTCCTATTAATATCATAAATTTAATATGTTATTTTTAAACACATGTTTATTTCTAAAAATTTATATGATACATAAAAAATGAATCACACATCTTTATTGATGTCTTAATCCACATGCATGCATGAACGACGTTATCATATCTCATAGGATGAGAACAAGGCCCAAAATACTTATACCATTAATATAAATAAAATTATTTATATTAAGAATGGAATTTAATCATGTTATTATTATTATAAAATAATTGAATGATTTATAGTAACAAGTACACAAAAAAGGATTTCATGTAGATGATTATCATTTCTTTGAGATATTTTATTTAGATCTTTTCTTAAGGAAAATTGGGATGGTTTTTTAAGAAAACCAAAACCTAACGATTGTATCTATATAAGTTAAAATGATATTTATGTAGATTTTGTTTGATCTATGTGGCTTATTATTGTTGGAATATGATAAGAGAGGATGTTCTGATTTTTAAGCGAGGGGAGCCGAACCCTATTAATTATATTGAATTTTTAAATACTATATGGAACCATTCATGTGAAAGTGGCTCCAAATTGGAACAGATTTGAATATTGGATTATATATAGTTGAAATGATTTAATCCAATATTATTTTAACATGTCATTTGGTTTTTTATCCCATAACCCCTCATTAACCCATTTAACTATTACTATTTTAATTTATATATATCATGGTTACTATTTATTTTGACGAAAAATTAAGCTGAACTATTTAACAATTTATAACATAATAATTAAAAATTTAAAATCAATAATATAAAATTACATTCTTATATGTTCAATAAATTCTTATTAAATTTATATCAAAAACTGAAATGAATTACTTTTTTAGAAAAATGAATATCAAAAAATAGTAACGAATTTTTTCCTATTTCATACCTAAATATAACAATTAGATAAAAGGTAAATTATGGTATTAAATAGAATATCTAAAAATATTATTCAAACCCCTTCATATGGTGTAATTAGTTTTACTTATTATGATAAATAACATTGTTCACATACAAATAGTTTTCTGAGAAAAGTATCACTTCTCACCTTAAAATAATTTTAATTTAATTTATATCTAATTGAAAGAAATGTGTTAATTATATATATGAATTAAAAAATTTCATACACTTCATACATTGAATTAATTATTAACTAAAAAAATCATGAAAAATAAATTATTATAAATTTTTTTATGAGAATTATTTTGGATCAATATTATTTACAATTTGAAAAATAATAATTTTTTATATATATAATATTTTTAATTATCATATCATATGCCTAATTTTATAATTTTTAATCATTATTCTAATATTTTTATCATTTTAAGCTTTATTAGATATCAGATGAATATAATTATTAAAGAGAAATATTTTAAAAAATCTTTGGGTGTTATATTCTACCACTTATAAGAATATCACCCTCAAAATCATTTATCACCATTATAAAAAATAGTTGTTATCTCGAAATAATTTTTTCCTCAAGAACCCTTATAGCTTCCCCAAATTTATGATTTACCTTTAAAACATCGACTTAGGTAGTGGATTTAAATCATAACACATTACTTATTAAATATAAAATCAGAACTGATTATTAACTATGAGATTGATCGTTATATTGTCATAAAACAATATATTTTCATAATTGTGAAGGATATAATATGTAATTTATAAAAATATCTACATGGAATACATTTTGAACTCAATAACGGTTCAATGGAAGCACCAATTATAAGTTAATATCTAAATAAAATCATGAATCTCAAATGTAATAATACATCTGGGGATTATGATTCTCATATGTCCAAATCTCAAAAAAATATTCCATGTATACATACATAAGAATTAAATATCACTAAATTACATCTCTAAATAATGATGATGATTATCAACATAAATAATCAATAATATTTTAGATGGTGTAGTATACTAAAGAATAAAAGTAATTTCTCTTACATTTCCCCATCTATCACACCTATAAAAATATCAATTCCCCAAAATCATCTCAACATGTTATTATCCTAGAATTCTATTTATAAAAGTATTCATAAGTTTTTATCAAAATTCAGGTGTGTAATTAATTTTTTTATGAAGGTTTGACTAATAGAAATTGTTCATCCTAAACTTTTTTATTATCTATAGATATATTTATTAGTCTGACATATTATGTTTTAAATTTATTCTCATGTACACTATCTATATAAAGATGATATAATGTTCTAAATCCCACATATGTATTAAAAAATTTCTAAAACTGTATCCAATATATCAATGTAATCCTAAGATATTTATTATATATGGTTTAGATTGGTAGTCCATGCAACCATACCACTTATAAAACATATAACATGCTGATATTATTAAGAGAGAAATATAATTTAATATATATTCATAGGATGAATTAATAAAACTATAATATAAATTTTCTCTTGAGATATCATGGGGAGTCCCCCAATGAAATAAATTGCGATGTTTTCACTTTTCAACTCATGTGTGGGTAATGATTATAATGTTATTTATAATTTTTTATCCTAAAATTAATGTACTAGTATACTAATAATGATGATACATTCACTATAATATCACCCATTATGTTATCCCAAAATAATTCATTTTTATGATTATTGTACATCTTCTTACATCCTAGGGAAGAAATTTATTGAGAAATAATAATAATAATTAATGTGATCTAGTTATCTTATTTTCTAAATATTGACCACTTTTTTATTATATACATAATGATTTTATAATCATATATATGTCTGAAATTACACCATATATATAACACAATGATATAGTAAAATCCAAAATTACTAATTTCAGTTGAAAATCAAGATTTTGGTAATATTTCTTACAAAATTTCAATTGAAATGATCCATAAGATACTACTATGTCAATATACACGAGAACATGTCCCAATTTCACTATTGATGGATCAATTTAAATCCGAAACCATTATATATATTAGGGTACTGTGATTATAATTTCAATGACCTAAAAACACTTCATTTCCATTAAATCATCTCCATATTCATGAGCTAAATGGAATCTGTATCCCATCCCCATCAACATGGTTAGTGGATTAAATAGGACAGATAAATATTTAACAACTATTTTTTGATATACATAAAAAACTATGTATTTCAATCAGCACTATAATTCTAGTGAATTGTTCAATAACATCCATATTTTAGGGATCCAACCATATAACCTTGTGAGAAATTATATGACCAATGAATGATACATTCTATATCCAGAATTCACATTTAATAAATTTGTAATAAACTAATATTTCCTCAAAATATTTTAAAAACCCCATAAATTTTATAGATATTATTCAATTCATATTAAATGTTTTGTCGTATTATATATTAATATTACAAGAAATAGATAAAGCTAATCGTTAATGAAACTACTCATTATATCCAATAATTTAGTTGGTATATTGGTAAAACCTAATAGAATCAATATAAATTCAAAATAATCATACCATATATAAGGCCCCAACCTTCAAAATTACATAATCATGAAAGAAGTTAACAATTCACATTGAGGATCTTATTAGGTTTAGTGTTTTATAGAATTAGGCCATAAATATTAAATTAAATCTCAAATTTTACAAAGTAGATTCTTCGGCTCTGTATCCAATTTTTCATAAAATAAAAAACATTTAACAAAATTATGAATTATTTTCTTAATATAAATCTTCTTGAATTTTTCTATTCTTTAACCCTATCTTATACCCAGTGAAAAACATTTCAAAAACATGGTATGAGAAAAATATGATGAGTAAGTGTTATAAAATATTTAAATAAATTATTATCCCATCAATACATAAAAAACCTAACCTCTTTAACACCTCTTGAAATCATCAGATATATGAATAAAACATAGAAATCATAATTCATAATTGTAACATGTGACATCCAAAACATTATTACACTATAAGTTTCACTGCTACGTAGGGAATTTTGTTCAAAATACCCATTATAGTATATTCCCTACATTACTTAGTAAAATCATTAACATATACCTCTATCATGTTACCCAATTAATATGATCTCTATCTCAAGATCACCAACCCTAAGTTTATTATAGAACCACCCTATACGTAAACAATTCCGAAGAACCATAACATAATCACAATGCATAACACAAGAATGAAGGAGAGATAACATTTACACATTAAAATCACATTATATAATTACAATATATTGATAT
Source organism: Viscum album (assembly GCA_963277665.1). Lineage (NCBI taxonomy): Eukaryota > Viridiplantae > Streptophyta > Magnoliopsida > Santalales > Viscaceae > Viscum > Viscum album. The sequence goes on from OY728133.1 coordinate 409,342,724, forward strand.
AATCAATAAATTAATAAAACCATTTTCAATACCAAAATAAGTAAAAATAGTATATGGTTTTTTTTAAACAGTACGACTTGTTATGGTATCCAGAGATCAAATAATACCCATGGCTGCAGAAACGTCATTGTCACCACATACATTAAAAAGAAAAATTGTATTTTTTGTTTCCTGAAATGATTCATAGAGAAAATTTTCCCTCTGAATGAAATTAAAACTCAAATGGGTTTATACACCATATAGAGGAAAGTCGTGAATAAATCAATGCATGTCTCAATGAAAAGAGACTGAGACGAAGTCCCTTCACTCACGTCCAACATGAATAATTCATTCATTAATATACTGAAAAATAAAATAAAATAAATTTTTACTTTCTTTATAACATTGTTCGTGATTATTATTCATGTTATAAACATTACATATTCATTTAAGTTAGTAACGGTCATTTTGTCGATATTTGTTAGTTGAGTCAAAAATGAACTTCTTATAATTACTTGTTGTAGATGTGGTCAAAATTAAATTACCTTTGGAATTATCTTTATGATTTAGATATTATATATATCACATATATTGAGTATATATGTATATATATATAATAGTACATAACATTTTATGATAAGAAATGAAATGCAACAGTCCTGGAGATGGTAAGTCATAAGTACACATGAACCCTACATTCATTTATATTTAGCATTTAACGGAATGAAAACATAATGATAAATAAATATACTATAATTAATGTATAATATCATATATAATTTTAATAACTCCATCCTTTATACGTTCCACATACGAAATGAACGTTTCATATCACTTTGAAGGGGTAGTAGCCCACACTCCCTCAAATGAAATTATCTTATTTATCCATTATGGAAACCATAAAGGTATTATATAAAAAAATATAGAATCATAGATAGAATATAAATATAATATATATATATAACATATAAATACAGTTTCATCAATATGAACATCATGTGATGTGGTAGGAGATAATTGAACAATCATCGTCTCGTGAGGTAGTAGTTCATCATCCAAATAAACAGTTTGTTCATATAAATTAGATAGAGGGGTGTAGAAATTTATTTATAATACTAATCATTAAATAATTGTAGTATATTTATGATACTACTGTTGTTATAAAATAATGGACTAAAGAGGGTTTTGGGGGTTGGAGAATGAAAAAGAAAAGAAAAGGTCTTGGGAGAAGACGTTACATTTAAATCAGGTAACTCCATTTTCATTAAACCAAAAGGCTTTATTGAAATGTATTATCCAATAATTAATGATTTAAGAGGAAGATATGGATTTTGGTATCATATTTTAGAAGATGTTGGATTATCCAAAGGGCTTGAGAGGTGTGAGTAATGGGATAGTGGTGGTGTCCTATTATAAGAGATGGGAGGGGCACTTTTGAAAGGTTTAAAAGGATTATTTTTTTATACTATAAATTATGGATTCAAAAGGCCAACAAATCATTAAATTAGAAGATAATATGAATATAAGTCTAAATAGAATCATCCAAAAATAATTGGATAGGTTTTGGATATTTGATACTCCTTATAATTTTTATATAACCCTTTGTTAGCATATTTATGTTTTACCATGCCTTTTTGTATATTCATACAATATGGTTATTATATTTACTATAAAATTCCTAAAGATCCAGAAGTGGTTCATAATTAATTTATAAATATTATCTATGTTATTTGGATGAATCTTATATTTTTTGTATTAATAAGTCAATTTACAATATAATATTATTTTTAAACACATTTATGTCAATTCATATGTTATTCGTATCATAATTTTTAAAAAAATCCAAAACATATTGATTCATTCAAACAACTATCATTAATTATAATATAACAAGAGATATTTATCCCTATTTTTTTGGTTGGCATAATATGTTTAAAATAAATTTATTTTAGCATTTATAATCTTATTTATTTAATTAATTCATAAATAAGGTAATCACTTCATCACTATTGTGTCATAATTAAATTTATATAAATGAGATCTAAAAATTATAAATAAAATACCATGATTTATTAAATATTTTAATATTTTTAATTAATATTTATAGTCTAAAATATCACTTATATAACCCCATGTAAATTGTTTTTACAAAAAGATGTATGTTTATGTTACATTTTTTGAAACTTTAAAATAATTTTAACAAAATATCATTTCCACATACAAGTGGCTCTGTAGGGGCTGAGAATTGTCCCAAGTATTTACATGTTCAGAAACGTATCTTCCAATAGGGATAAAATATGTGTTATTATAATTTAATATTGTTATAATTTAATTTTTGTACTCTTATGTACCCGATTTACCCCTTAACCATGGTAAATAAAATATTGACCACAGTTACTATTCATAATGTCTAAAATTAAAAAGTTACTTATTTACACGATTTAGACCTCCAGATTCCAAATATGGAATTCATTTTTCCAAATTCATAACATAAAGATCATAAAAATTAATTTAAAATTATTTGACATTGTTAAAACTAAAAAGCGTTTTGTTAAGAAATAATAACTATTAACTGATTTACATTTGATTATATCAAATTTAAAAGTGAAATTACTTCCCATGACCAAAATTGGATTAAATGGTACCAATATAATCCAATTAATCTTTAAAAGGAATTAAAAGGATAATATAACATTAGAAATAAATCAGTTGAAAAGGCTGTTTTGAATTAAAATTTAGTAATTTTCATTATTCATTAAAAATGAACATTATCAGAAAAATACCAAACAATTTACCCAAATAAAATTTGGATATCCCAATTCTAAATAAGAAGATGATTTTTTCAAATGAAACATATAAAATTCATAGAAACAATAATTAAAATGTGTTTTGCATCAAAAGGCAGATAAAAGCAATTTTAAAAATATTTGTGTTTTTCATGCCTAAAATAGAAATCTTTCTCATTTTTAACCGATAAATATCTTTAGAAAAATTTAATGTCATTTAAAAAATATATAAAATAATATTGTAGTTAGTTATTTTTAGTCCCAACAATATAATTACTAGTTATTGACCAAGATTTAAAATAATATTATATTATTATTTTTCAGTAGGACTGAACCTTGTGAGCAGCATGAGATTTCAAAGAATCCCATTAATGCGTGTTGGGTATACCCTCGAACATTGCATCCCATTTAAAGAATACTTTATATTTAATTAAAAATTATTAATTAATGTAAAAATATCAAATCCTTTATTTACATGAGATGTTACATCCGTCCCCCCTTTTAATAATTGTGTCCTTACAATTATTATTCACTTATAAAATAAGTGGTGGTATTTATCCCTGATTGAATTTTTCAGATTTCCATGTTTCCTCTAGAACCATATAGTTTTCCGCAAAAACTTTTCCTGATTAATTTCTTTATTCCATAACACTTTCTCTCTTTGTTGAAGAATCTAGACTGGTATTTCCTCATAAGAGATATTCTCATCTAATTTAACTACCTCTGAACAGAAAATTTGATATGGATCTCGCATATACTTTCTCAGCATTAAAACATGAAAAAAATTGTGTACCTGGGATAAACATGGAGGTAAATCCACTATGTAACAAATTGATACAACGTTCCCTAGGATGTCATAGAGTCCAATGAACCTCGTAATAAGCATTCCCTTCATTCCAAAACGCATGACACATTTACATGGAGAATATTGACAATTAAAAGATAAACCACCTAGAAAGATAGATCCTTCATTATATTATCCACTCAACATTAATGCATGCTCTGAGCTGTACTCATGTGCCTCTTAATCAAATAATCTTTTTCTAAAATATCTTCTATTAATTCTTGTCCCATCTCCATCCTTTCACCTAATACATATTTAAAATGTAGTTTTCAACATTAATATATATATAATGCCTCAAAGGGAGCAATCTATATACTCGAATTAAAATTGTTATTATAAGAAAATTCAACCAATGAGTGATTTTGGCCCCAACATCCCTTGAAATATATTAAACAAACAGATATAATATAATCCAATGTATGAGTAATTCATTCTGACTTCCCAAATAATTGAGGCAAGAAAATCATTACTAAAATTTAATTCAATACCCAACAACTTATTAAGGCCTTTCCAAAAGATAGATGTAATCCTAGGATCACAATCAGATACAATAGTGAGGGGGGACTTCATGAAGCTAGACTATATCATTAATATACAACTGAGAAAGATTATATAGATACATAGAATCGCGAATAGAAAAATAAGAGAAGATTTAATCAATCGATTAATAATAACCTAGTTTTCATTGTTACCTCGAGATGTATTCAGAAATCCCCGAATGAAGCCCAGGGATAAATTTTTCCATTTCCACTCTGGCACCAATAAAGGTTGAAGAATTAGTTTCAGTAACTATCATTATAATTTAAAACATTTATAAGTCAAAAACATAACATTAACGTAAAAAATATCACTTTTCATTCCATCCCTCTAGTAATACTCACGATGATCTGTAAACATCTTAGTAGTGCCAAGATGAACTGAAAACGGAGAACTATGAGTTTCAAATAAAAACTTATTCTTCAAATGTGAATCATATATAACACATTATCTCTTCCCAACTCTCAAAATAAAATAATTATTAATATATAATTCATAAAAGATACCCATCTAAACCAACTCTATATTTTTCTGCAACTCATTATCATCCTTCAGCGCATGGTTATTATGTTTAATATATATTATTTCACTGACACCTAAATCAAAATATAATAATTTCAAGTACAAATTACTTCTAGGAAAAAGATCATCAAATCCTTAATCAATGGATCTGGTTCCAATGATAACATGGTTAATATAGCATTACTTTTTTTACTCAAAGCATCAGCAACATTATTTTCCTTTCATGAATGGAAATGAATCGTGAAGTCATAATACTTGATAAAATCCAACAATAGCTTATGTCTTATGTTCAGTTGTTTCTGAGTAAATATATACTTAAAACATTTTTGGTCATCATATATTTCAAATTTTACTCCTTACAGTTGATTTCTTCAAATTTATTATTCAAAATCAATAGTAGATAATTCCAAATCATGTGTAGGGTAATTTAACTCATGGGGTTTCAACTGACATGAAACATAAGCAATTACGTGATCATTTGGCCTTAGGACACAACCAATTCCTCTCAACAAAGAATCACTTTAGATATAATATTCACCATCTCTGGAAGGTAATTCCAAAACTATAGAATTATCCAGTCATTATTTCAATTCACAAAAACAATCATCACATTGTCTTGTCCATAGTATTTTAAACTTATCCGTGTTAACATAGACAGTGGGATACATAACCATGCTATGTTTTCTACAAACCTCCAATAATAACCTAATAAACCAAGAAAACTATAGATCTTAGGTATATTTGTGGGTATTGTTCATTAATAAACAAATGTTTTTTAGTAGGATGAACAATTATGAAGGTTTTTCTAAAAATATGACCAAGGAATGAATTTTTTTGTAACCATAACTCACACATGCTAAATTTACCATGTAGTTTCTTTTTATTTAAGGTTCTCAACACAACATTTAAATGAATTTCATGTTCCTTATTATTTATTGAATAAAAAAATATATCATCAATAGACACAAGTAGAAACATATCCAGGAACTCACACAATATTCTATTAATTATATCCATGAATTATGTCAGTGCATTGGTTAAACCATAAGGAATAACTACTAATTATTAATGTCCATATCTTGAAATAAACACATTATAAGGAATTTTTTATTTCTTTTCATTCAAATGATGGTACCCCAACCACTGGTAAATATAAGGAAAATATTGAGCTCCCATGATATGATTAGACAAACCCTCGATATGACGCAAATGGTACTTGTTATTTAATGTGATGTTATTTAATGATTTATAATAAACGAAATTTTTCATTGAAACATATTAATTCTTTAAAAAATAAGACAGGACCCCCACATGGTGATCTGCTAGTTTTTAAGAAACCCTTATCTAATAACTCCTGAAATTTCTTCTTTAACACTAAATGTTGAATCTGGGAAATTCGATTAGGGTGTTTTGAAATTTAATGCAAATAAAGAACTATGTTTACAATGAATTCCACTTCCTAGTCAGGTATTATACTAGTAAACTCATCAGGAAAAACATCAAGATTCTAATTTATCACTGGCACATCATTAATCCAAAAAGATACTTTGTTTTAAACAACATGTGCACGGTAACATTGATTTCCATATTATACTAGTTTCTATTCTTCCTAACATGTTATCAAAATTAAGGGTTCATTCTGGATGAAAAACTAAAATTCGTTTTGAAAATAAACATATTTACCACTAGAGTAAAACTAATAATGATAACAAGAAATCCAATCCATTCAAAAAAATAATATAAAACTCTACTAGAGGCAAAACATTAATGTTTTTAGATAGATTCTTTCAGCACACAAGGACAGAAATGTTCTTGTAATTTCAATTTTTTCAACATTTCTTCCTAGTGTTTTTACCACAATTTCAGGATTCATATATTGATATTGAATACCCAATTTACTATGAAATTTCTTAAAAATGAATGAATGTGTAGAAACTGAATAAAACAACACATTGGCATAATATGAATAATCAAACAGTGTACCTGATACTAATTCATTCGATGGACTAAAATATGTTGATGTTGTCGGAATGGATTTCACCACCCCTTTATATCTTATATTCCATCTTATTTTCCACAGTTGATTTCATTGTCAGTCACTCATTTTCATAATGACCCATTTCATTTGTCTTAAAATATTTTACTGACTATAAATCAGATTTTGTCTTTCTATAACCCTGATCATTTTTCAGTGCAACTACGATTCTTATACCCCATATTAGAACATCAGTAGCACTTAATAGAATTAAAAATACATTCCCCAGTGTTCTTTTTACCACAATTTTCATAACTTTTTCACATAATATTCTTACCATTTCACATTTTTTAAGAGTTCTTTCCTTTTGTCAACCAACTCGACCACTTATTCTATTGTTTGTAAAAGTACACCCGATGGAGACAACGTCCATTAAATTATGTTCATATTAACTCATTAGATATTTAATATCTTTAAAAATAAACTAATGTTAATTTATAATCTCATAATAACGTTTTTCAAGGTTATTATTCTTGTTGTAAAAATCAGATAATCATATAAGTTAATAACGGTCATTTTGTCGATATTTAGTACATCAGTCAAAAATGGCCGTCATATAATATAAAAATTTCCATTATTCAAAAGTAAATTATCTCTGGAATAGAATTCATGATTTAGATATTATATATATCATATATATATCATGTATTTATATATGTATAAATAATAGTATATAACATTAGATGATAAGAAATAAAATGTACCGTTCATGGATACGGTAAGTCGTACGTACGCATGAACACTACTTCCATTTCTATTTCATATTTAATGGAATAAAAATGTAATGATACATTGGTACATTATAATTCTATTATAATATCATATATAATATCAGTAACATCATAATTTATATGTTCCACAAATGGCATGAATGAGTCATATCAATTTGAAGGGGCGGTATTCTGCACATCCTCAAATGAAATTGTCAAATTTATCTATTATGTAAATCATAATGATAGGATATAAATGAAAATTATAGAATCATAGAAATGATATAAATATAATATATATTACACACATATATATTTCAATTATAATGGCCGTCATTGGAGGTGGGAATAGATATTTGAACAATCAGTATTTCATGAGGCAGTAGTTCGTTGTCCACAGAAACAGTATGTTGGTATCCATTAAATGGAGGTCTGTGGAATGTTAGATTGAATCCATCTCATAAAAACATAATATTATATTTATTATAATGTTGTTTTTATAAAATAATGGACTAAATAATTTTTTGGGGGTTGGAGATGAAAATTAAAGAAAAGAACATGAGATAATATGTTACCTTTAAATTGGTGAACTCCCACTTTTGTGAACCAAATGACTATATTAAATGGCGTTATTACCAATGTAAAGATTATAGGAGGATTATAGTGATTTTGGGAGATTATTGTATCATTTTTTGGATGATCCAAGGGGCTTGAGAGGTGTGAGTAATGGGTTAGAGGTTGTGTCCTTCTATAAGAGGGTGGAGGGGCTCTTTAGGATAGTTTGAATGAATTATTTTATTATAAAATTATTTCTAATTTAAAAAGGTCAAAAACTAATTAAATTCAATGATACTATGAATATAGGTCGAAATAAAATCATTCAATAATAACTAGACAAGTTTTGCATAATTTTTACCCCTTACATGTTTTATTTAACATGTTGTTAACATTTTTAACTTTTACCATGTCTTTTTGTATCATCATACTATATGGTTCTTTTATTTATTATAACATTCAAACAATAAAAAAGTGGTTATTTAATTACATAATAAAACTTATCTATGTAATTTTTCTGAGTCTTATATTTTTAGGATTATTTTATCAATTAATAAAATAATATTAGTTTTAAAAACTCATTTTGTCAATTTATATACTATTCATATCAAGACATTTAAAAAAATTCTAAAACAAAATTATTATTTAAAAAAATGTTCATTAATTAAAATATAATAAGTAATAATTATCTCTAAAATTTTCTGTTGCATTAAAATGTTAAAAATAAATCTATTTTAAAATTTATAATCTAATTTATTTAAATCATTCATTAATAGGGTAATCACTACATCAACATTGTGTCATAAATAAATTTAGTTATATGATTTATAAAAATAATAAAGAATATAACAAGATGTCGGAAATATTTTTACCATTTTAATTAATATTTACAGTAGAAATGATTCCTTATATAACCCTATATTATGTTTTTATTACAAAATTATATATATTTTAGTTACATTTTCCTTAACAATAAATTAATTTTTATAAAATGTCATTTCTATATACAGGTGGCTCAATGGGGTCCCCAAATATACCCATTGATGCCTATGGTTAGACAAGTATCACCCAAATGGGTTTAGACATGTTTTAGTGTAATTAAAAATTATTAATTAATTATTTTTTACCATTATTTACCAGATTTTCCTTTTAACCATGGTAAATAAAATATTTACTAAAATTACTATTCATAATGTCTTATTAAATTTACATATTTATACTATTTGGAACTCTTAATTCCAAATATAGAACCAATTTTACCAAATTTAGAACACAGAAGTTGCATAAATTAATATAAAATTAATTCATGTTGTCAAAACCAAAAAGGCTGGTTTTATGAAATCCTAAATATCAAAAGATTGACATTTGTTTATGTCCAATTTAAATGTGAAATTACATCCAATGAAAAAATTTGGATTTAATGGTAAAAAACATTGTGAAACTACTCTTTAAAACAAATCAAATGTTTAATATAACTATATAAATAAATCCGTTGAAATGACAATTTTGAATTAAAATGATTAATTTATCATTATTGATTAAAAAATGAATTTTTTCATAAAAATACAAATAAATTACTGAAAGTAAATTTTTATGTCCAACATCAAATTGAAAATTTTAATTTGTCAAATAGAACGTATAAAAGTGACAAAAAACAAATTTAATAGGGGTTCTTCATTGAAAGGTAGTAAAATTACTATTTAAAAATATTATAGTTTTTTATACGTAAAATCAAATTCATTCTCATTTTAAGCCTCTAAATCTTATTGGATAAATGTAGAGAAATTTGAAAAACATTTATAATCATATTTTAGTTAGTTCTATTCATTCCCACAAATACAACGACATGGCGTCAACTACTATTAAAAGTAATACTATATTATTATATTTCAGTATGGATCAGCCTTGTGTGCAACATGATATTTCAGAGAAACCCATTATTGTGTGTCAGTAGTTGAATTGAACATAGCATTCCCGTTAAATTAATATTAATTTTTAAATCAAAAATATTAATAAATTTGAAAATATCATATCAAATATTTTCCTGAGATGTTATTTCCTTCTCCACTTTTAAAAATTGTGTCCACAAAATTTTTATTCGATTATCTAATAATTGAGGGTATTTATTCCTCATTTCATTTTCAAATTCCCACATCGTGTCTTCATCCATATGGATTTTCCATAAAACCATTACCTAAGTAAGTACATTATTCTGAAATACATCCCCTATTCAGTCAAGAATCTGGACTGGTTTTTCCACATACGAGAGATTCTCATCCAAAAGAACGTCCCATAGTCTAAAACATTGAGATAGATATAGAATATAATTTCTCAACATTGAAACAAGAAAAACATTATGTACTGGTGACAAAAATGAAGGTAAATTCACTTTATTGGAAACTGATCCAATTTTCACCAAGATTTCATAGTGTCCAATAAACTTTATAATAAGCATTCCCTTTATACCAAAATTCATGAAACTTTTTTTATGCAGAATATTTGAGAAAGATAGTACAACCTACCTCAAAAAAAAATAATTTATTTGGTTATCCGTAAAACTTTTCTTCCAGCTCTGAGCTGTTCTCATGTGCTTTTGAATCAACTGAACATTTTTCCCATATCTTATACAAATTAAAATCCCATCAACTTCCTTTCACCTACTTCATCCTATAATGCTAGAGTTTGACAGTTATATCCATATAATGACTCAAATGGAACCATCAACATACTAAAATAAAAAAAATTATTATATAAATGTTCAACCAAAGAAATATGATTGTATAAACATCCCATGTAATCCATTGAATACACACATTTCATATCCTCCAATGACTGAGTTGTTTATTTTGACTTCTTATCTGATTGTGGATGAAAAGATATACTAAAATTTAATTCAGTACACAATGAAATGTGAAATTCTTTCTGAAATATAGAAGTAAACATGGATTCATGATCTGTTACAATGTAGAGGGGAACTCCATACTACATGACAATCACATTACCATAAAACCGAGAAAGATAATATATAGACAGAGTATCTCGAATAGATCGAAATTGATCAGATTTATTCAATTGATTAATAATAACCAATATTGGTGTGTTACCTCGAGAAGTATTTGGTATTCCCACAATGAATCCCATGGACACATTTTCCCATTTCCACTCTAGCACTGGTAAAGGCTTAATCATTTCCTTTCTTTAACTATAGTTCTACTTTAAACTATCGAAAATTCCAACACATCACAGTAAAGTCAACAATATCTCTTTTCATTCTATCTCACTAGTAATACTCATGAAGATCTCTAAAAATCATACTAATTGAAGGATGAACTGAAAACAGAGAACAATGAGCTTCACATAACAACTCTTTGTTCAATTTTGAATCACAAGGCACACATAATATCTTCCCAAATAACAAAATACAATCATTATCAATGTGAAATTCTGGAAATGAACCTTTCTAAACCAACTCTACCATTCTCTGAAACTCATTGTCTTCCTTCTGCACTTTCATAATTCTATCTGATAGAGATGATTTCATAAAAACCTGAAACCAAATATTATAATTTCCTATACCAACAACTTCTATTTAAAATTTCATCAAATTGTTAATCAAAGGATCTTGTTTCAAATATAACGTTGTTAATGTATCAATACATTATTGTCTCAGAGGATCAACCACATTATTTTCCATTCCTGGATGAAAATTAATAGTGAGATCATATTCCTTGATTAAATCAAACAATATCATATGTCTTATGTTCAATTCTCTCTTAGTGAATATATAAATCAATCTTTTGTGGTCATTAAATATTTCATAAATTAATCGATACATATGATGTCTCAAAATCATTAATGAAAAATCAAAAACATATAATTCCAAATCATGTGTAGGATAATTTCACTATTGTGGTTTCAACATATATGAAGCATAATAAATTACCTGATCATTATGCATTATGAATCAACCACATCCATTTAACAAAGCATCAATATGTATAATAAATTCACCATCTATGGAAGGTACTTACAAAACTGGAGTATTAAAAAATCTTCTATTCAATTCCTGAAAACAATAATGACATTGTTTTTTCCAAATGAACATAACACTTTTTATAGTTATCATAGTCTGTGGGATACATAACAATGAAATGTTTTCAATAAACCTTCCATAATAGCTTACTAAACCATGAAAAATACTGATCACAGTAATATTTTTGGGTCATATCCATTCTTCCACAACTTATGTTTTAGCAAGATCAATAGTACTGCCATTTTTTGAAACAATGTGACTGTGGAATGAAATTTTTAATAACCATAACTCAAACATTCTATGTCTACCATATTGTTTATTTTATTTTAATATTTTCAAGACAACTCACAAATGAATTTTATGATCCTCATAAATTTTTAAAGAAACCAATATTTCTTCAATAAACACAAACCAAACATATCCAAGAACTCACAAAAAATTATATTCATAATATCCATGAATACCGAAGCTACATTTTTTAAACCAAAAGGATTACTACAAATTCGTAATGGACATATCTAGCACAAAACATGGTCTTTTGAATTTTATCTTCCTTTAAATTCAACTGATGGTACACCGACCTCAAATCATTTTTAAAAAAATTTGGAGCTCCAGAGAGATGATCAAGAATATCATTGATATGACACAAAAAATACTTGTTCTAAACCTTAATGTCATTCAATTCTTAATAATTAATGTAATGTCTTGTTGAAACATATTTCTTTTTGACAAACAATATAGGACCACCACATGGAGATTTGCTAGTTTGAATGGATTGTTTATCTTATAACTAATTCAATTTTGTCTTAAAGACTAAAAGTTCAATTTGGGAAATTGGATAAGGGGGTTTAAAAATTGTCGTAGCATCAGAAACTAAGTAAATTGTAAATTCAACTTTCCGTTAAAGTATTATTCTAGGAAACTCATCATAAAATTTTTTCAGATACTCATTCAACATTGGCACATCATTAATCTGAATTTTTCTTTTGTTTTCCTAAATATGTTAATAGTAAAATTCATTTCTATCATTTACTAGTTTCTCTACATTTTAATATGTTATAAAAAGTAAGGGTAAATTCTTGTACACAAAATGATTTTTTTTAAAAGAATCATCTTTATATCTACATGAAATCTTTGCATGATAAATAGAAAGTCATTACAAACACAAAATAAAATCAAACTCTACTAAAGGAAAAACAATAATGTTTGTAGTTAGGTTTTTTCCGTACAGAATGAGAGGAAGGTTTCTGTAATTTATACTTTTTCTAAACATTTCCTCCTTGTGTTTTCAATATGTTCAGGATTAATATATTGAGATGGTTCACCCAATTTACTAAAAATATTCCTAGAAATGAAAGAATATGTAAACCCTGAATCAAACAACACATTGGCATATTCTGAATAAACAAACAGTGTACCTGGTACTACTTCATTCAATGGCCCAACATATGTTGAAGTTGTTGGGAAGGATTTCACCACCCCTTTCTATTTGTAGTATGGTTTATTTTCTTAGTTGAGTTCTTTATTAGAAACTCTTTTTCATAATGACCTATTTTATTTCCATTAAAAGATTTTATTAACTGTAAATCAGATTTTGTGTTACCATTATCATAACCATATTCAGTGCAATTTGATCCTTATACCCCTTTTTAACACATTAGTTGCACTTACCAAAATTCAAAAGTCATTCCCCACTATGATTTTTACCAAAATTTTTATAAACTATAAACATAAGTTTCTTAACATCATAATTTTTTGAATAGTTCTACCCTTTTATCTACCACATCAACCACTTATTATTTTTTTGTACAATAACTCATGATCATTGGTAAACTCCATTTCAACCTTCTCCACATAACAATGATGTTTTGCATATTTTTTGAACTCACAAGAACCTCATTCCATATGATACACGGGATTTATTCCTGATTAAAAATTATTGATTTTACTCTAATGATCTCATTTGTAATTTGGAGCATACATTTCTACGTGAGTAAAATTTTCTTCATTAAATGACATTGATTCATCCTCCTGCCTAAATTCTAGGAATTATTTTTCCATCCTCAAACGAACCTCCTTATGAAAATATTTCTCAATAAACATACCTTTGAATTCATCCCAATCAAGAACATAAATATCATCACAATCCCTAATATTTATCACTATCGACCACCACAGATCAGCTTCACCTTTAAAACGGTAAACAACAAGACTAACCTTATGATGTTTCAAAAAACCAATGACATCAGAAATCTTATCCAATGATTTCATGCACCCTTCATAATTCACATGGTCAGATGATCCTCTAAATTATGGGGATTTTTCCTCATGAAATGATCTACTACTGACATGCTCCTATGTGGTTGATCTACCAAATCTCATGCATGGATACCACCAATATTTATTTTTGGATTCAACTGTGTCATCAATGGAACATAATGATAAGTTCCAATTCTGACCATATCATGATTCTGATTTGGAATGTTGGTTTTCTCTGTCCATCGTCCTATCACAGCTCCCCTATTTCCTCTGCCAAAAACCATTATGAACAAAAAAATTATAGGTGAAGAACCATGGTAATATATATATTATTTATTATCTCAATACCATCATAAATTAAATTATAGATATTAATTTAACAATATCCTGACCCTTAAATGTTTCTAAACCTTCCTCTAATACCAACTATAAGGCCCCAACCATAAACATTACATATTCTTGAAATAAGTTAATAACTAACATTAAAGATATTTTCAGGTTATGTGTTTTATAGAATTAGCCTATAACTATTACATTACATCTCAAATATTATAAAGTAGGCACTTCTACTAATTATCCTTTTCTTTATAACTTAAAATTCTTATAAGGAAACATGAATTATTTTCTTGATATAAGTCTTCTCGAATTCTACCTTTCTTTTTCCCTTCATTATACCATGTGGAAAGCATATAAAAACATTAGATGAGATTTAAAAGAACAAAAAGGGTTATAATATAAATAAATAAATCATTAGTTTGTCAATAAATAAGAAACATAAGCTCATTAACACACCTATTGAAATCGTATGATTTATTAATAACACATAAAAATCATTTATCATAAAGGTAATGTGTGGAATCCATAACATATTTATGTTTTATCTTTCACAGCATCATAAGGAGTTATGTTCGAATATGTATCAATGTATATTACCGATGTCATTTAAGAGAAACATTAATTTTTACCTTTGTCACATTACTCAATTCATTGGAGATTTATCTCTGGCTCACCGACCCTGGGTATATCACGTAACCACCCGCATATGCAAACAATTCCCAAGAACCATAACAAAATCATACCACATAACAAAATCATAAAAGAAAGAAAACATTTCTACATTGAAATCACAATATATCATTTCAATATATTGGATTAATAAATCCATTCACAAAACCATTTTCAATACAAAATACGTAATAAAAGTATATGGTAATTATTTTCATTTTAAAAATAGTACGGATTGTTATGGCTGCCAAAGAACATAAAATACACACGACAAAGGAATGTTCATTGTCACTATGTATGTTATAAAAAAGCATTATTTTTTCTGATATTAAAACACTTAATAGATAAGAATTCACTTTTATTAAATTTAATAGTCAAAGGGGATTATACATCATATAAATGAATATTGTGTATAAATCAATGTATGACTCAATAAAAAGAGATTGAGATGATGTCCCTTACCTACTGTCTATATCGACACGTTCGTTCATTAATCTTGTGAATAATAAACTATATTTAACTTCTAAATTCTTCAGAAACTTTATCATGGTCATAAATCCAATTATAAACATTATGTATTCATTTATTTTAATAACTATAATTTTTCCAATATGTAGTACTTACGCCAAAAATGAAATTATATTAATTAAAATTCATCCATTGGTAAAAATTACATTATGTTCAGAATAATAATAATGATTTAGTTATTATATATATCATATATATCCAATATATATATTTATATATTTATTATAGTATATATCATTTAGAGATAAGAATTAAAATACATCTTTCATTGAGATGGTAAGATGTACGTAAGCATGAACGCAACATTCATTTCTATTCCATATTTAATGGAATGAAAAAATAATGATACAGTGGTATATTATAATTAAATAATAATATCATATATAATTTCATTAAGACTGTCTTTTATACATTCCATATATGGCATGACTGAGTTAAGTCACTTTGAGGGGGTGGTAGTCCAAACATCCTCAAATGAAATTACTGTATTTAGATATTATGGAAACCATAAAGATATGATAGAAATGAAATATATAGAAACATAGATAATATGTATGTATGTAAGTATGTATATTTATATATAGGAGGTGTCCTTTTTTGGAGGTAGGATAGGCTCTTTATGAATGTTTAAAACTGGTATTATTTTATAATATGAATTTCAGTTTCAAAATGCCCAAAAATCATTAAAGTAGAAGATAATTTGAATATAAGTCTAAATAAAATCAGCCAACATTAATTGGAAAGGTTTTGGATATTTGATACCCCTTATCATTTTTACTTAACCCTTTGTTATCTTATTTATGTTTTACCATGTCTTCCTATATATTCATACTATATGGTTATTATATTTACTATAAAATTCCAAAAGAACCACAACTGGGTCATAATTAATTTATAAACCTTATATATTTCATTGGGATGAATCCAATATTTTTAAGATTATTATATCAATTTAGAAAATAATATTAGTTTTAAACACATTTATATCAATTCATATGTTATTCCTATGAAGAATTTATAAAAAAATCGAAAAAATATTGATCCATTCAAACAACCAAAATTAATTGCAATATAATAAGCTATAATTAACTATAAAATTTGTGGTTGGCATTAAAATTTTAAAATAAATTTATTTTAATATTTATAATCCCATTTATTTAATTCATTAATTAATAAGGCAATCAATTCATCACTATTGTTTCATAATTAAACTTATATAAATGAGGTCTAAAAATTATAAATAAAATACCATGATGTATTAAATCTTTTTATATTTATAATTGATATTTATACCAAAACATATCACTTATATAACCCCATGTAAAAATTGTTTCACTAAAACATATATGTTTATGTTAATTTTTTTGTAACATTAAATTAATTTTTACAAAATATCATTTTCACTTACAAGTGGCTATGTAGGGTCCAAATATTATCCCAAGGGAATACATGGTCAAAATATTCTCTTCCAATATGGATAAGACATGTGTTACGCTAATTTAATTTTATTATAATTTAATTATTTTACTCTTATTTACAAGATTTACCCTTTAACCATGGTAAATAAAATATTTACTACAGTTACTATTTATAATGTATAAATAAAAAAACATACCTATTTAAAAAATTTATACATTTTGATTCCAAATATGGAATTTAATTTTCCAAATTCAAAACATAGTGGTCGAAAAAATTAATTTAAATTTTTTTCACATTTTCATAACTAAAAAGCACGTTGTTATGAAATAATAACTAATAAAATATTGACATTGGATTATATCTAATTTCAATGTGAAATTACATAAAATAACCAAAATTTGATTAAATGGTAAAAATATAATACAATTAACCTTTAAAAGAAATTAAAAGGACAATATAACAATATAAATAAATCAGTTTAAAAGGCTATTTTTAATTAAAATTTAGTATTTTCCCCTATTTATTAAAAATGACCTTTATCACAACAATACCAAAAAAATTACCTAAATAAAATTTGGATGTCCAAATTATAAATAAGATCATGATTTTGTCATGTGGAAAATATAAAAGGAATAGAAACAATATTTAAAATGGGGTTTCCATCAAAAGGCAGTTAAAAAGTCTTTTAAATATATTTGACTTTTTTATGCTTAATATCGGAATCATTATCATTTTTAGCCAATAATTTTTTTAGATAAATTAAATGTCATTTTACAACATTTATAATCATATTGTAGTTAGTTATTTTTATTCCCACCAATACCATGACTAGTCATTATCTAATATTTAAAATAAAATTATATTATTATTTTTCAGTATGACTCAACCTTGTGTGAAGCATGAGATTTCAAAGAAACCCATTAATGCATGTGTGGTATACAATTGAACATAGAATCCCATTTAAAGAATAATTAATATTTAATTCAAAAAAATTAATAAATGTGAAAATATCATATCCTTTATTTACATGGGATGTTACATCTGTCCCCCCTTTTAAAAATTATGTCCTCAAAACAATAATTTGCTTATAAAATATGTGGGGGTATTTATCCCTCATTAATGTTTTCAGATTTCCATGTTTCTCTTCAACCATATTATTTTTCTGTAACAAAATTACTTGATTAATTTCCTTATTCCACAACACTTTCTATCATCGGTGAAAAATATGGACTGGTTATTCCTCTTAAAATCTATTCTCTTCCAACTAAACTACCTCTAAACATAAAACGTGAGATATATCTCACATGTACTTTCTAAATATTGAAACGTGAACAACATTGTGTACCTCGGATAAAAATGGATGTACATTCACTCTATAAGAAATTGATCCTACTTTCCCTAAGAATTCATAGAGTCTAATGATCCTCATAATAAGCATTCCCTTAATACTGAAACTCATCACACATTTCCATGGAGAAACATTGAGAATGAAATGATAACCTACCTCAAAAGAAAGATCCTTCATTCTGTTATCCACTCAACTTTTATGCTTGCTCTGAGCTGTACTCATGTGCTTCTGAATGAAATGAACTTTTAATAAAATATATTCTACCAATTCTTCTCCCATCACTATCATTTCACCCACTTCATCACAAAAAAGTAGTGTTTGAAACTGACATCCATATAATTCCTTAGAGGGAACCATTTGTATACTAGGATGAAGGTTGTTATTATTAGAAAGTTCAACCCATGAATGATGTTGTACCCAATATCCCATGAAATCCATTAAACAAACACATATCATGTAATCCAGTGAATGAGTTTTTCATTCTGACTACCTATCTGATTGAGGATAAAAAAGATGTAATAGTATTTAATTCAATACCCAATGAATTATTAAGGCCTTTCCAGAAGATAGAAGTAAACCTAGGATCACAATCATATACAATAAATATTAGAACTCCATGAAACTAGACTATACCATTAACAAACAACCGAGAAATACAATCTAGATACATAGTATCTCAATTAGAACAAAAATTTGAAAATTTAGTAAATAGATTAATAATAACCCAGATTTCATTTTTACCTTGAGATGTATTAGGAAATCCCACTATGAAACCCATGGATAAATTTTTCCATTTACACTCTGGAACCAGTAATGGTTGAAGCATCCCCTTCGGTAACTTGCGTTCTTCATTAACATGTTTAGATATAAAAAACATCACATTAAATTCAACAATATCACATTTCATTCCATCCCACTATTACTACTCTCTATGATCTCTATACATCTTAGTACTGCTAGGATGAACTGAAAATATAGAACTATGAGCTTAAAATAACTACTTATTCTTCAACTATGAATCACATGGAACACATAATCGCTTCCCAAAACTAAAAATAAAATCATTATAAATGTTTAACTTATGATAGATACCCATCTAAACCAACTCAACATTTTTTTCAACTCATTATCTTCCTTCGGCATATGCTTAATTCAGTCTGATATAGATTATTTCACTGACACCTGAATCAAAATAGAATAATTTCATGTACCAACAAATTCTAGGCCAAAGTAAATTAAATTGTTAATCAATGCATCTTGTTCCAAAGGTATCACAGTTAATGTAGCAATACTTTCTTGACTGAAATCATCAACCACTTTATTTTCCATTCTTGAATTGAAATGAATCTTGAAGTCATAATCCATGATTAATTCCTACAATAACTTTTGTGTTATGTTCTGTTCATTCTTAGTGAATATATACTTCAAAAAAAATTTAGTCATTATTTATTTCACAGTTTACTCCATACAGGTGATGTATCAATATATTTTATAAAAAAATAGTAGATAATTCAAAATCATGTTTTGGGTAATTTAACTCATGAAGTTTCAAATGACATGAAACAAAAGCAATTACCGGATCATTCGGCCTTTGGACACAACCAATTCCTCTCAAAAAATAATCACTATAGATATAAATATCACCATCTCTAGAAGGAAATTCCATAACTGGAGAATTAACCAATCATGTTTTCAATTAATGAAATCAATCATCACATTCTATTTTACAAATTATCTTAACACCTTTTCGAGTTAAGTATGTTTGTGGGAAACATAACCATGATATGGTTTCTAAAAACTTCTAGTAATAACCTACTAAACCAAGAAAACTATAGATATCTATTATATTTGTGGGTATTTGTTATTCTTCAAAAACATTTGTTTTAGTTGTATCAACAGTTATAACAATTATTGAAAAAATATGACCAAGGAATGAAATTTTTTGTAACCATAACTCATTGTTTATAAATTTACCATGTAGTTTCTTTTCATTTAAGGAATTCAATACAAAACATAAATTAATTTCATGTTCCTCATAAATTTTTAAATAAACAAAAATATCATCAATTGATAGAACCATAAAAATATCTAGGAACTCACAAAAAATTCTATTCATTATATCAATGAATAAATCATGAGCATTGGTTAAACCAAAAGGAATAATTTCTAATTCTTAATGGCCATGTCTAGAATGAAACATAGTCTTTGGAATTTCTGATTTCTTTTCATTCCACTGATGGTACCCCGATGTCAGGTTAATATAAATTAAATATTGATCTCCCAGGAGATGATAAAAAAACTCATCGATATGACACAAAGGATACTAGTTCATTACAGTGATGTTATTTAATGATTTATAATCAATGAAATTTCTCATTGAAACAACTTAGTTTTTAAGAAAAATAAATAGGACCCCCACATTGTGATGTTCTAATTTGTATGAAACCCATATCTAATAAATCCTGCAATTTCTTATTTATCACTAAATGTTACATTTGGTAAATTAGATAAGGGAGTTTTGAAATTGGCTTCGAATCAAAAACTAAGTATAAAATAAATTCCAATTCCTAGTCAGGTATTATACTAGGATACGTACCAAGAAAAACATCAATATACTCATTTACCACTGGCCCATCAATAATCTGAAAAGTTCCTTTGTTTTCAATAAAATGTGAATGGTAACATTCATTTTAATCTTCTACTACTTTCTCTTATTCCTAATATGTAATAAAAATTAAGGCTTCATTCTGGAACAAAAACTAAAATTATTTTTGAAAAGAAACCTATTTACAACTAGATTCAATCAAATCATGATAAATAGAAATCCAATCCATTCCCAAAATAATATCAAACTCTACATGAGGGAAAAAAATAATGTCTGAAGGTAGATTCTTTCAATACACAAGGACATAAAGGTTCTTGTAATTTCATTTTTCTCAAAATTACCTCCCTATGTTTTTACCATAAGTTCAAGATTAATATATTGAGATGGAATTACCAATTAAATAGAAAATGTCAATGAAATGAAAGAATGTATTGAACCTGAATAAAACAACACATTGGAATAATATAAATAATCCAACAGTGTACCTAATACTACTTGATTAGATGGCCCAACATCTGTTGATGTTTTTGGAAAGAATTTCTCCACCCCTTTCTATCTTATAGTCCAGCTTCATTCCCTCAGTTGAGTACTTATTCAGTCACTCATTTTCATGAAAACCAATTTAATTACACATAAATTATTTTACTAACTGTAAATAAGATTTTTTTTAATTCCATAACCCTGACCATTTTTAGTAAAATAATGATTCTTATACCCCATTTTACCACATTGGTAGCACTTAATATATTTCAAAAGACATTCCCGAGTGTGTTTTTTACCACAATTTTTATAATTTGTAAACATATTTTTCTTACCATTTGATATTTTTGACGATTTCTTTCCTTTCGCTTTCCAACTCGACCTCTTATTCTATTGTTTTTAAAAGAATTCATGTTCATCGAGAAACCCAATTTCCACAATATGCACAAATAAAATATTTCATTCATAACATTTGACCTCAGGAGAACCTGAATCCCTTCAATACATTGTCATTAGTGTTGTCTAAAATTGATTGATTTTTATATCAATAGCTCATATGTAATTTCGAGCATACCATATCACGTGAGTGAATATTTCTTCATAAGATGCCAAAGAGTCATCATCCTTCCTCAATTCTACGATTTTTTCCATCCTAAGATGAACCACCATAGGAAAATATTTCTAAATAAACCCACCATTGAATTTATCCCAAGAAAGAGCATCAATATTCCCACTATCCCAGATATTATTCTTAGTCGACCACCACTGAGCAACTTTACCTTCAAAATAGTAAACAAATAGACTAACCTTAAAAAGTTAGGAACACCCCTAGATATCAAAATTCATCTACATTGGTCTCATCCACCGTTTAGATAGAACATGGCCAGATAATCCTTTGAATGATGGGTGACATTGCGTCATGAAATTCACCACTACTGACATGTTCCTTTGTGGTTGATCTACCAAATCTCGGACGTGGATACCGCCACCATTTAAAGCCTGAGAAAATTGTTCCATTACTACAACAAACTAATCAGTTCTAATTATGACCATCTCATGTTTCTCAATTGGAAGGTTGTTTTCCTGTTGATGTCGTCCCATCATAGCTGCCATGTTTTCTATGTGGAAGACCATTCTAAACACAGGAAAACCTTAGGTGATGAATAATATTAATCTTTAAATGTTTTATCATTTCAATCTTACCATTAATGTTTTTAAGGACATTAATTTAATAATATCCTATCATCTAAAGTTTTCTAAACCAACTTCTAATACCAACTATATGGCCCTAACAATAAACATTACATATTTCGGAAGGAAGATAATAATTCACATTTAAGATATTTTCAGGTTTAGAATTCTAGAGAACTAATCTATAACTATTACATTAAATGTCAAATATTAAAAATCAAACACTTATAGACATTAACCAATTTTTTCATGAAATAAAAATTCATAAAAGGAAACAATTATTCATTTTTTGATATAAATCATCTTCTTCTCTTACTTTCTCTTACCATGACTTATACCATGTGAAATACACTTCAAAAACACAGGATAAGTAAAAAATATCATTAATGGTTTTAAAATAAAGAGAGAAATAATTAGTCCACGAATACATAAAAAACATAATATCTTTAACACACCTCTTTAAATCATAATATTTATTAATAAGAAATAGAAATCATTTAACATATTGTAATATTGTAAAATCCATTACATACATATATTTTATCATTCATAACTATATAGGGAGTTACAATTGAATACATATAAATTTATATTCCATAAATAACATAGTCGAAACATTAATGTTTACCTCTGTCACATTTCAAAATGCATTGGAGATCTATCTCGTACTACGTCACTCTACATATATCACATAACCTCCCGTATACAATAACAATGCAAAAACCATAACATAATCCTAAAACATATCACAAGAATAAGGAAAATATAACATTTCAACATTGCAATAAAAATATATCATTTCAATATATTGACATAATAAATCCATTAACAAAACAATTTTCAATTCCAAAATACATAAGGAGAGTATATTGTATTTATTTTCATTTTAAATACACTACAACTTGTTAAGGTAGCCAAAGATCAAATAATACCCACGGCGGAAGAAAGGTCGTTGTCACCACATACGATACAGAGAAACATTCTATTTGTCATTTATTAAAATTATTAATAGAAAAAATATTCCCATTGAATAAAATTAAATGTCAAATTGGATTATACAATGTATAAAGAATTTATTTGTATAAATCAATGTATGCCTCAATGAAAAGAGATGGAGAAAATGTCCCTTATATTGTTTCCATATTGACTCGTTCGTTGTTTAACTTCTTGAAAAATAAGCTAAAGTTAATTTCTACATTCATCATAACCTTTTTCAAGGTTATTATTATTTTTTAAACATTAGATAATCATATAAGTTAATAATGGTCATTTTGTCGATATTTAGTACTTGATTCAAAAATGAACTTCTTATAATGACAAATTGTCCATTTTAAAAACTTCAATTATCTCTAGAATGAAATTTAGGATTTAGATATTATATATATCATAAATATATCATGTATTTATATAAGTATTTATAATAGTATATAGAATTTTATGATAAGAAATAAAATGTATTGTTCATGGATATGGTTAGTCATATGTACGCATGAACGCTACTTCCATTTCTATTCCATATTTAATGGAATGAAAACATAATTATACCTCAGTAAATTATAATTCTATTATAATATCATCTATAATATGAGTAAAATAATCATTTTTATGTTCCATATATGCAAAAAATGATCCATATCAATTTGAGGGGGAAGTAGTCTGCACATCCTCAAATGAAATTATCAAATTTATTTATTATATAAACCATAGTGATATGATATAAATGGAAAATATAGAATCATAGATACAATATAAATATAATATATATCACATATAAATACAGTTCTATAATAATGGCCATCATGAGTGGTGGTAAGAGATAATTGAAAAATCATCATTTCATGAGGCAGTTGTTCATTCACCACAGAATCAGTATGTTCGTATCCATTAGATGGAGGTGTGTAGAAGTTCAGATTGAATCCATCTCATAAAAACATACTATTATATTAAATATTATTTTTTTATAAAAAAATATATTAAATAAATTTTAGGGGGTTGGAGACGAAAATAAAAGAAAAGAACATCTGGGAAGATGTTACCTTTAAATTAGTTCACTCTGATTGGTTTGAACCAAAAGGCTATATTGAACTGCCTTATGACAAATGTAAAGATTATAGTAAGAGGAGAGTGATTTTGGGTTTTTATTGTATCATAGGATGGATGATCCAAGGGGCATGAGAGGTGTCAGTAATGGGTTAGAGGTGGTTCCATTTTATAAGAGGGTGGATGGGCTCTTTAGGATAGTTTGAAATAATTATATTATTATAAAATTATTTCTAATTTAAAAAGGTCCAAAACTAATTAAATTCAATTATAATATGAATACATCTTGAAATAAAATCATTAAATAATAATTGGATATGTTTTGAATATTTTTTACGCCTTACCTGTTTTATTTGACACATTTTTATCTTATTTATCTTTTACCATGTCTTCTTGTATCTTCATACTATATGGTCGTTATATTTATTAGAAAATGCCAAGATAAACAAAATTGGATCATTAATTACATAATAAACCTTATCTATGTTATTTTTCCGAATCTTATATTTTTAGGATTATTTTATCAATTAATAAAATAATACTAGTTTAAAAAAATCATTTTGCCAATTTATATACTATTCATATCATGACTTTTAAAAAATTTCTAAAATAATTTTAAATTTTAGAAAATGATCATAAATTGAAATATAACTTGTAATAATTATCTCTAAAATTTGTTTTTTCATTAAAAGTTTAAAAATAAATTTATTTTAATATTTATAATCTCATTTATTTAAATCGTTCATTAATAGGGTAATCACTACATCATCATTGTGCCATAAATAGATTTATTTATATGATTTATAAAAATAATAAATAATATAACAATATATAGTAAATATTTTTACCATTATAATTAATATTTATAATAGAAATTATTTCCTATATTACCCCATATAAAATTTTTATTACAAAACGATATATGTTTTAGTTACATTTTCCATAACATTAAATTAATTTTAATAAAATGTCATTTCCATATACAAGTTGCTCCATTTGGTCCCCAAATATACCCATGAATGCCCATGGTTATAAAAGTATCACCCAAATGGGTTTGGACATGTTTTAGTGTAACAAAATGTTATTAATTAATTATTTTTACCCTTATTTACTAGATTTTCCCTTTAAACATGGTAAATAAAATATTTACTAAAGTTACTATTAATAATGTCTAAAACAATTTATATATTTTAACTATTTGGAGCTCCTGATTCCAAATATGGAATCCATTTTCCCAAATTCAGGACACAGAAGTTACAGAAATTAAATTAAAATTACTTCCTGTTTTCAAAACGAAAAAGGGTGGTTTTATAAAATCATAAATATCAATGGATTGATATAAGTTTATATCCAATTTCAATGTGAAAATAAATAGAAAGAAAAATTTGGATTAAATGAAAGAAAATATAGTGTAATTACATTTTAAAACCAATTAAATGTTTAATATAACTATATAAATAAATCAAATGAAAAGATAGTTTTGAATTAAAATGTTGTATTTATCATTATTCATTAAAAATGAACCTTTTCATAAAAAAACCACAAAATTACCGAATGTAAATTTTGATGTCCCACTTCAAATTAAAAAGTTTATTTTGTCAAATAGAAGATTATAAAATTGACAAAAACAATATTTAATAGGGTTTCATCATCAAAAGGAAGTAAAATGACCTTTTAAAAATATTATAGTATTTTCATGCATAAAATCAGATTCATTCGATTTTAATCCTCAAAATTTTATTAGATAAATTTAAATAAATTTGGAAATAATATATAATCATATTTTAGTCATTTATGTTAATTCTCACCAATACAATGACTTGGCATAAACTACTATTTAAAATAATATTATATCATTATTTTTCAGTATGGCTCAGCCTTGTGTGCAACATGATATTTTAGAGAAACCCATTGTTGTGTGTCAGTTGTGGAATTGAACATAGCATCCCCTTTAAAGTAAAATTAATTTTAAATAAAAAATATTAATAAATTTGATAATATCATATCCAATATTTACCTGGGATGTTAC
Source organism: Viscum album (assembly GCA_963277665.1). NCBI lineage: Eukaryota > Viridiplantae > Streptophyta > Magnoliopsida > Santalales > Viscaceae > Viscum > Viscum album. The sequence goes on from OY728133.1 coordinate 409,369,629, forward strand.
ATCCTTCTCCACTCATAAAAATTGTGCCCTCAAAATTTTTATTCAATTATCTAACAATTGTGAATATTTATTACTCATATTATTTTCAGATTCCCATGTTGTGTCTTTAACCATATCGGTTTTCCATAAAACCATTTCCTCATGAGGTACCTTATTCTGCAACACATCCCCTCGTCAGTCAAGAATTTAGATATGTTTTTCCCCATAAGAGAGATTCTCAACCAACAGAACATACCATGGACATAAAAATTGAGATAGATCCATAATATTCTTTCTCAACATTGAATCATGAAATTTTTTTCGTATTAGCGATAAAAATGGAGGTAAAGTAATTATGTAGGAAACTGATCCAACATTCTCTGGGATTTTATAGGGTTCAATGAACTTCATAATTAGAATTCCCTTCATACAAAAAATTCATGAATATTTTCCATAGAGAATCTTTGAGAATGATAGGATAACCTGCCTCAAAAAAAGATCCTTTATTCGGTTATCCACAAAACATTTCTACCAGCCTTTAGCTGTTCTCATGTGCTTCTCATTCAACTGAACTTTTTTCCATATCTTATACCAATTATGGTCCCATCAACATCCTTTCACCTACTTAATCCCAAAAAGCCTGAGTTTCATAGTGTTATTCATATAATGTCCCAAATAGAGCCATCCTCATACTAAAATGTAAATATGTTATGTATTCCACAAGTATCCTTTTTGATAAATGATTTCTATGTGTTATTAATAAATCATATGATTTCAAGAGGGGTGTTAATGAGCTTATTTTTTTAATGTATTGAAAAATTAATGATTTATTTCATTATATTATAACCCTTACTATGTTTTTTTTGATCATCCAATTTTTTATGAGCTTTTCACATTATATAATGAAATCTAAGAGAAACGTAAAATTCGTGAAGATTTTATATCAATAAAATAATTCTTGTTTCCTTTTAAGAATTTTTATTTTAAATAATTGGATATTGAGTAGAAGTCCCTACTTTATAATATTTGAGATGTAATGTAATAGTTATAGACTCATTCAATAAAACACTTAATATGAAAATATATTTAATGTGAATTATTTGCATATTTCAAGACTATGTAATGTTTATGTTTGGGGCCTTATAGTTGGTATTAGAGGTTAGTTTAGACAACTTTAGGGGTTTGGATATTGTTATAATAATATCCATAAATTAATTTATGCTAGTATTGAAATGATATAGAATATAATTATTAACATATTTATTTGCCTATAATTTTTTTATGTTCAAAATGTTTTTCGGCAGAGGAAATAGGAGAGCTATAATGGGATGATGGCCAGAGAAAAATAACATTTCAAATCAGAATCATGAGATGTTCAGAATTGGAGGTGAAAAGTTTGTTTCATTGAAAACATAGTTGAATCAGGATATAAATGGTGGGGTTATCCATCCACAAAATTTGGTAGATCAACCATATAATAACATGTCAGTATTGGAGAATTTCATAACGCAACAACCCCATCATTTAGAGGATCATCTGACCATGTTCATTTTAAAGGGTGGATGAAAGCATTGGAGAAAATATTTGATGTCATAGGGTGTTCATATCATCATAAGGTTAGTCTTTTTGTTTACCATTTTAAAGGTGAAGCAGATCAGTGGTGGTCGATGGTGACAAATATCAGAGATAGTGAGGATATTGATGATCTTGATTGGGATTAATTCAATGGTATGTTTATTGAGATATATTTTAATAAATAGTATTTTATTAGGATGGAAAAATTATTGCTAGAATTATGGCCAGAGGATGACTCAGTTACATCTTATGAAGAAAAATTCACTCACTTGGAAATGTATGCTCCAAATTATAAGCGATATCTTTATAGTAAAATAAATAAATTTTTATCAGGATTAAATCCCAAGTATCGAATGTAATTAGGTTCTAATGAGTTCAAATGTTATGAAAAACATATTTGATGTGCAGAGAAGGTTCAAATGTTGTTTACCAATGACCAGGTGTTCTTGGACAATAAAAAAAGAATAATTGGTTGCGGTGGTATATAAAATTGAAGAACTCATCAAAAAATTCTTCTGTTAAGAATGTTAGGTTTATAGTTTATGAAAATTATGGTAAAAAGAAGACTGGGGAATGAATTTTGAATTTTTTTAAGAGAAACTAATGTGTTAAAATAGGGTATAAGGATCAAAATTGTACTGAAAAATATCAGGGTAATGGTAACAAAAAATCTGATTTATAGTCAATAAAATCTTTTATGTGAAATAAAATTTGTCATTATACAAAAAACTGTGCAACAAAGAACTCAACCAAGAGAAAAAAACCAGACTACAAATATAAAGGGGTGGTGAAATATTTTCCAAATACTTCAACATATGTTGGGACATCGAATGAGGTTGTATCAGGTACAATATTTGTTTATTCCGACAATTTCAATGTGTTGTTTGATTCAGGGTCGACACATACTTTCATTTCTAGAAACTTTTCTGTTAAATTGGGGATACCATCTCAATATATGAATCCTGAACATATAGAAAAAACACAAGAAAGAAATGTTTAGAAAAAATTGAAATTATAAGGACCATCCTCTCATTCTGTATGGAAAAAATCTACATGTTAACCTTATTATTTTTCCTCTCATAGAGTTCGATTTTATTTTGTGTTTTTGATTGGCTTTCTGTTTATCATACAAAGATTTCATATAGAGCTAAAGATTGTTCTTTTCCAAAAATATTCAGTTTGTGTACAAGAAGTAACCCCTACATTTGATAAAATATTAAAAATTAGAGAATCTAGTAAAATATTGAAATGAATTTTACTATTAACATATTGTGGGAAAGTAGAAAACTATTTAGATTAATGATGTGCCAGTGGTAAATGAGTATCTGGAAATTTTTCTTGATGACTTTCTTAGAATATTACTTGACTGCAATGTTGAATTTACAATTGAATTAGCTCCTGATGCTACACCAATTTTTAAACCCCCTTATCGAATTTCTCAAATTGAACTTTTAGACTTTAAGAAGAAATGGAATTAGTATACGATAAAGGATTGATTCAAACTAGAACATCTCCATGCAGTGGTCCTATAAAATTTTCTAAAAAGAAATATGTTTCAATGAGACATTCCATTGATTATATAACATTTAATAACATCACTGTTTTTAACAAATATCATTTGTGTCATATCAATGATTTTTTGATCATCTCTATGGAGCTCCGAATTTTTTAAAAAATAACACGAGGTTGGTGTAACATTAGTTGAATGTAATGGAATAAAACATTCCAAATACCATGTTTTGGGAAATATTTTTCCATTACAAATTTGTAGTAATTTATTTTTGGTTTAACAAAAGCAGCTTCTGTGTTCATGGATATTATGAATAGAAATTTCTGTGAGTTATTTGATAAGTTTACGGTTGTGTTTATTGACGAAATATTTGTTTATTCAGAAATTAAAGAGGAAAATAAAATTCATTTGGGAGTTTTCAGAAAATCTATTAAATAAAATAAACTATATGGTAAATTTAGCAAGTTTGAGTTATGGATATATGAAATTTTATTCCAAGGTCACATTATTTCAAAAAATGGGATTAATGTTGATCTTTTTAAGACAAAAGTTGTTAAAGAATGGACATGACCCAAAAATATACCTGAGATATGTGGTTTTCTTGGTTTACAATGTTATTATGGGAGGTTTTTTGAACACATTGTGTGGTTATGTTTCCCACAGTCTATGTTAAATCGAAAAGGTGTTAAGTTCATTTCGAGAAAAGAATGTGATTATTATTTCCATGAATTGAAAAGAATATTTGTCAATTCTCTAGTTTTGTAATTACCTTATATAGGTGGTGAATTAATTATATACAGCGATTCAATATTTCATTTATGTGGTTGTTTCCAAATGCATAATGATCAGTTAATTGCTTATGCTTCGTATCAGTTGAAACGAAAAGAGGAAAATTATCCTGCACATCATTTGGAATTATCTTCTATTGTTTTTGCATTAAAAATATTGAGTCATCTTATGTATGGATTAAAATGTGAAATATTTAATGAATACAATACATTGATGTATATATTCACTCAGAAATAGTTGAACATATGACATAAGATATTGTTGGATTTAATCAAGGATTATGATCGCACTATTCATTTTCATCAAGGAAAAGAAAATAACATGGTTGATTATTTGAGACAATAATGTAATTCTACATTAACAATGATACATTTTAAACAAGATCGTTTGATTGAAAATTTTATGAGATTTGAAATATAATTTGTTGGTACAGAAAATTACTCTATTTTTTCAGGTATTATTGAAATCATCTCTATCAGACCGAATTATGCAAGTGCAGAAGGAAGATAGCGAGTTACAGAAAATTGTAGAGTTGGTTTAAAAGGGTACAATTTTATAATTTCACATTGATAATGATTTTATTTTGTTATTGGGAAGATATTATGTGTTCCTTGTGATTCACATTTGAACAATGAGTTGTTTTATTAAAGCTCATGGTTCGCTGTTTTCAGTTCATCCTGGTATTACTATGATGTTTAGAGATCTTCGTGAGTATTACTGCTGAGATGGAATGAAAAAAGATATTGTAGACTTTTCTGTGAAGTGTTTTACTTTTCAATACGATAATATACAACTATAATTAAAGGAAGGGATGCTTCATCCATTATGTATGCCATAGTGGAAACGGGAAAATGTGTCCATGGGATTCATTGTGGGAAAAACAAAGACATCTCAACATAACATTGCAATCAAGGATATTATTAATCGATTGACTATATCTGATAATTTTGGTTCTATTAGAGATACTCTTTCTACAGATCAACGTTCTCGATTTTATGATAATTTTATAGTCATGTAGCATGGAGTTCCCCTTTACATTGTATCTTATAATGAATCCATGTTTACTTATATAATTCGGAAATTCCTTCATAAGTAATTGGATACTAAATTAAAGTTTAGTAAACATTTTCATCCACAATCAGATGGGAAATCAAAATTAAAAACTGAGACATTGGAGGATATGCTATGTGCTTATTCAATGAAATACATGGGATGTTGGGACCACCATATTTCTTTTTTTGAACTTTTATACAATAAAAATTTATATTTAAGTATGAGGATAGATCTATTTGAGACATTATATGAATAGAACTATCAAACTCAGGCTTTTTGGGATTAAGTATGTGAAAGGAAGTTGATGGGACCATAATTGGTATAAGATATGGAAAAAAGTTCAGATGAATGAGAAGCACATGAGAACATCTCGAGGATGGCAGAAATATTTTTTGGATTACCGAATAATGGATCTTTTTTTAGGTAGATTATCCTATCATTTTCAAATATTCACTATGGAAAATATTCATGAATTTTTTGTATGAAGGGAATTCTAATTATGAAGTTCATTGGACCCTATGAAATCCCGGAGAAAGTTGGATCAGTTTCCTACATAGTTACTTTACCTCCATTTTTATCGCTAATACAAAAAAAAATTCATGATTCAATTTTGAGAAAGTATATTTTGGATCTATCTCAATTTTTATGTCCATGGTATGTTCTGTTGGATGAGAATTTCTCTTATGGGGAAAACCCTTTCTAAATTCTTGACTGACGAGAGGATGTGTTGCAGAATAAGGTACCTCATGAGGAAATGGTTTTATGGAAAACCAATATGGTCAAAGACCCAACATGGGAATCTGAAAATAATATGAGGAATAAATACCCCCAATTATTAGATAATTGAATAAAAATTTTGAGGACACAATTCTTATGAGTGGAGAAGGATGTAACATCCCAGGTAAATATTGGATATGATATTTTCAAATTTATTAATATTTTTGTTTAAAAATTAATTTTACATTAAAATGGATGCTATGTTGAATTCCACAATGGACACACAACAATGGGTTTCTCTAAAATATCATTTTGCACACAAGGCTGAGCCATACTGAAAAATAATGATATAATTTTATTTTAAATAGTAGTTGACGCCAAGTCGTTGTGTTGGTGGGAATTAACAGAACTAACTAAAATATGATTATATATTATTTCCATATTTCTTTACATTTATCCAATAAAATTTAGAGGATTAAAATGAGAATGAATCTGATTTTAGGCATGAAAATACTATAATATTTTTAAAAGGTCATTTTACTATCTTTTGATGACAAGCCCCTATTAAATATTGTTTTTGTCAATTTTATAATCATCTCTTTGACAAAATAAACTTTTTAATTTGAAGTGGGACATCAAAATTTACATTCGGTAATTTTTAGGTATTTTTATGAAAAGGTTCATTTTTAATGAATAATGATAAATACTACATTTTTATTCAAAACTATCTTTTCTTTTGATTTATTTATATAGTTATACTAAACATTTAATTGGTTTTAAAATGTAATTGCACTATATTTTTTACATTTAATATAACATTTTCTTTATATTTATCTTCAAATTGAAATTGGATATAATCAAATGTCAATCCATTGATATTTATGATTTTCTAAAACCACCCTTTTTGGTTTTGAAAACAAGAATTAATTTTAATTTAATTTCTGCAACTTCTGTGTTCTGAATTTGGGAAAATGGATTCCATATTTGGAATCCGGAGCTCCAAATAGTAAAAATATGTAAATTTTTTTAAACATTATTAATAGTAACTTTAGTAAATATTTTATTTACCATGTTTAAAGGAAAAATCTGGTAAATAAGGGTAAAAATAATTAATTAATAACATTTTATTACACTAAAACATGTCCAAACCCATTTGGGTGATACTTTTATAACCATGGGAATTCATGGGTATATTTTGGGACCCAATGGAGCCACTTGTATATGTAAATGACATTTTATTAAAATTAATTTAATATTAAGGAAAATGTAACTAAAACATATATTGTTTTATAATAAAAATATTATATGGGGTAATATAAGAAATAATTTCTATTATAAATATTAATTATAATGGTAAAAATATTTACTACATATTGTTATATTATTTATTATTTTTATAATTCATATATATAAATCTATTTATGGCGCAATGTTGACGTAGTGATTACCCTATTAATGAACGATTTAAATAAATGAGATTATAAATATTAAAATAAATTTATTTGTAAACTTTTAATGCAAAAACCAATTTTAGAGATAATTATTACAAGTTATATTTCAATTTATTATCATTTTTGAAATTATAAATTATTTTAGAATTTTTTTAAAAGTCATGATTTGAATAGTATATAAATTGAAAAAATGAGTTTTTTAAACTAATATTATTTTATTAATTAATAAAATAATACTAAAAATATATGATTCAGAAAATGACATAGATAAGGTTTATTTTGTAACTAACGATCTAATTTTGTTTATCTTGGAATTTTCTAAAAAATATAACAACCATATAGTATGAATATACAGGAAGACATGGTAAAAGTTAAATAACATAACAGTGTGTCAAATAAAAAAGGTAAGGAGTAAAAAATTTTCAAAACCTATCCAATTATTATTGAATGGTTTTATTTCAAGATATATTCATATTATAATTGAATTTAATTAGTTTTGGACCTTTTTAAATAAGAAATAATTTTAATAAAATGTCATTTCCATAAACAAGTGGCTCCATTGGGTCCCCAAATATACCCATGAATTCCCATGATTATAAAAGTATCACCCAAATGGGTTTGGACAAGTTTAAGTGTAATAAAATGTTATTAATTAATTATTTTTACCCTTATTTACCAGATTTTCCCTTTAAACATGGTAAATAAAATATTTACTAATGTTACTATTAATAATGTCTAAACAAATTTAGTAATTTTTACTATTTGGAGCTCCTGATTCCAAATATGGAATCCATTTTCCCAAATTCAGAACACAGAAGTTGAAAAATTAAATTAAAATTAATTATTTTTTTCAAAACCAAAAAGGGTGGTTTTATAAAATCATAAATATCAATGGATTGACATTTGTTTATATCCAATTTCAATGTGAAAATAAATATAAAGAAAAATTTGGATTAAATGTAAAAAATATAGTGCAATTACATTTTAAAACCAATTAAAATTTTAATATAACTATATAAATAAATCAAATGAAAATATAGTTTTGAATTAAAATGTTGTATTTATCATTATTCATTAAAAATGATCCTTTTCATAAAAATACCAAAAAATTACCGAATGTAAATTTTGATGTTCCACTTCAAATTAAAAAGTATATTTTGTCAAATAAAAGATTATAAAATTGAAAAAAACAATATTTAATAGGGGTTCGTCTTTAAAAGGTAGTAAAATGACCTTTTAAAAATATTATAGTATTTTCATCCTTAAAATCATATTCATTCTCATTTTAATCCTCTAAATTTTATTGGATAAATGTAAAAAAAATATGGAAATAATATATAATCATATTTTAGTTACTGCTATTAATTCCCACCAGTACAACAACATGGAGTCAACTACTATTTAAAATAATATTATATCATTATTTTTCAGTATGGTTCAGCCTTGTGTGCAACATGATATTTTAGAGAAACCCATTGTTGTGTGTCGGTTGTGGAATTGAACATAGCATCCCCTTTAAAGTAAAATTAATTTTAAATCAAAAATATTAATAAATTTTGAAATATCATATCCAATAATTACCTGGGATGTTACATCCTTCTCCACTCATAAAAATTGTGTCCTAAAAATTTTTATTCAATTATCTAATAATAGGGGTTATTTATTCCTCATATTATTTTCAGATTCGCATGTTGTGTCTTTAACCATATCGGTTTTCCATAAAACCATTTCCTCATGAGGTACCTTATTCTGCAACACATCCCATCGTCAGTCAAGAATTTAGATAGGTTTTTCCCTATAAGAGAGATTCTCATCCAACAAAACATTCCATGGACATAACAATTTAGATAGATCCAGAATATACATTCTCAACATTGAATGATGACATTTTTTTGTGTTAGCGATAAAAATGGAGGTAAAGTAACTATGTAGGAAACTGATCAATTTTTCTCCGGGATTTCCTAGGGTCCAATGAACTTCATAATTAGAATTCCCTTCATACAAAAAAATCATGAATATTTTCCATAGAGAATCTTTGAGAATGATCGGATAACCTACCTCATAAAAGATCCTTTATTCGGTTATCCACAAAACATTTCTGCCAGCCTTGAGCTATTCTCATGTGCTTCTCATTCAACTGAACTTTTTTCAATATCTTATAACAATTATGGTCCCATCCACTTCCTTTCACCTACTTAATCCCAAAAACCGTGAGTTTGATTGTTCTATTCATATAATTTCTCAAATAGAGCCATCCTCATACTAAAATGTAAATTGTTATTATATAAAAGATCAACCAAAGAATGATGGAGGTCCTAACTTCCCATGTAATTCATTAAATAAGCACATAGCATATCCTACAATTTCTGAGTTTTTAATTTTTATTTCCCATCTGCTTGTGGATGAAAATATTTACTAAACCTTAATTTAGTACCCAATTACTTATGAAGGCATTTCTGAATGATAGATGTAAACATGGATTCATTATCAGATACAATGTAAAGGGGAACTCTATGCTACATTACTATCAAATTACCATAAAACCGATAACGTTGATCTGTAGAAAGAGTATCTTGAATAGAACCAAAATGATCAGATATAGTCAATCGATTAATAATATGCTAGATTTCAATGTTACATTGAGATGTCACTGTTATTCCGACAATGAATCCCATGGACACATTTTCCTGTTTCCACTCTAGCACACGTAGTGGATGAAGAATCCCTTTCTTTAATTGTAGTTCTACTTTATCCTATTGAAAAGTAATACACTTCACAGCAATGTCTAAAATATCTTTTTTCATTCCATCTCAGCAGTAATACTCATGAAGATCTCTAAATATCATAGTAATAACTGGATGAACTGAAAACAGAGAACTATGAGCTTTAATATAACAACTCATTGTTCAATTGTGATTCACAAGGAACACATAATATTATACCAATTAACAAAATAAAATCATTATAAATGTGAAATTCAAAAATTGTACCCTTTTAAAACAACTCTACCCTTTTCTGTAACTCACTTTCCTCATTCTGCACTTGCATAATTCGGTCTGATAGAGATGATTTCGATAATACCTGAAAAAATAGAGTAATTTTCTGTACCAAAAAATTAAATTTCAAATTTCATAAAATTATCAATCAAATGATCTTGTTTAAAATGTAAAATTTTTAATGTAGAATTACATTATTGTCTCAATGAATCAACCATTTTATTTTCCTTTCCTTGATGAAAATGAATAGTGCGATCATAATCCTTGATTAAATCCAACACTATCTTATGTCATATGTTGAATTATTTCTGAGTGAATATATACATCAATGTTTTGTATTCATTAAATATTTCACATTTTAATCCATACATAAGATGACTCAATATTTTTAATGAAAAAACAACAGAAGATAATTCAAATTCAAGTGCAGGATAATTTTACTCTTTTGGTTTCAACTGATACGAAGCATAAGCATTTACCTGATCCTTATGAATTAGGAAACAACCACTAAAATTATATATTGAATCACTGTATATAATTAATTCACCATCTATATATGTTAATTACAAAACCATATCATTAAAAAATATTCTTTTCAATTCATTGAAATAATATCACATTCTTTTTTTTGAAATGAACTTAACACCTTTTCGAGTTAACATGGTCTGTGGGAAACACAACCACACAATGTTTTCAAAAAACCTCCAATAATATCTTTCTAAACCAAGAAAACCACATATCTCAGTTATATTTTTGGGTCATGTCCATTCTTCAACAAATTTTGTTTTATCAAGATCAACATTAATTCCATTTTTTGAAATAATGTGACCATGGAATGAATTTTTTTATATCCATAACTCACACTTGCTAAATTTACCATATAGTTTATTTTATTTAATAGATTTACTGAAAACTCCCAAATGAATTTTCTATTCCTCTTTAATTTCTGAATAAACCAATATTTCGTTAATAAACACAACCACAAACATATCAAATAACTCACAGAATTTTCTACTCATAATATCCATGAACACATAAGAAGCATTTGTTAAACCAAAAATAAATTAATACAAATTCGTAATGGAAAAATATTTCCCAAAACAAGGTATTTGTAATGTTTTATTCCTTTATATTCAACTGATGTTACACCAACCTCGTGTCATTTTTTGAAAAATCCGGATCACCATAGAGATGATCAAGAAAATTATTGATATGAAACAAATGATACCTGTTCAAAACAGTGATGTTATTAAATGTTATATAATCAATGAAATGTCTCATTGAAACATATTTCTTTTTAGAAAATAATATAGGAGAACTTCATGGAGATGTTCTAGTTTGAATAAATCCATTATCTTATACTAATTCCATTTCTTCTTAAAGTCTAAAAGATCAATTTGGGAAAAAAAATAGGGGGGTTTAAAAATTGGTGTAGAATCAGGAAGTAATTCAATTATATATTCAACATTGTGGTCATGTAATATTCTAAGAATCTCATCAGGAAAAATATCAAGATACTCATTTACCACTGGCACATAATTAATCTGAATAGTTTCCTAGTTTTCCACAATAAGTTAATAGTAAATTTCATTCCATATTTTACTAGTTTCTATACTTTTTAATATGTTATCAAATGTAGGGGTTCATTCATGTACAAAAAATTGAATATTTTATGAAAACAAACATCTTTAGCTCTATAAGAAATATTTTCATGATATACAGAAAGCCAATACCAAACCCAAAATAAAATCGAATTCTACAAGAGGAAAAATAAAAAGATTAGCATGTATAGTTTTTCCATACAGAATGAGAAGAAGGTTCTTATAATTTCAATTTTTTATAAACATTTATTTCTTGAGTTTTTTCTATATGTTCAGGATTCATATATTTAGATGGTATCCACAATTTAATAGAAAATTTTCTAGAAATGAAAGAATGTGTAGACCCTGAATCAAACAACACATTGACATTTTCTGAATAAACAAATATTGTACCTGATACAACCTCATTCGATAGCCCAACATATGTTGAAGTATTTGGAAAATATTTCACCACCCCTTTATATTTGTAGTCCGGTTTATTTCCCTTGTTTGAGTTCTTTGTTGCACACTTTTTTGCATAATGACCAATTTTATTTCACTCAAAAGATTTTATTGACAGTAAATCAGATTTGTTGTTACCATTACCCTGATCTTTTTAAGTGCAATTTTGAACCTTATACCCAATTTTAACACATTAGTTTCACATAAATAATTTCAATATTCATTCCCTAGTGTTCTTTTTACCATAATTTTCATAAACTATAAACATAACTTTCTTAACATAATAATTTTTTGAAGATCTCTTCAATTTTATATACCACCGCAACCAATTATTCTTTTTTTCTTGTCCAAGAACACCTGATCATTAGTAAACACCATTTCAACCTTCTCCGCACATCAAATATGTTTTTCATAAAATTTTAATTCATGAGAACCTAATTACATTCGATACTTGGGATTTAGTCCTGATAAAAAATGATTTATTTTACTATAAGTATATCATTTATAATTTGGAGCATACATTTCCAAGTGAGTGAATTTTTCTTCATAAGATGTAACTGAGTCATCCTCTGGCCATAATTCTAGCAATAATTTTTCCATCCTAAGAAAAACCTATTTATTAAAATATATCTCAATAAATATACCATTGAATTAATCCCAATCAAGATCATAAATATCCTCACTATCCTTGATATTTGTCACCATCGACCACCACTGATCTGCTTCACCTTTAAAATTGTAAAAAACAAGACTAACCTTATGATGTTTTGAACACCCCAGGACAACAAATATTTTCTCCAATGCTTTCGTCCAACCATTAAAATGAACACGGTCAGATGATCCTCTGAATGATAGGGTTGTTGCGTTATGAAATTCTCCACTACTGACATGTTCTTATATGGTTGATCTACAAAATTTATGGATGGATAACCCGACCATTTTTATCCTGATTCAACTGTGTTTTCAATGCAAGAAGCTTCTCACCTCCAATTCTGACCATCTCATGATTCTGATTTGAAATGTTATTTTTCTCTGGCCATCATCCCATAATTGCTCCCCTGTTTCCTCTGCCGAAAAACATTATGAACATAAAAAATTTATAGGAAAAGAAATATGTTAATAATTAAATATTATATCATTTCAATACTACCATAAAATAATTTATGGATATTATTTTAACAATATCCAAACCCCTAAAGTTATCTAAACTAACCTCTAATACCAACTATAAGGCCCCAAACATAAACATTACATATTCTTGAAATATGCTAATAATTCACAATAAAGATATTTTCATATTAAGTTTTTTATAGAATTGGTATATAACAATTAAATTACATCTCAAATATTATAAAGTAGGCACTTCTACTCATTATCCAATTATTTAAAACAAAAATTCTTAAAAGGAAACAAGAATTATTTTCTTGATATAAATCTTCTCGAATTCTACGTTTCTCTTACCATTCATTATGCAATGTGAAAAGCACATAAAAAATTGGATGATCAAAAAAATCATAGTAAGGGTTATAATATAATGAAATAAATCATTATTTTTTCAATATATAAAAAAACATAAGCTCATTAAAACCCCTCTTGGAATAATATGATTTATTGATAACACATAGATATCATTTATCACAAAGGTTACTTGTGGAATCCATAACATATTTACATTTTATCATTCACAACAACAAAAGGAGTTATGTTTGAATACCCATCAATTTATATTCAATAAATCATTTAGGAGAAATATTAACGATTACCTTTTTCACGTTACATAATTCATTGGAGAGATATCTCTGGATCACCAACCGTAGGTAAATCACAGAACCACCCGTATATGCAAACAATTCTCAATAACCATAACAAAGTCATAACACATAACATAAGGAATAATGAAAGAAAAAATTTGCACATTAAAATCACAATATATCATTTTAATATATTGAGTTAATAAATCCATTATCAAAAACATTTTCAATACAAAATATGTAAAAATACTATATGGTATTTATTTTCATTTTAAAAGAACTACAGCTTGTTATGGTAGCCAAAGATCATATAATACTCACGATGGAAGAAAGTGTGTTTTCACTCTATACATTCTATAGAAACGGTCTTTTTATCGTATATTAAAACTCTTAATAGATAGAAGTTCCCTTTGAATTAATTTAACATCCAAATGGGATTATACATCCTAAAATGGAATGTTGTGTATAAAAAGAATGTATGCCTCGGTGAAAAGAGATTGAGATGATGTCCCCTACCTACTGTCATTATTGAATTTATCTTTTATTAATATTCTGAAAAATAAACTAAATTTCATTTCTAAATTCTTCAGATATATTTTCATATTTATAAATACTATTATAAAGATTATGTAATCATTTATTTTAATAACAGTAATATTTTCAATATTTCGTACTTGCGTCAAAAATGAAATTATTTTAATTAAAAGTTTTCCATTGGTAAAATGTACATTATATCCAAAATAATATTCATGATTTATTTATTATATATATCATAAGTATCCATTAATTATATACATATTTATAATAGTTTATATCAGTTGGTGACAATAAATAAAATGCACAGTTCATAGAGACGGTAAGCTGTACATACGCATGAACAATACTTTCATTTCTATTTCATATTTAATGGTATAGTAACATAATGATACATTGGTATGTTATAATTCCATTAAAATATCAAATATAATTTCAATAACACCATCCTTTATACATTCCACATATGACACTAATGAGTTATATCACATTGAGGGGGAGGTAGTCTGCACATCCTCAAATGAAATTATTGTATATAGATATTATGGAAACCATAATGATACTATGAAAATAAAAAATATAGAAATATAGATAATATATATATATATTATCAAATATATATAAAGTGCCATAATAATGTTCATCATGAGAGGTGGTGGAGATAATGGAACAATAATAGTATTGTGAAGTAGTAGTTTACTGTTCATAGAAACAGTATGTTCATAAAAATTAGATGGAGGTGGGTGGAAGTTTATTTTGAATCATTATACAAAAAAAAATTTATATTTAGGATAATTTTGTTTTTAAAATAGAATGGAAAAAAGATATTTCCGGGGGGTTGGAGAAGGAAAATTAAAAAAATTACTTGGGAGATGGCATTACCTTTAAACTGGTTAACTATAAGGCCCCAACTTTAAACCTTACTTAATCTTGAGTTATTACAAGATTACACATTGAGGATCTTTTTGGGTTTAGAGTTGTAGAGAATTAGATCATAAAACTTTCATTACATTCAACATATAAACAAAGTGGTTACATAAAGATAGTATTCTTCACTCCCATCAATGGAAACAAATTTAAAATAAAACATGGATTCTTTCTTGACACTTCCTTGACACTCTCATTATATCATGTACCTTTCCCTTGACCTATGAAAATCATTTCAAAAAACATGGGATGAGAATAAAAAGCTCAGTATGGGTTATAAAAATATGGAAAGGAAACATAAGTTCATATATACATAAGAATGAAATCACACTTTACCCATAAAACATAAGCAATTTAGCATACCTCATCAAATCATGAATAAATCATAGAAATCATAAGACATAAAGGTAACTTGAGGCATTCATAACATTCTTACGTAGGGAGTAACACTCTTGGTTACGTTTGGAATACTCATCATAGTATATTCACTAAATATCTTCAGAGAAACCTTAACGTTTCACTCCTTTGCGTTACCCAATGCATTGGAGAGCTATATTGGGCTCACCTGCACGTAGTTTATCACAGAACCACCCGTCATCATAATAATTCCCTAGAACCAGAACATAATCGTATCACATAAAAAATGCATAAAGGAAACATAACATTTCCACCATTCAATCACAAGATATCAATACAAAACATTGATATAAAAACGTTATGAAAACCATTTTCAATACAACAATAAAAGAAAAATAAAACATGGTATTTATTTTTCTTTTTAAAAGAAGGTATGTCTTATAGAGGATGCCGAAACCCAAATAATGGTCACGGCGGCGGAGAAGTCGTTGTCGCCGCATACGTATGAAAAAAACATTCCCTTTTGTCATTTTGTAAAATTCTTCGTATAAAAAATATTCCTTTTGGATAAACGTAAAAGTCAAATGGGTTTATACACCATATAAAACAAAGTTGTGTATAAAATAAAATATGCCTCAATAAAAGGTGATTGAGACGAAGTCCCATACCTCGGGTCCGACTTGACTCGGTCGTTCTTTAATCTCCTAAATAATAAACATGAGTTAATTTATACTTGTTTAAGAACCTTTTTCATGTTAATTATTCCTTTTATATCACTTATTTCCATGTCATGAACACTATGTAATTATTTAAGTTAATAATGGTCGTTTTAACGATCATTGGTACTTGAGTCAAAAATAATCCCTTTATAATTACAAGTTGTTCATGTATCCATTATATCCAGAATGGTATTCATGATGTAGATATTATATATGTCATATATATCTAGTACATGCATGCATTTTTAATATTACATAATCATTTAGAGGTAAGAAATGAAATGCACCGTTCATGGAGACGGTAAGCCGTACGTATGCATGAACGCTACTTTCATTTCTATTTCGTATTTTATAGAATGAAATCATAATGATATAAACATATATTATAATTCCATTATAATATCATATATAATATCATAGTTCCATCCTTTATACGTCCCACATATGGTATTTAACGAATCTAATCACTTTGAGGGGGTGGTAGTCCGCACTTCCTTAAATGAAGATATCACGTTTACCCATAATGGAAACCATAAAGGTATGCCCAAAATAAAAAATACAGAATCATAAGGAAAACATAAACATATTATATATCATATATAAATATTGTGACATCATAATGTCCACCTTTGAAGGTTTTATATGAATGTTGAACAATCATCGTTTTGGGAGGCAGAAATTCGCCATCCACGGAAACAGTATGTTCGTTAACCATTAGATGTAGGTGTGTGTAAGTGTAGATTGAATCGTTCTTATAACAACATCCTAGTATATTGAAGATACTGGATTTGTTACGAAAGAATTAAAAAAAAGAGTTTAGGGGGTTGTAGAAGCAAAATAAAACAAAAGGACTCAAGTGAAGACATTACCTTAAAATCGGGTAACTCCCTTTGGTTTGAGCTCAAAGGCTTCCTTGGGAAGACTTCTGCCCAAAGTGAGGATTCAAGGAGTAAAAGAGGAAAGTGGAGAGACAAAATGGGTAGAGGTTGGCAGAGCCATAGGCTTTGGGAGTGTGGGTATGGAGGTAGAGGTTGGGGCCTTTTCTAAAAGGAGAGGAGGGGCACTCTTGGAAAGTAAAGAAAATATTACTTTATTTGAAAAAGAGTTTTGGATTCAAAAGGACCCACATTGATATAATTCGAGGATAAGGTGACAAGGGTTCAAAATCCACCCATCCAATAGGTTTTGGACATGTGTAGGTCATAGATTTTACATTATCTTTTCATTTTATTTAAATCCTTTATTAATGAGGTAATCGCTACATTATTATGATGTCATAAATACATTTATTTATTTAATGTCAAAAATTTATAAAAAATACTATGAAGTAGGAAATCGTTTTATATTTCCAATGATTATTTATAATCAAAATTCTGACTTTTATAACCCCATGTAAAATTGTTTTAGTAAAACATCTCATGTTTGTGTCATTTTTTACTTTAACATTAAATAAAAGGTTATTTATGTCATTTCCCAACCAAAGTGGCTCCATGGGGTCCCCAATTTGACCCATGGCTTGTCGTGGTCGGCCATGACACATCCAATAAGGTTAGGACATGTGTCTAGGTCATTTCATATTATTAAAGAATTATTTTTACCTTAAACTACACTAATTACCACTAATCGCGATTAAAAACTTAATAAGTTACTATTCACCAAAAAATTATTTTAATCTCATTGAACCACATTTTACTTCTTAATGACAACCATGTATGTTGGATTTTTTTGAAATTCAAAACCCAAAGGTGGAAAAATTTCATTTAAATGGAAAATCAGTTTTTATAAGTACCACTTAGTGGTTTCACTATTCATCAAAAATTGAAGTTTTTCAGAAAGATACCAAAACTTCACCCTAAGCTATATTTGATACTCTGAATTAAAAAATGATGTCTATTTTAAAAAATTCAAATCATATAAGTTACATTAATTAATTTAATAATTAATTCCCGCTGTCATGACAAATATCGTGTTTTTATGAAACAGTAAGTATCAAAAGATAGACACCAGTTTAAGTCCAATTTCAAAGTGAAATTGATTCAAATGACCAACATTGGATTAAATGGTAAAAATATATTCTAATTTAACTTCAAAAACAATTCTAAAGATAATCTAATCATATAAATAAATTATATTAAAAAGTAGTTTTGATGTAAAATGCAGTATTTTTCATTATTCATTAAAAATGAACATTGTCAGAAAAATACCAAAAATTCACACAAAGTAAATTTTGATGTCCCAATAATAAATAATAAGTTTATTTTGAAAAACATAGCTTATAAAATTGTCAAAAGATAGATTTAAAAAATGGTTTCCCATCAAAAGGCAGTAAAACAATCTTTTAAAAATATTAGTGTATTTCATGCTTAAGATTGGATTTATTTTCATTTTACGCCTCTAAAACACTATCTAGTTCATTAATAGACATAGATAAAAATATCTATTATTCATTACTTACTTGGGATATTAAATCCTTCCCACCTTTAGAAAATTGCATCCCCACAATTTATTTACTTATCGAATAAATGGGGGTACTTATCCCTCATTGCATTTTCAGATTCCCATGTTGCCTCTTCAATCATGTGGTTTTTCCACAAAACCATTACCTGGTGAATCACCATATTCCTTAAGACTTGCTCCCTGTGGTCAAGAATCTGGACCGGTTGTTCCTCATAAGATAGGGTCTCTTCCAGCTGAACTACCTCTGGACTCAAAACATGAGATGGATCTGGCATGTATTTCCTTAACATTGAAACATGAAAAACATTGTGTACCTGGGATAAACTCAGAGGTAAAGCCACTCAGTATGCAACTGATCCAAATCTTTCTAGAATTTCATATGGTCCAATGAACCTTGGACTCAGCTTTCCTTTCTTACCAAATCGCATCACACTTTTCCATGGTGATATTTTGAGAAAAACATGATCACCTACCTCAAAAGAGAGATCATTCCTCTCGTTGTTCGCATAACTCTTCTGCCTACTATGAGCTGTTCTCATGTGATTCTAAATCAGCTGAACATTTTCTGCCATCTCTTCTACCAATTCTGGTCCCATCAACTTCCTTTCACCCACTTCATCCCAGAAAGATGGAGTTCGACACCACTTCCCATATAACGCCTCAAATGGTTCCATCTGTATAATGGAATGAAAACTATTATTATATGAAAATTCAACCAAAGAATGATGTTGGTCCCAACATGCCTGATAATCTATCGAATAAGCTCGTAGAATATCCTCCAAGGTCTGAATTGTTTGTTCTGACTGCCCATCTGATTGAGGATGAAAAGCTGTACTAAAATTTAATTCAGTACCCAACGACTTCTGAAGGCCTTTCCAAAAGTTAGAAGTGAACCTGGGATCACGGTCAGATACAATGGAGAGAGGAACTCCATGTAACCTGACTATCTCATTACGATACAAACGGGAAAGTTGATCAAGAGAGAAAGTATCTCGTATAGCAAGGAAATGGGAAGATTTGGTCAAGCGATCAACAATAACCCAGATTGCATTATTACCTCGAGATGTCGTCAGTAATCCCACAACAAAGTCCATGGATATATTCTCCCATTTCCACTCTGGCACTAGTAAAGGCTGAAGCATCCCTTTTGGTAACTGCCACTCTGCTCTAACCTGCTGACAAGTCAAACACTTCACAGTAAAATCAGCAATATCTCTTTTCATTTCATCCCACCAGTAATACTCCTGCAGATCGATGTACATCTTAGTACTGCCAGGATGAACTGAAAAAAGGGAACTATGAGCTTCACATAACAACTCTATCTTAAACTGTGAATCACAAGGAACACACAATCTCTTCACAAATCTCAAAACAAAATCATTATCAATGTTGAATTCTGGAAACATACCTTTCTGAACCAGCTATACCTTTTTCTGCAACTCACTGTCTTGCTTCTGTGCTAGCTTGATTCTGTCTGATAGAGATGATCTCACTGATACCTGAAAAAAACAGAAGACATTCCTGCACCAACATCTTCTATTGCAAATTTCATCAAATCCTTAACCCAAGGATCACGTTCCAAACACAACATTGCTAATAAAGCATTACTTTTTCGACTCAAATCATCAGCCACTTTATTTTCTTTTCCCGGATGGTAATGAATTGTACAATCATAATCCTTGATTAATTCTTGCCATTTCCTTTGTCTCATGTTCAATTCTTTTTGAGTGAATATATACTTTAGACTTTTGTGATCAGTATATATTTCACACTTTACTCCATACAAATGATGCCTCCAAATTTTTAAAGCAAAAACAACTGCAGCTAATTCCAAATCATGTGTAGGGTAATTTACCTCATGAGTTTTCAACTGTCGTGAAGCATAAGCAATTACCTGATCATTCTGCATTAGGACACAACCATGTCCTTTCAATGAAGCATCACTGTATATAACAAACTCGCCATTCCTGGAAGGTAGCGCCAAAACTGGAGCATTCACCATTCTTCTTTTCAATTCCTGAAAACAATCATCACATTCTTTTGTCCAGATAAACTTTACACCCTTCCGAGTTAGCTTAGTCATTGGACTAGATAACCATGAAAAATTTCTAACAAACCTTCGGTAATAGCCTACCAAACCATGGAAGCTACGAATCTCTGTTACATTTGTGGGTCTTGGACATTCTTCCACAACTTTTTTTTTGCAGGATCAACAGTTATTCCACCTTTAGAAACAATATGACCAAGGAAAGAAATTTGTTATAAACAAACCTCACACTTGCTGAATTTTCCATATAGTTTCTTTTCTTTTGAGGTTTCCAAGATATCCCTGAAATGTCTTTCATGCTCTTCTTTACTTTTAGAAAACACCAAAATATTATCAATGAAAACCACCACAAACTTATCCAAGAACTCATAGAAAATTCTATTCATTAATTCCATGAATACAAAAAGTGCATTGGTTAGCCCAAAAGGCATTACTACAAATTCAAAATGGCCATATCTTGTACGGAACACGGTCTTTGGAATATCTGCCTCCTTTACCTTCAGCTGATGGTACCCCGATCTCAGGTCAATCTTTGAAAAAAACTAAGCTCCCTGGAGCTGATACAACTTCATTTGATGTCCCAACATCTGCTGAAGTATTTGCAAAGGACTTCACCACCCCTTTCTTATTGTAGTCTAACTTCTTCCCATCACTCAATATCTTTGTCAGACACTCCTTTGCATAGTCACCCATCTCATTGCACTTATAACATTTCACTAACTGTAAATCAAATTTGGTATTACCATCACCCTGATCTTTTTCAGTGCAATAACGAGCCCTATGTCCCATCTTACCACATCGGTAGCACTTTCCAGAATTCAGAAGACTATCCCCAGCATGCCTTTTTCATCATTTATCACAAACTGGAAACATAGTTTTCTTACCACCAGACTTTTTTGATGAATTCTTACCTTTCTCTTGCCACCTCGGTTTCTTCTTCTGCTGGCTGTTATAGAACACTTGATCATCGGCAAACTCTATTTCCACCTTCTCTGAACATCGAACAAGCTTTTCATAACTTTTAAACTCACGATAAGCTAATTCCCTTAGATATTTTGGCGTTAATCCTGAGTAAAAATGATTGATTTTACTCTCAAGGTCTCAGATAAAATTTAGAGCATACCTCGATAATCGAGTGAACCTTTCTTCATAGGCAGCCAATGAGTCTTCCTCTTGCCCCAATTCCAAGAATTGTTTTTCCATCCTAAGTCGAACAGACTTAGGAAAATACTTCACAAGAAACATACCTTTGAATTCATCCCAGTCGAGAGCATCAATCTCATCAGCGTCCCTAATATTTTTAACCATCGACCACCACTGATCTGCCTCACCCTCCAAACGGTAAATTGAAAGACTAACCTTTTGATTGTCTGAACACCCCATGACATCGAAAATCTTCTCCAGTGCTTTAATACACCCTTCAGCTAACACAGAGTCAGATGATCCTCTGAATGATGGGGGATGTTGCCTCATGAAATGTTCCACCACTGAAATGTTCCTCTGTGGTTGATCTGGCTGATCTTGTGCATGGATACCACCACCATTTATAGCCTGAGTCAACTGTACCATCACTGCAACAAACTGTTCAGTTCCAATTCCGACCATCTCAGTATGCTGATTCAGAAGGTTATTTCCTTCTGCATGCCTTCCTAGCACTGCTTCCCTGTTTCCTCTACGGAAAACCATTCTGAACAAACATGTCTTAGATAAAGCAACATGGTAATCTTCAAATGCTATATCATTTCAATTTGACCATAAAAAAATATTTTTGGATAATCAATCAATATAATTCTAACTCCAAAAGTTATCTAAACTGACCTTTGATACAAACTATAAGGCCCCAGCCTTAAACCTTACTTAATCTTGAGTTATTACAAGATTACACATTGAGGATCTTTTTGGGTTTAGAGTTTTAGAGAATTAGATCATAAAACATGCATTACATTCCACATATAAACAAAGTGGTTACATAAAGATAGTATTCTTCACTCCCATAAATGGAAACATATTTAAAATAAAACATGGATTCTTTCTTGACATTTCCTTGACACTATCATCATATCATGTACCTTTCCATTGTCCTGTGAAAATCATTTCAAAAAACATGGGATGAGCATAAAAGGCTCCGTATGGGTTATAAAAATATGGAAAGGAAACATAAGTTCATATATATATATGAATGAAATCATACATTACCCATAAAACATAAGCACTTTAACATACCACATCAAATCATGAATAAATCATAGAAATCATAAGACATAAAGGTAACTTCAGGCATTCATAACATTCTTACGTAGGGAGTAACCCTCTTGGTTACGTTTAGAATACCCATCACAGTATATTCCCTAAATATCTTCAGAGAAACCTTAACGTTTCACTCCTTCACGTTACCCAATGCATTGGAGAGCTATATCGGGCTCACCCGCCGTTAGTTTATCATGGAACCACCTGTCTTCATAATAATGCCCAAGAACCACAACATAATCGTATCACATAAAACTTGCATAAAGGAAACATAACATTTCCACCTTTCAATCACAAGATATCAATACAAAACATTGATATAAAAACATTATGAAAACCATTTTCAATACCAAAATAAAAGAAAAGTAAAACATGGTATTTATTTTTCTTTTTAAAAGAAGTAATGTCTTGTAGAGGAAGCCAAAACCCAATTAATGGTCACGGCGGCGGTGAAGTCGTTGTCGCCTCATACGTACGACAAAACATTCCCCTTTATCGTTTTGTAAAACGCTTCATATAAAAAAGATTCCATTTAGATAAACATAAAAGTCAAAGGGGTTTATACACCGTATAAAACAAAGTTGTGTATAAAATAAAATATGCCTCAATGAAAGGAGATTGAGACTAGTCCCATACCTCGGGACCGACTTGACTCGGTCGTTCTTTAATCTCCTGAATAATATACATGAGTTAATTTCTTCTTGTTTAAGAACCAGTTTCATGTTCATTATTCCTTTTATATCACTTATTTCCATGTCATGAACACTATGTAATTATTTAAGTTAATAACGGTCGTTTTAACGATCAATGGTACTTGAGTCAAAAATAAGCCCTTTATAATTACAAGTTGTTCATGTATCCATTATACCCAGAATGGTATTCATGATGTATATATTATATATATCATATATATCCAGTACATGCATGCATTTATAATATTACATAATCATTTAGAGGTAAGAAATGAAATGCACCGTTCAGGGAGACGGTAAGCCATACGTACGCATGAATGCTACTATCATTTCTATTTCGTATTTTATAGAATGGAATCATAATTATATAAATGTATATTATAATTACAGTATAATATAATATATAATATCATAGTTCCATCCTTTATAGGTCCCGCATATGGTATTTAACGAATCAAATCACTTTGAGGGGGCGGTAGTCTGCACTTCCTTAAATGAAAATATCGCGCTTATCCATAATGGAAACCATAAAGGTATGCCCAAAATGAAAAATACAAAAGCATAAGGAAAACATAAACATATTATATATCATATCTAAATATTGTGTCATCTTAATGGCCACCTCTGAAGGTGTTATATGAATGTTGAACAATCATCGTTTCGGGAGGCAGAAATTCGCCATCCACGGAAACAGTATGTTCTTTAACCATTAGATGTAGGTGTGTGTAAGTGTAGCTTGAATACATCTTATAAAAAAATCTTTGTATATTATATATACTGGATTTGTTACAAAAGAAATAAATAAAAAGAGTTTAGGGGGTTGGAGAAGCAAAATAAATCAAAAGGACTCAAGTGAAGACATTACCTTATGATCGGGTAACTCCCTTTGGTTTGAGCTCAAAGGCTTACTTGGGAAGACTTCTACCCAAAGTGAGGCTTCAAGGAGTAAGATAGGGAAGTGGAGAGACTAAATGGGCAGAGTTTGGCCGAGCCAAATGCTTTGGGAGTGTGGGTAAGGAGGTAGAGGTGGGGGCCTTTTATAAGAGGAGATGAGGGGCACTCTTGGAAAGTAAAGAAAATATTACTTTATTTGAAAAATATTTTCAGATTCAAAAGGCCCCACATTGATATAATTCGAGTATAAGGTGATAAGGGTTCTAACTACACCCATCCAATAGGTTTTGGACTTGTGTAGGTCATAGATTTTACATTATCTTTTCTTTTTATTTAAATCCTTTATTAATGAGGTAATCGCTACATCATTATGATGTCATAAATACATTTATTTATTTAATTTCAAAAAATTATAAAAAAACAACTATGATGTAGGAAATCGTTTTATCTTTCCAATGACTATTTATAATCAATATTCTGACTTGTATAACCCCATGTAACAATTGTTTTAGTAAAACATCTCATGTTTGTGTCATTTTTACTTTAACATTAAATAAAAAGTTATTTATGTCATTTCCCAACCAAAGTGCCTCCATGGAGTCCCCAAGTTGACCAATGGCTTTTCTTGGTCGTCCATGACACATCCAATAATGTTAAGACATGTGTCTTGGTCATTTCATATTATTAAAACATTATTTTTACCTTAAACTACACTATTTACCACTAGTTGTGATTTAAAACTTAATAAGTTACTATTCACCAAAAAATTATTTTAATCTCATTGAACCACATTTTACTTCTTAATGACAACCATTTATGTCAGATTCTTTGAAATTCAAAACACAAAGGTGGCAAATTTTCATTTAAATGGAAAATTAGTTTTTATAAGTACCACTTAGAGGTTTCACTATTCATCAAAAATTAAAGTTTTTCAGAAAGATACAAAAACATCACCCTAAGATATATTTGATATTATGTATTCAAAAATGATATCTATTTTACAAAATTCAAATCATATATGTTACATTAATTAATTTAATAATTAATTCCCACTGTCATGACAAATAGCGTGTTTATATGAAACAATAAGTATCAAAAGATTGACACCAGTTTAAGTCCAATTTCAAAGTGAAATTGATTCCAATGATCACCATTGAATTAAATGGAAAAAATATATTCTAATTTCACTTCAAAACCAATTCAAAAGATAATCTAATCATATAAATATAATATATTAAAAAGCAGTTTTGATGTAAAATTCAGTATTTTTCACTATTCATTAAAAAAATGAACATTGTCGGAAAAATACCAAAAATTCACACAAAGTAAATTTTGATGTCCCAATCATAAAGAATAAGTTTATATTGACAATCATTTCTTATAATATTGTCAAAATATAGATTTAAAAAATGGTTTTCCATCAAAATGTAGTAAAACAATCTTTTAAAAATATTAGTGTATTCCATGCTTAAGATTGGATTTATTTTCATTTTAAGCCTCTAAAACACTATCTAGTTCATTAATAGACATAGATAAAAATATCTATTATTCATTACTTACTTGGGATGTTACATTAACTAACTTTGGTTTGAACCACAAGGCATTATTGAATTGCCTAATTCCCAAAGCAATTATTATAGGTTGAATATAGAGATGTTGGGAGATTATTATAGTAGATTTTGGATGAGCCAAGGGCTTTAGTTTTGAGAGTAATGGGTTAGAGTTGGTTCCCCTTTATAAGATGTGGTATGGGCTCTTTAGGATAGTATAAATGTATTAATTTATTATAAAGTCATTTCTGATTTGGAAAGTCACAAGACTAATTAAATATGTAAATAATATAAATATATGTCTAAATAAAATCATCCAAAAATAATTGGATAGGTTTTTCTAATTATTTAATCCATATCTTTTTTATTTACCCATTGATTGACTTATTTAACTTATAATATGTATGCTTCTTTATTCATACTATATCATTATTATATTTACAATAAATGACAAGAGAATCAAAAAAGGTTCATTAATTACATTGAAAATCTTATCTATGTAATTTGGCCAAATCATAGATTTTAAGGATTATAATATCAATTAATAAAATAATATTTGTTTTTAAAACTCATTTATGTCAATTTATATACTATTCATATCATGAATTTTTAAAAAATCACACAAAACATGATTATTTAAAAACATCATTATTTAAAATATAATAATTCTTTATTATCTATAAAATTTTTCGTTGGTCTAAAAAGTTTCAAAATAAATATATCCTAATATTTATAATCTCATTTATTTAAATCATTCATTAATAAGGTAATCACTAGTTCAACATTGTGTCATAAATAAATTTAATTATATGATGTATAAAAATTATATATAATTTTCCATTATATAGGAAATACTATCCTCTTTCGAATTAATATTTATAGTTGAATTGATCACTTATATAACCACATATAAAAACTATATTACAAAAGGATATATGTTTTTGTCACATTTTCCTTAACAATAAATTAATTTTTAAAAAATAACATTTTCACATACAAGTATCTATATAGGGTACCAAAATCCACCCATGGATAACTATGGTTAGAAAAGTATTATAAAATATGGTTTGGATACGTCTTAGGGTAATTTAATATTACTATATTATTATATTTTTGCTCTAATTTACCAGATTTACCCTTTATCCATGGTAAATCTAATATTTACGGAAGTATCTATTCATAATGCCTAAGAAAAAAAGTTAAATTTTTAAAAAATTTGGACCTCCAGATTCCAAATATAGAATTCATTTTCCCAAATTAAAAACACAAAAGTGGATGAAATTAATTTAATATTAATTTGTGTTGTTAAATATCAAAAAACATTTTTTAAGAAATAATAACTTTCCAAAGATTGACTTTTATCTATGTGAAATTTCAATGAGAAATTACATCCAATGATAGATATTCTGAAAATTGGTAAAAACATAATCTAGTTAAACTTTAAAACCAAGTAAAAGGATAATATAACTATATAAATACATCAGATGAAAAGGTTGTTTTGAATTAAAATGCTGTATTTTCCACTATTCCGTAAAAATTGAACATTATCAGAAAAATACCATAAAAAGTTTGAATCTAAATTTTGATGTCCCACTTTTTAATAAGATGTCTATTTTGTGAAATGGAACATATAAAAGTGAAAAACCCCATATTTAAAAGTAGTTCGACATCAAAAAGTAGTAAAATTCCCTTTTAAAATTATTAGGGTTTTTCAAGCTCAAAAATCAAATTTATTCTCATTTTAAGATTATAAATATTACTGGTTAAATGTGATGACATTTTACGAAAATGTATAATAATATTCTAGATTTTTCGGTTCATTACTACCAATACAACATCTTGGAATTAACTACACATTAAAATAATATTACATTATTATTTTTTAGTATGACTCATCCTTGTGTGTAGCATGATATTTCAGAGGAACCCATTTTTACATGTAATTTATTCCATCAAATATAGAATCTCATTTTAGGTGAAATTAATATTTCAGTAACCAATATTAATAAATTTGATAATATCATATACTTTATTTACCTGGGTTGTTACATCTTTCCTCCTTTTTAAAAATTGTGTCCTCTCAATATTTATTCTCGTGTCAAATAAGTGGGGGTATTTATTCCTCATAGAATTTTCAGTTTTCCACATTTCCTCTTCAACCATATGGTTTTCCATAAAACCATTACATGATAAATTGCCTTATTCTGTATCACTTTCTATCTTCGGTCAAGATTCTAGACTGGTTATTCAACATAAGAAAGATTCTCCTCCAAATAAAAAACATTTAGACATAAAATAGGGAATGAAATCAGAATATTCTTTTTCAACATTGATACTTGAAAAACATTATGTACCTAGGATAGACATAGGGGTAAAGCCATTCTATACAAAACTAATCCAACATTTTCTTAGATATCATAGGGTCTAATGAACCTCAGACTATGGATTTATTTCATACCAAAACATAAGACACTTTTCAATAGAAAAACATTGAGAAAGACATGATCACCTACCATGAATGAAAGA
This sequence comes from Viscum album, assembly GCA_963277665.1. Classification (NCBI taxonomy): domain Eukaryota; kingdom Viridiplantae; phylum Streptophyta; class Magnoliopsida; order Santalales; family Viscaceae; genus Viscum; species Viscum album. Next base: position 409,398,442 of record OY728133.1, read on the forward strand.
TCCTTCCTCCAGTTATCCATATAATTTTTTTCCGGCTCTAAGATTATCTCTTGTGCTTCCAAATCAATTGAACATTTTCATCCATATCATCTACCAAATCTGGTCCGATCAACTTACTTTCACATAATTTATCCCCAAAAGCTCGATTTTGACACTGATTTCTATATAACGCATCAATGGTAGCCATCTGTATAATGGAATGACAACTGTTATTATAAAAAAGCTTAACCAAAGTAAGATGTTCTTCCAAAATTCCCTCTTAATCCATTGAACAATCACATAGCATATCTTCCAATGTCTGAATTGTTTGTTCTGATTTCTCATATGATTTAGGATGAAAAGCTATAATAAAATTTAATTCAAAAACCAATGACATCTGAATGAATTTTCAATAGATATAATTAAACCTGATATCACGATCAGATACAATGGAGATAAGAACACCATGAAACGTGACTATCTATTTATCATAAAACTGAAAAAGTTGATATTGAGAAAGTGTATCTCAAATAAGAAGCAAATGATTTGATTTAGTCAATCAATCAACAATAAACCATATTGCATTGATACCTTGAGATGTCTTTGGTAATCCCACTATAGAGTCCATGAACAAATTTTCCTATTTCCACTATAGCACTAATAAAGGTTGAAGTATCCCTTTTGGTAACATCCTCTCTTCTTTAACTTGTTGGAAGTCAAAAACATTACAATAAAGTCAATAATATCTCTTTTCATTCCATTCCACCAGTAATACTCTCGATGATGTCTGTACATATTAGTACATCTAGGATGAACTGAAAATGGAGAAGTTTGATCTTTACATAATAAGTCATTTTTCATTTGTGAATAATAAGGAACACATATTTTCATCTCAAATATCAAAATACATTCTTTATCATTGCATAATTTAGTAAACATAAAATTCCAAAACATCTCTACTTTTTTCATCAACACATAGTCATCTTTCTGCGCTTCCTTTATTCTATCTAATAGAGAAGATTTCCCTGACACCTAAAATAAAACTAAGAATTTCATGTACCATAAACTTCTATAACAATGTTCATCAAATGATAAATCAAAGGATCTTTTTCAAAATTTGACATAGTTGACGTGAAAATAATTTTTTGATTCAAAGCATCAATAAATTTATTGGCCTTTACTAGATTTAATGAATAGTGCAATTATAATCATTGTTTAATCTAAGCCATATCCTATTTCTCATATTCAATTCATTCTGAATTAATATATACTTCATTATTTTATGGTCTGTATATATTTCATATTTTACTCCATTCATATGATGTCTCCAACTTTTTAATGAAAAAAATAGAGGCTAATTCCAAATACTGTGTAGGGTAATTAAACTCATGAGGTTTCAAATGATGTGAAGCACAAGCAATTACCTAATAATTCTGCATTAGGAAACTACCAAGTCATTTAAACAAATAATCACTATAGATAACAAATTCACAATCCCTAGAAGGTAATCCCAAAAATGGGTCATTAACCAAACAATTTTTCATTTCCTTAAAACAATCATCACATTGATTTTAACAAATGAACTTAACACCATTTCACGTAGACTTAGTCAGTAGGCTAGATAACTGTGCAATGTTTTAAAAAAACCTCTAGTCATAACTTAGTAAACCAATAAATCTATGGATCATAATTATATTTGTGGTTCTTGGCCATTATTTAACAACTTTTGTTTTTGTAGTATAACTTGTTATACTGTTTTTTGAAATAATGTGACCAAAGAATGAAATTTGTTGTAACCAGAGCGCACAATTGAAATTTTTTTCATATAGTTTATTTTCTTATAATGATTGAAATAACACCCTTAAATTACTTTGACGTTCCTACATTATTTTGGAATAAACCGAAATATAATGAATAAACACAACCATAAACTTATCCTCGAATGCAAGGAAAATTCTATTCATAAGATCCATGAATACAACATGTGCATTGGTTAACCAAAAAGAAATAACTACATATTCAAAATGGAAAAATATAGTTTAAAAAACGGTCATCATATGTTTTCATCATTTATATTCAATAGATGGAACCCTGAACTGAAATCAATATTCAAAAAATACTGAGATCCATAGAGCTGGTCAAAAAATCATTGATATGAGTAAAAGGATACTTGTTCTTAATAGTAATGTTATTCAATACTCTATAATCAATTTAAAATCTCATTGAACCGTCTTTATTTTTAACAAAAATGACAAGAGCATGCCATAGTGATGTGCAAGGTCAATTAATTCCTTTATCTAATAACTATTTCAATTGATTATTTAACTCTAAAAGTTCAATTTGAGAAATTTGATGAGGGGGTTTTGAAATTTTCTCTGCATCAAGAAATATGTCATCTGTAAATTCAACATTGTGGATGTGTATTATACCAGGAAACACATTCACTACAACATCAAGATACTCATTGACCATGGGAACATCATTAATCCAAATAGTTCCATTGTTTTCAAAAACATATGCATGGTAACATTCATTTCCATCTTTATTTAGTTTCTCTGCTTTTTAATATGATATCAAATGTAAGAGTTCATTCATATACAGAAACTGATTTTTTCTTGAAAAGAATCATCTTTAGCTCTATGGCCAATCTTATCATGATAAACAAAAATCCAATCCATTCCAAAAATAATATCAAACTATACAATAGGAAAATCGATAAGGATTAAAGTTATATTATTCTAAGACACAAGGACAACAAGGTTCTTATAATTTATTTTTTTCTCAACATTTATTCCCATTTTTTTACCATATGTTCATGATTAATATATTAATATGGATATCCCAATTTACTAGAAACATTCATATAAATGAATGAAAGTGTATAACCTGAATACAACAACATATTTTCATAATATGAATAAACAATAAGTGTAGCTGATACTACATCATTAGATGGCCCAACTTCTATTGAAGAAGATGGAAATGATTTCAGGACCCCTATCTTCTTGATTTCCAACTACATTCCCTCAGTTGAGTTCTTTTACTGATACTAATTTTCATATTATCCCATTTCATTTCACTTAAAGAAATTACTAACTGTAAATCATATTTTTTTCGTACCATTACCCAGATATTTTTCAGTGAAATAATGATACTTATACCCCATTTTACCACATCTGTATCACTTAGCATAATTCTAATGACATTCCAGAATGTGATTTTTACCACAATGTTCACATACTGTAAACTAATGTTTCGTACCATTGGACATTTTTGAATAGTTATTCCCTATCGCCTGCCACCGTGTCCTCTTATTTTGTTGTTTGTAAAAGAACACCAAATCAAAAAAATTCCATTTCTATCTTCTACATACAATAACCATGTTTTTTATATCATTAGAATCATTAGTAGATAAATACCTTCTATAAATCGTCTTTAATACTAAGTAAAAACAATTGATTTTACTATCAACAAATTATATAAAATTTTTAGTATACCTTCACAGTCAAGTGAATTTAGCTTCATAAGCACCCACTGAGTCATCCCCTGACCTCAATTAGAGGAATTATTTTTCCATCCTATGATGATCCACTTTAGGAAAATATTTCTCATGAAACATACATTTGAATTATTTCCAATTAGGAGAATCAATAACCTTATTCTAAATTATATTTTTCACCATCAACCACCACTAATCGGATTCAACTTCAAAACTATAAACAACTATACTAAACTTTTGATGTTCTGAACACCCCATGACATCAAAATTCTTCTCCAATTCCATAAACCACCCATTATGTAGCACAAGGTCAGATCAAACTCTAAATAATGGTGGATGTTAACCCATGCAATGCTCTACTACTAACATATTCATCTATAGATTATCTTCATGATTTCGTGCATGGATTCCACCACCAATTATAGTATATTCCAACTGTGTTATCACTATAAAAAATAGAAAAGTTCAATTCTAACCATCTCATGTTTTTGATTTGGATGGTTTTTTTCTCTTGATGTCATCACATCATAGCTTCCAAATTTCATCTGTGAAAAAAGATTATGAGTAGAAAAATATATTTGGTGAAGCAACATGGTAATCTGTTAATTGTATATAATTTCAATCTTAACATAAATTAATTTATGGATATTAATTTAACAACATCCTAACTCATAATGTTGTCTTAACCAACCTCTGATACCATCTATATGTCCCCATCCTAAAACATTACGTATTCTTGAAATAAGATAATTATTCACATTGAAGATCTTTTCAGTATTACATTTATAGGGAATTAATCCATAACTGTTACATCGCATCTCAAATATTACAATGTATACACATCTACAAAGTATCTATTTTTTCTTAAAATAAATATTAATAAAAGGAAACAAAATTATATTCCTTATATAAATGTTCTTGAATTCTTCATTTCCCTTACAAGACTTATACACTATGAAAAACATTTATATGACATGGTATGAGAAGAAAAAGCTGAGTAAAGTTTATAAAATAAAGAAAACAAAAGAAATTGTCCATCAATAAAATAATAATATATTTATCAAACCTCTTGAAATAATAATATTTATGAATAACACAGAGAAATCATAAATCATAAAGGTAACATGTGACATCCATAACATACTTATATTGTATCTGTCATTGTTACATATGGAGTTTTGTTTGGAATATCCATCAATGTTTATTTACTAAATATCTTAGGAGAAACAGTAATGTTTACCTCTGTCAGGTTACCCAATGCTTTGGAGAGATATCTTGTGCCCACCCATGCTATGTTTATCTTGGAACAACCTGTCTACCAAAAAAATTCCCAAAAACCATAACATAATCACAACACATAACACAAGAATATAGGAAAGATGAAATTTACACATTGAAATAACAATATATCATTTCAATATATTGACATAATAAATCCATTAACAAAACCATTTCTAGTACCAAAATACGTAAAAAGACTATATGGTATTTATATTCTTTTAAAAACACCACAGCTTGATATGGTAGCCAATGGTCAAGTAATACTCAAGGTGGTGGAAAAGAAATTATCACTACATATTTGAAAAATAAATCTTATTTTTTTCATTTAGTAAAATTATTCATTGAGAACATAATCCCATAGAATAAAATTAAATGTCAATGGGATTTATACACAGTATAAAAGAATTTCTTGTGTAAATAAATGATTACATCAATGAAAAGAGATTGAGATGATGTCCCTTACCTCAAGTCTAAATTGATTTGTTACTTCTTAAATCTCCACAAAAATAATGTATAGTTTTTTTCAACTTTCTTCATAACCTTTTTCATGATTATTATTCCTATTATAAACATTATATAATCATTTAAGTTAATAACATTTGTTTTGATAATATTTTTTAATTGAGTCAAAATGAACTTCTTATAACTACATGTTGTCTAAGTGGTCAAAAGTCCATTATCTAAAGAATTATATTCATGATTTAGGTATTATATATATCATATATATACATTATATATACATATTTATTTAAAACAATACATAACACATTGATATTTAAAATGAAATGCACCATTCATGGAGACGGTAACCCTTATGTATGCACAAACACTACTTTCATTTATATTTTTAATTTAATAGAATTCAAATATAATGATACATAGTTATATTAGAATTATAGTATAATATAATATATAATTTCAATAACTACATCCTTTATACATTCCACAAATGGAATCAAAATGTCATATCATTTTGATAGGGCGGTAGTCCACACTTCCTTAATGGAAATTATCATATTTAGCCATTTTCAAACCAAAATGGTATGCTATAAATGAAAAAATAAAAAGAATAGATAAAATAAAAATTAAATATATGTCATATATAAATAAACTTCCATAATAATGGCCATAATAAGAGGGGTTATGATAAAATTGACCAATCATAGTTTTGTGGGGAAGTAGTTTGTCGTCTAGAAAAATAGTATGTTTGTATCGATTAGATGGAGGTATGTGGAAGTATTGTTTGAATAAATACACTAAAAAAATCCTTGTTTATTTTTAATACATTTTTTATAATATAATTGGATAAAGAGAGTTTTTTTCGGTGGAGAAGAAAAATGATAGAAAATAACATGAGAGAAGACGTTATATTTAAACAGAGTAACTTCTTTTGGTGTGTAGCAAAAGGATTTAATGAATTGATTTATTCCCATTGTATAGATCATATGTAAAATCCAGGGATGTTGGGAGATTATTAGAGTAGAGGTTAGACAATCCAAGTGGCGTGGTAGGTGTGACTAATGGGTTAGAGGTGGTGTCCTTTTATAAGAGGGAGGAGGGGATATTTAGGAATGTTTGAATGTATTATTTTATTATAAAATTATTTACCATTTAAAATTTCCACAACTCATTAAATAAGAAAGTAATGTGAATATATGTTGAAATAAAATCATCCAATAATAATTGGACAGGTTTTTGATATTTTTTACTCTTTATCTTTTTAATTTAACACTTTGTTAACTTCTTTAACTTTTACCATGTCTTCTTATATATATTCCTATTATATGGTTATTATATTTAATATCAAATTTTAAGAAAACTACAAGTGTATCATTAATTACATTTTTATCTTGATCTATGTAATTTGGAAAAATCATATATTTTTAACAATATTATATCAATTAATAAAATAATATTTTATTCACAAACTCATTTATGTTCATTTCTATACTATTCAGATCACGACCTTTAAGAAAATATAAAACAAAATTATTCAATCAAAAAACATAATTAATTAAAATATAACAGGTCATAATTAAGTCTAAAATACATGGATGGCATAAAATTTCTCATAAAAAATTTATTTTAATATTTATAATCTCATTTATTTTAATCATTCATTGATATGGTAATAACTACATCACAATTATTTCATAAATAAATTTATTTATATGATGTATAAAAATTATAAATATAATACCATGATATAGGAAATATTTATATATTTCTCATGATTATTTAATGTTTAAATTGTCATTTATATAACCCCATATAAAAATTGTTTTACTAAAAGATATATGTTTATGTTACATTTTTTTAACTTTATGTTAATTTATATAAAATGTCATTTTATCTTAGAGGTTTCTATATGGGGTCCCAAAATCGACCAAAGGTTACCCATGGTTGTACATGTATCATAAAATTGGGTTAGGATATGTGTTAGTGTATAATAATATTATAATATTATTATTTTTTACCCTGATTGATAAAATTTACCCTTTAACCATGTCAAATAAAATATTTTCTGAAGTTGCAATTCATAATATCAAAATAAAAAAGTTACCTATTTACACAATTTAGCCCAGCTAATTCTAGATATAGTAACCATTTTTCCAATTTCAAATAACATAATATCTAGAAATTAATTTAAATGTAATTCCATTGTCAAACACAAATTGTGTGTTTTTATAAACTAATAACTATCAAAAGATTGACATTTGATTATGTCCAATTTCATTGTAAAATTATTTCCAATGAAAAAAATTGATTAAATTTTAATAATATACTCCAATAACTTTTTAAAACTAATTAAATGGGAATCTAAATATATAAATAAATCAGATGAAATGGTAGTTTTGAATTAAAATATATGATTTTGACTATTCATTAAAAAAAATTCCTTTATCAGAAATATATCAAAAATTTAAGAAAAGAAAATTTTGAGGCCCCACTTCTAAAAAATATGATTATTTTCTCTAATGGATCTTATAAAAGTGAAAAACTATATTTAAAAGGGGTTCTCCATTAAAAGTTAGTAAAATGACCTTTTTAATTATTAGAGTTTTTCATGCTTAAAATAAGATTCAATCTCATTTTAGAACTCTAAATATTATTGGATAAATTTAGAGACATTTTACAAACATGTATAATTATATTTTAGTTAGTTATGATAATACCAACTATTTCAATGGCTAGGCGTTAACTACTATTAAAAACAATATTATTCAATTATTCTTCGGTATGACTCGGCCTAGTGGGCAACATGAGATTTTGGAAAAACCCATTGTTGCATGTTAGCTATGCCCTGAAACATAACATCCTTTTTAAAGTAAAAATAATATTTAATTCAAAAATATTATTAAATATGAAAATATGATATCCTTTATTTACAGAGGATGTTACACCTTATATATAATTTTGTTTTGGATATGTCTTCCTTATTGAATAAAAACACATGATATCAGGGATATAATTAAATCATTGAAAAGTGTCTATGTCCACAATTTTAATCAACAATTCATAAACATTATTGATTTCTTCTTATGTTCTCGATAATAATTGAAATTGTGTATTAAACTATCATTACTCTTAATAAAATAGAATATGTTCTCTTTATAATGATACACCTGGATAAATGAATCCCTTATCAAAATTCTCATAAATTCTCTTCATCAATTCCTATAACTCATTTTTGAGTCCACTAAATATAGATTCATTTAACTATGTATGAAACTCGGTATGAGTTTCACAAAAAACATAGCATCACTATTCATTGTATGTCAAGGAATCACTTCAAAAAATACATTATCATATCCCTAAAAAAACTATTATCATGAATTCTGAGTCTGTTCTATTTTATTTGGGATGAAAATACCTCTTGAATATGTATTACAACACTAAAATGGAAGTAATTACCCATATGACGTCAGCTATATCCACAAACTAATATATAATCATAGTCTGAATTTGAATAATAATTTTGACATGCCTTATTCACCAATTTATATAGGAACTATATTAATAAATTCGTTCCATTCCAAAAATCACATCAAATTAAAGAAAACATAGAATCATAATATTTCTCATGAATCAAATTCCATGATATTTATATTATATTTTAATTATATACTTTCTATGCAACCATAATAACATTGGGAGTTTTAGGAATAATTTAGTAACTAATCATTAAGGTAGTGATGTGATAATACAAGGAAATTAAACATATATAAATTATTCAGAAAAACCATAATAAATTATAAAATCACAATTCAACAAAGGATGATAACTTTTCATTTCATCACTTGATTCTCATAACCACATTAATTTTTGTATTCACATGGTCATTCCCATTATCTCTTTTTCTAATAGTTTTTTATTGTGTATTTATATTATTAAACTTTATATTTATACATCAGTTGGAATAATTCTAATAATACTTTTAGTAGAAAAATTAGAGTGTGGGTGGTGCAATTATCTAATATTTATCATTATTTTATTAGTTCTATTAACTCTTTATGTCTATTAAAAGTTATCATGGTTAATGGACATCTTTTACACAATTGAATAATATTCAAATCCATTCTAGAAAATTTACAAAATTTTCCTTTATAAGAATTTAGAATAAACTAATATTCATTTTCATTGTTACATTGGTTTTACAATAACAATTAATTTAAAACCCATCATTCTCATCTTATATGTATAATTAAAATGATGTTAATACACACCCTTTATTTATTCCAAGAAATAATATCCAAAAAATACATCATACCTACAAGTGTCATTTATGGACAATGACTTTCAGAGACATTGGTTTAATACAATTATGAACCTATCAATTGTTGTTTTAGGAAATTTGATAAAAATAACAATATTCATTATAAGACTTTTAATGTATGACTCATAATTAATAATATATTATTATGCTTATATTTTTTTTCAACAAATTAGAATTCAAATATAATTAATGAGTTTAATCCATAAAATTACAAAAAAAACAAGTCTAAAAACATCACATTATATGGATTGGTTATTTTTTCTATTACATATTATTCATTATATGATTACACATGTAGTATAATTCACCATCAAAAGGATACTCCACAAAGACTAATTTATCATGATATGAGAATGGTATAATGGTAATTAAATTTTCATTTCTACATGTATATATCTAAATAACTAGTGGATTAATGGACATAGTAGATGAAGTAGATGTTTAATCCTAAAGAATTAATAGTATTTTGGTTCATCAGATTCTTATTCGGTTTCATGGCATGATTCATGGTTTGAGAGATTTTTTTGAGTACAGAAACAATATTTTTCATTCCATCTAGCATGTTTTTAAATTTCACAAAAAGGACTACCATTACATTGACAATAACATTAACTTATAATATGACTTATATGAATTCTATCAATTAAAAAACTAAAAAATATATAATTACTATCAATTTATAATAATCTTTTAGTGTAATCATATAATGAATAAAATAATTCAATATATTTCCTAAATTATGAAAACTTATTATCATCCTATTACAGTTCTAGTTTCAAAGTATAACAATTTCAGATAATACTAGGTTTTATTATGTTATATACTTATGTTAACTATATAATATTATTTAAAAAAAACTAAACCCAACCCCAAATATGATTTGAGACTTCCTAATTGTTAAATAGAAGAATATTTCATTATTTTAGATGCATATTCGATGCATTTCAAAATTATACACAATTGAGAATAGTAAATGATTAATGTATGTAATTAATACATATATAAAAATAATATTCCATGAAATAAATAAAATATTTTTTAGAAATTTATTCTCTTACCATACCCTTCTTAGAAAATTAATTTGTAATACTATTCTTTATAACCCTTGTAAAATCGCACCGTAATAATGGGTGATAATATATTCTATGTAAGGGAAAACATGGGAGATATAAATTGATGATAACATAAAAGTATAATGTAATAATAATGGTATGGGATAATGATCAAAACATATAAAATTAATATAAATACTTTAAGAAATTTTATATCATGATTTATTGCATAAATATATATAATTTAAGTTGATGTTATTCGTAATTATGGGAAATCATCATTAATAAATCATTTTTCATGAAATCATATCAAAAGAATAAGAATAATTTATATTAATTTTTGAGAAATACTAATCATTACATTTCCTTTCAATATCCAAGGATTAATTTTATGACCACTTTCACATTTTAAATAAATTCCCATAATTGATTGGGTTTTATCCCCATCAACTTTTCATTCTTTGAAGGGGTTAACTCCCCATACATTGTAATATAATATCATGAGATATAAATCCTTAAAAAATTAAAAATAAGGGTATTTTATTTTTTTCTCACATTTTATTTAATGAAATCCATACATATTTGTGCCACATGATCAAATAAATATTTATCATTTCATTATATCATAAGATGTGTAAATGAAAATGATTTCATCAATATTTTCACATCACATATGTATATTCAATCCAGAGAAATAAAATTGATAATATCATTAGATATCCTCAATTAACTATAATAAAAATTACAGTATTTTGAAAATGATGAAAAATAAATTTTGATGAACATTTGATCGACTATATGAAAACATGAAAAAAATATCATTTTATTTTGATAATATTTTAAAAAATATAAATGTATTGAAAAACTAATTATATTAAAAAATAACCACAGAAAATATATCAGAATATTGAAAAATTATAACTATCACGATGATAGTGAAATCTATTCATTTGGTAACTGATAAAAAAATTATTCGTTTAACACCTTTTGAAAAAAATGAAAATATCCAGTTTAGAAAAATTTGAGTATATTTTTATAAAACCTTGAAACGAAATTATAATATTTTACAAAATAAATTGAAACAATCAATTCATTTTTTATAAAAAAAATTAAATAAATTATTTTAAATAATAAAGCCTTGGAAAAATAAGTACATTTGTTATAGAAGAAATATAGTTATATTTTACATAAAAAAATATTTTCTCGAATGTTGAATGAATATAAGAGAGAAAAAATAATAGAAATACTGAAACCACTATTAATATCCATGTAAAATATTATAATCTATTTAAAGTGATTTTTATCATTTAATTAACCTAAATCATATTCAAGAATAAGAAATCTGGATTATAAATGTGATTGCAACATAAATCATTACAACAGGTCTTTCGTTTCTCCTTAAAAATTAGTTAAAAACCTTATAGTAAATACATATTTATTATAAAAATATACAAAAACTATTTCAATTTTAAATTATAATACATATTTCCTTTATAATTTCTAATTACCCATTTATTTATTATTATTTATAAAAATATTATTCAGGTGATAACTGTTGTATTTCTCATTCAGGTATTTGTATGATTATTCTGATCCATGAACATTGTCAATGGATTCATCATATCTAAAATAATAATTTTTTTTATAAAAATCATAATTATTCACTATGTCAAATTATATAACGGTTCATATAAGATGGGAAGGAAAAATAATTTACTTCACTTCAAGGAGACATTAGTTCTTGCATACAGATGAGTAATGTTTTCACTTTCCATAAAATGGAAGGGGTGTATGCAAAATAAAATTATATATTAATATAATAATTATAATAATATAAATATCATATTCATTTATTAAATAACATCATATTTCTAACCATATTTGGTAGATACAAAAGTCAAATATCATTGGATTGTGGTGGTGGTAGTCTATACATAGGCATGAACAAACATATCATTTATCATAAAATGGAAGTGAGGGAGAACATTTTTGTACTGATAATATAAAACCACTATAGTATAGTTATGATACTAAATTTATCATATTATATTGGTTATAGAATATTTAGATGTTTTGTATGAAAACTCAACATGAAAGGACTTAGTGAATATGATTTCTAGTTCTTTGAGAACCCACCACATGATCAATTTTTGAAGACCCATGAGTTTTCATTTAAAGATTAAAACAAATATATAACATGAATATGTATTTTCATAAAAGAATATGGTAAATTTTGTATGAAATAAATATTTTAGAATGTTATGAATAATAGAGGATATGAAATTTCTTTTTAAAACATAGGGGAGTTGCACACTTACACTTATTCTAAAAATTTAAATACTATTTGTTTAATATATTTCAAATATGTTAGATAGCATTATTTACTTAATATATGGAATGATATTAGATCGTAAATAAATCAAAATAATTTTTTTTAATTTTTTTACATTAATTTAACTGTTATATCTATTTCCTATCCCATGATATATGCTTAAAAATTTACCCTAGTAATTAATTTTTACCCCTATAGTTATAGATTACAAAAAAAACAACCTATTTACTAGTTAGATAAATTTAAATTATAAATATTAATTAAATATTAGGAAATTCAATTAATTTATGTGGACGAAATTAATTTAATAAAAATCATGGCAAAAAGAAATTTATTTTTAAAAAATAACAATTTTTTGAATATCAATGAATTTATAATTATTCCTTGCCTATAAAAATTATTTAAGGTATACTCAATTGTTTTATTTAATATATTATATTAATATATCAACAAATTCATTCATCAATAGTAATAATTTTAATTTACTAATAAAAAACACGTTCCACAATGAAAATAATATTTGAGTAAACCATCTCTTTTTAACATTTAATGATATTATTTTCTTTTATAACCAATGAAAAAATTTCCCACAGGTTTAATAAATAATTATACATAAATTTTATACACTAAACTAAATTTTAAATATATCTTTTATAATAAAATTTATGATTATTTAAAAAAAATCAAAATAGTTCATTAGTGTCAATATTTATTCATAAGAGTGTTATCATAAAATGAATGGGGACACCGTTATCAAATAGAACAAATATATTACGATATGGTTAATGGGGTGTATGGGTTTCTTACATATATTTCAAATATTTGTTCTTTGATTTCATGTAATAGTATTATTCATTTACTGAAATACATAAAGATTATAATTATTTGAATCATTAAATTGATAATAAAATTATAAGAATAATTTTTTCTATAACGCATGTCTGCACCCAATTAATTCTAGATGATGCTTCAATTATATAAATGAATTAAACCTATCTTAAAGGGAATGATCCTTCTATTATAGTTTTAAGAGTTATTATCCTAAAAACAAAATGATCTTATTTTTCCAGTTTCACTATTTATATTCAAGGACATGGATATATAACACCTTTCTAGTATAGGGTATCCTCTCACAGTGAACAATGATTCTTATGGTTACTATACAACCGATGGATGTCACAATCACTTATCTATTGTTCAATGATCATCGTATGTTATTTCAATGATGAAATATTACACTATTATTTTGGTTTCTTCCACTATAATATGATTATCATTTTATTAAAAACACATTTAGTGGTAAAAAAGAAAAGTTCACTATTAATTCAACATCTTTTTATAGTGATTATATAAATAAAATATATAAAATAAGACATTTGAGATTATATGATGAGTTTTAATATGATTTTGTTAAATGTTATGTCAACATCTCTATCATTTTGGGCGAATCAATGTTTGAGAAAATAAATTATTTCCCTCCATTGATATTGTTAATAAATTAAAAAAAATTATACCTTTTTCTCAAAAAAATATAATAATTGAGCATATATAATTTAGTAGTCACATCAATTTTACATTGTTTTATATATTGAGGATACTCCAAAGAGTACACAATGTTATTATTCAAATGTTTTAAAATCAATTATAGAACATTATTCATTAAATCTGATGAGATTAATATTTTTCCCCATAGTTTAGAAGCATTAACACTATAAAGTATTACTAGTTTTTCCAATGAAGTAGTCACACTACTCCAAAAAATGATTCTTATAAGTATATATATCATCCTAAATTTGTTTCATTCTAATGAAGGTATGATAGGAATAACTATTTTATCCAAGAAAATATAATATAATTTATCATATACAATTAATTCAAGAAAAATTCATCTTTAATCCTAAATTTCACTTTAATGAACATGAATTCATGAAACACAACTCACCATCAACTCAAACCTCACAAACTACTATTCATAGAAAACTACCCTCCATCGGAAACTAGACAGCTAGATCATAAAATTACATGCATACTCAAAAATTTTATATAAATCCACAACAAACTCCCCTTCACATTTGACTCTTCACTATAAGCTCCAATTTTGTTGAGTACTCCTCCATGATATCTTTGGTTTTGTATTATATATTATAGAACTATCTCACAAACCGTATTCTAGAATATAGAACCTAAAGAAAAAAATTCCATGAACTCTCCTCTATGTCTTGTATTACATGAAAAAATTTAGATATAGATAAATATCTATATTTATCATGATCACTTAATGAAAATTGATCTACCTAATAATTCGATTGGGGTTTTTTATTGGATAATCCCTCCAATAAATCCACTAATCACAATAAAATTTCATTAATACACCTAAATTTAACCAAGTTATTCTTTGAATCTCTAACCCATATATTTTATACATGATTTCATGGTTTATCAACCAAATTCAAGTTCATTCAAACATTTCTACCTTTCTACTGGTCACTTGTGCTTACAGTTTCCCAAAAAACTCTACCTTACCACCATGAATTCTATTCAATGGTCTATAGACATACATCACAGTTTGTATACACTACATTCTAGTCTAAATATCATATATATTCATTACATTTTCCATTAACACAACCTTTTGATCTATGTATTATACCATCTGTTCAGTGTTCATTTCCACAATGTCTGTTTTCATTACCACATGGCCTTTGTTATATCATCTAATTAATAATTTTTTCTATTGATTTACAGATCTATTAATTTGTAATTTTTTACATTGGTCCACCATTATCATCTCATATTTATCGATAAAACAATAATAGTACCAACAAATATTCAAAAATAAGGTGCCTAAAAACACTAATACAACATCATGAGGAATACTTTTTCAATAATATCCCTCTTTGCATTTTTTTAACAATTAAACTTATTTTAACCAAAATAATAGACAACTCCTCAATGTTCTCTTTAAAAAACACAATTTGAAACACATTACTATAGATAATGATGAATTAAGTATGAAAAATTTGTAATTATACCACATTAATATAACTGTAAAACATTTATTATATTACATTACAAAAAATATTAGGACTAATATCAACATTAAATACAATTAAAATATTACTATTTATAATTATATTCATCATAGATTCATTTCAATTGTGGCTATGTATATTATTAACAAAATTTTTAAAATATATGTTTATAAGATGAATTATTTAGTGACCAATTAATTAAATATTGACATAAAAACTATTTGGTAATAAATGGAAACTATTGTTATAAAATAAATTTATTTAAAAAAATGTTTTACCTCATTAAGAAATATAAAAAACCATATATGATGATTTTAATTAAATATATATATATTATATTAAATAAAATATAAAATCACCATCTTATGTGTTTTCCATATAAGAGATGATAATAAATCCAATTATAGATTTATGAACACTATATGTCTATAAAGTAGTATAGTCGAATTTTGTGTACATATACTAAAATAAATTTATAATAAATTTATAAATTATATTTGAAAAATATAGTGTTCTTTTTTTAAATCATAATTTCAATATTACCTTTGTATTAATTTTTTAGCATTTCTGAAAGGATTATTTTCATGATGAATTGCTAAAAATATTGAAATTTAATTGAAACCAACCTATGTATTTATATTATTTACAGAGCTAATTTTTTTCAAAATTTTATTCCAAATTAAATTTATTTCAATAATATGTCTATTAATCCAATTAATGTCATTATAATTATTTTCATTTATAAATTTGATATAAAACAATTGTGAACTTTTTTACATTTACTCTTTTGAAACCTGCTTTCTCAGCATTTCAATGGGAATAATTTCAATTCAAAACATTCCAGTTATGTGAATTTATTATTATAAATAAATTAAATATTCTAAATCATCTTTATTTATATTATCAAATATGGATTTCATAATTTTTTTTGATAAATAATAATAAAAATAATAAAAACTATTTAACGGTGTTAAAATTAATATTTAAGGGTTAAATTAAACTAATAACATCAATAAAATAAAATTGTAAGCCAGATTTGCAACACATCAGGTATATGGATAGAAATTGAATGATTTTTTACCCTTTTAAAATGTCGATAATATGGGTTAACTATTTTATTTTCAAAAATTACATGTGTGCCACTCACATCACTTATAAAATGTGACCCATCTTCTATACCCATTACATAATAAAATGTATTAGTTATGCCATGCATTACCCATATAGATTACCAAAATACCCCATATAATATTTTAATCAATTTTATTTTAATAAATATATCATATTATGCCTTAATGTTGTAATCCTAATGAGGATAACTAAATCAGAGGTAACTTTTTCAATGAGTGTTTTTATTTTTCTTCTTCCTATTCAACATTTAATTATTTACAATAACAAATTATATAATAAAAACAGTATCATACATATATCGAGATTTTTTTGTTAATTTATTAACCAATAACCATCTTAACTTCCATCAAATGGGTGACAGAACCATCATTCATGTGTATGGTGGACTACTTTCTCACAACCGATGCAATTAGTTTTTGCATTACCACCACTCAAAGTTGGTTTTTATAAAGGATATAAATTATATATATATATTATTTAGTACATAATTATACATATAGAGTTAAGATATAATATATATATATATATATCTATTTTACTTTACATTCCATTGGGAATATGATAATGTCAGTCATGTCTACGACGAACTACATCCTTACGAAGTGATGTGATTCTCCTTTCAATAATACATTACATAATGGAAAATAAGGAAACTATTAGTGACTATATTTGATAAACATGACATATTTAGGAAACATTGGACATCAATATCATTCTTATATGATAATGACTCATTGTATTTCTATCTTTTTCACTCTATGAATGATAATAATTATATTCCTGTACTTGTGGACTGTTGCCTTCACTAAGTGATGTGACTATCCCTTCTCATCACAAATAAAAATTTCTGATATTTATAAAAATATTTAGAGAAATAATATATTATTTATTATATCTTTGCCATTAATTATATTTAATAAATTACTTTCTTTATTTCCGTAATAATTGTTGAATAATGGAAATGTTACTCATGAGTATGTGCGACATACAGTCTTTATCATCATAACATATTTCATTTCTAAAAACCATATTTCCTTATTGGTATTAATTTTATAATATATGTATAAATATGAAAATAATTTAATGATTATAATTATTCATATGATGTAACCAATATCGATTTAATAGGACAAATAATAAAAACTCAAAACATAGATAGAAAAAATGATATTGTTGCCCATAATGTAATTTTAAAAAGTAATTCTTCATAATATATTATTAAATGATCATAAAAAATCATATATTGTATAATATATATATTTATGGTTCTATTATATATTTTTATAAACATATATTCTTTATAAATGTGCTATGAATTTGTATAAATTATGATGATATTTAAGGTAAGGGTTTTTTTTCTCTCATTTATTTTTGGGAGATATATGATAATTCAACCATATATAATTTTATGTGATTTATATACATTCCCTATGAAATTTTTTATCAATAATATGATCCTTTTCAAGATATTTTGTTTTTATTTAATGCTTTTATTTATTTATTTTTAAAATTCAAATGATTGCTGAAGCGGTAATGGATTTCCATATCACTTTTTAATTTTGTTAGATAAACTACATATTCACTAAATTATACAAATACATGGTGTATATATTATTCATTTTCATATAGTATATTTAATCTCATAATTATTTTATTAAAATATACATTTTAGTTTCCCTCATTCATTGAGTTTTTTGGTTTAAATGATACCCAAGTGGTAAGGGATCGTAATCACAATTTTCTTTATTTAAATTTTTTTTTTGTTAGGAAATTATATATTTTCCTGTGTATATACAAACCATGAAAAAGGTAATATTGTAAGAACCTAGATCTTCATGCAGGTACGTTTTTCCTTCTTCTGTAATTTTTTAGAAAAATGAATTTTCCGGAAAATTCAGAAGTACGCCATGTACTTTCTGAGTACATGCCGTGTACTCTATTCCATCTCGAAGCCGTGTCATGGCCGTGTCCGGGCCACACCCACGGTGTGTATGGCTGAGGTGGATGCCGGTTATTTCGGAGTACGGATAAATTTGAAGTACACTCCGTGTACTCAAAAAATTACACGCCGTGTACTTTCTTTTTTTATTAATCGGACTGGGGTCACGCCTAACCCCCATATTGGCATTCTTCTTCAATTTACGACCATCTGGGAGCGACCGTAAGGCCGGATCTTTGACAGATTCCCGCCTCACCATCCGTTCTCCAATTCGAGCACGATCAATAGCATTGGAAGAACAGCGGTGATTTCTTCCTTCTGGTTGAGCCTTGTTTCTTGATTTCTCATTGTTTTCAACTTATTGTGGGATGAACGTTTTGTGCGTTTTCTCATATCAACATTGTTCTAAGGGGAAACTGTCATCGAGGTTCACGTATATCGATCTCCTAGGATCGAGGTAGGTGGTTTGTGCCTTTCTGTAGAAAGACTTTGACTATTTTATACAAATTCCACTAATACCCTTGAAAGGGGTATTGTCTGTTTCTTGTTTTTCCCTTGTTTCTTGCCAGCTTTGCTTGATTTCCATTATCAGAGGTTATTTCTTATGGTTAGAGTATTTTTTCTGTGCTTAGATTGCTTTTCCATGCTTGTTCTGCATGTTTGGCGTTTTTCCAGTTTCCATGCCTAGTCGTAGGGTAGTGTAACTGTTTTTTTATTATTCCTGCTAAGCCTTAGTTGATAGCCAAGTAGTTCTTGAGGTTTACTTGGATGGTATACACACGCTGAGCATGTTTAGTTCCTCAGGACTGTGAGAACCTAGAGTAGTAGACCAAAGGGAGAATTGACGGAAGGGCTTCTCCAGAGTATCTTTTAATCACGATGCGAGACCAAGTGAAGAACTGATGGAATGGCTTCTTCAGAGTGTCTTTTAATTACGACGCAGTCTATAGGGGTAATTGACGTTGAGTTCTTCCCTAGTGATCCTTTAGCACAATACGAGAATATAGGGGGAATTGACGGTGAGTGCTTCCCTAGAGAGTCTGGTTAATTTACGTAGCTGAACTAGAGGGGTGAGACTGTGTGTGCCTCCCAGAGGGTTTCTAGTACTTAGAGGTTGAACCATAGGGGTCAGACTGTGAGTGCTACCCAGTGGGTTACCTGTTTTCTTGTTGTTGTTGGCTACTTACTAGGGTGCTATACTTGTTAGAAATGTTGATTGTAGCTGTTTGTGTTTTTCTGTTTACTGCTTCTTGTTTTAGTACTGCCATGTATTCAATGACTGTTAGGAACAAATCTTTGGGTGATTTAATAAATGGATTCTATCTCACACCCTGTTTGGGCCATGATTTTGGGCCCAAGATGACTATGTTGTTGCAGGTATATACAAGAGTAAGCACCCTTATACATCAGGATCTTGATTTCACCAAGAGCTGTGGAGCATGGGATCGAGTTGTGGCTCACGATGATGAGGATATTATTTTGTTTTTCTTTTGCAATTGTTTTCAGTTTTATTTCATCACGTTGTTGTGTTTACTATTTTCCTTAGATACATTTACCTGCTGCATCATTTTAATCATAGTTATATCTCTACATTTCTTCCGCTGTTTGGTTTCTGTTGTTATGCATGTTGTTTATAACATCCTCTATTTATCGGTGTTTCTTACCTTGTATACCTTACCGAATGAGGGCATAGTTTCCCCACCGACTCACCAAGTCCCTCGCTACTAGTAGGAAGCCTCTGGCGTTCGAGGAAACGCACTTGAGGTCATGTGGAGAACCGGGTATGGGGCACCAGTGGAGGGGCTATGGACTCAAGTCTTTAAAAAGTGGTATCATAGGAGTTTTTTCACTTGCTTTACAGTTTGGAGAACTTAGCCATAGATAACACGGATTTGGTACTTGGCATTAGGCTATGCTCAGGAGTAGCTAACCCGTGTACAGGGAAAAGCCATACTACCTCGTTAATTGCAGTTTTATGGTTTTGAGATTTTAAAGTTGGTATTTTTTCACCTAGAGTGATTCCTATGACTTGTGTGGTTATTGTTTTGATATTTTTGTTCTATTTCTGTCACAACCCAATGAGATGAGGGTATGCCATATCATGCATTATATAGGTACTTGTAGAAATTAGGTGTCATGCATTCTTGCCATTACATCTAGGGTGCATTAGCAATTGCATGTTGTTGTGATAGGCTCTGTGTAGATTATGCATGCTGTTGTGAAAGATGTGTGATAGATTCTCTGCTGTTGTGTTAGAAAACTATTTGTTTTGTTTTTTGATTAAAGTGAACGTCGAAGTTTGGTTCTGGTGGTGTTATGGGCCCTATGGATCATAATTTGGCACCTTTTTCCCTTTTTTTAGTGTTTCTGGAATTCTACGCAGTTTCTGAGCTACTGCCCAGAAAAACCCGGAATACACGGCGTGTACTTTTGGGGAACATGCCATGAATTTTTCAGGCCATGTCACAGACTGTGTGAGTAGAACACGGTGTCATAGTGGTAACTTCAGGAACACACCGTGTACCATTAGTACACGCCGTGTGAGTTCGGAGCCGTGTACCCGGCCGTGTCCCTCACAACATGGGCCGGGGAAGCTCGGATAGAACACGTCGTGTCCTTAGTGAACATACTGTGTAGTCCTTTCCAGGTACCCGGCTGTGTCACGAACAACACGGGCCAAAGTGACCATCTTTTCCACACATCGTGTTTGATCAGAACACACTGTTTAGTCTTGCCTAGGAACCCGACCGTGTCACGAACAACACGGTATGGTGTCACCTTCACCTATACACACCGTGTTTGTTCGGATGACACCATGTGAGGTTCAGCGGTGTAGACGGTCGTGTGCTTAACAACACCGCCCGCCGAAGCCTTTTCTAGTGCACGCCATGTCGATTTCGAACACGCCGTGTAGTCTCGGGTTGAGTAGGACCGTGTGGGTTAGCCATGTAAGGAGACTAGGGTAGGGGAATAGTTTTCTAATTACACACCGTGTGTGGGGGTCAACACGTTGTGTAGTTTGATGTGTACACAACTTTTAGGGTGAGAGTACACACCCATTTCTTTAGCTTTAGAAGATATGCCGTTAATTTTTTATACACGCCGTGTAGTCTAGTTTTGTAAAATTTTTTGTTTATCTTACCTAGAACCCGTTTTGTACCCTTGTGTTCTTTGTCCTTGTTTTCCTGATCTAATGCATGCTTTTTATCCTTCAGAGCTATGCCTCCGAGACGTCCTCCGGTCATACGTCTGTCGTCAGGCAGTGATCAGACGCCAGACAGGGCTGATCAAGGACTTCCTGTCGACCCCCCTCCCGAGCAAGCCTTGGCACCGGTTGTTATACCAGTCACGGGTGCTGATGCGCAGTTTAGGGAAGGTTTCATGAGGAGGATACAGGACTTCCAGGGGGCACCGCCTCCTACCTCGTCTATGGCAGACTTGACGCGGGTCTTTCAGCAGTAGCATCCTCCCACGTTCTCGGGGGAGGGAGGACCTCAGGCTGCAGAGTTATAATGTCCCATACATTACATACATTGTTAGTACTTCAAAATTGAAGTACACTTATTACAACATATAACAAAACAATGAAACGACCGTATTGGTATAGTATCTTGAGAAACTGGGAAACATAAACAACTGGTTCATAAAGTCTCTACATTGTCTCCCATTTATTTCATCATATCTATAGTCACTTTTGGAATATCTTACTTAATAACATTTTCCTGACCTAGGAATGAAAACATACAAAAGTTTGAGCTCAAATTCTCAGTAAGGGTAAACAAAAGAAATATCAATCACATCATATTCATAAGAACATAACAATTTGGAAATATTACCCTGTAAAAGAGATCATAATTTCATAACATGGGAAAAATCATGGTAGTGAAATGTAATCACAATAATCATAACATAAAACATGAAGCTTTGTGGAATACACACATAATCATAGAGAATAATTTCTTATTAGTCAAGACTCATTGCCAAGACTATCTTAGTGGACAAAGTCCATTTCTGAACCAAGTTCATTCCTCGTTTCAGTCCTATTTCACTGAACTGGTTTAACCTGCCGTTCCAGCCATGTCTATCTCATGAGATATAAAATCATTACCCAATGAATTGGAGGGAGATATAGTTACCACCAATATAATAATGATACCATTCTTATGTGTGCCACAAATCATAAACCATACAGCATAGCATAACCCATGTAATAAAAACGGAATTCATAAAAATCATGACTTCATAAAACAATTCATATAAGATAAAGAAATTCATAAAAATAATTTCATCACAAAATACTAAAATCAATGTAATAATAGGGATAGAAACAAAACCCTATATTATCTTATATGGAAAATAATTTTGATAAAACACTTGAACTCCATTCTTGAGGAAATTATCCTTTCTACTTCAAAAACATTTTCCTTTCTTAACATGTCATACAATTTTAAACTAAAAGAAGTTGATTAAAAATAAAATTGAAAACATGTAAATAAGCTTCTTGGAAATAATGTTTTAAAAATCAACTCATGCTGTATAAGTTAAAAAAACCTTCTACTCGTACTTTTTTCGGAAATGTCAAAAAGTACCTCATACGAAAAACTACAAAAGATTCCTTTCATATCTTTTACTAAAAACCCAGTGATGGATAAAATTGGATTTAAACAATTGTATATGGATGGAAATAATATTACATATTGAGGAAACATTGATTTGGATGATAAAATAAATCCCAGTAAATTCCAAATTATAAACAATCTCGGATAAAAATGAGATTGTGATATTTCCCTAACCTTAGGTCCGATTTTCTTCATAAGTGTCTGAACCTCTTGTATAATGATTTAAATAATGTCATTGACATATTTCAGAAAAATACCAAAATATCACCCTAGGCTAATTTCGATATTCCGAATCCAAAAATGAAGTCCATTTTGAAAAATAAAATTTACAAAATTTCAAAAACTGGTTATTACTATTCATAATGGCTAGTTTTAATAATATTTTAATAGCATATCGTTGTTTAGTGAAACTCGGTATTGTGTACGACGCATGCTATCAAGGAAGGTTGCGATTGTGTGTAAAGAAAGCCAAGCTAGTGTTGTGTGTAGTGAAATATTCATTTGACGATTTATATAAAATAAAAACAAAATATTTCTTATAAAAGTCTCAGGTGTTACATTCTACCCCCCTTAAAATGAATTTCACCCTCGAAATTTGTCACTTGTAACAAACAGATGAGGATACCTCTCCATCATCATATACTCAAGCTACCTTGTAGCTTCTTCTAATTGGTGGTTCCTCCATAAAACTTTCACCACGCGAGTGGTCTTGTTCCGTAGGACTTTATCACTATGATCGAAAATCTCTATCAGTTGTTCTTCATAAGAAAGATCTAGTTACAGCAGTACAACTTCTGAGCTGAGTACATGTGAATGATGAGGTATATACTTTCTTAGGAGAGATACATGGAAGACATCGTGAACTTGAGAGAGATTCGGTGGAAGTGCCAATCGGTAAGCTACCTTCCCAACATGATCCAATATTTCGAAAGGACCGACATACCTAGGGCTCAGCTTTCCCTTCTTTCCAAATCTCATCACTCTCTTCCAAGGAGATATTAGAAAGAACACTTTATCACCCACATCAAACTCTAAGTCTTTTCTTCAGTTGTCAGTATAAATTTTTTGCCGACCCTTTGCTTCTCTTATGTGTTGTTGAATAGATATAACCTTTTCTGCCATCTCATCAACAAGATCAGGTCCTAATAGACTTCTTTCCCCAACATCATCCTAGCAAGTTGGAGTCCTGCATTTCATTCCATGGAGAGCTTCATATGGAGACATCTAAATACTGGAGTGAAAGCTATTATTATAAGAAAATTCCACCAAAGGTAGGTGTTTATCCCAACAACCTTTGAAATCCACAGAGCAACCTGTCAACATTTCTTCTAGAGTCTGAATTGTCCTCTCAGACTGGCCGTCTGTCTGAGGATGATAAGAAGTGATGAATCTCAACTCTTTATCTAGAGTATGCTGAAGACTTCGCCAAAACATTGTGGTAAACCTCGGATATCGATCAGATATAATAGAAAGTGTTACTCCATGCAATCTTACCACTTATTTTCCATATATCCTGGCAAGCTGATCTAGAGAGAAATATTATCTAATAACAATGAAGTGTGCAGACATTATAAGACGATCAACTATGACCCAGATAGAATTATTTCCATTGCATGTTCTAGGAAGTCCTGTGACAAAGCCCACAATGTTGTTTACCCATTTCCATTCGGGTATGGGTAATGGTTGTAACATCCCCATAGACTTCAGTCATTCAGCTTTAACTTGCTGAAAAACCAATCATCGAGAGACATATTCAGCAACATCTATTTTCATGCCATCCCACGAGAAGTACTCTTTCAGGTCCCTATACATCTTCGTGCTTTTAGGATGAATATAGAATGAAGAACTATGAGCCTCATCCAGCAGCTCCTTATTTAATTCAGGGATGGTAGGAACACAAACCCAATTCCTGAACTTTATTATCCCATCACAATCAAGGTTGAATTCAGGAACATATCTCACCTTCTTTTCTAACTCTACAACTTCTTTCTATGACTCTTTAATCTTCACATGTATATATGGTTGAACATTAATTTGAGAAAGATAATATTTTCCCCTTCCAGTAACATTCCATGATCCATCCTTTGTAAATCCATAAATATTGGATCTTTTGAGATCCTCATCATGGATAAACTGGCATGGTCTTGTTGACTTAATGCATCTGCCACCTTGTTTTCTTTCCAAGGGTGGTAATGAATTGAGCAGTCATAATCCTTAATAAGCTCCAACCATCATCTTTGGTGCATATTCAACTCCTTTTGTGTGACAATATACTTTAAACTTTTATGATCATTATAAATATCACAACATTCTCCATAAAGATAATGTTTCCAAATCATTAATGCAAAGATTACCGCAGCTAACTCCAAATCATGAGTTGGGTAATTTTGCTCATGAATTTTCAAATTTCGTGAGGCAGAAGCTATCACCATATCATTTTGCATAAGAACATAGCCCAATCCCTTCTTGGATGAATCACTATAGATAACAAACCTTTCTCCACTACAAGGCAGTTGGAGCACAGGTGCAATGGATAGCCTTCTTTTCATCTCCTTGAAATTCTCTTCACATTCCTTCATCCAAAAAAACTTAACTCCATTCCATGTCAACCTGATGAGTGGATTAACTATTCATGAAAAATCATTCACAAAATGTCGATAATATCCATCCAATCCAAGAAAGCATCAGATCTCAGTTATTGTTGTTGGTCTCGACCATCATTCGATAACCTATGTTTTTTCTAGATCCACAGATATCTGCTCTTTTGAGATTATGTAACCCCAAAATGAAACTTTTTGAAGCCAAAATTCACACTTGGTAAATTTTTCATAAAGCTTCTCCTTTATGGGGGTCTTCAATATAATTCTCAAGTGGTCTTCATGATCTTCCTTGCACTTTGAATATACAAGAATATCTTCAATAAAGACTACCACAAACTGATAATGATAGTATCTAAATACTCTATTCATCAGATCCATGAAGATAGCAGGGGCATTAGTAAGGCCAAATGGAATCACTATAAATTCATAGTGTCCATACCTTGTACGGAAATCCATCTTTGGGATATCCTCCCTTTTGACCCTTAATTGATGATACCCTTAACGAAGATCAATCTCGGAAAACTATTGAGGTCCGCATAGTTGGTCAAATAAGTCATCAATACGCGTGAGAGGATATTTGTTCTTGACAGTGATCTTGTTAAGTTCTCGATAATCAATGTAGAGTATCATTGATCCATCTTTCTTCCTAACAAACTGAACAGGTTCTCCCCAGGGTGACGCACTAGGGCATATGAATCCCTTATCAAGATTCTCCTAGAGTTCCTTCTTCAATTCCTGCAACTCAATTGAGGCCATTCTATAAGGTGTCTTTGAAATAGGTAAAGCACCCGGTACAATTTCTATTGAAAACTCAACTTCATGATTTGGTGGAAGGCGCGGAAAATCCTCCGTAAAGACATCATAAAACTCCCGTACAATGGGAATATTCTTAATCATGAGTTTCTCACCAACCATTTGAGATAAATAACCTTTATTTAGTGGAATCAAGACCCATAAGATGGAAGAAATTTCCACTGGAAGGCTATGTTCATCCTTACATCGATAGACGATCATAGATTGATCTGGAATATGAAATGTGACTTCCCTTCTTTGTAAATTGATATGAGCTCTATATAAAGAAAGCCAATCCATGCCAAGAATCACATCAAATTCCACTATAGGAAGGATCACAAGATTTTCAGGAAGCACTTTCCCACAAACTTCAATCGGAGAAGAATCATAAAAATTTGATGCGACTACTGAGCCATTAGGGGTTGTCATAGCTAACTCAACATCTAATTGTTGAGGAAATATGAGGATACCCTTAGAAAATTCATTAGAAATAATTGAGTGGGTGGATCCAGAATCAAATAATACATTTTCTACTTTAGAGTGGATGGTAAGTGTACCTTTCACCACTTCGTTATCGTACTCTACATCAATGATAAAAATTGCATGTGACAATCCTTTGTCTTTAGCCTGAAGAGTTGGTTGACATCGATCATAATCAACATCCCTTGGATTAGGGCATTGATTGGCATAATTCCCCATTTCCATGCACTGGTAACATTGAAGTGTAGGAGGTGCAATCTGTGTAGCCTTTTCATTGTTCGCATCACTAGATATCTTGTTCCAATCATTGCAGTATTAAAATGCCTGATGTCCTTCCTTTCCACATTTGAAACATTTACTTGTCCCTTTAAGACAACTCCCTCCATGTTTCTTTCCACACTTTGAGCATAAGGGAAAACTCATCTTCTTTTTAGTGTGCTCTTCATATTTTCATTTGAATTCCATTTTCCTCTTCTTATCAAACCCATATGACTTATGGTTACTCCAATCTCCATCTCAACATTGAGAGCACATAAAACGATTTCCTCATAGCTATTGAAGTCCCTTAGGCTAATGCCCTTCGAAGACTTGGTTTTGAGCCACTAAAGAATCGATCGATCTTACTCTCAGGTTGGATAAAAATACCAGAAGTGTACCTTGAAAGTCTTGTAAAATTTCCATCATAGGTACCAACAGATTCATCATACTTTTGCTTTAGTTCAATAAACTCCTTCTGCATCTTTGTTCGGTGAATATGAGGGAAGTACTTATTGAAAAAATGTTTGTGAACATGTCCCATTGCATGGACTCAATTTCATCTCTTTGCCTCGTATTCTTGATAAGATTCCACCATTGATCAGCATCACCTTCCAAATGATACACTACTAAGATGAATTCATCATTTTTAGAACATTAAAGAACTGAAAATATCTTTTCAGTAGTACTGATCCATTGTTCAGCAACTAATGGATCAGTAGACCCGCTAAATAAGGGTGGACACTGCCTCATGAAGGATTCAGCAGAATGTTGCTCCTTTCATTTCTCATTTGGAAGTCTTGTTTGATTCATAGATTGAGAAATTTGTGTGAGCATGGCTACAAGAATTTTCATTCCAGCTGTCACAAACCAGCCTGAGTTGACCCTGAACCGGTCACCCAGGCCAGCCCACGACAAGTCCCGAGAGGCGTTCCCGATCCTCCCGAGATGGTGACAAGCACCAATGGCATAAATAGAGTACACAAGGGAACAATTTCACCCATATATAAACAATCAAAAAAGATAGGAAATAAACCGACATCCCAAAATGAATTTATATAAAAATTAAACTAAATACTATTTGTACAAGAAACTAAAATTAGAACAAAACCAACAACTCAACTAAACAAACCCGATAAACAACTAAATCGATGTGACTCTTCTGGTCACTCTCCAACACAATGATAAAATTTCATCCAAGGTGATATAATTAAAGATGAAACCTGCACAAGGGCTAAAAAAAGAAGAAGACTATAGGCGTGAGTATTAAAACTAAGTAGGTTAGCCCGGTATTCTATTCCCAATGCACATTCCTTTAAAATAAAAGAAAGATCAATTTATAGTTTTAAATTCAATATTTTAAAGTATGGTTTTCAAATGAGGTTCCATGCTATATTAATTATCAGACAAAAACATGCATGTTTAATATACAAAAATGCAAGTAACAATTCTTTTCAAAGAGGTGAAACTTAAAAATGAAAATAGTTTTCAAGAGGGCTGCTTTAAAGAATTTTAACATTCAAATAAATAACACATACTACTGAATTTACCAACCAAACACACCGTATGCCGACGGTGAGTACAAAATAGCCAATGAGCACTAGTCACGGGAATACCCCTACGCACTAGTTAGTTGTGAGCCCCAGGTACCTCGTATCTCAGTGAAAGTAACCATATTAAATATCCGTTTTCGAGCACGAGCCACTAGTAGGGAACATTCCCATAACCTAGTGGTCCCCAATCATCATCATCATCATCATCATAGTTCAGTTAGTGTTCTCATCGCCAAACTTGCAACGTGAAACAGGGGCCAACCCCCACAGAATCACTAGTATATTAGTACACGTCCGCCCACCTAGATACTAGGGATTCCCTTTAGTGCTCAATCAAGTTACACATATTATCAAATACACATATTATCAAATACACATTTCACCTCCACATTCCATTCCAAACCGATAAAAACACAAATAGCCCAGAATCTTTCTTCACATTTCTTACACTAATCAACAAACCGCTAAATATTTTGCGAAAACAATTTCATGAAGTCTATTGAGGCTTTGCACATAAAACTCTTTCAAAAAAACTCTTTAAATTATAAACACACATCATAACCACACCAAATCATATTTGGCAGCCCAATAAACATTTAATATAATCATTTAATGGACCATAAAACAATCCCAATTTCACAACTTGTTATATACAAGTAAAACACTCCATCATTTCTAGGAAATGCCAAACAAGCCTTTAAAAATTTTCTCAAAACTAACCATTGATGAAGGTATGCATTTTAATTTTATTAAGGATCTGTATAAACATCATTTACAGCAGCAAACATCATTCATAAATCTCTTATAATACATAGGTTACATGTGACAACCGGGCCCCGGTGACAGCACATCCACCCCGCCTTAACACGGCTGTCGGTTCCTTGCTCACCAGGTACCACCAGTTGCCCCCGCAGACATATGGGGCCCACCCCAGGGTCCACCCACATGCCCGAATGGGCCATCTTACTAATGATAGTCCCCACAGGCCAACACATGTCATTTCTAGTGTGCTTTGTCCTCACTCACACACACCCTGGGAAACTTTCCAGAGGGTCACCCATCCTGATAACTACTCCAGGACAAGAACGCTTAACTGTGGAGTTCTAATCAAACAGGCTTCCGAAAATGATGGTGCACCTTGTTGACATGAGTCATATCATTTATTCATTTAACCCTTAATCATTTTGGGAAGCTACATTCACTGCCCCTTTAGAGCACAACGCCCTCGTTGTGGGCCCTACATCACAACCCAAGCAGTGCACCGCACTTAAGGCTGGATTCCTCCTCTGACACCAAATGTGACATCCGGGGCCTAGTGACAGCACAGCCACCCGGCCTTAACACGGTCGTCGGGTCCTAGCTCACCAGGTACCACCAGTTGACCCCGCAGACATGTGGGGCCCACCCCAAGGTCCACCCACATACCCGAACGGGTCATCTGACTAATGATAGTCCCCACAAGCCAACAAATGTCCTTTCCAGTGTGCTTTGTCCTCACTCACACACACCCTGGGAAACATCCCAGAGGGTCACCCATCCTGATCACTACTCTAGGCCAAGCACGCTTAACTGTGGAGTTCTAATCAGACAGGCTTCCGAAAAGGAAGGTGCACCTTGTTGACATGAGTCATATCATTTAGTCATTTAACCCTTTATCATTTGGGGATGCTACATTCACCCTCCTTTAGAGAACAATGCCCTCGTTGTGGGCCCTACATCTCATCCCAGGCAGTGCACCGCACTTAAGGCTGGGTTCCTCCTCTGATACCAAATGTGACAACCGGGCCCCGGTGACAGCGCAGACACCCCGCCTTAACATGGTCGTCGGGTCCTGGCCTACTAGATACCACCAGTTGCCCCGCAGACACGTGGGGCCCACCCAAGGGTCCACCCACATGCCTGAACGGGTTATCTAACTAATGACAGTCCCCACATGCCAACACATGTCCTTTCCAGTGTGCTTTGTCCTCACTCACACACACCCTGAGAAACTTCCCAGGAGGTCACCAATCCTGATCACTACTCCAAGCCAAGCATGCTTAACTGTGGAGTTCTAATTAGACAGGCTCCCGAAAAGGAAGGTGCACCTTGTTGACATGAGTCATATCATTTAGTTATTTATCCCTTTATCATTTGGGGGTGTTACAATCACCCTTCCTTTAGATCACGACGTCCTCATTGTGGGCCCTACATATCAACCCAGGCAGTGCACCACACTTAAGGATGGGTTCCTCCTCTGATACCAAATTTGACAACCGAGCCCCGGTGACAGCATAGCCACCCCACCTTAACACAGTCGTCGGGTCCTGGCTCACCAGGTACCACCAGTTGCCACCGCAGACATGTGGGGCTCACCCTAGGTTCCACCCACATGCCCGAACGGGTCATCTGACTAATGATAGTCCTCATAGGCCAACACATGTCCTTTCCAGTGTGCTTTGTCCTCACTCACACACACCCTGGGAAACATCCCAGAGGGTCACCCATCCGGATAACTACTCCAGGCCAAGCACGCTTAACTGTGAAGTTCTAATCAGAGAGGCTTCCGAAAAGGAAGGTGCACCTTGTTGACATGAGTCATATCATTTAGTCATTTAACCCTTTATCATTTGAGGATGCTACATTCACCCCCCCTTTAGAGAACAACGCCCTCGTTGTGGGCCCTACATCTCAATCCAGGCAGTGCACCACACTTAAGGCTGGGTTCCTCCTCTGATACCAAATGTGACAACCGGGCCCTGGTGACAGCACAACCACCCCGCCTTAACACGACCGTCGGGTCCTGGCTCACCAGGTACCACCAGTTTCCCCCGAAGACATGTGGGGCCCACCCCAGGGTCCACCCACATGCCCGAACGGGTCATCTGACTAATGATAGTCCCCACAGGCCAAAACATGTCATTTCCAGTGTGCTCTGTCCTCACTCACACACACCCTGGGAAACTTCCCAGAGGGTCACCCATCCTGATCACTACTCCAGGCCATGCACACTTAACTGTGGAGTTCTAATTAGACAGGCTTCCGAAAAGGAAGGTGCACCTTGTTGACACGAGTCATATCATTTAGTCATTTAACCCTTTATCATTTGGGGATGCTACATTACATATTCAAAACACAACCATTTTCATAAAGATGTGAAACGGTCCATTTTTGGGCAACTCAGGCCAAAATTTGTTGTAAATCAAAACCCACTTATTTGTAAAAACAAATCCAAATTGGAAATCAATATAAGTACCCAAAAATAACATTTATAATTCTTCCAATTCCTTTATAAATCCAATCAAATAACTTTTAAATCACACATCACACATAAATGCCAACCGGGCAATTTACCGAACACATGTCATTCCCTTTTTAAACAATACAATTTATTTTATGTACATGAAAAGGAATAAAACACCAATTGAATGTCATATTATCATTCAAGATACTGAATGATGTTTAAAATACCATAAACAAAATTATAAACCTCACAAAATATTTTCAAAATATAATGGAACATTTAAACAAACACTTGTTGAGCACTTTCATGACAAAACAACACTACCTTTCACATAACAGTGCTTAAAAAATGATATTGCACACCATGAAAATTATAAAAAGGATTAAAAACAATAATAAACATTTATATCAGTATATGATAACATTAAAATGATGAATCTTCTATGATAAAGGCATGTGCAAGGGATATCCTACCTCAAATCTTTGGCGTAATTGAAACGCACACCTGAAATCACCCGTCACGGGTTTATAAACCCTAAAAATATAAATACCAGACCTAAACAAACATAAAACACATCAAAAAACATTTTATAACAAAAAACTAGGTCGATCAAGACTAGGGTACAATATAAAACCAAGAAATAATGAAAGGAGGGGGAAGAGGAAGAAGAAAGGAGAAGGAATCTCACCTTTCATCCAAGAAAACTCTTCGTCTTCCATTAGATCATAAGCGCTAGAGAAAAGGGAATGGCTTGAAATTTTTTGGAGAAACTCCTAAGGTCTGGATGAACCAGGGGAAGAAGATTGGTGGCTAAAATAGTACGAATTTATTGATTTATGAATTATAAAATTTACCATGGCAATTCTGCGAGATTTGAGGATTCCTAATTATTTTCACCCTAATCCGAGACCCACATGAGCTCCAAAGAGGTAAAATTGATTATGAGGGTTAGGATAGGGTTATTGGCTTCTAGGGAGAGGTGGAATCACCGAAAAATAGTAAAAAATGAAAATTATATAAATGAAACAAATTATTTTGTTTAAAACAGGAAATGGGCCCATGGGCTGGCCCAATACCTAAATAAGTAACCCAAATTCACCCGGCTTATGAATTTCTAATGGGTCCAAAAGGATAAATAAATTTTAATATATCAGTATAGGACAAGTGGTAAGTTGAATGGGTGAAAAAGGATGAAATAAAAAAGAGTAATAAAAGAATCAAATTCTGTTTTTAAAACTGGGAATGGGCTCACGGTTTGCCCAAATCATGAAGTAACCACCCTTTATTCAGAAACTCCTAAACAAGAAATGGGGATCCCAAATTATGGTGGTTATAAAAATATGAAACTTCATAACTCAATATTAATATCATAAAATACCCATGAAAAGGATCGGGATTTCTAATGGGCCGGATCAATACAAAGACAGAAAAAAAAACCGTGTGTGACAATTCTCCCCACCATTAAAGCTTTCCACCCCCAGAAAGTCATAACACTTTCCGGCTGAAAAAAAACAACACCTAAGGATTCCTGAATTTAATCCCCACCATTAAGAATCAAATAGCACTAGAAATGTTCTTATGATGAAAATCCAGGAGACCCATGGTGGGTCTCCCCACCATTAGAAACCAACTAGCAATGAATAGATAGGAATTGAACATGAGCTAGAGTTGGGACTCACTAACACAAGAACAAAAAAAACCCTCCTACAAAAACCAACTATGCCAAGTTGACATAGTTAAAACATGAAAATATAAACCACCCACTCCCAAATGGGGGGGACAATAACTTGGTCGACACATTTAGCACAATTCTGGATCCCCGTCACTTGGGGATGGGAGGGAAGGGGACCCAATAATTTGGCCACTGAAACAACAAAAGAAACAACGAAACTACCCAAAACTCTCCCCCTATGAATAGGTAACACTAAGACTGCACCTTATTTTTACAGGCGGTCCACAGAGGGACATTGATTGAATACCCACATCCATGAAGGAATAACCGTAGACACTGTGTGAGGGGTTAAGTCCACCACGCTTGTTGCGACAAAGGGAAATTAATAGAAATGGGGAACCAAAACATTGGCATAGTAACTAACTTACCAAAACAGAGGAGTAAGGATCTTAATCTAGAACTGAACACCTCTGTTGATTTCTTGAATGCGTGAAAAGATTCACTCCGAGGCCTATGGCTTGATCCCTGATTCTTGAAGCATTTGTTGCACCGTAGTCAGGTGATAAGGAAAACACCACTCAAAAAAACCACACTTGATCACCAAAAAAAACCTTCATCTAAATAGGAACTCATAGATACATATCAAAATTCAATCTCACTCCAAATAAGGGGCAGAATGGACAAGGAATATGACGAAACACATCAACGTCACCAAACACAACTGCTCTATCCAAAAGAATTATCATGACCTAGTAGCACTTTTAATAGATCCCAAACAGCTCTCTATTCCAACAAACAAGTTGAGGAATCATCAAAAGAGGTGGATTTAAAATTTGAATGGAATCCATTGGTTGATCAGCAAGAAATATTTCCAACGTAGAACTATCCATGGCCACATCACAACATCAAACACATTTTTAGAAACCCAATGAAAATCACTCCAAAACTGAGCCACCAACAAGATCTCATCACTAGATAGAACAAGAGTATGAATTCTAGATCACATAGAAGCTAACCAAATAAACAACTCTTCTAAGATATAGAAAAATCAAGCCACATAACCATTGGTTTTAAAAAAAGTCCAAAATTTTCACCTCAAATCAATTTTGAAAAATCAAAATAACTTGGTGGGTTTCCACATTAATCAATGGTGTTTCATCAAGTATCACCCACATGCACATTTCCATGCCACCCCTGGCTCCCAACCACCATACCATATAGGCCATACTTCCAGATATAAATAAAACCATGCATGTGAGCCCGTATGAAAACACCAAATGATAAAATTAAACATCATAATTGAAAAAAACAATTTATCTTCCAAAGGAACACCAACCACTAAGTCAAAAAACATTTTCATATTACACAAAAAAACCACAATTAATTAAGAACCATTTTCTTAAAAACCTACCCCTTTTCATTTTTAAAAACTTTTTATATAACCAAGGCACTCCAAACAACCCCTTCCCATTTTTGTTTTAAAAAAATTCAGCAAGGTATATTTTCATAATACGAGGTCTATTGAGACCAATACCGTTTGTAGTAAAACACCAAATGATCAAAACCAATTGCCAAAACTAATTTATCCAATTCGAAAACTTTTTAACATCCTAAAATACCCCATTTAAAAAAAAGATCCAGAATCAATTTCAAATGATTCACAATTTCAAAACATTTTATTTCAACAAACCACAAGTTTATTTTATGGATAATCTAATCCCTTTAAATCATTTCTGCTTCCCTCCATTTTTTTCACAAAAACACAACCTTCCAAAACCATTCTTATATTTAATTATTGAAAACCCCATTTTTTTACTTTTCAAAATCTAATCCTTACATTAAACCCCATTTCCACAATTCCCACACAAGGATTTTAAAAACAAAAATTTATAATTCAAGAAAGGTTCAAGAGACCCAAAAAAGGGAACTAGTGTCGGTGGGTGTCTTGACCATATGGTTGGCGGCCATATGCCAAACAAAAAACCAACACAGAGAGACTTATTAAGACCATTCCCCAGCACCACATGGCTTTCCAGGCCATGTAATCTCACAAAGGCCATTGGTCAGACTCCCCTTTCCATATCCCAATACAAAACAATCATCTAGAACAATGGAAACTAATAAAACTGGACTTCCATGGAAACCTGAGGATTAGAACAAGAAATAGTTCGAGACGCTCTTCTTTCACATACCCCTCAAGTCCCAACAATCCTACTCCATCTACCTTGACATCCCCCAAATAACAAGGGCACTCTAAAAAGAAAGGTCCGCTAATAGCCGACCTCCTCTGATACCATTTTGCACAAACCAGCCTGAGTCGACCCTGAACCGGTCACCCAGGCCAGCCCGCGACAAGTCCCGAGAGGC
Organism: Viscum album; assembly: GCA_963277665.1. Lineage (NCBI taxonomy): Eukaryota > Viridiplantae > Streptophyta > Magnoliopsida > Santalales > Viscaceae > Viscum > Viscum album. Next base: position 409,435,025 of record OY728133.1, read on the forward strand.
GTTCCCGATCCTCCCAAGATGGTGACAAGCACCAAGGGCATCAATAGAGTACACAAGGTAACAGTTTCACCCATATATAAACAATCAAACAAACAGCAGAAATAAACGGACAGCCCAAAATGAATTTATATAAAAATTGAACTAAATATTATTTGTACAAGAAACTAAAATTAGAACAAAACCAACAACTGAACTAAACAAACCCGACGAACAACTAACTCCATTTGACTCTTCTGGTCACTCTCCAACACAATGATAAAATGTCTCCCAAGGTGATCGAACTAAAGTTGAAACCTGCACAAGGGCTAAAAAAAGAAGAAGACTATAGGCGTGAGTATTAAAACTCAGTAGGATAGCCCGGTATTCTATTCCCAATGCACATTCCTTTAAAATAAAAGAAACATCAATTTATAGTTTTAAATTCAAGATTTGAAGTTATGGTTTTCAAATGAGGTTCCATGCTATAATAATTATCAGACAAAAACATGCATGTTTAATAAACAAAAATGCAAGTAACAATTCTTTTCAAAGAGGTGAAACTTCAAAATGAAAATAGTTTTCAAGAGGGCTGCTTTAAAGAGTTTTAGCATTCAAATAAATAACACATAATACTGAATTTACCAACCAAACACACCGTATGTCGATGGTGAGTACAAAATAGCCAATGAGCACTAGTCATGGGAATACCCCTTGACACTAGTTATTTGTGAGCCCCAGGTACCTCGTATCTCGGTGAAAGTAACAATAATAAATATCCATTCTCGTGCACGATCCAATAGTAGGGAACATACCCATAACCTAGTGGTCCCCAATCATCATTGTCACGACCCGTCCTCGGGGCCCGTGCCGTGACTACCCCAAACCCGCCTTCCATAGGCCAGGGGCTGGCGACTAGCACCAAGGCGTAGAATCCCAGTAAATAGGGAAGGCATTGCCTTTATAAGTAACAACCACACAGAGTCAGCAAGCGGAAAGTAAAGTGCAGAAAAGTAAAGGGGGCCGGAAATACAAGCCCAACTGTAAAGTACAACTGAAAAGAAAAACAGCAACTGAAGAAAAGACGGCGGCCTCGTGTCGTCCACTGGCAATCCCACCTGAAGGGTGGGTACAGATAGCCTCCAGGCTCCTCGGGTCCCACGTCCGCTCCGAGCACGTCCCGCCCAGTGGTCCACCTCCAGGTACCGTCCTGCTCCACGCCCCAACCGTGATCAGCGCTGTCCGTCGTCTGCAACCAACACAACAAGGTGCGGGCATAGCCCGTGCAGGGGTGAGTACAACTACTCAGTAAGGACCCCGAGACCCCCGAAGGTCTCCCGAAATCCACAAAGGATATAGCACAAAAGAAAGATGCAATCACGAAGTAACATCTGACTCGACTTAGGTATATGCCCATACATATACCTAAGTCCCCAATTCCAGCTCTGCTCACGAGCTCAAGAACAACTCAATCCACAAAGGAAAGCAAGACTCAAATCCACAAGGAGAGTAAACAGTAAATCCACATAGGATAGTTCAACACAATCCACAAAGGAGAGTAATATAAGATTCAGCTCAACCAGGTATACTTTTTCAGATGACGTCAAAGACGATCACTGATCCGTCTAAGTCGTCGGACCCACGAAGGATCGATAGGTACTAACCCCCGCAAAAGACCCACACAGGATCGGGCTCACACAGAACCTGTAGGCAATGGCTCACACAGAACCGGTAGGCAGTGGCTCACACAGAACCGGTAGTAGGACCCACACAGGATCGGGCACTGATCCGCGTAGGATCGCTGAGTGCAGTAGTCGACGCAGTCCACTGAGGATCTCTGCACAGTCGTCGCCGCAGTCCACGAAGGATCTCTGCTCTGCCGTCGTCGCAGTCCACGGAGGATCTCTGCTCTGCCGTCGTCGCAGTCCACGGAGGATCTCTGCTCTGTCGTCGAGGTCACAGCCAACGCTAGGGTTCCCGTACGTAGCGAGCTCGTTTAGGAGGGTCCGCTCCACGAGCCGAGGGGCTGATACATCAACTGACACGTAGTCCGAAGTTGATGTATCCAAAAGTTCCGTATCGACAACAGGATCTCAACGCAACAGACGGCGCGTCAATCGGACGCCCGGTCTGAGAGTTATTGGCATTTTCGTCCCAGGGGCCCGGTTGGTTTTTAGGGAAAAACCGACCCGACCGTACTCCGCCTGTATCCGATCCTCGGGCGGAGCATGCCAAAAGTTCCGTCTCACTTAGAGGAAACTACCACAGCTGACGGTACGTCGTTCGGACGTCCGTAGCTCAAGTTATGAGCGTTTCCGCTCCGAGGGCCCGGTTGGTTTCGTGTACGAACCAACCCGGCCGAACCCAAAGTCTTCCGAAACCTTGAGTATAATATACCGAAACGACCGTCTCGATCCAAGGATCGCGTAGCCGCTGACAGTTCGTCAATCGGAGGTCCCAGGCCCAAGATATGGGCGAAAGACCGAAGAGGGCCCGAAACGGGGGTACTGGGCCCGGGGCGACCCGGCCCGAACCCCCCCTGGGGTCGGCCCGAACCGGGTCGGCCCGACCCGGCCCGAACCGGCTCGGCCGGGTCCGGTCCGGCCTGGGCGCGGCCCGGCAGACCGGACCGGCCGGCTCGGCCTCGGCCGAGCGGCCGAGGGAGCCGCCACCGCCGCGGGTTGAACCCGCGGCTTGAGGGAACCGCGGCCCCGCGGGGGGCCGCCTGTCACGCGGACGCGGCCGGGCCGCCGCGTCCGTTCCCGGTTCCGCGTGGCCGCCGTTGCCGCCGCGGCTTCAGCCGCGGCGGGCTTCCTCCACGGCGGCGCGCCGGGCGCCGCCGCCTCCGGTCGCCGTCTCCTTCCGCGGGCCGCCGGAGATGCTCCGGTGGCCCGATTTCTTTCCCGTCTGCGCCAGTTGCTCCTCCCGGGGGACGATCTTCACTGCGGAGTCAACAAATTGCCCTTGCCGCACGGTTCGTCGACGTCCGCCAAATCCGCACAAAAAGGGAAGATCGGCGGAGGGTTGCTGGGTCTTGTTCGTTAGACCCGCACCCTCCGCGTTAGTCATATCAACGGGAGAAACAAGAAACGACCAAATCAACAATTTTAAATGAATTTAAAATTGTTCCGTGATCGGTCCCTTATTTTAAAAGAAATAAAATTCACGGGAAGGAAAAGATAAAATAATCCAACATCCCTTACCTTGTCGTCGTCGTCGGACGAGGGGTCGTCGCGGAAGAAGGGGGGATCGTTGCGTCGTCGCGGTATCCGGCGTCGCGTCGCCAAACTCCGGATCAAGAACAAACGGATTTAATTAATTAAATCCGTTTCCATGAAATAAAAAAAAAGGAGAATTAACGATCCGGTTCTTACCTTAGTTGCCGAACGAGGATCGGCTGCGGAAGAAGAGGCGTCGCCGAAGAACGTCGCGGGTAAAGCTCGTCGACGTCGCAGATCTAGGTGTGCGTCGTCGAATTCCGGTCGCCGGCGTTCTTCGCGTTCTTCGCGTTCTTCGCGTTCTTCGCGTTCTTCGTGGAGAGGGTGGAGGCTCAGAGGAATAGCAATCCTCCAAAATAGACAAGTTGTCTATTTTATTATTTTGCCAACAAACGCAAAACACGTAAGTAACGACCCACTTAATTCGTTGAATTAATTCAACGAATAAAACAGCCCATTAAATTCACGAAAGAAACAGCCCAATTAAATGGTCTGTTAAGAATTAAAGAAAACGCGTCGGTTGACTTTTCAGTTACTTTGACGGGTTTTCGCGGGTGCGTTACTTAGCGAAAGAAACGGCGGGGCTCGTGCGGGTCCCACCGCACAAATATCCTACCAAGGGGTAGGATATTTCTGGATAGCATCCTATCCAGTTCAACTCAGTTCAAGCCGTCTTTAAGTGACTTCAAGTGGCTTCCAAGCAGCTTAAGTGAAATAAAATAAAGTTGTCGCACAAACTTTATTTTATTTCTGACTTAAAGCCGCAAAATTTAAAAACCACGTCTGAGCAAACGCAACTCCGGAAGAGGCGTTTCTAAGCAAATACCGGCGCTGCGATTTCATCTGTGCCCTCAGAATTTGATTCCGGGCACCGGTTCAAAAGATAGAAAAACCCGCTCGTCCGTTCACTGAACGTACCCGAGCCAAACTTCGGAAATTGATTCCGGGCACACCGGGCCTCGGAATCAGGTGCCGTCTGAAGCTGCGCTCTTGTAAAATTCCAAAGAAAATTAAAAAAAAAAATTCCTTGAAATTTGCGGGTCTTTACATTACTCCCACCTCAGGGCTTTACGTCCCCGTAAAGATACATCAAAAACTAGGGGAACAAATGGGGGTACTGAGCACGCATCTGAGCCTCCCGCTCCCAAGTGCTCTCCTGGAGGTTCCCGTGCTGCCATCTGACGCGCACAAGAGGAATCGACTGCCCACGTAGGACCCGCTCCTGTCGATCCTCGATCTCCACTGGGACCTCCGCAAAAGTCGCCCCATCGTCCACGTCCAGCTCCCCAAAGTCGATGATGTGCGTCGGGTCGTGCACGTATCTCCTCAGCTGAGACACGTGGAAGACGTCGTGCACCCGGTGCAACTGAGGTGGTAGAGCCAGGCGATAAGCCACCTCTCCTATCCTGCTGAGGACCTGGAAAGGCCCGATGAAGCGTGGAGACAACTTGCCGCCTCGGCCAAATCTCCGTAAACCACGTCGAGGTGAGACACGCAAAAAGACGTGGTCGCCATCCTCGAACTCTAGTGGCCTCCGCCTCCTGTCAGCATATGACTTCTGCCGGCTCTGAGCTTTCCTCATCCTCTCCTGGATGATCTGGACCTTCTCTGTCGTGGCTCGGACCATCTCTGGTCCCACGAGTGCTGACTCCCCAGGGTCTGTCCAGCACAACGGTGATCTGCAGGGTCTGCCGTACAACGCCTCGTATGGTGCCATCCCGATGGTGGAGTGGTAGCTGTTGTTGTACGCGAACTCCACCAAGGGTAGGTGGTCCTCCCAGCTGCGACCAAAGTCGAGAACACATGCACGGAGCATGTCCTCGAGTGTCTGTATGGTCCTCTCCGTCTGACCATCCGTCTGAGGGTGGAAGGCTGTGCTCAGATGGAGCCGCGTCCCGAACGCCTCCTGCAACCCCTTCCAGAGCCGGGAAGTGAAACGAGCATCTCGATCGAAGACGATAGATGATGGCACACCGTGAAGCCGTACGATCTCCTGGACGTAAAGACGTCCCAAGCTCTCCACTGAGCCCTGCTCTCTAATGGGTAAGAAGTGTGCCGACTTGGTGAGTCGGTCGACAATCACCCAAATGGAGTCGTGACCTCTGGAAGTGCGTGGAAGTCCAGTCACGAAGTCCATAGATATGCCGTCCCACTTCCACTCCGGGACCTCCAAGGGTTGTACCAAGCCTGCTGGTACCTGGTGCTCTGCCTTCACCTGCTGGCAGGTGAGGCATCGTGAAACGAACTCTGCCACAGCTTTCTTCATGCCCGGCCACCAGTGCTGTCGTCTGAGATCCTGGTACATCTTCGCCACTCCGGGGTGTACCGCCAAGGGAGAAGTGTGAAACTCTCTCAGCACCTCCTCTCGTAAAGCGACTGGTATGAAGGTACGTCCTCTGAAAAGGATGTCATGCTCTGCTCCAAGGGAGAAGCCATCAGGCGCCTGACCTGAGGATATCAGTGCACGCCGGGTCTCACAGTCAGCGTCCCCACGCTGAGCCTCTCTAACCCGCTGTAGAAGTGGAGGAGAGACTGTGAGAGACTGAAGAAAGGCTGCTCTGTCTCTATCCACGAAGGATATTTGCAAGGAGGCTAGCTGCTCCGTCGCCTCCTCAAGCAGCTGAATGCCCGTCCTCCTGCTGAGGGCATCGGCTACCACGTTCCCCTTCCCAGGAGTATAGACTATCTCAAAGTCATAGTCCTGGAGGAACTCAAGCCATCTCCGCTGTCTCAGGTTCAGGTCCTTCTGAGAGAAGATATACCTGAGACTATGGTGGTCAGAAAAGACAGTGAAGCGCTCGCCCATCAGATAGTGCCGCCAAGTCTTCAGAGCGAAGACCACTGCTGCTAACTCCAGGTCATGAGTGGCGTAGTTCTGCTCATGCGGCCTCAACTGACGTGATCCGTAGGCGATCACGGCCCGCTCCTGCATCAGGACGCACCCGAGTCCAGTCCCTGATGCGTCGCAGTAAACTACGTATCCAACTCCCTCCTCAGGCAACCTCAAGATAGGTGCGCTGGTCAATCTCTGTCTCAGCTCCTGGAAGCTCTGCTGACATCTGTCTGACCACACGAAGGGTTTCCCCTTCTTCGTCAAGGCTGAGAGTGGTGCCGCCACTCTGGAGAAGTCCGGCACAAATCTCCGATAGTATCCCGCTAGGCCCAAGAAGCTCCGCACCTCTGTCACGCTCCCGGGTGGCTCCCAAGCTAGCACTGCCTCGATCTTCGCGGGATCCACTGCAACTCCCGCCTCAGAAATGACGTGTCCCAAGAAATGGACCTCACGTAACCAGAACTGGCATTTTGAGAGCTTTCCATAAAGCTGGTGCTCTCGGAGCGTGTCTAGCACAACTCGCAGGTGGTAGGCATGCTCCTCCTCAGTCGTCGAGTATACCAAAATGTCGTCAATGAAGACAACGACAAATCGGTCGAGGTATGGCTGGAAGATCCTGTTCATGAGGCTCATGAACACTGCTGGAGCATTGGTTACGCCGAACGGCATAACCAAGAACTCATAATGGCCATACCGACACCTGAAGGCCGTCTTCTGTACGTCCTCGTCTCGAACTCTGAGCTGATGATAGCCTGACCGGAGGTCTATCTTCGAGAACCACCGCGCTCCCTTGAGCTGATCGAAGAGGACATCAATCCGTGGCAGCGGATACTTGTTCCTCACTGTCACCTAGTTCAGGCGACGATAGTCGACACATAGTCGCAAGCTCCCGTCCGCCTTCTTGGCGAACAAAATCGGGGAAGCCCAGGGTGAAACACTGGGTCGGATAAACCCCTTGCTCTGCAAGTCCTCCATCTGTACCCGCAGCTCTCGAAGCTCGGCGGGGGCCATCCGATATGCTGGAGTAGATATCGGGGCTGTCCCGGGGTACAGGTCGATGTAAAAGTCTACCTCTCTACGAGGAGGTAGCCCTGGAACGTCGTCGGGAAAGACGTCCACGTACTGGTCCACCACTGCAGGAAAAGCCGGACTCCGCACGTCCACTGCTCCTAGGATGAGGCTAGCCAACTGATGAGAGATAGGCTGCACTCTCCTCCGCGGAAGTCCATCATGTGCTGCAAAGGTTCCCTTCTCGCCGGTGAAGGTAAACCTGCTCCCGTCGGTACGAACACATCGCACCTTGCGCCTAAAACAGTCGATCTGGGCATGAACCGTGGATAGCCAATCCATGCCCAAGATGACGTCGTAAGGCCTCGACGCCGCTACAAGGAGATCCCAGCCGAAGCTCTCGCCTCCTAGAGTAAGCTCACACTGCCGGCACCAATGCGTAATCGTCGAGTCTGCTCCCGTAGGAGTCTCTAGCCGTAAGGATCGAGCCAACGGCTCAGTCGGAATCTCCGAGCTCCGAACAAGGGCAGAGGCTATGAAAGAGTGACTCGCTCCTGTGTCTATAAGTACTGCAGCAAGGGTGGAATAGACACAGATCGTACCTCGAATCATCTCTGGCATGTCGGGGTCGTAGGCCTCCACTGCCTGGAGCTGGGCCTGCCCCTGCCCACCAGCTCCCTGTGGTCGAGGTGGCCCTCCTGGTGGTGGTGGGGGTAGAGCCTGGAAGCGTCGCCCACCCGCTGCTCGGCCAGCTCCTCTGCCTCGTCCGCCTCCTCCCTGCGGACCGCCACGGTCGACTCTCTGCCTCTGCCTGGGTGGCCCCTCCACCGTCTGCTGCTCCTCTGATCGGCGAGTCGGGCAGTCACGAGCCATGTGACCCTGCCCGCCGCAAGAGTAGCACAGCCTGCCTCTCGAAAGGCTGGCACTCCGCTGTGTGCCTCGTACTGCTGAGCCGGTGTCCTGAGGCTGTCTGCGTGGGGGTCTGGTCTGCCTGGACCCGTGAGTCATCCGTCGGCTACCTGCTGCCGAAGACTCAGCTACCTGCCGCCCTGCGCTAGGTCTCGCCGCTGAAGAAGGCTCTTCCAGGAAGCTCTCGATCAGGAGGGCTCGCTCCAGCACTCCTGCCTGGGTCGGAATGCTGAGGGAGATCAGCGACGCCCGAATCTCCTGTCGCAAGCCCTGCTCGAAGGTCCGGGCCCGGAAGAAGGGGTCCCGTACCATGTCGGTCGAGTAGCGAGATAGGTCCGTGAACCTCGCCGCGTACTGAGCGACCGTCATGCTGCCCTGGCACAGCTGGAGAAGCTCCTGGATGCGCACCGCTCGGAGGGTGGCCGGGACGAACTCAGAGCGGAAGAGGCTCTCGAAGTCCGCCCAGAGCAAGGATGCCTCATCGTGAACCTGGAGCATCAGGCTCCACCATCGTCCTGCCACCGCCTGCAGGAGGCTCGCTGCGAGAATCACCATGAGATCCGCTGGTGTCCTCACTAGCCTGAAGATCCGTACCACCGCCTCTAGCCAGTCCTCGGCGGCCTGGGGGTCCGCCTCACCGCGAAACCTGGGCGGTCGCTGGCTCTGAAACTCGTGCAGTGCCTTGAGGCGACGTGCATCGTCAGCGTCTGGTACTGGAAGCATCGGTGGCTCGGCGGGTAAGGCTACCGCCGGTGCCACTGCTGGCAAAGGGCCCTGCACCGAGGCCTCGTCGCTCGGTGGGCTGCCGTCGCGCCCTACACTCGGAACCCTAGCTGGCTGTCGTAGCGGGGCCATCCTGAAAAGGAGAACAAGAGCACCACAGTCAGAACAGTATACCTGGTGAGCTGGCACAAGTAATCACAAGGAAAACTTGAGACTTTCATAAAGCAGATCAGTATACCCGGTGAGCTGACACAAGTAATCACAAAGAAAACTTGAAACACACACGCAATCAATGTTTTCATGCATTAAGTCGGAAATCAGGAGTCAGGGTCCTGGTGTACGGATACGTCGGCCGCCGCACCAACACTGGGCTCCCTAAACTGATAACCACACTCAATACACTAAACACTATTACTTCATATAGAAAGAAAGGACGATCAGAGTTTGCGGTAGAACCGACCACCTCTGATACCAATTTGTCACGACCCGTCCTCGGGGCCCGTGCCGTGACTACCCCAAGCCCGCCTTCCATAGGCCAGGGGCTGGCGACTAGCACCAAGGCGTAGAATCCCAGTAAATAGGGAAGGCATTGCCTTTATAAGTAACAACCACACAGATTCAGCAAGCGGAAAGTAAAGTGCAGAAAAGTAAAGGGGGCCGGAAATACAAGCCCAACTGTAAAGTACAACTGAAAATAAAAACAGCAACTGAAGAAAAGACGGCGGCCTCGTGTCGTCCACTGGCAATCCCACCTGAAGGGTGGGTACAGATAGCCTCCAGGCTCCTCGGGTCCCACGTCCGCTCCGAGCACGTCCCGCCCAGTGGTCCACCTCCAGGGTACCGTCCTGCTCCACGCCCCAACCGTGATCAGCGCTGTCCGTCGTCTGCAACCAACACAACAAGGTGCGGGCATAGCCCGTGCAGGGGTGAGTACAACTACTCAGTAAGGACCCCGCGACCCCCGAAGGTCTCCCGAAATCCACAAAGGATATAGCACAAAAGAAAGATGCAATCACGAAGTAACATCTGACTCGACTTAGGTATATGCCCATACATATACCTAAGTCCCCAATTCCAGCTCTGCTCACGAGCTCAAGAACAACTCAATCCACAAAGGAAAGCAAGACTCAAATCCACAAGGAGAGTAAACAGTAAATCCACATAGGATAGTTCAACACAATCCACAAAGGAGAGTAATATAAGATTCAGCTCAACCAGGTATACTTTTTCAGATGACGTCAAAGACGATCACTGATCCGTCTAAGTTGTCGGACCCACGAAGGATCGATAGGTACTAACCCCCGCAAAAGACCCACACAGGATCGGGCTCACACAGAACCTGTAGGCAATGGCTCACACAGAACCGGTAGGCAGTGGCTCACACAGAACCGGTAGTAGGACCCACACAGGATCGGGCACTGATCCGCGTAGGATCGCTGAGTGCAGTAGTCGACGCAGTCCACTGAGGATCTCTGCACAGTCGTCGCCGCAGTCCACGAAGGATCTCTGCTCTGCCGTCGTCGCAGTCCACGGAGGATCTCTGCTCTGCCGTCGTCGCAGTCCACGGAGGATCTCTGCTCTGTCGTCGAGGTCACAGCCAGCGCTAGGGTTCCCGTACGTAGCGAGCTCGTTTAGGAGGGTCCGCTCCACGAGCCGAGGGGCTGATACATCAACTGACACGTAGTCCGAAGTTGATGTATCCAAAAGTTCCGTATCGACAACAGGATCTCAACGCAACAGACGGCGCGTCAATCGGACGCCCGGTCTGAGAGTTATTGGCATTTTCGTCCCAGGGGCCCGGTTGGTTTTTAGGGAAAAACCGACCCGACCGTACTCCGCCTGTATCCTATCCTCGGGCGGAGCATGCCAAAAGTTCCGTCTCACTTAGAGGAAACTACCACAGCTGACGGTACGTCGTTCGGACGTCCGTAGCTCAAGTTATGAGTGTTTCCGCTCCGAGGGCCCGGTTGGTTTCGTGTACGAACCAACCCGGCCGAACCCACAGTCTTCCGAAACCTTGAGTATAATATACCGAAACGACCGTCTCGATCCAAGGATCGCGTAGCCGCTGACGGTTCGTCAATCGGAGGTCCCAGGCCCAAGATATGGGCGAAAGACCGAAGAGGGCCCGAAACGGGGGTACTGGGCCCGGGGCGACCCGGCCCGAACCCCCCCTGGGGTCGGCCGAACCGGGTCGGCCCGAACCGGGTCGGCCCGACCCGGCCCGAACCGGCTCGGCCGGGTCCGGTCCGGCCTGGGCGCGGCCCGGCCGACCGGACCGGCCGGCTCGGCCTCGGCCGCGCGGCCGAGGGAGCCGCCACCGCCGCGGGTTGAACCCGCGGCTTGAGGGAACCGCGGCCCCCGCGGGGGGCCGCCTGTCACGCGGACGCGGCCGGGCCGCCGTGTCCGTTCCCGATTCCGCGCGGCCGCGGAACCGGCCGCCGTTGCCGCCGCGGCTTCAGCCGCGGCGGGCTTCCTCCACGGCGGCGCGCCGGGCGCCGCCGCCTCCGGTCGCCGTCTCCTTCCGCGGGCCGCCGGAGATGCTCCGGTGGCCCGATTTCTTTCCCGTCTGCGCCGTTGCTCCTCCCGGGGGACGATCTTCACTGCGGAGTCAACAAATTGCCCTTGCCGCACGGTTCGTCGACGTCCGCCAAATCCGCACAAAAAGGGAAGATCGGCGGAGGGTTGCCGGGTCTTGTTCGTTAGACCCGCACCCTCCGCTTTAGTCATATCAACGGGAGAAACAAGAAACGACCAAATCAACAATTTTAAATGAATTTAAAATTGTTCCGTGATCGGTCCCTTATTTTAAAAGAAATAAAATTCACGGGAAGGAAAAGATAAAATAATCCAACATCCCTTACCTTGTCGTCGTCGTCGGACGAGGGGTCGTCGCGGAATCGCTCGTCGCGGAAGAAGGGGGGATCGTTGCGTCGTCGCGGTATCCGGCGTCGCGTCGCCAAACTCCGGATCAAGAACAAACGGATTTAATTAATTAAATCCGTTTCCATGAAATTAAAAAAAAGGAGAATTAACGATCCGGTTCTTACCTTAGTTGCCGAACGAGGATCGGCTGCGGAAGAAGAGGCGTCGCCGAAGAACGTCGCGGGTAAAGCTCGTCGACGTCGCAGATCTAGGTGTGCGTCGTCGAATTCCGGTCGCCGGCGTTCTTCGCGTTCTTCGCGTTCTTCGCGTTCTTCGCGTTCTTCGCGGAGAGGGTGGAGGCTCAGAGGAATAGCAATCCTCCAAAATAGACAAGTTGTCTATTTTATTATTTTGCCAACAAACGCAAAACGCGTAAGTAACGACCCACTTAATTCGTTGAATTAATTCAACGAATAAAACAGCCCATTAAATTCACGAAAGAAACAGCCCAATTAAATGGTCTGTTAAGAATTAAAGAAAACGCGTCGGTTGACTTTTCAGTTACTTTGACGGGTTTTCGCGGGTGCGTTACTTAGCGAAAGAAACGGCGGGGCTCGTGCGGGTCCCACCGCACAAATATCCTACCAAGGGGTAGGATATTTCTGGATAGCATCCTATCCAGTTCAACTCAGTTCAAGCCGTCTTTAAGTGACTTCAAGTGGCTTCCAAGCAGCTTAAGTGAAATAAAATAAAGTTGTCGCACAAACTTTATTTTATTTCTGACTTAAAGCCGCAAAATTTAAAAACCACGTCTGAGCAAACGCAACTCCGGAAGAGGCGTTTCTAAGCAAATACCGGCGCTGCGATTTCATCGGTGCCCTCAGAATTTGATTCCGGGCACCGGTTCAAAAGATAGAAAAACCCGCTCGTCCGTTCACTGAACGTACCCGAGCCAAACTTCGGAAATTGATTCCGGGCACACCGGGCCTCGGAATCAGGTGCCGTCTGAAGCTGCGCTCTTGTAAAATTCCAAAGAAAATTAAAAAAAAAATTCCTTGAAATTTGCGGGTCTTTACAATCATCATCATCATCGTTTAGTTAGAGTTGTCATCGTCAAACTTGCTACGTGAAACAGGGGCCAACCCCCACAGAATCACTAGCATACTAGTACACGTCCTCCCACCTAGATACCCGAGATTCCCTTTAGTGCTCAATCAAGTTATACATATTATCAAATACACATTTCACATCCACATTCCATTATGAAACCATAAAAACACAAATATCCCATAATCTTTCTTCACATTTCTTACACTAATCAACAAACCGCTAAATATTTTGGTAAAACAATTTCACGAAGTGTATTGAGGCTTTTCACATAAAACTCTTTCAAAAAACTATTTAAATTATAAACACACATCATAACCAAACCAAATCATATTTGGTAGCCCAATAATAATTTAATAAAATCATTTAATGAACCATAAAACAATCCCAATTTCACAACTTGTTATATACAAGTAAAACACTCCTTTATTTCTAGGAAATGCCAAACGGGCCTTTAAACATTTTCTCAAAACTAACCTTTGATGAAGGTATGAATTTTAATTTTATTAAGTATCTGTATAAACATCATTTACAGCAGCAAACCCCATTCATAAATCTCTTATAGTACTCAGGTTACATATTCAAAACACAACCATTTTCATAAAGATGTGAAACGTTCCATTTTTGGGCAACTCGGGCCAAAATATGTTGTAAATCAAAACCCACTTGTTTGTAAAAACAAATCCAAATTGGAAATAAATATAAGTACCAAAAAATACCATTTAAAATTCTTCGAATTCCTTTATAAATCCAATCAAATAACTTTTAAATCACACATCACACATAAAAGCCAACCAGACAATTTACAGAACACATGTCATGCCCTTTTTAAAGAAAACAATTTATTTTATGTACATGAAAAGGAATAAAACACTAATTGAATGTCATATTTTCATTCCAGATACTGCAACATGTTAAAAATGACATAAACTAGATTATAAACCTCACAAAATATTTTCAACAGATAATCCAACATTTAAACAAACACTTGTTGAGCACTTTCATGACAAAACAACACTACCTTTCACATAACAGTGATTAAACAACGACTTTTCACACCAAGAAAATTATAAAAAGGATTAAAAACAAAAGAGTTATAAAAGAAACAAATCCAGTTTTTATAACTGGGAATGGGTTCATGGTTGGCCCAAATCATGAAGTAACCACCCTTTCTTCAAAAACTCCTAAACAAGCAATTGGGATCCCAAATTATGGTGGTTAGACATATATGAAACTTTAGAACTCAAGATTCATCTCATCAAATTCCCATGAAAAGGATTGGGATTTCTAATGGGTCGGATCAATACAAAGACAGAAAAAAAACCATGTGTGACACCAGATCCAATAATGTTTGGTTGCTAAGGGGGGACAATCATTGCATTGCCCGTCGCATTCCGCATTAACATGGTTCTTTCGGGTTCCATCCATTGACTAAAACCAAGAAGAATAGTGTGAGCAACACTAATTATAATAGGAAAACCACATAATCAAGAATTAAATTTCACACTAAAGGTCTTGTCCTAGGTTATTCATGGCCATTTCTAAAACACTAAGATTGTGTTCTATGCTTAGACTTATCCTTAGGATTCTTACTAAGGCTTTCACATCATAGTTTCCAAAGGTTGAATATAGCTTTCCTCTGATACCAACTATAATGACCCATACATTACATACATTGTTAGTACATCAAAATTTAATTACAATTATTACAATATATAACAAAACCATGAAAGGACCGTATAGGTATAGTGTCTTTAGAAACTGGGAAACATAAACAACTGGTTCATAAATCATCTACATTGTCTCCCATTTATTTCATCATATTTATACCCCCTTTTGGGATATCTTACTTAATAACCTTCTTCTTTACCTGGGACAGAACACATACAAAATGGTGAGCTCAAATGCTCAGTAAGGGTAAACGAAAGAAATATCAATCACATCATATTCATAAGAACATAACAATTTGGAAATCTAACTTTGAAAAAGAGATCATAATTTCATAACATGGGATAAATCATGGTAGTGAAATGTAATCAGAATAATCATAACGTAAAATAAGAAGCTTTGTAGAATACACACATAATCATAGAGAATCATTTCTTATTAGTTAAGACTCATTTCCAAGACTATCTTAGTAGACAAAGTCCATTTCTGAACCGAGTTCATTCCTCGTTTCAGTCCTGTTTCACTAAACCGGTTTAACATGCCATTCCAGCCATGTCTATCTCATGAGATATAAAATTTTTACCCAATGCATTGGAGGTAGATATAGCTCCTACCCATCTCATAATGATACCATTCTTATGTGTGCCACAAATCAAAAACCATACATAATAGCATAACCCATGTAATTAATATGAAATTCTTAAACATCGTGACTTCATAAAAAAATTCATATAAGATAAATGAATTCATAAAATTTTTTAATCCCAACGTAATCAAATCAATGTAATAATAGGGATAGAAATAGAACCCTATATTATCTTAGATGGAAAATAATTTTGATAAAACACTTGAACTCCATTCTTGAGGAAAATATCCTTTCTAATTCAAAAACATTTTCCTTTCTTAAAATGTCATACAATTTTAAACTAAAAGAAGTTGATTAAAAATAAACTCGAAAACTTGTAATGGAATCTTCTTGGAAATAATGTTTTAAAAATCCAATGCCGTATAATTTTTAAAAAAAATTCTTCTCGTACATTTGTCGGAAAAGTCAAAATGTACCTCGTACGAAAAACGACAAAAGATTCCTTTCATATATTTTACTAAAAACCCACTGAAGGGTAAAATTGGATTTAAACAGTTGTAGGTGGATGGAATTAATATTACATATTGAGGAAACATGGATGTTGATGATAAAATACACCCCTAGTAAACTCTAAAGTGTAAACAATCTCAAATAAAATTGGGGTTATGATATTTCCCTTACCTTAGGTCCGATTTTCTTCATAAGTGTCCAAACCTCCTGTATAATGATTTAAATAATGTCATTGACTTATTCCAGAAAAATACCAAAATTTCACCCTAGGCTAATTTCGATATTCCGAATTCAAAAACGAAGTCAATTTTTAAAAATAAAATTTACAAAATTTCAAAAAGTGGTTATTACTATTCATATTCCTAGTTTTAATAATATTTTAATAGCATATCATTATTTAGTGAAACTAGGTATTGCGTACGACACAAGCTATCAAGGAAGGTCGCGATTGCGTGTAAAGAAAGCCAAGCTAGTGTTGTCTGTAGTGAAAGATTCCATTGATGATTTATATAAAATAAAAACAAAATATTTCATATAAAAGTCTCGTGTGTTACAAGAGTTACGGCTGGAAGCCATGCTGACTATCTACAAGCATCTGGAGACGCCTCCAGAGAGGCGGGTCAAGCTCACCACCTACATGCTCTGAGACTCCGCAAAGAGGTGGTGGGATGTGATCTCATAAGTGGGTCATCAGTAGGCTATGTATTGGGAGGAGTTCCATCCTGTGTTCTACGACTACTTCTACCCGGTGACCCTGAGGGCTGATCGAGCCCGGGAGTTTATGAGCATAGAGCTGGGTACTCTATCTGTCATGGAGAATTCCTCTCGTTTCACTAATCTGAGGCGTTTTACACCTCTTCAGGATTGGAATGGGTTGTTCTTGGTGAGGAAGTTTGAGGATGGACTCAAGAGGGAGATCCGCTCGTAGGTGAACATCTTCCAGCTGACTTCCATTACTTCCATCACCAACCAGGCATTGATTGCGGAGTGCTATCTGAGAGACTCTGGAGCCGCGAGTCATGGAGGTTCTGCTTCCAAAGCTGGTTTCCCTTCATATCAGAGCAAGAATCACCGTAGGGAGCCTACGTGCGGTGATGCGAGAAAGCGAGACGCATCATCAGGCAGCTAGGTGACAAGCTACTAGTGTGGCCGGACAGGGCACACGCTACCAGTGTGGCCAGATAGGGCACACGAGGCCGTAGTGCCAGAGAGACCCAGCTCAGAGTGGTCAGTCAAGGGCGCAGGGCCGCGGTACAGTCTAGTCTTTCTCCGTGGAGAAGACTTATCATGAGCAGGATCCCGACCTTTCTATTGTTCGAGGTACGATTTTAGTAGCCTCAGTTTTATCTTCATCCCTTTTCGATACTGGTGCTACGCATAGTTTTACCTCTGTTGCCATTGTGGAGATCCTTGGAATCTTCATCTTTTCTTCTACCGACTCATTGACACTAGACACACCTTTTGGAATGAGGACATCTAGTGTATGCCAGTGTAGAGAGTGCCCTCTCGAGGTTGCAGGGTATCACTTCTTATCGGATCTCTATATCCTATAGATGATAGGTTGTTATGTCATTCTCGGCATGGACTGGTTGATTCCCTTCCAGGTAGTCGTTGACTGTTATCGCCACAGAGTCTATTTCATTTCACTAGAAGTTGAATCTTTCCTTCATAGAGGCGAATGGGATGTTCAGGCGAGTCGGGCGGGACTCGAACATCTTGGGCTAGGAGGGGTAACAGCCCAAATTTCTAGTCTTTATCTGGATGATCAGGGGACTCCATAGTTGGACTTTCCTCTAGTGGTGGATCACTTCAGTTATTTCTTTCCAGAAGACTTTTCAGGTTTTCCTCCGGAGCGTGAGGTAGACTTCTCTATTGAGCTCGTTCCATGAGTGGAACCAGTGTCCATTCCTCCCTATAGGATGGCCACACCTGAGTTGCACGAGCTCAAGAAACAGTTGGAGGATCTACAGGCTAAGGGCTTCATCCGACCCAGTACTTCTCCTTGGGGTTCGCCTGTTTTGTTTGAAAAAAAGGCAGACGATACCCTTCGTGTTTGTGTGGATTATCGGAAGCTGAACCAGTTGAAGGTCAAGAGCCGATATCCTTTGTCGAGGATTGATGACCTTTTTGATCATCTTAGAGGATCCTGGGTGTTATCGATGATCGAATTAAGGTCCAGATATCATCAGTTGCGCGTTAGACCATCAGATATACCTATGACATCCTTCAGGAGCAGGTATGGTCTATACGAGTATACAGTCATGCCGTTCGGTCACACGAATGCACCAGTAGTTTTCATGGCGTTGATGAACCGAGTGTCCCATCCTTACTTGGATTCCTTAATCGTCGTCTTCGTGGATGATATCTTGGTGTACTCTCACACTCGACACGACCATGCCACACATCTTGAGATCATTCTGAGTACACTGAGAGAGCATAGAATTTATGCTAAACCCTCGAAGTGCCGCTTTTGGATGAATTAGATTCATTTCATGGGTCACGTCATCTCAGAGGCAGGAGTATCTGTGGACCCAGAGAAAGTGAGAGATGTAGTTTCCTAGGAGCAGCCGAAGAATTTATTTGAGTTATGGAGTTTCTTAGGGCTGGCTGGATACTACAGACACATCATTCAGGATTTTCTCATCTAGCAGCACCTTTGATAGGTCTGGCCAAGAAGGGGGCGAAGTTCTTATGGTCAGATTCTTATCGGTCAGCCTTTCAGGAGATGAAAGGGAGGCTGACTTCAACACCGATACTAGTCTTTCCAGAGTCATGCAAGAGCTACAATGTTTACTGTGATGCTTCAGGTGTCGGACTAGGAGATGTGCTTATGTAGGGAGATGGATTCGTTGCGTACGGGTCCTGACAGTTGAGGCCACATGAGAAGAACTACCCTATGCATGATCTGGAGTTGGCAGCTGTTGTTCAAGCCTTGTGCTATTGGAGACACTATCTTATGGGAGAGCACTTTGTGGTCTTCAATGACCACAAGAGTCTCAATTATATCTTCACTCAGTGTGATTTGTATCTGAGGTAGTAGAGGTGGGTTGAGTATGTTCAGTCTATTGACTTCGAGCTTGCCTATACACCGGGAAATGGCAACGCTGTGGCTGATGCGTTGAGTAGGAGAACTACGATTCAGGCAGTTCAGAAGGCCAACAGTGAGTGGCAGGTGATGGCTCTATTCTCTGAGATGCATCAGGAGGTGCACGACATAAGGGGACAGAATTTTCTAGCTTATGTAGTTGTTACCTCCACGCTACTTGATCAGGTACGGATGAGGCAGCTATCAAACTCGAAAGGCTTAGTCCTGTAGGAGAGTTTCAGCTGGGGACCCTCTACCTGGATGGACAATGGGCGAGGATGAGATCTTGCGTTTCGAAGGATGCGTATGGGTGCCAGTAGACATATGTGTGGAGATGATGTGGGATTTCTATTCCTTAGTTTAGGAAGTTTATCCTGGCATCACCAAGATGTATTGGGATATTCATCGCCAGTACTGGTGACCAGGTATGAAGATGGATGTTGATGGTTTTGTCATGAGATGTTCTACTTATCAGCAGGTGAAATCAGAGCATCAGCGACCAGCAGACCTTTTACAATAGTTACCCATTCCAGAGTGGAAGTTTAATGATGTTGTGATGGACTTCGTGACTGGGTTGCCGAGGCCACCGTGAGGGAATGAGGTTGTTTGGGTTGTCATCGACAGACTTATGAAGGTTTCTCACTTTTTTCTGATCAAGGATACCTTTAGTGTCGATGATCTGGGATGACTTTACATCAGAGAGATTGTGCGTCTTCATGGTGTTCCACGCTCTATTATTTCAAGAAGTAGTTTACACTTTACCTCTCAGTTCTGGCTGGGACATCAGAAGGCCCTGGCTACACATGTACTTTTTATTACAACATACCATCCCAAGACTGATAGCCAGTCCGAGCGCACGATCCAGGTGCTTTAGGATATGCTCTAGGCTTGTATCCTTGACTTTGGAGGTTCTTGGGATAAGCATATTACTATGGTGGAGTTTTCCTACAACAATAGTTTCCAGGTGACCATTCAGATGGCACCATACAAGGCTTTGTACGGTAGGCCATGCCGATCACCCTTATGCTGGCTGGAGGCAGGAGAGGCAGCTTTGATGGACCTCATCTTGTTCAGGAGACTTCAGAGAAGATAGAGCTGATTCAAAATAGGATGGATATAGCACAATCTCAGCAGAAGTTATATGCTGATCAGCAGATATGACCTTTGGTGTTCGAGGACGGTGATCATGTTCTCCTACGTGTTTCACCGAGGCTGGGACACAAAAGGATTCGGAGAAAGGGTAAGATTTCACCATGGTACGTTTGGCCGTTTGAGGTCTTGGAGAGAGCGGGGCTGGTCGCCTATCGGTTGCAGCTACCTTAGAGGTATCGGGCCATGCACGACGTCTTCCACATCTCTCAACTCCGACATTACTTTTCAGACCCTTCTCACATATTCCATCCCAAGGAAGTCAAGCTTGAAGTGGATGCATCGTTCGAGGAGCATCCTATCTAGATTTTCGATTGTAGTACAAAGGTTCTTTGTGGGCGGTTTTTTCCTTAGGTACGAGTGCTATGGCAGCACGGGCGAGTACAAGACGAGACTTGGGAGAGGGAGGCCGATGTATGATCGCAGTGGCCGAAGCTGTTCAGGGATTCTTCTTCTCCACCTCATTAGGGAAATTCGGGGACAAATTTCTTTAAGGGGGGAAGTTTGTAAGACCCCGGATCTTCGTGCAGGTACGTTATTCCTTTTTCTGGAATTTTTGGGAAAATTGAATTTTTTGGAAATATCAGAAGTACACGCCGTGTAATTTATGAGTACAGCTCGTGTACTCTGTTCCGGCTCTATGTCGTGTGCTGGCCATGTCTGGACCACACACACAGTGTGTAAGGCTGAGGTGGAGGTTGGTTATTTCAGAGTACGGAAAAATTCGAAGTACACGCAGTGTAATCAAAAAGTACACACCGTGTACTTTTTTTTATTAAATGTACTGGGTTCATGCCTAACCTCCATATTCGTCTTCTTCTTGTGTTTTCGACCATCTAAGAGCGACCGTACTGCCGGATATTTGACGGATTCCTGCCTCGATGTCCGTTCTCCGATTTGAGCACAGTCGATTGTGTTGGAAGTGCAACCGTGATTTCTTCCTTCTGTTTGAACCTTGTTTCTTGATTTCTCCGTGTTTTCAAGTTATCTTGGGATGATTGTTTTGTGTGTTTTCTCAGATCTACATTATTCTAAGGGGAATATGTCGTCGCAGTTCACGTATATCGATCTTCAAGGATCGAGGTAGGTGGTTTGTTCCTTTCTGTAGAAAGTCTTTAAGTATTTTGTGCAAATTCCACCAATACCCTTGAACGTGGTATTGCGTGTTTCCAGTTATGCCCTTGTTTCTTTCCTGCTTTGCTTGATTGCTTTAGTAGAGGCTCATGCTTGTGCTTAGATTATTTTGTTTGTGCTCAGATTGCTTTTCTATGCTTTTTCTGCCTGTTTTGCGTTTTTCCAGTTGCAATGCCTAGTCGTAGGATAGTGGAATTGTTGTTTGATTATTGCTACTAAGCCTTAGTTGATAGATAAGTAGTAATTCAGGATTACATGGATGGTATACAAGCGTTGAGAATGTTTAGTTACTCAGTAATATGAGAACCTAGAGTGGTAGACCAAATGGAGAATTGATGGAAGGGCTTCTCCATAGTGACTTTTAATGACGATGTGAGACCATGTGGAGAATTGACGGAAGGGCTTCTCTAGAGTGTCTTTGAATTATGACGCAAGCTATAGTGGGAATTGATGTTGAGTGCTTCCACAGAGAGCCTTTAGCACGATACGAGACTATAGGGGGAATTGACGGTGAGTGCTTCCCCAGAGAGTCTGCTTAATTTACATAGCTGAACCATAGGGGTGAGACTGTGTGTGCCTCCCAGAGGGTTTCTAGTACTTAGAGGGTGAACAATAGGGGTCAGAATGTGAGAGCTACCAGAGGGTTACCTATTTTCTTCTATTTGTTGGCTGCTTACTTGTGTCCTATACTTGTTAGAACTATGGATTGTAGCTGTTTGTTCTTTTCTGTCTATTGCATGTTGTTTTAGTACTGCCATGTATTCATTGAATTTTAGGCACAAATATTTGGATGATTGCCTATTGGGATTTTATCTCACACCCTTTTTGGGCCATGCTTTTAGACCCAAACAGACTATGTTGTTGTAGGTATAGACAGGGACAAGCACCCTTCTACTTCTGAATCTTGATTTCACCAGGATCTGGGGAGCATGGGATGGAGCTGTGGCTCACGATGCTGAGGAGATTATTTTGTTTTTCTTTTTCACTTGGTTTCAGTTGTATTTCAGCACGTTGTTGTGTTTTCTGTTTTCCTTAGATACTTGTACCTGCTGCATCATTTTCATCATAGTTATATCTCTACATTGCTTTCGCTGTTTGGTTTCTGTTATTATGCATGTTGTTTACTACATTCGCTGTTTATTGTTGTTTCTTACCTTGTATACCTTATCGAATGATGGCATAGTTTCCCCACCGACTCACCAAGGCCCTCGCTGCTAGTCGACAGCCTCTGGCATTCAGGGAAATGCACTTGAGGTCATGTGGCGAACCGGGTATGGGGAACCAGTGGAGGGGCTCCAGACTCAGGTCGTTACAAATATCATAATTTTTTTATTATCATGATATTAAAAGTTTAAATTAATTTTATTCTTTTCAAGGTCTTATAGTTAAATGTTACCAAAGCGGTAATGAATTTATATAATAATATCATGGTTTTTAGGATTGTTTATAATTATGTTATTAATGAAAAAAAGTTAAGAACTATCTCTCAATAAACTCATGAATATTATTATACTCTATATATTTCATGTGAATATATTTTTACCTTCCCTTTCCTCTCATTAATTTATCAACAGATCAAAATTATTTTTTAAGACAAAAAGTCTTTATTTATCTCCTCTATGGAAAACCCATTTTTCATGAAAAATTGGGTTTTATAAAAAAAATTTCTAAAAATGTTTCCAAACAATTCTAAATTTTTATTTTATTAATAATTTGACTATATTATTTATTAACATTTTTAGAATGAACTAAAATTTTCACTATCATGACCATTATTTTCATTGAAGATTCGACTCTAAATTTTTAATGTTATATTAAATGAAATTATTTATAAAAATATTTTATTATAATTTTCTAATTAATGAGGAAACAATATTTTACTCTTGGAATGTTATAAATGAATTTTAATGATCCAATTCTAATATTCATACAATATTTTTAAATAAAATGATTTCCAAAAAATTTTATAATTTTTTTTAAAAAAATTAATTTTAAATTTAAATTTGTTTCCCAAATAAATGTTCAACATATCTTTTAAAAAGAATTTTACATCTTATATTAGAACTATTAAAATTACCTATTACTTACATGGTATATGATATAAGAATTTCATTCTTGTTATGTCTCAGAATTGTTTTTTCGTATTATTGAATGATGTTTCTGAATCTTGATTCCCATTAATGAGTTATACCATGATAAAATTAATATAAAACCTAAATCTTTTTACATGTGTTCTCATAGAGTTATATGATGGAATAATTATAAAAAATATCTCTTTTACAAAGGTTATTAAGTGAAAAAATGTTTATAAAACCCATTTTATTTCATGGGTCTTGTTATAATGGATATTTTATTATATTCTGGAACACATGTGTATTATTTTAATTACATGATGGGTGGTAGATATATATCCCTAAAAATAATTGTTTAGGGATTAAAATTTATTTATATTGCATTGGCTATAATGGGTAGTGCAACCGGTTTTGTAAAGGAAATTATTCTTCATGGTGTTATTGGGAGTCAACCATGACTACTATGATTTTTTTGGTAGTGAAAAAAATCCAATATTATATCCATGGTAGTGATACTTGAATATTATGGAAATAATTTTATATAAATTTATGTATTCAAAAATTCCATGTCTTATTCTAATGATATTTTCCAAAGGAACATTTTCTCTGATTTTTATATAATTTATTTCTCATAATGTTCAAATCATTCTTCCATGAATTAATATTCTGATCCTTGATATTCAGGGGAAAATTATTATATGTTATGATATTTTTATCATTAACATATTTTCATTTATAATTATATACCTTCCATGTTTACCATTAATGAGAATTTAAGTTCACCATTTCTTACATTTCATTTCCTTTTGTTTTCATGAAATGTTTTATGTTGGAAATTTTTATTGAAAATTACTTATAGGTTATATTTTTAATGAGATATGTTGATGTTATTTCACCAAATTAGAATATTGTGTCACTTGTATCAAAACACACTAAAATATTTCATTTCATAGGTGTTTGATTTTATAATGTATTGAATATTTGTCTAAAAATATATAATATCCATGTTTGAAAATAGAAGGTCTCAATAGTTGGTATCAGCAGAAATGATCAGTTATTGTTTGGAAACTAGGATGAGAAACCATTAGATATATCCCTATATACATTTCCATAGATATTTCTATGGATACTTATATAGATAATTCACAGGATGATTCAAAGTATATAAAAAGTCCCACGAATTTTGTAAAGTGTGATAGAAATTTGTTGAAATGAAATTATGTCCTTATCAAGATACAACAATTGGATGTGGTCGTGGAATAGATGTTCCACAAGGTAATAACTCCAAAAGAGTACGTTGATCAAGACTCAATAATCACTAGGTGCACGACAACAGGCCTTACTGCACACCTTGTTTGACACTAGTAGAGGATATGATTCTGAAATGAAAAAATTATTTATGACCCATCATGAAGGATTTATATTGATTATGAGAAAGAATGATATATGATAGGCCTAGTGTTTGATAGATTAAAATGATAGTTTTGTGATTCAAAAATACTATAATTTATTTTTTCAGGACTATGTTGTTCTACACCATTATTAGTGTTTCTGAAACTATGAATTTTTTAATATAAATGTGGGGAACAAGAAGGATCTGGGTTAACAGTGAATTTAATGGAATCTTTTTCTATGAGAATCAAATTGTATGATTACTATATTGAATAATATAATGATTTGTAATAATTATTTATCACTGAACAAGAATAAAAACATGAAAAATATCCAACTCCCAGTCTCACAAATTAATATAATGATAGAGTTTATTGAAAATTTGTGTGGAGGACACCATGGAGGAAGAAATATTTAGATTTTTATTTGTTGATAATTTTGGATGATGCACTCTATAGACTATCTCAATGTAATGAAAATATGTTTTGAGTGTGGAAAATTAGTGCACAAATAAAACTATGATAAAAAATGAAATGTTTAGTTAACGCAATAGATTGAAATATTGGTCTCCCAATTGAATCTTATATAATTGAATTTTTAAACTATAGAAGATATATGAATTATTAATATAGATACCCTAAGGGGAAGAATCATGAATAGAATCACCAAGGTTATATGAGTAAGGGTTATATTGCAAATTATGAGGACACCAAGAGTGATATATGAAAGGCAAGAAGTATAGAGGAATTAGATGATTAATCATACATAATGGATTGAAAACTAAGTGATATTA
This sequence comes from Viscum album, assembly GCA_963277665.1. Taxonomy (NCBI): domain Eukaryota; kingdom Viridiplantae; phylum Streptophyta; class Magnoliopsida; order Santalales; family Viscaceae; genus Viscum; species Viscum album. The sequence goes on from OY728133.1 coordinate 409,460,053, forward strand.
ATGAATTGATTATGTATTTGATTAAATAAATAGGTTATATGAATCGTGAAACATATAAAGATAGTTTAGTATATGTTTCGAATTATGGATATATCATAATATGTAGAATTTTACTAAGGACTAATAAAAATTATTTAATATAAATGTATTATTTTATGTAACTAACATTTATAAATTATAGATAACCCTTAATATGTTATTGAGGGTGAGATATTTTATTACAGTTAGGTAAATATAAGATTGATATTATTAAATTAAATTTGATAGTATTTAAGACCTCAAACTGATAAAGGATTTGATAAAAGAGTGGATTATGTTATCATAGATGGAATTTATAGAATTATTGGATATATGGAATATTTTTAATAATATATGGTTTTACTCAACTAATAAGAATGAATTCATGTTTTCCTTTATGTATTATGGTTATTCATGTTATTACCATGTTACAAGAGAATACATGATGATGTTATTTACATTTTTCCCGACCCAAATCACGGTTCCATCAGAACAAACACCAAACCTAACATATGACAAGTCCTAAATGATTTTCCCAATGTACATAGGTTTGAAACATGTTCCTGGGTTTTGGAGGCATACTTTTGGAAATTATTTGACTCATGATAAGAAACTATAAAGAAAAATCAAATTGATTCAACATACCAAGATAAATATGCATAAAAAAAAGAGATACAACAATACAAATTTAGTAATTTTACATCATTAAAAAAATTAAAAAAACCCAATTAAAAATAGATGAGAATAACTAGACCAGAACTCAAAACCCACCATGAAACAAGAGGGTCATCACCCTCAATCCACTACCTAAACAACCGAAAAGAGATGAAAACTAGACACCAGATCTGCCATCACCACAAAAGAACATCGTACCCTCATGTGATTTAAGAATAAAGAAATACACATACACACAAGGGTGTATATATTGTGAGATCCAAATCCTAATAGAAAGACACCCAAAAAGAGATATTACACACAATAAATTTGATGATAAATCAATACGAATGTTTTAAGTACCATCATTGGAAACACTTTTAGAAACTGCAGTTTAAGGAAATAATTTACAAAGAAAAATTATTTTCAACTTAGAAAAAAAATAATATCCACCATATGCTAACTACTTGAACCAGTTCAGAAGATACTACCGTGTCATGTAAAATTCCTAAAGGTACTACGAATAGTGGGACCCATGGAACATTGTTTCATCATAAAACAAGATATAGAAACTATTACTATCATCATCCTCATGCTTGATTTATTAGAGAAGAATCCATCACATGTTTTGGTAGTATCCAATCATCATCATGTTTTTATAGTGTTGTATCACCAACCCATCATGAAAAAACTATTCCTTAGACAATCCGATCAAACTAGAGTACTATTCATTATCCAAAAAACTACATTCATGTGATTTTTTTTCTCGACAATCTATTTCACATGTCATATATATATCACCAATTTTACATTTACACACCAATAAATATGAACAGAAATTGAAAAAATAACTTTCCATAGGGAAAATCGATATCAAATCTATACACACATGAAATTTATTTCATAAAATTATTCACAACACTATCACAATCCCTAAATCCATTTTAGAGGCACCAAAATAGAATCACACATTAAATACATCAAATTACATTTATAAATCCAATTTATAAAATATAGACACCATAAAACGTCTTGATATCACATTTTCACCTTTCACAAAATCCATAAAACACATTAAAGATGCAATGAAATGATACTAAATTCTTCAAAAATGTTATAGAATGGATCCACTATAATCAATCGTTGATACATCAGAAATACAGTATAAAACCAAAACCACAAATCAATCAAACAATATAAATGAATAATACAATGAAAAATAACATGATTCCATCTAACTAATCAAGATCATACCGTTAATAGTTCAAGAAACCCGTTGTAAGTTTATAACTCAAAGATAGAGTAAAAACCACTAAAATAAGGATGGTATAAAGATAAAATATTATTACATGATGATTCATTGAATATCTAAGGACAAATCAACCGAAAAAATTGATGTTCATGTGGGGAAATAGAGAGTGTATGAATATCCTATGGAGGAAAATTCTTTATGTCTTCAATTATAGGTTATTAGGTGTTAAAATTGGGGGAGGGTAGAAAAATAATTTCAAACATTCAATGACCCTAACAAGTTATATATTTATCCCACATGGTCTTCAAAATCATGTTGCAACCATGAATCCCTCACTATTCAGGAGGAAGGAGGTCTCATGTCATGTAGAATTCCATGTCACATGTCATGTGCCACTATCATAGGTCTAGATTTTCATCTATGATGGTGCTCAGTTTCCACTAACCAGGTTTCAACCATGTTCCACCAACATTTTGGACCAGAAAATCCATTTTTCACTAAAAACTCATTGGTATACTGATGGATTATGATGATTCCAAATATAAAAAAATGAAAACCTTAAAACTATAATCATGGTTGTGACATGTTTGATATGCGATGATCAAGGGACACATTATGATATATAGGGTATTAAGGGTAAGTTGATTTTTGAAAAATTAAGTGGCCTTTATTACAAATTTTTAATATTTGATGGGTTGAATGGATATCCATTTTTTTAATTGTTTAATATGAACATTGTAACATCCCGAACCCAGTTACCTTGAGTCTGTGAATTATTTTAATATATTTTAATGATTACAAGGAATCAAGTATCGAATGATAGATCCGTTAAGCAGTCTTGGAAAATAGATTACATACAAGGATGTTACATTACACTTTAGAAAATAAAATAAAACAAAACATAAATGATCATTTCCGAACGCCATTAATCCCCAATCTAACCTTGCTTATCAATCATAATACACATCTTGGAATCCTGAGAAATTAAAACATAGAAATGGGTGAGCTCAGATGCTCAGTAAGGATAACAATATAGCTGAAACTATCATAAATAAGTATAAACAATTAATTCAATGCATAAGAATAAACCAAAATCCTTTTTAAACTTAAACGTCAACATAATATGGAAAAGATACAACAAAATAATGCCATTTAATTATTCACATGGATATTCTGCTAGTCTAATAATCACATGCAATATCAATGGACAATTTCTTAATTATAGAATGCATAATCCCACACTATCATGACCACATAGTCAAGGCAATGTGCCATGACTACAAATAATATTTTGTCAAGGCCTTATTCCAAGAAACTAATTTGTCTCATGAGACCTACCGACGCATCGAGGACCAATAGTGGGCTCCACCCGTCACTTACTAAGTCCAATACATTCCTCATATAAAAATGTTAATAAATAACATAAAAATTCATATTAAAACTAGCATACAAAATGTCAATACTTTACCGATAAACCATGAATGGTATAAAAAGAACAAATCAATAATCAAAACATATCACAAATCCTTGAATTCAATATGTAATATTTGTATCATAATAAATCAACTTCAAAAAATATTAAAATCCACTAAAGGATCTTGACATAGATGAAAATGATTTATAAAACTCTTTGTGAGAAATATCCCTTTTTCATGAAAACATTTAAAAGTTACCCAATTTTGAAAGGAAGAAACTTAAATAAATTTTTTACTCAAAGTGTCCCATACCACTTTGAAACTTTTGAAAGTAATTAAAATTTCACAACATTCATGTTCATTTAAATAATTCCTTAATACCATTTTTATAACATTTACATTAATGAGAATGGTTTAGAAGAATAATTATTTATGACATTTAAAATGTTGTTTTAGTAAACAGTAACTTAAAATAATATCTTTTAAAACTATTTGAAGAAACATGTACATGTATAATAATTACGTCTCAGAAGAAACTTACAAAAAACAACCTCAGATAATAAGGAGATTGTGAAACTAACCCTTACCAATTTGGTAACATACAAAACATACACCCTATGAAAGAGGTATCATACAATGAATATGTAAATAAACATAAATTAAAGTTAATTACACAAAAAATACAATTAAGGGCATTACATACACCACACAAAAGGTAATAGTGGAAATATGGCATGAATCCCACGGTAATAAAGAGTGAGATGAAAACCCCTTACCTTGCACTTCCCTTTAGTCGAGGGTATGTTTAACTTCCTATATGAAGATATTAGTATGTTATTAAAGTATACCAGAACCATATTAGTATTTATTATATCATACATGATTCATTAATGACTTTATAATACCCATTTAATAATAATTTCATAATACCCATTTAATAATATTTTCCATGTTAAATTAACATTTCAGGTAATAATAGATTTCTTTATCGTACGATTTTTAACTTTTTACTCTTGATTGTATCACATAGACTAGATTTAAATAATTCCGGAATATAAAACATGATTTATATACATATTACTCACAATTATATACATCCTAATAACATAGTGTTGAATAACAAATTATACCACGACATAGAGACAGTAAGTCATACATACGCACACATAATGACATTATCATTCATAAGATGGGTAGAATAATGAATATAATTGTGCCATATTTATAATAATATAATATTATATATAAGATACTGGAGTTATTATTTTATAATTGAATCAAAAAAGAATGAGTAAGTGAAAGAATAAGAGAACTTGAAAGAGGGTTGTGAAATCATTACCTCTTCTTCAGATTCATCCTATTGATTTGATCAAAATGGACCCTTAAGTTAGCTTTTTGAGCAAAGGAATGACTCTAAGATGAAGTTAGGATAGTTGGAAGGATATTTGGGTAGGGTAGGTATTAGAATAATGGCTTTGAAGATGGGATTTGGAGAGAAGGGGAAGTGCCTTTCTATAAGTGGGGTGAGGGTCACTTTAGGAAAAGAATAAAGTATTAATTTATTACACAATCATATTAGGTTTATAATGGTTCCAAATAACTTTATTTAGAACCTTATGAGGCTATGGGTCGAAATACTCTCCACCAATAGGTTTTAGACAAGTTTAGGTTACCACTGTAACATTATCATTTAGATTTCACTCTTAGTTAAATAGTTTAACTTTTACCCTGTCTTCTTGTATTCTTACACTATATGGTTATTAAACCTACTATAAACATCCAAGAGATCCTAAAGTAGCTCATTAATTACATATATAATATTATTTAACCCATTTGTACAATCCTTACATTTTTAGGAATATTATATCAACCAATAAATTAGTATTGGTTTTAAATGTTAATTTATGTCAATTTTTAAACTATTTGGTATTTTGTTTTTTTGAAAGTCATAAAAAATTGATTACATCAAAAAAGATAAATTTAATAATCCCTAACATATAATAGTAACCTATAAAATTAGTGGATGTCATAAAAACTATGAAATTATATTTATTTTAATATTTATTATACCATTTATTTGATTCTTTCATTAATAAGGTAATTGTTTCATCATCATTGGGTCATAAATAACATTAATTATTTAACGTCTAAAAATTATATAAAAAATTACCATGATGTAGGACATATTTTTAGATTTCCAAATAATATTTATAATAAAAATTATTACTTATATAACACCATCTAAAAATTAATTACTAAAATATTTTTGTTTATTCCAATATTGTCTTTACTTTTAATTAATTAATCTAAAGTGTCATTATCAATCATAAGTGGCTCCATGGGGTCCCAAAATCGACCCAAGGATTTACATAGTTGTCCATTACAGATCCAATAAGGGTAATACATGTGTTAAGATATTTTTTATTTATTTCAATAATCTTTTTACATTGAATTACCCTATTTTGCTTTAACCGTGGTAAATAAAAGTCAAATGTTACTATTCAATAAAAATTATTTTCATATTATTAATCCACATTTTAATTAATTAGGTTAACCATGTCTCTCATATTTTTCAAATTCCACTCACAAAAGAAGTAAAATAATGTTTTCTGTGAATTTGAAAATTCTCCTAGGAGGTAGGTAAAAGACCGTGAAAAGTTCAATAAAATTTATATATATATAAAATTATTATAAACTGAATCCAATGAATTAAATTGAATTTATATAGGTATTATGTATCTATTTTGACCTAAAATAAATTTAAATAAAATAAATAATTATTTAAATAAAAAGCTAGTTTTAAACAATAACTCAATGTTTTCAGTATTCATCAAAAATTGAAATTTTTCTGAAAAATATCAAAAATTCATCCTCAGATAATTTCGATATTCTGAATCCAAAAATGATGCCTATTTTACCAATTTAAAAATATAGAAGTTTCATTTATTAATTTAAAATTAATTCCTGTTGCCAAAACCAAAAGACTTATGTTTATGAAATAATAACTATCAAAAGATTAACGCCTGTTTGTTTCAAATTTTAAATGTTAAATTACATAAAATGACCATAATTGGATTAAATGGTAAAAATATAATCTATTTATACTTACAACCTATTAAAATGTATAATTTAACACAATAAATTATTTTGATTAAAATAGTTGTTTTCGGTTAAAATATTGTATTTTGCACTATTCAACCAAATATGAATGTTATCAGAAAAACATCTAAAATTTATTGAAACTAAATTATTATGTCTCGATTCTAAATAAGAAGTTTATTTTTTCAAATTGAATATATAAAAGTTTCAAATATTGCATTTATAAAGGGTTTTCCATTAAAAGGCAGTAAAATTGATTTTTTTTATAAATATTTCTTTTATCTGGAAAAAATGTATTTGTTCTTACATTATGTCTAAAAAATTAATAATATGGATTATAAAATTATAAGGATTATATAATGTTCGAAATTCAGTTAATACTATTCATAACCATTTTTGAACGGCTAGTTTGGTAAGTCGTGGTGTGCTTGAACTCAGTATTGTGTGCAGTGCAAGTTATTGAATTACTTTGAAGAAATAACATACTATGAAATCTTAGGGTGTTACATTCTCCCCTCCTTCAATAAATAACATCCTCACAACTTGAAATTGTTCTTCAAAAATAAATTGTTGAAAATAGAAAATAACTTTGTGGGAAAACCCACATCGGAAATTGGGTTAATAAAATTTAGTCTTAATAATAGGAAAAGGGGAATGAAAATGTCACCCCCAAATTATGATCTCAATTAAGATAACATTGTTGGAAATTAGAGACACATAATTGGTGGAAAACATAAATATTTATTGGGAGTGATGGAGTTCATTAGTCACAAACAATTGTAGAATTAAAGGCCACAATGACATCAATCTATGATGATTTCAAATATCATCATCTCCATAAAACATAAGGTATTAGGATAAAACATCTTTAGTTTTAAGATGCCTTAACTAAAGTTTAAGTATTTATTTTTTCATAGAATAAGAGAAGAAATATATATATGTATATATATACACTTGATAAGTAGAGTTTCATCCTTCAACTAATTCCTACCACAGACTCATCTTTCACTCCAAATGATTTAAAAAAATTATATATACCTAAATCCTATAAGGTTCCAAAAATAAAGAATTAATAATTCATGTGATCAACTATTTAAAAAAAACTAAATCATACAAATGAGTGCATCATGTATTCCAGTCATATGTGATGCACCATTGTCGCTCTTCGGTTGCTGGTTCATGTCTCGTGGCCTTGCTGGATGCGACTAGTTGTCGCCTGACCTCTAGGTTTTCCTTTTTATAACTAATCAAAAAATAACCTTAACAATAGTTTCCAATTTCAATCATAATCCATTCCAACCTTATCACAAATTTTAAATTCTAACATCCAAACTCTCAGTCTAAAATTTATAATGAATTTAAACAAAATGAGGATCCTTTTTCCATGTAATAACATGTGAACACCTTCATCATGTATTAATTTAATACATGGTAACATTATGAATTACCATAAAACCTTATTGATTATATCTATGCTCTCATATTCTATATAGAATTAAGGATATACTCCTTCTATCCAAAAATTTTTGTAAACTCCAACAATGATGGAATATACAAATCATTTATTACTTTGAAGGAAGTCAAGAATATCCAATATAATTTTTCCAAATCAACTATCTATTATTCCAAAATCACTACCTCCTTATCAGGACCATATTAAGGATTACCATAATTTCAACCTTTTATTTTCCAAAAGGAATATCTTACTGTTAATTCACATTTCATAGAACCATATAATCTCAATTCTTTAATAAAATAGTAATGTTGTACATTCCTTATTTTTCAACATAATTCATTTAAGCATTATACGGTTGATACAACACTCAAATGAAATAATTCTATAATAACAACATAAGAACACTTGTCATTCCTCTTCTTCTGAGGTAGTATCATAACTTTAGTATTATCCAATAACATCATTTTTGGTTTACTCTTATGAATGAGACCTTCATTCGCGTATAGTCTCAACGCCTTACAAATGAATCATTTTACATTTGAAAACTTTTTCTTACCCATGCACTCATGTACTTTGTGTCCTTTTTCTCCAAACTTATAAAAAACTCCCATTTCATTCATGCATTTACCACGGTGATTCATTCCACATTTATCACATATTGGACAATACTTATTTTCCCTCTTACCTTTATCCATCATTCTCTCTTCCATCCTTTTCGTCTCTTTCTTCCCTTAAAAACCAAAATACTTAGAAAATTCCTTACTTATCTTATTAACACATGATAGTATTTATTAATATGTTCAGAATACATGGTAGACTATTTCCCTTATAAATGATGGCTAAATACTATGAAATATATGATCCTTCTTACTCTTTGGATCATACGTTCTGCTGGAGTTCACATTCCTTCTACTGGGCGCCATTTCTATACAATGACATACACTAGGTCAGTTTATGAATTGTAATGAATTATTCCAAAATTGTAAAATACCTAACATAAATTGAATAGTTTATGGATGTAATCCATAATAATATTTTCTTTGAGGAGACATATACTCATAAATCCTTCATAATGATTTCTAAAGATAATCAGACTTATCCGATGCATATCCCCCAAGAGTGTCATAACCAAAAGTGCAGCAGGGCCCCTTGTCGTGCCCCGGTTCCCATTCGAGTCTATCTCAAAGTAGTGTTTTCGGGTTTTACCTCTAGGTACATTTGTTCTAGAGCCGCCTCTACCTACTCATACCCAAACATGGATGTATTTTTTTGAAAACGCACAAAATCTCTAGAATACCAAAATTCTAGGAAGTTTTTCTATACTAATCCTCAAATTACATAATCGGTCTATGTGCTCTAATCAAAGTTTATCTAATTATAGCATCCAAGGATGGTATTAAACATCCTCTGATACCAACTGTAATGCCCTGACCCCAGTTACTTAGAGTCGGAGCATTATTTTAATACATTGGCATGATTACAAGGAATCAAGTCCCGAAATACCGATCAGTTTAGAAGTCTTGGAAAATAGATTACATACTTGGACATTACATTACACTTTATAAAATAAAATACAACATCAATGATCCTTTGATAACACCATTAATCCCCTACCATAACCCTGATTATCAATCGTAATAAACTTATTGGAATCCTGTGAAAATTAAAACATAGAAAGGGGTGAGATCAGATGTTCAGTAAGGATATCAATATAGCAGAAACATTCATAAATATGAATAAAAATTTTAGGCAATGTATAAGAATAAAACAAATACCTTTTTAAAAATGAACTATAGAATAATATGGAAATGATAAATTAAAATAATGCAATTTATATATTCCCATGGATATTCTACTAGTCGAAAAATCACATGCAATATCAATAACCACATTGATAATGATAGAATTCATAATTTCCAGACAATCATAACCACATAGTCAAGGCCTCGTGCCAAGACTAAAAATAACATTTTTTCAAGGCCTTGTTCCAAGACACTAGTTTGTCTCATGAGACCTACCGATGCATCGAAGATCTATAGCGGGATCCACCCATCACTTACTAAGTCATATGCATTCCTCATATGAAAAGGTTTAAGCATAACATAAACATTCGTATTAAAACTGGCATACGAAATGTCAATACTTTACCCATATACTATGAATGCTATAAAAATAACACATCCATAGTCAAATATATCAAAAATACTTCAATACAATACGAAATATTTGTATCATAAAAAATCAACTTCTATCAAGTTTAAAATCTATTAAATAATTTTGATATAGATTAAAATTATTTGTAAAACTCTTTGAGAAAAATATCACATTTTCATGAGAACATTTATAAGTCACCCAATTTAAAAAGGAGGAAATTTAAATACATTTTTGAATCAAATTTTCCCATACCACTTTGAAAATTTTGAAAGTAATTATCATTTCAAAACATTCATGTCCATTTAAATAAATCCATAAAACCATTTGGAAAACATGGAAATTAATGAGAACGGTTTAGATGAATAAATATTTAAAACATTTAAAATGATGTTTTAGTAAAATTTACCTTAAAAGAATCCCTTTGAAAAGTATTTTATGAAACATGGACATGGGTAATCACTATGCCCTAGTAGATACGTAAAAACAACCTCAGATAATAAAGAGATTGTGAAATTAACCCTTAACATCTTGGTAACATACGAAACATACACCCTATGAAATAAGTATCATATAATGAATATGTAAATACATATAAATTAAAGTATATTATGCATAAAATACACTTATGGGCAGTACATACACCACACAAAAGGTAATAGTGGCAATATGGCATGAATCTCATGGGAGTAAGGAGTGAGATGAAAACCCCTTTACCTTGCACATTCCTTTAGTCGAGGGTACATTTTACCTTTTGTATGAAGATCATATAATGTTATTAAACTATTGAAGAACCGTATTTGTATTTATGATATCACACGTGATTCATTAATGACTTTATAATACCCATTTAATAATAATTTCCATGTTAAATTAACATTTTGGTTAATAATCACTTTCATTATTGTTCGTGTTTTAACTTGAACCTCTTGATTTTATCACATAGAACAAGATTTTAATACTTAACAATATAAAACCTGATTTATATACATATTAATAATAATTATATCCATTCAGATAATAGTGTTGGATAACAAATTATACCACAGCGTGGATACGGTAAGCCGTACGTTCGCACGCACGTTGACACTATCATTCATAAGATGGGTAGAATAATGAATATAGTTGTGACATATTTATAATCACATAAAAATATATATAATATAATACATTTATTATTTTATTATGGAATCAACAAAGAATGAGTAAGTGGAAGAATAATAGAACTTGAAAGAGGGTGGTGAAATCATTACCTCTTCTTCGGATTCTTCTTTCTGATTTGATAAAAATGGATCCTTAAGTTGGATTTCTGACCAAAGGAAGGCATCTAATATGAATTTGGGATAGTTGAGAGGATATTTGGGCAGAGTTTGGCTAAGCCAAATGGCTTTGGAGGTGTGTTTGTTGAGAGAATGAGAAGTGCCCTTTTATAAGAGGGGTGAGGGTCACTTTAGGAAAAAATTGAAGTATTAATTTATTAATCAATCATATTCCATTTATAATAGTTGAAAATCAATTAATTTTGTGACTCAAGTGGTTATGGGTCGAAATAATCTCAACATATAGGTTTTAGGTAAGTTTAGGTTACCATTATAACATTATCTTTTAGATTCAACTCTTAATTAAATTGTTTAACTTTTACCGGGTTTTCTTGTATTCTTACTCTATAAGGTTAATAAACTTACTATAGACTTCAAAGATAAATTCAAATGGCTAATTAATGACATATATAAATTATTTAAACCCTTTTTCTAAACATTACATTTTTAGGAATATTATATCAACCAATAATATAATATATATTTTAAATATTAATTTATGTCAATTTTGACACTATTTTGTAATCGGTTTTTGTGAAAGTCATAAAAACTTTATTACTATAAAAATGATACATATAATCAGCCATAACATTTCATATTCACCTATAAAATTAGTGGATTTCATAGAAACACTGAAAATATATTTATTTTAAAATTTATAGTACCATTTATTTGATTGTTTAACTAATAAATTAATTATTACATCATCATTGTGTCATAAATAATGTTAATTATTTAATTTCTAAAAATTATAAAAAAATACCACGATGTTGTAAATATTTTTATATTTCCAAAGAATATTTATATTAAAAAATATTAATTATATAACAACATATAAAAATTAGTTACTAAAAGTTTTTTATTTCTGTCAATTGTGTCTATACTTTAAATTAATTAATCTAAACTGTCATTATCATTCATAAGTGGCTACATGGGGTCCCAAAATCGACAAAAGGATGACCATGGTCGGCAATTACTCATCCAATAAGGTTAGGACATGTGTTAAGGTATTTTTTAATTATTACAATATTTTTTTATTTTGAATTTCCCTATTTACCATTAACCGTGGTAAATAAAAGTCAAAGTTACGATTCACCAAAAATTATTTTAATTTTATTGAACCAAATATTCCTTACTGAGTTTAACCATGTATCTAATATTTTTTATATTCCACTCACAGATGTCATTAAATTATGTTTTATGTGAATTTGAAAATTCTCCTAGGAGGTGGGTAAAAGAGGGTGAAAAGTTCAATTAAATTTGAATATATCTAAAATTATTATAAACCGACTCCAATGAATTAAATTGAATTTATATAGTTATAATGTATCTATTTTGATCTAAAATAAATTTAAATAAAATAAATAATTATTAAAAAAAGGCAGTTTTGAATAAAAACTCAGTGTTTTTCACTATTCATCGAAAATTGGACGTTTTCTGAAAAATACCAAAAATTAACCCTAGGATAATTTTGATATTCCGAATCGAAAAATGATGTCTATTTTTCAAAATTCAAAACATTGATGTTTCATTTATTAATATAAAATTAATTCCCTTTGTCAAAACCAAAAGGCGTATTTTTAAGAAATAATAACTATCAATAGATTGACACCTGTTTATGTCCAATTTCAATGTAAAATTACTTACAATGACCTAAATTGGATTAAATGGTAAAAATATAATCTATTTATACTTATAAACAATTAAAATGTTTAATTTTACACTATAAATTTTTTTGATTAAAATATTTGTTTTCAGTTAAAATACAGTATTTTTCACTATACACCCATATTTGAAAGTTATCAGAAAAACACCAAAAATTTATTGAAACTAAATTATTATGTCCCAATTCTAAATAAGAATTTTATTTTTTCAATTTTAATATATAAAATTTACAAATATTGGATTTATAGTTGTTTCTCTATTAAAATACGGTAAAATTGAATTTTTTGAAAATTACTTCTTTATCTGAAAAAAATGTATTTGTTCTTACATTATGTATAAGAAACTCAAAATATGGAATCTAAAATTATAAAGATTATATAATGTTCAAAATTCAGTTAATACTATTAATAACCACTTTTGAAAATCTATTTTGGTAAATCGTAGTGCGCTTGAACTCCATGTTGCGTGTAGTGGAAGTTATTGAATTACATTGAAGAAATAACATACTATGAAATCTTAGGGGTGTTAAAAACACTGGAATAGGTTTTATAGATTAATTTATATCATGACCATATGAAGAATTATCCATATTGGATAACCAGGTTAAAAATTATTTTAACTAGTGATACAATAAATTATATATCATTTTTTATTAAATTTTTGTGGTTCTAAAAAGAAAAAAAATCACCTCTTCAAGTTAAGATGATGTGTAAATTGATCAAGGCACAACCCAGTATTAATTTATGATGATGATATAAAAATTTATCTATTTTGTACATTTTAATATATTCTCAGTCTAGATTTAAAATAAAATTCCACAAATATAAGAAAAATAAATTAAAAATAAAAAATCACATTATCATCATTTTTTATGACATAGATGACCATTTTCATGCTTCTTTCATTTATGATTTTGTGGTAGTTAACCTTCTCTATATCAGCGAATTTCTTATGATCAATGATATCTATAACTCATTATTATAATTTAAACTTTTCTTCTATGTCCATGAACTCACATCCCACCTATGTTATGCTATTTGGAAACCAATAATGGGTATTACAAAATAGTTTCACTCATTTTTTCTCTTTTTAAAAGGAGTTTTTTACTATCCCATCATACAATCATTGTTTCTATGAAATAATTTTCAAATGTTAATAATTTAACAAATGAGGTTAATTTGAAGGGTGAAATTCATTATAGGGGGGATAGAATTTAATATCATGGGATTTTCTGAAATATCTTATTTCAATTGAATTAACAGTTTTTATTATTATTTATTAAAACATAAGATTATTTTAACTTTTGTTACACGAAACAATGAGATTTAATGAAATTTAAAATATAGAGTAAAAATATTATTATATGAAATCAAAGTTATCAACTAACAATTGGAATGGAGGTTAGGGATATGATTAACTATATTATCGAAATATATTATTTCAACATGTAAATAAATTTATTTCTTCAGTGGCCAATGACTTTAAAAAGAAACAATCTTTTTGAAAATAAAGGCTATCAATTTCTGAAAAACTATATGTTTGTAAAAAAAGATGTTTTACCATAATCCATGAAAAAAAACATGTTTAGAAATTTATTTTAATGAAATTAATATATTATATATTCAATATAGTTTTTAACAATATTGTTTTTGGATTTCTCTTATAGAGATAATATTAAAACCAATTTTACACTTCCAAATCCTATTATTCTGAAAAGTTGATTTATATCCTTTACTGTAGATTTTATAAAACTAATTTTTTAAACTTATTGAAAATTTATTTTTAAATATATATGTAATTTTTTAAATAAAAATTTAAATATTATATTAGAAGGATCCATTTGAAATTTTAGAATAATAACTTTTTTGCGAATAGTTACAAATACAAAATTTTAATTAAAAACTGCATTTTTTTGAATTATTTTTAAATATAAATTAAATATTAAATGAATTAAAAATTTTTATTATTCAAATTTTATTTTTTAAATAAAATTTCATATTTTATTTTTATAGAAAAACATAACAATGGTTTAATCATTTTCAGCTTGAATTCCCGCTTTCTCAACACGTATGTGGGATTGATTTTAAAATATATATTTCCCATATATAAATGGAATTAGAAAAAATATATTTAAAATTTCTTATGACAATTAATTTCATAATCCAATAATGAAAATGAATTTTTTCACTATAATGAATATTAAAAATCTTAAATATTATTTACCACGATAAAGTGAAAAATCGTTATATGGTGGTTAAACTAAAAAATATAC
The DNA here is from genome assembly GCA_963277665.1 of Viscum album. Taxonomy (NCBI): domain Eukaryota; kingdom Viridiplantae; phylum Streptophyta; class Magnoliopsida; order Santalales; family Viscaceae; genus Viscum; species Viscum album. Next base: position 409,475,354 of record OY728133.1, read on the forward strand.
GTTATTAAAGCACCTAAAAAATAATAAAAATTTTATTTAAAATCCAAATATAGAAAAAATAATGTATAATTATTTATAATATCAAAATTTTAACCCTCTTTTATGTAACTTATTTGGGTAAAAAAAATTATCCAAAAATTACATGTATTCCAGTCACGACACATATAAAACACTATTCCCACTACTGTACTATTAACACAGTAAAACCCTTTTGTAATTGTTAAAACTAAAAAGTGAATTCCTTCACTGGTTTTAAATGGGTGCTAAAATCCCCATTTATAAGGGTTGAGAATGATGTTTTCTATGAATATTTAATCTTTATTTAAAAATTCTCATGATTAACATGTCAAAGTGACTTAAAAATAATATTATATAGTTTTTAATATTATAAATAGATAAAACCAAAAATATTAATTTTAGTACACGGTTTTAAAAAAATTATTCGATTATTATTTGAATTTTCACTTTAACGATTTTTTGTTTTAGAGTGGTAACTACAATTTACCAAAGTAATTTTCATTTAATGTATATAAATTAATTGGATCATATTACATATATTATAAATAATGAATGAAAATAAAAAATATATGTTTTGAATGACAATTTTAGTGTGTAATAAATAATCATACTATCATTAGAGCATGTAACTCGTAAAAATATGTTTTCAGAAAAAAGTGTATTAAAAGTGTAAAATATATTTGTAGGATAAAATTGTTCAAGCCATTAATTTTAATGATATAAATTACTTTATTTTAAAAATTATTTTTCTTTAAAATCAATCAAAATCAAAACATTAATAAAATAATACATAGTTAAATGAAAAGGCCATAAATATTTTTTTTTGATACACATTATTACATTAATAAATTTTTAAAAATGTTTTCTAAATACATAACGGTATATAAAATTGAAATAATTTATTAATTAGATTTATATTTGATCAATTATATGATTTATAAAATTAAAGTTCTAGCTACAATAATTATAATTTTATAGTTTTGGTAAAAATTCTCTATTCACTATTCACATTAAAATCAATTATTTTGTAAAATAGTCGACAAAAAACATAATATAAAGTTGTTATTAAATGATTATAAATGAATATAATTACATTAAATTCTATCAGAAAAAATTTTCAATTTATAATTTTTTTTAAAATTAATAATAGATGGGGATAAAAAATTTCTGGATGAGACAAAGGAAATATTTATAAATGAAGTGTTATTAATAATATATCATGACATATTGAAATTTAAATAATACTAATATATAAGATAATAATTATATTTTAAATGTTTCAAATATAATTTATTATAATAAAACATACAACCCATAATAAACATAGCTCTTTGGAAAACAATATTAATTTTTATACTAAATATGATGTAACAAAATACCCTTATGCTTAATTAACTATATTCTAATATTTCATATAAATAATAAATTGAAATTAAATTCATTATTTATATTTTTTGATATAAATATTTTCTTATATAATATAAAAATTAATATTAATACATAAATAATATATTATTGGGTATATATATATATATTATTTTAATATTTTATTTTATTTTCATTTGTAGTTATATTATACTAAATTTAAAATAATCAATGCAGAAATCTAGTATACTAATTTGGTTGATATATATCCAGTAACCATATTATGTATTACCATATCTCTAACGAATATATTTTTAATTACCATATTTTTATTGGAAATATTTCATGCTAATTTATGTATATCATAGAATCATGAATTCCATTTGGACTAATTAAGTCACACTCCTCGTTTTCATTGTTTTCTTTTAGTAATCACAAAAAGATTTCCCATTTTTAAATTTCTTTCAGATTATAGGGTTTCTCATGCTTTAAGGGATTTTAAATTGTTAATATGAACCTATAGATCTCCTAATTTTGAAGATTTCATTCCTATTATTTTTTTCATCTTTTACTTAATACACATTTAAAAGATGTAATAATACCTGGATAGTAATACAAAGATAAATGTTTTTTTCTATTACATATTAATATGAATTAATAAATTTTTTTAAGATTAATTTTTATCTTTTTTGACTTACGTGCATACATATTTCCATTTGTAAAATAATGATAATAATAAACAATAGTTTATGGAAATAATATGCTTTCTAAATCAATGGGTCTCATATATAATGTGATCCTATAATTAGATAGTGATATTGATAGTGATACACATCAAATGTCTTGTACTCACGTATACTTTAACACTCTCATGGATTCTATACATATTTAAACAACCGACGAGGGCCATCCCCAATCCATTATTAAGATATGTTTTTTTTGGTGTTTCTATGATACATTCCATAATTTTCATTGGTCTACAATGACATTCCAGAAGATAATAGTATATTAATTAATCATTATTATAAGAGTAAGGGAAACTTCACCTATATTCAATGCACAGTTATAGATAACACACCTGTCTCAATTTTTGACCTCCTTTGTAAATAACCTAGTTGATGACATGATTTCTCCTTCAAGCTCATATTGTGAAATTCATAATATAATGGTTGGTTGTAACCCTATTGTTGTTGAGGTATGATTGTGTCACCTTGTAATCAAAAACAATAAATGGTAGGTCTCGGTGATTCTGGTTTACTATTCATATTTTCACCAATCAACTTTTAGATTGGTCTCTAATTCATTTGTAATGAGTAATTTTTATATATATTAAACATTAAAACCCACCAGAATCCACCATTTATTTTCAGATTGTGAAATATTTCTTGGTTTGATTCCTAATAAAATATATATGTTTAGGACATTAATTTAGAAGACATGAAAGATATAATTCCATCAAAAAATAGTAAAGTAATTGTTTTAGCATAAGAATTGATCGGAAGATACCCAAATATGATTCAGGAAAAAATTTCAATTCTTTATAAAAAATTATGATGGGTTCACATATGTTTAATTTTTTACTATCACCTATTCATTGAAAGTGAGTAATTTTTTTATATGATGAATATTTAGGCATTAGTGATGTCCATTAATAAGATTATTTTTTATATGATTTGAGAATATTGTTGACTATTATTTAGAATCTACAATATAATGTTTAGGTAAAATGTAACCCAGTTTATATGTGAATATGTGAGTTTTAAACAGTCATTTTCTTAGGAAATTTTGTATCACATTTGTGATAACATATTCTTCCTCGTCATTTTATAATTCCTGTTCAAAATATATCTAATTATATTGGAGGACATTTTATTTTTCCAAAAAAAAATTATATACATTATCATGAATCTCAAAGAAAAACTTCATAAAAATATTAAATCGTGTATAATTGATGTAAATCAATGAAATTGAACTTTTCAATTTCATAATAAAATAAATATGATGTTCATAATTTAGACAATAAATTTGGAAATCCTTTGTTACTGTAAGAGAATGCCATGGGAAATCATAATGGTGACCACATAGAGGGTAGTAGCTGGAGGGGGACACCAAAAACATACATTCAATAAACCTTGGGTCAGGGACTAGTGTTTCATTGAAATATAACACACATGGTTGGAAATATATTAAATTACTTGTCTATAATCACATTACAATAAATATGTATATTCCATAAAGGTAAACAAAATATACAGTAACTACATTCACAACCTCCAATCCCTCATCATAGTATGAAAAAAATAATTGAAAATCCATAAGGGCCAAATTTAATCCCATTAATATGGTATAATTCTCTTACATACAAACAAAATGATTACTACTATCGAAATAAATATCAGGGATCCATAAATGATATATCTTGAACCACTATGAACCACCTATTTCAATTCCACTAAGGACTCCATTGAATGTCCTATAACATTAATAAATCACAATTAATTTATGAAGAGTTCATGCTTGGTCGAGTATGGAAATACACGGTTGAAGGCCCTTAAATCACTAATAAAAAAGAAAAAATAATGTGTTATATCCAAATCAAAAAATTAATGAAGTTATACAATATTAATAATATATTTTCATAGATAAACTCTACGCCTTATTTCCATTCCTAAACTCATTCCATCAGTGGTATTATTCATGATGATCTATTGTAACAATATTTATAGTGATGCATTTCTCTGATTCAATCTTATAGGGTAAAAACTATTCATGCTAGTCATACTCATCAGTCAAATCAATGTTGTATCACAAAATGGAACACATAATATGTTTATACATAAGAAGGATATAATATCCTGGGCCTACTGGTAATTCCATAACCTGTCATGAATGACCTGGTATGAAGGGTATCACATCTCATAAATTTTCAATAAGAGATACATGTCTATACTGAAAAATTAATCTAATAGTGGATCATACCTTCAGCCTCACAAAGGGAATGCAGACACTATATGAAACTAACCCAGAGATGGGATAACATCGACTATTTACTTGATGGGAATTAATATTATTTCTCTCAGAGGGATGGATTTTGGTTATGTACCCATTCATAAATTAAGATAAACTAAGAAAAATATTTTTGGCAACTTATCCTCCAATGAGTACACTACATGTCCAATGGGTAGAGATTTTGTTTCCCACTAATCCTAGGCCTACCCATGCCTTTACATCACCTATAGATTGTTATTTATAATAAATGGTGTGTTATGATGAAAAAAATAATATAGATGAATAATCAGGTACTTAATAATTTTTCATACATTTGTGCCTATGTTCTACAATGATGTTTATGCCCAGGAAAACTAGACTATACCTATTACTGGTCATGTAACTATGGTCATGTATTTGTAAACTTCTCATGTCCATATAGTCATCCAATTTTTTTCTACATTAGAAGGTACACAATAAGATTCTGGTGTATTATGAAACATGGTGTGTGGACATGATAAACTGCATATGGTACATATACTGTTTTCCAAATACCTATTAATGTGTTAGGGGTTTCCAAATGATGTGTGTTTTCTAAAACAAAAAATTAGGTTGTCTTTTTTTATAATTTATGTTCAACATGTCTCATATCATATAACTACATCGATACTATCTACAACAATTCACACCATAAAAACTATATTTGACCCCCTAAATTGATGAAAACATATTCAATCATTGATAACTAGCCTATATTGTCCATAAAACAGAATATTGTTAGACACTTGATGATATTTCATACCTCTTTTGAAACCCATAGTTCAAAAACATCATGTTGGTCTCCTAAGATCCACTACCAAACTTTATCATATTTTCAAAGTATTGATTCCACAAAAACAATTTAACCCATCACAATTCCAGGATTGATCATCTCATGAACTGGATTAACCCATGAACTTTCGGAAAGTCATAGGACAACGATGAATACTTTAATACTATAAGGGTAAATAAACAACATCAAAATTTAGATAATCAACATTTATTTAAAAAATCATACTTTTTTCATTTTGTGACAGAATTAAAATATAAATTTCTTTGATTGATATACAAGGGCCTTAGAATAATTAATCTAGTGATCCAATATGAAAAATAAAAAGATGGATTAATTATGAATGAATTATTTCATATTCAACGTGATAAGTATGAATAGTAAACTCACCAATAAAATGAAAATTTCATCCATTGATTAGATCAATATTAGGTAGAGAATATTTCTCTATGATTAGATGTTGAATAGTTTTTCATTTTCATTATCAGTTTCAAAAATTCTCACCTTTGATCATCATCGATTAAAAATCCCACTATCATATTCCCACAATCTCATCGATGACCCTCCTCTAAAATCTATAGTGTTTTATGTCAAACTATTTAGATGGGCTATAATAACATTTAAATATATCATTTCTTGGTTTATATGATTTATTATTTAATAAAAACAATTATTCATTTTAATCAATAGAAATTATTGTTTCATCCAACTGTAAATACACATAACGAAAATCCCAAATGCAAAAAAAAATTATGTTACTACTTGGGTAGAATCCACATTCTAGAATTAATGGAAATATCAATTTTCCTAAATAACACACATTCATATACGTATTTCATTATTTACAAAGTATGTGAATGTGATATAATATATTTAATATTTGTTTAATATCAATACCATGGATCTCAAAGGACTAAAAATTCAGATCTACACCATGACAAACTCTAAAAATATTATTTAAAATATTATAATTTTTCATAAAAAATGTATCATTAATGTCTTCAAATAATATATGGATTTCATCTCATTATATGGAATAAATCGTTGATGGATCTCAGATTCAGTTTTTTTCTCCTACTCTCATGAGATCATTTGGAGGATCACATGATGTAACCCCATTCATTGTGGAGGAACTAGTGACCCTTGAATTATCATCTCATACTAATCCTTTTTTACTATTTCATACATAGTGAATGTATCTCTTTCATACACATCCATCTCCCCCAATCAATAATATGTTTCAATTCATGAATGCATTATACTTAGATTCTACACATTATGTTTAATTATGTCTTGTCCAACTACAATGGTAATTTCATGTGGCACCCCACCTCCTAACCCTATATGTATCTATAAATGGGTTGATCAACTTCATAGATAACCTTATTTCCTAGAATAATCTCTATTTTCATCCACGAGGTGGAACCTTGAAGATCACATTGTCTACCGTGTTAGACTTCAGGGGAATCTGCCTTCCATCTTTAAAGGATATATGATGGCCTCTTATAGCCTCTATCTAATCAATGATTATTTGTACTGTCACTATCATCACTTAAAATATCTCTTTATCCATAGGAAATATCTCTTTAATCTTTGACCATTTTAATAGTAACCTAATGGTTCTCAAACATAAGGCTTTGAATTTTTCCCCAATAATGGAGTAATGGTTAATTTTATCATATGAAAACTCCGCCAAGGGGAGGTGATCCTCCCATTTATGGATAATATCAAATAAAAAATACCACAACATGGTCTCTTAGTCCATATTTTTCTAGAGTCAATATAAATTTCTAGAGATGGATCGTTATGCTCATCTACAACTGAGTCCAAAAAACCACCATTACATGTCTCCATAATTGGATTTTGGATGTTGAATAATGGTTGAAATAAATTGTAGAGAGAACTCCATGAAGGAAGATTATCTCCAGTATATACAAGAATCCAAATCTCTCTAATAAACACATATCTCATATGGAGAGGAAGTGGGGTTACATGGTGAGTTATTCATCAATTATATAGACAAATTGATGACATATTTAGGATTATGGGAGTTTTTTTTCATAGATTATGGAATAAAGGGTTTAATCTTCTTTCAAAACATGAAATAAAAAATAAATTTCTAAATTAAAAATTAAAGGATTTTGAAATAATTAAGTATTTTATCTAATAAATATTCAATAAAATCAATTTATTTTTTAAATATAATATTAATTTATTATATATGTGAAAAAAATAAAACCAAATATACGAATGTATCTTAGTGTTTATTACCTGATACAATGGAAAAAAATTAATAGTGGGAGAAAACAATTGATGATGTGGGCCCCAACGTCTACAACCCCAAAATCCAGATGATTATTGTAAAAATATATTGGCTAAATGGTGACCAAGAAACCCATAACTCAAAAATTATGTTTTTAATTACCACTTTTGCTCTACTAGTTTAAAATTGACCCATACCACACTTTTTAGACTGTGAAATAATTAATAATTAAGGTTCGATAGATCTTGGTTTACATTAGTATAATCCAGTACAAGACACTCTAAAATGACTTTTATGGATGACATACAATGGAGAAGGAGATATTTTGGAGGCTTTTATACAGAATTTAAAGTATTAAGAACATTTTATATGGTTCTTTGAGATGATTTTGAGATATATGAAAATTATGAAATGATTTAATTTATGATGATTGTTTGGGAAATAGGTCTATCATTACAATGGGAAACCACTAGGGGCTCTCTATAGAGATCTTCTCTCAGGAGCACCCTAGGGTTTTCATTGGAAGGAACCTTAGAGGCAGGGATGTTGCATATTCTCACGGTGGAGGGATTTGGAATTGCTGGATGGGTCCAAGGTGGGAGGCTCGAGACATTTTAGCAACATTTTCTGTTCAGAGAGGTGTGGTGTTGTTTAGCATGCCTCTTATTGTCCGGCATATCATGGCATGTCTTGGATTTATATGGTAGCATGTGGTTGGTCTTCAGTGGTTCTTGAAGTATTCTCATCCCAGTGTTTTTTGGAATATAGTTATTCTTTCTAGTGAGACTTGTCATGGTATCATCTTGGCTCGAGTCCTCGGGAGACATCATCGTACTCCCAACTCGACCTTCAGCTTTTAGCAGAGAAAGGGGGTGGGTTCATATGGGTTTTCTTCCTTGGCCCCGTCCTTATCTCACTTAGAAGATGCACATTCATGTCAATGGTGTTGATATATGGTCACACATATTTGACTTTGTTTTGCACAGTAAATTAAAATATGGTTTTCATTGAAACTGTGCATGGTTGTTTTTTTGTCAAGGTTTGTTCTTGGAATTATTTCGTGTTGATCAGAATACATGATCCTGATCTAGTTGATGATCTTGATATGGTCCATTGGTTTTTTCCTATGATGGTTGGTTGATTATTTCTCTTGAAGATGTTGCTCGAGTTATTCTGATTTCTATAATGGTGTTCTGATGGTACTGAGCCATAGTATCGCTGGTGATTCTTCCTATATCTTTATTGTTTAATATCTACTCTGGTGTCAATATTCCTACATTTTCATCATGTTGGATGAGTGTGGTGGTGTTCTTGGTATTTTGGAATGTGATTTTTAGTGGATAGATAAAGTTCATCAAAGAAAATTATTATCTTTTATGATTTTTGGGTACTTTTTGATTGGAAATTTTGATACTTTCAATGGTGTTTTTGAAACCTCTAATGAGCCGGATTGAGGTAGTTTTTAGATTTTGATGTTTTACATTGGCATTTTAAGTTGTATTAAATAGGACTCTATGGGGATCAACTTCAATAGAGGATTAAGAGCATAAAGCATCCATCAAACATGGATTTTTGGAATTGGATGAACAATAGGGTATGGATTTTTAATTGATACAAGGCCCATTGAACTCTACATGAGATAGCGTGCCGAACATGCATGTGATGTGGAGGCTTAAACTAACAATGTAGTTTCCATGGTGTGGTATTTCCTAGTAATCTTTATCTAGGATAACTCTTGTATGATTGTACTTTAGGTTTCCCACTTTTTCCTGAAGAGTGATTTTAAAAAAATATATATAATTTTTAATCAGATAATGGAAATCCACAACTGTTTATAGGGTCCAAAAGAATCGAGAATCATCATGATTTCCTTAGGTGTCCTAAATATATCTAATATAACAATTATATTAATTTTTATAATAACAAATTCCACATAGTTGGATATTACTTGACACTCATCGGTACTGAGTAACCTCCCTTGGTTATTTGGGGGGAAGCATGGTTCTATGTGATAAAATATAAACTCCACAGGACAACTACTACTAGTAGGTGGCCTTTGATCCGAGGGATGGAAGTCTGGTTGATATGTCATTGATACAATTCACCCCAATTGGGTAGTTAGTTTCCTATTTCACACCCAAAATGTTACCATCATGAAATTTGGTAGTTAATGAACTATAATAGTATTTTAATTCATCCTACATCTTCAAATATTCAATATATTCTCTTTCTATAATTCAATCCAAAGACTTCAATGAAATATCCATGTGGATTCAACAGACCCTATATATCGAGATTGATATTCCCAATCAATTATAAAGTATTCAATAATTCTTTATAATTCCATGAAATTTTATCAAGTTGTTATTAAAAAAATATTGTAACTCAATAAAGTGGATGTTTTATAAATATATGTGACTGTTGGTGATCATGAAAACAACAAGATAGATTAATGTAAAAAAACACCACTAATTTTATGAACATAGAAACATGTAATAAAAAGGAAAATTAAGTATTCATGAGAAATAATATATTAATAATAAGGATGAAAATTCATGACATATATTCGATATTCAATGACCTCAAGAGAAAATACATCAGTCATGTTCCTAACCAAAATGGAGAAAAAATTTCAAAATCTCCACATTTATAAAACAGTTTTTCATTATAGTAGAGTGTAAATAATTTATATGATATTAATCATAACTCATATTTGATAATTTAAATTTAAAATATTTTTGACATTGTAAAAATATAAAATTTAAGATATTTTTCACTTTTTATTTATTATAGCTCCAACTATGATAATCAAAAAAATAGAAAATTTTATAAAAAAATATATTAATCTGATGAACTATTTGTGATGAAAAAATAATTTCAGATTTGGAAAAGGGATTATTTATAAATAATGAATTTAAATTGAGAAAATGAAAAAAATTTCATGTTCTAAAATGATTTGGACAAAATTTAAAATAAGCTTAGATATCCATTTATAAAATAAATAATGTTATAATATAATCATTCATAAATCACTTTTAATGAAATTTATGTTACCAAGGGAAAATGGTTTTGTGAAAATATCATTGATTTTATATTGTATTTATTTAATGTTTAATAAGATATCACCATCTAGATGTGATCATTATATAGATGGTGATGAATTTAAATGTATTTTTTTGGGATAGTTCAATTGGATTATTATAGATATTGATATAACTTTTATTGTCACACATAATTGGGATATGATCAAATGTTTTCCTAAATCCAAAAACATTGTGTTGAATCAATAGAATTTATTTATACCATATCTGAGTTTAAATGTATTTCACATCATATAAAGAAATAGAAACTAAATTATAGATCTTAATACTCAATGATATGATGGGTTTCCTATTATATAGAAAAAATTACTATAATTATTCATATCGAGAGAAAATCCTCCAAGATCCACATCATGAAAATAATTTGATTCAATGCTGATTATTTTGGATAAATGTAACCATTAATTTTATCCATTGAAATAAAAAATTATTTAATAAGTTTAAAATTAGATTCACCGTGATTCGATTTAAAATTAGCATAGAAATTAAAATTTTAAATCATATCTTCATGGGTAGTAGTAAAGTAAGGTTAATAACCAATTATAAATATATACATCTTTTTTCCACTATTAAATCCTCTCTATCAAATATATTCACATATTTTTTAATCATGTGAAGGTTAATTTCCATATAACGTCTCATTCTGAATATTTTTTAGAGTTCATTGGTGTATTTTACCCAACATAAATAAATTAATTAATTTAATTGAAAAATTTTATATCCTTGAAATAATTTGAGTTCAACCATATAGACCATATAAAATTTACTTTTCATTTATCTAGGAAATTTAAAATTCTCATTATTAAATTAAAATATCTCATTATCAATGTTAATTAGAAATAGTAAATAATAATTTGAGGTATTTTTTAACTAGGTGTTTCAATCATATTATCCCACTATAATACCATTTCAAATATGATAATTTGAATGTAGTTTATAACTATCCTTAGAGGTTTATTTTACACACCAAATTTATTATTTATGCTCAAAATAGAAATCTGAAAATGTAGATTTTAAAATATGTAGTTTTTTTAGAATAAACATTTTTGGGATTAAACCCATTTCTAAAAGAACATTATAAATCCATTTGAACTAGTTTTAAATAAAAATAAGAAGAAAATTATAAAAATATTACAATGTATTCTAACCATGTTATGGGTTAAAATATTTCACAATATATGTTTTTAATTTATTAGTTATAACTATTCCCAACAAAAGAATATTTTTTTCGTGACAATAATCTATATTTTTATTTTCTTTCAAAAAACATATTTAGTTAATATAATTGGATGATCTATAGGTATTTCAATGAGATTTCATATATCATTTTGAGAGAATTTTAGTTATTCCCCTTTTATTGTATGCACCAAATATTTATCATTATGTTCACTGTTATTGTTTTTTGAAAGGTTATAGTAAAGTCTAATTTTTATCCTCATTTAAGACCATCTAATGAGTATGTGTTCCGAAATTCAAATCACAAATTAAATTTTTATGGGGATATTATTAATGTATTTTGACAATGTTTGGACGTAATTTTAATGTAAATTCATGTTCGTCTTCAAATTATTTGTTTCTAAATTGTTAATCCCAAAACATATTTTTAAAAAATTGAGTGTATTATTTTTAAAAAAAGGTCAAAAAACATGGATTGATTCATAAAATGTTTTTGTCTTTTTATTATGAACATGGTACAAATTGCATCATTTAGAGTACCCATGAATTATATCCCATGGGATTAAGAATCCAATATCCTAAAAAGATTTTTAGTTTTAATAATAAAAATAAATTCAATAAAAACCTTGAATTTTGTGGAATGATTATTTATAATTCATTTAAATTTGACAATGTGTATTCAAAATAAAAAGAATAAAAATACTTCAATTAAATATATATCATGAATTCATTACCGCCTTATCCCAAAAATATTTTGGAATATAAATATCTTTTAATAGGGTTTGAGTGATATCCTTGATTGTTTGAATTCACCTCTTTACTACCCCATTTAGTTGAGTTACATGAGAACTGAATAATGAATGATTATATCCTTCATAAAAATATAAATAATTTAATTCTATATTATTGATTTCAAATCTATTATCACTAGGAATATAAAAAATATTAAAAACTTTTTTATTATTATATTTTATAAAAAATATAATTATAGAATTACAATCATCGCTTTTGGAGTTATTATATAATACCAAGTGAGTTTTATCAAGTAATAAAATGACATGAAATTATAGAATTTACCTCATAGAAATTAAATTTATTAGGATCAATAGTTTTAATATGAATACGCTCATGATATCTTTATTATAAAAATCCTTTTATAAATTTAAAAATTTATTTTGGTTTCGTACCATATTCTAATGACTAAATACACATATAATCATTACCTATTAATTTTTGAATATCATATAAAATTTTATAATAAATTTGGTTGACATGTGAATATGTGTTACATTGACTGATAATTCTATTCCAAATGTATGAATCATTAACTTCTGCACTCAAAAGATTGAGAGTTCAGATATCATGATAGTATGGACATATTGACTAAAAATATTTAAATATTGATGAGGTAAATATATGATTTCATTTTAAACTAAAAATTTCAAAAAAAACATTTTTAAAATATATTTTATAATCGATATCACATAATATACTGAAACATAGTAAATTTTTATGAAATATTTTTATGAATGAATAATATTAAATTAATGACGAGTTAGATAAATTGGTGATTCCATCACAAGTTATCTTTCCGAAATAATATTCACCAAATTCAACATTACCTACTTTGTGATTATAAATTTGATTAAATTTATGTGTTGTCCATTTATATCTATCACGAAACCATAATCATGGTAAAACATTACATAATCATTTTTTCTAGTAAAACACATTTTCTATATAAAGAAAATATATTTATATACCCACACAAACATGGGTCTAGATACATTTGAAAATAATGATTTTCAAATCAGGATTTTGTTATTTGGGTTTCATTTGGAAATATAGGACTAAATATGGATTGAATTTTGTATTCCATGTGATTAATTATTGAAATAACATTAATATATTATAAAATTGAACCCATTTAAATAATTAATAATTTTTATATTAAAGAAAAATTTATCAAAATATGTTTTCATTTTATTTTTTAAGGATCGTACAAGATTTGACTATCCAGAGAAGACCAAATATTTTATTAGTTTTTGGGGACCCAAAATATAATTTAAATTTTCTCACCGTGGGTGAATTTAAATTAGAAACCTTTTAATGTATTTGATTGAAATCTTCAGCTTGTCGACATTATGATGTGTTTTTATTTTCATGGGTGGATGATCCTTTTCATTTTATAGAAGATGATTTTCATTTTGAATTTGATTTCTTCTTAAAAATAATTATTTTAAATCTCTTTAATTTAATTTCATAAATTTTCAATATTAGGATAACCATTTTTATATTGATCACTATAATATTTTAGATCATTATAATTAATGACAGTAATGGGGAATAATGAAAAACAATAATTGATGTACTAAATAGTGGAAGAAGAATAAAATGTGGTATTTTGAAGATGATACTAACCTCAAAAATGTCTTTATAAACATGTTATATAAGGATCATTAGGATTTAGAAACTATAAATGGATAATGATGATGAATCCATGGAGTCAGAATGTTCAAACCATGTTTTGACTTTAAAGTCCTTCTTACGTTCTTAATTTTCATTCAGATTCTCATGTATAAATGGATCTCTGAATTTATTTCTCCTTTATTTTTAAATTATAATCATTTCACATGAGTGTAAATATTTAATGATTCATTTTTTGATCTCTTTTGGTAGTTAAAATCCTTAATTAACTATTTCATGTTCATGTAAAATTGATGATATACTAGAAACATTCCTCTAGATTGGTCAATGATATTATTTTTTATGGAAGTTATTTTCTTGGTTTAATTGGCTTCACTATCCTTATTTTATTATATTTATTTCATAATTATTTATTATTTCATAATGGAGCCAATTTTTTCATCTTCTACCATTTTTATTACATCTTTTCAATCCGAAATTTTCACGACACAGGGATCCCTTTATATATATAAATCCCAAAAAGATTTTCATTATGAGTGTTCCTATTATAAACAATCTTTTAATATAATTATTATAATTAATATTGAAATAATAAAAATCAAGAAGTAATATTTGTAATTTATCTTATTTAATATTATTTGTAATTTTTTTATGTCTTCTTAAATTTCTGGATCTCATTAGTATTTTTATGATGATACTCTATTGAATTAATTTTATGAATATCAAAATTAAAGACATTAATATATTTATTATTTTATTCAAAATATATAAAATCTTTGGGAATCAAATATTCATCATATTATTTAGTAGAAACATACCCTTGAATTTCCATTTTCTAAATATGCTAAAAACTAATCCAATATAGTTTTACATTTAATAATTCTAACTGCAATATTCAATCCATTAAAAATATGATATTGTGAATTGTAAAATATAAAATTGTAATTATATAAATCTATGAAAAAATATAGAAAATATTTTTATTTTTAAAACACATTCTATTTTATAATAAGAAAATTATTTCTTTTAATTACAATTGTTTTTCAAAAATTATAGAAAAGGGGATAGTGAATCTCAGATTAAAAAACATATCATAAATTAAAAAATAATTTCAAAAAAAGAGTTTTTAAAATAATAATGTATATAATAGATTACATGATAGTTGATAAATTCTAGTTGGGTTTATAAAGATAGTATATAAGTAATAGTATGTTTAGAAATGATCAAACAACATTTTTGTAAGGACGCGAGTTGATCTTAAATTATGTATTGAAAAAATAATTGAGGGTAAAATAAATTGATAATGTGTTTGGATAAATATATAAGTGAGCACATACATATCCATCCCAAAAATCAATAGGTATTTTTTATATTTTCAAGAATCTCAATGGTGACCAATAAACTATTCTCTCATAATTGTTGTTTGTGAGAACCCTCATGTCATTCATTTGTATCTAATTAAACTATCCTATTATTTTTTGGACAATGAACTATTAAAGGATGGAGGTCAATGAGAAATGTTTTTTATTTATAATATAATGGTTAAATTCAATCACACGTATGATTTATAGATTAAGTATAAAAAATAAGGAAATATCAGTTAGAATGGTAGAGATACATTGAAGGATTGTTAAATTTGGAGTATTTTAATTTGAAAGCATTGATTGAACTTCCGAATCAAAATTTTTTCGGATAAAGAATATTTCTTCCATTTAATGTGTATCTTACATAATCCAAGAACATATATTTCTAGAATCCAAGAGGATCATGAAGCTTCTATAACTAGTCATGTATTGTAGATATTGATGACTGTATTAATTGAAATTTTTTCCATAATAAATTTTTCATTAGTGGGGAAAACAATATTCCACCATATAACATGTAGCATACACTATTTATTCAGTGGGATACATAGTGATGGTTATTGATTAATAACATCCATTTAATATTAACTACTCTTGAACAGAATTATGTAGGCCTTCTAGTAGAGAGATAGTGTTTTAGTGCAGCCACATGCTATTTATTTATAATCTAGTAGTTTTTTGGTGGTCCAACTTCACTCTAGGGATAACTTGATCATGGAAACAAGTAGCCCATGCACTACACTAGGTAGCTCGTGTTGCCTGCGATTTTCTCAAATAAAGAAATTCTTCCTCCACATCATTTAAATCACTCCCACAGATCATATATGATAATTAAATGGAAATCAATAATGATGAAAGATATTTAAGAACATTAATCAGGGCTTCAAAAATTATTTCAGTCTCTATGAAATTCAATCACTTTTTATTTAATAAAAATATATATACACAAATAAATTACCAATTTAAAAACATTGGTTTCTATTTTTTATCATTAAAATACAATGACATTTAGGTATATAATATATGTTCTATAAAAATAATTGGAGATATTATCCCACATCTACTCTTGATCCTCATGGAGTTTTTGCAATCCTATAAGTAATTTATGGTCAGCCTTATACTTATGAAATTCTAATTAATGTGGGATGATCTCAGTTATACTCTACATAAACCTCTTCACCAAAAAAGGTCAATGATGGTATTGGTGTATCTTTCTAACTGATGGATTTACCACAATAGGGGGGATATAAAATTGAAATAACACCTCCTTCCATATCATGACTGGTGTAATCATTTTCCCATATAAAATTATGGCATTATCCAAAATTTCATTAAATCCATCAGGAATATGTATCCTAAATAACCAGTCTAGAAATAACTCACAATCTATATAGATAACATGTTCCACTCATACAAATTGAATAAATGGAGGGAAATTATAATTGATTTAATGTATGATACTCAACCTCCATCCAAAAAAGGTATCCACATAGAGGATGATATCTAGGTTTCCTCTCTTATGTAATATAAATTGAATTTATATTTTAGGGAATAGACGAATATGTTACCCTTAGTAATATTCTTGATTATTTTGAAGTAAAAGTATTTAAGGGACTTTAAAATTCGTCTTGGTCTTAGATTATTTTACTTTTAGGATAAAATATACAATAAATTCATATAGTTAGAATGAATGATGAATATCTCTCCCAATGTGTAGTTTTTTCATGCCTACCAAGATGAATGGTTTTTTTCTATCTTCACGTTAGGGTATACATGGTTTCCCTCATGGGAAATCACCCATCAACACCCACATGTAATCACTACCTACCAATGCATCAGAATGCATCTAATATGAGCTTTGAAGGAATTTTAGAACGCCACTCACTCAAATCATTTCAGTTGATGTGTGAAAAAGAGGGTACCATCCACATTCTATCACTACACATATTAATCCAAGTGGAATTTATCTATCCAAAATAAAGGATACAAATTTTTAGTCAAGGTAATTACAGGTTTCAAGAACTCCGAGATATCTTATAAAAATATAAGATAATATCCAACCAAAAAAATTAATCTGTATACCTAATTATCACTATCATGTGCCTCCTAATATTGCATATCCTCACCCTTCATGTGGGTCACTTCTACTACTACTATTAAGGTGACATATCCAAGGTTGTAGACCATTCCAATCCATAACTAATACATAATGAGCTTACCATAAGGGTTTTCTAGAAGAGTACATGCATAACTATAATGACATCTCATAAATATTCCTCGTAAAATGTAGATTAAATAAGTATTTATTCAATGAAAACTACCATGAACTAATCTAATAAATGATAAAAATTTTGGTTCATGAGTCTCATGAACATTTCTATGGAATTTATCACACTAATGGGAATCATTAATTTCTCATAAAAACTAAAGTGACACTATAATTTCATTTTCTGTTTACCATATTTTCGAACATTGAGTTTTTAATAAGCTGACATGAATCCAATCATTGTGAAAAACTTCACTATTTTGAACTACTCAAAGATGTCATTTTTTCTATGATGTTCACAATTATTCATCACATTCACATGGTACAGAACATGAAAATTTATCCATATCCTCATGTTATCTTTCTCATTATTTTCAAAACACACAATATATAACCATGGTGATTCACTAGTTCTAATAAATCCCTTCATGTAACGCCCCGACCCTAGTTGCCTAGAGTCGGTGCATTATTACATAACATTGGCATGATCACAAGAAAGATCAAATCTCGAAAGACCGATTGGTTTAGTAGCCTTGGAAACACTAGATACATTCATAAGTTTTACATTACATCATAAAATGAAAAACTACTACAACAACATAATGTCTCCATAATCCACACAACTATCCCCTCATAATGTCCCTGCAGGTCATTCATAATTTACTTCTTCACATCCTGGGGAAAAATAAAACATAGAAAAGGGGTGAGCTCAAATGCCCAGTAAGGATAACAATATAGCGGAAACTTTCATAAATAAGAATAAACATTTAAGGCAATGCATTACTAAAACAAGAGCCTTTTAAAATTGAACTTCAACATGGTATGGCAAAAGTAAAATGAAATAATGCAATTTACTTATTCACATGGATATTCTACTAATCGAATAATCACATGCAAAAATCAATAACCACTTTCATAATGTTGGAATGCATAATGCCAGACTATCATAACCACATAGCCAAGGCCTCGTGCCAAGGCTACAAATAAGATTTTGTCAAGGCCTTGTGCCAAGACACTAGTTTGTCTCATGAGACCTACCGATGCATCGAGGAGCTATAGCGGGCTCCACCCGTCACTTATTAAGTCCAATGCATTCCCATATGAAAAGGTTTAAACATAACATAAACATTCGTATTAAAACTAGCATACGAAATGTCAATACTTTCACAATAAACTATGAATGGTATAAAAATAGAACATCCATAGTCAAACATATCACAAAACCTTCAATACAATATAGAAGTTTTGTATCATAATAAATCAACTTCAAATAATCTTAAAATCCATCAAAGGATGTTGACATAGATGAAATCAAAATTCTTTTAAAAGAAATATCTCCTTTTATTTTGAAATCATTTAAGATCCATATAAAATAAAACATTTTCTTTGAAAATATTCTTATAAGCTTGTATGGGAAGCTTCGACGATTTTATAACGGCGGAAAATAACCGCACCCGCCGTATAAGTTAAAAAAAACATTCTTACCTCAATTCTGTCGAAAAGGTTAAAAAGGACCTTGTTTTGAAAACGACGGAAAGATTCCTTTATAAACCTCTTATAAAAAGTCAAACAAGGGTATAAATGACTTTAACCCATATTCTTGTAAATAGTAAAAATGTTTTGAAATACATTTCGAAGAAACATGGATGTGGATGATAAAGAGATCCCAGTAGATTATTACGTATAATACAACCTCGGATAATGAAGAGATTGTGAAATAACCCTTACCTTGTACTTTTCCTTGGTTGTGGTAGGTTAACCTCCTGTATAATGGTGAAATAATTGTTATTAAATTATACAAGAATCATATACATTAATATGATATCATATATGATCTTTTAATATTGATTTGATAATAATATCTTAGTATTATCGTTGTTTCGGGTGTTAACTTACCTGTTTTCTTTCATATGTTTTGTTACGTAAGACATGTTTGTAAAGGATAGGTTGTATATTATTCATATCCAGAATGATATCAAGTCCTTAAACATCATTTTTAAATCATAAAATGATAATTACGCTTTAATGGTTACGATGGAGAATGAATCTCATCGCGTTCGTGGAGACGGTAGTCCGTACGTACGCACGAGCGACAATATCATTCTTTTGATATTAAAATAATATATAAATGGATGGTATATCATATATACAGAATCATTAACATGTTATATTTATTATTTACATGAGTTACACATCATTATTATACCCATCCAAATAATATTATATTGAATAACAATTACACCACGACGTGGAGACGGTAAGCCGTACGTACGCACGTATGGTGACTTGTTATTCAAAGGGTGGATAGAATACTGAATATGATTGTACCATATTTATAATAACATCACAGTATATGTGAGATACTGGAGTTATTA
The DNA here is from genome assembly GCA_963277665.1 of Viscum album. NCBI lineage: Eukaryota > Viridiplantae > Streptophyta > Magnoliopsida > Santalales > Viscaceae > Viscum > Viscum album. Next base: position 409,495,526 of record OY728133.1, read on the forward strand.
TTTCAGAATGGTAAGAACAAAGGATGAAGAAGTGGAAGAAGAAATGAACTTAGAAAAGGGTGGTGAAATTATTACCTCTTCTTCGGGTTCTTCCTTTTGATTTGATCAAAAGGGCTCCTTAGGTTGGCTTTCTGATCAAACTAAGGCCTCTAGGTTGTAGTGAGGGATGTTGGGAGAGTATTTGGGCAGAGTTTGGCCGAACCAAAAGGCTTTAGAGGTGTGAAGAAATGAGAAGGAGGAGTTCCCTTTTATAAGAGGGGTGAGGGGCACCTTTGGAAAAGCTAGTAATATTAATTTATAATAAATTCATATTCGGTTTCTAAAGGCTCCAAAGTTGACTATTCAAAGGATGAGGTGGGGATAGGTCGAAAACAACTCATCCAATAGAATTTAGACAGGTTTGGGTACTTATATTAACCTTATCTTTAAGTATTAACTCTAAGTTAATTAGTTTCACTTTTACAATGTCTCTTTGTATTTTTATATAATATGGTTAATAAACTTACTATATACATCCAAGCGACCCCCAAGTGGTCCATTAATGATTAACCTATCATAATATAAGTCTCTTGGCCGAACCTTAGATTTTTAGGAATTTAATATCAATTAATAATATAATATTTGTTTTAAGAACTCTTTTATGTCAATTTTGACACTATTCAATAGTTGATTTTTGTGAAACTCATAACAGATTGATTACTTCGAACAAAGTCCATTAAATCAATCCTAATATATCATATTAGCCTAGAAAATTAGTTTAATTCATTAAAAGTTTCATATTATATTTATTTGGGTATTTATAATATCAATTATTTTAATTTTTCACTATTATAGTAATTACTGCATCATCATTGTGTCATAAATAAAATAACATATTTATTGTCTAAAAATTATAAATAAAATATCATTATGTAGGAAATCTTTTTATCTTTCTAATTAATATTTATAATCGAAAATCCAACATGTATAACCCTATGTAAAAATTGTTCTTCTAAAAGATATATGCTTGTGTCATTTTTGTATTCATTTTAACTTAATTAAAATAAAGTGTCATTATCACTTACAAGTGGATCCATGGGGTCCCAAAATTGACACAAAGATGCCCATGGTCTACCATGTATCAACCAATAGGGTTAAGACACGTTTTAGGGTAATTTTGTATTATTATAATATTATTTTTTTAACCCTTATTTACCGGATTTACCCTTTAACCATGGTAAATAAAATATTTACCGCAGTAATTATTCAAAATGTCTAAAAATCAAAGTTACCTATTTACATAATTTGGACATCCTGATTCCAAATATGGAATCCATTTTCCTAAATTCAAAACACATAAGTGGCAGAAATTAATTTAAAATTAATTCCCGCTGTTAAAACAAAAAGCGTGTTTTTAAGAGATAATAACTATCAAAAGATTGACACTTGTTTATGTTCGGTTTAATTGTAAAATTATGTCCAATGATAAACATTAAATTGAATGGTAAAAATATATTCTAAATATACTTTAAAACCACTCAAATTCATAATTTATCACTATTAATTATTTTGATTAAAAAAGTTGTTTTTAATTAAAATTTAGAAATTTTCACTATTCATCAAAATATGAAAGTTATCCGAAATGTACCAAAATTTCACCCTAGGCTAATTTTGATATTCCGAATCCAAAAATGAAGTCCATTTTGAAATATAGAATATATATGATTTCAAAAATTAGGTATTACTATTCACAACGGCTAGTTTAATTAGTTGTGGTGTGTGTTAGAACTCGAGGTTGCGTACAACACACGCTATCGCATTATTCAAAGGGAAACGTACCGTAGAAGCTTGGGGTGTTACATTCTCCCCTCCTTCAAATAATTGCGTCCTCGCAATTTCTAGGGTATTACTGCATAAAAAGACTCGGGTGGTTCTTCATCATAAGTTCCTCGGGTTCCCACGTTGCCTCTTCCATCTTATGATTTCTCCACAAAACTTTTACCAGACGCGTCGTCCGGTTTCTCAGTACTTGTTCTCTTGTATCAAGAATCCTGACGGGCTCTTCACAATAGGAAAGATCGGGTTCCAGTTCTAATTCCTCATAGGTGAGTACATGCGTTGGGTCAGGCATGTATTTCCTCAACAGAGATACGTGGAACACATCGTGAACTTTGGAGAGACTTGGCGGAATTGCCAATCGGTAAGCTACAGCCCCAATTCATTCTAGAATTTCGAAAGGTCCGATGTACCTGGGACTCAATTTACCTTTCTTACCAAAACGTATGACTCCCTTCCATGGAGATACCTTCAGGAAAACATGATCACCGACTTGAAATTCCAAATCCTTCCTTCGATTATCGGCATAGCTCTTCTGCCTACTTTGAGCTGCTTTAATGTGATTTTGGATTACTTTCACCTTTTCCACCGTTTCCTCCACCAGCTCTGGGCCTACAAGTTTTCTTTCACCAACGTCATCCCAACAGGTTGGTGTACGACATCTCTTTCCGTATAACGCTTCATATGGTGCCATCTGTATACTCGAATGGAAGCTATTGTTATAGGAAAATTCTACTAGTGGTAAATATTGATCCCACATACCCTGAAAATCAAGTGAGCAAGATCTCAACATGTCTTCTAAGGTCTGAATAGTCCGTTCTGATTGTCCGTCTGTCTGAGGGTGGTAAGCAGTGCTCAAATGAAGTTCAGTATCCAGGGATTTCTGAATACTTTTCCAAAATCTTGAAGTAAAACGGGGATCACGATCAGAAACAATCGATAGGGGTACTCCATGAAGTCTCACAACTTCATTAATATATAGTCTTGCTAGACGTTCCAGGGGTAGATCTTCTCTTATAGCAAGAAAATGTGCTGACTTGGTAAGACGATCAACAATAACCCATATTGCATCGTTCCTTCTAGGAGTCTTTGGTAGCCCCATGACAAAGTCCATCGTAATATTGTCCCATTTCCACTCCGGTATGGGAAGAGGTTGCATGACTCCTCCAGGCTGTTGCCTTCCAGCTTTCACTTGTTGACAAACCATACATCTTGACACAAAATCAGCAATCTCCCTCTTCATGTTGTCCCACCAAAAATGTTCCTTCAAATCTCTATACATTTTGGTGCTCCCAGGGTGTATAGAGAAATTGGAACTATGAGCATCATCCAGCAATTCCCTTTTTAGATCAGGTATATTGGGAACACAAAGTCTCTTCCCGAATTTCAAAATTCCACCTTCATACGCAAAGTCTCTTAATCTCCCATCATTCACAGCTTTAATCTTCTTCTGAAATTCTTCATCATCGGTCTGAGAACTCTTAATCCTTTCTAGTAAAGATGGTTTGGCAACCATTTGAAAAAGCATTGATGTTTCACCTTCCCTGGTTATTCCCATGTCCATCTTCACTAGATCCATGAAAATTGGATCCCTTTCAATTCTCATCATGTTCATAACTCCATGGTCTTTTCTGCTCAAAGCATCTGCCACCTTGTTTGCCTTCCCCGGGTGGTAGTGTATCGTACAATCATAATCCTTGAATAATTCAAGCCATCTCCTTTGCCTCATGTTGAGTTCTTTTTGTGAGAAAATATACTTCAAACTCTTGTGATCAGTATAAATCTCACATTTCTCACCATAGAGGTAGTGCCTCCATATCTTCAAAGCAAAGATCACAGCTGCTAACTCAAGATCATGAGTAGGATAGTTTTGTTCATGAATTTTCAACTGTCTTGATGCATAGGCAATAACTCTATCATTCTGCATAAGGACACAACCAAGTCCTTTCTTCGATGCATCACTATAAATAACGAACCCATCATTCCCCGATGGTAGAGTCAATATAGGAGCATTGACTAATCTTCTCTTCAGTTCTTCGAAACATTCTTCACACTCTTTTGTCCAAACAAATTTAACCCCTTTACGTGTGAGCTTCGTTAATGGGTTAGCCAATCGGGCAAAATTCTGGACGAAACGTCGATAATAACCTGCCAAACCAATAAAACTATGTACCTCAGTTATATTCGTAGGTGCTGGACATTCTTGGATTGCCTTGGTCTTAGAAGGATCAACAGAGATTCCATATTTAGAGACAATATGGCCAAGAAAAGAAATCTCCTGAAGCCATAATTCACACTTGCTAAACTTTCCATATAATTCATGCCTCCTCAGAGTCTTCAAGATAATGCGCAAGTGATTTTCATGATCTTTGTAGGTTTTGGAGTATACCAAGATATCATCAATAAATACCACCACAAATTCATCGAGATACTCCTTGAAAACTCTATTCATCAGATCCATGAATACAGAGGGTGCATTAGTCAATCCAAACGGCATTACAGTAAACTCGTAATGCCCGTACCTGGTTCGAAATGCTGTCTTCGGAATGTCTTCCTTCTTCACACACAACTGATGGTATCCAGATCGAAGGTCAATCTTTGAAAAGTATTGAGCTCCATGCAGTTGGTCAAATAAATCATCAATACGAGGTAGGGGATACTTGTTCTTTATCGTTATAGCATTGATCTCCATGTAGTCGATACATAACCTCATAGATCCATCTTTCTTTTTAACAAAAAGAACAGGGGCTCCCCATAGAGAAACACTAGGGCGAATAAATCCCTTATTACTCAATTCCTCTAGTTGTTTCTTTAGTTCGACTAGCTCTACAGTGGCCATTCTATAAGGGGTCTTCGATATAGGCCTTGATCCAGGAATTAAATCAATGGAAAACTCTACTTCTCGTTCTGGAGGATGTCCAGGTAAATCTTCCGGAAATACATCTACAAACTCTTTCACAATAGGTACATCCTCTATTTGAACATTTCTTTCCTCACCGACAGTTATTTCATTCTCTTCCTCCCCGATAATTGAATTAAGTTGAGCTACAGGGGGTGGATCTAAATAAGAATTAGGTGGTGACGATTCTGCTCTAAAAATAAGGTGCTCCTTATCATTATCATCAAGAATCGTAACCTCTTTCTTCTTACAATAAATCTTCGCATCATAGTCCGAAAGCCAGTCCATACCGAGGATTATATCAAACTCAATCATAGGTATGACGATGAAATCAGCAGATAAAGAAAATTTAGGTGCTCTAATGGGGACTGATTCACAAAACTTTGTTGCAACGATACTTCCCTTAGGAGTTTTAACTGACAACTCCCTTATTAAATCAAATTGGAAATATCTAATTTTCTTAGCAAACTGGGAAGATATGAAACAATGCGATGATCCAGAATCAAATAATGCATTTGCTAAACTTGAGGAAACCATTAAATTACCTGCCACCACGTCTTTCGGAGCTTCTACCTCAGCAGTAGTGATAGCATAAGCCTGGCCTTGATCCCTTGGCCTTTTCTGAGGTAAGTTCTCCTGACGCTTAGGACATGCATTTGCATAATGCCCCATCTCCCTGCAATTGTAGCACTGAACGTTGGTAGCTTCCTTCTTCCCCTTGCAATCATGAGCTTGGTGGCCTTTTTCACCACACTTGTAACAGACTCCCATTCCCTTCAGGCAAGCACCGGGGTGTTTCTTCCCGCACTTACCACAAGATGGATATTCAACCTTTCCCTTCTTCCCCTTATTTCCATTCCCAGATTGATCAGCATGTCTCTTCTTCTCTTGCTTTGCTTTAAAGTCATAAGACTTAGAGAATTCCTTTTCGGTCTTGATAGCACATGAGACAATGTCTTCGTACGATGAAAAGGATTGTGAGACTAATGCTCGACGGAGAAATGGTTTTAACCCATCAAAGAAACGATCAATCTTACTTCTTGGGTTGCGAATATAATCACCAGCGTACCTCGCTAACCTTGTAAAGTTAGCCTCATACTTTGTGACATTCTCATCCTCCTTTTGTCTCAGACTCAGAAATTGCCTTTCCATATCTGCTCGATGGTCGCGAGGAAAGTATTTTTCTAAAAACAGATCTTTGAACTCCCTCCATTCCATGTTTGATACTTCATCATCTTCCTTCATGTTTTGAATCAATGACCACCATTGATCAGCATCTCCAGTGAGGCGGTAAACTGCCATGGTAACTTTTTCCCTTTCACTACTCCCCAAAGCCTGAAATATTTTCTCTAGGGAAAATATCCATTGCTCAGCTACTAAGGGATTTGTACTCCCATTGAACGTTGGTGGTTGTTGTCTCATGAATCGATCTAACATTGATCCTCCACGCTGCGGATCAGGGTGCTCCATACGGGTAAGGTTATTATTCATAACCTGAGTAAGTTGTCCCAGTACGGTGATTAGCTGATCAGCACCAGTTGCATCACCAGCCCCACTATAATTATCTTGAGCAGGAGGGCAATCCCTACATGGAGTGCGTGCATTGATACGGTTTCCATTTCTTCCACTAGGCGCCATTTCTAAAAAAAATGGCATAAACTAGATCAGTTTATGCATCAAAATACATAATCCCATACTTATAAAACACTTAACATAAATTGAACTATTTATGGATATAATCCATAATCATAAAAATGTTTTCTTTGAGGAAGTATATACTCATAAACCCTTCATAATGATTTGTAAAGATAGTGAGAGTTATCCTAAGCATATCCCCCGGGAGTGTCGTAACCAAGAGTGCAGCAAGGCCCGTTGTCGTGCACCAGTTCCCGTTCGAGTCTAGCTCAAAGCGGTGTTTTCGGGTTTTACCCCTAGGTACCTCTGTGCCAGAGCCGCCTCTACCTGCTCGTATCCAGACAGGGATGTATTGCTCGAAAAACTCACAAAATCTCTACAATACCAAAATTCTAGGAAGTTCTTCTATACTAATCCTCAAAGTTCATCTTAGGTCTACGTGCTCTAATCAGAGTTTATCTAAATCTAGCTTCCAAGGTTTGTACTAAACTTCCTCTGATACCAACTGTAACGCCCCGACCCTAGTTGCCTAGAGTCGGTGCATTATTACATAACATTGGCATGATCACAAGAAAGATCAAATCTCGAAAGACCGATTGGTTTAGTAGCCTTGGAAACACTAGATACATTCATAAGTTTTACATTAAATCATAAAATGAAAAACTACTACAACAACATAATGTCTCCATAATCCACACTACTATCCCCTCATAATGTCCCTGCAGGTCATTCATAATTTACTTCTTCACATCCTGGGGAAAAATAAAACATAGAAAAGGGGTGAGCTCAAATGCCCAGTAAGGATAACAATATAGCGGAAACTTTCATAAATAAGAATAAACATTTAAGGCAATGCATTACTAAAACAAAAGCCTTTTAAAATTGAACTTCAACATGGTATGGCAAAAGTAAAATGAAATAATGCCATTTACTTATTCACATGGATATTCTACTAATCGAATAATCACATGCAAAAATCAATAACCACTTTCATAATGTTGGAATGCATAATGCCAGACTATCATAACCACATAGCCAAGGCCTCGTGCCAAGGCTACAAATAAGATTTTGTCAAGGCCTTGTGCCAAGACACTAGTTTGTCTCATGAGACCTACCGATGCATCGAGGAGCTATAGCGGGCTCCACCCGTCACTTATTAAGTCCAATGCATTCTCATATGAAAAGGTTTAAACATAACATAAACATTCGTATTAAAACTAGCATACGAAATTTCAATACTTTCACAATAAACTATGAATGGTATAAAAATAGCACATCCATAGTCAAACATATCACAAAACCTTCAATACAATATAGAAGTTTTGTATCATAATAAATCAACTTCAAATAATCTTAAAATCCATCAAAGGATGTTGACATAGATGAAATCAAAATTCTTTTAAAAGAAATATCTCCTTTTATTTTGAAATCATTTAAGATCCATATAAAATAAAACATTTTCTTTGAAAATATTCTTATAAGCTTGTATGGGAAGCTTCGACGATTTTATAACGGCGGAAAATAACCGCACCCGCCGTATAAGTTAAAAAAAACATTCTTACCTCAATTCTGTCGAAAAGGTTAAAAAGGACCTTGTTTTGAAAACGACGGAAAGATTCCTTTATAAACCTCTTATAAAAAGTCAAACAAGGGTATAAATGACTTTAACCCATATTCTTGTAAATAGTAAAAATGTTTTGAAATACATTTCGAAGAAACATGGATGTGGATGATAAAGAGATCCCAGTAGATTATTACGTATAATACAACCTCGGATAATGAAGAGATTGTGAAATAACCCTTACCTTGTACATTTCCTTGGTTGTGGTAGGTTAACCTCCTGTATAATGGTGAAATAATTGTTATTAAATTATACAAGAATCATATACATTAATATGATATCATATATGATCTTTTAATATTGATTTGATAATAATATCTTAGTATTATCGTTGTTTCGGGTGTTAACTTACCTGTTTTCTTTCATATGTTTTGTTACGTAAGACATGTTTGTAAAGGATAGGTTGTATATTATTCATATCCAGAATGATATCAAGTCCTTAAACATCATTTTTAAATCATAAAATGATAATTACGCTTTAATGGTTACGATGGAGAATGAATCTCATCGCGTTCGTGGAGACGGTAGTCCGTACGTACGCACGAGCGACAATATCATTCTTTTGATATTAAAATAATATATAAATGGATGGTATATCATATATACAGAATCATTAACATGTTATATTTATTATTTACATGAGTTACACATCATTATTATACCCATCCAAATAATATTATATTGAATAACAATTACACCACGACGTGGAGACGGTAAGCCGTACGTACGCATGTATGGTGACATGTTATTCAAAGGGTGGATAGAATACTGAATATGATTGTACCATATTTATAATAACATCACAGTATATGTGAGATACTGGAGTTATTATTTCAGAATGGTAAGAACAAAGGAAGAAGAAGTGGAAGAAGAAATGAACTTAGAAAAGGGTGGTGAAATTATTACCTCTTCTTCGGGTTCTTCCTTTTGATTTGATCAAAAGGGCTCCTTAGGTTGGCTTTCTGATCAAAATAAGGCCTCTAGGTTGTATTGAGGGATGTTGGGAGAGTATTTGGGCAGAGTTTGGCCGAACCAAAAGGCTTTAGAGGTGTGAAGAAATGAGAAGGAGGAGTGCCCTTTTATAAGAGGGGTGAGGGGCACCTTTGGAAAAGCTAGAAATATTAATTTATAATAAAATCATATTCGGTTTCTAAAGGCTCCAAAGTTGACTATTCAAAGGATGAGGTGGGGATAGGTCGAAAACAACTCATCCAATAGAATTTAGACAGGTTTGGGTACTTATATTAACCTTATCTTTAAGTATTAACTCTAAGTTAATTAGTTTCACTTTTACAATGTCTCTTTGTATTTTTATATAATATGGTTAATAAACTTACTATATACATCCAAGCGACCCCCAAGTGGTCCATTAATGATTAACCTATCATAATATAAGTCTATTGGCCGAACCTTAGATTTTTAGGAATTTAATATCAATTAATAATATAATATTTGTTTTAAGAACTCTTTTATGTCAATTTTGACACTATTCAATAGTTGATTTTTGTGAAACTCATAACAGATTGATTACTTCGAACAAAGTCCATTAAATCAATCCTAATATATCATATTAGCCTAGAAAATTAGTTTAATTCATTAAAAGTTTCATATTATATTTATTTGGGTATTTATAATATCAATTATTTTAATTTTTCACTATTATAGTAATTACTGCATCATCATTGTGTCCTAAATAAAATAACTTATTTACTGTCTAAAAATTATAAATAAAATATCATTATGTAGGAAATCTTTTTATCTTTCTAATGAATATTTATAATCGAAAATCCAACATGTATAACCCTATGTAAAAATTATTCTTCTAAAAGATATATGCTTGTGTCATTTTTGTATTCATTTTAACTTAATTAAAATAAAGTGTCATTATCACTTACAAGTGGATCCATGGGGTCCCAAAATTGACACAAAGATGCCCATGGTCTACCATGTATCAACCAATAGGGTTAAGACACGTTTTAGGGTAATTTTGTATTATTATAATATTATTTTTTTAACCCTTATTTACCGGATTTACCCTTTAACCATGGTAAATAAAATATTTACCGCAGTAATTATTCAAAATGTCTAAAAATAAAAGTTACCTATTTACATAATTTGGACATCCTGATTCCAAATATGGAATCCATTTTCCTAAATTCAAAACACAGAAGTGGCAGAAACTAATTTAAAATTAATTCCCGCTGTTACAACAAAAAGCGTGTTTTTAAGAGATAATAACTATCAAAAGATTGACACTTGTTTATGTTCGGTTTAAATGTAAAATTATGTCCAATGATAAACATTAAATTGAATGGTAAAAATATATTCTAAATATACTTTAAAACCACTCAAATTCATAATTTATCACTATTAATTATTTTGATTAAAAAAGTTGTTTTTAATTAAAATTTAGAAATTTTCACTATTCATCAAAATATGAAAGTTATTCGAAATGTACCAAAATTTCACCCTAGGCTAATTTTGATATTCCGAATCCAAAAATGAAGTCCATTTTGAAATATAGAATATATATGATTTCAAAAATTAGGTATTACTATTCAAAACGGCTAGTTTAATTAGTTGTGGTGTGTGTTAGAACTCGAGGTTGCGTACAACACACGCTATCGCATTATTCAAAGGGAAACGTACCGTAGAAGCTTGGGGTGTTACACTTCATCTATAGAACATTCAAATGCATAATAAACTCTCCAAGGATTGAATGTCATACCTAATATATTAGTCCATATATTGGTTGAGTAATTGGGTTTTGGTGTCTTGAAAAGTTGATCTATCAATTGGAAGGTAAGTACAAAATATTCCATAAGAAGAAATTCTATTACCCCTCTACTATGACATAAAACATAAAAATAAATATGTACACATCACTAAAATTTATACTAGAAAACAAATTAGAAAATTTATATGTTATCTTCTATAAAATAATATTCTACTCTACCTAATATCTGTTCCAAAAAATTAATGAAAATATAAACCATATACAAAACAAAACTTCATCCACCACTTGAAATATTTAATCTTTGCATGGAAAGGGTTTATACAATCCATACCTTTAATGGAAACTTATGTTCTCATTAGAGAAATAAATAGATCCAACAAAAATATACCTCTCATGGGAGTCAAGTAATAGTATTAAAAATTACGAGATAAGTGAATTTATCCTAGTATGTGCATCTAATCATAAGGATGGAGGAAAAGGATCCACTCCAATATCTTATTCTCAAACAAGTGATGTGAAATGTAATTATTTACATGTGATATGTATATAAAACAATATCTAATTCATATATTTAATAGATCATACATCAAATTAAACTCAAAGAATATCATTCAAATGTCTTCACTCCTTGTTGTTATCTACTTTTGGAGGCCCTAACTCACCTAAAAAGAATTAAAATGTGGAACAATATAATGTCCATTTTTGGGAGAAGTTTACTTATATTTATATTCTATAATCCATATCATAATTTACATAATTGGTATCCTTTGATTTTTTATGTAACTAAAAATAATATAAGTTGTAAAGATAATCATAAACCTTGGAGGGGTCTTTGTAAGGTTAAATACCTGATCCATAACCTCTATGTATTCCTCATCACCCTATGTGTCTAGATTTAATCAAAGCCTAGTATTTATATACATATGACAATGAAGAAGCACAATTAAATTTTATAAATCATCATCCTAAACTTCTCAAATGACATGATTCTATAAATGAGGAATAATGATGATTAGAGTAACCATTGTTACCACTACCTGATTCTCAATAGGAATATGTGTCTCTCACTATCAGGATAAATAAAAATCCTTCATAACATTCCCTAAAATTGGGACCTATTTACTAATTTGATCATCAAAATGATCTTCGTGTGGAACTATTTATGGATACAACTTACTAATATCTTATGACTTGACATGTTGTACAATAGAAAAAGAGAACATCTAGGGAACAGACTCAATGTAACACCCTGATGTTTTGTGAAATATGATTTTCAAATAAATTTAATAATTTTTTTATTTTTCATTACACATGCCATGGTGTTAATATTGTGTTACATGAAACACTGATCTTATTTTATATTACATGGAATAATTAGTTTATATTGTGTTACACACAAAACTGTATATAACATGTGATAAATTTGAAATCATGTATAAAAAACCACATCATACTATAAAATTATAATAATTTAAAATCATTTATATCCCAGATCCATATGAATAAAATGTATATACAAGGTTGGTAATGTCTTGAATTTTATCAAATGTACGGACAAGTTGTTTTTTTGGTTAATTTATTTCTTCACATAAGAAGGATACCTTATAAATTCATGTATGTATTTGGACTCTTTGGGGGTTGTTCATAAAAATGACAACTATAATTTGAAGATGCATACTAAGACCCATAGTTAGTAGGAACCATTCCCCTATAATACATGGTTTCCCTAACCATGTAGCTTGAGACATTGGGTTTATATTGGCCGCACTGTTTTTTACAATTGTGCACCCTAGGCACATAGTTTTGTGGTTTTGTAGACCACATGGTAATATACTATTCACATAGTTGTTAGATGGTTTTGGTTAACCATGTATCCATAGCATTATTTCCTCAGAACATCAGTGAAATTTAGTTTTTTCCATAATGATATGTTTTCATTATCCCATTTTCTCACATTCTCACTTCCAGGGGATGAACATTGTCTTTTATATAGAATAATGTAGTCTCCATGTAGTCCTAGGGATCAATATACCTCTCTTTTTTTTATCTATTTAACTCGCTATGAGATCGTTCAGGATGCTTTGGGTATGATCTTCAATCCTATCACTTCTAATTATTGTATATTTTTCTCTCCATTTAACAAATCATGTGAAAAATATATTCACCCATTTTCAAGGAATTATATGAATCATCCTATAAATCTTAATCAAGAATGATTCAATGGTTGATGCATGATGAGGTAATGATTATGGGGACAAGGTATGTGTTTTAGTTCTTTCTTTCATGTTTCATTTTATTTTATTACAAAAGTCAACAAGTTGTGAGATTGGATTTTCTGATTACGCTTCTAAATTGATAATTAAATTCAATTGAGTTTTATACTAAGACTATTTCAAACATAGTTATTGGATAATCAATCCTTGGATGATCGCTCTGACATAAACCATCCAAATTAGGTGGTTATTTCCTTGGAACCTTTTCGTTTCCTTTATTTTAATTTCATAAACGCCACTTAAGGGGTTTCACTATGATGAAAAAAAATTATCAATGGATATTTATATATTATAAAAATTTCATATAGTGTAAAAAAATATAACAAACATTGATAACACAATAAAAATTTATAAATGGTGAATGAATGAAATGAATTTTATTTCCGAAATATAAGGAACATATCCAAATGGATTTGTAACCTGACCAATGGGATAGTATCATGATCATTAAGAATAGTAAATCATCCAATAGATTTGTAATGTAATATAGGAATTTATAAATAAAATTTTGGCATATTATAAATTCGAATAAGATATAATTATATTATAGTATAATTAATTATATATTTTAAAAATTATATATTAAGTGGTGGTATTTTAATAAAATATAAATGTTAATTTATATATTTATAAATAATTTAACTATTTAAAATAAAATGTATTTTGAGAAAATACATTCATCAATAAATTTTTTTTTAATTATAAATAAAATATATTTTTATGAGACAACAATTAATTCTTCAAAGTGATATAAATTCACTTATAATTTATAAATAAACATTTTAAAAGTAAATGATGATTTTAATTAAAAATTAAATTTATCATATTTAAATTTTTTTTCCTAAAATATGTTTCATTTTTAATTCTACATGTCAAAAACAATTCGGGTGAATGTTTTGGATTTTTATAAAATACATAAATTTTTGGTAAACTGTAAAATTCGATAGTTTATGATAAAAGCTAAATACATGAATTATTGAGTCATAGATGATATATGGATTATATATATCCAAAATATTAGATGTTTTATATAACATTACATTAATTAATCATTGTTATTAAACCAATTCCAATTCTTTAGCCAAAATAAAAAATTTAATGAATAAATTAATGAAAAACCCCTCTATTCTCCCTAATATATATTGCCTCTCACAAGGACTTCTCCTTAATCATTCCGAGACATGATGAATCCAACAATATTACCCAATACTCTACCAATAACCCTCACCCACATAAATGATCCCTTTATATAATAAAAATACCAACACTTATCACTCTAAGATGGTTCTCAAGGAGGATAATTCAAGAGGTAAAATCCTCTTTCATTTTTTATTTTTTTATAAATTTACTTTGTTTTCATATTCTCTATTCACCTAAAATTTTACAAGAGGCCAGATAATTGCATAAATTTTATATAATATAATGTTATTATGTTGACGGAATAACTCATATTCTAATATCTACTAATTACCTTTTATTCTAAAAATGAAAATATCATCAATGGTGCATCGATTTACAACTACTGTGGATAATGCATTTTTATTTTTCACTGCCATGTTAAAGGTAGGTCATAATATAGTTGACATTGTTGAATACTATATTATTCTATATTTTATAATTTATATGTTTTTACTGATTGTATATATAGATATTATGTTAAATAAAATAGTTTTAATCTACAAATTAGACTAAAAAATAACAAAATAAATTAAATATTTCTCATTAATGTTATACATAATAAATTATCCAAATACAATATAATAAAATGATATATGAGACCAATTAAATTTTAGTCTTTACATTAATAACATATTATTTCAATTTTGGAGACTCACTGTCATTGTCCATAAACTTCTACTTTTATAAACAAGATAACCGATCATGAAAACCCTTGAAAATGAACACTCTCGAATGATGAAATTGTACTCTATAACTCACCAAAAGGTCATAAATGAACATAATAAAACTATAATAAATAAAATACAGGTCGAAGATGTTCTTAATGTTTTAATTAATTAATTTAATATGATTATAAATTATAATAAACTATAATAAGGATTTAGACATAATTTTAGGGGATTATCAAACCTAATTCTATATCTTTTGGTTTTCTATCTTTCACTCTTTTTTGATTATTGATGTTCCTATAATTTTGATTAATTATCATTTATTTGTCATTCCTTTTTCTTCTCTATTATATATATTATTCCATTCATGTTTTATTACAATGTAAATATTTTTCCAAAAGAACCCTTTTTTCTAAAGACATACCTTTTACTTCTCTTAAGATTGGTTCTACTTTACTC
The DNA here is from genome assembly GCA_963277665.1 of Viscum album. Lineage (NCBI taxonomy): Eukaryota > Viridiplantae > Streptophyta > Magnoliopsida > Santalales > Viscaceae > Viscum > Viscum album. Next base: position 409,510,812 of record OY728133.1, read on the forward strand.
AAGATCAATGATTCATAAACCATGTATTTTATCCCGATTTATTATTGGAACACAAAATTTTATTCATGAATGTATTCTTTATAAAATTAAATTCATTCATTTCAATAGATTATTAGATATCCAAGATTGATATATGTTCTATATGGTATGCATTACTGTGTTAATTTTATGTTGTGATTGGTGAAACAAAAATAAAATAGTGTATATACACGTATTAATGTGGTGGGTGAACTCAAAAAATATATTCAACTATAATTCATTAGGTAATGTGATATATCCCATGGGATAAGATGAAAAATTCATTGTAATTTAGCACTAATACATCATGTTTAATTTTTCAACTTTTCAACATTCCATTCCATTATATAATGATTCATGTCATGATTAATATTATAATATTATAATGACAATTATGATCACCCCATGTTATATTTGTTCCATTTTTTTACCTTTCCTTTTACTATGCATTTAGCTCACCCCTTTTTTTAATGTATACCCTTAGGTGATTACTTTTATTAAGGAGAATACGAGAGCCTATTTGAAGCAAGATTATAAAGACTAAAAAAATTATGTTTTATTATTTATATGTTATATATGGTAATAATTTTCTCAATACACTATACTGTTAGATCTTGGTTTTGTATAACTATTGTGTGGACTATCTTTAAAATGATAAAATAGTTATGGAAGATATATTATTTTTTATATATTTGGTAATGGAGCATAGTTTATTTCATTTAGGAATTTGGATTTTTGAACCATAGTAAAAACACTTTTGTACGAGACTATGTATATTTAAACACTAAAAAAATTTAGAAAAATTATAAACATGGGAATACTATAACATATGACTATACTATTAATTTCACAAATGAGTAAATTATTTATTCATGACAAGATACATTATATTTTATTCATCCCTTTTATATAAAAAAAATTTGAGATCCAAGAGAAGAATGAAAAACATCCATTTTAAGTGAAAATTATGCAATTTCTAGATTGGAATCCTCAACATTTTGGGAGGTGTGTTTTAAATTTTAATAAAAATTATTACGCCATTATCTAATGTTATGATCAATAACCTAAATAATGTTAAATGTGATCCTTCACTAAAGAGTGAGAAACTGAATATGGGTCATTTTATTTGGAAATGACCACAAAAATTTAGTGGATCTTTTGACCCAATATTCATAAAATGTTGTTTGAATCAATGAAGAAGTTCATTCCTTGGAATCACTATTCTGAGATGGAGAATGTGACTCTAGAAATGTATAATTTTGATATAGATATTGATCAATAGTGGGAATAAATTAAGAACACCAATAAAAATAATTAAAATAAAGGCATTGAGTGAGAATAAATTAAAAAACTATTTCATAAGAATTATTTCTCTCAATCTATTGATATAAATATGGAGAGTGAATTCATATAGAAGAAGAAAAAGGGAAAAGAATCATTCCTGAAACACAATGAAAATTTATGATGACTGAGAAGGTATACCTCTGGGTTTTTGGGAACACGGTTAGAAAAATAGATAGTTTATTTAGTGGTTTAAAAACACCACTTCGAAATTATCTAAAAATATAGAACAATGGGAGTTTTTAGGATGTTTTTTATCTGACCTCAAAGTAAAAAATGTAGTTTTGAATGTGTTTCTATAGATATAGTGATAAGAAATAAAATTTGGAGTATCATGTTGTTGGATATAATGAAAAAGGTGGGATGAAAATTGATCCTCTCACATGAAAGAACGTGGGAAGAAGAATAATGGGGATTAACTCAAATGGATGAGGAAATATATAAAGTGTGGGAGAGATAAAAACCTAGATAATGAATGATAGAGATACATAAGGAAGAATGACTATGTGGTAAGGGATAGGAGATCCAAAACGATGGTTCATTTCTTCAACTATGATTATAAAGGGCACTAAGAATGATAGTGCACTAAACCTATACTCCTTGAGGGAAACCAGAATTAACATCCATCAAATTCGAAAGATCCAGGGAAATTTTATGCATTCACTACAGCTAATATGGGGAGAATAAATGATGTGGTGAAATGTATAATGGTATTTCATTCCTGAATCATGAACATAATTTTCATTATTCTTATACATAATATTTGACATCTTATATGTTTATTAGAACTGTTAAAACACCCAATAATAATATGGAGGTTGAGTTATCTACTTTAAGATAAGATAGGGAAAATATATCTTCCATAGTATATAACTCCTTCATGGTTAATTATTGTATACTAAATATCCTATAAAATCATATCTTTCATATTACGGTGGATTATGATTCTATATTAAGCTTGGATGAACTATTTTTATACGAATTCAACATCATATGTCGGGATAAGAAGACCACTATTCACAACATGAAGAATCCTTCAATTATAAACAACTATATGGAGGATGATAAATATCCATCAGAATAGTCTCCTCAAATGTGGTTATTATTGAATTATTATAAATAATATCTTGCTCAAATTCTTGAGAAAATGTCAAGAAAAATGATAGAAGACAAACCCTTTATGAGAGACTACACTGATGTGTTCCCCAACTAATTTTCTAGAAATCATCCAAGATATGATTTTGTGTTATAAATTTAAATGATTTATAGATCTTGAGCTATAACACAAAAACCTTATATAATTTCCACCAACGATTTGAGGACTTGAAGAAGTAGTTACAAGTTACATTAAACAACAAGATTACTCGCCCGAGTGCTTCACCATGTAATGAACCTATCATCTTCGACATTAACATGTATGAATCAATTAGAATATATATTAATTATAATATAATTAAAAAATAATGATAAATAACGAATATCCTCATCAATACATAGAAGACATATTCGATCAACTGCATTGAGCCATGTATTTCTCTAAGGTGGACCTTCAGTAAGGATTTTATCAAATAATGTTGGAGAAGGAAGATATTCCCAAGACTAATTTTTGAATAAGGAATGGAAACAATTAGTACATATTAATACCTTTAAAACTCACTAATTCTCCAGAAATAATCATGGTCTTGAATAATAGTGGATTTATAGATTACCTTGAAAAATTATTTTTAGTCTTTATTGACGAATTTCTGATATACTCTAAGAGAATGGAAAAACATGAGGATAATTTCAATTATATGATATTGAAATTTTTAAGGGATACGAATTATGTAATTTTCACTAAATGTGTCTTTTTGATGGAATAAGTATCATTTGTTATGTATGTTATCACTAAAAATGGAATAAATGTAAACCCTTCCTAGATAAAGGCAATTTAAGACATTCTACAGATAACATCTATAAAAAAGATCCATATATTCCATGTTCTAGAGGGTTATTACCAATGAGTTTTGAAGAACTTATCAAAGTTGTAAAACCCTTTAATAATAATGACTCGGATGGGAGAAATATTTTTTGGAACATTGAATATGAATACTTATTCATAGTGATAAAAAACCAGATTATCACTACAGTAGTACTCACACATCCAACTTGTAGGAATATTGTTGTTGAATACATTGATTCAAAGATGATTTAATTAGGTTGTGTAGTGATGTAAAATGATAAATTGATAGCCAACACCTCACATAATTTAATAATTTATCAGGGAACTATTCTACACATGATCTAGAGTTTTAAGTTGTGATCTCCGAATTCAAATTCTTGCAAGATTATCTATTTGGGTAGAAGTGTGAGTTATATACTATTTATTAGAGTCTCAATCAAATACTCAAATATAAGGAGCATAATATTCACCAGTGAAGATTGTCATTGAACATCATTCACTTCGAATTATTAATCACCAACCATTATTGGAATAAAAATAATGAGATAAATGGCCTAATTATAAATGAACAAGCATCTGAAACAAATGTTGATAATTGAGAAGGTTCTAATTTTCTTAGATTTAGAATAAATAAATATGGGAATCAATAAGGAAGGAATGTCATCTTCCTTTTATCAAATGATCTCTCATCAGTCCCTCAAGGAGAAAATAAATGATGATAAGTGAAATGATGTTGAAATTCAAAAAACGGTGGAAGCTCTAAAAAATGAGAAATCCAAAGAGAACAAAATTGATGAGGAAGGATTCATGAGGTTTCAGTAATGAATATATATACTATATGATCCAATAATAATGTAGGAGCTTATAAATGACACACATATCACAACCTTCTCAATTCACAGAGGGAGCACAATGATGTATTGAGATCTTCAATCGAACTATTGGTGGGGAAATAAGATAATGGAAATAAATGGTTCTACGTTAAAATTTATTATTACATTAGAGAGTGATGCCTTTAAGACAAACATCTATGGGGATAATGAAATTATTACCCATAAAACCATGGAAATTCAAAAAAATCACCACATATTATATTAGTAAAATTTCAAATACATTGATAAGAAATTATTATGTGTTAGTTTTTGAGGGTCATCTTATAGTGGAAGCACACTTTATTACAATTTGTGGGGACATATCGCTGGATTGGCTTTCCAAGATATACATCGTACAAGAGGTAATCCTAAATGGATTAACCCTATCTATTTTATTTGACAGAGATTTGAGCTTCACATCCATGTTATTGAAAAGTCTCAAACATGATATAAAAAATGATGTAAATTTTAGTCTGCCTTAAAATCCTCAAACTGATGGCGAACCAGAGAAGACTATTTACACATCAGGTTATATATTTAGAGAATGTTATATGGGCTTCAATTTAGATTCGTACAAACATCTACATCTAGTAGTGTTAACTTATTACAAATGTTTCCACTTGATCATCTTACTGGATCTATATGAAGGCCTTTATGGTAAAAGATTAAGAAAACTAGCATACTATGATGAAGTGGGTGAATGTAAGTTTCTAGATTGTGAAATCGATGAAGAAATGGTGAAAAATGATAAATCCACTTAGAATCACTTCAAAGAATCCCAACATAAAAATATGATTTATGAGGAAAATGGTCTAAGGGTCCAAGAGTTTAAGGCTAGAGACATGGTATTTCTCCACGTATCTCCTTGGAATACAGTCAAGAGATTGCCGAAGACTGTAATGCAGAATCCTAGGTACATCATCCCCTTCGAGGCTCTTGATCATATCAGAGTGGGTGCCTATCTTCTAACACATCCTCCTACTATTTATCAAGTACATGATCTATTCCATGTATCTCTCTTGAGAATGTGCATACCAAATCCGTCACATGTATGATATATAAAGGTGGAATTGCTGGAAAATGATCTCTCAAATGAGGATCATCCTATAAAGATCTATAACCATGGAGATATTGTTCTACAACACAAGGCTACTTACCTAGTTAATTTAATATGGTGGAACGACAAGTATATAGAGGAAATTTGGGAACTGATGGAATTAATGATTGATATGCATCCTCAACAATTTTGAAAAAAAAATTTCAATGGTGAAATTTTGTAAGTGGGAAAGAATGTGACGTCCCAAAATCTTATCAATAGAAATTTACATCTTAAATTTTCCTCATAAAATGTAGACCACATAAAATAAAATTGAGAACAGAATACAAAATTTATAAATGACTAATGAATGAAATAAGATGTATTTCTAAAAATTAAGGAATATATCCAGATTAAATTATAAACTGACCCTTGGAACAGTAACATGTCCATTAGAAATATAAAATCAGATAATAGAATAGTAAAATAATATGAATGTATAAATAAACATTATCTGTCTTATAATTAATAATTTTAAATAATTATGTCATTATATAAGATAATAATTATTTAAAATTTATTATTTATGTTTTCCTATTTTTATAAAACATAAATTTTTATTTATAATTAAAGTAATTAATTAAGATAAAATATATTATCATAAATTAGATTCATAAATTTAAATTTGTTGTATTATTATTATGAAATAATTTTATTAGACCATACACAATTTTTCAAATATTCATAAAATCAATTATAATTTCAAAATCAGTACTTTCCAAGTAAATGAAGATTTTAAATAAAAATAAAATGATAAATTTTTGGTAAATTTTTTACAAATTTTATTCAAGAATTTATAATTTCAATAATTTTTTATGGTAAATTTGTTTGTGGATATGTAAAAAATATATTAATTTTCTATGAATATTAAATTATGATAATTTATGATAGAATATAAATACATGAATTATTGAGTCATATATGACATATGGTTGATGTGAAACAAAAATCTAGTACACTCCATCTCATTTAATTATATTTATTCATGGGAATCAAAACTATTTATAGTCTTAGGAAAAAATAACAAACTAATAAATAAAATAATGACAAAACACCTCTCTCATCCCCTATAAATATCACCCCTCACAACCTTTTCCCTTAACACATTCCTAACCTTGAAGATTTACCATGTTATTCCCAATCCAAATCTCAATCTCCTCACCCATGACCATGATCCGTAGTTATCATCATATTTCCAAAACCCATCTCCCTATGTAGGTTTTCAAGGAGTAGAATTCATGAGGTAGAATAATCTTTTATTTACATATAATTTTATTTCAATATCATTTATTTTCTTTTTACCTCCTAAACTCACCTTATACAAGAGATATGATAACTCTATTATCTTTTATATATATAAATTTTATTCTGTTAATGGAATAATTCATCTTCTATTCTATTCTATTCAAATTTAATTCAAAAAACAAAAATATCTTCTGTGTTGCGTAGATTTACCGCCACCGTGGACAATGCATTTTCATTTTACACTACAACATTAAAGGCTAGTCATAAAACCATAATTATGGGTAAATAATTTAATATTATAAATATTATAGTTTATATAATATTATAAAACCATTATATATACCTGATGTTAATTAAAATTATATAATCTCTTAATGGTAGTGAAAATAAAAAAATAAAATAGTTTTCATTAGTAATATACCTACGAAATATTCTTCATACCATATAAATAAATAATATATGAGACCAATTAAACTTATAAATTTTGATTAATAACATATAATTTCAATTTTGGGGAACCATTATCATTTACGTAAACATCCATTCTTATAAACAAGTGAATATGTCATGAAAACCCAAGAAAACAAACACTCTCATATGAGGAAATTTGACCTTATAACTCATAAAAATGACAGAAATGAATATAATAAAACTATAATATATACAATAAAAATATAAGAATCTTTGGATTTGTTCATTAATGAATTTAATTTGAATATTTTTCATATTAATGCGATGAATTGATTTATAAATAATGTAAGTCAATTCTTGAACCCAACTATTGTTATTTTGTTTTTCGATATTTCATTCCATTTTTAGTAAATATTTTCTATAAATTTCATTTTTATTTCCTTCACTATTATTTAATCGGATATACATGAATCTAATCTAGTTTTATGAAAAATGTAATGATTCTTCCAAAATAAATCTTCTCTAATAAATAAACAACTTAATTATTTTGAGATTTATTATTCTTCACTCAAGATATAAAATTCTTAAATAAATTATGTTATTACATCTTTATTTACTGAATGATAATGTTTATTATGAAATAATTATTTATTAAATGAAACCCATTCATTTTTTGGGTTATTTTATTTCCATGATTGTTATATGATATCTGTGGCATGCATAATTATTTAAATGTTTTGATATGACGGTTTACCAATAATTGAATATGGTAGGAAAATTTTATGATGTCATGTGTATGCCCTAAATAATTTTGTGCTCCAATGAAATGTGATATCAGATACTTCATATGATTTAAAGTGAAATATGCATGGTAGTTGACCACTAAGTCATGATGTTTCATGGTTATTAATTTCTATATTCAATGATATAATCAAAATATTCCACTCATAATTATGATGAAGATTTCATGAAAATTATTATGGTCAACCCTTGTTAGATTTTATCCAAGATCTTATCTATCTTCATTGTTATAATTGTATTTATACCAATTCGTTGATGTATTCCTTATTTGATTACATGTACAATGGAGACTACGAATTCTAATTAGAATATTTTTAATAATGAGTTAAATAAATTATTATTTTTTAGTATGTAAAAGTTATGTATTGTCCTAATATTACCATGAAAATAATCATTTGATCCTAGTTTTGTCTCACTATTAGGTTGTTTATCTATAAAATTATGTAATAGTTATGTTATAAAAAATACGGTATATACAGTCTCCTTACTATTATTTCCTTCAGTTATAATTGAAAATTAATATGGTGATGATACATGATTAAGGCCCACATTACACATTCAATAAATGAAGTGGTTGAACTATGTGAATTGGTCAAGGGCTTATGCATTACAAATTATTCTATAAATTAATTTTTTAAATAATTTTCATATAATTTTTTTTATTTTTTTGAAAAGAATTTCCATATTAAATTGCATGTAACACTGGATACCAATAAATTACTTCACCTAATTTTTGAGGGAAATACAAGAGGTTCTAACATAAAGTCCCCTTAGATGGGTCCATCGTTGGTTATAGTTTGAATTTATTATTGAATTCTAAAAATGACAGTGTTGATACTAGATAATCATGGGGTGGTCTTGTCATCTGTTTTCTATTTGTCCTCGATATGAGTGACAATGGTTACATATGGGAGACCCCCTTAATGAACTCGGTGGTGAGATGGTTTTAGCAATCCACGAGAGATAATCAATGCCCTTGGTGTGATACTATGGAAAAACATTGAGGTTATCTCTTAATGTTATTAAACCATTCATGGAATTACACTTGGGACATCATTCATGGGTTCTCTCAGATGGATTTATATGGAATTAGTTATTTACAGAACCCTTCATGTGACACTTGGGACCCCACCCAAACATTATTTGATGGTCTACAGTTGATTCTACATAAATTAAAGAAAATTTTTAATAAAAATTAACCTTTGTAATTTAAAAGTCATGGACATTTCATCCATTCCCAATCACCATCTTAGGGAAATTACATATTATTCAACATTATATCACTCAATTTACCTCTTTTTTATTCCTTGGTTTCAAAACATCATCTTAGGTTGAAGGAGGTAGAATTTGATGGGTTTCCCAAATGTAACCCATCCAATGTATGCATTTATTTATTTTTGTATTTCATATATTATTTATTGAACAATGTTAATTTTATATATCATAAACTATATTGAGCTAAACATCATTTATGGTGGGATACATATAATATATATCACCCAATTAATTTCCAACCCTTTACACCCATGATTACTTTATGGTTTTAGGTGTAGATAAAGGGAAGTGTCTATATTACAATGATTTATTTATTTTCAACAATTGATTTTGTGGGAAGATGACTGATCCTATGTTCATGACTATAGTTTTATCTTTATTTGGCCTTTTGATTTTTTTTTGCATTTGGTTTATTCATTCAAATGTTTATCCATATTCATTAATTTTTAATTGCTACAACACCATGACCACCATCATATTGTATCAGTAATGAATTCATCTTATGAATGTTTTTCATACATCTTTCATTATTATTTATTTTAGTTCTACTATTACATTTCTATTGTAACTTCATATGTTATAGTTGGTTACTATTATGGTCACACAATTTATACTTTTTGTTTTTATTATTCAATATATATTACTACCCTCCACTCTTATCAATGAGGGAATAATCTCTTCACAAAAAAAATGAGGCTACCATTTGTAGATGGTAGCTTCTAGCATTTGGGGAGGCATGTGTGAGGTTTTATATACACCAAATCAAGGCACTAATATGTGGAATCAAGTTCATCATTGTACAATGTTGTGTAATATGATTCTTTTACTTTTATACTACTATTTTTTATTAGATAGATGATTGGGAAATTGAAATTAGATTATGATCCTCTATTATTATGTACAAAACCATTGTAATGGGGAATCCCAAATTACATAGGGTGGGTAAATTATGTTATTGTGTTTGTTTTTATTGTTTCATGTATTTAACCATTGACTGATGCACTTATGTTGTGCAATTATTAATGGTGAAATTATTAAATAGGGTTCTTTAGTCTTGGACTGATGATATGAGGGAATAATAAAGTCATTCATTATACTAGGTGCCATAAGATTTAAATTTCATGCAATATTATATTCCATATTATGTTTTCTATATACATTGATTGTATGTTATGTGCTTGTTGTGGTGCCTTAATTTTTATCCATTTCTTGAATGAGGAAAACATAACTAACTCATCATGTGCCTACCTTGACCTAATACTATTTCTCTAAATTTGTTATAGTGGACCCCATAATTATTCAGTTATGGCATGTTGATCATTGGACAATTGGTCACATGGGTTAGAACATGCTATGGTTAGTATTAAGTGGAATCAATATTACAATATATAAGGTTTATAAAGCCTTATAAACTGGAAATTGAGATCGATAAAATTTAACCATTTAAAGGGGTTTAAATACATAATTGAACAGAAATTATTCTACATGAACATTATTTTAAAAATAATATAGACAATTATAAGTGTGATATGAAACCCCAAAATTTTTTCAACCATGGTAATGGGTGTTAGGTTGTGTCTCCCATGACCTATCTGTGTTTCTTATCATGCTGACCAGACTCGATCAGCAGCCAGAGGGTTGTTCCATGTTATATATTGGGTTTCTACCGGACCTTAAATTACATCTTTCCCTATTTCTTATACATCTTATCTTTGTAATACAGTTAGATATTTTCAAATTATGACACTTTGACATCATTCTGTTTTATTCTAAGAGTTTGTTGATGAGAATACACTATAGGTGGTAGGTCTTGAATAAACCATGATACCTCTATAGTGAACCTTGAGAATCCCCTTGTAGATCTTCCATAGAACCCTAATGCTCAGTTTCATGGTATTTTCTTAAATTACCCAGTCAATACATGGTTCTACTCAACCAACCCATACAATGCTATAACTAACCCATGAGTTCCTTCATCTAAAACCTACCACCTTATTAGGGGATGGTGGACAATAGACTACTGAGTCTTAGATATAGGTCATTCTATCTATCTCTAGTAAATTTGGGATACCTCTTGAGCTGATAGTCATGCTCATGACCCACATGAAACGTGAAACTTCTATGTGTTTAAGGGTCTTCTTTTCACATTACAGTTGACATCAAGGAATTTTTTAGGATGATTTCAAATATGGCCAACTTTTATTATCTATATTAGAATAAATTGAGAACAGACCATGATCTAGACATTTTGCACCTTCATCATGTTATTATATTTGTGATATAATATTCATCCTTCTTTGTATTATTATATGTTTTTTCATGTACCTTGTTCGATTACAATATGAATACTGTAAGACGATTCCATGATGTAATTTTATACTCCATTTGATCACATGTGAACTTATTTTGGATGACCGTCATTTCAGAGATAATGAATGAATAACTCATCAATGTGTTGAAAATTAGGTAATCTAGAAACATGAGACATAGATATTTAGCTTCTAGGCAATGAAGTGGGTCATCTAGTGGACGAAAACGTCAGCATGAGGGTACATGTGGGGGGAAGATCCATCCATGTAGAATTCATCAGTAGATATGTGAAATGTTAGAAATGTGGCTGAACATGTCATTATACTACCATGTTTATGAGGAACCTGATTGAGTGTCAGTGTTGTGTTTGGATGGGTCACCTATAGAATTTCTATTGATACTATTCTCTAATTCCCAATGAACATGGGTTTATGTTAGTTCCACCTTAGGTTCAGAGTATGTAACTACATAGGTAGGTATGAATTTGGAATTTTACAGAACATTTGTGTCAAGTATGTGGTTAGAAAAAATAAATCCAGGCCTTATAGTTTCAGTGTTAGTAGAGATGACTAGATCAGGCTACTTGGACTGCATATTAGGGATGTGGATCAGTCCATATCTATGTTGGTGAACATTTTTCAAACAATAATATTTTAATAAATTCAACTATATGTGGTACTATTCTAGTGTCCTCCACCTTATATTAATCCTTTTATATAGAGTTTATTCAATAACATTTATATCCATTATAGCTACAGAACGTTTTAGCCTAGGGATATAATATTCATGCGTGTGGTCACACTCGATACACCGTTTTGAGTCTGTGATGACGGTATAAGTCAGTGAAGTGGGTTCCCCCTAGAGATTGATGGGTACCATTTTCTATAGAGTCTCTTCATCCATGATACGACATTCCATGATGTCACCCACAATATTGACTATCTTGTGTTTTATCAAGCCTAGGAGGATTTTATCATTTTAATGTATGATTAAAATCCCTGGAGGGAAACACTTATGTCCATTATGGAAAATAGGATATCCCAGAAAGTTGATCAGGATCTATGTGTACTAATCTAGGTAGAGCGAAAAACATGATTTATCATCTTCCTAAGAGATATCAAGGAATAGATCTTGTGGAATCCCCTCTTATTGTGGATCATTTCAAGGATTACTTCCCTGGCAGTTTCTTCAAATTACCTTCTGAGAGAGAGGTCCAATTTACTATTGATATTGTGCAGGGTGAGAAACCAATGTCAATTAATCGATATAGGATAGCACATATATATTCCAATGAACTCAAGAAGCATCTATGTGATTTATATAATGTTTTTTTATTCGACCTATAATATTTCAATGTGTTTTACATGTCCTTTTCAAATATAAGAATGATGATACCCATAGATTTTTCATGGATTGAAATCGACTAAAAGATAACAATATGAATAACTGATATCAACTACCACATATAGATGACATCTTCATCTATCTGTAAAGAGGAATTTTTTTCTATTATTTATTTGAGGTTTATATATAATTAGGTGATTGTACAACTATCAGAAAAATATCTTACAACATTATGATGTAGGTAAAGCATATACTAGTATCTATGTATTTTATTAGTCCTTAAAAATTTATAGAAATGATTTTTCCATTGATGAATAAACATTTCCTCTAATATCAAGGTTTCTTTTTTCTAGTCATCAAAGGGACATATTAGTGTATTTTCTTACCATACACGACCATGTAAATTACATTATGATCATTCTAAATGAATATAGGGAGTAATAAATATTTTTGAAGCTCAGTAAATGACACTTTTGGATCTTTATGGTTCACAACATAGGTTCTATCATTTTTGATGAAGGAGTATCTTTTGACAAAATGAAGGTGAGCATCATGGTTTCTTGGGAATAGTCCAAAAATATGTTTTACAAATAAATATTCAGGGGGATAAATGACCATTATAGGTTGTTCATATAAAATTACTCATTAATTGTAGTGCCTCTTATGGGATTTACAAATAAGGGAATGAAATTTTACTGGATTTAATCTTGTGTGACATATTTTATGGAGTTATATAGATGATTGAATTTGGGGCCAATCAATATTATGTATGATTTGATTAGATGATATTTTTTAATGTGTATATTTTTTGATTTTCAAAGGATTAGTAATGATTTAGGATGGTTGGGTAGTGAAATTAAAATTTCACAATTAAAACACTCATGAGTAGAATTAATATTTTTATGACTGTAAGCTATAAGTTTAGTTTCCAAAACTATGTTGTCGGAGGCATAAATTATTAGGTGAGAGATTAATTTTTAATGTAGATCACAAAAGACTATAATACATATCCACATAGTGAGTCTGGAATCTTAATATGCATTGTTTGGTAGGGTACCAACATTCATTCAGTTTTGACCTTGATTATAAAACCCAATATTTTTATTTCCATAATTTACAAAAGGAGATAGATTTCTCATAACAAATACATCATTAAGTCCAGTAGTGAATAGAATTTTATGGCTATGTCATATATGATTTACATTGAGGTTCATGAGAATCAAGGGAATACAGTTTAAGAATCAATAGTAGTGACATCCACCCTTCTATAGAAGGTCTAGTAGAAAATATATATATTTATGAGGTCCTTTTTAAGGGGTAGCATCACATGTGAGGTCCCACCTTGAGTTTTGAATATTAATACAAGTGAGATCTTCCACTATCCTGGGCATGTTTGGGTGGATCTTGATATATAAATGAGTTGATCTAGATGTCTCATACCACTATTTGGGATGTTCACCTTGGTCTCACCAAGATGTATCGAGACATCCTATATCTTTTTTGGTGACCTATAATGATGAGGGAAATATATGGTATTATTCCTTGTTGCTCCACTTGTTAGTAGGTCATGCGTAAGAACCAGTGACATATTGGAGTTCTAAAGCAACTATAAATTCCTGATTGGAAATGGAATGTTATCACAAAGAATTTTTTGATTGGTATGTTGAGATCCCCTAATGGAAGAAATGAAATATAGATGATCCTTGATAGGTTTCCCAATGTCACACACTTCTAAACAGTCAATGAGGGCTTATTATTTTATTAGATTGAGAGGCCTCCTGTCATAGAGAATGTGTGTCTTCACGGTGTTCCCTATTATATCATAATTGGTTGGGATTCTTAGTTTACCTCATGGTCATACCAATAGTTTTAGAAGGCACTTGGTTAATAGGAGCTCTTGCATATTACATATCACCCTCAAAATAATGTGCAATCTAACCATAAGATATTGATATTAGAGGATATCATTTAGGTTTTCATCCTTGATTTTAGATGTTCATGGGAAAGTAATATCCCTCTAGTTTCTATTCCCTAAAATTTCATATTTTATTCATTGATTCAGATGGAGATGTATGATTCCCTTTACATTAGGTTATTCAGTTTACCTCTGAACTAGGTTGAGCTAGGCGACACAACAATATTGGGTACACATATCATTTAGGAAACAATAATGATATTCATGATGATTCTGAATCATTTTGGTACATCTCAACCCATTATAAATTCTTATACCAATTATCATCAAAGAGATCAGGGTCCAACATCGACAATTATCCTATTATACATGTATTGGAATGATTTGTTAAATAAATGAAACAGTAGTTACGAAATAATATATCTTTGATATGTCATCCCTATAGTGATTGTAGATAGATTTAGAAATGTAGCCTATCAGTTTTTGTTACCTTATAGGTATTGTTCCATTCATGATGTCTTCCACAAATCCTATTTTTTGGTATCCTAATGACCCATCTCATTCATTTAAACAAAAGGATAAATAGGTGGAGGAAGATGTTTCGTTCGATGAGATTATAGTATTTATCATTGATTGGAGTAAGAAGGATTTCTAATGTAGGTTGGATATTCTATTTGGGGAGTTATGAAAACATGAATTCCTACCATATGAGACCCAGGAGTGGTAGACCGATTTACATGTGTATTGGATAGAAAACAATTCTGAAGATTTTTTACCACCCTCGAAATAGATACTCAAGAGATATTTTTCTTATGGGGGGTTGGTTGTATCTTCTTGGGCTTGATATAAGGAATGTATCAAATATTTGGTTTAATTACATTTTTGTCCCTAATAACGATGACTAATGAAGTCATAGAGTTATCAGGGATGTTCAGTGCTTGTTGGAATCCTAGAGACCAAAATTTTGATAAGAGAGAATTATCTAACTTGTTAATAGAAACAATGTGGACTAACACATATGTTTTCCCGAGTAGTGTTTCATGAGACAGTGGTTTGATGGGGGCCATACTGTTTTTTCAACCATTTCAACCTCATCCCATAGTTGTGTGGTGTTGTTGAAATCATGGATGGAGTCCATTCACAATGTTTTCATATTGTTTGGACAATTCTATAGAAATAACATTAACCCATTCCATGATTTTATAAATTATAGGTTATCCCTTAAGGAATTTTTTTTGTTTCTCCTTCATCCCCCTTTCTCTCCCAGTGGATTAACACCCAAATTTATGTCCCATAATATCTCCCCCCTCTAATCCTTGAGACTTAGATATCTCCCCCATTCATCATCTGTATTTAACTCCATCTGTTTCATTAAAAATCAGGAGGTATGATCTTTATTCCTATCATCTTTATTTCATGTTTTCTTCTTATTTGATTCTATATTGAGCTACAAGCTCTATTCCCCACATTTTTTGGAATTTTAATATTCTTCTAGTAACTCACAATCAATCTTGGTTAAAATACCAATGTTTGACTATGGATGAACAATGGTTCATAAGGTATAAAATCTAGTTATTTCTCATAGGTGTCATCATATTCTATAACATATATATATCTATTCCATGAGATGAATCGTTTCGGTGATGCTCTTAGTTTTCTAAATAAATTCAATTTAGTCCTTTACAATTCCTATTGTGATCTTAATGAGTGTCAAATCAGCCCTTGGTTTATCGTTTCTTCTTGATCCACTCAAATAGGTGAGTTTTTCGATTACTTCATTTTTTTCTCCTTTTTTTAAATTATTTAACCACCCCATAAGGGGAGTAGACATGAAATTAATATAGATATTTATATATTGAATTGAATTTGGTTGTTAATAATGAAATACGCACTTATACCTCAAGGCCTAAATGAAATGGTTGACCTATGTGAATTGGTCAACTATATATGATTAATAACTTATTCTATAAATGGATATTATAATTAATATCCATGGGTAATTTGATAATCATGATGAGAATTTTTTTCCCATATGACATTGTATGTATTTTTTAAAGAAAAAACATTCCATTACCTTCAGGTCAAGGATTATAAAAGGGGCTCCATCATATAAGATCCTTGGATGGGAACATTGTGTAATATAGATAGAATTTATGATGAATTTTAAACATATCTGTAGAGATACATGCTAATAATAGGAGTTATCACCGTTAATTTACAAATTTACCTCCAGATGACTGACAATGGTTCCCTATGGTAGCCCTTGTGGAAGGACTAGTTTGTAAGAAGTTGTCACCATGGCACGAGAGAGACTTGGGTTCACACGTGAGATACCATTGATATAATTGACGAATAACTGTTTATATTTGGACACCATTCATAGAGTGACACTTAGGACGTCATTAATGGGTTTCCTTAGATTGTGTTTATGACTTTGGCTACTTACATCACCCATATAGTGATTTTTCGAGTACCACCTGAACCACCTTGTATGGGTTTTCAAGGACTATGTAAAAATTTAATGAATTCTTTTAAATATTGGAAATGGAAATGTAGGGTCTTGTCTGCTAATAAAAATCACAAGAATGGGAAAATCCATATTCTAACACATTGTAGGACTCTTTTTACCTTCACCGAATCCACATGATCAGACACATATGATTAGGCCAAATTATCTAGAATTGGATAGGTTTTCCAAGTAAGACAAAATCAAATGTACTTATTTATTAATTTATATATATTATTTATTTTGATTTGGAAATATTTTATTTGTTAATGGAAAAAATTTATTGAGATAGAAACCATTGGAGGTATCCTACTAAGATTATATCTCACACCCTTCTTGAGAATCCCTTGGAAATAAAGAAGGCATCCTGGTGGAAGGAACAGATAAATGGATGTGTATATATTTCAATTAATTATTTATTTTATATGATATATCTTGCAAGTGTATATATTCCCTCATTGCTAGTAGGTAGCCTATCACATTCTTGGAGGTGTTCTTGTTGTATTGTGGCCACTGTATCTTTTCAATATTACATGGGGGTGGGGATCTATATGATTAAATAAATTATGAAAATATATTTTTTACAAATGTATATATAATTAATTATTTTTTATCATTCAAATGAAAATTAAATTAAAATCTTTTTGAGAATAATGAAAATCCTTTTCTAGAAATCTATTTTAATGTAAACAGTCACTTTTTACCAAAATAAACTAATCAATAAAAATTACATGAATGATTTTAATGAAATTTATATATTATATATTATATATACTGGTTAACATTTATCTTATGTGTTCTCTAGACAAGTTATACTAAAAAATAAAATATTATGAGTAAAAACAATATTTTTCCAAAAAAACTGTTCTGTTTTATTTTTTCACACATGTTTTATGATTTATTTTTGAAAACATTATAAATTTTATTTTTAAAATTAACTAACATTATTTATATTTTTATGTAGATATATAATTATATGAAATTGTTGATAATTTTCTAGAAAGATTAAATTTTTATGAATAGTGAAAAGCACTGAATATTAATTGAAATTTTGATTTTTATTTAAATTATTTATAATGTAAAATTATATTTTAAATACGTTTTATGGAAAATAATTTCAATTATAAAAAATTCAATCCCCATGATTTTTTATGGAAATTTTAAATTTAAATTCTATATAAAAACATTGTAATCTTTTGAATTGTTTTTATTTGAATACACGATTCACTCTCTCATATTTGGGTTTAATTTTAAATAAAATGTTTCCAATTCAGTGAATTGAATTTGAAAACATAGATTAAAAATTTTAAATAATAATATTTCATATATTTTTTATTATTTTAATATATTTTTTACCAAAATTAATAGTGATAATTATAAAAATTAGTTATCACAGTTATGGTAAAAATGTATTCACTTAGTGTTAATCGAATATGATAAATGTTAAAATGACCAAACAATTGTCAAATATATTATTTATGGCCATATATAGAACCAATAAATTCTAATTTTCATGAATAATCCATTTTAGGCCCTTTTGTAATGTGAAAAATATGGGAATATATTAATCTTTTTAAAAATTTAAATGTTTTCCACGCACCATACATATAAAATTCCATCCCCTATACTATTATATTCAAACCATAAAACCTATTTTTCGGGAAAAAATGAAAAAATAAACATATAGCTTACATTATCCTATCCTAAATTCCTTATTTTGGTTATAAATCCATTCTATGAATGATGTTGGGTGAAAACCAGCAGATTTTACCCGTAGAAGAGGTCACATTTTTCATCTTGATTTTTTATTTTATTTCTTCAGCCACCATATCATATTTTATAAAACCCTAATTATATAATGATAATACTATATAACAAATAAAAATAGTTTTTATGTTACCTTTATTACCAATAACAATATCCCTTCAATAAAATTAATTAATGCATCATCATTTTTGTGTATCATGAACTACCGACTCACAAACCGATGTCATTTCGTTATGTTACCACATATCATAGTTGGAACTAATGATGGATGTAAAATAAATATATATGTGAAACTTATATAATAATTATAACTCTATAGTAAATATATTATATATATATTTTACATTCCATTACATATTAGATATAATATTATCACACATTTGTACATTAGACTACCACCTCCTGAAGTGATGTGATAAAATTTTAACTAAAATTTCACATGTAATATATATGTATAAATATATGAGATATAAATTAAATAATTATGAAATTAATTTTCACATATTTAATTATTTAAAATAATATATCATTATTTATTTTTTTCACTCACTGAAAGATGATAACATAATTTGTCTATGTATTGACAACCACATTCACCAAACTAAGTGACACTCTATTTTCCACAAAACACCATTTGTATTTTATTATAATAATATTTGAAGAAATAATATGTTATTATGATCATTATTTATATATAATCTAATACTTAACCCTTTTCCATATCAATCATTGAAATATTCAAATGTTACTCATCTATATATATGGCCTGCTATCTTGGTCAATGTAAAGTTCTTCATTTCTCAAAAATTTAGTTAATGATTTTCCAAATATATATATATATATATTATAAATATTCTAATTATTTAATCATTATTATTATAGATACTAATTAACTATGATCAAATTGAGAAGAAAAGAATATATAATCAAAAACAAATATGAAAAAAGTTGTTATAACACAGAACATGATTTTAACAATGAATTATAAATGAACATGTAATAAAATGGCATTATTAAATCATATATGGTATAATATATATAATTTATGGTTTTTAATATACTTATTATAAACTGTAATTAATTATATATTAGGATTTAATGTGTATAAAATATGTAGAGACATGTGGTATGTGATTTATAGTCTCTCTTTTATTTCTAGGATACATATCCAAATTCACCTCTCATTTAATTTGTGTTGTATTTAAAAATTCATTTTTTCATTTTATATCATGAATATACATTTGATAGGATATATAATGTTTCATTTTATGTTCTTATTTTTTTGGTACTATGACTCAACAGATTTCTAAAGAATTAATGGATTTTCTATATCACTTCTATTTTTCTTGCAGACACATGCCATATTCAAAATGTGTTTTTATGTGGTGTATAAAATAGAATTAAATTTATTTTATCATTAATAAAATTAAAATTATTTTTATTTTCATATACATTTTATTATAACTATTTAAAGGTGTTTATGGTGAAAAAGATACTTAATTGTTAAGGAATTTTGTCCTCAATTTTTCATCATTCATACATTTGATTATGTTATGAACATATCTTATTTTATGAGGTGTATAAACATCCCCATTAATATGTAATTTTATGAATTTATTTATCCTCATAATATACCTTTTAATTTAATTATATTCCATTAAGTGTATTACACATAAAATTATCCAAAATGGTTAAGATTATATGTTATAATCTCACTGTTTATTAGGATTGCTTATGATTATGTTTCTGATGATAGAATATTGTGATCCATTTAACATGAAACATATGAATTTTACCCTCAATTGTTTATTTCATGAGGATATATTTTTTATCTTAATTTTTCCATCTTAATGTTCTAAATAGTTCTAAAACAAATCATTGATCAAAAAATAATTTTTTAGTTAAATTTTTTTTCTAAAATTAGATATTCTAAAAATGAATCAAAATATGTATTTAAATTTTTTTTATCAACAACATTTACTAAATACAATTTGACACATTTTTGACAGTTTAAATTAGTTTTAATACGAATCATCTGGTAATTTTAAAAAATAATTCATGTTAGGATTTTACTGAATTTTTATAAAGAATATTTACGCAATTCCTGAATGGAATTTATTTCGATAATTTGAATTTTTTCTATTTGGCTTACTTTATTATTTTTTAACCTTATTTAAATGGGAATAAAATTCAAAAAAAATTAGTTTAAAAATAAATGTGAAAATGATATTTTTTTTATAAAAACGTATTAATTATTTTAAATATTCTATTATGATTTTAAACATTAACCTAAAAGAAATGGATTTTAGCAATGTTTTGTGAGATAAAAAGTCATTTTCCAAAAAAAAATCTTACTCATGAAGCAATCCATTTGATTAATCATTCAATATAATTTTCTATACAAGGGGAAACAATTTTATTTAACATATGTTTTACTATGGATATGAACCAAAGATACCATTATTATTATTTTCTTAAAGGTTTTTATTATGAAAATGTGATTATGAGACACATTTCACTACCATGGGTTATACTATGATAAAATCATTAGGAATATATTCTATTTTTCATCAGGAAAATCTTTTATTAGATGATGAATTGTTTATGAAACCAATCATTTTTCCATATTCTATTATTTTATTATAAATTTATGAACATCATATATTTTCCATTGGTTATTTTATGATGAAATGATGAAATTTATATGAATCTCAATTAATTTACATGGGTTATTATATGAAAAAATTTCTTATGAAACACATTTTTTCATGGGGTCTTATATAATGAATGTTTTATGATCTTATGGTACATAAATATATGGATAATGTAATTTGTTGGACCTATATTTCTCTCTAATACATTGGGTAATGATTAATGTCATATTAGATCAATGGTTATTTGGTAGGTCATCAAAATCATGACATTTGATACATGGGAGGTTATCTCAAGCACAAAAAAGGTTACATGGTACGATATCCCAAACCGTAAACATGGGACATGGCAGTCCAACCCAATCCCAATGAAGGTACATGGAAAATCAGCCCAAGGATAATATGTTATGAATGTCTTTATGGGTACCCTTGACGTTAAATTTTATGTTAATATATGTACAACAAATTTTTTTTGTGTTTTTCTAATTTTTATGTTTTCAGGGATCATCTTATTTGATTTCCATAATTTTCTTGTCTTAAAAACTACTAATATTTTATTCATGATTCAATAATTATATCTTTGATACACAGGAATGGTTTTCAAATGTTATGATCATGTTATCATATAATTATTTTGACATTGTGGTTATGTGTTTACTTTTTTATACTTAAATGTTATATAATCTCGACATTTATTATATTTTTATATCACTATTTATAAACAAAAGACTTCAGTATGGTATTTTTTTTATTTATACTAATGAAGAAGATCATTAAGGGAGACATTGGAGTCATTTCTGCAAATTAGATGATTGAGTTCCATGTTTCCAAAGGCACACTACTATTCTGGTATTAGGTGTCAGTATATATAATTTAATGAATACTAATCTGAAAATATTTAAAAGCGATATATGAGAATCATGGGTCACATAATTTCACATTATATGAAAATTTGATTTAAAAAGTGGAAAGTAGGATTAAAAAACATTATAGAGGTCAATCAAAATATTTTTTGTGATATGTATAGTGACATATCTAAGGGTAAGTCTAAGGATGAGATAAATTATATTAAATTGTTCTCAAGTTTGGGTAAAGGATAGAGAATGTGGTTTCAATGAAATTACATAAATGCCTTGATAATAGAAGTGGGTGTGGATTGGAAATAGTGGTTCATAGAGGTAATAACATTGAAAAGGATGAATTGAACTAGAAAAGATCATTACCTTGTACATGATAGTGGGATTTTCTACAAAACAGGTATAAAACCCCAATGAGATATACTTTGGAAATTCATAAAATATTTATGGACCACCATGATGGATTTAAATAAATAATTACTATAAAGGACCTAGGATAAACCTATGGTGTCATATATTATAAATATGTTGTAATTATTTAGACATCCAATATGTGCTTTTTAGAATAAATTTATAACCCATTATGATTGAAATTTGTCATGCTATGGTTTGTGGTTTTATTAAATTGTTTTAACCATAAAAAAATTAGAATAAAAATAAATTTGATGGAGAGTTATTTAAAATGAATTCACATCAAATTATGAATAGATTAATTAATGTTATGACTATTCTGAATCATTCATCATGACATATTATTAAATAAAATAAACCTTAACCAACTATAAGACTAACTAATGTAGAGAGGAATATAGTTCAGTAAGATATTCTTCTAATGAAGACCAATGAAGAAATAAGAATCAGTTTCTTGTATATTGATTATGTTGGAAAATCACTCAAGATAATGACTTAAAGGAATTGTAATATATTTTTAGTTTGGAAAATGACTCAATTAACTTAACATCAATGGTAAAATGAATAGTTTTAGTACCATAATGGATGAGAATAATGGTACCCTTGAATAATCTTTGACTATTGAATGGTTTAAATGGGGAATTTATATGCATTATAAAAATATATTTCCTAAGGGAAAATATTGTTAAGTGAATAAAAATGGTCATACAATTAATCGTTTCTCATTTAATGATGAATATACTACGAATGACATGTGAATAAAATGAGGTATTAATGAATAAGATGACTAAAAATAGTTATTAGTTTAATAATGAAGTATAATTATTATGCTGGTTATGTATTAGAACTCAATAATGATGGTATATTTAATGATTTTTTATTATAATTTTTACATTATTGATTTTCAAGACTATGTTCAATGTAACTGATGAAGACAAAAAAATGATTTAATGGAAATGGATACTAATATAAGAAATATGATGATCAATGCATAACACCTCATAAATTCCCAACGTTGATATAGTGATGTTGGTATATAGTTATGATTGATATAGATAACATAAATTGGATAGTGCATATGGGGTTACAACCTATTAATGATTAATTGTCAAATTTAATAATTCCATATTGGAAGGGGTTTGTAGAAATATTGGGTGGATGAAATATATCCAATGAAAAGGATTTATGTTAATTAGGATCATTTCCAAATTTTATGATAATACAAGATATTATAATTTACATGTTTTCTTTGTGACTGTTAGGAGACAATGTATGATATAGAGGGGATTGCTGTTATGTTTATTTTGATAAATTTAGTTAACATATTAATAGTTTCTTAATTTTAGAAGGTTTATAAGATTAACCATTTATTAAATCATTTATGTTGTTTTATAGATGAAGTTTCATATATTAAAATTCTAATTCATCCTATGGATATTTATCTATATTAGATAAGTAATTATAAAATTGATTATCTAAAGATAGAAGAAATTAATTATCATTATGTTATGGATCATATGTAGTACATAATACATTAATAATTAATCTCTAAGAGTAAGTGATGAAGTTTAATTTGATCATGGAACAACCAAAGGAAGAAAATTGTCCTATTTAATATAAATATAGTATGTTAGTATATTTTCATTTGTTATCACTCCAGATAGAAAAGTAATTCCCAACCATTTGGAATGGATCCTGAAATATTTTTTTCTCTTATCATCATTATGTATGATACCAAGAACATTTTACATTTATATTTATTTTATGTATTTGTTTTCATTATCTTTCTCCTGAACATCTTCTCAATCACTCTCCATCAGATTGTGGTTGTTATTATTCCCTTCAATTTCTATGTTTTCACTTCCAACATATGTTCACTTTTTTTGAAACCTATAATGTGTTATTATTGATGACATTCAAATGTAGATTTATATTTTTAATGATTATTTTTTATTAACCCATTTATAAAAAATGGATTCTATGAAATAATTTTTAAATGTAATAATATTGATTGTTGAAGCAAATTTTGCGGACATCATTAATTTTAATGAGGGTAGAATATGACACCCCATATTTTCTGAAATATTTTTTATAAGGATTTTTTTTGATATTTATCATTACATGAATGAAAATGTTTATCAGGCATTACACACAACATCATGTTTATATTTTGTTACATAGAACAATGGGTTTATCTATCATTACTCACAAAAATGATTGTAGCATATGATACATGCTACACAAAGTTTAAATTAAATTTTACCCATTATTAAAATATTATTCTTTAATATTATAGTTATCACATAGAAATTAAAATTTTATTTATAAATAGTTTTATAGAAATTATGAAAAGAAGTTGTTTAAATATTTATAGAGAATTAAATATTTGGAAACTAATTAACTAAAAATGAAAATCAAAACTATTTTAAAATATTTTGAATGATTTAAAAGAATAATAATTATAAAGAATATCATGATTTACTATAGGTAATTAAACAAATAATTTTTAGTGAAAGTAATTAAATTTATAGATTAAATATTCAATAAACAAATAAAAATGTTTCTTATGTGTTTTTTATAAAAGAGATAAAAATAAATCAAATTTTATGCATAAAATTATATGATTCAAAAAATAAGGATTGATTCTATTTTATAGACATATTTTGAACAAATTATTGAAACTATTTAAATATAATTGGAAAAAAATGTTTTTAAATAATCATATAAAAATAGTCATATGGTTATGCTTTTTTAATTTTTAAAATATATTAGTTTTTTTGAGTAATAATAAAATAGTCTAAAAATAAAATAAGAACATCCATTTTTATGAAATTATTTACAATAAAAAATTATATTTTATATTGTTTTTAAAATATAATTCGATTATTTTTTTATATATTAATGTAATTGATGACATTTGAAAAAATATCAAATTTAAAATAGATATAAACTCATTGTAATATTTTGAACATTTTCTCAATGAAAGCCCATTTCCACATCGCATCTACTTGATTAATTTTAATTAAAATATTTATAATTATATGAATTAAATTAATAAATCTAGATTAAATATTTATAAACAAAATAATTTATATTATCTAATAATTTCTTCATAATATTTGATGAAAATTAGTTGTGAAACAGTAAAAATTAACTGTCACGATTAATGTAAAAATTGATTTACTGGGGGTAAAACTAAAAATATAATGATTAATGTTACCTAAATATATATAAATATATAATATAAATAATAGAAATATTTATGAATTATAACATCTAATGATCTATAATACTCTCTTATAGACCCTTGTGGCATGTGAAAATTTTGAGTAAAACTTTTTATTTTAAAAAATTTACATGTGTGCCACTCAACTGGAATATAAATGGTCACTACCACCCCTATCTTATTCACATATTAGAAACCTACTAATTTAAAAAATTATTTAAAAATTAACTTCCCAAATTCACTCATATCATCCTATAATGCTTATTTCGTACATAAATCCATCCTAAAATGACTTTTTTTTAAACCAAATGATGTTACCTAAATAAAAGGTATCATTCTTAAACTAGAATTTTTTTCCATCTACCAATTTCATTTATTATTAGAACATGGTGATATAATAACCTTATTAATATTGATATAATATTTTCTTTTTTATTCTAATTACCTAAAACTATCTCCACTTCAATCAAATGGGTTATGGAATCCTTGTTACTGTATATGGCTGACTACCACCTTGTGAAATGATGGCATTAATTTTTCTATTACCACCCCAAATGTTACGGTATTATTATTGATATAATTTTTATAAATGATATTTATAATAGAATTATAAATCTATTGTTCTATATATCAGTTGTAAATTTTTTTACATTCTTTTTCATATGAGATATAACAATTCCGCTAATGTGCATGGCAGACTAGCACCTTGTGAAGTGATGTAATTATTTTTTTTCCTAATGATTTACATGAATGAATATTAAAAAAATATATGTGTTTCCATGAAATAATTATTATTTTAATGAAATTTTAAAAACACTTATAGGATAATATATCAATTTCATTTTAACATTTTCAATCACTGAGAGATGATAATGTCGTTTGTGGACATGTGCACTACTTCCTTAATAAAGCAATATGCCCCATTATTTTCATCACCAAACCAAATGTATGGTATTTATAATTATAATAAAACAATTAATATGGTACAGTGATTATTCTGTAATGATAAAATATTATTTACCATTTTAATATAATGATCATTGAGAAAAGAAAACATTACTCATACATATTTATGACCGGCCATATTAACGATGGTAACATACTTCATTTATCAAAACCACCATTCATGAAATATCATAAAAGAATAATTGATTTGTTAATATGATTATTATTTCGTGATTATTATTCTATATATGATTGAAATATTATCAAATTAGTTACAAAAAATAAAACAAAATCATATATGAAATAACAAAGCTGTTATTACATGAAACATGATTTTAACATGCATTATAAATGAATAGTTAATATAAGGTCAGAAATAAATCATAGATAGTATGATATATATATACATATATATATATATATGTCTAAATAATAGTTTTATAATAAAATTATATTTATTATACATGAGTATGAAACATGAATGATGGACGTTGAGACTTATGGAAAGGGATTTCTTGATTTTTTTATTTAAGGGGAGACATAAAAATTCATCAATAATTTGTATTGTATACAATATATTCTACATGTTTTACAATTTATATCATGTATCAATTTTTTATAATATTTAATGTTTCAATTGATTTTATTAATTATTGGGTATTATGATTCAAAATATTACTAAAGTACTGAGGGATTTATTTCTCACATTAATTTTTAAACGACACAGATACCATATTAAGAATGACTTTATTTTATATTCTATATATAATGGCAATGAAATTTATTTATTAAATTATAAATAAATATTGTTTTTAAAATATCATCATTTATCAAGATTTTTTATGATTTAGTTCCTAAAGGTAGAATCATTTAATCCTTATCTAAATAAACTCATGAGTTTTCTTCTCACTGATAATTGGCTTGGGAATAAATTTTATCCCATAAATTTTCTAACTATATATTTTAAATATTTCAAAATTATTATTTTTTAAATATCAAATTTTTTTTGTTGAAATAATCTATTTTTTCCAATTTGTTTTCAAAATATTTTCAAAAAATTGCAATTTTTTAAAAAACATTTATTAAAGACATTATAAAACTTGTTTTTCATTATAAATAAAAGTTAAAAAAGATATGGTAAAGTCATTCTAAAAAACAATTATCATTTTTATATTACTGATAATGTTAAATTAATCATTGTTTATTATATAAATGTAATTTTTATCCTTTTCGAAAATTATTTTTAGAGAAGATTAATTTACCTTTTTTCAAGTTTATATTTGAAATAAATGATTTCAAAAACGATTTAGTTTTTAAAAATGTTTTGTTAAAGGGGAACAATTATTTCCATCACATAATGTCTTAAATTATTTTTAAATTATCATTTATATGTTTTGATGTTATTTTCATAGAAAAGTATTTCCAACAAATTTTCAATTAAAATATATATTTTCAACTGAAAATTATAATTCAAATAAAAATTACATGTGATTTATCATTAAAAATAAGTTTCTATATGATATGACATTAGTTGATTTGTTATATTCTTTACTAGTGAAATAAACCAAGGATAACATTATTATTCATACTCTAAATGGTTTAAAATGACACTACGTTTATGAAGCCTATTTTTATGCCATTGTATTACCATGAAAAAATGATATCGAAATATTTTTTTATTTATATAGATTATTTTTTGAGTCATTGATGAAATGATTATTAAAATGGTAAATTTTTCATAGGTTTTGTTATCATATAATATGTATGAAACTCATACCTTTTCAATGGGTTACTCTATAATGAAATGGTTAAATGGTTTTTAAACCAACTTCTTTTCCACAAATTATTCCATGATAAAATGTCTTATAAAACCAGTTACTATTTATGGGTACTAATATGATGAATATACTGTGATCATTCATAGTTAAATGTATAGATAGTTTGATGGGTGGTACTTTTATCTCCATCAATTTCATTAGGTATTAATTAATTTTATAGGAGATGAATGAGTACATTGAAGGTTATCCCAACTAAGAAAGTGGTTACACAAAAGGTTTTACAGAACCATAAAATAAGGTTATATGGGAATTTACCCCAATCCCATAATAGGGTACATGTGAAATAATCCTATGCCCAAAGGAACTACACTGGTGTTTTTCCCAAGAATAATATATATTGAATGTCTTGGTGGGTAGCCTTGACACAAAAGTTTCTCTTCATTATGGGTACACCAAACAATTTATGTATTATACCAACATTATAATCTCATGGATTATGTTATCTTACATCCATATAATTTATTTTTTATGAATTCGAATAATTATTCCATGAATAAAATTTTTGATCATTGATATATATGGAATGGTTTTAAAATTCTATAATCACGATCTCATGAAATTATGATCATGTTATGTTTATGTATTTCCCATGTTTACCATTACTGATCAACTGAGCTCTCCATTTCTTATATTTCAATTCACTGGGTTATGATGAATGGTTTTAGATTGGGTATATATGTGTAGATTAATAAAGTGTAATATATTTATGTGATACATTAAAGACCTTTAAAAAAATTATAAATTTTTATAACTATTATCCAAAGATTGTAAATAATTATGGCCCTATTGTATCAGTTTCTATAATTTATTACATATTTATCTGAAAATATTTTATATCTATGTATATGATTTCTTGGTCACAATACTTCATAAGTACATTCAAACCACAACCCATTCAAATAGGATATAAGTATCATATTTTATATGAAAGCAGTGCCTATGGGTGTTGACTCGATAATCAGTTTTTCATAGTAATAGTTAATGGAAACATTGTTCATCATCCCATCATTGGGTTCCCTAGATTGAATAGTCATCTAGAGATTGTATAAAAATGTATTCCTAGTACCTAAAAATACTTGCATATCTAGACTAACCCAAAATCCAATCCAGGGACATCATTCACTAATATGACTCTTTCAGGGCACAACTTAACCGTGTCATCTTTGGTGTTAGTAAGTAGAGGGTGATACCACAATCCCTTCTACAATAGTCTCAGGGAAGGAATCAAGCATCAAGTAGGAATTACACACACAAGGGAGGTCTTATCCAAATGTATTTTTAAATACATATAATTCCTCACACACTATTATAATGTCTAAATGTCATAAAATAATTCTATAAATTACAGCATAACATCTTTTTCAAGATCATTTTATGAAAAAATATTTAGAAATGTTAATGGGTGAAACAAATGAAGACAAATTCATTAAAATGGTTCGATCTACTATCAAAATAGGTACTTCCTAAAAAATGAAACTCGTGGATGAGTCTATAACCCTTCTTGCACCATTAATCTCGACCTACTCTTTATTCAATTGGGACTCAATTGAAATGCCTTCCATCTACATAAAACACCACATGTGTAGTTAAACCATGTGCAGGTGTGATTATAAACAGATATAGTATGTTTCCCAAGAATCAAGAAACAAAATGTTAAATTTGAAGTCATCCATAAATCAAAAATTTATGGAGGATAAATTGAAAAACCCAAATATTCTCATAAATAGAATCAATGTTTAAGAGTGTAGCCAAATCACACTCACAACCTAGGGATTCTACTAGATACCCTATGGTACAGATCGTATACAATAACTCAATTCTTATGTCCCACTAACACATGTATAGCTCATCTAAGTGGAAACAATCATCATTCCTTATTATATTGAAGAATAAATTATGAAACATAGGATATTGATAAACATGGAGGAGATAACACTCAGTGCTTATGAGGGATACATGAATATTTAATAACACCTTAGGAAAGAGATCACATCCTAAATGATAGATATGAGATACATGTCCCTGCATAGGGGATAATTTGATAGAGGATAAAAATAGTGGCCTCAAAAAATTATTCTTAACTCTATTTTATGAAAACTACATTGGGTATCACTCCTCTTCTAATTTGGATTAGATTTTATACTATATTGTCAATGTAATGGATCAAGGGAACGTACCAACTCATAACTAACACATGACTAATTATAAAAAGTGAACCTTCGAATCTTGGAAAATATATATGGTGCTCCCATTCTTTACATGGTGTAAAACTCTATAATACTTAGTTTACTCATGTCCTTCACCACATATGACATTTTATTCAAAATATAAGACATGTTTTGATGACACCAAGTAATTAATGTAATGTTCTTGTACATAGGAATGATTTTTCCTCTAGTGTAAATGTAATCATTCCATGATTCTCCCCATACACAATGAATAGTACATGGTTATAAGTGTGTTCCTCTGATAGTTTCTTTTTATGTTTTATGTTCTTGTGTACACATCTCGTTTCTAAGAACATTATCTATTACATGTCAATATTTTATCTTAGAGGGTCACATTTTGTATGGATATGAAACCCAATCGAGGATGCATGATTATTTTTATCACCATATCATTACACATTTGGGGGATCAAAGTAATTATGTTATTATGAACTACACACTATATTGTCATGTTTTCTCTTTCAAGTTCAACATGTCTACAAAAATCTCATAGTTCCAACCATACCAACAAATATTCTCACTTAAAACTCGATCATTTTCCCCCTTAAGGTGATGTATGAACTATTATTCAATGATCCCAAGGCTCTAGATGCTGGAAATATGGATTCTTTCAACACACACAAAGATTTATTAAGCATCAATCACCACCCTTAGGTAAAAAATATCATGTTAGTCATAATAAATCCATATCCAAAACAACCTATATTCTCAATGAATTGATTCCATAATCAATTTTTTAATCCATTGAGAATATATTTTTAAATCATGTCCTAAAATTGATTAACCATCAAATCATAGTCCCACTACATGAAAATGATGAATACATTAAGAATAGAAGAGAAATTCACATCCAAAATGTGATATCATCAACAGAAATTTATGATATCATTCAGAAATCATATTCTTAAATACTGTAATGAAAATTAATTTCATGCATCAGATAATTATAATACTTACCAAAATTTGTTAATTAGACCAAAAAATTGCTTGATGAATTAATTTAGAACGAATTAATTCCTCTATAATGTGATAATCATTAATGAAGAAAAAACCACAAAAATAAAAACCATTGGCTCATATTTGATCAATATTTCGTATTGAATACCTATACAGTCATTGAATTTGAATAATTCCCCATGTTCATCATTGGATCCAGTAATACCCACATTCATCCATC
This sequence comes from Viscum album, assembly GCA_963277665.1. Classification (NCBI taxonomy): domain Eukaryota; kingdom Viridiplantae; phylum Streptophyta; class Magnoliopsida; order Santalales; family Viscaceae; genus Viscum; species Viscum album. Next base: position 409,542,988 of record OY728133.1, read on the forward strand.
ATCAACAAACAATCACACAGTTGTCTACCAATGGTCTCCTTTATGTCCCTCCACTATAACCACTAGGTATATGTGGATAACTATATAGATGAGCTATAACAAGATTTATATATACTATCAAATGGATGATTAGTTTATTTATTTAATTAAAATAAATATTTATTTGAATCAATGTAATTTAATTCAGCATTCTCCTATGACTACACTAAACTGAAATATTTACTGCCTATGAAAATTATGTCAAACCAAGGGTACCACATGTATTCTGTATTTATTGAGGTATATTTTTCACAATTTATTTTACTATTCTAGATGTATACCATTATTTATTATAAAATATGAACACATGATATGATAAAATAAATATTTTTAATATATAAACATTATGGCACACAATGGCCCAAAACATCAGGATGACACTGTGTATGACTCCAAAATGACTATTTTAAATATATAAAATTATAAATCATTAAAATAATTCAATAAACAGAATTACATGGATAATAAACATTATTTATTCATGTAATGTAAATATTTCAAGGTAAAAATTCATTTATGGTAGAGATATGTTGAACCCATTAAAGACGCATTTAGATTTTGTGGTTACTAATTCATTTATATCACTATGGTTTGCATTCCTTTGTTTCCACATGAATGGTAGTGCCCAAAATAATTCTTTTAATACCATGTTATAATTTTTTAAATACTCCGATCTCATATTAGATTATATAATCCCTTATGGAACCATGGTAGGCCTCACAATTTATACTCTTTGAATCATATGAACATATAATATAATTGGTAATGTGAAGCTGAAATCTGTATACCACCTCTATATTCTTATATTGCTTTATGATCTATATTTTTTATGCCATCGTGGACAATGCATTTTCATTTTTCACTACAACATTAAAGGCTAGTCATAAAACCATAATTATGGGTAAATAATTTAATATTATAAATATTATAGTTTATATAATGTTATAAAACCATTATATATACATGATGTTAATTAAAATTATATAATCTCTTAATGGTCGTGAAAATAAAAAAATAAAATAGTTTCCAATAGTAATCTACCTACGAAATATTCTTCATACCATATAAAGAAATAATATATAAGACCAATTAAACTTATAAATTTTCATTAATAACTTATAATATCAATTTTGGGGAACCGTTATCATTTACGTAAACATCCATTCTTATAAACAAGTGAATATGTCATGAAACCCCAAGAAAACAAACACTCTCATATGAGGAAATTTGACTTTATAACTCATAAAAAAGGACATAAATGAATATAATAAAACTATAATATATAAAATAAAAATATAAGAATCTCTGGATTTGTTCATTAATGAATTTAATTTGAATATTTTTCATATTAATGTGATGAATTCATTTATAAATAATGTAAGTCAATTCTCGAACCCAACTATTGTTATTTTTTCGATATTTCATTCCATTTTTAGTAAATATTTTATGTAAATTTCATTTCTATTTCCTTGGCTTTTATTTATTCGGATATACATGATTCTAATCTAGTTTTATGAAAAATGTAATGATTCTTCCAAAATAAATCTTCTCTAATAAATAAACCACTTACTTATTTTGAGATTTATTATTCTTCACTCAAGAAAATAAATTCTTAAATAAATTATGTTATTACAACTTTATTTACTGAATGATAATGTTTATTATGAAATAATTATTTAATAAATGAATCCCATTCATTTTTTGGGGTATTTTATTTCCATGATTGTTATATGATATATGTGGTATGCATGATTATTTAAATGTTTTGATATGACGGTTTTCCAATAATTGTATATGGTAGGAAAATGTTATGATGTCATGTGTATGCCCTAAATAATATTGTGCTCTAATGAAATGTTATATCTGATACTTCTTATGATTTAATGTGAAATATGCATGGTATTTGACCACTAAGTCATGACGTTTCAGGGTTATTAATTTCTATATTCGATGACATAATCAAAATCTTCCACTCATAATTATGATGAAGATGTCATGAAAATTATTACGGTCACCCCATGTTAGATTTTATCCAAGATCTTATCTATCTTCATTGTTATAATTGTATTTCTACCAATTCGTTGATGTATTCCTTATTTGATTACATGTACAATGGAGACTGTAAATTCTAATTATAATATTGTTAATAATGATTTAAATAAATTATTATTTTTTAGTATGTAAAATTTCTGTATTGTCCTAATAATAGCATGAAAATAATGATTTGATCCTAGTTTTGTCTCACTATTATGTAGTTTATCTATAAAATGATGTAATAATAATGTTATAAAAAGTAGGGTACATATAGTCCCCTTACTATTATTTCCTTCAGTTATAATTCAAAATTAATATTGTGATGATACATGATTAAGGCCCACATTACTCATTCAATAAATGAAGTGGTTGAACTATGTGAATTGGTCAAGGGCTTATGCATTACAAATTATTCTATAAATTGATTTTTTAAATAATTTTCATGTAATTTTTTTTATTTTTTTGACAAAAAATTCCATATTAAATTGAATGTAACATTGGATACCAATAAATTTCTTCACCTAATATTTGAGGGAAATACATGAGGTTTTGACATAAAGTCCCCTTAGATTGGTCCATCATTTGTTATAGTTAGAATTTATTATTGAATTCTCAAAATGACAGTGCTAATACTAGATAATCATGGGATGGTATTGTCATGTGTTTTCTATTTTTCCTCCATATGAGTGACAATGGTTACATATGGGAGACCCCATTAATGAACATGGTGGTGAGATGGTTTCAGCAATCCACAGGAGATAATCAATCCCCTTGGTGTGATACTATGGAAAAACATGGAGGTTATCTCTTAATTTTATTAAACCATTCCTAGAATTACACATGGGACATCATTCATCGGTTCTCACAGATGGATTTATATGGAATTAGTTATTTACAGAACCCTTCATGTGACACTTGGGACCCCACCCAAACATTATTTGATGGTCTACAGTTGATTCTGCATAAATTAAAGAAATGTTTTTAGTAAAAATTAACCTTTGTAATTTAAAAGTCATGGACATTTCATCCATTCCCAATCACCATCTTAGGGAAATTACATATTATTCAACATTATATCACTCAATTTACCTCTTTTTTATTCCTCAGTTTTGAAACATCATCTTAGGTTGAAGGAGGTAGAATTTGATCGGTTTCCCAAATATAACCCATCCAATGTACGCATTTATTTATTTTTTTATTTCATATATTATTTATTGAACAATTTTAATTTTATATATCATAAACTATATTGAGATAGACATCATTTATGGTGGGATACATATAATATATATCACCAATTAATTTCCAACCCTTTGTACCCATGATTACTTTATGGTTTTAGGTGTATATAAAGGGAAGTTTCTATCTTACAATGCTTGATTTATTTTCAACAATTGATTTTGTGGGAAGATGGCTGATCATATGTTCATGACTATAGTTTTTTCTTTATTTGGCCTTTTGAATATTTTGTTTTCATTTGGTTTATTCATTCAAATGTTTATCCATATTGATTCATTTTTAATAGCTACAGCACCATGATCATCATCATACTGTATCAGTAATGAATTCATCTTATGAATGTTTTTCATACATCTTTCATTATTATTTATTTTAGTTATACTATTATATTTCTATTGTAACTTCATATGTTATAGTTGGTTACTATTATGGTCACATAGTTTATACTTTTTGTTTTTATTATTCATTATATATTACTACCCTCCACTCTTATCAATGAGGGAATAGTCTCTTCACAAAAAAACATGAGGCTACCATTTCTAGTTGGCAGCCTCTAGCATTTGGGGAGGCATGTGTGAGGTTTTATACACACCAACTCAAGGCACTATTATGTGGAATCAAGTTCATCATGGTACAATGTTGTGTCATATGATTCCTTTACTTTTATACTACTATTTTTTATTAGATAGATGATTGGGAAATTGAAATTAGATTATGATCCTCTATTATTATGTAGAAAACCATTGTAATGGGGAATCCCAAATTACTTAGGGTGGGTAAATTTTGTTATTGTGTTTGTTTTTATTGTTTCATGGATTGAACCATTGAGTGACGCACTTATGTTGTGCAATTATTAATGGCGAAATTATTAAATAGGGTTCTTTAGTCTTGGACTGATGATATGAGGGAATAATAAAGTCATTCATCATAATAGGTTCCATAATATTTAAATTTCATGCAATATTATATTCCATATTATGTTTTCTATATACAATGATTGTATATTATGTGCTTGTTGTGGTGCCTTAATTGTTATCCATTGCTAGAATAAGGAAAACATAACTAACTCATAATGTGCCTACCTTGACCTAATAGTATTTCCCTAGAATTGTAAAAGTAGACCCCATAATTAGTCAGTTATGGCATGTTGATCATTGGACCATTGGTCACATGGGTTAGAACATGCTATGGTTAGTATTAAGTGGAATCCATATTACAATATATAAGGTTAATACAGCCTTATAAATTGGAAATTGAAATCCATAAAATTTAACCATTTAAAAGGGTTTAAATACATAATTGAACATAAATTATTCTACATGAACATTATTTTAAAAATAAAATAGACAATTATAAGTGTGATATGAAACCCCAATATTTTTTCAACCTTGTTAATGGTTATTAGGTTGAGTCTCCTACGACCTATCTGTGTTTCTTATCATGCTGACCAGACTCGATGAGTAGCCAGAGGGTTGTTCCATGTTATATATTGTGTTTCTACCTGACCTTAAATTACATTTTTCCCTATTTATTATACATCTTATCTTTGTAATGAAGTTAGATATTTTCAAATTATGACACTGTGACATTATTGTGTTTTATTCTAAGAGGTTGTTGATGAGAATACACTATAGTTGGTAGGTCGTGAATCAACCATGATACCTCTATAGTGAACCCTGAGAATCCCCATGTAGATCTTCCATAGAACCCTAATGCTTAGTTTCATGGTATTTTCTTAACTTACCCAGTCAATACATAGTTCTACTCAACCAACCCATACCATGATATAACTAACCCATGAGTTCCTTCATCTGAAACCTACCACCTTATTAAGGGATTGTGGACAATAGACTACTGATTCTTAGATATAGGTCATTCTATCTATCTCTAGTAAAGTTGAGATACCTCTTGAGCCGATGGTCATGCTCATGACCCACATGCAACATGAAACTTCTGTGTGTTTAACGGTCTTCTTTTCACATTATAGTCGATATCAAGGAAATTTTTTGGATGATTTCAAATATGGCCAACTTTTATTATATATATTAGATTAAATTGAGTATAGACCATGATCTAGAATTTATGCACCTTCATCATGTTGTTATATTAGTGATATAATATTCATCCTTCATTGTATTATTATATGTTTTTTCATGTACCATGTTCAGTTACAATATGAAGATTACAAGAAGATTCCATGATGGAATTGTGTACTCCATTTGATCACATGTGAACTTATTTTGGATGACCATCATTTCAGAGATAATGAATGAATAACTCATCAATGTGTTGAAAATGACGTAATATAGAAACATGAGATGTGGATATTTAGCTTCTAGGCAAGGAAGTGGGTCATCTAGTGGAAGGAAACGTCAACATGAGGGTACATGTGGGTGGAAGATCCATCCATGTAGAATTCATCAGCAGATATGTGAAATGTTAGCAATGTGGTCGAACATGTCATTATAATACCATGTTTATGAGGAACCTGATCGAGTGTCAGTGTTGTGTTTGGATGGGTCACCTATAGAATTTCTATTGATACTTTTCTCTAATTCCCAATGAACATGTGTTTATGTCAGTTTCACCTTAGGTTCAGAGTATGTAACTACATAGGTTGGTATGAATTTGGAATTTTACAGAACCTTTGTGTCAAGTATGTGGTTAGAAAAAATTAATTCAGGCCTTAGAGTTTCAATGTCAGTAGAGATGACTAGATCAGGCTACATAGACTGCATATTAGGGATATGGATCAGTCCATATCTTTGTTGGTGAACATTTTTCAAACAATAATATTTTCATAAATTCTACTATATGTGGTACTTTCATAGTAGCCTCCACCTTATATTAATCCATTTTTATAGAGTTTATTCTATAACATTTATATACATTATAGCTACAGGATGTTTTAGCCTAGGGATATAATATTCATGTGCGTGGTCACACTCGATACACCGTTTGGAGTATATGATGACGGTATAAGTCAGTGAAGTGGGTTCCCCCTAGAGATTGATGAGTACAATTTTCTATAGAGTCTATTCATCCATGATATGTCTTTCCATGATGTCACTCTCAATATAGACTATCTTGTGTTTTAGCAAGCCTATAAGGATTTTTTTCATTTTAATGTATCATTCAAATCACTAGAGGGAAAAACATATGTCCATTATGGAAAATTGTATATCCCAGAAAGTTGATAAGGATTTAAGTGTACTGATCTTGGTAGAGTGAAAAACTTTATTTATCATCTTCCTAAGAGATATCAAGGAATAGATCTATTGGAATCCCCTCTTATTGTGGCTCATTTCAAGGATTACTTCCCTGGCAGTTTCTTCAAATTACCTTCTGAGAAAGAAGTCCAATTTACTATTGATATTGTGCAGGGTGAGAAACCAATGTCAATTAATCTATATAGGATATAACATATAGATCCCAATGAACTCAAGAATCATCTATGTGATCTATATAATGTTTTTTTAATTGACCTGTAATATTTCAATGGGTTTTACATGTCCTTTTCCAATATAAGAAGGATGATACCCATAGATTTTTCATGGATTGAAATCGACTAAATGAGAACACCGTGAATAACTGATATCAACTACCACATACAGATGACATCGTCATCTAACTGTAAAGAGGAAATTTTTTTCTATGATTTATTTGAGGTTTATATATAATCAGGTGATTCTACAACTATCAGAAAATCTTCTTACAACATTCTGATGTAGGTAAAGCATATACGAGTATCTATGTATTTTATTAGTCCTTAAAAAATTATAGAAATGTTTTTTCTATTGGTGATTAATGATTTCCTCTAATATCAAGGTTTCTTTTTTATAGTCTTCATAGAGACATATTAGTGTATTCTCATACCATACACGACCATGTAAATTTCATTATGATCATTCTAAATGAATATAGGGAGTAATAAATATTTTCGATGCTCAGTAAATGACACTTTTGGATCATTATGGTCTACAACATAGGTTCTATCATTTTGGAGGAAGGCGTATATTTTGACCAAATGATGGTGATCATCATGGTTTCTTGGGAATAGTCCAAAAATATGTTTTACAAATAAATATTCATGGGGATATATGACCATTATAGGTTTTTCATATAAAATTACTCGTTACTTGTAGCGCCTCTTATGGGATTTACTAATAAGGGTATGAAATTTTACTGGATTTAATCTTGTGTGACATATTTTATGGAGTTATATAGATGATTGAATTTGGGGCCAATCCAGATTATGTTTGATTTGATTAGATGATATATTTTTTACTATGTATATTTTTTGATTGTCCTAGGATCAGTTATGATTTAGGATGGTTGTGTAGTGAACTTAAAATTTCACAATTAAAAGACTCGTGAGTAGAATTAACATTTTTATGACTGTAAGCTATAAATTTAGTTTCCAAAACCATGTTGTTGGAGTCATAAATTATTAGGTGAGAGATTAATTATTAATGTAGATCACAAAAGACTATAATAAATATCCACATATTGAGTCTTGAATCTTAATATGCATTTTTTGGTAGGGTACCAACATTCATTCACTTTTGACCTTGACTATAATCCAAATATTTATATTTCCATAATTTACAAAAGGATATATATTTCTCAAAACAAATACCTCATTAAGTCCAGTAGTGAGTAGAATTTTATGGCTATATCATATAAGATTTACTTCTAGGTTCAATAGAATCATGGGAAACAAGTTTAAGAATCAATAGTAGGGACATCCACCCTTCTAGAGAAGGTCTAGTAGAAAATCTATCTATTTATGAGGGCCTTTTTAAGGGGTAGCATCACATGTGAGGTCCCACCTTGAGTTTTGAATATTAATACAATTAAGATCTTCCACTATCATGGGAATGTTTGGGTGGATCTTGATATATAAGATGAGTTGATCTAGATGTCTCATACCACTAATTGGGATGTTCACCTTGGTCTCACCAAGATGTATCGAGACATCCTATATCTTTTTTGGTGACCTATAATGATGAGGGAAATATAAGGTATTATTTCTTGTTGATCCACTTATTATTAGGTCATGCATAAGAACCAGTGACATATTGGAGTTCTAAAGCATCTATAAATTCCTGGTTGGAAATGGAATGTTATCACAAAGGATTTTGTGAATGGTATGTTGAGATCCCCTCATGGAAGCAATGAAATATAGGTGATCCTTGATAGGTTTCCCAATGTCACACACTTCTAAACAATCAATGAGGCCTTATTCATTTATGAGATTGAGAGGCCTCATGTCATAGAGAATGTGTGTCTTCACGGTGTTCCCTATTATATCATAATTGGTTGGGATTATTAGTTTACCTCATGGTCATACCAATGGATTTAGAAGACACTTGTTTAATAGGAGCTCTTTCGTATTACATATCACTATCAAAATAATGGACGATTTGACCATAAGATATTGATATTAGAGGATATGATTTAGGTTTTCATCCATGATATTAGATGTTCATGGAAAAGTAATACCCCTCTAGTTTCTATTCCCTAAAATAACATATTTTATTCATTGATTCAGATGGAGATGTATGATTCCCTTTACATTAGGTTATTTAGTTTACTTCTATACTAGGTTGAGCTAGGCGACACAACAATATTGGGTACACATATCATTTAGGAAACAATAACAAAATTCATGATGATTCTGAATCATTTTGGTACAGCTCAACCCATTATAAATTCTTATACCATTTATTATCATAGGGATCAGGGTCCAACATCGACAAGTATGCCATTATACAAGAATTGTAATGATTGGTTCATAAATGAATCATGAGTTAGGAAATAATATATCCTTGATATGTCAACCCTCTAGTGATTGTGAATAGATTTAGAAATGTAGCCTATCAGTTTTTCTTACCTTATAGGTATTGTTCCATTCATGATGTCTTCCACAAATCCTATTTTTTTTGTATCCTAATGACCCATCTCATGCATTTAATCAAACTGATAAAGAGGTGTTGGAATATGTTTCATTCAATGAGATTCTAGTATTTATCATTGATTGCGGTTAGATGGATTTCTAATGTAGGTTGGATATTCTATTTTGGGTGTTATGTAAACATGAATTCTTACCATATGAGACCCAGGACTGGTAGACCGATTTACATGTGCATTGGATAGAAAATAATTCTGAAGTTTTTTTACCACCCTTGAAATAGATACTCAAGAGATATTTTTCTTATGGGGGTTTGGTTGTATCTTCTTTTTATTGATATAAGTAATGTACCAAATATTTGGTTTAATTACATTTTTGTCCCTAATAAAGATGACTAATGAAGTCATAGAGTTATCAAGGATGTTCGGTGCTTGTTGGAATCCTAGAGACCAAAATTTTGATAAGAGAGAATTATCTAACTTGTTAATAGAAACTATGTGCACTAACACATATGGTCTCCCTAGTAGTGTTGCATGAGACAGTGGGTTGATGGGGTCCATACTATTTTTTTCAACCATTTCAACCTCGGCCCATAGTTGTGTGGTGTTGTAGAAATCATGGATGGAGTCCATTCATAGTGTTTTCATATTGTTTGGACAATTGTATAGAAATAATATTAACCCCTTCCATGATTGTCTAAATTATAGGTTATCCCTTAATGAAATTTTTTTGTTTCTCCTTCATCCCCCTTTATGTCTCCCAGTGGATTAACACCCAACTTTCTGTCTCATAATATCTCCCCACTCAAAACCTTGAGACTTAGATATCCCCCCCATTCATCATCTGTATTTAACTCCATCTGTTTCATTATAAATCACGAGGTATGATCATTAGTCCTATCATCTTTATTTCATTTTTTCTTCTTATATAATTCTATATTGAGCTACAAGCTCTATTCCCCACATTATTTGGAATTTTAATATTCTTCGAGTAACTCACAATCAATCTTGATTCAATGACCAATGTTTGACTATGGAAGAACAATGGTTTATAAGGTATAAAATATTGTTATTTCTCATAGGTGTCATCATATTCAATAATATATATATATCTATTCTATGATATGAATCCTTTCGGTGATGCTCTTAGTTTTCTAAATAAATTCAATTTAAACTTTTACGATGATTAGTGTGATCTTAATGAGTGTCAAATCTGCCCTTGGTTTATCGTTTCTTCTTGATCCACTCAAATGGGTGAGTTTTTCTATTGCTTCATTTTTTCCTCCTTTTTTTAAATTATTTAACCACCCCATAAGGGGAGTAGACATGAAATTAATACAAATATTTATATATTGAAATGAATTTGGTTGTTAACAATGACATACACACTTATACCTCAAGACCTAAATGAAATGGTTGATCTATGTGAATTGGTCAACTACATATGAATAATAAAATATTCTATAAATAAATATTATAATTAATATCCATGGGTAATTTGATAATCACGATGAGAATTTTTTTCCCATATGACATTGTAGGTATTTTTAATAGACAAAACATTCCCTCACCTTTAGATCAAGGATTATACAAGGGGCTACATCATATAAGATCCTTGGATGGGCACATTTTGTAATATAGATAGAATTTATGACTGAATTTTAAACATATCGGTGGAGATACAAGTTAATAATGGGAGTTATCATCGTTAATTTACAATTTTACCTCCAAATGAGTGACAATGGTTCCCTATGGTAGCCCTTGTGGAAGGACTTGTTTGTAAGATGTCGTCACCATGGAACGAGAGATACTTGGGTCCACATGTGAGATAACATTGATACAATTGACGAATAACTGTTTATATTTTAACACCATTCATAGAGTGAAACTTATGACATAATTCATGGGTTTCCTTAGATTGTGTTTTATGACTTTGGATACTTACATCACCCATAGAGAGATTTTCCAAGTACCTCCGGAACCACCTTGTATGGGTTTTCAAGGACTATGTAAAAATTTAATGCATGCTTTTAAATATTGAAAATTTAAATGTAGGGTCTTGTCTGCTAATACCAATCACAAAAAGGGGACAATCCATATTCCTACGCATTGTATGACTCTTTTTACCTTCACCAGATCCACATGATCAGACACATATGATTAGGACAAATTATCTAGAATTGGTTAGGTTTCCCAAGTAAAACCAAATCAAATGTACTTATTTATTAATTTATATATAACATTTATTTTGCTTTGGTAATTTATTATTTGTTAATGAAATAAATTTATTTAGATAGAAAACATTGGAGGTTTCCTACTATGTTTATGTCTCACACCCTTCTTGAGAATCCCTTGGAAATAAAGAAGGCATCCTGGTGGAAGGTACAGATAAATGGAAGTGTATATATTTCAATTAATTTTTGATTTTATATGATATAGCTTGCAAGTAGATGATTGATCATATGCCCGCGAGGCTATATATTATCGTTTTTTACCTTCTTAATAATTTCTTAGAATGTGGGTTATGTATTCACCCATTTATAAAAATTTATAATTAATTTTGTTTTCAAATTACAATGATCATCATCATATTGTCTAAGTTTATTATTAATCATTTTTATTATGATTATTTATTTTTGTTCTGTTTTTATCTATCTATTGTTACAACATTCATTATATTGGATTGTCAATATGGTCATAAAATGTATTGTTTGACTTTTTATTATACCATAAATATTTCATTGATTAAATATATTCATTGATGGAACAGTATCTCAAAATGACACACCTAATTCCCTCGTTGCTAGTAGGTAGCCTCTCGCATTTGTGGAGGTGTTCTTGTGGTATTGTGGCCACTATATCTTTTCAATATTACATGGGGGTGGAGAGCTATATGATTAAATAAATTATGAAAATATATTTTTTACAAATGTATATATAATTAAATATTATTTATCATTCAAATAAAAATTAAAATAAGATCTTTATGAGAATAATGAAAATCCTTTTTGAAAATTCTATTTTTATGTAAACAATCACTTTTTACAAAAATAAATTAATCAATAAAAATTTCATGAATGATTTTAATGAAATTTCTATATTATATATTATATATACTGGTTAACATTTATCATATGTGTTTTCTAGACAAGTTATACTAAAAAATAAAATATTATTAGTAAAAACAATATTTTTCAAAAAAATGTGTTCTGTTTTATTTTTTCGCAGATATTTTATGATTTATTTTTGAAAACATTATAAATTTTATTTTTAAAATTAACTAACATTATTTATATTTTTATGTAGAAATATAATTATATTAAATTGTTGATAATTTTCTAGAAAGATTAAATTTTTGATGAATAGTGAAAAGCAATGAATATTAATTTAAATTTTGATTTTTATTTAAATTTTTTATAATGTAAAATTATATTTTATATACATTTTATGTAAAATAATTTCAATTATAAAAAAATCAATCACCATGATTTTTTTATGTAAATTTTAAATTTAAATTCTATATAAAAACATTGTAAAATTTTGAATTTTTTTTTGTTTGAATACCTAATTCACTGTCTCATATTTAGGTTTAATTTTAAATAAAATGTTTCCAATTAATTGAATTGAATTTAAAAATATAGATTCAAAATTTTAAATAATAATATTTCGTATTTTTTTAATTATTTAAATATATTTTTTAACAAAATTAATAGTGATTATTATAAAAATTAGTTATCATAGTTATGGTAAAAATGTATTCACTTAGTGTTTATCGAATATGATAAATGTTAAAATGACCACAAAATTGTCAAATATATTATTTATGGCCATATATAGAACCAATATATTCTAATTCTGTTGAATAATCCATTTTAGGCCCTTTTAGAATGTGAAAAATATGGGAATATATTAATCTTTTTAAAAAATTACATGTTTTCCATTCACCATACATATAACATTCCACCCCCTATCCTCTTCTATTAAAACCATAAAACCTATTTTTAGGGAAAAAACGAAAACTTAAATTTAGAACGTCCATTATCCTATCCTAAAGTCCTTATTTTGGGTAGAAATCCATTCTATGAATGATGTTGGGGGAAAACCAGCAGATTTTACCCGAAGAAGAGGTCACATTTTTCATCTTGATTTTTATTTTATTTCTTTAGCCACCATATCATATTTTTTTAAACCCTGATTATATAATGATAATACTATATAACAAATACAAAATGTTTTTATGTTACCTTTATAACCAATAACAATACCCTTCAATAAAATTAATTAAGGCATCATCATTTTTGTGCATGATGAACTACCGACTCACGAACCGATGTCATTTCGTTATGTTACCACATATCACAGTTCGAACTGATGATGGATATAAAATAAATATATATGTGATATTTATATAATCATTACAACTCTATAGTAAATATATTATATATATAGTTTTTACATTCCATTACATATTAGACATGATATTATCACACAAATATACAGTAGACTACCACCTCCTGAAGTGATGTGATAAATTTTTAACTAAAATTTCACATGTAACATATACGTATAAATATATGCGATATAAATTAAATAATTATGAAATTAATTATTACATATTTAATTATTTAAAATAATATATCATTATTTCTTTTTTTCACACACTGAAAGATGATAACATAATTCGTCTATGTATTGACAACCACATTCACCAAACTAAGTGACACTCTATTTTCGACAAAACACCACATGTATTTTATTATAAAAATATTTGAAGAAATAATATGTTATTATGATCATTATTTATATATAATCTAATACTTAACCCTTTTCCATATCAATCATTGAAATATTAAAATTTTACTCATCTATATATATGGCCTGCTATCTTGGTCATTGTAAAGTTCTTCATTTCTCGAAAATTTAGTTAATTATTTGTCAAATATATATATATATATATATATATTATAAATATTATAATTATTTAATCATTATTATTATAGATTATAATTAACTATGATCAAATTGAGAGGAACAAAAATATATAATCAAAAACAAATAATAAAAAAGTTGTTATAACACGAAACATGATTTTAACTATGAATTATAAATGAACAGGTAAAAAAATGGCATTATTAAATCATATATGGTATAATATATATATAATTTATGGTTTTTAATATACTTATTATAAACTTTTATTAATTATTTAAGAGGATTTAATGTGTATAAAAGATGTAGAGACATGTGGTATGTGATTTATAGTCTCTCTTTTATTTCGGGGATACATATCCAAATTCACCTCTCATTTAATTTGTGTTGTATTTATAAATTCATTTTGTCATTTTATATCATGAATATACTTTTTATAGGATATATAATGTTTCATTTTATGTTCTTATTTTTTTGGTACTATTACTCAATAGATTTCTAAAGATGTAATGGATTTTCTATATCACTTCTATTTTTCATTCAGACACATGCCATATTCAAAATGTGTTTTTATATGGTGTATAAAATAGTTTTAAATTTATTTTATCGTTATTCAAATTAAATTTATTTTTATTTTTATATACATTTTATTATAACTATTTAAAGGTGTTTATGGTGAAAAAGATACTAAATTGTTAAGGAATTTTGTCCTCAATTTTTCATTATTCATACATTTTATTATGTTATGAACATATCTTTTTTTACGAGGTGTATACACATCCCCATTAATATTTAATTTTATGAATTTATTTATCCTCATAATATTTTTTTTAATTTAATTATATTCCATTAAGTGTATTACACATAAAATTATCCAAAATGGTTAAGATTATATGTTATAATCTCACTTTATATCAGGATTGTTTATGATTATGTTTCCGATGATAGAATATTGTGATCTATTTAACATGAAACATATGAATTTCACCCTCCATTTTTTATTTCATGAGGATATATGTTTTATCTTAATTTTTCAATCTTAATGTTCTCAATAGTTCTAAAACAAATCATTGATGAAAAAATAAGTTTTTAGTTACATTTTTGTTTTCTAAAAATATACATTCTTAAAATGATTCAAAATATGAATTTATATTTTTTTATCAAAAACATTTACTAAATACAATTTGACCCATTTTTGATAGTTAAAATTATTTTTAATATGATTCATCTGGTAATTTTAAAAAATAATTCATGTTAGGATTTTACTAATGATTTTTAAAGAGCATTTACGCAATTCCTGAATGGAATTTATTTCGATAATTCGAATTTTTTCTATTTGGCTTACTTTATTATTTTTCAACCTTATTTTAATAGGAATAAATTACCCAAAAAAAAATTAGGTTAAAAATCAATGTGAAAATGATATTTTCTTTAGAAAATGTTATTAAAAATTTTAAATCTTCTATTATGAGTTTAAACATTAACTTAATGGAAATGGATTTTAGCAATGTTTTGTGTGATAAAAATTCATTTTCCAAAATAATTTCTTACTCGTGAAGCAATCCATTTGATTAATCATTCAATACAATTTTCTATATAAGGGGAAATCATTTTATTTAAAATATGTTTTACTATGGATATGAACCAAAGATACCATTATTATTATTTTCTTAAAGGTTTTTATTATGAAAAGGTGATTATGAGACACATTTCATAACCATGGGTTATACAATGATAAAATCAATATGAAAATATTTTATTTTTCATCAAGAAAATCTTTTATTAGACGATGAATTATTTATGAAACCAATCTTTTTCCATATTTTATTATTTGATTATAAATTTATGAACATCATATATTTTGCATTAGTTTTTTTATGATGAAATGATGAAATGTATACGAATCTCAATTCATTTACATGGGTTATTATATGAAAAAATGTCTTATGAAATTTTTTTTTCATGGGGTCTTATATAATGAATGTTTTATGATCATATGGAACATAAATATATAGATAATGTAATTTGTTGGACCTATAACTCTCTCCAATGCATTGGGTAATGATTAATGTCATATTAGATCAATGGGTATATGGTAGGTCATCAAAATCTTTACATTTGATACATGGGAGGTTATCTCAAGCACAAAAAAGTTACATGGCAGGATATCCCAAACCGTAAACATTGGACATGGCAGTCCAACCCAATCCCAATGAAGGTACATGGGTAATCAGCCCAAGGATAATATGTTATGAATGTCTGGGTGGGTACCCTTGATGTTAAATTTTCTGTGAATATATTTACAACAAAATATTTTGTGTTTTACTAATTTTTATGTTTTCCTGGATCATGTTATTTGATTTCCATAATTTTCATGTCTTAAAAACTACTAATATTTTTTTCATGACTCAATAATTATATCTTTGATACGAATGGAATGGTTTTCAAATGTTATGATCATGTTATCATATACTTATGTTGACATTGTGATTATGTATTTACTTTTTTATACTTAAATATTATAAAATCTCGGCATTTATTATATTTTAATATCACTAGTTATAAAGAAAAGACTTCAGTATGGTATTTTTTTATGTATATTAATGAAGAAGATCATTGAGGGAGCCATTGAAGTCATTTCCCCAAATTAGATGATTGAGTTCCAAGTTTCCAAAGGCACACAACTATTATGGTATTAGTTGTGAGTATATATAATTTAATGAATACTAATCTGAAAAGATTTAAAATCGATATATGAGAATCATGGGTCACAGAATTTCGCATTATATGAAAATTTGATTTAAAAAGTGGAAAGAAGGATTAAAAAACATTAGAGAGGTCAATCAAAATATTTTTTGGGATATGTATAGTGACATATCTAAGGGTAATTATAAGGATGAGATAAATTATATTAAATTGTTCTCAAGTTTGGGTAAAGGATAGAGAATGTGGTTTCCATGAAATTACATCAATGCCTTTATAATAGAAGTGGGTATGGATTTGAAATAGAGGTTTATAGAGGTATTAACATTGAAAAGGATGAATTGAACTAGAAATGATCATTACCTTGTACACGATAGTGAGATTTTCTACAAAACAGGTTTAAAACCCCGATGAGATATACTTTGGAAATTCATATAATATTTATGGCCCACCATGATGGATTTAAATAAATAATTACTATGAAGGACCTAGGATAAACCTATGGTGTCAAATATTATAAATATGTTGTAATTATTTAGACATCCAATATGTGATTTCTAGAATAAATTTAAAAACCCATTATGATTGAAAATTTTCAAGCTATGGTTTGTGGTTTTATTCATTGGTTTGAGCCACCAAAAAATATTATAAAAATAAATTTTATGGAAAGTTATTTAAAATGAATTCACATCAAATTATGAATAGAGTAATGAATGTTATGACTATTCTGAATCAGTCATCATGAAATATTATTAAATAAAATAAACCATAACCAACACTAAGACTAACCAATATAGAGAGGAATATTTTTCAGTAAGATATTCTTCTAACGAAGACCAATGAAAAATAAGAATCAGTTTCTTGTATATTGATTATGTGGGAAAATCACTCAAGATAATGACTTAAAAGAATGGTAATATATTTTTAGTTTGGAAAAAGATTCAATGAACATAACATCAATGGTAAAATGAATAGTTTGATTAAAATAATGGATGAGAATAATGGTACCCTTAATGAATCGTTGACTATTGAATGGTTTAAATGGGGAATTTATATGCATTATAAAAATATATTTCCTAAGGGAAAATATTGTGAAGTGAATAAAAATGGTCATACAATTTATCATTTCACTTTTAATGATGAATAGACTACGAATGAAATGTGAATAAAATGAGGTATAAATGAATAAGATGACTAAAAATAGTTATTAGTTTAATAATGAAGTACAATTATTATACTGGTTATGTATTAGAACTCAATAATGATGGTATATTTTATTATTTTTTATTATAGTTTTAACATTATGGATTTTCAAGATTATGTTAAATGTAACTGATGACGACAAAAAATTGATTTATTGGAAATGGATACTAATATAAGAAATATGATGAGCGAAGTATAACACATCATAGGTTCCCAACGTTGATATAGTGATGTTGGTATATAGTTATGATTGATATAGATAAAATAAATTGGATAGTGTAGATGGTGTTACAACTTATTAATGATTAATTGTAAAATTTAATAAATCCATATTTGTAGGGGTTTGTAGAAATATTGGGTGGATGTAATATACCCAATAAAAATGATTTATGTTAATTAGGATCATTTCCAAATTTTATGATAATACATGATATTATAATTTACATGTTTTCTTTGTGACTGTCATGAGACAATGCATGATATATATGGGATTGCTGTTATGTTTATTTTGATAAATTTAGTTAACATATTAATAGTTTTTTAATATTAGAAGGGTTATAAGAATAACCATTTATTAAATCGTTTATGTTTTTTTACAAATGAATATTTATATATTAAAAATCTAATTCACCCTATGGATATTTATCAATATTGGATAAGTAATTATAAAATTTTTTATCTGAAGATAGAAGAAATTACTTATCATTATGTTATGGATCATATGTAGTACATAATACATTAATAATTAATCTCTAAGAGTAAGCGATGAAGTGTAATTTGATCATGGAACAACCAAAGGAAGAAAATTTTCCAATTTTATATAAATATAGTATGTTAGTACATTTTTATTTGTTATCACTCCAGATAAAAAAGTAATTCACAACCATTAGGAATGGATACTGAAATATTTATTTCTATTATCATCATTATGTATGATACCAAGAACATTTTACATTTATATTTGTTTTATGTATTTGTGTTCATTATCTTTCTCCTGAACATCTTCTCAATCACTCTCCATCAGATTGTGGTTGTTATTATTCTCTTCAATTTCTATGTTTTCACTTCCCACATATGTTCACTTTTTTTGAAACCTATAATGTGTTATTATTGATGACATTCAAATGTAGATTTATATTTTTAATGATTATGTTTTATTAACCCCTTTATAAAAATGGGGTTCTATGAAATAATTTTTAAATGTAATAATATTGATTGTTGAAGCAAATTTTGCGGACAACATCCATTTTAATGAGGGTAGAATTTGACACCCCATATTTTCTAAAATATTTTTTATAAGGAATTTTTTTTTGATATTTATCATTACATGAATGAAAATGTTTATCAGGCATTACACACAACATCATGTTTATATTTTGTTACACAGAACAATGAGTTTATCTATCATTACTCACAAAAATGATTATAGCATATGATACATGCTACGCTGAGTTTAAATTAAATGTTACCCATTATTAAAATATTATTCTTTAATATTATAGTTATCACATAGAAATTAAAATTTTAGTTATAAATTGGTTTTTAGAAATTATGAAAATAAGTTGTTTAAATACTTATAGAGAATTAAATATTTGGAAACTAATTAACTAAAAATGAAAATCATAACTATTTTAAAATATTGAGAATGATTTAAAAGAAAAATAATTATTAAGAAAATCATGTTTTACAATAATTAATTAAACAAATAATAATTAGTGAAATTAATTAAATTTATAGATTATATATTCAATAAAAAAATAATAATGTTTCTTATGTGTTTTTTATACAAGAGATAAGAATAAATCAAATTTTATGAGTAAAATTATATAATTCTAAAAATAAGGATTGATTCTATTTTCTAGACATATTTTTAAAAAATTATTGAAAACTATTTAAATATAATTGGAAAAAAGTTTTTAAATAATCATATAAAAATAGTCATATGGTTATGCTTTTTTAATTTTCAAAATATATTAGTTTTTTTGAGTAATAATAAAATATTCTAAAAATAAAATAAGAACATCCATTTTTATGAAATTATTTACAATGATAAATTATATTTTAAATTGTTTTTAAAGTATAATTCCATTATTTTTTTAGATATTAATATAATTGATGACATTTGAAAATATATCAAATTTAAAATAGATATAAAATCATTATAATATTTTGAACATTTTCTCAATAAAATCTCATTTCCACGTCGCATCTACTTGATTAATTTTAAGTAAAATATTTCTAATTTTATGAATTAAATTAATAAATCTAGATTAAATATTTATAAACATAATAATTTTTCTTATCTAATAATTTCATCATAATATTTTACCAAAATTAGTAGTGAAACAGTAAAAATTAACTGTCACGATTAATGTACAAATTGATTTACTGGGGGTAAAACTAAAAATATAATGATTAAAGTTACCTAAATATATATAAATATATAATATAAATAATAGAAATATTGAGGAATTATAACATCTAATGATCTATAATACTCTATTATAGACCCTTGTAACATGTGAAAATTGTGAGTAAAACTTTTTATTTTAAAAAAATTACAAGTGTGCCACTCAACTCACATCTAAATGGTCACTACCACCCATATCTTATTCACACATCAGAAAACTTATAATTTAAAAAATTCCTTAAAAAATAACTTCCCAAATTCACTCATATCATCCTATAATGCTTATTTTGTACATAAATCCTTCCTAAAATGACTTTTTTAAAAACGTAATGATGTTACATAAATAAAAGGTAACATTCTTAAACTAGAATTTTTTCCCATCTACAAATTTCATTTATTATTAAAACATGGTGATATAATAACCTTATTTCTATTGATATAATATTTTCTTATTTATTCTAATTACCTTGAACTATCTCCACTTCAATCAAATGGGTTATGGAATCCTTGTTACTGTATATGGATGACTACCACCTTATGAAATGATGTCATTATTTTCTCTATTACCACCCCAAATATTATGGTACTATTATTGATATAATTTTTATAAATGATATTTATAATATAATTATAAATCTATTCTTTTATATATCAGTATTAAATTTTTTTACATTCATTTTCATATGAGATACAACAATTCCGCTAATGCGCATGGCAGACTAGCACCTTGTGAAGATATGTAATTATTTTTTTCCTAATGATTTACATGGAAGAATATAAAAACAATATATGTGTTTCCATGAAATAATTATTATTTTAATTAAATTTTAAATACTCTTATAGGATAATATATCAATTTCATTTTAACATTTTCACTCGTTGAAAGATGATAATGTCATTTATGGACATGTGGATTACATCCTTAATAAAGAAACTTGCCTCATTATTATCATCACCACACCAAATGTATGGTATTTATAATTATAATAAAACAATTAATATGGTACTGTGATTATTCTGTAATGATAAAACATTATTTACCATTTTAATATAATGATCATTGAGAAAAGAAAACATTACTCATACATATTTATGACCAGACATATTAACGATGGTAACATACTTCATTTATCAAAACCACCATTCATGAAATATCATAAAAGAATAATTGATTTATTAATATGATAATTATTTCATTATTATTATTCTATATATGATTGAAAAATTATCAAATTAGTTGGAAAAAAATAAAATATAATCATATATGAAAAAACAAAGCTGTTATTACATGAAACATGGTTTTAACATGCATTAAAAATGAATAGTTTATATGAGGTCAGACATAAATCATAGATAGTATGATATATATATATAAATTTGTCCCAATAATAGATTTATAATAAATATATATTTATTATACATGAGTATGAAACATGAATAATGGACTTTAAGACTTATGGAAAGGGATTTCTTGATTTTTTTATTTAAGGGGAGACATAAAAATTCATCAATAATTTGTATTCTATAAAAAATATTCTACATGTTTTACATTTTATATCATGTATCTATTTTTTATAATTTTTAATTTTTCAATTGATGTTATTAATTATTGGGTATTATGATTCAAAATATTACTAAAGTACTCAGGGATTTATTTCTCCCTTTAGTTTTTAAACGACACTGATACCATATTAAGAATGATTTTATTTTATATTATATATACAATGGAAATGAAATTCATTTATTAAATTCTAAATAAATATTGTTTTTAAAATATCCTCATTTATCAAGATTTTTTAAGATTATGTTTCTAAAGGTAGAATCATTTGATCCTTCTCTCAATAAACTCATGAGTTTTCCTTTCACTGATAATTGGCATGGGAATAAATTTTATCCCATAAATTTTCTATCTATATAATTTACATATTTCAAAATTATTATTTTTTAAATATCAATTTTTTTTGTTGAAATAATCTAATTTTCCAAAAAAAAATTCAAAATATTTTAAAAAAATTGTAATTTATTTAAAAATATTTATTAAAGACATTATTAAACTTGTTTGTAATTCTAAAAAATGATAAAAAAGATATGGTAAAGTCATTATAAAAAACAATTATCATTTTCATATTACTGATAATGTTAAATTAATCGTTGTTTATTATATGAATGGAATTTTTAACCTTTACAAACATTATTTTTAGAGAAGATTAATTTACCTTTTTTCAAGTTTATATTTGAAATAAATTATTTCAAAAACGATTTAGTTTTTAAAAATGTTTTGTTAAAGGGGAACAAATATTTCCATCACATAATGTCTTAAATTATTTTTAAATTATCATTTATATGTTTTGATGTTATTTTCATACAAAAGTATTTCCAACAAATTTTCAATTCAAATTTATATTTTCAACTGAAATTTATAATTCAAATAAAACATTCCATGTGATTTATCATTAAAAATAAGTTTCTATATGATATGACATCAGTTGATTTTTTATATTCTTTACTAGTGAAATAAACCAAGGATAACATTATTATTCATACTCTAAATGGTTTAATATGACACTATGTTTATGATACCTATATTTATGCCATTTTATTACCACGAAAAAATGATATTGAAATCTATTTTTATTTATATAAATTATTTTTTGAATCATTGATGAAATGATTATTAAAACGGTAACCTTTTCAAAGGTTTTGATATCATATAATATGTATGAAACCCATACCTTTTCAATGGGTTACTCTATTATGAAATGGTTAAATGGTTTTTAAACAAACTTCTTTTCAACAAATTATGCCATGATAAAATGTCTTATAAAACCAATTTCTTTTTATGCATACTAATATGATGAATATACTGTGATCATTCATAGTTAAATTTACAGATAGTTTGATGGGTGGTACTTTTATCTCAATCAATTTCATTAGGTATTGATTAATTTTATAGGAGATGAATGGGTACATTGAAGGTTATCCCAACTAAGAAAGTGGTTACACAAATGGTTTTACAGAACCAGAAATAGATTATATGGGAATTTACCCCAATACAATAATAAGTTACATGGGATATAATCCTATTCCCAAAGGAACTACACTGTTGGTTTTCCCAAGAATAAAATATATTGAATGTCTTGGTGGGTATCCTTAACATAAAAGTTTCTCTTCATTATGGGTACAACAAACAATTTATGTATTATACCAACATTATGATCTCAGGGATCATGTTATCTTACTTCCTTATAATTTATTGCTTATGAATTCCAATAATTATTCCATGAATAAATTTTTTTATCATTGATATATATGGAATGTTTTTAGAATTCCATAATCACGATCTCATGAAATTATGATCATGTTATGTTTATGTATTTCCAATGATTACCATTACTGATCAACTGAGCCCTCCATTTCTTATATTTCAATTCACTGGGTTATGATGAATGGTTTTAGATAAGGTATATATATGTAGATTAATAAAGTGTAATATATTTATGCGATACATTAAAGACCTTTCAAAAAATTATAAATTTGTATAACTATTATCCAATGATAGTAAATAATTATAGCCCCATTGTATTAGTTTCTAAAATGTGTTGCATATTTATCTGAAAATATTTTATATCCATGTATATGATTTCAAGGTCTCAATACTTCAGAAGTACATTAAAACCACAACCCATTCAAATAGGATGGAAGTACCATATTTTATAAGAAACCAGTGCCTATGGGTGTCGACTCGATAATCAGTTTTTCATAGTAATAGTTAATGGATACATGGTAATAAACCCATCATTGGGTTCCCTAGATTGAATGGTCATCTAGAGATAGTGTAAAAATGTAATCCTAGTACATAAAAATATCGGCATATCTAGACTAACCCAAAATCTAATCCAGGGACATCATTCACTAATATGACTCTTTCTTGGCACAACTCAACTGTGTCATCATTGGTGTTAGTAAGTGGAGGGTGAAACCAAAATCCCTCCTCCAATAGTCTCAGGGAAGGAATCAAGCATCAAGTAGGAATTACACACACAAGGGAGGTCTTATCCAAATGTATTTTTAAATACATATAATTCCTCATACACTATTATAATGATTAAATGTCAAAAAATAATTCTATAAATTATAGCATAACATCTTTTTCAATATCATTTTATGAAAAAATATATAGAAATTTTAAAGGGTGAAAACCCATGAAGACAACTTCTTTAAAATTGTTCGATCTACTACCAAAATAGGTACATCCAAAAAAATGAAACTCTGGGATGATTCTATGACCCTTCTTGCACCATTAATCTCGACGTACTCTTTATTAAATTAAGAATCAATTGAAACGCCTTCCATCTACATAAAACACCACATGTGTAGTTAAAGCATGTGCATGTGTGATTATAAACAGACATAGTATGTTTCCCAAAAATCAAGAAACAACATGTTAAATTGGATGTCATCCCTAAATCAAAAAATTATGGAGGATAAATAGAAAAACCCACAAATTTTCATAAATAGAATCAATGTTTAAGAGTGTAGCCAAATCACACTCACAACTTAGCGATTCTACTCGATACCCTATGGTACGGATCATATACGGTAACTCAATCCTTAGGTACCACTAACACATATATAACTCATCTAAGTGGAAACAATCATCATTCCTTACTATATTGAAGCATAAATTATAAAACATAAGATATTGATAAACATGGAGGAGATAACACTCAGTGCTTATGAGGGATACATGAATATTTAATAACACCTTAGGAAAGAGATCACATCCTAAATGATAGATATGAGATACATGTCCCTGCATAGGGGATAATTTGATAGAGGATAAAAATAGTGGCCTCAAAAAATTATTCTTAACTCTACTTTAGGAAAACTATATTGGGTATCACTACTCTTCTAATTAGGATTGGATTCCATATTATATTGTCAATGTAATGGATCAAGGGAACGTACCAACTCATAACTAACACATGACTAATTATAAAAAGTGAACCTTTGAATCCTGGAAAATATATATGGTGTTCCCATTGTTTACATGGTGTAAAACTCTATAATACTTAGTTTACTCATGTCCTTCACCACATATGACATTTTATTCAAAATATAAGACATGTTTTGATGACACCGAGTAATTAAAGGAATGTTCTTGTACATATGAATGATTTTTCCTCTAGTTTAAATGTAATCATTCCATGATTCTCCCCATACCCAATGAACAGTACATGGTTACAAGTGTGTTCCTATGATAGTGTCTGTTTATGTTTTATGTTCGTGTGTACACATATCGTTTCTAAGAACAATATCCATTACATGTCAATATTTTATCTTAGAGGGTCACATTGTGTATGGATATGAAACCCAATCGACGATGCATGATTATTTTTATCAGTATATCATTACACATTTGGGGGAACAAATTAATTATTTTATTATGAACTATACACTATATTGTCATGTTTTCTCTTTCAAGTTCAACAATGTCTACAAAAATCTCATAGTGTCAACCATACCAACAACTATTCTCACTTAAAACTCGATCATATTCCACTTAAGGTGATGTATGAACTATTATTCAATGATATCAAGACTCTAGATGTTGGGGATATAGATTATTTCAACACACACAATGATTTATTAAGCATGAATCACCACCCGTTGGTAAAAAATATCATGTGAGTCATAATAAATCCATATCCAAAACAACCCATATTCACAATGAATTGATTCCATAATCAATTTTTTAATCCATTGATAATATATTTTTATATCAGGTCCTAAAATTGATTAACCATCATATCATAGTCCTACTACATGAAAATGATGAATATATTAAGAATAGGGGATAAATTCACATCCAAAATGTGATATCATCAATGGAAATTTATGATATCATTCAGAAATCACATTCCTAAATACTGTAATGAAAATTTATTTCATGCATCATATAATTATAATAGTAACCAAAATAAGTTAATTAGACCAAAAAATTGCTTGATGAATTAATATAGAACGAATTAATTCCTATATAATGTGATAATCATTAATGAGAAAAAAAACCACAAAAATAAATACTATTGGCTCATATTTGATCAATATTTCATATTAAAAACATATACAGTCATTGAATTATAATAATTCCCCATGTTCATCATTGGTTCCAGTAATACCCACATTCATTAATCATCAACAATCAATCACACAGTTGTCTACCAATGGTCTCCTTTATGTCCTCCACTATAACCACTAGGTATATGTGGATAACCATATGGATGAGCTATAAGAATATTTATACATACTATCAAATGGCTCATGAGGTTATTTATTTAAATAAAATAAATATTTATTTGAATCAATGTAATTTAATTCAGCATTCTCCTATGACTACACTAAACTGAAATATTTACTGCCTATGAAAATTATGTCAAACCAAGGGTACGACATGTATTCTCTATTTATTGAGGTATATTTTTCACAATTTATTTTACTATTATAGATGTATACCATTATTTATTATAAAATATGAACACATGATATGATAAAATAAATATTTTTAATATATAAACATTATGGCTCACAATGGCCCAAAACATCAGGATGACACTGTGTATGACTCCAAAATAACTATTTTAAATATATAAAATTATAAATCATTAAAACAATTCAATAAAGATAATTACATGGATAATAAACTTTGTTTATTCGAGTAATGTAAATATTTCTAGGTAAAAGTTCATTTATGGTAGAGATATGGTCAACCCAATAATTATGCATTTAGATTTTGTGGTTCCTTGTTCATTTATATCACTATGGTTTGCATTCCTTTTTGGCCACATGAATGGTAGTTCCCAAAATAATTCTTTTAATACCATGTTACAATTTTTTAAATACTCCTATCACATATTAGTTTATATAATCCCTTATGGAACCATGGTAGGCCTCACTATTTATACTCTTTGAATCATATGAACATCTGATATAATTGGTAATGTGAAGTTGAAATCTATATACCACCTCTATATTCTTATATTGCATTATGATATAAATTTTATTACACCACCAGTAACAGACTTATTCTAAAATTTTTGTCTTAAGTTCTTATTTTGAGGGAAAATTGATTTTCATTGTATTCACGTTCAATAGAATTTCCCATTATGACAAGTCCTTAATAGTAAAATCTCCATATAATAATTCCGTTTAATAAAATATAAATTTATTTATGGAATATGAGATAATAATTCACATATATTCCTCAAGGGAATATTTGTTCCACCTAAAAATCATTTTCTTGTTCATGTAAGGCAATCATAAGAGGTTACAACCTACAAAATATAAATTCATTATATAAGGTGGCACATTGTATTAAACATAAGTAGTTATCATAAAAAATCATTTCATTCCCCTTGTAAACAACAATAATTCTTATAAATCCACAATATTTATGTGAAATAAAAAATTCATAATATACTTGGTTACATATTTCCAATGGTCCATCAACACAAAATTGTTTACCGAATTTGACCCATTTCATGAGATATACCTCCTATAGAAATTTGAGCTTCCCAAATGTCCTGAATAATCATTATAGTATTTATTCAAACAGGTCATAACATCTAAATGTTTACTCCCTCATATATAATTCAATTTATTCACAAAATAAATTACCAAGTCATTATTTACATCTGTGTGCAACATATTGATCATATATTCCCATAATAATTTGTCATCCACTCGTCAGTCTCCTTAACTGGAAGGGTCATTGTGGTGATATCAATATTATATCCCCTTAAAATTGATTAATAACTCCTCTTATAGAACTATTAGAATTTCTGTGGATCAATAAACTCCCCTTAAATTATCTTAATAAGTTTCTATTTCTCTAATGAAAATGATCACCTTCATTGTGTCAAGTCAATGATATGAATACATAATAGGATGATTGTCTAGTGAAATTCCTATAAATCCTTATGTTTTTTTCATCACCCATGTGTCCATTCACACTCCCTCATATTCAATTTTCTAATTAACATGAGACATAATAAAATGGGTCCAACTTATTGTAACACCATGCATATCTCATCTAACAATCTACCAATTAAAACTAGAATGTCATGTGGATATATATGTATGTTAATTAACCATATATTGAAATTAATGCAGAGAAGTTTATTATTAATGGGATTTAACTTCATATAAAATTATGTAATTTTATTTCCCTAATCTATGGAAATCCTAAGCCATAAATAAATGACCTTGAAATACATATCATTTTTAACACCACCATGATTTTGGGAGGGTATTTTCTTCAAGTAAATAATTTTTTTTTTGAAAATTTATTTAACACACAGAAGTAAACTAAAATCAATAGATTATATATTTTAATGAGATATATTCTTTCAATACCACATCAATATAGATAAAATAATATAATTAAATTTCAAAAAAAATTAGGAAAATTACATGGTGAATTAAACATTGGGTCAATAAAAAGGTTGTGTAATTGAAACACTCAACCCTTTGGTTTTCATTAAATATCATACAATAGATTAAAAATATTTGAAAAACATAAAATATTAGAAAATTAGTTAATATTTTGAAAAATAAATCAATTGTTGTGACTAGGTTTGATGGAGAAATAAGTAATAAGATTTTGCTATTACAGATTGTTATCTTCTGTTGTCAAAGAAGATTAATCAATTCACATTGTAAATGACTTGAAAATTAGATGACGATTTCATTATTTGTATTCCAAAAATATAATATGTTTTGAGAACTTGTAATTCATGTGTAATGAAATATATTGTGAGAAATGTTGAAGCTAATAATATTTAGTTTTAATTAGAAAGAATAAATTTGTAGGATGATTGGAAAGTTGTAGTACATTCCACTGAAAATATGATTATGCTAATGTTGATTGATCAAAGGCTACATATCATGATAGTAGAGTTCAGGATTAGAGATAATGAATGGTTATGTAATTTGGTGATACAAATCATGAATAAAATGGATAATCTGGAGGGGCCACAAATTTATGTATAAAGGTGGTTCCATTTTCATGACTTTTCCGAATTTTTGGGCCTAAAAATTAGGAGGTGGAGAAATATATTTTTGGAAAATTATGTTTCATGAATGATTGAAGATGGATTGGAATGTTTCACTCATGGAATGATTCATGGTCACAAAATTGATAAATAGAAAAGGCGTTTAGTAATTGAAATATTAAAAAACGTGTGTGAAAGATGCGGTTGGTAGGAAAAAGACTTAAAACACCCAATGTGACATCAAAATGTGGTTTTTGTGATGTGTTGGGGTGTTTCATGATGCATTGGGGATTTTAAGCATGGGGGTTGGCGATGCATATAAATAAGAGGTGATCACCTCTCATTTTTGAGCCTTAGAACATAGTGAAATCCCAAACTCTGTTGCATGAATGAATATTAAGTAAAGGGGAGTGAGTGAAAGAAATAGTGTTGTGTGCAAGAAGTAGATGTTGCACGCAAGAAGAGAGGTGGGAACAATATTGAGGTTTCACGCAAGAGGTGTTTCATGGAAAAAGTAAAATCTACAATGGATTCCATAAAAGATTCGTGCAAAGCAACTAAAAGGGATCGCATAATATTTCAGTCCATCACACGTATATAGAAGTCTGAATGATAGTTATTACCTGCTTATACATAGGAAATTTTATGTTTTTTTATTCAAGGAATACAACCATTAAATTGTAAAGAAGCACTAAAGTATTGTAATTACCTATTTGTGCTAAGAAGGTGAACACACACTTGTGGATTGTTTCCCAAGTGCTATACAAGTGTAACGGAATATCCTACTCAATGTATTCCACATTAAGGTAATGTTTTCTAGTGGATTGTGTGGTTCTGGATTATGTCTACACCATAGAAATGATGTAGCTACTATTAGTGTGTAATGAACCTTGTGAATCTTTTGTTCCTTTATCTATGTGAATTCAATATTGAAGAAACTCTTTAACAAGAGGAGAAGGTTGTTTCAAATGGAAGGAATCATAAAAAGAAAATGGTAATCGCTGATTCCTCCCTCCCCCTCTAAGTGTTACATGTATCATGACTGGGAACGTCATTAATAGGATTAATGATTTTATTGAATATGTAATGATAATATATTTAAATTTAATATGTGTTTAAATATTATGGGGAATTATAAAAAGGTCATTGGTTATATGTTTCATGAATAAATATTACTTCCATATAAAAGTATCCAAAAAAAATATTAATTATCCAAGAAGAATATATGGCCTAAAAATCTGATTTAAATATTATAATTTGTATTTATTTAAAATGTTATATAAATATATATTATAATAAAATAAAATAAAACTATTTATTTTAAAATATATATTAATGAAATTACATTTTAAAAAATAACGGTTGAATAATGAAATTAAATAAATTTATCATTATTGATAAAATAATTATTTTAAAATCAGTGCATTGATTGACTTCAACTAAGGTGTAGTAGATAAATTATGATTTTTTTTAACAAATTTTAGAAAAATAATTTATTATTACAAAATGATATGTTTTACTAAATTGATATTCTAAGTGTTTTGCATTTTTATCTAAATAAACTAAATTAATCATATTATATAAATTACCTAATTATATATTTCATATATATAAATATATATTTATATATATCAAATAAATTATCATCTATCTAATGAATAATCACTATTATGAAATAATATTTAAATAAATTAGTGTTTTAAAATTTATTTCTCAACAATTGTTTTTAGAAAAATGTATATGTTTTCATTAAAAAGATAAATTTCACTTTTATTTAATTTAAACTTGTAAAAATATAGTAAAAATAAATAACCATCATGTCTATATTAGAAAATTAGTTTCATATTATATATTTTGTATAAAAATAATTATAATATTTATTAATTAATTAAAGAAAAAAGTGGTAACACATGATGAAATGAAATTGAAATAATTCATAAGAATAAAATTGATATAAAATAATTATTAACAAAAATGTTATGTGTTGGAGTCATCTATAATTTTTCAATCAACATTTCCTCCACCAACTAACCAAACACTAATGTGCTTAAACATTTTCCATTCACCTCACCCGTGTTTCTACTAAAAAATAATTCATTGTTACCTATACATTGACCTATCTTCCTTACACTAAAAAACAATTATATAAATTCATTTTTTCTTAAACACATTCCATGATTTTCTCATATAATTCCACCAAATTATTTTTTATCTTTATTACATCAACATGGCCTATGTGCTTCATTATTATAGAAAACATATAACGACGGGGCAGTTCCATCAAAGTAAATAAAAGATTTTCCTTCGTCATTTCTATTTATATTTTCAACTATAATCATAAAAATTATTATACACCACCAAAATGGTATATTATTAAACCCATTAATCATAGAAATATTATTTTAATTCCACATATATTCATATAATTTATCATTCATATTTAATAACACATTCTTATTTTGGTCGTTTTAACAACTACATGAATAATGTAGAAATATTTTATTCATGGTGTATGATGAATATATGTATTATAGTAATAAATAATATAAATTTTAAATTTTACTTCACATATTATATATTAAAATGGTCAAAAATATAAGTATAAAATAAAATAAAATTAATTTTTACATTCATTCAAAATATATATAAAAAATAAAATATTAGACCATTCTCTTTAAAAAATACTTTAATCATCCATGATGATACAATGTAACATTAGGAAAACCATTTAAATCCAAAATATAATTTTTATAAACATTATATGGGTGATTATGAGATAATCAAATATTTTGGATCAAAACCACTAAACTGAATAAAATGTGAAACAAAAGGTATAATAAAGAGTTGATGAATAAGTGTACTAACTAATGAGTAATAATTGGTTATTAAAGAACCATAAATAAATATTATTAGAAAAATAATTATAAATAAGCTTAATATATATTAGAAAAATAGTATAAATGTTACTATATATAGAGTTAGAGCATGTTCTGCCTAAAAAGAATCTATATTAAGTGTTTTTCATTCCAATTATTCCTCCACGAGGCATGTTTCATATCATTCAACTATTTTAATTTATATAGTGTATATAATTTACCAATAAATTATTTTTTAAAAAATATAATTTTACGATGTTGATTTATATATCAATTGCCAAACCTATCCTTCACGTTATATTGATCTATACACGTCGAACGACTGTAGTTTTTTCATAACCTATTCTCTTTTCCTTTAGTGTTAATCTTTATCCAATTACTATATTAACATAGTTTTTGTATAGTATATATTTTCCCTATATAGTATTTTTTTCTCATTCATCATATAAACATTAAATTTCTACATCCAAATCATCTTATTTTATTTGTTTCATATTTGAAAAAATGTACTATTATTACGATTAATCCACATTAGCTATATTATATATTTATCTAACAGGTCTATATTATTTCACACTATCGAAATTACTATAATATTTTAAATTATATATAAACAAAACCATGGTCAATAAAATTTAACCCTATCTCTTTTATATATAAAAATTATATTTTTTCTATGTCGGACACCTTAAAACAATTCAAAATTATCAAAATGGACTTTCATTCTATATCCATACATTTTTTATCTTATATTATATATTTATTCCATTTAAATATTTATGCATTTTATATGGTCTATTTTTTGGATGATTACATTAAAAATTATTCATTGAATATATTTTCACCCTTTGAACATGATTTTTAATTTTTATATAACATTCGTGCCGAAGTGAAATGAAAATTGTATTTATGACATTCCATCCATATTATTATAGATATCAAAATTATATAACGACATGGTAATTTGGATTCAGGTATTTCTCTCAAACTAAATTTATACTGTATTTTTTATTAAGTGATTGAAATTTTCATATTATTCAATCATGTTCAAACATTTCTCAAATGTGATTCGTCGTAAAAATGTTTTGAAACAACTTTATTTCATTGGATTACATAAGTGTTGTTATATTATTGATTTAATGTGTAACATATATATGCTTTAACATTTTATAATTTTTTTACTATAATAAAATATCCCTCTAATTTATTAAGTAATTATTTATTATTTTTTGGGTTTTTGTCCATGGCATATGATATGATTTTATATTCTTATGTTATGTTACTTATCTATGATATTCCATAATAGATCATTATTAGTCATTGGAGTTCATATTATTATAAAA
Source organism: Viscum album (assembly GCA_963277665.1). NCBI lineage: Eukaryota > Viridiplantae > Streptophyta > Magnoliopsida > Santalales > Viscaceae > Viscum > Viscum album. The sequence goes on from OY728133.1 coordinate 409,576,730, forward strand.
GGGTATGTTTTCTTATTTTATGATTATACTTTCATGGTTTTATGTACAAATGATATTAAATATGGCGATTTTATCATGATTTATGATCACATTCATTGATTCCATGCACATTTTCCCATTATTGTTTCATCCACGTTCATGTTTTTTGATATGTTAATAATCTAATCTTATATTACTCATTAATATTACATTCCAATACTATTTATTTTTCATCAATGGATTTTTGTGTTTCCTTCTATCACAAGAAACATATTCACCATTGTTTTATTAAGATAAAGTCATGTGTATATAATTTTCATGAAAAATAAGTATTATTTTGTATTATGATATTTATGTTGAAAATATCACAATAACTAAACATATATTTTTTATGATTTTGTTATTTTTTGTTATTTGTAGTCTATAATTAATTTTTATTATATAATATACATTTTTTTCATGATTGATTGATCCATTTTAGTATTATAGTAGTGTTTATTATTTTTTATGAATGTGTTAGGATGTATATGTGAAACAAAGATAATAGGAAATTATGACAACTAAAAATTATCACGGTTTAAAATATATGAAAAATAATAAAATGATTTATTTTTCATTTTCTATATGATTATTTATTCTTATTTTATTAATATATTACATTTTATTACTATTTTTAACACTTTTGATTCATATAATAAATATAACATTTAGTAAAAGAGTGATTAATAATTCTGATGATCAACACTGTCATTTTCACTATAAGAAACCAAATTTGATATTCATTTTTTTAAATAATATTGTCTATTTCGTTTCATGAAATGATTAATAAATTTAAATTTATCAGAAACCCACACACACCAAATAGGGATAAATATGTTTTTGAGTTCTTCATGATATAATGACCACCACCAATTAGAGTATATCTAGATCTAAAAGTAAATAATTACGGGAATAAAATTTCACAAAATATATTCTTCTCATAGATTAAGAAAAAATTAAAAGGTCTTATTCCTTACATTTTATTATAAATTAGATCAATAGTGGACCCTGATAAAGGAAAGAACATACACTACCAAATGAATTTTTTTTTATGAATTTATATTTCAATAAATTATTTCCTTGAAATATTAACACAATATAATATGTTAATTAAAAATTATTTAGAAAAAGAAGTATAAATAATTAGTCTCTCTGAAGTATATTTAATTATATTATCATAGTAGAAAAAATTAATTACATATAAAATAATAAAAATTATTATTTCATTAGAGTCATCAGATGATATTTCTAAAAAAATTATATATGGTTTTCTATAATTATAAATTTTAAATGTGAACTAAATGTGTAAAAAAACTAAGTACTTTATCTAATATTATGTATATAGAGATAATATAATAATTTTTAATTTCATGTATGTTAAAATGATAAGTTACATTGAGAGAGTATAATTTAACATCCTATGTACTAAAAATATGGAAAAAAACAATTTGATAAACTTTCTAAAGGGAATTGGGGAATGATTCATGTTTATAACAAAAGACCAAAATTCAAAAGAATATTCAATTGATTTTATGTGGCTATATAATAATGGAGCACACAAAATTTCCCCCTAATAAACCTCCAATCGTCCCTTGTATCAAATGTAATGAATTTGAGATTGTTATTGATAAAGTTATTAATCGATGTGGAAATCAAAATAATTGACACCAAAAAACTCAAATCTCAAAAATTCAAGAAAGAGTCTAAGAAATAATTTTTATTCATTTTTATCATGATAATTTTGTTGTGAAGGTTATAGTTATTTTTCACTCAATAACATGGAATATAAATTTTTTTCAATTCATTTAAGAATTTTTTTTATTTTCCTTATTATATTTGATTCATCACCAATTGAAATTGATTTTGTGTTATCAACAAAAGCACTAATTTTTAAACTTATTTTATCCAATTTATATAAATATTCAGCATTTTATTTTTATTGGAATTTATCCCCAGATATATTATATAGTATTCCCCTAATTGAATTGGATATGGTATTAAACATGTATTAAGTCTCTCAATGTAAATCTCATATCAATTATTTGTATAAGTTAATCTAATTTTACATCCAAAATAATCCCATTATAATATTCCAATTTAAAATATATTATAAACACACAATTAAAACCTACAAATTTATGTGGGTCCTAATACCCAATAATATTCCATATCTTTCTCAAATTCTCTGAGAATAACTCAACATCAATGGTATAATAATTTTATGATAACAAATTATTTAATTCCCAAGTATTTTCATGTTCAACCATACATATTTTTATTTATTATCAAAATTATATCATTCTTATATCCAATACAATATTGAGGATTCTTTATATAATGAATACATTGAATTCGAGTAATTGAATTATAAACATCAATATATGACAACATAAAATATATTGTCATGATCGATTGTGGATTTATAAGAAATGTGTTAAACATTATTGGTTTATATATGAGGTTTATTCACTAGATCAAAATTCTGCATGAAGTTTCCCAAACTCCATCTTTATAAATGCGTCTCTAGAAATATATTTCACTTGTTTCAGGGGGTCTGATGGGGAGACCCACTTTCATCCATAATTGTTTCTCTTGTGGAGGATAATTTAAATTTTCTTCTTATCAATAAAGTGTTCTAGGATTATTTTTCCACTATCAAATTGTCTAGAGGCACCACTATTCCATCCTGCAAACTTTTTACTGAGAAAAATATTATATTTACATAGGGGGATTAGAGGAAAATTATAAATCTCATGAATTCCCTCCAACACTATGAAAGTTTATGTAGAAAAGAAATCAACTAGAATAAGTCATTTATTTACATTGTTAAGAATATTTCATCCTCATGGAAGACACATATCATAAATGAATTCATAACAAGTGATGGATCAATACCTTGTTATTGCCATGGTGTTCAAATGATATCGAGAAAACCTCAACCAACACATTTTTCAAATCCTTTGATGTAAATTAAATGATACTTTACTTTTAGAAGAGAATGTCACACACAATGGCATGACGTATTTACCTTGATAAGCATGTTTTTATATCAAAACTTGTGTAATTTTTTCTGTATTTTCTTTGAACTATCTCTTTCATCTGCAATATCAACACCATGATGAAAAAAATTACTTGTGGTGGATTTATTCTGTAAAATAGGATCTTCACGACATCTTGTAATCAGTTCTGTATTCCACCTATTCTAAGAGGTCATGGTATAATGAAACAAGAATTATTCAATCATCTCTAGTAGGATAATTTCATGTAGAGACTAGTTAAAAGTAAAGGAAATACTCTACAGTTTCTAAGATCATGATTTTCGGAATGATATATAACATTTAATAAGAGATATATCGAATAATATTTATAGAATGGATTGAAAAATAAAATTGTGAGAATTTGTTCACACTAACACTAGATAGTCAAAAAGAATTCTTCTTTGAATTTCTGGTAGGATAACTGGAAAAGAGTTCTATTCACAGTGAAATTCAACACTAAGGAGATGCATATTGATGAAAATATATTTATTAATGAGTAGTTTGAAAATGTAGACATTCTTCTAAAAGAAATAGCTTTCATAGTTGCATCATTTAACTTTATAAATCATGATTATTTCCACATATGGGATCCATCCACAAAGGGTATTGTAGACCCTAAAAGCTACTATAAGAATATAATTAACGATGATTATAAATGTATTGGAAAATCAAACAATAAAATCAATGCTCTCATCCTGTTATACACTAATTTGTTGGCTTACTATAAAAAACAACATATATACCCTAATCTATAATGGGATATAGTTTCATAGTGCTCAAAATATGTCTTATTTCATCAATATTCCAAATACATGGATCATTTATTCTGGTGTTATGTGATATCATTATCTTAATGGAATGTTGTTAACAATTATTTTGAAATTCCTTCTCTCCAAACTGACTCTCTTCATCCCATTATTTCTTTCTCTTATGAATAATTATCTATCTATAAAAATTAATATTGTATTATGGGTGTCATGTAAAGAGTTGATTCACACCATATGGTATGGCAGGAACAAATTGATTCACAATAGGATTATATTTTATAAATTAATGAAAATATAAAACATATTTTATGTAGTCTGGGATGAAAATAAACTCCATAAAGAATACAATAATTAATTTTGTATTCTTATGATCCCTCAGATATTGAACATTTCAGGTAACATTCCTCTCCCTCTTAGCACCATTGAACTAATATAGATTCTTCCTTTCACAGGAAGGTTGAAGTGCACCACAGGTGCAGACTCATGATGAAATCCATGGCCAAAAGTATTTGGTGATATTTTTTGATATGAAAAGGGGGGTATTGTGGAATTTTTTCAGGGACCTTGTGGCCATAGAACTAAATTTAATTCTATGATGATTGGATTAATTAATGAAATTGACATATCAAATCAATAAATATAGTGATGTATTTTGGTTTAATATGATTCCAATGTTGTTGTAAAAGTTATAATAGTGGTTCATATTCATCCATCATTGAGGATGATATAAAAATAGACAATATCTATTAGAAAACTCTACACCACAAACTATATCCTCACTCTCAAATTTATAGAGGCACAATATATTGGTGATGTTATTTCTAATTGGGTGGTAAATGAAGAAAGTTTATTTAAATTGAGTACTCTTCATAGAGATAGGATTCTCTTTCTAATTATCGATAATTGTAAAATTCTTTCCTTTCATATCTTTAAACATTTCATTGTTATAATTCAAGATCCTCCAAGTGAATTTTTCTAATAAAAAACAATGTGAAATTTGAGTAGGGTTGATTATCCAATTAATGAGGCTAATATTCATTGTTAATATACATAATATTAATGTTCTTTATTATTCATATACACCATTTTAGTGCATTTTACACTTTGAACATCATTTCACATTATGATTGTAATACCATCTTAAAATGCACTATTATGTGGTACATTTTTTTAACATCATTTGAAGTACCCAATGATTCATCTGATTATACATTTTTTAATTTTATATTTTTGTAAATTGATCTACACTACAATATGAACATGTTTCATTTAGGGATCAATGGATAATTAATGGAAGAAGATGGGGATATTTTGTGATGAAAGGAAGCAATTCTAGAGAAGGCAGATTGGACACCAGCCCACTGATGAGACTGTGGGGCCAAACATACATGACTAATTAATACCAAATATCGTGGGATACTATAGGACATGTAGAGGAACAAATTACTCTGCCAGATAAAATGATAATTCGGCCTCCATGGTGTCCATTTAGGCGGCCCAATTTAGAGATACAATTCTGGTCCAGATTCTGCGGCCCAGAAAAACAGCCCACTAATTTGATCATATATCTGAATCCACAACTCCAAATGGGCCCAAATTTTATAGGCGGTTAGATGAATTCTAGAGGTCCATTTTTCTTCTTCTATGTCCTACTCTGAATCGTCTATCTAGAAGGTCATCCAAACGCGTCTGTTCGGTGGATGAAACATGGCTGCCACCTCGGGTCAAATGTGGAAAAGTCCAAATTCCACAAGATTTCCACCACCTATGGCCTACCCAAATTAATTTATATTCTTTGTACTATTGGAGTATCTACCCAAGGCTCCAAAAATTCCAATTTAAGTCAGTGGTGGTGAATGATTTTTTAATTTTAGAGCTTCATTTCATTGTAATGTTATGCTACGGTTTTGTTGTTTCAAATTTATCTTCCACATGTAAGTAGTTTTAAATCATCCTTGTTTCATAATAAAAGTTCTTCTTCTCTTATTATTCTGTTCTTATCCTTATCACATTGATACCATTGGTTCTTGGTGTTAACTTCTTCATACCAAACCTGATGATATTATCACACAACGGTGGAGTGATTGTTATTTTATTGCGTTTTTTTTTCTTTTCCATTTCCTCCCACATGAGTCTACTTTCCGCTTTGATTGAAACCATAGAATCAATGGACGGATAACCCACTTATGGTTTGATCCAATGGATTAACAAGTGGCTGGATTGGATGTTATTTATCACCTCATTAATGTAAAATCACTTCTTTAATTGGGATTTTTATTTGATGTTTTTTAAACTCCATCATCCTTGTTGAATTCAAGGCCACACACTTCATGTGCTAATACGAACCATTACCTTGAAGTGCTCAAAACATTGATGCTTCATGTTTATAGGTGATTATTATTAAAGGGTGTAGGCATTAAACCAGTAAGTGATGATGTTGTTTTATCTCCTTTAATGAACTCATCTCAAATTTAAGAAATTAAAATCATTAAAAAGAAAATACATCCAACCCACCCCGAGCGATAACCTTGGATCAACTCATTATTTTAAATTGAATTCACTTAAATATGTTATTTATCCTCTAAACTCTTCTAAAATCAATCCATGTTGGCCACTTAATAGCTGAAAATAGTCCATAGAATGTGTGTGTCTATAGGTTTCTTCTTAGGTCTCTGTGGATTCGACAACCCATGCTAGACTACAAGGACCGTTCTACCTTCATCTCTTGGGTAAATTTTAGCGAGAATCAAATTTTGGTGCCGTTCCCGGGGACCCAACCCTTCATAAAAAGTTTTCACTTGTTCAGGAATAGAAAAACCTTGGTGTGGAACCAAGTTTAGAGTGTCTTTGAACCTCTCCCATGTTTTATAGATTGACTCTCCCTCTTTTTCAAAAAAGTTTTGGAAACTCTTTTTAAGTTCAATTGTTTTGTGGTGGGGAAAGTATTTTTTGTATAATTCTATTTGTAGTTGGTCCCAAGAGTTAATGGATGATGGTATCAATTTGTTTAGCCAATTTTTAGCTCGATCCTTTAATGAAAAAGGAAATAGCCTCATCTTAGCTGATTCTTATTGATGTGGGAGACACATGGTTTCTATAACGTCATTGAACTTATTAATGTGTAGGTATGGCATCTCGGACTCCATTCCAAGGAATTTGGGAAGGTGGTTTAGGACATGGGGATTAAAGATGTAGTTGGAATCTCCTAGGGAATGACGTCTAATGCATGAGGAGGAAAACCAATCCTGAACTGAATGAAACATTGAGGGAAATCTTCTCACAAGTCATGCTGAACATTCCCCTTCTCGATGCCATCCAAACCATACCTACCTTCTCAAAGTACCTTAAGGACTTGAGCACTTTTAAAATAAAATTTTCACATAAAAACTGATTCCTTTTGGATGCTAATGTGAGTAACACCATTCAAGGGACCATTCCTCTTATGTTGAAAGACCCAGGTTGCCCATACATCAATGTTGAACATGGAGAAAGCAAAGTTGTCAAGGCCTTATGTGACCTAGGTGATAGTGTCAATATCATCCCATATGCTGTGTATTGCCAGTTAGGCCTAAAAGAGCTTCAACCCACATCCGTCACAGTTCAGCTTGTTGATCATAGCATTAGGGTTCCAAAGGGAATTTTGAAGGACGTTCTAGTAAAGGTTGATAACTTCATCTACCCTGCTGATTTCATTGTCCTTGAAAACCATCCAAATTTTGGAAATAAAGAACAAACCCCAATCATCATTGCTCGTCCTATTCTTTCAACAATCTACTCTGTTATCTGAGTCCGAAATGTGAATATGACCATCACCTTTGGGAACATGAGTCTAGATTTGAACATCTATAATGAAAGCTCACAAACAGGGGATGACGAGGACATTCATGAAGTAAACATGATAGGAAGAATTGATAATGAATCCATGGATCATCAAGGAATATTTGATGAATGTTTATGTCAGGATGAGAATGATTTTCTTTTTCCATATGAAGGAAGTTTATCTCCTTGGCTTGAATCATTTTCAAATTTCTCTTATGATGAAGTCTTAGGTCCAACAATCAGTGAAACATTTCAAAAAACCACGTTCATGGAGACCACTCCAATTTCCTTCCCTAAATCTGATCAAGATAATCTAGTAGCTGAAACTTCTACATGTGGGGAATCAATCCTATATAAAACTCTAAAAAAAGAAATCAATATTGATCCAAGGTCCCAATCTTCTCCTAAAATTCTAAACCAACCTGAACTTGAATTGATAGAACATCTTGCTGCACTAATGTATACTTTCCTAGGGGACAATAAAAAACACCCTATTGTCACGTATTCTTTTCTTGAAGCCAATCATGAGAGGATGATTCAATATGTCCTTAGGAAGCATAAAAAAGCCATTGGTTGGACCCTATCTGATATTACTGGGATTAGCCTGCTTATCGGGACTCATATGATTGTTCTGGAATCTGATTCAAAGCCATGTCGTCAACCTCAACGACGAATCAATCATAATCTCATTGAGGTAGTAAGGAATGAACTTCTGAAACTGTTAAAAGATGGCGTCATCTATCCCATAGCTAAGAGTGAGTGGGTGAGACCAATTCAAGTGGTTCCATAAAAGGCTGGAATCACAGTGATAACAAATGAGGATGGAGAGATTCATCCAACAAGGGTGAGTAGTGGATGGGGGGTCTGCATTGACTATAGGAAGCTAAAATCATACACTATTAAGGATCATTTCCCCTTACCATTTATTGACCAAGTTCTTGAGAGAGTGGCAGGTCATGCATTCTACTATTTCATAGATGGGTTCTCAGGGCATAATCAAATTGAGGTCTCCCTAGAGTATCAAGGGAAGACTACATTCACATATCCAATTGGAACCTTTGATTTCAAACGCATACCGTTTGAGTTATGCAATGCCCCTGGAACCTTCGAACGGTGCATGATGAGAATCTTCTCAGAAATGGTAGGGGATTTTCTAGAGGTCTTCATGGATGACTTCTCTGTGTTTGGGGATACATTTGAGGGATGTCATCAGAATGTGGAGAGAGTCTTGCCAAGATGTGAAGAAAAGAATTTGGTCCTAAACTGGGAAAATTCCATTTCATGGTTAAAGATGGACTTGTTCTAGGCCATATGGTCTCGAGTAGGGGGATTGAAGTTGATAAAACAAGGTTGAAATCATTCGTCACCTTCAATCACCCAAAACAGTGAAGGAAGTGAGGTCTTTCTTAGGACATACTTGTTTCTATAGAAGATTCATCAAGGACTTCAGTTCAATATCTCGTCCCCTTTGTGCTCTCCTAGTAAAGGATGCTCCATTTTTTCGGACAGAAAGCTGTGAGGGTTCATTCCCAACCCAAAAATCCTCTCTCACCTCTCCTCCCATTATGAAATCTCCAAATTGGAACCTTCCTTTCGAACTTATGTTTGATACCAGTGACTTTCTTGTAGGAGCTGTGTTAGTTCAACGTTGTGATAAAAATCGTTATGTCATTGATTATGCATGAAAATCCTTAAATGATGCGCAAATCTACTACACCACCACTGAAAAAGAGTAACTAGCTATTGTGTTTGCCATAGAGAAGATTAGGTCCTACCTCTTCGGATCCCCCATCACTGTGTTCACTGACCATTCTGCACTAAAATACCTCTTCCAAAAACAAGATGCTAAGGATAGACTGATTATGTGGGTCCTTATCTTACAAGAATTTGACCACACAATCAAGGATAAAAAGGGAGTTGAAAATGTTATAGCTGATCACCTCTCTATGATGGAATTCAAAGACAACTCAAATCACCTTTCTGTGTCTGATTCGTTTCCTAATGAACACCTATACTCTGTGATTGACTGCCCTTGGTATGCTGACATAGAAAATTTCTTAGTGGCAGGAGTCATTCCAAAATCCTTAGGGACTCAAGATCAAAGGAAATTTCTTTCTAATGTTAGACACTATGTGTTTGATGATCCATACCACTATAAGTTCTGCCCTGACGATGTCCTTAGGAGGTGTGTTCCATAATCTGAACAAGAGTCCATCATTAAATTATGTCATAGTGAGGCACGTGGAGGTCACTTTTCCTCTAAGAAAACATCCGCTAATATTCTTCAATGTGGTCTTTTCTGGCCCACCCTCTCAAGGGACACCAACACATTTTGTCAAAGTTGTCCTAGGTGTCAACAAGTAGTGTCCATCTCAAAAAGAAATCAAATTCCACTCACTCCCATGTTAGTGGTGGAAATATTTGACTGTTGGGGAATTGACTTCATGGGTCCCTTCCCAAACTCTTGGGGATACCTCTACATACAAATAGATGATGATTATGTCTCAAAATGTGTTGATGACATTCCCACTAAGTCCAATGATCATCAAGTTGTGATTCGATTTCAGAAAGATAACATATTTTCAAGATTTGGAATTCCTAGGGAAATAATCAGTGATTGAGAAACCCATTTCTTCAACCGCCCATTCTCTTCACTCATGTCTTAGAATGGTATTTCTCATAATGTGTCCACTACATACCATCCTCAAACCAATGGTCAAGCTGAGTTAGCGAATATGGAGATTAAGAAAATACTTGAAAAAACTGCCAGCCCCACTAGGAAAGATTGGTCTGAGAAACTCTTAGATGCTCTTTGGTCCTATAGAACCATATATAAACCCATTTTAGTAATGTCCCCATATAGGTTGGTTTATGGTAAATCATTCCATTTTCCAGTGGAGATTGAACATAAGGCCTTTTGGGCAAGTAAGAAAATGGATTATGACCTCTCATTGGCTGGAACAAAAAAGAAATTAGATCTCAATGAACTGGAGGAACTAAGGATGGAGGCTTACGAAAATTCAAGGATCAATAAACCTAGATTTCAAGACTACCAATCTAGGAATATCAAGGTCAAACATTTTGAACCGGGAAAACATGTGCTCTTGTATAGTACTAAACTTTATTTACACCCGTGATAGTTATGGTCTAGATGGTCATGACATTTCATAGTGCATCATGTATTCTCCTATGGGGCAGTAGAGATTCAAGATCCCACAAGTGGTTACATTTTAAAGGTCAATGGTCAAAGGTTAAAACCATTCATTGAATCATTCAATAAACAGGAAATAAAGGTTGAGTTAACTGAGCCAACCTGTGAACAAGGAATAAATTGATAGATTTAGGGTCCATGTTGGGACAACAACGTTGAACAAAGTGTTGCATGGGTGGTAAACCATGGTTTTCATGTTTCCTATCATTTTGTTGTTTTAATAAACTTTATATTTTAAATCGTAATAATTAATCATTTTTATATTAAAAAAGGACTATGGACCAGTTCTTCTATTATGAGTATGGATGGGTATGAAAGGGGAGCATCGTATTCATCTGTGTCACGCGGTGTGATCCCTGAGTAATACCTTACCAAAAATCAAAAAAAGACAATGTATCATTAGTTTGATTTATTAAAAAAATAGACAAATAGTAAAAACCACAAAAATGATGATACTTGGAATTAAATAAGTTGTTGTGTTGTTTTTTTTCCTGGTTTGTTCTTCTTTTTGTTTAGGTACTATTTTGGGTGATATATGTTCAATCAAGGAGGTGCCTAAATCCCCCAATAGATCAATGGACTAATTTGGAGCAGCAAGAACTTCAACTTCAACCACCAGGTGACTTTATTCTATGAACCTTATTTTCAATATTCCTTTTGAACTTTCATTCTCTACCTCCACCCCCTTCTAAATTTTATTTTATTTAAACACTGGGGATAGTGTTATTTTTTGTTGGGGGGGAGATAAAATAAAAAATGCTTTTGTGTCAAAAAAAATGATAAATGATTTGAAAACAAATTGTGAAAATGGATGAAAAAATTCATTTAACTTGAAACATGATAATACACATTGCACACTTTGAAACTGAATATCAAATAATTTAGCATGCCCTGATTCTGATTTGAATCCTTGTATAATTTCATGATCATAGATTTTGGAAAGGTTGGTTGTCCAATGTGATATTTCTTCGTTTATATTTTCATCCAAATAAAAAAAGAGCACAATGCACGTCCCTTGGATAGTGGGCTATTATAATGAGTTCATGGGGTCCCCCAAATACATAGAATAGGTTTGGTGATCATTTTATTTTAATATGAGTATTCAATAAAAATTATAAAAAAAATAAAAAATTGCACGTAGAGCAATGAAATGACCTAATGCATGGATTTCGGCACTTGGGGATCGTGACTCCATAGTTGTCTGGCCCAGATTTAGTAATTTTACCACTATTTTTGGTAATTTGAATTTGTTTTTGACTGAGTTAACTCGAGATGATGCCCGAGTATGTGGGATTCACTTGGTGCCCTAAGGTATTTGAGCCTGGGAGTCATCAGCAAAGTATCGCTACAGGGGTTGACTCTTTTGAGTGAAACTTCAATTACCATAGAAAAATTGTAGAAATAGATAAAAATCAAAAAAATTATACAACAAAAATGAATACTCATCTTGATATTGAAACGTGATTCCACCTAACACTTATGTAATTTCCCCCTTAAATAAAGATAAACCCACATTTCTATTGTGATGCACAACACATCCTCATACTTAATTGATATTGGATGAAATGTGACAATGAATTTGAAAAAAAGAATGGGCTTGGGATTGGAATCTGCTTATGAAACTATCTTGTATTAAAATATTTTGATGGGTTTCATGATTTTTTGGTATATGGGTTTCTGGTGATCATTGTGTATTAAAATGTTTTTGGAAAAGGGAATTCGAATTTCATATTGTTGAGATATATTTTGCTCGGGAATAGAAAAACACATGTTGGGGGTGTGATTAGCCACTAAATGAGGATAACATTCATAGTTAATATACATAATATTAATGTTCTTTAGTATTCATAAACACAATTTTAGTGCATTTTACACTTTGAACATCATTTCACTTTATGATTGTAATACCTTCTTAAAATGCACTATTATGTGGTACATTTTTTAACATCATTTGAAGTACCCAATGATTCATCTTCTTCTTCATATTTTAAATTGATATTTTTGTAAATTGATATAATCTACAATATTAACATGTTTCATTCAGGGATCAATGGAGAATTCATGGAAGAAGATGAAGATATTTTGTGATGAAAGGATGCAATTCTAGAGAAGGAAGATTTGACACCAGCCCACAGATGAGACTATGGGGCCCAACATACAAGCCCAATTAATCCCAAATTTCATAGGATACTAGAAGAGATTTATAGAAACAAATAACTCGTCAAGATACAATGCTAATTCGGCCTCCATGGTGTCCATTTAGGCGGCCCAATTTAGAGATACAATTATGGGCCAGATTCTATGTCCCAGAAAAACAACCCACTAATTTGATCCTATCTCGGAATACACAACTCCAAATGGGCCCAAATTCTACAGCCGGTTAGAAGACAGCTGGAGCTCTATTTTCTTCATCTATGTCCCACTATGATTCAGCCATCTAGAAGGTCATCCAAATGCGTCTGTTCGGTGGATGAAAGTTGGCTGCCACCTCGGGTCAAATGTGGAAAAATCCAAATTCCACAAGTTTTCCACCACCTATGGCCTACCCAAATTAATTGAGATGCTTTGTAATATTGGAGGCTCGACCCAAGGCTCCCAAAATGCCTATTTTTGTCAGTGGTGGTGAAAGAGTGTTTAATTTTTGAGATTCCTTTCATTGTAATGTTATGTTGCGGTTTTGTTGTCTCAAATTTATCTTCCACATGTAAGTTGTTTTAAATCATCCTTGTTTCTTAATAAAAGTTATTCTTCTCTAATTATTCTGTTCTTCTCCTTATCACATTGATACTGTTGGTTCAAGGTGTGAACTTTTTCATACCAAACCTTGTGATATTATCACACAACCGTGGAGTGATTGTTATTTTATTGCGTTTTTTTACTTTTCCATTTCCTCCCTCATGAGTCCACTTTCCGCTTCCATTGAAACCATATAATCAATGGAGGGATAACACACTTATGGGTTGATCCAAGGGAGTAGAAAGGGGCTGGATTTGATTTTATTTTTCACCTCATTAATTTATAATCACTTCTTTAATTGATATTTTTATTTGATGATTTTTAAACTACATCGTCCTTGTTGAATTTAAGGTCACACACTTCATGTGTTAATACAAACCTTTACCTTGATGTGCTCAAAACATTGATCCTTCAAGTGTATAGGTGACTAGTATTATAGGGTGTAGGCTTTAAACCAGTAAGTGATGATGTTGTTTTATCTCCTTGAATAAACTCATCTCAAATTTAAGAAATTGAAATCATTAAAAAGAAAATATGTCCCATCCACCCTGAGCAATAACCTAGGCTCAACTCATTCTTTTAAATTGAATTCCCTTAAATCTGTTAGTTATCCTATAAACTCATCTAAAATAAATCCATGTTGGACACTTCATAGCTGAATATAGTCCATAGAATGTGCGTGTCTATAGGTTACTTCTTCGGTTTCTATGGATTCGACAACCCAAGCTAGACTACAAGGACCGTTCTACCTTCATCTTTTGGGTAAATTTGAGCGAGAATCAAGGGTTTAATGCACTAATGTTATTTAATAAGGGTTTATTATTCACTATTTTTTAGAAATAAATAATTATCATTGAATATTGTAAATTATTATCATTATAAAAAAATTATTGTTATTAATAAAACTTATTTTCAACCCCATATTGAGGAATTGCCCAATCAAATTAAAAAGTATAAATACATGCCAATATTGCATATTAAAACTAGATATTATCAAATAATTAAATCATGGTAACATATACCAAAGATATAAATCTACATATGATATGAAAAATGATATATCATATTGATTACATTTATACTAAATGATTCAAATTCTATCATAATATATGTTATTAATAGAGACTAAATATAACAATTTAATTATTTTGTATTCATTATTAATTTTATCTTCAAATATTCATAGCTTAATTAATAATGATAATTGAATTTTAGTAATATTTTTATGACCTAAAAAAGGTAAAATTAAAATCCAAGTTCAACATTTTGGAATACTTTCTGTGAATAGTATCATTCTGGAGTCCTAAAATCCAAATAAAATCTATGTATATTGATCCATTAAAGAAAGAGGTGATTAAACATATACTAGAATAAAATATTTTAAAAAATATTTAAAGATTTTATAGTTTGGTAGGATACTATTCAGTCATTTTGAGGATGCTTACATCATATTCAAACCTCTTACCCATGTCAAAATAAAATTAACAAATGTTTCTCAGGACTAAATAATGTTAAGACATATTCATGGATATTAAGAAGAGGTTTCCATTATACATGATTACACCATATATTATGGTTAACAATGGGTTTTTATATAAAATCATTCCTAAAAGGATAAATTTTTGTGTTTCCTAATAAAAACTACTAGGTGATGAATTACACTTGTTGTTAATTAAATACCCCTAAAAATTATTCTTGATGCATGAATTATATATAAAAACAATAATTTTTTCATTGATGATTTGGAGGTGTTATCTTTAGGGAGAGAAGATTGTATATATATCAATCAAAATATATTAATGTATATATTCACATAAATGGGGGTAAACATGGACTAAATATGATGCCTATAATTATTCATAACTTATGATTACTCGATACATTTACACCGTAAGAATGAAATCTAGGTGAAATTTGATCTATATATAAAATATCATGAATCTATATCCACGATGAGAACAAAAATAGATATAATCTTCATAATCATATAAAACATTTGTTATGTCAAAAGTCTTCTTTTGGCTTTTACATCATGTTTTGGAAATCACAAATATATTCTATGTCATGTTTTGGAAATCTCAAAAGTATTCTATCATATGTTTGTAAATAACAAATTGTCTTTTATCATGTTTATCGTATCGTACGATGTTGATCGTACCGACCAAAACGTATCGTACTGACTCTGTCAAACGTATCGTACTGACTCTGTCAAACGTATCGTACTGACTCTGTCAATCGTATAATACTGACTTTGCTATTCAGATAATCATTATTTGTTTTGGTACTTTGTCAAAAACTCTCTCTGCATATGAATCGTACTCATGTTTTACATTTCTATATATCTCTTATCCTAACGAAACAATGTCGTTGAGTTAGTTATATACTAATCAAAACGATGTCGTGCTTTCTGTTTCAATATGACCGTTGGAGGCAATATGACCGTTGGAACCCGAGGCCTATAAATAGGAGGTCATTTGAAGCTGAGAAAATACTGATGAACGAAGAGACTCTGTGAACTACGAAGTTTTTAGAGAGAGACACTGTGACTTCTCTCATCAGCCTTGTGCGTCCGATCATCGTATCGAGGGATTTCAAGTAATTGAAAGACAGAGGTGCCGATTACCTGCAAAATCGAGGGCTGCCGGGGATAGGCAGACAGACGAGCCGATCATCGTATCGAGGGCTGCTGGGGATAGGCAGACAGACAAGCCGATCATCGTATCGAGGGCTTCCGGGGATAGGCAGAAAGACGTACCGATCATCGTATCGAGGGCTCACCAAGGTGTTGGTGAGACAGACCTTTTATCCTAGGTGAAAGGATAACCCTTCTCTTTGGGTTAAAAGAATTGTATTACTTTTACATTTCCGCTGTTGTATTAGAAAGGGATTTGTATTGCTTCCTTTCTTCTTTACATATTCAATTGTAATTGTTTCAATTACAATCATTCCATTACATATTGTATTGATTGATTCTATACGCTTTAAGATAGAATCATTCATATTTGTATTACTCTGATTATTGTGTTCACCTTGAATACAATTGTTTTTCTTTACAATAGTATTACAATACATCATACCTTTTACATTCAATACAATTGTGGGTGTTTGTATTTGTATTAGTTTAAAATCTTTTAAACTAATCTCTTTGTTACTAAAACTCAAGGTTTTTAAAACCTACAATTCACCCCCCCTCTTGTATTGTTCCATCTAATAGACTTTTATATCGACTATTCGATCCAACAATTGGTATCAGAGGAGGTTTTCCACTGATTTGTATTACTAGCTTTATTTCTTATTACTTTCTTAAATACTTACTACACTAACGTGTGGAGTGGAAAAGTTGTTTTTGTTATATTAGATGGCAGGAATGAATATCAGATCAATAGATAATCTGAATCCTTCTAGACCACCAATCTTTGATGGGAATGATTATGAGTATTGGAGAGATCGTATGAAGACTTTCGTCATCAATACTGGTGTAGACAATTTTATTATGCTTACTGGGGGTTACAAAATTCCTGACAAAGAAGTTAGTACTTTCACAAATCAAGAGAAGCAAGAATATAAACTGAATTACAAGGTACGCAATACTTTATTATGTTCTATGACCAGGAATATATATAGCCAGATATCTTCATGTGAAGCAGCCAACTGTATTTGGAAGAAATTAGAAGTCACTCATTTTGGTACATCCAAGGTTATAGAAACAAGGAGAGCAATGCTACGAGCAGAGTATCATGGATTTGTTTTTCCTTATGGAGAGCAAGTATGTAAAGTGCAACAAAGGTTTATGAAAATTTTCAATAGCTTACAATCTATGGGAGAAAAAGGTCTTGATGATGAAGCTCTTGTTAATAAGATTATAGATATTATGCCAAATGAATGGGAGTCAAAAAGAACAGCTATTGATGAAAATAGAAAAGTTTCCCAGATTACTCTTGATGAACTCTTTGGAACTCTTCTACAGCACGAGACAAGAATGAAAAGAGATGCTGATTTCAATAAGAAGAAGAATGGGAATGGAAGTGTAGCTTTTGCATCTAAAGCTAAAACACCTGAAAGGGTTACAAGGTCTAAATCCAAGAAAGTTGTTGTTTCTGATTCAAGTGATTGTAATCTTTCAGACAATGAGTTAGCTAATCTTGCTCGGAGGATGAACAAGATTGTGGGAAAGAATGATTTTCAATATAGATTCAAAAAGAAAGATAGGAAAGATAGGAAAGATTCAGAGGTAACTTGTTATGAATGCAAGAAAGCAGGACATATAAGGCCTGATTGTCCTTTACTGAAGAGGAAAGATAGAAAAGAGAAACACTCTGAAAGAAACAAGAAAAGGTTTTATAAGACGAAGAAAGGCTTGAAAGCAAATGATAAATGGAGTTCAAGTGGTAGTGATTCCTCAGATGATTCTTCAGAATATGAGACGTCAGGACAAAGGAATATTGGACTTCTAGCCAGACTACCAATTGAAGATCATTGTCTCATGGCTAAGGTACACAATGCTGAAGCTGTTACAAATGTCTCTTTAAATGCAAATTATGTTGATAATAAATATTATGAATCTTCAAATGATGAACCCTCATCATCAGAAGATGATACTTTACCTTCTTTTGAAGAAGTCTCTAGATTTTCTAAGTTACTTGAAAATGAAAATTCTAAACTCAAAAAGAGATTTGAAAAAGCAAATTCTAGAATTTCTATTTTGACTAAAGAAGTATCAGATCTTTCTAAATATCTTGATGGGAAAACTTCTGCTTTTGAAAGTATTTTGAAAACCCTTGAGAAAGTCAAATCTGAAAAAGATAAACTTTCTAAGGATCTTGAAGCTGCTATTTCAAAGAAAAACATTTTAGAGTCTAACTCTAGTTCTAATTCAAATGTTTTAGAAAAAAAGAATTTGGTTTTAAAACTAAAGTCAGAGATTTTATCCTTGAAAAAGTTTTTGTCAAACTTTACTCATGGAAAAGAAAACTTTGATAGGATGTACTCTCAAATAAGACCTTTGAGAAATCATTCTGGTCTTGGTTTTACTTATTCCAAACCTGTTTTTAGTAATAACTATTTTGTTCCTCAAAAAACCATTTTTTGTTCCAAGTGTCAATGTGGTGGACATTGGAGAAGAGATTGTTCTCTTAACAAAACTCAATCCTTAGGATTTCATAAAGCTCATTTTGCAAAACAAATGTGGATTCCTAAAATTCTTTTATCTAATCCTTCTGGATCCAAACAAGTTTGGATTCCGAAAATCTAATTGTTTCTTTTTCAGGAAAACGAGAAGTGTATCAATAAGAACATTTGGTACATGGATAGTGGTTGCTCTCGACATATGACTGGAAACAAAGATTTCTTTGAAAAGGTTATCAAAACAAAAGGTGGAAAAGTTACCTTCGGAGATAATGCTCAAGGAAAGATTGTTGGTATAGGTAATATCGTTTTTCTTGGAAAAGTTCTTATTTCAAATGTTTTGTTTGTTAATGGTCTTAAGCACAATCTCATCAGCATAAGTCAATTATGTGATGAAGGTTACCTTGTGAATTTTAGAAATGATAAGTGTCTAGTTCACAATTCCAAGGATGAATTCATTCTATCTGCCCATAGGCAAGAGAATGTTTACACTATTAACTTAGAAGACCTTAGGAACCAAAACTTACCTTGTCTAAGTGTAATAGAAGACCAATCGTGGCTATGGCATAGGAGATTAGGACACTGTAATTTGAGAAACCTAAGAAAACTCTCAAAGAAAGGACTTGTAAAATGGCTACCAGATCTTAGATATGATTCTTCAAAAGTCTGTGATCCTTGTCAGTTTGGCAAGCAACATAAAACTAGCTTTAAACCAATTAATGAAGTTTCAACTTCTAATGCATTACAGCTTGTGCATATGGATCTGTTTGGTCCTTCACAATCTGGAAGCATTGGAGGCAAATACTATGTATTTGTTTTAGTTGATGACTTTACTAGATTTACATGGGTCTACTTTCTCACAAAGAAATCTGAAGCCTTTTCGTATTTCAAAACTTTTAGAGCCCAAGTTAAAAATGAGAAAAACCTACCATTGATAACTATTCATAGTGATCATGGTGGTGAATTTCAAAACTCATATTTTGAAACTTTTTGTAGTAAGGAAGGTATTACTCACAATTTCTCAGCACCAAGAACTCCTCAGCAAAATGGTGTTGTTGAAAGAAGAAATCGTATTCTTCAGGAAATGACTCGAACCATGTTGAGTGAATACTCAATTGCTAAGCATTTTTGGGCTGAAGCTGTAAGTACTGCCTGTTATACTATAAATCGTGTTTTAACTAGACCATTTCTTAATAAAACTCCTTACGAGTTATGGACTGGCCGAAAACCTAAAGTTTCTTACTTCAAAGTTTTTGGATGCAAAGTATTCATTCTGAATACAAAAGAAAATTTACACAAATTTGCACCAAAATCTGATGAAGGAATCTTTCTAGGCTATTCCACAACCTCTAAGGCTTATAGAGTTTTCAATAAAAACACTTGTACTGTTGAAGAAACAGTACATGTAAAATTTTATGAAACTAACCCTTTTTTTTCAACCAACCCAATCCTACATCCTCGGATGTGTTTTCTAAAGATGTTTATCAACCTTTGTTAGAAGAACATTCTGATAAGGAAAATGTTCAAGAAAGTGTTCCTGAAACATTTACCACAGAAGATTTTCTACCATATGTTGATGAACAGGTTTTACAAAACCAAAATCAATTGTTTCTTAGGAATCATCCCAGTGATAATATCATTGGTGATATAAATCAACCTGTAAGGACCAGAAATTCCTTAAGAAATGAAATAGAACATCTTGCTTTTCTTTCCCAATTTGAACCTAAAAGTCCAAGTGAGGCTTTAGGTGATGATCATTGGATCAAAGCAATGCAGGATGAACTAAATGAATTTGAAAGGAATCAAGTCTGGACTTTAGTTGAAAGACCTAAAGAAACAACTATAATTGGTGTAAAATGGGTTTTCAGAAACAAGTGTGATGAAAATGGAATCATTGTAAGAAATAAAGCAAGACTTGTTGCTAAAGGCTATAATCAACAAGAGGGAATAGACTATGAAGAAACATATGCTCCTGTAGCTAGACTTGAATCTATTCGCATTCTATTAGCCTTCGCGGCATATTTCAATTTCAAACTATTTCAAATGGATGTCAAATGTGCTTTTTTAAATGGTTTTGTTCAAGAAGAAGTTTTTGTCGAACAACCTCCTGGTTTTCTAGACCCAAAACATCCTGATCATGTCTTTAAACTTACCAAGGCTCTATATGGTCTTAAACAGGCTCCTAGAGCATGGTATGATAGACTTACAGGATTTCTTTTACAAAACAATTATAGAAAAGGTACAGCTGATCCAACTCTTTTTATCAAAATGGAAAACAAAAATGTTTTGGTTGTCCAAATCTATGTTGATGACATCATATTTGGATCAACTCAGAAATCTTTAACCGATTCTTTTGCAAATTTAATGAAATCTGAGTTTGAAATGAGTATGATGGGTGAGTTAACATTCTTTCTAGGTTTTCAAATATCTCAAAAACCAGAAGGAACTTATATATCTCAATATAAGTATATTAAAGACTTACTCAAAAAGTATGGATTTGACAAAACTAAAAGTATTAGCACCCCAATTGGTACCTCAAATACTCTTGATCTTGATGAAACTGGGAAACCAGTAGATCAAACAATTTTTAGAGGTATGATAGGGAGTTTGCTATACTTGACAGCTAGTCGACCCGACTTGATGTTTTCTGTATGCTTATGTGCAAGATATCAATCTAATCCAAAAGAGTCTCACTTAAAAGCCGTAAATAGAATCTTTCGGTATTTAAAAGACACTATGGATTTAGGACTATTCTACTCTTCTGGAAATGATTTTGTTTTAAAAAGTTTTTCAGATGTTGACTTTGGTGGTTGTAGAATGGATAGAAAAAGTACATCTGGAACTTGTCATTTCTTAGGAGATTCTTTGGTTTCTTGGTCTTGCAAGAAACAACACTCAGTAGCACTCTCCACTGCTGAAGCTGAATATGTAGCAGCTGGAAGTTGCTGTGCTCAAGTATTGTGGATGCAGCACACACTCACTGACTATGGTTTGAGTTTCTCCAAAACTCAAATTCTGTGTGATAATACAAGTGCCATAGCTCTTAGTAAAAACCCAGCACATCACTCTCGTGCAAAACACATAGATGTTAGGCATCACTTTCTTAGTGATCACACACAAAAAGGAGATATTGTTTTACAATTTATCGGAACGCAAGAACAACTTGCTGATATTTTTACAAAATCTTTACCTTCCGATAGATTTGAATTTATAAAACAGAAGCTAGGAATGATTACAATAAAATAATCATTCATATCTACTTCCTGTTTTACATCTCTCCTAATAGAAAGAAACTCCTCGTAGAAAGGGGGAGGACATTTCTTTATGTCTTTATGTTTCTTATCTTTAAATATTTACTCTCTTTATATATGTTTCTTTCTGTTTATAGTATTGACAGTTTTATTGTTTCATTTTAAGTTTTCATGTTTATCGTATTGACCATTTCAGTTTTTCTGTTTATCGTATTGAAATTCTTTTCCATCGTACCATTCAATAATTTTTGAATCGACCGATGATAGTGTTCAAATTCTTTTCCATCGTACCATTCAATAATTTTTGAATCGACCAATGATGGTATTGAAATTCTTTTCCATCGTACCATTCAATATTTTTTGAATCGACCGATGATAGTATTCAAATTCTTTTCCATCGTACCATTCAATATTTTTTGAATCGACCGATGATAGTATTCAAATTCTTTTCCATCGTACCATTCAATATTTTTTGAATTGACCGATGATAGTATTCAAATTCTTTTCCATCGTATCATTCAATATTTTTTTTGTATCGACCGATGATAGTATTGAGATTGTTTTCCATCGTACTGTCGGTTAATGGTAACAACTATTTTACATCGTACGGTCCGACCATAGTAATGACTTTGTTTTCCATCGGCATCATATTTTTTTTCCTTACGATTGTTTCTTTGATACTTACCAAATCCAACAATCACCTTTTGTTCTCCGACAAGTATCTTTTTCAATTTTTATTTTATTTTCATTCTTTGTTTTAATCCTAACCATTGATCTGGTATTATCTAATCTCGACCGTAGAAGTTCAACGGTCATCTCTTTTTTTGCCTATAAATACCCCCCATCCCCTCCCCAAACCCACATTGATTGTTCAGGAATTGAGGCGAAGCTCTGCTCCCCCAGCTATAAACAATCGTACGATCTTCTCAATCGGCATCATCTTTATGTCTCAATCCTCTGCCAACACTCCCGCTGAAATGTCTTCAAAGACTTTTACAGAGAAAGACTTTCACAGAGAAAGGTTAGTATCCCGAGAATTCTTCGATATGTACGATTCTACAATCAAGAGGATTATTTTGTTTCAAGGATGGGAACATCTCTGTGTGGAAAAGCCTGATACTCAAGATCCAGTTCTTTTTGATGAAGTTTGTCAATTTTACAAAACTGTGTCTTTCGACAAAGATATGACTATAAACTTCGCTGTGTACGATCGAAAATTATCCATGTCTGTGAAACAAGCGGTACACTTTCTGAACGTTTCTATAGAAGGGGATTCATTCTGTCCATCTCACAAACTACCAGAGGAAGTTGGTACGTTTAATAGAGAGAGTGCTGAAAAATCTTTGTTTGTTGTTAATGAGGGAAAGAGGAAAGTTTATCATCTTTCACCGGACAATCGGTTTGTCACTTTATGGATGAAAGGTTTTCTTGTCCCAAGGAAAGGGGATAGAGAAACTCTTAAAGTTTCTGATGTCTTTATGCTCGATTATCTTGTGAATATGAGGAATGTGAATCTCATGGGATATATTTTTGAAACCGTCAAGAATGTCAAGAAAGGAGGGATTAAATCCCAGATAATAATGTATCCAGACATCCTTACAAAATTCATTCTTGAGAGTATGAAGTTTTGTAACATTCCTTTGAAAGGAAAACCTATGGATTTGTGGCCGTCTTTCATTAATAAGAGTACGATGAAAAAGCTGAATGTTTGTTTTGATTCAAATTCAAAACTTTTTGTCAGAGATGTAGAAGCTGAATTGCCTGAAAATCAATCGGCACCTATGCCAGCCAAAGACAATCAATCCGCCGGTGTTACTCGAAAGTCTGATCCGCAGACTAGTTCAAAGCCGAAGAAGAAGAAGCCGAGGTACAGTAAGGAAGTTGTAGCCAAATGGAGAAAGGACAAGGAACAGAGAAAAGAGGGTGATCCGAAGTTTGGTCTTGATCCTGCTGAGGCTTTTGCAGAAAGAATAACGGTAGAAGAAACCCTTCAAGCTGAAAAGAAAAAGAAGACTCTTTTGAAAAGAAAGGCTCAGGACTTTGATATTTCTAAATTCTTGAAAGCAGTTGAAGATGCTAGTGCTCAACTAACTGTGGAAGTGCATCAAGAACCCATCGTACAGAGTTTGCCTGAGAAAGAAAAAGGAAAACAAGTGATAGAAGAAGTGGAAGTAGAAGAATGAGATTTTCTGTTAGAATTTCTTCAAAGTTCAAAGAAAAGTAGAGAGGAATCGCTTCAAAAGCTGAGCGAAGGTGTTCAACAAACTCCTCATGCCGATCAGGAAAAATCTTTGGACAGGATGTCATCTCGAGAAAAGCAAGATGCTCAATCTTCTCAATCTGATAAAGTAGTTGTCATTAGTGACAGAGTGGAAGAAGAAAGAAAGCAGAAAGAAAAAGTGAAAGGGAAACAACCAGTTGTTGATTCAAGCAGATCGTATGAACTAGCATCGTACGATGATGATACCGATTCAGAGCATACAATCTCTCTCAAGAAGAGTGATTACATTGTTCAAGTTTTGAGAAGGATGGAGAAAACCATTCCTTATTTTCCGAGGCTGGAAGGAAAGATTGATTTTATCACTGAAAATCAGAGAAAGAAGTTTGGATCTGTAAAAGAATTGAGAAAGAAAGTCTTGTCTGTTGAAGCCGATCTGAAAGTTCTTTCGGAAAGCTCAGTTGCTCATAAGAAAGCTTGTAATAAGATGACCAAGTGGTCATACAAAACAGAGAGCTCAATCAATGACCATGAGATTGCTATTGAAGATATAAGAAGGTTATCAAATGAGCTTGCAATTGCTTTCAACAAGCTTGATAAAGAAACAATTGAAAGGCTGAACCTTTTGTCGTCACAAAGAGCCGATGTTCCTTCAGTGAAAGATTTGCAAGAGAGGATGAATGCTTTCCAATCTGAATTCTCGAAGGTTTCATCTTTCAAAGATGAAATGGTTTTACTGAAGAATCAAAATTCCGAGTTGTCCAAGGATAACAAGACTCTGCAAAACAGAATTAATACCCTTGAAGAAGTAATCAGAGTACAGGAGGAGACCATCAGAAATCAAGATCAGATTTTTGCGGATCAACAGGAGCTTCTCAAAACTCAGGGTGAATCAATTTCTGAAGACAAGAAGGAGATCAAGAAGATGAAAGCTGTGCTTCATGAGCTTATAAAGAAGGAGAAGGAAAGAGAAAACAAATGATTGTTGTATTTGTTTCTTTTGGAACTTGTTTGTTTTGTAATAACTCTTATAATCCTTTCTCTTTTTTCCATTGTCTTGTATTACTTCACTAACTCTTCCAGACAATTCGAGATTCCTCCTTTCTTTTTGTAAATCACAAAGGGGGAGAATATTTACAAAGCAAAGGTTGTTTTACAAAGGGGGAGAATGCATTACAATGCTCTTAAGGAAAATCTGAATACAATCCTTAGGAAAGTCAATACCTAAGGGGGAGTTAGTTGTATTCAATTTTCTTATTCAGAAGAGTTTTCAATAACTCAGGGGGAGATAAGTTTTTCTTGTTTCATTTACTTTGTGTGTTTGTGCTTTCCAAAAAGGGGGAGATTGTTAAGTCAAAAGTCTTCTTTTGGATTTTACATCATGTTTTGGAAATCAAAAATATATTCTATGTCATGTTTTGGAAATCTCAAAAGTATTCTATCATATGTTTGTAAATAACAAATTGTCTTTTATCATGTTTATCGTATCGTACGATGTTGATCGTACCGACCAAAACGTATCGTACTGACTCTGTCAAACGTATCGTACTGACTCTGTCAAATGTATCATACTGACTCTGTCAATCGTATCGTACTGACTTTTCTATTCAGATAATCATTATTTGTTTTGGTACTTTGTCAAAAACTCTCTCTGCATATGAATCGTACTCATGTTTTACATTTCTATATATCTCTTATCCTAACGAAACGATGTCGTTGAGTTAGTTATATACTAATCAAAACGATGTCGTGCTTTCTGTTTCAATATGACCGTTGGAGGCAATATGACCGTTGGAACCCGAGGCCTATAAATAGGAGGTCATTTGAAGCTGAGAAAATACTGATGAACGAAGAGACTCTGTGAACTACGAAGTTTTTAGAGAGAGACACTGTGACTTCTCTCATCAGCCTTGTGCGTCCGATCATCGTATCGAGGGCTTTCAAGTAATTGAAAGACAGAGGTGCCGATTACCTGCAAAATCGAGGGCTGCCGGGGATAGGCAGGCAGACGAGTCGATCATCGTATCGAGGGCTGCCGGGGATAGGCAGACAGACAAGCCGATCATCGTATCGAGGGCTGCCGGGGATAGGCAGACAGACGTACCGATCATCGTATCGAGGGCTCACCAAGGTGTTGGTGAGACAAACCTTTTATCCTAGGTGAAAGGATAACCCTTCTCTTTGGGTTAAAAGAATTGTATTACTTTTACATTTCCGCTGTTGTATTAGAAAGGGATTTGTATTGCTTCCTTTCTTCTTTACATATTCAATTGTAATTGTTTCAATTACAATCATTCCATTACATATTGTATTGATTGATTCTATACGCTTTAAGATAGAATCATTCATATTTGTATTACTCTGATTATTGTGTTCACCTTGAATACAATTGTTTTGCTTTACAATAGTATTACAATACATCATACCTTTTACATTCAATACAATTGTGGGTGTTTGTATTTGTATTAGTTTAAAATCTTTTAAACTAATCTCTTTGTTACTAAAACTCAAGGTTTTTAAAACCTAAAATTCACCCCCCCTCTTGTATTGTTCCATCTAATAGACTTTTATATCGACTATTCGATCCAACAACATTGATATAGAAATCGTACATGATGTGATGAAATGAATTTCTTCCTAATTAATTATTCAACTGACTGATAATGTAACGATTCGAGAGACCTTTATGGATGATATAGATCAATAGGAAAATCTGAGAATTATTATTAAGTTAAATTGTTACACTGATGAAGTTATATAATTTGTAACCCAAATATGTGACCCATCCCATAGTAGAATGTGGATATTTTAGATGATATAAATATCTCATAATTATCTATTATCCAAGGAAAAAATATTTACAAGGATCGCAAGAAAAATTATTGGGGGATTACATTAAAAGGGTGATTGTGGCTATGCATATAGATACATAGTTTAATAGAATGTTAAGCATGAATTATAGATATCTGTAGGGACTATATGACTATTACAAAGACCTATATTTAAATTTGATAAAATAATATTTTATTTTTTCATACGTAATTTGATGCCCTATAATGAAACAAATTTCTTCCTAGTTGTGGTGGATAGATTTAATAATATAGAAAACTTTATCACTATTTTAGATAATATCTCACTTGATCTACATGATACAATTAACATAAAATATGTGGTAAGAATAAATGTAGTACGACATTGAATTATATTTAATATTGATCTAGGATTCACATGGAATTTATAATGAAGTCATACTTAATCATTGGATACATAAATATATATTATCAATGATTATCATCCTAAAAAAGAATGTTATTGTGAAAAGAATATTCAGACATTGAAATATATTATATAGAAACTGGTGAAACCCATTAAAATGGATTCTGAAACCATATTTAATTTCTACAAATCCTATATAATATAGCTTTGACAATATATTAAAAATTGTACAATATATTGAACTATATGGTAGAATATATACAACACTAACATAATGGGATTAACTAGAAAATATAAAGTTTTTCCACCAAATAATTCACAATAATTGACGATCATGTATTTATTCATTCCATGTAATATAAATGTACTTAGAACAAAATAGAAAAAATTCATTATAATTGAGGATTTCTATAAATTTATGTTGGTGAAAAATAATTCATTAAAATATAAATACGGTTTTGAGTTGTTATATTATTAAAAAGGGTTAATATAAGAAAAAGTTATGTTATCCCCTTTGAGATTCTTGATTAAATTTGACATGTATTGTATAACCGAGGATTTTCACCAAATCCCTATGAAGTGTATAAATTGTTCCATTTATCACTTTTTATTATGTGCATACAAGTTCCATCCAATGTAATAATCAAAAATTGTATATAGTTAGGACATAACCCCTCATATAAGGAATAACTGATGGAGATAATAGATATAGAGGTAGAGTAAAAATGAAAAAATATTAAAATTATATTAATGTTATTTTAGAGAAATCATATTTTTGAAATATTTACATGAGATCCCAAATATGTAATTGGGCAAAAGGAAACTCATATGTTTTCATATAAGTGTAGAAATGTATTGTAATTTTTTATGTTGCGAATGTAACCAATGAAAAATTTAATATGATATTTCCATTATATAAATCCTTTTGGGTTTGATAGATTCAAAAAATCCTATAGAAAAAAATCAATAAATTAAATAATTTATTATGATATCTTATTATAAGACATGTTAAATATTATTACATTAATAAAAATCCATACAATTCATGTCTATAAGAATTATTGGAGGATAAAAACAATATTTAAATAAAAATACAATGAAATTTAAATATTCATCACCACAATATTCCTTATATTTGATATATTTAATTATAAAAATGAATATATACAATGATTTTAGAAATATTAAATATATTTTGACAGATAAATGAATATATTAGATGATTTCAGTGCAGTAGAATGAGTAGAATATTGAAATTTAGTATGTTCTCCATCCATATATTCATTGTTAATATGGTCATTGGATATAAGATTGATGCATATATAGTAATTGGGTATATGTGTAACATATATATATATATAATGAAAATTTTATAGGAACTTGGTAGGTAAAAAATTAATAAACATTTTATATTTGGTATTTAATTAATATATATTATATATAATGGAAATAAAATTTCTTTTCAAAATATCAGTTAAATAAAATTCATTTTCATAATTTAATATACTTAATGAATTAAATTAATTAAATGAATTTTATATGTTAAAATATTTATTTTAATAACAATTCATTTATAAAAAAATTGTGATGTCTATAAATAATTATTTGTAATGAATTATCATTAAATTTATTTACTATTAAAAGGCATATTCTCTAATTAATTTTTGCAATGTATTTTTTATTTTAATCCTAATAAACAAAATTGATAACATTGAAATAATTTTTAACATAATTTATTATATATATAATAAAATAAATTAACACTAATAGAATCATTATCGATTGGTGAAAAATTATAATTAAATTATTATATGTATGCAAATATATTTTTCTAAATTTTTTTATAATGTTTATTATTCATTTAATATTAATTTACTAATATTAATAATTTTTATTTGAATTAATGGAGTAATATATTGGAATTAATATTTCAAAATTATGTATGATATGTCATGTTATTTTTTTAGAAAAAAATTAATTACCATTATAAATAATAAATAAAGTAAAAAAACAAAAAACGGTGATATATAAATGGAATCATTTGCATAAAAATTAATTATATATAAAAACATTATAGAATAGTTTTTTTATTTGTGGGATTGAATTATAAATTATGAAAAAATATCATCTTTTCATACTCACAATAGTCTAATTTCGTCATATATTTTCTCTTACCCAAACTCGTGTTTCTTAAACATTGACCTTATTTTCAAATATAAATTGATTCCTCATTTAACCACTCTTGAAAACATTTATCAAGTATATTTCTATTAAATATAGTACCAATTATCATTTCTTGATGTTATCTCAAAATTTTAATTTATTTTTTTATATGATGTTTTTCTAAGGAATTCATTTTGAATAAAGTTGTTCAATAATGATTTATTCAATCAATATAGATAACCAATTAATATTCGTCATTTCAATTTTTATTCACTAATAGAATAATCATAAATCCTATCAAACATGATTTTATTGTATTTTTAATATCAAAATTATTCATTAAAAATCATATTACAGCCTTATTAATTCATATTCATCTTTATTCATTCTTTATAACATGTTCTTCATTGTGTGTGTTTAACCACCCACATGAATTATATTAAAAAAATGAACATGAATGATTATTGGAACCAATATAATGGTATTATATTATATATTTTATAATTTTTTCTTATATTTTCGGACTTATATTCAGTATATAATAATATAAATATATCAATTGGTAAATTTAATCCTATTCATTGATTAAAAATCCATATAAAAGAATAATTATATTCTAATTTTAAAAAATAATCACCAAAACGTATATAAGAAAAACCAGAATCTCTGTAACATTATAAAACCCATAAATATCAGCTTCATTCCATTATTATGTGATTAAAATATGTGAAATGAATGTGTAGAAAATCAAAAAAATTAAGCAAGTGTGGAATGAATTGAATAACTAACAAACAGTTACTAATTTTAATAGTAAATGTGAAATAACTATGAGAAAAGAAATAAAAAAGTGAAAGTTATTAAGAAAAAAACATATAAATATAGTTCTTATATAGATTAAAAAAATCAAAAAAATTTCATACAAATTATTAGAGCATGTCGTTCTATGTCAGATTCCATGGTAAGCGTTCTTCATTTAAATTTCTATTTACGGAGTGATATTTCATATTATGAAACTATTATATATTATATGATATATTTAATATAAAATTAAATTTATCTTTAAGAAATCAATTTTCTTGAATTTCATTTATATTATTATTTCTTGATTTCCTTTACTTATTCATTTGACGTATTCATTATCAAAGTTATAAGGGTGTTTCATTACTCAGTATTCATTCCGTGAGACACAATCTCTCCCAATGGAATATATACATATACATTTTATAAATTTTGAAACATATATATAATATTATAATTTCTATTAATATCTATGGATGTAATAATGTTATATCAAAATCAACTTCTTTAAGTTTTTTAACACCAGATAAAAAATATTTCATTTTAAGAATATTTATCATACTATTTTTTGTGTATTTATACTCCATGTCAGTAGTCATTATTAATATAGACACTATTATCATATTTTAAATGATAAATATTTCTGGATTTTTCTCCCTATCATATATTTCATTTCTACAATTGAAAAGAAAATTTTACAATTTTTATAACGTGTGGTGTTTTCTAACTTTCTAAAAATCTGAAATACTTATTCATTTCTACAAATGTCTCTTTAATATTTTATAAATAATAACTTATTATAAATAATAATTTATTTTTTTTGGTGGTTACATTTGTTGATTTATTAATTTTTAATGTATTTTTAACAAATTTTTTAATTTTTAAAAACTTTTTTTAATGTAGAGTATAACATAATTACCAAAATAATAAAAATAATTCGTATAATTTTACTTTAATTAATTTGATATTATGTAAAAAAATTATCTTAAATTGACTTATTATTCAAATATCACCCTCCATGTTCTCTTATTTTTTTTCTTTTAGTTTGTTAATGAAATATTGGAATCTTCCAACACAATTCATAATTACTTCATATGTAATTCATCATGAAAATGTAATGAAACCGTTATCATTACATGACGGATGGGGATAAAATTATATTTCAACCTAATAAATTTATTATTTCATCATGATTATTTTTTATATGAAATGTGATAATTTTTTTTAGTTAGTGGAGACATGATTTAAAAAGAGAGGTGAGCAATGTGACATAATAATTAATGTATCATGATTATAATTGTTTATGATAATGTGTCTTAAAGATCAATACATCCTTTATTATGGAAATTATTTCCTACATTGAGACTCTATTAATGATTTAATAATTTTTTTTAAATCCATGATGGTAATATTATTAGGGCTGGTCACCACAATTCTACTGATTTAATAAAAATTTAGTAATAAATGGGAACATATTTATATATTATATGTGTATATATTTTTGTACATGGTATTTATACAATAGATTAAATATATATAACTTGGTATTTGAGTATTTCTTTTAATACAATAATGTTGTAGGTGTTGTGGTATTTGGAATTGTCTCCAAATGGGGATTCATACATATCCCAATAAAGAAAAATAAAACACACATAATTTGGGCTCTCTTAATGAAACATGAATTATGTTTTATGAAACTATGTCATGGTCAATGGTTATTTCTTTTAAGGTATTTCTTATATTACCATGTGAAATAAATTAAAATTTCATGCATCCATGACCTAACACTAGGTTTTATATGTTCAGGTGTCGATGTCCTATGGGATGTTTTGATTAAACCTCTTGTTCGATACCTATATTTTTATTAAATAATAATTAATTCCACATATTTTTAGTATTACTTTTTAGAGTTTTTAAACAATTATATTCCATGTATATTAATGTATTATGGAACAAAAAATTATTTTATACAGTGTAAAATTGTGTAACTAGGGATACATGTTGATTATTGTAGAGAAAATGTTTGTGTGGAGATTATGTATGCATGAATATTTTTTATTCATATATCCTATTATAAATAAATAAAATAGTTTATTAATAGTAACATACATAATATAGACCTCATAAGACATGTAATCTAGTGAGTAATATATACCTTTGAGAAAGGATTTACCCTTATGAAATGTGTCCCTCTGAGATAGAGGTTCTTACAGGGAACGTATCCATATATAGATGGGTTTCATAGTGTATATGGACCTATGGGGATGATTTGGGTCTCTCTAATATATCACATTTATATGTGTATTTTTATAACTAATTATTTAAATGAAATAAATCATTAATAATGGAACTTATGGTGATTACACCACGTATGAGGGATAATATTTTCATTAGAGTATGAATAATACCTATAGAGATGACACATATATTACTTAGAGATTCCTAAAATGGTTGGAGATACATATAAAGGTTGATTTTAGTGATTATTCCTAGTATAATAACCATGATATTTTTCTATCACTTTGATCATAAAAACTGTTTCAATTGGGTTCACATGATAGTAAGATATTGGATATAGGTCACCCAATATTGGTAGAATGATACAAGGTAGGGTTCACTAGAATCCTCATGATTAAGTCCCCCTTTATCATGGGGATACAAGATATGGATTTCTCTAGTAGTTAAATTATTCTTGGAGTAATTTATATTTGGGATCCATAATTTTTGTAATAAATTATAGATGGGTTCTGTGTTGATGGGCATGAGAGCCTTATCATCTAAGCAATGTGTTTCGGAGGAGTCCTAGATAGATTTTCTCCATGGATAAATGAACCCTAGAAGATAATTTTGGTTGAATTCCACTAAATAGATGATTTAAAAAATATAAATTATATTAGGTATGATTGATTTTAATTAATTGTGTTCATTCTAAAGTTACCCTCCATGAGTAAGATGCTTCTCAGTTTTTGAAACTTTGTCATGACCCATCCTCGGGGCCCATGTCGTGACAACCCCAAGCCCGCCTTCCATAGGCCAGGGGATGGGGACTAGCACCAAAGGTAAAATCCTGATAAAAGGGAAGGAATTTCATTTTAACCTGTAACACACACACATTCTGAACACAAGTAATAGATGCAACAAATGAAAATAATCACTATGTAAAACCAGTAAAAAGTAAGTGCTGAAAGGAAAAGTGTCGGAAATACATGCCCAACAGTAAATGTAATCTACAGAAAAGTAAACAACTACTGAGTCGTCCTACAGGAATCCAACCGGAAGGGTGGTTATAGATGGGCTCCTCAGCACCTCAGGTCCATCTATCTGCTCTGTGTACGTCTTTCCATGTGTTCCACATCAAGGTACCATCCAGCTCTAAAACACTCTGCCTCAATCAGTTCTGTCTGTTGTCTGCAACCAACATAACGAAGTGCGGGCATTTCCCGTGTAGGGGTGAGTATAGCGATACTCAGTAGGGACACTGTGAACCCTGATGGTCTCTCAGAATCCACAAAGAATAAACCACAAACAAAAAGATACAATCATGATGTAACAACCAACCCGACTTAGGTACATGCCCATACATATACCTAAGTTATCAATCTCTGTTCGGCTCCAACTCTAAAGCCCAAGCAGAACCCAGTCCACACAGGAAGTAAAGTCAATCACATTGATGAAAATGATTTAAATTCAGGACTCATCTCACACAGGGATACATCATTCATATAGAAATAGTGATGATCAGATGTAGTAACTGATTCATCTTTACTATTGGACCCACATAGGATACAAGACCAGCAAATCTGTCAGACCCACAGAGGATACAAGACCAGCTACAATGTCAGAACCAAACAAGATACAATAAGAGAGGTCAATATTTTTGGACACACACAGGATACAAGAACAGTAGTCATCGATGTCGAACCGACGGAGGATACCATTACAGTAGTCGTCTCTGCCAAACCCACGTAAGATTCTTGTACAATAGTCATCGCAGTCGCAGCCATCTCTAGGGTTCCCACACACATCACGCTCGATTCCGGGAGGATCCACTCCTCGAGCAAAGGGGTCGATACATCAACTATCACAACATCCAGATATGATGTATCCCGAAGTTATGTCTCATCAAAATGAACCCAACGCGACAGACGGCGTGTCAATCAGACACCCGGTCTGAGAGTTATTAGCAAATTTGTCCCAGGGGATTGGTTCGAATTACACTCGTTCCAAACCCGACCATTTTCGAATGTTGTCCAAAACTCACTTAGCGTATCGCAAAAGGTCCTTATCTTCATGATAATCATAGTGTCGTAGACGGTGTGTCGTTCGGATGTGCGGTCTAGATGTTATTCAGGTTTAAGTGAAACATGCTCGACCCGTCAAGCCCAGTGGGCTGTCGGGTCGGCCTGACCTGGTACGGCGGGTCCGACCTGGGTGGGGGTCATCCCGACCTGTTGGATCATGCCCCACCAAGGGACCCCAACCGGCGGGTCCGACCCCGCCCGACGGGTCCGACCCGGTTAGGGGGTCGGCCCAACCATTTAGGGCATGGCCCACCCGTGGACCCGACCTAGGCCGCAAGCCATTTCGGGTCGCTAGGCGGTGCTTAACGGCGCCCCCCCTCCTTGATTCCCGGCCGGTCAAAGCGGGACGATTTTCTGGAGCGAGCGTCCCACTGTGCGTGTCGCGGTTCCTCTCACGCGTCACCTGAGGGTGTCGCGGTTTCCTTTCGCCTGGCCAGTAGGCTGCCGGCTGGTTTGCCCTTCGAAGCGGCCCAACCAGTGCGGGCTACGGTTTTCTCCACAGCGCGGTGCCAAGAGGCGCCGCGTTCATCTACTCGGCCGGCCGTTTCTGGCCAGTTCGTCCAGCAAGCATCCCGCACATTCAGACCACACCTCCTCCGTGCGGCACCTGCAGGTTTCGGGGTTCACCAGCCTGGCCAGCAGTATCCGGTTGGTTCTTCAGCCCGAGCGGCCTGGGGTTGCGGGCCATGGTATTCTTCTACACGTCAATGCATGGCCTCCACTTCCCGTCACCTTTGAAAAAAATAATCTCCAATCAATATAGGGTCATCAGGCCATGTTCATTCAACCATTACCCTCCGTGTGTGGCGATATCAAAAGGACGAAGACAATCTAATGCATTCATCAAGAATGAGATATAATTTTATTCACATAAAATTATAAAAAAACCCCCACCTTGATTCCGATGTTCATTTTTTTGAGATGCGGGAAGAGAATTCGAAGATGACGTCGATTCGTTGATGTTGGGGAGTGTCCGAGGAGGAAGCGTAGTCGACGTTCATCATCGTAAGCTCCTCCTCCTATGGCTTGAATAAAGTTCAATGATGGTTTCATCCTTCATCGTTAGAGAGAAAAGGCATTATTCGTGTTCTTCGGGGAATAATTCCCTCTCCCTAATTCTTCAAAAGTTCCACCACCGAATATTTTCCAAGGCCAATATAATAAAAAGGCTCCCCAATATTATAAAATTTCCATGCATTTCAAAATAATTCAATAGAATTTTTGACACCACAAATTAATTACAGAAGACTATAATTATTTATGTTGGAATAATAAATGGTAGGAAGGTGAAGAGGCTCTACAATTATGTGGAAGATAAAAAGTTGAAAAGGGGGTTCATTGGAGTTAAAGGGGGATTTGAGGGGTTAGGTGCTCGTGTGGGCCCCACCACACATTACTTCTCATGGGAGGTTATGTAGGGGTGTGGGCCCCAACTCCACCTTCCCTTTGGAAGAAATAACCACAACTTGAAAATAAAATTGTGTAACATAGTAATTTAATTTAATTTATTACAAATCCCCAAATTATAAGTTTTACTCCAGAACAAATGAAACTTCGGTAAAGGTCTCTTTAAGTGAATACTGGCACTACGAGTTCATCACTGTCCTCAGATTTCAATTCCGAGCATCAGTTCAAAAGATTGAAAAACTCACACGTACGTTTTCTAAACGTACCTGAAGAAATCTTCATAAATTATTTCCGAGCACACAGGGCCTCGGAATCAGGCGCCGTCAGAAAATGTGGACTCATAAAATTCCAAATAAATTAAGAAAAAACATTACGTTGAATTTTCTAGGTCTTTATATAACCCCCACCTCAGAGCTTTACATCCCCATAAAGCTACAACACACACTAGGGAAAAAATCGTATTGATCACGCATCTGAGCCTCCCGCTCCCATGTGCTCTCGTGGAGGTTTTTGTGCTACCAGTGAATGTGTACTAGGGGAATCGACCGTGCACGTGAGACCTGCTCTTGTTGATCCTCGGTATGTAATGGGGCCTCCATGAATGTAGCTCCTTCATCGATGTCCATATCCCCATGGTCGTTGATGTGGGACAGGTCATTCTTGTATCTCCTCACCCGAGATACGTGGAAGACGTCGTGCACTCGGTGCAACTGAGGTAGAAGAGACAGGCGGTAAGACACCTCACCTACTCTACTGTGGACCTGAAAAGGTCCAATGAATCGTAGGGACAACATGCCACCTCAGCCAAATATCTATAGACCTCATCGAGGTGAGACCCGTAGAAAGGCGTGGTCACCATCCCTGAACTTCAGTTGTCTCCATCTCCTTTCAGCATATGACTTATGCCTACTCTATGCAGTCTTCATATGCTCCTGGATGATTTGCACCTTCTCCATCGCAGCCGGAACCATCTCTGGTCCTACAAGTGCTGACTCCCCTGGGTCAGTCCAGTACAGAGGTGTCCTACAAGGTCGGTCATACAGTGCCTCATAAGGTTCTATCCCGATGGTGGAGTGTTAGCTGTTGTTTTACGCAAACTACATCAAGGGTTAGTGATCCTCCCAGATGCGACCAATGTCGAGGAAACATGCATGGAACATGTCCTCGAAATTCTGAATGGTCCTCTCATACTGACCATCTGTTTGAGGATAGAAGGCGGTGCTCAAGCAAAGCTACATGCCAAAAGCCTCATGTAACCCCTTCCATAACCGGGAAGTGATATGAGAATCTCAATCGGAGAAGACAGTCGATGGCACACAACAAAGCCGTACGATCTCTTGAATGTAGTGATGTCACAAGCTCTCTACTGATCCCTGCTATATGATCGGTAGGAAGTGGGCTGACTTGGTGAGTCGTTCTATGAACACCCAGATTGAGTCGTGCCCTCTGGATGTATGTGGAAGTTCCATCATGAAATCCATGGATTTCCTTTCCAACATCTACTCTTAGACCACTATGTGCTGAACTAATCCTGCTGGAACCTGGTGCTCCACCTTCACTTGCTGACAAGTTAGGCATCATGAGACAAACTCTGCTACCGCCTTCTTCATACTCAGCCACCAATGCTGTCGTCTATGGTACTGATACATCATCGTCACTCCTAGATGTACCACTAGAAGGGAAGTGTGGAACTCCCTCAACACCTCCTCATGTAGTGCAACTGATACCATGGTACGTCCTTTGAAGAGGATGATGTGATCCTGTCCTTTAGAAAACTCATCAGGTATCTGCCCTATGGATATCTGAGCATGTAGCATCTCACAGTCAATGTCCCCTCGCTGTGCCTCCCTAACTCACTGAAGAAGTGGAGGAGTGACTGTGAGAGACTGAAGAAAGGATGATCCATCTCTATCCACAAAGGATATCTGCAATGCAACTAGCTGCTCTGCCACCTCCCCAAGTAGCAGAATTCATGATCTCATGCAGAGAGAATCTACTACAACCTTCCCCTTCCCAGGAGTATATAATATCTCAAAGACATAGTCTTGTAGGAACTCGATCCATCGCCACTGTCTCAGGTTCAGATCCTTCTGCGAGAAGATGTACCTGAGACTCAGGTGGTCAATGTAGACTGTAAAATGCTTTCCTATAAGATAGTGCCGCCACATCTTCAAAGTGAAGACCACTACTGCAAACTCCAGGTCATGGGTTTCATAGTTCTGCAGGTTCTGTCTCAACTACCGTGAACCATACGTGATCACTGCTCTCTCTTACAACATGACACACCCGAGTCCGGTCCTTGATGTGTCGTAGTAAAGTACGTGCCCAACGCCCTCCTCTAGTAACCTCAAGATGGGCGCACTGGTCAGTCTCTACATTAGCTCCTTAAAGCTCTACTGGCATCTCTCTGACCACACGAAGGGTTTCCCTTTCTTCATTAATGCTAAAATCAGTGCTGCAACTCTGGAGAAGTCTAGCCCAAATCTCTAATAGAACCATGCCAGACCTAGAAAACTCTAAACCTCCGTCACACTCCTGGTTGGCTTCCAAGAAAGTGCTGCCTCAATCATTGATAGGTCCACTACAACTGCAGCCTCTGAGATGATGAGCCCCAAAAAGTGAACCTCTAGAATCCAGAACTAGCACTTCGAGTGATTACCATAAAACTGGTGCTCTCGGAGTTAGTCCAGTACTAGCCGAAAATGGTAGGAGTGATCCTCCTCAGTAGTCGAGTAAATCAGTATGTCATCAATGAAGCCTACAAAAAATCGATCGAGGTAAGGTTGGAAGATCTTGTTCATGAGACTCATGAACACTGCTATAGTGTTGGTTATGTCGAAGGGTATAACGATGAACTCGTAGTGGCCATATCGACACCTGAATTCCATCTTCTGAACATCCTCATATCTAACTCTGAGATAGTGATATCCTGACATGAGGTCTATCTTCGAGAACCATCGTTCTCCCTTGAGCTGATCAAAAAGTTCAACAATCCTCCGGAGTGGGAACTTGTTCTTCATGATCACCTGATTCAGGAAATGGTAGTCAAAACATATTCAAAAGCTCCCATCCGCCTTCTTGGTGAATAAAATCAGATATGCCCAGGGTGAAACACTTGGTCGGATAAATACCTTCCCTTGCAAGTCCTCTCGCTATACCCACAGCTCACGAAGCTCGATGGGAGCCCTCCGATATGCTGTAGTAGATATCGGTGTTGTACTAAGTTACAGGTCAACGTATCAGTCTACCTCTCTGCGAGGAGGTAGTCTTGGAAAATTTTTAGGAAAAACATTCGCGTACTGATTCACCACAACAACAAAACTCAGACTCCGCACATCAACGGCTCTGAGAATGAGACTAGCCAACTGATGTGTGATTGGCTGCCCCCTCATTTGTGTAAGTCAATCCTACACTTCTAAGGCTCCCTTATCACCGGTGAAGGTGAACCTAGTCCCATATGTGTGGATACACCCCACTTTGCAACTAATACAGTCAATCTGAGCATGAACTATGGATAACCAATTCATACCCAAGATGACGTCTTAATGCCTCGACACAACTAGAAGAAGATCCCAGCCGAATCTATCACCTCATAGAATGAGCTCAAACTACCGGCACCAGTGTGTAATGACCGAGTCTTCTCCCATAGGAGTATCTATAGGTAAGGATCGGGCCAACAGCTCAGTCGGAATCTCCATGCTCTGAATAAGGACAACCGCAATAAAACAATGAATCACACTTGTGTCTATAAGTACTACAGCAAGAGTGAAGTACACACAGATAGTACCTCGAATCATCTCAGATGCACCATGGTCATAGGCCTCGACTGCTTGGATCTGAGCATTCCATTGTCCGCCTACACCCTGTGGTCGGGGTGGAACTCCTGGTGGTGGTGGTGGTAGATCCTCGAAATGTCACCCACCACCCGCTGCTCGGACAGCTCCTCTGCCATGTCTCCCTGCTCCC
The DNA here is from genome assembly GCA_963277665.1 of Viscum album. Lineage (NCBI taxonomy): Eukaryota > Viridiplantae > Streptophyta > Magnoliopsida > Santalales > Viscaceae > Viscum > Viscum album. The sequence continues at coordinate 409,616,763 of OY728133.1, forward strand.
AGCGGACCAACATGGTCAAACCTATGTCTTTCCCTAAGAGGTCCCTCTACTGGCTGTTGCTCTTCTGCATGGTGGGTCGGGCAGTCACGAGCCTTGTGGCCCTGCCCGTTTCTTGCATTACACTTCCTGCTCCTCATATGGCTAGCTCTGATTCGTGTGCCTCACACAACCAAACATGTATGCTGACGTCGCCTACCTGAGGGCATGGTACTCTTGGACCACTGCGTCAACTATCTATTTCCAGCTCCAGAAGACTCCGCTATGTATCTTCTTGTGGTGGTTCTCTCTTCTAGTACCCACTCTGTGAGAAAAATATCCACTATAAGGTCTCAATACAACAACCCTACCTGCATCTTGATGTTGAGGGGAATCATCAAAGCATTAATCTCGTGCCTGATTCCCTACTAAAAGGATCAGGCCCTGAATAATGGGTCTTGTACCATATCTGTGGAGTAGATCGAGAGGTCGATGAACCTCGCTGAGTATAGAGAAACATTCTTACTACCCAACTACAGATGAAATAACTTCTTATTCCGCACCACACGAAGTGTATCTGAAAAAATCATTGAGCGGAATAGAGTCTTGAAGTTCGTCCAGAGCAATGATGTCTATTCATGCACCTAGAGCATCAAGCCCCACCATCTACCTGATGTTGCATGCATGAGACATGACAAGGATCACCAGATGGTCAGTCAGTGTCACTACCAATATGAAAACTCTCACGATAGATTCCATCCAATCCTCAGCTACCAGTGGGTCCATCTCTCCCTGGAACCTGGGCGACCTCTGTCACTAGAAATCGTGCAACACACTGAGGCAGCATGCACTCTCTGCTTCTGGGGCTGGTGGTATTGGTGGTCTAGTGGGTAGAGGTGCCGCTGGTACCTCCACTGTGATAGGTCCCTGTACCGAGGCCTCATCACTCGGTGGGATACCATCTCGTATGTGTCTCGGAACCCTAGATGGCTGCCTTCGTGGGGAAATCCTAAAAAAAATAGGTGCGCCATAGTTAAAATAGTATTCTTGGTGAGATGACACAGTGTAATCATGAAGAATTCTTTTTCAAAGGAAACACACACACAATTAGTGTTTTCGTGCTCTGAGTCGGAAATCCGAGGTCAGGGACCTGGTTTATGGATATGTTGGTCACCGCACCAACACTGGTTTACCTAAACTGATAATCACACCCAAAACACTTAACACTATTGGCATTTAAAGTATTAGAGTCTATTTTCTACAGTAGAACCAACTCCTCTTATACCAATTTGTCGTGACCTATCCTCAGGGTCGGTGCCATGACTACCCCATGCCCGCCTTCCACAGGCCAGGGGCTGGCGACTAGCACCAAATCCATAATCCAAATAAAATGGAAGGAATTTCTTTTTAACTTTTAACACACACATAGTCTGAACACAAGCAGTAGAGGCAGCAACTGAAAATTATCACTAAGTAAAACTGATAAAAAGTAAGTTCTGAAAGGAAAAGGGCTAGAAATACAAGCCCAATAGAAAAGTAAAACTGTAGAAAAGTAAACATCAACTACGGAGTCATCCTCTGGGAAACCCACCAGAATGGTGGGTACAGTTGGCCTCCTCATCACCTCAAGTCCATTCGTCCACTACGTGTACGTATTTCTAAGTGGTCCACATCCGGGTACCATTCAGATCGACAACACTTCTCCTCGATCTGTGTTGTCCATCGTCTGCAACCAACACAATGATGTGCAGGCATTGCCCATGCATGGGTGATTATAAAGATACTCAGTAGGGACCCCGAGACCCCTGAAGGTCCCCCAGAATCCACAAAGGATAAAGAAAAAATGGAATGATACAATCCTGAAGTAACAACCAACCCTACTTTGGATGCCCATAAATAAACCTATGTTATCAATCTCAGTTCTACTCCAACTCTCGACCCCAAACTCATCCCAGTCCACACAGGAAGTAAAATCAATAACATCAATGATAATTATTGAATGTCAAGAATTATCTCACATATGTATAGATCTTTCGTATAGAGATAGAGATAATCATATGTATTCACTGATTTATCTAATCTGTAGGACCAACATAAGATACAAGGTAAACTAAGATGTCGGACCCACCCAGGATACAAGACCAGCTACTCTGTTAGACTCACACAGGATACAAAAACAAGGGTCCAAACTGTCAGACCCACACATGATACAAGAATATTAGTAATCATTTTCAAACCAACAGTGGATCCCAGTATAGTGGTTGTTGCTGCCGAACCCACGTAGCATTCTAGTACAGCAGTTGTCACAGTGGCAGCCAACTATTGGGTTCCTGCACACAGCGCGCTCAATTCTGGGGGGGGGGGGTCCACTCCTCGATCAAAGGGGTCGATACATCAAATATCAAAATTTACAGAGTTGATGTATCCCAATGTTCTATGTCATCAAAAGGAACCCAACGCGACAGACGTCGCGTCAATCAGATGCCCAGTCTGAGAGTTATTACCATTTTCGTTCTAGGGGCCCGGTTGGAATGATGGTCATTCTGTAGCCATACTATTTCCAAATATGTCCAAAACTCATTTAAGTATTGAAAAATAACCAACTCTTCATGATGATCCTAGTCCCACAGATGGTGCATCGTTCGCACTCGCGGTCAAGAAGTTATTCACGTTTAAGTGAAACGGCCCCGACCTGGTTTGTCGGGTCCGACCCAGCGGGGGGTCGGCCCGACCTAGTGGTGTGTGGCCCACAAAAAGACCCGTCCCAGCTGGTCCAACCCAGTTAGGGGGTCAGCCTAGCCTTGTGGGGCATGGTCCACCTACGGATCTAGCCCAGGACGCGAGTCGGTTCGACCCCGCCCCTCCTTGCTGCCCGGCCGGCCGAAGCCGGCAGGTTCTTTCTGGTGCGAGCAGCCCACTATGCTGGTCACTCTTCCTCCCAAGGGGAACCTACGGGTGCCGAAATTTTATTCAACCCAGCCGGTAGGTGGCTGGGAGGTTCTCCCGTCGAAGCGGCCCGCCCGGCGCATGCCACGGTCTTCTCCACAGCACGGCGTTGTGGTCTCCTGCCCGACTGGCCATAGCCGGCCCACACGGAACCTGTGGGTGCTGGGGTTCACCAGCCCGGCCGACAGTATCTGGTCGGTTCTTCAGCCTGAGTGGCCCGCGGTTTTGGGCCGCGGTTTTCTTTCACCCGGCCGGTGCACGACCACCGATTCCGGTCGCCGTTGCCAAAAAAATTCACGAACCAACAGAGGGTCGTCGTGCCATGTTCGTTCATCCAGCGCCCTCTGCGTTAGGCTATTTCAAATGATCGAGGAAAATCCAATTTATTCATCAAGAACGAGATATTGTTTTATTCACATAAAATTATACAAAACCCCCAACCTTGATTCCGATGTTCGTTTTTCGGTGTCACAGGAAGAGAATTCAAAGATGACTTTGATTCCATAACATTAGGGTGTGTCCGAGGAAGAAGTGCAGTCGACGTTCCTTGCGGGCGGCTCGTCCTCTTATGGCTTGGAAGATGATCAAATATGGGTTTTTCATTCTTTATTGGATAGAAAAGGCGTTCTTCGTGCTCTTCAGTGAAGAATTATATCTCCCTAATTCTTCAAATGTTCCACCGTAGAATATTTTCCAAGGAAAATATAATAAAAAGGATCCCCAATATTATAATATTTCCATGCATTTCAAAATATATCAAATGAATTTTTGACACCACAAATTAATTAAAGAAGACTTTAATTAATTGTCTTGGCACAATTAATTGGAGGAAGGTGGAGAGGCTCCACCATTATGTGGAAGTTCAAAAGTTGAAAAGGGGGTTCACGGGAGTTAAAGGGGGATTTGAGGGTTTAGGTGCTTAGGTGGGCCCCACCACACATTATCCTCTCATGGGAGGTTATGTGCGGTGTGGACCCCACCCCCAACTTCCCTTTGGAGTAATAAACCACCACTTGAAAATAAAATTCTGTAACACTACAATTTTATTTAATTTATTATAAATCCCCAAATTATAACATCTACTCTCGACCAAACTCAACTGCGGTAAAGGTCTCCCTAAGCGAATACTTGCGCTGCGAGTTCATCGGTGTCCTCAGATTTCAATTCCGAGCAATGGTTCAAAAGATAGAAAATCCCGCACGTACTTTCACAAAATGTACCTGAACAAAATTTATAAATTGATCCCGGGCACACCGTACCTCGGAATCAGGCGCAATCAGAAACTGCGAACTCATAAAATTCCAAAAAAATTTAGAAAAAAAATTCCTTGAAATTTCTAGGTCATTACAATTGAAATGAATCCAATCGTTAAATTATAAATAATAGTAATAAATTTTTTTTATCAATTTATAGTGGTATATTTTGGGAAAAATAGATGGAATTCAAGTATTACTTATTCACAAAATGAAAATGAGAACATCCATAGGGGAATAATGTTTGTGAATGATCCTTTATGAAGGAGAATCCTGAAAATAAAATTAAGAGGAGCTTCTAGGGTAGTGAGTTGTGGTGAAGTTTACATGGTTAATTAAGAGGAACTATAATGAAATGAATTAATCCTCACAAATAAACCATCTCAATACATTTTTAAATATTTATTCCTCGTTTTCAACTTATAAATGACCATAGGTTTTTAAATGAATGTTCATTCTAATAAAACTCATTATGAATAATTATTGTCCCTTATTGAAGTGCTTCCTCAAATAAAATGTGTCCCTTTGATAATGTGTGGGATATATATTTATAGGAACTACTTCATATCCAACCCATGTTATATGATCTCAATGAAATATATTGGTCACTCTAGGCTATGAGATCTTATATATTGGATGTTACTGCACTAAAAATGAACTCTGAACCTAAAGTAACAACCTGACTATAGAGGTACAACATCTGTCAAATGAAAAAGAACCTTGAAAATGAAGACATATTTCATGAATAATGTCACCATTTGAATTCACCCCACAAAAACACCATTAAAGATAATAAAACACGAGCTCAAATGTACAACATCACTCTTGATTAAATGAACTGTATTAAAAAATATTCAATCCTACATTAAAGGATCCCCATTTAATTAGGGCGAAATTTATATTGAAAAAATTTCCCTCCACAATTTTTTTATGTTTATTATTAAAATTTATTGTAATATATATTCATGAGTTAAGGAATTCCTTAATCCATATTTTGTCTAATAAATTTACCAATTTTTATTGTGGGGTTCATATTCTATACTTTCTTATGTATTCTCATAATCATAAAAAATAACATTAAGAACAAATATCATTTTGAATTTTAAATTAATTTTCAATGAATGATTTACTATCTATATATTGGGGGTTGATGAATTGGAGGTAGATATATGTATTTTACAAAATTATTTATGTTTTTATCAACTTACATGAGGTCTCTTATTTTCAGGAGTGATGTGTGATCACATATGTTCTTTGGGATTCCAATGTTCTTACGTGAATTTCATTCCATTGCATCTTTTTTTAGATTTCTTAATACCAGACCCTTATGAACATGAATATCATTATTCTATATTGAAAATTAATCAATAACAAGATGGATGGGATGAAATTGTGAGGAAAATAGATTTGATCATTTACATTGATGATAGAATTTATCAGTGTGTCAATCCAAGACATATATTACTCTTATATATGATTGAGGTGAGTCGAATAGATTACCATAGTGAAAATGGACTATATATATATATTAAGTATAAATTTATGTGTATATTCATGTACCAAAAATAGTAAATTAACCAATCTACTAAATTAGCCCCATATTAGAGATAAATCAGGATTGATTTTCATTGATAGGGTATTTTGTTAATGTGGATTTACATTAACAGGTATAAATATGTAGGTATATTACATTCTCACTATACGTTGTATAATAGATACCAAAGACAATGTTCTAAAATTAATTTTCCTTTTGGAAAAAATATTTTATCGACTAAATGTTGGGGTTGGAATCAAGCTATGAACTTTTATCAAAAGAATATTTTGCTATAAACAAGGCATGTACCTTAGTGGTATAATATAGATACATAGAGATCAAATAACATATAATGGAAATGTGGTTATATAAATATTTTTTGTTCCTGAAATCAATATGTCATCTGAATAATACAATAACCCTATATCTGATAAAAAATTAATGAAGTGAAATACATTTCTTTTGGTTCATATAGATTTTTTACTAAGTCAGTCATATGTATATATGAGTAATGGTGATCTCATTTATTCTAATATGTATGATTAGTTATTCCCACTAGTCTCCATATGGGACGACATAGAGAAAAATCATCTCTTAGAATGAGGATAATTTGAATTGCTGTGACATTCTATGTGTAAAGAACTTCATCTATGGATCAAAACCCATTCCGTATTTAGGTTTAGGTCATTATCATGTAAAAAGGTAAAGAAAATAGATTTTTGGGACTTTTCCTATACACTACTCCCATAGAATCAATGTCTCATATGGGAATATGATTGAGTAAGGACACTATACTTAGTATGGTTCTATAATCTTCCTTGAGTTGAATAATTAGTCTAACTAGTGGAATTCATAGAAGTGTTCCATAGGTGATACCTGCTCCCATTATTAGTATTTCACACTATGTTAAAGTTTTGGATGTCCCTGATGGTAGAAAATCTTGAAGGAGGTAGACTGATCATCATAGGAGTTCATGTATTATCTATATTATATATAAAGTTATATTAGATATATTTGTTGGTGGAAGGCCCAGTTCTGGATCATAGGATTCTTACCTATGCTATGAGACTGGATAATACACTACATGGGTTTCTATTGTTCATAAATGACCTACTCAAAAAAATGATTAATTTATACCATATCTCTAGGTACAAAAAGTAATTATCCCACTCTAATTGAATGATTGATATGTTGTGAATTTGGGGGGCCATCAAAACAAACACATCATTGTGAATTATTTTTCCCTAGAATCATTCATCATTATAAATGTTCCATATTACAACCCAAAGTGTTATTTTTATATTTAATGTAAAGGGAGTGCTGGTTGACAAATTTTATTGGAGATAAGTTTATGCAGTACATATATTTGGGAACTTGTTTCACTGATTTTTGAAGAGGTGTCCCCTTCCACATCATATGAATCGAGTTGATGAAACTCTATAGTTGAATGCCAATTTTGGTGCATTTTGATGCTTGTATTAACCAGTACACAATTTACTATTAGACTATTCAACACTCCTATTATGATTATAAATAAATATAGTGATTCATGGATTCCGCCATATAGTGATCGGTGGTAGGTTAACTGAATTACTTTTTTTAAGTGTCCACTAACATCTATTTTTTATGAATAATGGGAGTATAACACATATTTTTGGAGACCTGATATGATTAATGATATATGATTGCCTCTTTTGACAGAAATTTCTGATAATGTGATACACATTTAGATAATTCACCCTCCGTGAGTAGAATAGTTACCCTTCCTCTAATATAAATTAATTATTGGTTTCTATAGTCTTAGATGGATTAGAATTCATATAGGATCACTTCTTCCACCATGGAGTAGTTGGATATACTCCAAGTGTAGGAGATCATTCTTGAATGGTTTTTCCAAATTACATATTCTTCTAAACTCTTCTATAAGGATTATCCCAACATAATGGAAACCCACATTAGATATATTGAAGTTTCAATTAACTCAGTTAAAAATTCATTATATTAATCAGACTAATTATTTGACCTATTAGGGTCTAATTCTTGTAGTTAAATGGATGATAATTGAAGAGACCCAATATAAAAATGGCTCATATAATACATTAATCTAATGATTTAAATAATAAATCTAAAAATAGTGACATAAGCTAATGACTAAAAGGTTAAATATCTTTTAGAGTTTTAAAATAAACAACTTAATTTACATCACTTATAGTAATCAATCCAGAATCGTGATATAATAGAACCTTCACAAAAATCATGCATCGTAAAGTCATCTTTATAACCTAGGTATTAGAAACATAAGATATTAGTGTGAAAAAAAGATCAGAAATAGAAAATATATATCATAAAATATGGGATTTTGAACGTGAAAGTGATTATTAAAATGATATAAATAACCTAATAAATGATCCAAATTCTATGAATAATACTCATAAAAATGGTCAAGAAACATAATATTGTAATAATATAATTATGAAACCATAAAATAAATGTGGTTTCTTAAAAACACAAATTGATAACCATAAAAAGTTTAAGTATGATATAAATGTGTGAAATGCCTTAAAATGGAAAGATCCATAGAAATTAGAATAAAATGGTAACAAACCTGAAATGGTAGAAAAAGAATAAATATATTATTTCATAATATTGTGAACCACGCTATATTATAAATGGATTTTAGACGTAGACTTTTGGCAAGGGACAGACATCATCAACATACTCTTTGTCAACCTAGTTACTCAATAACCTATTCAAACATAAACTTCTGAGAAGATAATAAAACCATAACAATCACAATCTTTGAAACTATCTACTCACTATAGGTTTCAAATGTAAAATTGTGAGTAAATCATACCAGAATCCTAGTCACTATTTCTAAACCAAGATACTCACTAATGAGTTCTCATATGAAATTTTGGAAAGTTCTTAATTCCATGACAATTACACTTTTAAATGTTGATACATGTAATCTTAGTAAAAGTAAATTTACTTCTCTTGAGATATAACCCTTTACCCGATTCAATAGAGTGATATATAGGTTCCACCCCTTTACTAATACGAAATTTTTTGGCTCACTTGATAAAAGAAATAAAAATCTTGTAAGAACACCCTAAAAAAATTTATAAAATAATTTAAAAAAACATAAAATGATCTTAGTATGTCATATAATATCAGAAATGTTACATTATAAATCAAAATCCAATCATAATAACATATATTTTCTGATAATAACAACCCAGAATGAAAAATAAATGTTATATCATGGATACATGTAAGGAAACAAAATTTTATAATTTTTTTTGAAAACATTATAATGTAAAATAAATTAAAAACATTTCTATGAAGGGAAAGATAAAAAATTTTGAAGACAATTTTATAATGTGTACAATGTATAATTTCATTGAAAATAAATAATTTTTTCCTAATAATATGTGAAAATATTTTGAGAAAATATATTTTTATAAGAATTATTAATACAAGATAATGGAAAGGAATATAATGTTTACATTAAGGATTGAAGAAACAAAATAAAAAAATTACATTTGAAATGAATCATTCATAATAGATTCCTTTAAAATGAATTAAAATTTATCAAAATAATATATGTACTATATGATAATACATTTATTTATAAATTATGGAATTTCCTTTGAAAATTTTGAAATAATCATATGGAAATTACATATCATTAATAAAATGATTAAAAATAAAATTTTTAAATTATTAAATGGAAAAATATGTATTTTTCGATATAAATTCTGTATAATGTTTGAATTGGTAATGGATAACTTTTGGGGGGTATAAAAACAAGGTTATAGATAGAAATTATTTTAAAATAAGTGGGAATTATTTCAACAAAAAATGTATTTTAATGAAATAATAGAATCATCAAAGAATATAAATTTGGAATATATTATAATATAAAAAAATTATAAATAAAACATAACCTCATAGTAGTATTTAATAGTTCAAACTATAAATATTATAGTCATTTTAATGTTATTATGACCCAAGGAAAATATTTTTGTCCCAGATCCCATTACAATGATTGAAACTATGAATTAATAACCCCTAAAAAGTGGTAACAATAAATTGGGAATTGAATATAAAAAAATAGAAGATAATAATAATTTAGAAATCAAAAATTGGTTGTAATAATACCATAGAAATGTTATCAAGTTGTAAAACACATACATTTTTAATTTAATGAAAATGAAGATGGAAACCTTTACCTTATTTTGGGTATCAGTTTATGACACTATATCCGACTATAAAACAATAATAGATAAAATATCTAATATTAAAAACCGTAATCATTAATATATGTCTTTTATAATCTTTTTTATAATTACTTATCATTGGTATATAAATTAGTTATAAGGTATTATGACCGTCGAGTGATAATAACCCTAACTGTTTTTAGAATATTTAAAAATTTTGATATCGTCACCCATCATTTGATATTGAGTTAATTATTTATATATCATATAAGGATATATTATATTAAACATATGACGATTAAAAAATTTCTTATTTCATCCCATATGTGTTCTGGTTATGATATATGAAAACCGAATTGGTAACAACTTAATTATATATATTTTTATGAATGAAAATATTTCATTAATAACATGTACAATTATTGATATAATAATTACATAAATAAATCCAAATAATTATTTAAAAAATATATTTTAATAACCTTATTTTCATGATCATGATCTATCCATAATTATAAATAAATCACTATTAACATATGTGGAAAAGGTAACAATTACTTGAACACACATTAACTTGATCAGCGGGTATGATTTCTGATTTTTTTTATTTAGACATTAAATTGGAATAACAGATTCATAATTATATTATTACTTTTTTTATTACTTTTTTACTCATATTTTATAATTTTAATATACATTATTATAATATAAATCAATAATGAAAAAATGATTTCATATTTAGAGTGGTAATTTGTATATACGAATGATTAGCATTCCAATTTCTCAATGTGTTGTATGGTGTGATGATAGATATTAAATTAACATTTTTGGCTAATAATTATATTATATATATCATATTTTTTTAATAATAATAACTCTTTTTACCAAACATTAAATGAGGTAATGAAAAACAAGTGATGATGATTCCTGTCGGTGGTAGTCTGGGAAATGAACTAAAATGGTCTTTTTTTAGTGACTGAAAATGAATATTTAAGGGATATATCAATAGTATAACATCATAAAATAATACTAAAGATGATTAAGTGATAATACTATTATCTTTATAACATTTTTTAAAGAGAAATATTCAGAAGAAAATGATATGTTTAAAACATTGATGTTATAAACAAGATTTTCTTGGAGTGGGTTTTGAATATTTTGAAGGGATTATGATAATAATGAGTTTCCATCATGTTTATAGTATGAATCTAGTTATATGTTTTGTAAAATAGTAGTGTTAATCTGATTACTTATAATTATAGTTTCTTTTTTTAAAGTATTAATGTGATCTCATATTATAAGTGAGGAAAATGAAAATTTTGGAAACCCATTTTTTAACATATTAATGTTATGACCATATTCCAAGGAAAATGGCTCAAAAGATTCAAAAATATTGTGTTTTGGATATATTAATTTTCATGAATTCACTAAAACCTATATCTATTCATGATTTTAACATGTTATATGTTGTTACCATTAATTCATTACATTTTAATTGTAACACACCAAGATTTTATGAGAAATATTATTTTTCATTTCATTGATGTATTTTCTTTTACACTACACCAATATTAGCATTCACTATATGAAACACCGTATTAGCTTTTATTATATGAAAACAGTATTTTTGGCTTTTGTTTCACGCAAGAGTGATATTCCTCAATAGTGTGTGTTGTCCGTAATACTAAGTTTCACTAAACAATGATATATTATTATAATATTATGAACTAGACATTATGAATATTATAATTGAAATTCTGAATTTTATAACATTATAATTCATCTTACAGATTTTATAGAATGAGATATGAAAACAAAATCAATTTTTTCGGATAAAAGAAGTATTTTTCAGAAAATGTAGTTTTACCGCTGTTTGATGGTGCAACCATTTTAAATATATTTATTATCATGGTTATAAGTTCAATTTTACAAAATAAACTTCTAATATTGAATTAGGATATAAGAAATTACATTGGATAAATTTGGTATACTTTTTGGATAACTATCATATTTTGATGAATAGTAAAAATACACTAAATTTTTCATAAGAAATTTTTTTAATCAAGTTAATATATATGGTTAAATGATATAATTTAATGGTTTTAAAGTATAAATATAATATATTTTTACTATTTAATATAATTTAGGTCATTTTCATTAATTTTACATTGAATTCATAGGTAAAAACATTTTAATCTTTTGCAATGTTTTATAATTTTGAACCTATTTTCTAAAGAGTGGGATTAATTTTAAATTAAATACTAAAACTTCTATGTTTTGAATTTGAAAAAATGGATTCCATGTAAGGATTTATTAGGTCCAAATTATGTTAAGAGGCTAATTTCTATTTTTAGACATTATGAATAGTAACTATGGTAAATTTTATTTACTATAGTTAAAGGTAAATCAGGTAATTAAGGGTACAAATAAGATTATAAAATTACCCTAACACCTGCCAAAATTATATTGGATGAACGAATGTCAACCAATATCACCTATGGTTAAGAATATATTCTTTTCATGGACATTTGACCCTGAAAAGGATATAATTATTATTAAAAACAAAGAATGTGAAAAAATGTCACTCTCTTATATCTTATAAGTGTAATATTTTTAATTTAGTGATAAACTTCTTAAAACATGGAATATAAATAGTCTCTAAGAAACCAAATAAAATTATCTACATCACCTAAATTAATTTATAATTCTTAGGGATTAAATAATTATCATTAATAGTGACACAATAGTGATGTAAAAATTATATTATTGATTAAAATATCATATAAATGGTTATAAAAATAATAAAATAAATATTGTATATAATAATTAATTTGATCCAAAAATTTTCTAGATGAAAATGATATGTTAAAAATCATTTAAATATTTTTCTTTGATTATATCCTCGTTGTGGATTTTATTTAAATTCAAATAAATGAATAGTGTCAAAATTGACACTATTGTTATTTTATAAAAATAACATATTATAAAATTGTTTACAAATAAAAAATATATTTAAAAATTATAAATTGAAATTTATATGTTCTAAAATATCATAATTTATCCAATTATTTAAAATTCACAACACATTTGTAATTATTTATAACAATTTAAAATTTAGAATATTATTACCACAAATAAAGTTAAATAGAATTTATAAAGGTAAATCAAGTTGATAAGGTTTAAAATAAATTCCCGACATGTATAAATCTTATTATTTGATGATATTACATCCCTATATCATCTAATATTCAGATAAAAATCATTTTTGGAGGTTTTTAAGTGGGTTTGAGTTTATTATAAATTAATATTTTTGAGTTCTCTAAAAGATCCACTCTCATCTCTTATAAAAGGGAACCTCCTCCCTATCCTCCTCACACCATTTGGATACTTTATTCTCTTCAAAACCCTTAACATTTACCTTATCCACTTTCCTTGAAACATTTTAGGGGTCCTGGACTTCTTCAAATACCATCTTTAGTTCCCTAAGATGTGGTTTAGAAGAGGCGCGTCGAAGAAGATGTAATATCCTTTACCGATTCATTCAAATTCATTTCTTCTTATTCTTACTCTTATTTTTTGTTTCATAATAAATTAAAAACATAAGTATAAATAATATAATTATATGTTATTATAAAAACTAAACATCCTTATTTAATTGACTACAATTCCATTCAAGAATTATGGGAACGATATCATCACTTGTGCATACGTACGGATTACCGTCTCCACGATGCGATGAGATTCATTATCCATCTTAACCATTCAAGAATGATTATAAAGTATATATAATAAGAAATGGTGAATTATATGACATAATAATGTTATTGTATTTATGTATATATATGTGTCATTTACTTCCATTCAATTTAACAGGGAAACAAAAACAACGTTCATGCATACGTATGGCCTACCGTCTCCTTGAATGGTGTATTTCATTCCATTTATCGATATATTATATATATTATATTCATAATATATATTATATATAAATCATGTTTTACATTTTGGAACTAATTTAATCATTATATAATTAATGATATCAAGAACAACAAGTCCAAACACATACGATAGATGGAACAATTTAACCCAAAACGTTGCTTTAACATAGTATTGACTAAATAACTGGTAATATGAAGTCATAAGTGAATCATATATGATACCATAAATATTATTATGGTTCTGTTACAAGTTAATAATATGTAAAAACCCACTATACAGGAGTTTTAGACACGTATGGAAGAAATTGGACCTATGGTAAGGGATAATTTTACAATGTAATTTCTATCCGAGAATGATTATACGTAAGTATTTAATGGGGTTATATTTATAATCCATGACCATGTTTTATAAAAAAAATTAATAAAGTGTTTAATATTCTTCCATTTATGTTTAAAGTCATTTTTAACCTTGTTTTAGTTTTTCCACATTATGTGGAAGGAATCTTTCATCTGTTTACGAGACATGGTATTTGTGAATATTTTTGAAAATGTACGAGGAGAATGTTTTTTTAACTTATATAGCTTGAACGGAGTTTTACGGTTTCATAATTCCATACATCCATGAATATTCCTCTACAATATTTCATGATTATTTTCAAAAATAATATTTTCATTTAAAATCACACAACATTTTTAGAAAAGAAATTGATTTTGAAGAAGATAAGATATTTTCCTAAAGAATTCATTTCATGTGTTTTATCAAAACTATTTCCCATATAAGATGAGAATATTTAGTATGATTATGTTTCAAGTATAATCTATCTATTATTTACATTGTTTTATTTTTATTATAATAAAATAATACCCATTTGTTTTTTATGGATCGGGTTATGATGTGATGATGTCTATGAAACCCATTTTATTATTTGGGTTATGATGAATGATTTATGATTGTTTTGTGGAACACGTATGAATGATTTCAATGTTAGATGGATGGGACCTATATATCCCTCTAATTCATTGGGAAATTATTTAAATCTCATTATATAGACATGTCTGGAATGACATGTGAATCATGTTCAGTAATACAGGGTTAGAATGACACGTAAACTCGGTTCATAAATGGACTTTGTCCTCTACGATGGTCTTGGTAGAAATTCCTTGGATACTACAGACATCATAACATGTGCTCAATGGTTTCCACAATAACATGTGTTTATTTCCATGTTATTTTATCATGATTTATGTTCCTTTATGATCTATGCCTTACGTACTTCAATGATTTATTTCACATCTCATGATTTTGATGTTTAAACATTATGTTCATGTATTGAAGATCAAATGTATATGGTTTGATTTATTTTCTCCATACTTACCCTTACTGAGCATTTG
Source organism: Viscum album (assembly GCA_963277665.1). Lineage (NCBI taxonomy): Eukaryota > Viridiplantae > Streptophyta > Magnoliopsida > Santalales > Viscaceae > Viscum > Viscum album. The sequence continues at coordinate 409,632,022 of OY728133.1, forward strand.
ATCTCACCCTTTATATGTTTTATTTTCCCCGGGATATTAAGGAAGGTTTTATGTTAGAAAAAAGGAGTATATCTTTATAGGGGATGTTGAAGATCATTCACCATGATTAGAAGATTATGTTCCAAGTTTCCAAAGACACTAAACTATTATGGTCCTTGGGTGTCAGTTTTTTTATGTATTATTTAATCCACAAAAATAATGTAATATCCATGTACGTCATGCTTTGGGTCTCTATAGTTGGTATCAGAGGAAAGAATTAGTTAACATTTGGAAAATAGGATGTGAAATTTGTAGTGAGATCCCGAGAGATATTTCTATGGTATATCTAGGGATGTCCTTAATGTTATGTATAAGTATATCTTATAGTCCTAGAATTACGATAAAGATCTTAGAATTAAACCTAAGATGTTAGATATTTAAGGCACCTCCCCATGATTATGTTGTTTTACTAATACGATTTTTTCCCTCACACTCTTGTTTTGGGGTTTTAGAAAATGGCTGGAAATAGTATGATTCACGATAATAGAGTATATGAAGGACAATAGAATGATATTCTTCATGATCAACCAAATGAAACTGGATTTGGAAGTCCGAACATCATTATTATGACTAATAAGCAATCTCATAATATGATCAATAATATAAACTTTGTTAAGCTTCTTGAATCAGCTAATAAGGGAAAGATAGAGTTTCATGATGAAAATAGAAGAAAGAAAATTCCATTTCTATCACATAAATCAGGTGGTAAGATGCATCAGGGAGAATGTTTCAAAGGAACTGGAAGATGCTTTCGGTGTTTAAAAAAGAACACAAAGCCTTTAATTTCAAAGGAAAAGGATCAGTTAACACCATGGACAAGGACAATGGTATTTCTTAGACATCACCAATAGTTAAATGTTTTAAATGTGGAATGTATAGGCATTATGAAAACCAATGCCCTAAGGGAAAGTCTCATGATGAAAATAATCATGGTCATATGGGTAGTATTTATGATGATGATGATGAAGAGACTACAAATGATATGTGAGATGAAATAATTTTTAAATCTCAGTCAATGGTTTATGAATTTTGTTGAATGATTGTATTCTTATCAAGAGTTATATTTTATAGGTAATTTAATTGTACTATGGAATAAAGTCACCACTATGGATTGTTACACTATTGTTTTCTCTAAAGTATTTTAATGTATATGTTGAATGGTACCAGTAACCATGATAGGTTATTCAGATATTTTTGGAAAGTAGATTATATACACATAATTAAGGGATAAAAAGATAATCAGATGTTTTATAGTAATAATGTGCTCATGAATGGTATAAGCACAAAGTGATATCTTGGTTTGAGTATATAAATTATTTTTTGGATTTTGGTATTTGGAAAGAGTTAACTTTTGACAGCATTCATGTTTTTAGTAAGGTTCTATGGTAACTCGTGTTTCATGAAAATACATGATTAAGGTATTCACATGTTTCTAATGTGTCCAAAAATATATATCTTATGATTTAAACGGATAAATGATGTTATTCACATGCTAGGTAGATGAACATTCTAGTAATCGTTTTCTTTATACAATGAGGTTGGACAGAAGGCTTTCGGATAAGCCTAATGATTGGAATGGATTATGTTGGACATCAGATAGTATTGTTTAAGGATAGAAATTTTCGATATTATGATAGTATAGTTTTATAAAAAGAAAAAACCGTACGATGGGTGAAAAACCGTTGCGTAGGAAAAGGATGTGTAAATCGAACCCACAATCGAAGTATGACATGCCTTTATCGCCTACCACAGGCCTACAAGAAGTCCCTGGTTAGTATAAATTAGTTTTATTTTATTAATAAGTATGATAGTTGATGTATAAGTCCATTTTTTGAATCATATATGGTTAATAATACCATAGATGGACTTATGTATATTTAATAACTTTTGCAAACTTTTTGAGATAGATGTAATAACCTATCATTCTATCGCATGATCTACTAACATTTCATGATGGAAAAATTCAACTTCATTTCTTTAAATAAGAGATGATATGGAAATTTTTCATGGAATGACCAACTAAGATATTAAACTGAAATAAAGTAAGTATTTATCCTTATGCAAAAATTCATCAACTTCATTGAAATGATCTTGAAAACAAAAAAATGTTTTCCTAGTAACCTCATATCCATTGAATCAGATAATACCTTAGATCATAAAAAATTTATGGCTTTGTGATTAATGGATTTTTCATAGCCATGTTCTCTACCACTCTCCATCAGAACTTAATGGTTATATTTCTCTTCCATATCCATATTTTCACATATGTTCTCTTATTTGGAAACCCAGTGATGAGTTAATTTGGGTAAACGTTACGTTTCATAACTAGATTTTAAAATTTAATTTTGGTATTACTTTATATGATGTGGGGTTATGTGATTGTAATTTAAAGTAGTAAACCATTTATAACCCTGACAAATTTCTAGGGCGAAATTCATTTTAAGGGAGATAGAATGTAACACCCTGAGATTTTTTGAGAAATATTATTTTTCATTTCTTAGATGTCTTGTGTTGTATGATACCAAAAATTAGCTTGCACTATACAAAACACCGTATTATATTTTATTATACGCAGACACTATTCTTGGCTTGTGTTGCACGCAACTGCGGCCTTCCTCAATAGAATGTGTTGTACGCAATACCGAGTTTCACTAAACAATGATATATTATTATAATATTATGAACTCGTTGTTATGAATAGTATTAAAGAAAATTTTAATTTTATTAAATTATAATTCATCGTTCTCATTTTTACAATGAGATATGAAAACAAAATCAATTTTTTGGATAAAAGAAGTATTTTTTAAAAAAAAGACAGTTTTACCAGTTTTTGATGGCACACCCATTTAAAATATAATTTTTGACAAAATTATAAGCTCAATATTACAAAATAACCTTATTCATATAAGTCACGATATAAAAAATTACATTGGATAAATTTTTGATACATTTCCGATAACTTTCATATTTTGATGAAAAGTAAAAATACGCTAAATATTTCATAAAAAAACATTTTTCATCAATATAATTTATATGGTTAAATGACAATATTTAATGGTGTTAAACTATAAATAGAATATATTTTTACCATTTAATATAATTTATTTCATTTCCATTAATTTTACATTGAATTCGTAGTTAAAAACACTTCAACATTCTGCAATGTATTAACTTTTAAAACCAGTTTTTCTCAACAGCGGGATTAATTTTAAATTAAATACTAAAACTTCTGCGTTTTGAATTTAGAAAAATAGATTCCATATTTGGAATCAGTATGTCAAAAGTTTGTTAATAGGCTACTTTTTATTTATAGACATTATGAATAGTAACTATAGTAAATTTTATTTACTGCAGTTAACAGTAAATTGGGTAATTAAGGGTAACAATAAGATTATAAAATTACCCTACCATCATCCAAAATTCTATTATATGAATTAAAGTAGACCAATATTACCAAAGGATTATAATATATTCATTTAATGGACTTTTGGATATGAAAATGATATAATTATTATTAAAACCAAAGAAAGTGACAACATGTCATTCCCTTATATCTTATAACTGTAATAATTTTAATTTTTTGATAAAACTCATAAAACATAGAATATAAATAGTCTCCAAAAATATAATAAAATTATCCACATAATGTAAGTAAATTTTTTATTTATAGAGATTAAATATGTATCATTAATGGAGACATAATAAGGAAGTAGAAAATATTTTATTGATTGACATAAAAAATTAATGGTTTTAAAAATGATAAAATAAATATTATATGATTTATGTATTGTTCTCCAAAAATTTTATAGATGAATATGATATGTTAAAAATATATTAAATATTTTTGTTCGAATATATCCTCTATGTGGATTTTATTTTATTCAAATAAATGAATAGTGTCAAAATTGACACTAATGTTATTTTATAAAAATAACATATTATAAAATTGTTTAAAAATCACAAAATATATTTAAAAATTATAAATTGTAATATATATGGTCAAAAAGGTCATAAAGTATCAAATTATAGAAAATTTACAACACATAATTATTTATTTATAACAATTTAAAATTTAGAATATTATTACCACAAATAAAATTACATAGATTAAATAAGGATAAATAAAGTTGATAAGGTTTACAATAAATTCCAAACATGTCTAAATCTAATTTGATGATGATATTACGACCCTATCTCATCTAATATTTGTATTTGAATCATTTTTGGAGGATTTTAAGTGGGTTTTGAGTTTATTATAAATTAATATTTTAGATTCTTCCAAACGTGCCCCTCTTCTCTCTTATAAAATAGAACCTCATACCTCCCCTCCTAACACGATTTTGAGCTTTCATGATTGGTCAGACCCTGCCCATTTTCCTTATCCACGTCCAAAGATACATACAAGAGGTCATGGTCTTCTTCAAAGACCAACTTTAGTGTCCTAAGAGGAGGTTTAGAAGAAGCGTGCCGAAGAAGAGGTAATATCCTTTACCGATTCGTTCAAATTCGTTTCTTCTTATTAATATTCATCTTTTGTTGTTTCAAAAAAAAGTAATAACATCAGTATCACTCATATACTGATATGTTATTATAAATATTAAACAACCCTATTTCACCATTTATCCATCCTACGGAAAACAATATCACCACGCGTGCGTACGTACGGAATGCAGTCTCCACACCATGGTGTATTCTGTTTTCCACCACCACCTTACTTGGATGGGTTTAATAGTTTAAATAACAACAGTATATAATTATTATAACATGATACTAATTATGATATATTATATAATCCACTCTGATTCCATTAAATAATTATAGAAACGATATAATTGCTCGTGTGTACGTACGGATTACTGTCTCCACGATGCTATGAGATTCATTCTCTATCTTAACCATTCAAGAATGATTATATATTATATATAATAAGTAATCATGAAATATATGACATAATAATTCTACTAAATTTATTTATATATATATATGTCATTTACTTCCATTAAATTCAATAGGGGAATGAAAACAACGTTCGTGTGTACACACGGCCTACCGTCTCCTTGAACGGTTTATTTAATTCCATTTATTGATCTATTATATATATTATATTCATAATATATATTATATATAATTCATCTTTTAAATTCTGGAAGTATCTAAATATTTATATAAGTAATTATATTATGAACAACAAGTCCAAACACATATGATAAATGAAACTATTTTACCACATACGCTGCTTTGACATAGAATTGACAAATGAACGTGTAATATAAAGTCATAAGTGACTCATATATGATATCATAAATATTATTATTGTTCTGTTTATAGTAAATAATATGTTTAAACCCACTATACATGAGATTCAGACATGTACGGAAGAAATTGGATCTAATGTAAGGGATGACATTGCAATCTCATTTTAATCTGAGATAGATTATATGTAAGTATTTACTGGGGTTATATTTATCATCCATGTCCATGATTTATAAAAAAAATTCATAGAGTGTTTAATATTCTTCCATGTATTTTTAATGTCAATTTTACCCTTGGTTTACTTTTACCACATTGTATGGAAGGAATCTTACTTTTGTTTACCATATAAGGTATTTGTGTCTTTTTCATAAAAAGTACGAGGAGAATGTTTTTTTAACATCTACAGTGTGAACAAATTATTACATTTTCATAACTCCTTATTTCCATGAAGCTTCCTTTAAAATATTTAATTATTATTTTCAAAAAATACTTTTCATTATAAATTGCACGACATTTTGAGAAAAGAAACTGATGTTGAAGAAGAAATGATATTTTCCTCAAGAATTCATTTAATGTGTTTTATCAAAACTATTTCCCAAAAAAGATTAAATAATTAAGTATGATTGTGTTTCAAGAATAATTTCTCTATTACATAAATGGTTTGATTTTTCTTATGATGATATTATATCCATTTGTTTTTTATGGATCATGTTATGATGAGATGATGTTTATGAAACCCATTTTATTCATTAGGTTATGATGAATGATTTATGATTCTTTTGTGGAACACATATTAATTATTTCAATATGAGATGGTGGGACCTATATCTACCTCAAATTCATTGGGTGAAGATTTATATCTCTTGATATAGACATGGCTGGAATAGCAAGTGAATCTGGTTCAGTAATACAGGGATAGAACAACAAGTAAACCCGGTCCAGTATTTGAATTTGTCCACTATGATGGTCTTGGTAGATATTCCTTGGATACTATGGAAATCATAACATATTATTAATGGCTTCCACAATTAAATGTTTTATTCCCATGTTATTTTATCATTATTGATTTTCATTTAAGATCTATTACTTACGTACTTCGATGATTTATTCTACATCTCATGATTTTGATGTTTAAACTTTATGTTCATGTTTTGAAGATCAAATGTATATGGTTTGTTTTATTTTCTCTATGCATAACCTTACTGATGATTTGATCTCACCCTTTATATGTTTTCTTTTCCCCATGATATAAATAATGGATTTAGGTAAGAAAAAAAGGGAATATCTTTATATGAGTTGTTGAAGATCTTTCACCAGGATTAGAAGATTATGTTCTATGTTTCCAAATACACTAAAATATTACTGTCAGAGAGTGTCTGTTTTGTTATGTATTAAGTATTCCACAAAAGTAATGTAATGTACATGTACGTCAAACTTTGGGTCTCTACATTAATCTTTGTCTTTAATAATAGATAAATACTTTTTTACTAATTGATTTGATATTTTTTATGCATATGAAAGACCCATACATCCAAAAAATTGGGAAAGAAGTTATCAACTATTTAGATTAATACATATTATAAATATTATAAAAATGACAATTTAATTAACATTGAAAATTTTTATAAAATATTTTTTATTAAAAAAATCATTTTGACTATTATTGAATCATAATATTATTTAGTGTTGATTAAAAACTAATTAAGTGTTAATATATGTATTTATGTGTTTATAATTCACATATTTTTACTCGTTAAAATTATTTTATTTTATTTTATTTTATTGATATTCATTGATATTTTGAAAACAATAATTCATAAATACTTTTTTCAATATTAGCATTGTAATAAACATTAATCCTAGCATAAATAAATTTTATTACAAGTAATGAAATTAAAAATAATTAATAATTTGGAAAATATTTTCTCAAATATAATAATACTTTTATATAATTAATATTATACATTAAGGGAAATTATATTTTAACACGATCGTTTGTAATGCACAAAACCTTATTTAAAAAAATGTTATTTTAAAGAAAAATCAGTTATCATTATGATAGTGTTATCAATGAAATTGATTCCTATCAATTTGAAATATTTATTATCATTAAAATTATATTTAATTTAGAAATAAAATAAATAAAAAATATCATTTATCATGTTAAAAGTAATTAAAAATATATAATACAATCAATTTTCATTTCAAGAACATATTTTATTAAAAATATTAACCATGGGATTATTAATTCAACTTATTATTTTAAATTAATTAAATAAATATAATAATATTTATAATTATTGGAAATGTCTTCAAAAACATTTAATGTATTCACATATAAAATATTTTTAGAAATTGTAATGCGATTAAAAAAATGTTATTTTTAATATTCACTTGAAAATTAATTTTTTTGAAAAATTTTAAAAATTAAATATCTTATTATAATTTTATTTACGATTATTCAAAAATAAATTTTAATTTTTAAAATTTAATATTTAATATTTTAAATTTTAAATTGTTACAATAAAATAAAAATAAAAATAAAAATAATGTTATTGAAAATAACTTTTTCAATATTAGCTAATATTAATTATATACTAGTAAAGGTAAATAAATAAATAGTTTATCAAATTAATAGTGATTAAGTCTTCTCATACAAGTAAAATGCATATATTTTATTAATATTTGTTATATTAACCAAGAATATTATTGAGAATCATAATAGATTTCAGCCTTTAGAAACATTGAATATAATGCTCTTAATTAATGAAATATCTTGAATGTCTCCTATGTAGTTCTTCCCTTTTATTACTCCTACATAAAACCTCCCTTCTTAAATTCATGAATGTAAACATAAGAAATAATGATATTATATTCTCAATAAGGGAAAACAAAGGAGATATATAAGTGTAACATGAGTATAAGGGCATGACAATATGAAAAAAAATTAAACCATACCCTTTAAATAAAATATCATATTCATGAGAAATGAAATATAAATTATAATTTATTAAAAAATAATCAAAATTCAATCAGTGAACATTACATGTGATATAGTAAAATTTTCATAAAAAATAAATTTTTGGCATACATATAAATATAAAAAATCTTATATCAAGGATATCTACCATGATAATTATAAAATATCATGAATGGACTAATCACATGTAAACTTGATTTGGGTTTTTGATGATATCCTATATAAACTATTATTTTTGGATATTGAGAATATCATATGTACCCTTTTTTTGGCATGAGATAAAGTCACAGGAACTATCTTATTTTAGTCCAAGGATAAACTCTCATGTACCATTTTTTTGGGATTGGGATAAACTCCCATGTACCCACTAACTTCATATATCATAAATAATTAAACAATCCATTGTATGGATATGTTGGTCTCACCCATATCATTATGTAAATCAGAAACATGTGTTTCAAAATATCATTAAGAATTGATCATATTATTCCCCTTTAAATGAAATTGGTTTCATAATCAATTTACCACATCATAAACTACGTAATAGAGATCAATTTTATAATCATTCCAACATTAGATCATTTATTAACCCATGGAAAAAGAATAATGATTCAAATGAATTTTATTATGGTATAAACCATAATGTAAACTTCTTATTATTCTCTCCATGGTTCCTACATTTTATTTTTAATTACATTTCAAATTTCTTAATAAAACCATGATATGGATACATAACTCCATCCCCATTTCCTCCATTATAGAATATTGACCAATATATTCAAATCTATTATGATCTATTATTCTTAACTTCTATTGGTGACTTGGTTTTTTTCAACGAATGAAATTGTTTACCAGATATTCATGTAGGATTATAGTAACATAATAAAAACATGTTTTTCATGTAAGAATTGACTCATATATACAAATAGAGTCATCATCATTTTTTATTTATCTCAATGAACTCCTTATCCATCTTTACGAAGAAAATATAAAGAATGTAGTTATTGAACAATATGTTCCTAGACTCATCCCAAACCACGGAGTAAAATACATCATGTTTTATCATATTTTTGATAAGATCCTACAATTGTTTAACATCACCTTCCAAACAATATTAATCCAAAAAAATTCATGTCACAAATACTATAGAAGAAGAAATTTCATTTTAGTGGTGTTGATCAATTGTTTAATAATTATTGTATCATAAGACCCTCTAAAATAATGAGTGTGTTATAAATTTAATGACTAAAAAAGTTGCTTCTATCGTTTTTTGTTTGGATGTACAGAATGATTAAAATAATTTGAACATGAATGATTATAAGAACCAATATAATGGTATTGTATTATATATTTTATTAATTTTCCTTATTTTTTCAGTCTTATAATTAGTATATAAACATATAATTATATCAATTGAGAAATTTAATCATTTAAATTGACTAAAAAAACATATAAAAGAATCTTTTTTTCCATTTTTAGTAAATAATCACAAAAACAGACATAATAAAAACATGAAACTCAATAAAATTATGAAACTCATAAATATCAGCTTCATTCCCTTTTTATGCGATTAAAAAATTTGAAATGATCGTGTAGAAAATAGAAACATTTATGCAATGGTGGAATGAATTTAATAACTATCAACAAGTTACTAATTTTAATATTAAATGAGTAATAACTATGACAAAAAATTAAAAAGTGAAAGGTATTAAAAAAATACATATAAATATGGTTCTTATATAAATTAACAAAAATCATAATTTATTCATAAAAATTATTAGAGCATTTCGTTTTTTGTCAGATTCCATGGAAAACATTATTCATTTAAATTTCTATGAATGGAGTGATACTTCATATTATGAAACAATTATACATTAAAGGATATATGTAATATAAAATAATATTTATCTTTAAGAAAAATGTTTTATGAATTTTATTTATATAATTTTATCTTGATTTCTATTACATGTTCATTTGATTTATTCATTATCAATGTTGTAAGGGTGTTTCATAACACAGACTTCTTTCCTTGAGTAATAATCTATCCCCATGTTCTATAAATATATAAATTTTATACATTTTGAACCTTTAATATATACTATTATATTTTCTTTTAATATCTATGGATGTAATAGTTTTATATCAAAATAAACTTCTTTTCTTTATTTGACACTAGATAATAAATTAATGTTTTTATGAATATTTATCATTGTAATTATTGGGTATTTATACTCCATGTTAGTAGTCATTATTAATATAGACACTATTATATTATTTTTAATGATAAATATTTTTACATTTTTACCCCTATCATATATTTCATTTCTACATTTGAAAAGAATATTTTATAATTGGTATGTTGTGTGGTGTTTTATAACTATTTAAAAATAATGAAATATTATTCATTTCCACAAATGTCCCTTTCATATTTTAGAAAAATATATTATTATAATTAATAATTTATTTATTTTCAATAGTTGCAGTTATAGAATTATTTCTTTTTAATGTATTTTATATGGTGTTTTTAATTTTTGAAAACTATTTTTAATGTAAAGTGTGACATAATTTCCAAAACCAAAAAAATTATTCATATAATTTCACTTTAATTACATGATATTATGTAAAAAAATTATTGTAAATAGAGTTATTATTCATATATCAGCCTCCATGTTATCTTATTTTGTTCTTTTATTGTGTTACTGAAATTTGGGGAACATCTATCCCAATTCACTATTTGGTCTAATGGAATTCATCATGAAAATGTTATGAAACAATTATCATTACATGAAGGATGGGGATAAAATTATATATACCCATAATAAATTTTTTATTTCATCTTTTTATTTTTTATGTGAAATGTGAAATTTTTTGTTTTGAGTTAGTGCAGACATGATTTCAAAAGAGTGGTGATCAATGTGACATTTTAATTAATGTTTCTTGATTATAATTTTTTAAGATAACGTGTATTGAAGATCTTGACATCCTTTATTATGGAACTTATTTCCTACATTGATACTCTCTTAATGATTTAATACATGTTTTTTAATCCATGATGGTAAAAGTATTAGGGATGTTCACCACAATTCTACTGATTTGGTAAAACTGTAGGCATCAATGGGAATATATTTAAATAATATATGTTTATATCTTTTTATGTATGGTATTTATAAAATGTATTAAATATATATAAATAGATATTTTTTAATTTCTATTAATAAAATAATGTTGTTGGTGTTGTGGTATTTGGAATGGGCTCTAGAATGGGGCTTCACACATATCCCAAAAAAGAGAAATAAAACACATATAATTTGGGGTCTCTTAATGAAACATGAATTATTTTTTAAGAAACTATGTAATGGTCAATGGTTATTCCTTTAATGTTTTTTCATCTAGTACCAAGTGAAATATATTATAATTTCATGCATATAAGACATAACAATATGTTTTCTATGTTCACGTGTCGATGTCCTATGGGGTGTTTTGAATAAACCAAATGTTCTAGATACATATTTTTAATAAATAATAATTAATTCCCACATAGTTTTAGTATTATTTTTTATGATTTCTAAACAATAATGGTCCATGTATTTTAATGTATTATGGAATGAAAAATATTTTATACAGTGTAAAATTAAGTAAATAGGTATACATGGTGATTATTATAGAGAAAATGTTAGTGTGGGTATTATGTAAGCGTAAATATTTCTTATTCATATATCCTATTAGAAATAAATAAAATAGTATATTAATAGGAACATATGTAATATGGACCTCTTAGGATATGTAATACAGTGAGTAATATGGATCGTTGATGAATAATTGATGCTTAAAAAATGTGTCCCTCTGAGATAGAGGTTCTTACAGGGTTCATATCCACATAAAGATGGGTTTCATAGTGTATATGTGACCTATGGGGATGATTTGGGTCTCTATTATATATCACATTTATATATGTATTTTTATCACTAATTATTTAAATGAAATAAATCATTAATAAGGGAACTTATTGGGATTACACCAAGTATGTGGGATAGTATTTTCATTGTAGTATGAATAATACCTATGGAGATGACACATATATTTCTCAGAGATTCCTAAACTAGTTGGAGATACATATAGAAGTCGATTTTGGTGATTATTCCTAGTACAATAACCATGATATTTTTCTATCACATTGATCATAAAAACTTTTTCAATTGGGTTCACATGATATTAAGACATAGGATATAGGTCACCCAATATTGGCATAATGATACAAGGGATGTTTCACTGGATTCCTGGTGATTGACTACCCCATTATCATGGGGATACAATATAAGGCTTTCTCTAATAGTTCAATTTTTTTGGAGTAATTTCTATTAGGGATCCGTAATAATTGGAATATATTATAGATTGGTTGTGTGTTGATGGGATGAGAGCCTAACCATCTAAGCCATGTGTTTCGGAGGAGTCCTTGAAAGATTGCTTCCATGGATAAATGAACCATAGATGATAATTTGGGTTGAATGAAGCTAAATAGATGATTTAAATAATGTAAATTATATTAGATATGTTTTATTTTAATTAACAGTTCTTTCTAATGATACCCTCCATGAGTAAGATTCTTCTAAGTTTTTGACAACTAAAATGAAACCATTTATTAAATTATTAATGATAGTAATAATAAAGATATTTTTTTTTAATTTATAGTTTTATATTTTGGAAAAAATAGATATAATTCAAGGATTACTTTTTCACAAAAGGAAAATGAGAACATCCATAGGGGAATGATGTTTTTGACTGATTCTTTATGAATGAGATTCATGAAAATAATATTTAGAAGATATTCTATGGTTTTGATTTGTGGTGTAGTTTACATGGTTAATTAAGAGGAACTATCATGAAAAGAATTAATCCTCACAAATAAACCATCACAATACATTTTTAAATATTTATTCTCTTTTTTGAACATATAAATGGCAATAGGTGTTTATATGAATGTTCATGATAATAGAACTTTTTATGAACAATTATTGTCCCCTATTGAAGTGATCCCTCAAATATAATGTGTTCCATTGATAATGTGTGGGATACATATTTATAGAAACTATTTCATATCCAACAAATTAAATATTATCTCAATCAAATAAATTGGTCACTATAGAATATGAGATCTTATATATTGGGTGTTAATTCACTAAAAATTAACTCCAACCCTAAAGGAAAAACCTGACTATAGAGGTATAACATCTGTCAAATGAAAAAGTACCTTGCAAATGAAGCCATATTTCAAGAATAATATCACCATTTGAATTCACCTCACAAAAACACCATTAAAGATGGTAAAACACAAGCTTGAAGGTAAAACATCACTCTTGATTAAATGAACTATATACAAAAATATTCAATCCTACAATAATGTATTCCCATTTAATTAGGGTGAAATTTACATTGATATAATTTCCCTCAACAATTTTTACTTATTTTTTTATTAACATTTATTGTCAAATATATTCATGAGTTAAAAAATTCTCTATACTAAATTGTGTCTGATTAATTTCCCTCTTTTCATTGTGGGGGTTCATATTCTATACATTCTGATGCATTCTCAAAATCATAATAAAATATCTTTAAAAACAAATATCAATTTAAATTTTAAATTAATTTTTCAATGAATGGTTTACCATAAATATAATGGGGCGGTGATGAATTGGAGGTAGATATATGTATTTTACATAATTATTTATGTTTTTTTATAACATTAATGGGATCTCTTATTCTCATGAGTGATGTATGATCACATATGTGCTTTGTGATTTCTAAGATCTAATGAGAAATTCATTACATTGTAACTTTTTTAGGTTTTCTTAATATTGGACACTCATGAACCTGAATATCATTATTCTATATTGAAAATTAATCTATTACAAGATGGATGGGATGAAATTGTGGGAAAAATAGATATGATCAGTTACATTGATGATATATTTTATCAGTGTGTCAATCCAAGACATATATTATTCCTATATATGATTGGGGTGAGTCTAAGGGACTACCCATGAGAAAATAGAAAACTAATATATATATATTTATATATTAAGTATATATTTATGTTCATATTCATGTACCAAAGATATTAAATTAAACAATCTACCAAATTAGCCCCATATAAGAGATATCTCAAGATTGCTTTTCATTAATAGGGTATTTTGTTAAAGTAGATTTACATTAAAAGGTATACATCCATAGGTATATTCCTTTCTCAATATAAGTTGTATAACAGATACCAAACACAATGTTCTATAATTAATGATCCTTTTGGAAGAAATATTTTATTGACTAAATGTTGCGTTGGTACTCAAGCTACGAACTTTTATTTTAAGGATATTTTGTTATAAACATGGGATGTACCTTGATGATATGATATAGATTCATAGAGATCAAATAATTTATAATGGTATTGTGGTTATATAAATATTTTTTGTTCCTGAAATCAATATTTCATCAGAATAAGTCAATAACCTTATATCTGATAAAAAATTCATGAACATAAATACATTTTATTTGGTTCATAGAGTAGTTTTACTAAGTGAGTCATATTTATATATGAGTAAAGGTGATCTCATTTTTTCTAATCTGTATTTTTAATTATTCCCACTAGTATCAATATGGGATTACATAGAGAATAATCCTATCTATGAAAGTGGATTATATGAATTGGTGTGAGATTTCATGTGTAAAGACCATCATATGTGGATTGAAACCCCATTCAATAACTAGGTTAAGGTCATTACCATGTATAACGGCAAATAAAAATAGATTGTTGGGAATTTTACTATACACTAGACCCATAGAATCTATGTCTCATATTGGAATATGATTGAGTCAGGATACTATACTTAGTGTGGTTATATAATCATCTCTGATTTGACTGATTAGTCTAACTAGTGGAATTCATAGAAATGTCTTTAGGTGAAACCTACTACCATTATTAGGATTTCACAGTAGGTTAATGTTTTGGATGTCCCTGATGGTAGAAAATCTTGAATGAGGTAAATTGATCATCATAAGAGTTTATATATTATATTTATTATATTGAAAGTTAGATCAGATATATTTTTTGGTGGAAGTCCCTATTCTGGATCATAAGATTCTTACCGGTGCTATGAGACAAGATAATAGCCTATATGGGGTTTTATTTTTACAAATGACAAACTCAAACATAATGATTAATTTATACCGTAGCTCTAGGGACTAAAAGTAAATAGCCCACTCTAATTGAATTACTGATATGTTATAAATTTGGATGACAATCAAAACAAAGACATCATTGTTAATTATTTTTTCCAAGAATAATTCATCATTATAAATTTGACATATTACAACCCAAAGTGTTATTTTTTTATCTTATGTAAAGGGTTTGTTCTTTGATAAATTTTATTGGGAGATAGGTTTATAAACTACATATATTTCGGAATTTGTTTCACAGATTTTTGATGAAGTGTCCCCTTCAACATCATATGAATCGAGATGATGAAACCCCATATTTAAATTCCAATTTTGTTGCATTTTGACTCTTAGATACACTAGTGCACAATTTACTATTAGACTATTCAACACTCCTATTATGAGTATATGTAAATATAGTGACTGTTGGATTCTGCCATATCATGATGAGTGGTAGTTTAACTGAGTGACTTCTTTTAAGTGTCCAATAAAAAATATGTGTGATTAATAGTGGGAGTATAATACATATTTTGGGAGACCTGGTATGATTCATGATATATGATATCCACTTTTGACACAAATTTCTGATAAATGTGTTACACATTTTGATAATTCACCCTCAGTGATCAAAATAATTGCCGTTCCTCTAATCCTAATTAATGAATGGTTTCTATAGTCTTGGATGGAATAGAATTCATATAAGATCACTTCTTCCACCATGGAGTTATTGGATATACTCCAAGAGAAAGAGATCATTCTTGAATAGTTCTTCCAAATTATATATTCCTCTAAACTCTTCTATAAAGATTATCCTAACATAATGTAAACCAAAATTAGATATATTGAAGTTTCATTTAACTCGGTTAAAAATACATTATATTAATCTGATTAATTATTAGACCTATTAGGGTCTAATTCTCGTAGTAAAATATATGATAATTAAGAGACCCAATATGAACATGGATCTTATAATACATCAATCGAACGATTTATATAATACATCTAAAAAAGTCACATAATCTAATGACTAAAATGGTAAGTCTCTTTTAGATTTTATAAATAAACAACTTAATTTTCATCAATTATAATAATTAATCCATAATCATGATATAATTGAACCTTCATGAAAATCACACATGATGAAGTCATCTTTATAACATAGTAATTAGAAACATAAGAAATTATTGTGCTCAAAAGATCAGTAATGGAATAGATATATCATAAAAAATGATATTATGAACCTGAAATAGATTATTAAAATGATATAAATAACATAATAAATGAGCGAAACACTACGAATAATACTCATAAAACTTGATCGAGAGACATAATATTATAATAAGATAATTATAAAACCATAAACGAGATGTGGTTTCTTAAAAAAACATATTGAGAACCATAAAACTTTTCATCATGATATAAATGTGTGAAATACCTTAAAAATTGAATGATCCAAAAAAATTGGAATAAAATTGTAATTAACATGAAATGGTGGAAAATGATAAATATAGTCTTTCATAAAATTGTGAACCTAGATATATTCTAAATAGTTTTTTGATGTAAACTTCTTGGTATGGACAAACAGCATCAAATCACTCTTTTCAAACCTAGTTACTCAATTACCTATTTAACCATAAAATTCTAAGATGATAATAACACAACAACAATAAACATTTTTAAAATTATCTACTCACTAACGTTTTCAAATGTAAAATTGTCAGTAAAACATATCACCATCATAATCACTCTTTCTAAACCAAGATACTAACTAATTAGTTCACATATGAAATTTTGACAAGTTCTTAATTCTATGACAATTATACTTGTGAAATGTAGATACATGTAAAAATATAAAAATAAAATTTCTTTCTCTTCAGATATAATCATTTACCTAATTCAATAGAGTGATATATAGGTTCCTCCCCTTTAATAATAGGAAAATTTCTATGTGACTTTAAAAAAGAAATCAAAATCGTGTAAAAACCCCATTAAAAAAAGGTTTTCATAAAAAATTAAAAATCATAAAATAACATGATCATAGTATATCATAGAATATCAAAAATGATACATTATAAAAAAAATCATAATAACATATATGGTTTGATAAAAACATCACATAATAAAAAATAAATGTTAGAGCACTGATACATATAAGAAAAAAATTAATTTTTCTTTTGAACAAATTGAAATGTAATTTAAATTAAAAACATTAATATAAAGGGAAACATAAAAAATTTGAAAACCATATTATAGATTGTAAAATCTATAATTTCATTGAAAATAAATAATGTTTTCCAATTAATATGTGAAAATATTTTGAAAAAATTTATATTTATAAGAAATATTAATACAAGATACTGGAGATGGATATTATTTTTTCAAAAAGGATAGAAGAAACAAAATGATAAATTTTCATTTTAAATGAATCATTAATAAAACATTTCTTTAAAATTGATTAAAATTTATCAAAATAATATTTGTACTGTATGATAATACATTTATTTATAAATGATGGGTTAACCTTTGAACATTTTGAAATAATCATATTGAAAATAAATATCATTAATAAAATTATTAAATCTATATATTTTAATTATTAAATGCTAAAAAATTTATTATTGGACATAAATTCTATATAAAGTTCAAATTGGTAATAGATAACATTGGGGGGTATAAAAAAGGTTATAGTATAAAATAACTTTAAATAAGTGGGAATTATTCAAACCAAAATGTATTTTAAAGAAATAATTGATTCATCAATGAATATTAATTTGGAATATACTATGATTTAACAAAAAATTATTAATAAAACATAACATCATAATATTATATAATAGTTTGAACTATAAATATTATAGTCATTTAAATGTTGTTATGACCCAAGAAATAGATTTCAGTCACCAATCCCATTACAAAGAATGAAACTATGAATTAATAATCTCTAGATAGTGGTAGAAATAAATAGGGCATTTAATATAATAAAATATAAGATAATAATAATATGAAAATTAAAATTTGGTTATAATAATAACATAAAATTTTTATAAAGTTGTTAAACACATACATGTCTAATTTAAAGAAAATGAATATTGAAACCCTTGCCTTATTTTGGTTCTTACTTTATAACACTCTATCCTACTATAAAACACACATAGATAAAAAATATAATATTTAAACACCTTAATCACAAATATTTCAATTTTATAATCCATGTTAAAATTACTCATCATTTGTATATAAATGAGTTATAAGGTATTATTACCGTCGATTGATAATAACCCTAATTGTTTTTAGAATAATAATAAATTTTGATATCATCACCCATCATTTGAAATCGAGTTAATTATTTATAGATCATATAAGGATATATTATATTAAACATATTATGATTAAAAACATTATTATGTCGTCATATATGTGTTCTGACTATGTTATATAAAAATCAAATTGGTAACTACTTATTTATACAATTTTTTATGAACAACAACTCACATGTGATTTTTCATTGAATGGAAGGAACATTTTTTGCACTATGGTTTATGCCAGGAATAGATATCAAGATAGAAGAGTATTATGGCATGAACTCATTGATTTAGCCAATGCTATTACTGATCCTTGGGTAGTGATGGGTGATTTCAATGCCATCCTTAGCTCTCTTGAACGAATTGGCCCCTTGAATCTCTCCATTTCTTCTAGGGAATTCAGGTCTATAATTGAAAATTGTAGCCTTTTTGAAATCTCTCTTGTTGGTGCTAAATATACTTGGTACAGGAAACACTACAACAAAAATGTTGCCAGTATGCATGACAGATCTTTCGTTAACATGAAGGCTCTTGATAACTGGGATAAAATATCCAGCGTCAATCTCCCTAGACTTAACTCTGATCATCACCCCATCCTTGTTAGCTGCCTTATGAATGATCGTAAGCCTATTCTCGCCTTCAAATTTAATAATTCTTGGTCCACTAACCCGGACTGTGTCACTTTAATCTTTAACACTTGGAACTCTATGAATCATCATATTCATTCCTTTGCCTGTTTACATAAATTTAAAATTCTTAAACAGGCCCTTAAAGATTGGTGTAAAACTATGAACTCACAAATAGATCCTGATATCTCCTATCTTGAAAGTGAGCTTCATAGGGTTCAAATTCAAAATACCAATTCATATTTTAATATGGATCCCTAATTGGAAGCAAGAATTTCCCTCAAACTTAACTCCTTGCTCACTTTTAAGGATGATATTCGTAAACAAATGTTTAGGACAAAATGGCTTACAGAT
Source organism: Viscum album (assembly GCA_963277665.1). Classification (NCBI taxonomy): domain Eukaryota; kingdom Viridiplantae; phylum Streptophyta; class Magnoliopsida; order Santalales; family Viscaceae; genus Viscum; species Viscum album. The sequence continues at coordinate 409,651,782 of OY728133.1, forward strand.
GGCGATCGTAATACGAAATTTTACAATTGCCTTCAAAGAATCAGAAAGGTCAATCGTCCTCTTCTTAAGCTTATCCATAATGATTTAATCATAGATTCAGAAGAGGCTATTATGTACCATGTTACCTCTTACTTCTATAACATCTTCAACGGCCTGGATATTAATATTGAGCTTAAACCTGACATCATTCCCTTAATGGTGGATGAAAGGGACAATGAAATGCTTCTAAGCAGTCCTCTTGACCATGAAATTAAAGACACTATCTTTGGCCTTAATCCAGACAGTGCACCTGGCCCAGATGGGTTCAATAATGGTTTATTTCAAAAATATTGGGATGTTATCCACAATGATTTTTTGTAAACATGTCAGGACCTTCTTTATTCATGGATCTTTACCACATGGGATCAATACTCAATTTTTAACCTTAATTACAAAGGTTTTGAATTCCTCTCAGATCCATCAATTCAGACCGATTTCCCTAATTAACACTCTTTATAAGATTATTACCAAAATCATTGCGAATAGACTTGCTCCTATTTGTGATAAAATTGTTTCTTGGAATCAATTTGGCTTCATCAAAGGTAGGTCCATTCAAGACTGCATTAGTCTTGCCTTCGAATGTACCAATAGTCTAAATAAAAACACTACATGAGGATGTGTGACTATTAAATTAGACATCAGAAAGGCTTTTGACACCATAGACTGGAATTTTATCATCAAATTCTTAAAAAACTTTGGGTTTAATGATACCTTTATTGGAAGAATTAAGACTCTTTTTCAATCAGCTTTCATCTCTATACTCATTAATGGCACTCCTAGAGGTTTTTTAAATGATCTAAATGTGTTAGATAGGGCGACCCCCTTTCTGCCATCCTTTTTGTTATCGCTGAGGATTACCTAAGTAGGCTTCTCAACAGTCTAGTGGATCAGGGTAATCTTAAGCCTATTCAAGTTACCTGAAACTTAATGGCCCCTACTCATCTTTTATATGCCGATGATATTATTCTGTTTCTTAAAGGGGATCAAAAAAACATTCATGTTTTCAAGAGATCCATAACCCACTATGAGGAAGTTTCTGGTCAAGCTATCTCTTGGAATAAATCTTATATTTTTTTGGTAAGAACTTTCTGGTTAGAAGAAAATCTACCATTACCACTTATCTGGGTATCAAAGAAGGTCTCTTACCTTTCTCCTACATAGGTGTTCCTATAGTTTGGGGTAGACCCAAAGTTAGCCACTTTTCTAATATCATAGATCAAATCATTAACCAACTCTCTAATTGGAAGGGTAAATCCCTTTCCATGGCTGGGTGAATATGCTTCGTCAAATCCACCATTTTTTTCTAAAATGGTATACGCCCTCATGATTTATAAATGTCCTATAAGTATCTTCAAAAAAATTAATACTTACATTAAAAAGTTTTTGTGGACTGGAAGTATTTTTGAAAAGAAACTTGTCACTATCCCTTGGAATTCTTGTTGTAAAACGATTGATAAAGGTGGAGTAGGCATTAAAAATATAAAGTTGTTCAATAGCGCCTTGCAAGCTCGTCTAACTTGGCGTATTATCAATTCTACTTCTAAAGTTTATGATTTTTTAAATCATAGATATCTACATAAAATTTTAATGGGTAATTCGACTTTCATCAACTCCTCAATCTTCCCTTCTATAAGAGACTATTACCGTAAGATCATGGAAAATTCTAGATGGATGGTCAGTGCTGATTCTTCCATTAATTTTTGGTGTGGAAAATGGTGTGGTAACCCCCTGATCTCTCTGTGACCACCCAATATCATTCTTGATGATACTAGTCAGTCCATAAAAGATGTCTTGCATTCTCATAGACATGACCTCCCAGAACATATTGTGCAGACTATTGAAAATTATCCCTTTTCCTCTGATGGGGACTTCCTTGTTTGGGAACCTACTCCATATGGTATGCTTGACTCAAAAAACTTTTATAAACATAACTTTTCTAATGAGGATTCTAATTATCTTTAGTTGATTAATTTCAATAAACCTTGGATTAAACCTTCTAGGCTCACCCTTATTTGGCGTATTTCCCATAATAGATTACCCACTGAAATTATTCTGCAAAAGTTCGGCATTCATCTTTGTTCAAAATGTCGCTTGTGTAATCAACACAGGGAAGACGCCGATCATCTTTTTCTTTCTCGTGCCACGGAATCTACTTTATGGAATTATGTTTTTGAATTATTCAATTGTAGATGGATCTTAACTGACTCTATTTATTCTTTTTTAAAATATTGTATTAGACATGAATCTTCTTAACAGGTTAACAATATTTTTCATTCGGCTTTGGCAGAACTCCTACATGAGATATAGTACGCTACAAATGATCTCATTCATAATAATCGATCATTTAGACTCAATGTATGAAAATCGCGGATTCTTATTGCATTCCATGAAGCTGCCTCAATTCAATAGGACTGTTGCAACAACTTGGTTGGTGACTTTGAGATACTTCGTCATCTCCGTGTTCCCGGAATCTTCCCTACACCCAAATTCTCCTTTGATGTTTTCTGGAAATTGTCGATACTGGGATGGATCAAAGTGAACGTTGATGGTGCTTCTAAAGGCAATCCAGGACCTTCCAGATGTGGTGCTATCTTTAGAGACTCAGCTGTCCATTGTCAGGGTTACTTCTATGTTGGTTGTGGTCACTCTTCATCTCTTGAGGCATAAATGCTTGGATTCATTCACGATGTTGAGTTTGCACTTCAAAAAGGATGGAGAAATATTTGGATTGAAAGTGATTCTACCACCATCATTCATGCCATCTGGAAAGGCATTGTTCATCTGGCCTGGCCTCTCACTACACGCTGGATGAATTGCTTGAAGACTCTCCACGGGATTGATTACATTACTACTCATGCCTACCGTGAAGCAAATGCTGTTGCTGATGCCCTTGCTAACAAAGGAGTTCATCAAAGCATGATGGTTTGACACTCTTCCAGCTGACATATCTTATCTTTTTGACAGAGATTGTAAAAAAATCTCATCTTTTCATCTCCTGTAACCTTTTTACTTAATATATTGTGCATTGACCTTTAAAAAAAAGTTTATATAATAATTCCATAATAATATCCACAGAATAATTTAAAAAATATTTTTTAATAATATTTTTTTCATGAACATGAGTTATCTATAATCATATATTAAATCATTATTAACATGTGTGGGTAAAGAAACACTTACTTGAACACACATTAACTCGATCAGTGGGTATGAATTAGGAAGTTTTTATTAGGAATTAAATTTGAATAATATAATCACAATGATATTAGTTTTATTTTTCATTACTTTTGTTACTCATATTTTAAAATTTTAATATACATTAATATAATCTAAATAGAAAATGAAAAATTATTTCATATTTGGAGATGTAATTTGCACATACGATTGATTATCATTTTAATTCTTAAATGTGTGTAATTATGTGAAGATAGATATTAAATTATAATTTTAGGATAGTAATTATATTGTATATATCATATTTTTTAATAATTTCAACTCTTTTTACCAATCATTAAATGTGGTAATGAAAAATAAGTGATGATGATTCCTGTAGGTGGTAGTATGTGTAATACACTAACAATGATATTTTTTTAGTGAGTGAAAATAAATATTTAAGGGTTACAAAAATTGTATAACAACATATAAGTATACTAATTATGATTAAGTGATAATATTATTATCTTTATAACATATTTTAGGAGAAATATTCAGAAGAAAGCGATTTTTTTAAAAACACTGATGTAATAAAGATGATTTTTTTGAGTGTGTTTCGAAGATATTGAAGGGATTAGGCTAATTATGAGTTACCATGGGTTTATAGTATGAATCAGGTTATATGGTCTGTAAAATTGTAGTGTTAATCTGATTACATAGAATTATATGGTCTTGTTTTAAAGAGTTAATGTGATCCCCTATTATTAGTGAGGAAAAAGATAATTTTGGAAACCCATTTTATAACATAATAATTTCATGACTCTATTCCAATAACAATGGATAAAAGGATTTGAAATAATTGAGTATTGGATATATTTAGTTTTATGAATTCAAAAAAAAAGTGTTTCTATTCATGATTTTATCATTTTATAAGGTTGTTACCATTAATTCATTGCATTTTAATAATTTTATTTTAAAATAAGTAACTTGTTTTTAACTAATTGATTTGATGTTTTTTATGAATATAAAGACCCATATATCCAAAAAAAATTGGGAAAACATTTATAAAATCATTAGAAGAATTCATATTAAAAATATTATAAAATTGACAATTTGATTAACATTGAAATATTATAGAAAATAAATTTTATTAAAAAAATCATTTTGACTGTTATTGAATATTAATATTATTTATATTCGAGTAAAAACTAATTAGGTGTTAATATATTTATTTATTTGTTAATAAATCATATATTTTTATATGTTTAAACCATTTTAAATTATTTCATTCTATTGATATTCATTGATATTTAAAAAACAATAATTCATAAATATATTTTCACCATTATCATTGCAATAAACATTAATCCATGAATATATAAATTTTATTACCAGAAATGAAATTAAAAAATATTAAATAGTTTGTAAAATATTTTCTCAAATATAAGAATAAATTTATATAAGTAATAATACAATTTTATGGAAATTTTATTTTAACCCCGTCATTTGTAATGCAAAAAACCCTTAATTTTTTAAAAAAATATTATTTTCATGAAAAATGAGTTATCATTATGATAGAGTTATCAAATAAATTGATTCCTTTTAAATAAAAAATTTATTATCATTAAAATTATATTTAATTTACCAATAAAATAACTAGAAAATATCATTTTATCATGTTATAAGTAATTAAAAATATATAAGACAATCAATTTTCATTTCAAGCACATGTTTTATTAAGAATATTGACCATTGGATTATTAATTTAACATATTATTTTAAATTAAATAAATAAATTTTATAATATCTAGTTCCATTGGAAATGTTTTAAAAAAACATTTATTGAATTCAGATATATAAAATTTTTAACAAATGTGATGGGATTAATAAAAATCGGTATTTTCAATATTCACTTGAAAATTAATTATTTTGAAAAATTTTAAAAATATTATATCTTATTATATTTTTTATGTGTTATTAAAAAATTAATTTTAATTTTTAACATTTTAATTTTAATATTTTTATTTTTTAATTGTTACAATAAAATATAGAATATATATATAATTATTGTTATTGAAAATTACATTTTCAATATTAGCTAATATTTATTATAAACCTATAAAGGTAAAACGATTAATGCTTTATCATATTAATAGTGATAAACTCTTCTCATACATGTATAATGCATATTTTTTTATTAATATATGTTATATTACACAAGAACATTCATGAGAATCATATTATATTTCTGCATTTGGAAATAGTGAATATAATACTCTTAATTCATGACATATCCTGAATGTCTCGCATGATGTTCTTCCATTTTTTTAGTACTACTTAATACCACTATTCTTAAATTTATGAAAGTAAACATAAGAAATAATGATCTTATATTCTCAATAAGCAATAAAAATGGAGATATGTATGTGTAACATGAGTATATGGGCATGAGAATATGAAAAAAATAAAACCATACCCTTTAAATAAAATATCATAATCTTGAGCCCTGAAATGTTGATTATAATTTTTTAAACATTAATAAATATTCAATCAATGAAACATGACACGTGATGTAGTGAAAGTTTCATAAGAAATAAATTTTTGGCAAACACAACAACATAAATGATCTTATATCAAGGATATATACATAGATAATCATAAAATATCAAGAATGGGATGATCACATGTATATAGGATCTGGGATTTTTATGACATCCTATATACACTATTATTTTGGGATTTTGATAGCATCAAATATACCCGCTTTTTTTGACATGAGATGATGTCACATTCACCATCTTATTTCAGTCTTCGGATAAACACTCATGTACCATTTTTCTTCGGTAATGGGATAACCTCCCATGTACCCACTAACCTCATGTAACATTTATAATTAAACAGTCTATTGTATGGATATATTAGTCCCACCCTTCTCATTATGTAAATCAAAAACATGTGTTCCAAAATATTGTTAAGCATTCATCATATTATTCCCCTTGAAATGAAATTGGTTTCATAATTAATTTACCATGTCATAACCTATTTAGAAGAGACCAATTTAATAATCATTCCAACATTCGATCATTGTATAACCCATGGAAAGAGAAGAAGGATTCGAATGAATTTTATCATCGTATAAACTATAAATGAAATATCATATTATTCTCTCCATGGTTCCTTCATTTTATTTTTAATTACATTTCAATATTCTTAAAAACCCATGATATAGATAGATAACTCCATCCCCAATTTCCTCCTTGATATAATATAGAGAAATATATTCAAATATATTTTGATCTCTTTAGCATAACTCCTTTTGGTGACTTGGTTTTATTCAGTGAATGAAATTTTTAACCGTACATTCATGCAGGATGATAATAATATAATAAAAACAAGTTTTTTGTTTACAAATTGACTCATATATATAAATAGATTCATCATATTTTTTATTTCTCTCAATAAACTCCTTCTCCATCATCATGAAGAAAATATGATGAATATTGTTTTTGAAAAATAATTTCATAGACTCATCCCAAACAATTGAGTAAATTAAATCATGTTTCAACATATTGTTGATAAGATCCCACCATTGATCAACTTCACCTTCCAAACAACAAACATCCAAAAAATTCATGTCACAAATACTAAAGAAGTGGAAATATCATTTTAGTGGTGTTGATAAATTTTTTAATTAGAAGCGGATCATAAACGCCTCTAAAAGAATGACTGTGTTATAAATTTATGGATTAAAAAGGGTCCTTCCATAATTTTTTGTTTGGAAGAACATAATGATTCAAAGCACGTCAAGGTTGTTTTAGAAGAAAAAAAATATTTTTCATTCCATATCCAATAACATTTGGATTCCTAAGAAGAAAATAATCACATTGTTTATCACACATAGATGTGACATCATTTATTTGGGTTTAATAAAATTAATAAAATTGAAAATAATGCTGTAAGATACAATAAAAATAAGAGGGAACCAAATTATCATGAAAATTTAATTGTTGGATGTCTAAATCATAACCCATTATTTATAATCATTAAAACACTAGGATTTTCATAGGTTATTAATTTTCATTATATATTTAAATATTACATGATGGTTCATGGTGTTTTGAGAATTTAGAAAGCATATCCCTTGGGACTATCAATATATATTTATAGTATGTCCTGTTATTGTGCCCAAAGTTATGGTCAATTCCAGATCAATGTGACCTTTTGGGAGTTATTACACTTATATACATCTATCATAGATCAACATCATCTTGAAGTATCCAAAATAGGATATAATTTCTTGAAAACTCATTTCTCTACCAGTTACCGAAACTATATGACATTTTATTTTAATTTATTTTTACTTATAAATATATTCATATACATCCCCATACATATCCTTAGAAATAACCCTAGAGAAGTCAATAATATTTTATCATTCTCATTCTTAATGGATAACTAAATATTAAATATAACACCAACTATAGAAACAGAAGTTTCACATGAATGGATATTATATATTTTTATATGAATATTCAATACATTACATAAAACCATTCATGAGTACTGGTTTTCCTCTTAAAACATTTAACTCGGTCTTCATAATTAAGGATGGATCTTCACTATCTCTGATAAATATATTCCCATATAGTACTTATACATAAAAAATTAATTATATCATATGGAAATGAAAAATATGAAATAGTGATCTTTGATACACAATAATGTTATTAAATGGTGATTTGTAATTATAACGTGCGTGAAAGGGTACGAGAACACAAAAATAACATTTTAATACCATAATATGCAAATAAAATTTCGTAATCTGATTCTTTGATGATTGTTTTCAGTTCACAAGACATACATCGTAATAAAATCAGAGAGCACAACACATAACTGAATAACATTAGAAAAATTCATGTAATTTTAAAAAACAAAAAATATTAGAAAAACATATTTAAAGGCTGTCTTCTAATACATTCAGAACCTGTTAAGATTGGGATGATCACCTTTGTACATGCATCGAGTTTGGGATGACAGACCTTGTGTCATCTTGTTTTTTACCGTGAATCACCTATCCTAGACACTCTTATTTAGCTCATAGGATAACCTAATATGTACTATCTTGTTTCGTCGTTAGGATAATCCCTCATGTACCTTTTGAGCTCATTTCCCAATTAATAATTACTTAATTCTTATGAAAGGTATATAGTTTTCACCCATGAAATAATGAAAATAATACACATGTGTGATACAATATAATATTAAATTCATCGTAACGTAAATAATGAAATGAAATGGGTTTTAAAAAATTATTATAATATCATAAATTGTATAGAAGATAATGAATTCATAGTCATTCCATTATTTTATTATATAAAAACATGTGTAAAGGGATTCGATTTTATAAAACAATTATCATGCTATAAATCATTGAAGAGAAATGTTTTTCATAATCATATTCTCAACATAATAAATTAATTAAATTATTAATAATGCTATTCTTAGTTTATATCCCTATAAAAACAGAAGTTATATCAAAGGATGTCATATTAGATGGAGAATGATGTTAAAATATCTCATGGAATATTTGTAAAACCAAAAAAAATTATTTTAAAATCAAATTTTTAAAACATTTTTAAAATAAATATGAAACCATATAAAATATTATTTAAATACATAAGAAGGCAAGACGCCAATAAATAATTTTCATGTTATCCATGTTAAAAAAATATTCACATTTTTGATAAAAGGAAAATGGAAATTCTTGAAAAAATACATGACCATTACTTTAAAAAAATTGTAAAGAGTATAACATGAGTAAAATATTATTTATATAGTCATTCAAATAATGTTAGAAAATTTTTGGAAACTATATTTTAAAACAACAAATTTGGAAGAAAAATATTTTTTGAATGAAAGATGACGATTTATAAAAATATTCTTTTAAAATTATTCAGTACATAAATTGAGTGAAAGAATAGGAAATCATGCATTCTAATGATAAAAAATAATACAAAAATTTCATTACTATATTATGATATGGCTCGTAATATTCCATCATCATAAACATAGTAATAAAAAGTCTTCAAAAATTATTATATTGGGCTGTAAAAAAATTCCACATTTGTAACATTGAATCATAAGCCCCAGGAATGAATAACAAAAAAAGAGACATATTAAATCCTTAAAATATGGATATTATTGATATAAAAATAAAATGGTGAATTAAATATGCCACAAAGGATATATGAGTGATTAATTATCATATTTTGCTTATAAATAAACGATAGACTAGAAATCTCGTTCCATAACACTCAACTTATTTTGTACACTTATGAACCTCATATTCTTTAAGTAAACTCATTATGTTTAAAAAAAACCCTTACTTTGATGTTTTTCAGAAAAAAATAACGATTCTATGAAGAGAAGACGGAAGTTGGGAAGTTACTTCGGCATGTGTTGTCCACAAAATGGTTTTAAGATGTGATGAAGAGAGTACATGGTAGGCCTTTTATACGTTAGGTGAGTGGCATAAACATTTTCTTATAGGTGTACCCAAATGTTTCTTAAGAGATAATGATTCAGTTAAGTGTTTTATAGAATTATAAATTATACGACAATATAGGGCTAGAAATTATTTTTATTAATGTATTTAGATCATTTCAACCCTTATCATTTTTTAATAACCCCATGTTAAAATGATTTTTCCCTTAACTATGGAAATATTTTTTTACAGTTTTCAATGATAATTGTTATCAACAATTAATTTTTTCTTATTTGGTAGTATAAAATTATTATGATTCAAAATATTGCATCGATTTTTACATATTCGATTCACAAAAGTGAAAAATATTAATTTCAAATTAATCCCAAGGACATGATTAGAATTTAGTTTTTCAAAAAAAAAAGATTAAATGATTACAATGTTTTTATATATAATATTAATATTAAATATATTCCATTTATCTAAATTGTATTTATAGATTTATAACTAAAATAATGTAACTTTATAACTGGGATTAAATAAAATTTATATTTAAACTGAAATTCATTATTTTTCACTAATCATATAAAAAAATATATTTAGAAATTTTTAAACCATTCACACTAAGCTAAATTTCTGAATATTTTATTTAAGAAATTCTTTTATTTCATCAAATTATATTTCTAATGGGGTTTAAATTATATTTAATTACTCTTCATAAAATAAATAAATTAAACAGTTCTTTAGAAAATAGTATTTATGAAACATAAAAGTTGATTATCAATAAATTAAGTATTTTATCAATATTTTTTTATATAAAACCATTATAAATGATATTAAAATATTATATATCATTATTTATATTTCTATGTTTAACAACTAGGCTTTAATGGTGGTGTTTGAATAATAATAAAAATTATTGTGGTGTTTCTAAATTGTGGATTCAACTTTAATGCAATCTAAACTTCGTGTTGTGTGTAACGAAATAACAAAAAGGTCTTTCTGGTATCTCAAACATAACTCAGTGTGTCCAATAAACCAATCTATCATGTAAACTAAATTTACATGAAAAATACTCATAAAAACATGTGTTATAACTATCTTAGTGTTTTATAAAAGCATTATTATTGTTGTAATATTAATGTGTTATGGTTTTTTTGTAGTGTATGATGAAATATATAGAACATGGATTTTATTTCTTTAATCCAATAACATTGGTCAGTACAATAATGATCCAATCTATTATGGATTTGAGAAGTGATACATTATTAACTTTACATACAATATCATCGTATAACTAATCATTAAATTCATCCTCATGTTTTTTTTGAATTTAAAAAAGACATTACCACCTATCATAACATTGTAATATAATATAATTGGTAAACTAATTGGAATATGTTCTTATTTTGGTAACTAATTCTATGAGGATGGATATCCTTTCCTATGATAGAAAATAGTTATGATGGTCTTCAATCCACAAAGAGTATTTTTACTATCTCCACTGATAGTTTCTCCTATATAGTTTTACTATAGTGAAATCTATACGTGAAAGAGGGAGAGATAATTATAAATCAATATAAACTGAACACTAAAAGGAATGAATTATATTCTCATTCTAATCTATTGAAAATATTATATATCATTAAACTATTTCAAAAGCTTTTTCAGACATTTTTATAATCTTCCCAAACATAGGGGTATTTGCTCGCCATTTGCCTATAACCCATGATCTCACTAAAGAGTGTTATATAGATGTTTTGGTTGGAAAATCATAAGAGTTTAATCGATCAATCCTCAATTATTATAATCTAAAAAACATCCCAAATGAATCAATTCTAGTAGATGATCAAATGGTTCTCAAATAAACGTTCTACCATTATTAGTTATATGGCAATAATTTTAGCACATAATTACATAAAAATGTTTCAATATATTATTTGATCCTCCTTTATAATGATAAATATTGAACTCTATATATTTCTTAAATTATATTCCTCAATATTACACCAATTTAAAAATTAAACATTAACTATTAGATCCATTATTAATATACCATAGTGGAATAACCCTCCTATTTCACCATTTGACATGGTGGAAATGGACAAGGCTCTTATTACTCTAACAAATTTTGTTGGTGTACATGAATTTATACATTTTATTTTATACTAATTTTAACCAAAATACATATTCATGAGATTAATTATTGTAGACATATAAAACACTACATAAGTTTAATATGTGTCATATTTACTATCCCAATTAGTATAATTCTATAGGTAGATGACTTGTTTCGTTTCATATCACTAGGGATATGTTGAGACTACACTCTCCTTCAGTGATATTTCTAGGAACATTGTGTCCATCCTAGTGACTAATTCTAATTTATTCCCATAGTGATATTTGATCCATTATATGATCTATAAGTTGGTACAAAATAAATTTTCAATATTGATTTTATAGAATTATTTTAGTGATCATAGTGTCGTGTTGCATCACCTCCATCATATGTTTGTCACTCTAGGATTTAGTGAGTATGACTGAATTTTAGACTATGCATTTGTAAAGTGTATGATCTCTACTCAATAATATTTGAGGGTTCCCTAAATAAAAGTTCAAGTATGGTAGCTTTGTCCAACTCTACCAATCTCAAAACCAAATCAATTCATTAATATTATAAACATGAAATGATTTTATTAATGAGGAAACAACATGTCAGTTAAGGGATGTTCATGGTTGATAGACTTCTCCAATAGCATGACTCAATTCATCAAGTGATATATAAGACTTAAAATGTGATAATTTTCATTATATATAAATTCAAGTTAATGAAAATGTATGAATGTATATTGATAGTAGTAAAAAAGGTTTTGTGGCCTAATATATAGGTTTAAACAAAAATTATGGAAATACAATATCAAAATTTCAATAAATATGATAAATTAATGATTCAAAATAATAATTTATTGAGCATGATAGGTAATTATATTTTAGGTTGTACTTATTTTTAATATATTTAGATTTAATCTAAAACATTGATTCTCATCTCCCTTTTCAGTTAACTAATAATATTAATTAATCTATATAAAATTTATGTCAATCTTTCAATTCACAAATTTCCATGAATGTGGATTCATAGTAACATATTAAATTAGTAAATATTAATATCCCAGTAATTTAATTGAAATTAACATTAAATGAGAATGGTTCAAGCTAGTCATGATTTATCATCAATTGGGTCAATGTTTAAAGACATAAGGGAATCCACTATTTTATGTACATATATGTTATGAAATATACATGTATGATATATATTGAAGAATATATGTTCAATAACAATAATTTTTGATAAATAAATAAGAAAAATACTGACATTATTGATTCCCTCTAGAAAATGCTCACTATATTAGATATAGGTGATATGAATTTGGTTTCACATTTTCACTCTCACTAAAATTCTGATAAAAATTTACTTGTAAAAGAATTTCAGTTTCATCCCTCATATGTTCTTTTGAAAGTACAATGGTGGGTTATATATGGATGAATATGTAACCTCAACATGATGTTCTATTATTCTATTCATATAAATAATAGTTGAGTTACTCAGTGTAATGAAAATAATGAATGGGGAATGTTTAGATAGATAGGTTAATTAACAAAAGGTACAAACAACCCCGAAAACACATCTACATGTATTTTACAAGGATCAATTTGACCAATATGCAAGATGATTTAAATGGTGATATAATTTTTTCTCGGTTTTGTGAACATATTATATTTAACATGAATATTTTTTGGTTGATATTGGTATAAAATTTCATTATGATATTTATTTCTCAATAATAGTCTCCAAATATTTTGATATGGGAGCCTTTTAAGATTAAACTATACATTTAATCATGCTACAATTTATGTGTTTTTAACTTGAACTTATTCCATTTCCTTTTCCAATATTATAAATTTTTTGATAGATTATTTGAGCTACATGCCTTGTGAGGGTAGAATTATAACATGTCAAGATTTTGAGAAATGTATATTTTTTCAAAGAAATTTATTCATTTTGATATTTTTTGTAACATTAAACTCTAAGTTTATCATCCCTTATATACAAAACTAGGTTTTTATTTTGTTTCAAAAAAATAATGATATTAACTTGAATAACATGCATCACTGGGTTTATCTTATATAACCCACTATATTCTATTATCTTTCATTACATTTCACACTATGTTTTAAAAAAACAAGGCAAAATATTTAAATTTCATTATTTAATATGATAGTTATCAGCTAGTTATTGAAATGGTGGAAATGAAAAAAATTAAAATAATATGAAAATACATGGTTTAAACATTAATATAAATGTATTATTTATTGTCTGGTTATTTATAATTGAAAATAAAAACATTTTTAATATAAATTAAATCTTTTTATAAAAATATTTTTCATACACATAAATGCATTTTAAAAAAAATAAAGTAAATTAATCACCTTAAATGTTAATTTTAAATAAATTTATGTATTATATATTAGTTAAAATATCTAATATTCATATTATGTATTTCATTGATGATATATAATACCAAATAATATTTTATGCTTTAAAAATTATATTTTCTTAAAAAACCATTTTTCCACCTTTGGCGCACTAATATTAAAAATATTTTTAATCATATTTAAATAATTTATTTGAAAATAATTAAATTTTATTAAATATGTATATAAAATTTATCTTATGGTTAATTTTTGTGATTATTTTAAAAAATTTCACTTTTAATGACAAGTTAAATTTACTGATTTCACATTAAATATAGCCTTTGGATTCATTTATATATAAAGTAAAATTACATTGAAAATTTGTTTAAATGTTTTGATAGTTCAATTATAAATCCCTTAATCATATATAGGAAATCATAGTATATTTAATATATTTTTATGTAAAAAACATTATAAACATATCATCATTTTCTATTCAAAATCTCGGTTTCTTCTCATGTCTGTGTGATGAATTTTAAATTTAAATTTTACACTTATCTGAATTTAATATCGATAAATGGATTAAATATTTTAATTCTTATTAATTTATAATATATTAAAATTTCAAAATTATTTTATACCATTATTAATAGTGATAAAATTAAAAATTAATTACCATGGTTAACGTACTAATAGGGTTTACCATTGTATAAATAAAAACAAGGGTAAAATGGTGAATACTCTTCTATAAATTCTAGGTTTTTAATATATTTCATCCCATAACCTATAAAGCTTCTATAATGGTTTTTTTGGACCCTTATGATATATGATAAATGTGGGATCACTTAAATATTTCAAAAATACCATGTATGTCCTCTCCCCAACTTATAAATGATCATCCAATATCCTCTCTTTTTTACAGCATAAAATTAATTTTTTATTCAAATACCTTCTTAACATTATTAAAAAAATTTATAACCTAATACTAGAAAAATTTTATGGCATTAATTGACCCTTTGAAGGATTTTGTATAACACTAAGGAGGTTATCTATTGCAGATGAAATGTTCTTTAGTGAGCATCATTATTTAATTACTTTATCCTCATACTTGATTTATTTTTAAACCATGATTATATAATAACCTCATTATCATCCATATAATATTATTTGTTATAATAATTTCATGACTAATTTTTTTTACATCCATAAGTAAATCATCTTTCTAGTGTATAGTGGACTACCCCCTCGCAAATAAGTGTCATAATATTATCATTTCCACCTTTAATGGTTGGAAGTAATGATGAGTTTATATTATATATATAATACTAAAAATATTATTGAGATTAATGAATTATTATATAAAACATTTTTAATCTCTTTTTTCCAATATTACATAGTCGCTCATCTGTACGATGGATTACAGCCTCATAGACCGATGTGATTCATTCACAATATGCATGGAAGGTGACAAGGTTAAATATAATGATTATATGATACATAAATGAAATAATTATGAAAATTATGATATATTTATTATTTTTAAAATTTAATTTTTATTGATTTATTTCTTATGATTCCACTGAGTGAATAATGATAGCACCACTCATGTATGTGTGGACTATCTCATTCACGAAGAAATGTGAGTCAATTTTCATCACTCCACCAAATGTATGATATTTATAAAAATATCTAATAAAATATTTTATTTATGATATTAAAATCATTATCTATTTATAATATATTACTTATCTCATTTTCATAATGATCATTGGAAAATGGGTACTGTCACTCATGAGTATATACGGCCTACCATCTACATGATCACAATGTACTGCATTTATCTAAACAATACTTCATGATTAGTATCAAAAGTATAAATAATTTATAAGTATTATATTTATTCTATGTTTAGTATTATGAAATTTTTTGAAACACGATCTATTCAATAGGATCAAAAATAATATCCAAAAAAAATACGAAAAAAGTGGTTATTTCCCAATATGTTACTTTTAGAGATAATTGTTCATAAATGGGTAGTAAAATGGATTATGCAAATCTTATATGGTCATGTATATATATTTATGATTCTTTAATAAATTTATAATAAAATTATCATTATGATATAATAATTTTGAATGAGTGAAAATAGATTCTTGACTTATGTTATGGGATTCGTGTATAACTTTATACATCCATTAGACACATGTCATATTAACCACTTATATATTTTAGGAGAAATATATAATACCCATGAACTTATATTTTGATTAATTTACTAATTATATATTTTTAATATAAATTTTAGGGTATATTTTTCATGGGGTTTACGGTGAAAAAGATTAATAAATGGGAAGGGATTTTTATCTCATGTTTTCTATCATTTAGACAGACATAATGTTGTGCACCTATATTCCTTCACGAGGAGTATATACAGACCATTTTACAGGTAATATCTTGAATTTATTTACACTCATTATATTTTATGTTCCCTTTTATATTATTACATTCATGTATCTTATGATTAGAAGATACTAATGTGGTAAAGGTTTTATGTTACAATCTCATTATTTGTTGAAATTATTTATGATTAGGTCTTCAATATTGATATCTCAAAATATAAATCTCAATATGTATATTTTATTTTATTATCCTATTTTCATTACATTAAAATACATGTTTTACCTTTGTTTTCCAATTTTTGTGTAATCAGGATTATCGAAAATAATGTTATGAATAAAAATAATCATTTTGGTCAATAAAATTTTTTATCCAAAAAAATATTTTTTAAACATGTTTTAGATATTCAGTTGAAATCATTTATTAAATTCATTTTTACTTGGTATTTTATTTTTTATAAATTTTTTTTAAAGGAATATCCATGTTATTTTCATGAACAATTCCATTTTTGAATTTACCTAAAATTTCAAATAATCATTGTTTTAACATGCACAACATTAATGTAAATTATCATCATTATGACGATTTCTGATAATTAATATTACATTATAATTTTTTGTATTTTCTAAAATAAGTTTATTTTAAATTGTAATTATATTTTAAATTTATTTTCCAATATAGAGAAGTTATCATACTCATGAAATGTTTTCATTGATTTTTAACGATTCATTTAAAAAAAATTATTATTTTTTTCAATGAAATTGATTTTGAAAATGATTTAGGTTTAATAAAGTGAATTTTAATAAAATTATATTTTCTATATGAAATTATCCACATAAACAATAAATATCATTCTCAATTTGAAATGAAATTCATAGATATAATTTATGCTTCAATGGGGATAAGAAACAAAAATAGAATTATTGTTATTATTTCTCTGAATGGTTTATTTTTCTCGGTAAAAGATGGTCATGACACCCATTTCTCATCAATGTGCTATACCACGATAGAAAAATTTAAAAACCAAGTTCAGTAATTCAAAACTGGAATAAGGAGTGAACATGGTTCAATAAGACTTGATTATAATTGGGAGTGATACTTGTAAAGTTAGATAGTAAAGGAATGGGAAGTGAATAAGGTTCAGTAAGACGGGACATGAACTAGGAGTGAACCCAAGTCTCTACCATAGGATATAAATAGAGAGTGAACCTGGTTCAAAATTTTAGGACTAGAATAGGGAGTTAACATTGTTTAGTAATACATTTCTATAACAGAGAGTGAACCTGATTGAGTAAGGTACTTTTTCCACTATGATGGTCTTCAGAGTGAACCTTGACTACTAATATGGTTTGGGTGGAACCCATTCGAATATGATAGAATTGGAAGTGTTACTTGAATAATATTTATATTATTTTATATTATTAAGTGTATTATGACTATATATATCCTATGTTAATTTTATGATCTCATGGATCATGATATTTGATTTCCATGTGATACATCTATCATGAACTATTAATCTTTTAATGATATTTGACATGTAGGGTATTCATTACAAATGTAATTCTCATGTCATCATGAAAATATTATTATTTTACGCTTTTGTATCTCCCTTGTTTACCCATACTAAGTATCTTTGCTTCCTTTTAATTATTATTCCATTAAATATGGTATGAATTTTTTTACTGCGTGTACTAAAGGGGGTGATCATTGTAAGATATATATAATAACTCCCAATAATTATTTAGATATTGTTCCATGTTTTTGAAGACTTTATACAATTATGATTCTCAGTCATGACATTGTGTAATGTAATGAATATTCATCTGAAAATATGTAATATCCTTGCTTGAGAATAATATGTCTATATAGTTGGTACCAATGGAAGGTATTAGTAAAACATTAGAAACAAGGAAGAGAAACCATTTTAGAGATACTTTGGGATATTTTTAAGTATTTGTATAGGGATATCTCCAAGGATAATTTTTAAGATGATTCAAAATATTGGAAAAATTCCTAGAATTATGTAAAATGATGGACCATGTTGTTTCCATGAAATTAAATCTATGTCATGATAATACAAGTGGTTATGGTTATTGTATATATGTATATATTAGTAAAAACCATGAAAACACCCTATTAAGATACTCTCAATCCGAAACTAGTGTAGGGAAATGGGACATGATACAGAAAAGGTTTGAAACTCCTAACAGATATGCATTAGAAATTCAAAATCTATATACAAAAAATCATGAAGAATTTAAATATAATTTGACTATAAATGGAATAAGATAATCCAATAGTTTGATAGATTAAATAGTTTTTTGTGATTTTTTCATCCCATAAATTATTATTTTATAATTATGTTGTTTTCCCCAATGATTAGTGTTTCTCACAATATTTTGATTGGTTTTAGTCAATGGAGGGAGCTATAAAGAACCTGATTAACATTGAATATGATGGAATATTTTCTAATGAGAATCCATATTATTTAATGACTCGAATGAAAAACATTTTGGTTCTTCCTAATCAATTTTAATGTACCTTGATTGTCAATATATACCTTAATGACACTAATAATCACCAATATATATTAGGAAATATTTAACTCAGTGCTTGGTTAGTGGAGACTATAGAGACAATAATATTTAGATTCTAATCAGTTGGGAATGTTGGATTTCCTAAACCAACCTAGGTAAGCCTTGAACTACATATTTTAGTTACCACATGACAAGGCTCAAGGGGCATTCTCTATCATCCTTGGCTAAAAATTAGTGCCGCAAATCATGAATAAACTTTTTTTGGATTGGTTTATACTAGGAACAATAGATAAATGAAAAACGCAACAATAAAAATTAACACTAATAGTGGAATGAAATAAATTGCTTCGCATACATCGATGTAACGTCATGGGTCACCTTCAACCATTGGATGAGAGTCACTCCATTAGTGAACCAGAGCAGGAAGAAGAACTATAAGAAAAAATAAATAATAAATCAAAATGAGTGAGTATTAAAACATAATTGGTTTTCTATGATAAATAATTATCTATGTAATTCCTTTAAAATTAATACCAAGTTATACTATTTTGAAAATAAGAAATATTAAAATTAAATTTTTTTAATTTTTTTGAAATACTAGTGAAAATTTACCACACTTATAACAGAATTATTTTGATCTAATTTTTCAAAATAGTATTCAAATATTGGAATACATATCAAGAAAAATATTTATAGATGATAATTTTATAAGAAAATTTCAATGGTATGGAAATATAATGACAATATAAATTTTTTAAACTACTCCAACTTAAAACATGAGTAAATATAAGAAATCGCCTAGGGAAATCCATAAGTATCTAAGGTTATTATATTATTAGGATCCTCATACCTTGATGACAGGCACCGATGACCAAAACCCACAATGTCCTCATGCACAATCCATTGGAGGGGAATGCTTCCCAATGTATAGTGGCCTCCGATAATATGCCAAAACCCATAGAATTTTCATTAACAAAAGTGTATTGGGGAACACATATCAATGTCTACTAGTCTCTGACAATCATCATATTTTTATTTATTGTTGTAGCATCAATCCAACTATGGTAAATTAGCCCTCAACCCTACCGATCCTCTTAATTTACTGGTCTATGTATTCCCCCTAGGTATTGATGAGTCCCATGTTCATAGATCATTATTATTTTAAAAAAAATAACGTTCTACATAATACCAAATCATCTAATGAATCAAAACTTGATTTGAATCCTTTTTATAATAGTAAATCACTATTTAACATGTATATCACACCAAAACCCATGATCATTTTCAATCCTACCAAAAAATGAAATTTTATCTTTTTAGAATCACACAGGAACCCATAGTCAATATGGTCAATATTCACAACAATTTTATAAACAACACAAAAAATTTTAAATAGACATCAAACACCCAAAACAATTTTGTAATCTTCTTGTAAGCATTTTAAATAATTATAATTCTGAAATATTCATGGAAATTTATTTTAAAGAAGAATAACAAATTAAAAACATAAAGGTGAACATGAAATATAATGTAAATACCAACAACAAGAACTTTAAAAAATTTACATGTATAAATAAACAATTTAATATTAAAAAAAATTAAAAAAACTCAAGAAATTTTGGAATTCAAATTAATGGCATGGGAATAGGGAACCTACATCAAAATCAAGGAATTTTAATTTACATGATGTAAAATATAATATCCCCTTTAACACATTCAAACATAGGCACCTTAACTTATATATAATGACACCTTGTCGTTATGTACAAATTTTCATGGCCAAATATGTACAGTATGATCCTTGCATATATGCATATACATGCATATACCCCATTACACTTGAAAATGTATGAATCTATATATACACATATAAGCACACCAAACCCAATTATATATATTAAATATTCAATGGGTGAATTTATATAAAGGGTGAACATATATATGTACATTCCTACCAATAGATAAACAATCGAGTCTTTGACAAAGGTATCAAAAAACCACATAAGTGTGGCCTTACAGAAATTAAAAGTAATGGAAAATCAAATTAAAAAAACCCATAATTTAAAATCTTCCAAATATAAAAAATTGGAAGAATCCATAACCATAAATTTCTATAAAAACATAGTTCCATTGATGAGAAAAACTTAATATAACCTCATAAGGGTCTATTGAGTCCCCGAAACATAATGAAATCATAGCCTCATGAAATACCCATAATTATTGGACCATTAGAAACCCATAGGGTCGTTCTACCACACATTATTATGAGGGAATATAGAAAGAGTAAAATTAAGGTGGTGTGGAAAAGGAAAGTCTTACTAGATTAGATCACTCCTATTCTGGAGGGAGAAGTGTTGATTAGAATGTGACTAGGGATCCCCTCTTGTGTATTATCTCATAAGAGGTAGAGGGATGATGGTCTTCTTATGCAACGTTTGATATAAAAGGGGGACCCTCAACGATTTTAGTAAAATACATAATGATGATTATAATAATATTAATAATAATTATCAAATTAATAATAATAATATTATTATTATAGTTATTATTAACATAAAACTATTTATATATTTTATTATATATTTTTAAAAGAGATATATGGTTTTATCTGAATGGTTAAACGAACACTATGAAAATCATTATTTCCCCATATGAGGAAGCATCACGAACCTACACGGTTACCACTTAGATGCTAAAAGGTATAAAAACAATGTATAATTCATGAAAAAATGGCAATGGAAACTTATAGAATTGATTGGAAAATGAATATCATGCATACTTATACTGCTGTGCGACATGCGTGAAATGGCTAAAAACCTAAAAAATAAAAAAATCATCTTTCCTATTACGTCAAATCTCCCCAATATAATCACAAGATATAATAATACTAAAAATATATAATATAATATAATGAGTCGAGTTGGAGAGTTCCATTGGAATAAAAAAATCAACCTAATGTCTTAGTTGAATTTTAATATGTTTTGACCAAGAAAAATATAGAAACAATAAAAGTAACAGCAATGTGAAAATGAAATGTTTAGTTAAGGTAAATTATAAGAATAATTGTCACCCTAAATACCATTACCTATTGAAATCATTATATTATAAAAGTATGGGCATTATAAAAATCATAGTTCTAAGTTGAAAGCTCATGATGGAAAGTAAAAAAGCTTGTATGATTAATGGTTATATTGATGGAGTTGAAGGGGAATTTTCTTTCAAATGAAATGAAGGTGGTTTTAATAAATATTATTAAAAATTATAGTTAATGGTTTGGGAAGAAAGTGAGATGACTGAAGTATTTTTGTATTTAAGTTAAATAATTATGTAATATGAATAATGATATATATATATATATGTATTTATCAGTATATGTTTTTCATTATGGTTGTGAATGAATATGCATAACAATGCTGATGGACTGGAAAATTGAATTAATGGAATTTTGATACATTGATTTTAAAAATATTCCCCTTGATATGTTCTAGATGATGATAAAATAGTTTTTTATAAAGATCTGATTGATATGGATAATGTAAATTCGATAGTAAACATGACCTTATAACTGATAATGGATATATTAAGAATGTAGTTTATTTTATCATTAATGTATTATACTTGTAAGAACATGGGTTTTCAGCCTGCAGGACATTGAAATTTTATTGATGTACTTCTAGAGCTGGTTATTCAGAGAGCGTGTGATTCTGAGCCCATGTACTGCCGGAATTAAATTTTAAGTCTGTTCACACTAGACATTCCAAATAAATATAAAACTCCAAAACAGTTACTCAGATGGAAAAACCGAGGGCACCGTTTAGTTTGGAGCATGTCATTTACCCTTGTAGTGGTGTAACTTTCACGGGTGTGGTCCTTCTGTGGAAAATGCCAGTAGGGGCATTTTTGTTTTTTGGTAGACCCGGTCATGAACTTTAAAACATCTGAATGGAGGCTCGGATAAAAATCATTAGACCGATGTTGCGCTCAGAACATGGTTTTTACCCAAGAGGCGGCTTAACCTCGACCTCGTCGAGAGTCCAGTTATGGGCATACTGGAAGGTGTTTTAAAACGTAATTAAATTTTAATTATGTTTTCTATTTAAACACACCACCCCACACTCTTCTACCACTTGATTTTCTCCTTGTATCAAGTTCATCCCAATAAGGGAGAACCTCCTTCAAGCTTCTCTCTCCATATCCAAGGTGGGTGGCAGCTTCGGCAGATCATTGGTGAAGCATCGGGCTATGCCCATCGAGGTAGGATGTTTGTGTTTTCATTTTAATTTCATCATATACCTTTGAACTCGAATTATTGCATCGAAATAATGTCCAATTATCGAGTGAAGGCCATTTTTGTGTAGGGCTTGATTTCATCTTTCCAACAATTATTTCGAGTTCAATTTTTGAGTCCCGGGGAGTCTGGGGTGGCCCTTTGATGTTTTCTGGCCATTTCCCTTGGTTTCTAGCGATACAACGGAGGTCCGGCAGGAGAAGGCGGTGGCGTGGGGTGTTCCAGATGGCAACACTCACAGCGGATGCGGCAGTCCATGGGTGGAAGCATCACGACACGACCATCAGGCGGCGACAGTAGGCTCCCAAGCAGCCTCAAAGGCGGCGCGGCAGGCATCTATGGCAGAGGATGCCAATGCGGGGAACGATGGGGGTCAAGACGCGTGACCCTTGCGGAGATCGAGATCCGACTTCGGTGGGACACTACGTGTGACATCCACAGGCCGCGAGGGCCAGACAGCGTGGTTGACCGTGGGTCCGTGGCTGGGCCGCACGGTAGGGCTGCGAGCCAGTACGGCCGGCAGGGCGAGCCTGACTGGGCCGATCCAGCCTAAAGGGGTTCATCCCCTTGACTTCAAACAACCATAACATCCACTACGTGTGTCCATTTTCTGTGCCGTCTGGCAGTGGAATCATCGGCTTGAGACAAAGTTGTTGAGATGGTCTCCGGAATTTTCAATTCCCGATAAGGGTGTTCGGTGCTACGGCACGCTGGTTAAGTACTCACCGGGGTCCTTCTATAAGATGGTGCAAACACAACTAGAGTCTGTTTAAGGCACTGTCAGTAGTGTTGTGACCCTGGAATCAAGATTTCGTGGTCCAGGGTTGTTTCAGAAGTTGAATCAAGAGTTGAGGCGTGGTCCCCACTGGATGACTTTTATGTTGTGGGCATCATTTTGCGACTTTTTCGTTAGGCGTCCATTCGGGGTGTATGGGTAGTCATTTTGGAGTGTTTTTATGAGATCATCAAGATGGTGCAGCTCGTCTGACCTCTTTCAAAACTATGGTGTGAGCCCCACGAGACGCCGTATGGGCATAAAGCGGTGTTGATTAACATTTTTGTTTGGAGTCCGTTTCCAGCAAGTAAGTAGTCTATCTCACGTTTTTTCTCCGAGGATTACAACAGTGTAATCTGTTTGGGCATGTGGAGCCTATTTCGAGATCAGATCAAATGTGGAAACATGAAAGGGGGGTTGGTATGATTTTTCTTTGAAGAACTTCGTCCCATGGCACATTCGTGATGTTAGTGACGCCCAACAATGGCGCGGGCAGCACGTAGTTATCGAACTATTTCAGGGTTTACCCTCCAGCGTGGCTGGGTAGTGGTTTAATCACTAGCATATTAGGGTTTACCCTCTAGTGAAACTGGTCAGTGGGTTACCTGTTGACCATAGGTTTTATCCTCCAGTGAGGCGGGGCAATGGTTTACCCGTTGACCATAGGGTTTACCATCCAACGATGCTGGGTAGTGGGTTACCTGTTGACCATAGGATTTACCCTCCAGTGGTGCTAGGTAGTGGGACACATGATGAAAATTTAGGTTTTACCCTCCAACGGGGTAGCGCAGTGGGTCACCTGACAACCTCTTGGGGTTTAGTCTCTTGTTGGGCTGGGCAGTGGGTTACCATACAAATTCTTTCAAATTCAACCCTTTCTATGAATCTATTTAGGGTCACGACTCTAATGTTAACAGAGTGGGGTCCTTGGTTGTGTGATTCAGAGATGAGGCTCCTTTAATGTGCGGGACTTTCGGGCATCAGTGATGGCTACCCTTAGAACTATTTACGACTTATCCTAGGCTGATCTTGGAGATAGAGATCCCCTTATACACTCGTTCGAGATTATTGTTTAGTATATGTATATATGTATATAACCTACTTTTGATCCCACTCCTTGGGTTCATTTACCCTCCTTCTTGGAGGATATAATACACACATGATATTCCATGTGCTTTCTGTGTCAATTTCCTCTTGGTTGGACGAGTCTACTCCTTTTCTTCTTTTGAGTTTACCTGCACTATATTTACTGTACTCTTTCACTGTTCCTCGTTCTATATACTACTCACCATTTAGGTACCTCCTTTTCTACTCCCTCAAGATTTCTTTGCATCCTACCGAGTATCCTTATACTCACCCCTTCTTCGGCTATGCCCGCTCGTGGTGTGCCCTTACAGACGAAAGACAGGTCGATCGACACTACGGAGGAACGTAGGGGACACAAGAGCATGGTTTGCGTTCAGTGGTCGTATTTGGTCTTTTAGGTGTGAGTCGCACCATCTATTTACTTTTGATTACCTGTTGTCAGTTTTTGGTACATTTCGGGTTGGGCGCATGTTTCGCCCCTTTGTTCTGTTTAGTATCTGTCAGAACTTTTCAACACTTTACTTTTTTCTATTTAGAGGTTGATTCATGACTGTGGTTGCGTTATAATTGTTTGTTCTTTGGTTTCATTTTTTACTCTATAATTCTGCATTGAGTGAGTTTTGTGTGTGTTTAGGTAATTAGGATAAGGCCTCCCTGTGATTTTTACACCTTCGGCACTTTTTGTCAGCTCCTGGCCTATGAGGGCGGGATTGGGGTAGTTTCGGCTTGAGACTGGTAAGGTCAGGTCAGGAAAAAGTGGGATCAGAGGTGGTTTGTTCCTTGCGGCATTGTTCGGACATCCCTAAAAATGAATGGGCTGGGATTTAGGTCAATATTAACGACATGTATCGAGAGCATCTCTCAATCCATGGAGTCGAATGATGGTACGGGTGGCCGACGTATCCATTCAGCAAGACCATCATAACCCACTTGTTGACTCTGCACGCTGAGACACTTGTTACAGGGAACTTTGGAACATGCATCCCGTAGGATTGAGTCTTTGACTTCCCTTTTTGAGTCATCTCCCCTTTATTATTATTGATATGTATAGTTATATATATTCTCATCTGATCACTATAATCCTTGATAATTTTTGAGATTCCCCCACGATAGTAGGCAGTGAAGTTACCCTCTCCAGTTCATGATGACGACCTGGAGAGTGACGAGGTATCAGTTCAGGGACCCTCGTGTGATCCCCTTCTGACCAGTGCTTTAGTAATAGCCCCTCCCCCTAGAGAGGGGAAGTTAGTACCGACAACATAGGCCGAGGTTGAACATAGGCTGAGTGCACTCTGAGACTTTTAGCATCAGCGACCGTAGATGTTTTCTGGGGACCTAGATCCCTAGGAAGCAGAAGACTGGCTAGAGTCCACAGACCGACTTTTCAGGCTGCAACAGACACCAGAGGACCAAATGGTATCTCTAGTTGCCATACTATTCCTCTTGATGGTCGGGCGTTGGTTGGGGTAGGTCATACAGACCCCCTACAATTCATCTCTCACGTGTTATAGTTTCCAACAGCTCTTTCTGGAGGAGTAATCCCCATCTTGTTTATGATCCGTTCAGATTTCATGCTTATGGAGATAAAGAAGGGGATCATGACTGTGGAGTAGTACTTGGCCTAGTTTACTGATCTGAAATGCTACTCAGAGGATATGATCGGCGACATTTACTTACAGGCGCGGAAGATTGAGCAGGGTCTTCGCAGGGGGATCTGTGCTAGTGTAGTACCCCTGTGCATCCCTTATTATTCCGGGGTACTGGAGTGGGTGCTCATAACAGAGAAGTTCTTGGATAAGGGAAGACAGATGACATGTCCTACCTGTGGCTGCTTCAAAGGTGAGTCTTCGGTGATAGGCAGGTGGTAGAGAGAAGAGCCTCGATCGAGGAGGCCCTTCTGTGAGTAGACTCAAGGGTAGGGTCATACACTGCAGTGGCACCATTGAGCACTAGTGTAGTATGGATATATTCGGTGCTATGCATGTGAGGTATGAGGTCACCTAGCATAGGACTGCCTGATGAGGTATACCGATCTATCATTGCAGGGAGTGGGCGCACCACAACGGCAGAGGTAGCGTCATGACCAGGGATCTCCCAGGTGAGGATAGGGTGGTCCTTAGGGAGGCAGTGCAGGCAGAGTGGGAGGAACTAGATGTTTGGGATGGTGTTTCTAGGTCCTTCCACTTCCACCACTTAGTGTCCCATGCCAGGCTCAGGGAGCTGGAGGTATGGGCAGTGGGAAGCTTCAGGCTATCAATGTTCATGACCCCACAACACAAGAGATGGTACGTGGTACGCTTTGTGTTTACTATATGCATTCTTTAGTACTAGTATACAGAGGCACCCACCACTCTTTATATCGCTACATTTGGTTCAGGACTTGGATCTTCAGTAGAGTCACTTACACCTAAACATAGCCTCGAGTTTCATATGTGAAGTGCTTCGTTGGTTACCTTTATCTACAGACAGTGTGAACTATAATTCAGAGGAGAGAGTGTCACATGGGACCTACTTGTCATCACGATGGATCCTTATGACGTCATACGGGGCATGGATTGGCTTTCTTGGGTTCACACCCAGATCGACTGTCGTCATAGACGAGTCAAAGGCGTGTTTTCTGATGGGGTGAAGTTCACCATCCTTGGTGAACAAGAACTCATGGCAGAGGAGAAGATGGGTACTCTGAGAATGATACCATTACCTTTTTCCCACTAGTTGGCGAGCATGGATCTTGGAGCAGTAGAAGCTACTGGCACATGGATCCCTGCCATTTTATAGGACATCATGGACCACTTTCCTAAGGATGTCCCGTGACTACCTCTAAGGTAAGAGAGGGATTTCTGCTTTGAATTGTAGCTGGGGACTGCCCCGATATCATGTGTGGATTATCGGATGGCACCCACAATGAATCTATAGCTATGACTACAGATGGACGACCTTCATGAAAATGGATTCATCAGACCCAGTGTGTCCCCATGGGTAGCACCATATTTTATTGTAAAAAAGGTAGATGGGAGTTTGTGGCATTGTGTGGATTATCATCTCCTGAATCAGGGCACGATAAAGAACAAGTACTCTTTGTCGAGGATTGAAGAACTCTTCGACCAGTTGAGAGGTGCGAAGTGGTTCTCCGAGATTGATCTTTGATTCGTCTACCACCAGGTGCGGGTTCGTGAGGCTGACATCCCGAAGTTGGCTTTCCGTTGTCGATATGGGCATTACGTTTTTCTTGTGATGCCCATTGGCGTGAAGAATGATCCTTCCCGTTTAATGGCTTTGATGAACTGTATCTTCTAGCCATACTTGGAACATTTTGTGGTTGTCTTCATTGATGACATACTCATCTACTCTACGATGGAAGACAAGTAGGCAGAGCATTTGAGGATGATCCTAGACTTACTCCGAGAGCACCAGTTGTATGGGAAGCTCTCAATGTGTCAGTTCTAGATTCATGAGGTTCACATTCTAGGGAATGTCATTACTGAGTAGAGATTGGTCATAGATCCTGTAAAGTTAGGGGCAGTGCTTTCTTAAGAGCCACCCAAGAACATGTCAATGGTGTCAAGCTTCCTTGGTTTGGAAGGGTACTACAGAAGGTTTGTGGAAGATTTCATCTGGATTTCTTCCCTTTTGACCACATTTACGTAGAAGGGATGACTGTTAACCTGGACTAATCAGTTCCAGAAGGTCTTCGAGGATTTGAGATAGAGGCTGACTAGTGCTCCAGTGTTGAGGCATCCAGAGTAGGGCAATGAGATCATAGTGTATTGTGATGCTTTAGAAGGTGGGCTCGGGTGCGTGCTGATGCAGAAGCGAGCATAAATTTCATACGAGTCGAGGCAGTTGAGGCACTATGAGCTGAATTATGTGATTCACGATTTAGAGCTGTCAGCGGTGGTCTTCTCCTTGAGGTTATGGAGACACAACCTTCTGGGTGAGCATTATGTGGTCTACTCAGTCCACTAGAAAATAATTTACATCTTCACTCAGAGGGATTTGAATTTGAGGAAGAGGTTTCAGGTGGAGTTTTTATAGAACTATGATATTGAAATAGTCTACACTCCAAGAAAGGGCAACATAGTGGAAGATGCCATTAGTAGGAAGTCCCAAGCTCATCTAGTACGGTATGCTTTAGAGAAGTTGGCTTCCCTTCGGCTGACCATGGTGGAGTAGGAAGGTACGGATTTTCTATAGTCGATGGTGCTGACTCCTTCACATCTTGAGTGTGTGAGAGATTCGCAGCTGGGGGATGTCGACAGTGAAGTACTGCATGATCAGATATCCACAGACGACGCACCCGATGGGTTTTTTATTGGAGGGAATCACGAGATCCTATTCTAGGGGCGAGCTGTAGTACCAGTGGAGATGTTGGAGGAGGTGATGTGGGAGTTCCACATTTCTTCCTTGGATGTACATCTCGGTGTGGGGAAGATGTATAGAGACCTTCAGTGGCGTTATTGGTGGTCTGGCATGAAGCATAGTGTAGCTGAGTTCGTTTCATTGTGTCTTACTCGTCAGTAGGTTAAGGCAGAGCATCATGTGCTTACAGGGTTGTTGGAACCCCTTAATATTCGAGAGTGGATGTGGGATGGTATATCTATGGATATAGTCATAGGACTTTTTCATACAACAAAAGTCCATGACACCATTTGGGTGATAGTGGACCGAATCACAAAGTCAGTGCACTTCCCTGCCATTAGGGAGAAGTTATCGGGTGAGAGCCTTGGGAAGATGTATGTTCAAGATATCGTTCGCCTTCATGGAGTACCCTCCATGATCATCTCCGACCGCGATGCGCAGTTTACATCGCAATTGTGGTGATGCCTGCAGAAGGCAATCGGGACTCAACTACGGATGAGTTCAGCTTTTCACCCACATACAGACGGGCAGACTGAGCGCACTATCCAGGTGTTGAAGGATATGCTCAGGGCGTGCGTGTTATACTTTTTCCAAAGATGGGAGGATCACCTTCCCATGGTGGAGTTCGCCTACAACAACAGTTACCACTCTACTATCAGTGTTTCACCTTTTGTTTCCCTCTATGGGAGATTATGTAGGTGACTGTTGTGCTGGAAGGAGGTTGGGAAGACCTCCCTCTTTTGCCCAGAGTTGGTGTAGGCGATGATGGATAAGGTGAAGGTCATTCGTGAGTGGATAAGTATGGTTCAGAATAGATAGAAATCCAACAATGATCGTCATTGATGGCCTTTGGAGTTCGAGTTGGGGGACTATGTATTTTTTAGATTCTCTTCGCAGCGTGGGAGATGGAGGTTCAGCTTGGGAGGAAAGCTATCCCTAAGGTTCATCGATAAAATTGAGATCATGCACAAGGTTGGTGAAGTAGCCTATCGTCTTTCTCTACCCCCACAACGAGAGAGGGTGCATGCCGTTTTCCACGTGTCACAGATGAGGAAATATATGCATGAAGCCATAAACATAATCAACTGGGGGGAGGTGGATATCTAGGATGGATCCACCTTTGCGGAGAACCTAGTGGTGATTAAGGATGAGCAGGAGCGTACACTCTGTGGACAGACCATTCCTCTGGTTCGTGTGTTGTGGCAGCATGGGAGAGTGCCGGAGAACACCTGGGAATGGGAGAGCCAGATGCTGGCTCAGTATCCTTAGTTGTTTTTGTAGTTATTTAGGGGATTAAAAACATGAAGGAAGGAATGTTGTAAGAACCTAGGTTTTATGCCTGTTAGACATTGAAAATTTCTTGATGTTATTTCAGAGCAAGGCGTTCAGACGATGTGTGATTCCGAGCACCGATGTGGCAAGAATTAAATTGGAATTGTGTTCACCCTAGACATGACAAATAAATAGAATAAATCAAAAACGGTAGCTTGGATGAGAAAACTGGGGGCACCATTGAGTTTGGAGCATGCCGTTTACCGTACGAGGGGTGTAACATTCGCTGGCATGACCCTTATGTTGAAAACACCACCAGGGGCATTTTCGTAATTTGGCGGCCCCAGACATGAACATTAAATCTTCTGAATGGAGGCTCAGATTAAAATTCCAAGACCTCTGTTGTGGTCAGAACATGGTTTTTACCCTAGAGGCATCTTAACCTCGACCCCGTCGAATGTCTGTGTATGGGCCAACTGGTGGGTGTTTTAAAACATAATTAAATTTTAATTAAGTTGACTATTTAAACACACCACCCCTACACTCTTCACCCACCTGTTTTTCTCCTTGGTGAAAGTTCTTCCCAACAATGGAGAACCACCTTCATGCTACTCTCTCCCTCTCCATGGCGGGTGGTGGCTCAGGTGGATCATTGGTGAAGCGTCGGGCTACACCCAGGGAGGTAGGATGTTTGTGTTTTCGTTTTAATTTATGCATATACCTTTGAACTCGAATTATTATATTTAAATGATTTCCAATTATTGAGATATGGCCATTTTTGCGTAGGTATTGATTTGAGCTTCCCAAGGATCCTTTTGATCAAATTTTGGAGTCTCGGGGCGTCTGGGGTGGCCTTGGGATGTTTTCTGGCCATTTCCCTTAGTTTCTCGCAGTTATAGGGAGGTCCGTCGGGTGATGGTCACCGTGCGGCGGCGGCGTGGCACGCAACCCCATGTGGAGACGACTACCCGGTGTCAGCCTGTCACTGCTCAAGAAAGCGACTGACCATGACAGCTAGTCAGCGCGGTGGATTGGGGGTCTGTGTGAGGGCCACGCGGCAAGGCCACGGGCTGGCGCTGCGGGCTAGGCCGGGCAGACCGGCCGGACCGGGCCGGTCCCGCCCAAAGGGATTCCTCCCCTTGACTTCAAATCCCTATAGCATCCACTACGGGTGTTTGTTTTGCATGCTGTCGACAGCAGTGCAATCCGCTTTTGAGATGACGTTTTTGGGATGGTCTGATGAATTTTCAATTCCCAATATGAGGGTTCAATGGCACAACACGCTCGTTAAGTACTCGGCGGGATTCTACTTTCAGATGGCACAAACACATCCAGAGTCCGTTTAAGGTGTCATCTACAGTGTTGTGACCATAACTTCCAGACTACGTGGTCCATCATGGTTTTAGGCATTGAAACCAGAGTTGAGGTGTGGGCCTTATGGGGTTTTTATTTAAGTAGTCAGCATCATTTTGCGACTTTTTAATCAGACGTCCATTAGGGGCGAATGAGTAGTCATTTTGGCATGTTTTTTTGAGAGCATCATGATGGTGCAGTTCTCCCAAGCTCTTTTGGGAAGGAGGTGTGGGCCCCATGAGACGGCGTATGGGCATAAAGTGGTGTTGAATAAATGTTTCTTCAGGATTTCATTTCTAGTGAGTAAGTAGTCTATCTCACATGTTTTTCTATGAGGATTATAATAGTGTAATCTCTTTGGGCATACAGTGACTCATTAGAGATATCATTAAATGTAGAAAAATAAAAGGGGTGTTGGTTAGAGGCTTTTTTGATGCATGTCAACCCAACGCTCGGTCACGGTGTTACCGACACCTAGTGATGGCGTGGGCAGCGCGAAGTTATCGGACCCGTTAAGTGTTTGCCCTTTAGCGGGGCTGGGTAGTGGGTTACTCACCAGCGTATCAGGGTTTTCCATCCAGTGAGGCAACGAGGTGGGTTACCCGTTGACCACAGGGTTTACCCTCTAGTGAGGATGGGCTGTGGGTTACCCATTGACCTTAGGGTTTACCCTTTAGCGAGGCTAGGTAGTGGGTTACCTATTGACCTTAGTGTTTACCATCCTACGAGGATGTGCACTGGGTTACCCGTTGACCTTAGGTTTTACCCTCTAGCGGGGCTGGGCAGTGGGTCAACCAGTGACCTTTAGGATTTACATTCTAGCAGGGCTGGGTAGTGGGTCACCTGACGACCTCTTAGGGTTTACCCTCTAGTTGGGTTGGGAAGTGGGTTACCCGACGACTTCTTTCAGACTCAGACCTTTCTATGAGGCTATTAAGGGACTTCTCTCCGAGGTTACTGGATTGGGATCCTCGATTGAATGATTCAGTGATGAGGCGGCTTTGACATGAGGGACTTTCGGTCATATGTGATGGCTACCCATAAAATTGTTGACAACTTATCATGGGTTGAACTTAGAGATTGAGATCCCCTTACGCACTCCTTCGGGTTTCTTGTTGAGCATATGTATGTATATATATACACCCTACTTTTGTTACAACTCCTTCGGTTCATTAACTATCCTTCTAGGAGGGGAAAATACACTTGGGGTATGCCACGTGATTTCCGTGTCTAGTTCCTCTTGGTTGGATGATTCTACTACCATTTTTCTGTTGGGTTTATCTGCACTCTATTCAACATACTCTTTCACTGTTACTCATTCTGTCTACTTCTCACCATTTTGGTACCTATTTTGTGGCTCCCTCAATATTTCAGGGAATCCAACTGAGTATCCTTAAACTCACCCCTGCTTGAGCTTTTCCCGCACTTGGTGTTCCCTTGCAGACGACGAACAGGTCGATCGAGACAACAGAGGAGCATAGAGGACGAAGGAGCTTGGGCTGTGTTCAGGGGTCGTAGTAGGACTTTTAGGTGCAAGACTCATCATCAGGTTACTTTTTTTTACCTCCTTCCAGGTTGTGGCACCTATCGGTTTGGGCGCATGATTTTCCCCTTTTTTCTTTTCAGTGTGTGTCCGTACTTTTCAACACGTTACTTTTTCCTAGTAAGAGTTCGATGCATGACTGTGGTTAGGTTATAGTTTTTGTCCTTTGGTTTCCTCCTTTACTCTGCACTTCATCATTGAGTGAGATGTGTATGTGTTTTTACAGGTATTTAGGCTAAGGCCACCACAATATTGTTACTCCTTCAGTTGGTATTGCCAGCCCCTGGCCTATAGTGGCAGGATTGGGGTAGTTGCGGCTTGAGACTGGTAGGGTTGGGTCGTGACAATACAACATTACTAAATCTATTAATTAAATTTACTAATCAATGGTTTTATTCAGGAAATGATGAATCATGTATTCATTCAATAATGTTTTTTTAGAAATTCATGTGATTACCATGATTCAAGGTAATATATGGTCATGGTATTCACATGTGTCCTATGTGACAACCAAGAGACACATTATAGTGTATTGTGTCTTATTGATAAAATGATTCCATAAATTTAGTCCCCTTTTTTATAATGTTCGTTATTTTAAGCATTCTCAAGGGTCATAAGGTTAACCATTTATGAAATGTTTTATATTTAGTTTTGTATTAGGTTTTAATGATTAAAATTGTACTTCACCATATGATTATTTTTCCATATTCGATAACCAATACTAACCACTATGTTATAATGATAACTAGTGATATATATATAATGAATTTTCATTCTATTTATGGTTCTAAATATATATTACTACTTCATTCATAATAGATTAACCTTTATTTCATGGAGAAATAGATTATGAGGAAATTTATAAAAATTGAACAACCAAAGGTTGATATTGTTCTTATGAAATGGAATGAAGACATGTAAGTATATATTTTAGTCAGATTAATTCATCTTTAAGAAAATGATGTTGAAATAATATTTGGTCATGTTTTCATAAATTTTTGATGATATTAATGACCATTTTCACACCTCTTGGGTTTATGGCATGTTATTAGTAATATTAGTTGGATCACCCACATTCTACTGAATAATGATATTTTTTCACTCTCTATAATTATTTATTATTTTTTACCATGTCCAAATAATTAGTTACCATCTATGATCTCATATGTGTAAACCTAGTTATGTGTTACTTTTGTTTAACCATTTTGTTTTCAAAACTTCATTTTTAAATCAATTTTTATTAATACTTTGATAAATGTGGGTTTTAATGAAGGAATTTAAAAATATAAAATCATTGATAATTGAGATGAATAATTAAAATTATAATCATTTTATGTGGAATAGAATGAAACACACTAAGATTTATTGAAATATTTTTTTTCTAATAAATATAATATTTTAAATAAAATGTGAAAAAGGAAATGCTAATTATTTTATTCATTACCTGAAACACTAAGTTTGTATGATGTTATAGACAATTACAGAATATAGATCATGTCACACAGAAAATATATTTTTTCTTATGTTACACATTATACCAAATTTATCTTTTTTAACATACAACACTCAATTCAAATGAAATGTATCATACTATTGAAATTTTACAATAACATATGTTAGTAATAATCTAGGTATTAAAATGGTGGGTATGAATATTCTTATGTAAATTATCAAAATATATAGTATAAATATGTATATAAAATTAATTTTTTTAGTGACCAACTAATAAGAAATAAAATTTAAAACCATTCTGAAAATAAGGAAATCATTTCTTGAAAAAATATTTGTATACACATAAATGAATTTTACTTCAACAAAATAAGAGAATAAATTTTGGTTCATTATTTTAATGAATTTTATATGTTATATATTCAATTATATATTTAATTTTCATCTTATGTCATTTATAAAAAATAGAAATGAAGAAAAATCCAATTTTATGTTTAATACAGTATTTATATTAAAGATAGTTTTATCACATTTGGAAAACTAATTTTAAAATTAATCTTTTCCTTATATTAATAATTTATTTAAAACTAAAAAATATTAAATATTAATTTAAAAATTATAATTGTTTTATTTTTTTTGTATTTTTATGAAAAGATTTATTTCTTTATAAATAATGAAAAATAATCAATTTTTATTGAAAAATTCTATTTCATATAATTTATTTATAAAGTTGAAATAATATAATGATTTGGATTTCAACAAAAATCAGATTCATTATAAATTTATAAATCCAATTTATTTCATTTAAATAAATTTAATATTGAAATATGATACAAAAAATTTGTATATTTTTGAAAACATTATCATTAAACTATGCTTTAGCATCACGTCTACAGGATTAACATTTTTTAAAAAAAATCCAATTATATGAGTTCAGTTAAAAGAGATTCTATATTTTGAATCAAAATCTTCCAAAATTTATAGTATGATTAGCTAATTGTTTGAAAAATGTTAAATATGAAATTATTAAAAAAATGCATACCACAGTTAAGGTAAAAATAGGGTTCGTGATAGGTTAAACTAAAATAATAAGGATATAAATTACCTAAAAAGTTGCCTAAAACTATTTATTGTACATATTTCTCTGAGAAAACCTATATGTTCATACACTAGACTATTTTGATCCCTTTTGATATATGGAAAACATCGGAGAACACAATTGATTTCAAAACTCTAATTGTGTAATATCCATCAATTATAAAAGGCCTCCCCATCTCCTCTCTTCTTCACCCAATAAAACCATTATGGTTCTACAAATACCTACCCAAATCAAATCCCTACTATCATACCTCAAAATAGAATCATTTTTTGGAAATAGAATTATCCTTTGAATGATTTAGTGAAAACGTACAGGGGATACCCATAGAGGACACAATGTTCTTCAATGAGTGTCTTTATTTTATTTCATTATCCACCTCCTTCATTTTTGTAAACAATGATTATATTATAAAATTAGTATATTCCATAAAATTTTCGTTTTTATAATCTCATTACCTAAAAAATTCCTCACTTTCATCAAACGGTTTACAAAATCATCGTTCGTGTGTATGCGGACTACTGCCATTCAAATCGATGCCATTCATTTTTTATTACCACCTTTAATGAATGAAAATAATGATGGATTTTTTAAATACGATATTTTCTATATTATTATTATTAAAAAATTATTATATCATTCCTACCATTAGTAGTTTTATTTTTGTGAATATGATAATATTTCTTCTATGTATGGTAGACTATCGCCTCATAAAGCAATGATATTAATTTATTCTATACAAGTAAGGTGATAAGGGTAAACATAATGATTATATTGGATTTAAATGAAATTATAACAATATTTATCATATATTTTTTATTCTTAAAAGATAATTTATATCATTTTTTCTCTTAAATTTTTACTCAATGAATGTTTGTAATGTCACTCATGTACTTGTCGACTACAACCTTTATGAAGCGATATAAGAATCTTTTCCTCACAATAACACATGTATGATATGTATAATATTAATATAAGAAATAATATTTTATTATGATATTGCTTTCATTGTGATAACATAAGATAATATTTACCTCATTTCTATAATTATCATTTAGAATAATGGAATCATTACTCATGCGTATGTATACCTTACCCTCTCCATGATCATAATATACTTTATTTTTCAATAACAACCATCACGATATGTATTAAATGTAGATTTATTATATAAATAGGAAAAAAATTCATTGTAATGATTCTTTATGTGATAAAACCAAGATCAAAGTAATAGTATTGATAATAAAAAATCAAAAGATATACGAAAAACAAAGCTGTCATTACCCAAAACATATCATTATCATATAATTGTTAACATATGGGTAATAAAAGGACATAAGTAAATCATATAAGGTATGATATATAAAATTATATTTAAATAATAAATGTATAATATACTTATATTTGTTATACATGATGATTAAACAAGTTTTAATGAACATAAGACTTAAGCAAGAAGATTTATGTCCCAATTTTAACATCAATGAGACACATATCATATACACCACCTATTTATTTTAACTGATACATATACTTCACAGGAATTTATATTATGATTATTCTATTGAAAAATAATGGTTATTAAATTTACTTTTTAGTATCTCTATCTCATGGGGTTTAGAGTTCAAAATTTAGTAAATCATTAAGGGATTTTAGTCTCGATTTTTCTTTTTTGAAAAGCATGTTTTGTTATGAACTTATATTATTTCACAAGGTGTATACCCAAACCCTTTGAAATATATTAAAAGGAATTTTTTTATCCCCATGATATTTTATGTTCCATTATATTTTATTTCTCTCATTTGGCTTATGAATCAATATTACTAATTTCATTGGGTTTTTATGTCACAGTCTCATCATTTATTGAGATTGTTAATGATGAAGTCTATAATATTGATATCCCATTATCTAACTCTAAATAATTATGATTAAATATGATCTATTATGGTTATTCCATGATAATATATATACTATATACATTTCACTCTACTTATTTAATCAAGGGTTGAAAATATTTTTTTATAAAGATTATTCTTTTCAATTGGAAACATATTTGTTTCTAAAAACATGATTTCAAAAAAACTTCCCTAGATGATTTTAAAAAAATTTATAAAAATTTAGTAATCAAATTATTACCCATGATAATGTTTTTTTCAATATTTCTTAAAAGGAATATTTATGTTATTTTCAAAAATAATTTTTTTGGATTTCATTTAATATATAAAAAGAATATTTGATTTAGCAAGACGATATGAAAAAAATTCCCACTATCATTACCATTATTTGAATTGAATATTCAGTTATATGTTTCTATTTTTTTTAAATGATACATATTTAAAAAGAATTCTTTTTAAAAAAAAACCTAAAAGGAGAAGATATTTTCACAAGAGTAGTTTTACTTGATTATTTATGCTTTTGTTACAAATTCATAAAATCATTTTAAATTAATTTTTTTTTTAAATGTTTTCTGTTTTATAAAGTGTTTTTAAAATATATGGTATTTTCATTATGAACATTCCCAGTGATCAATCAAATTCAATCTCTATATAAGAAGAAATTATTTGGTATAATTTATATTCTATTAGGGATATTCACCAAGGATTCAATTTTTATTATTTTTTAAAATGGTTTACAATTATATTGAAAACATTTTTAAGATAATTATTTCTATTCCATGGGTTTTACCATGATATATCTATTATGAGACCTATTTTATTAATATAGGACATGAATGGGGTGTGAACCCATTTCAGTAAGACAAGACTATAATCGGTAGTGAAACCAATTTTATTCAAGAGTATATGAATGTGTAATTAAATTAGTTCAGTAAGACATAACAATAATAGTGAGTGAACACAGTTCAATAAAACATCACATGGAAAAGTAGTTAGCATGATTAAATATGATATGACTAGAATGGGTATTGATCCTAGTTTACTAATATATGGTGGTAATGGGGAGTGAAACGCATTTAAAATAGGGATTTTTCACCTATAAAGTTCTTGAGTGAATAATGAATAATATTATGGATTGGGGTGTGATCCCATTACAATATTATAGCCTTGGAAAATATCTTTTTTTAATATAGAAATGAATTTCAATTCTTATGTGTATTTAAAAATCTATTTTTATCACTATTATTCTCATATGGATTATATTATTTGATTCCCTAATAATTAATGTCTTATAAACAAAAAATATTTATTAAATGACTCATTAATATAATCTTTTATATGATTTTTATAGTTTTAAAATATAATGATCATGTTATCATACCCTTATTCTCATGTTACACTAATTTATTCCCTTTGATTACAATTATTGAGCATCTGATCTCACCAATTATTATATTTCCTATCCCAATATAAAAAAGAAATATTTCTTTCCTGATTACCAAATGTCATTATAATTATGGGATACGATGAAGATATATCAATTAATAAGAAGAATGTGTTCCCAGTTTCTAATAGAACTTAATTATAAATGGTCATCATAAACTTGTTTGTGAAATGTAATGAATATTTATCTAAATATACGTAATATAGATGTTTGAGATGTCTAGGTCACCAACATAATCCAATTTTTCTAGGGATTTATATTCTAGGTTTCAACCGGGTGAGTACATTGTCTCTATCCTTTTTAAATTTAATCTTTTTAAAATAAAACCAATATTTTATGTTTTTATGTTCATAAGGATTTGACAAAAATATTAGGATGTAACCCTAGTTATAGGGGTGATATATAGACA
The DNA here is from genome assembly GCA_963277665.1 of Viscum album. NCBI lineage: Eukaryota > Viridiplantae > Streptophyta > Magnoliopsida > Santalales > Viscaceae > Viscum > Viscum album. The sequence goes on from OY728133.1 coordinate 409,691,837, forward strand.
TCATAAAGGGGTGTAACATTCCAATTTCATAAAATAATATCAGGTCCATGTGTATATATTATAAGGTTTGGATTATGGGATCATTATACCCTATTGTCTATGGTTCCCGAACAAGGACCATTAAGGGGTAAAGAAATGGATGATATTTTTATTCTTGAATACAAGTATGGTGATTGTGTTTGTAACATTCAGGGTACATGAATATAAATCATTCAGGGTAAATTTTTTTGGACTATATAAATCATAATTAAGAAAATTTTATTTCAAAAAATGATTTAAAACATATACATTGAGGAGATCCAATACAGAGTATTTAAATGATAGGTTCATCTGTGATATTTTTGGTCCATATGAATTTTATAATAACTTCTCCATATGAAATAAAATGTAATCTTATTAGTAGAGTTTAATATATATCAATGTACGTAATTCAATAATATAGATTATTCTTTGATCTAAATATAATCTTTTTAATTATACATGAAAGAGTAAAAGATATTAAAAATAACCATGGAATGAACTATGGTTTCTCAGAATGGGATATTAATAATGTGATTGGATCCCTAATGTCCAAAACTAATCACCATTTGTATGATTGGTGTGAGTGATAGATACCATAGGTGGATAATGATATTTAGATGGGCTTTGAAATATATTTTTCAAACATCACTATGTACCCTAAAATAATAGAAATAATGTGAAACATAGTACTTATTTAACAAGATAATGTATAGATCAGGATTTTAATTATTTTAGGTAAATTTTTCAGTTTATTTATTGCATTTTAACTAGAATAATCTCTAATGATTGTAACTAGGATTGAAGATGTAGTGTACGTTATGAATATCGAATTGTACTTAGCTGTAAATGTATAGATATGAACCACATTCGAGAGAATATCACATGGATTTATCTCTTAATCAAGGAAGATGGATCATACATAATGGACCACTATATATAGTTTATGTTACTATTGGATATATCTCATGATTTATAATTTAATTTCATCATATACTAACAAAAATTCATTGTAGTTTGGGGTTTTATTACGAGTATTTTTATATGAGGGAATTGTAAATATATATAATTTGTAAAATGAGAAATTTTTATTTTGGGGATGAGTGAATGAGTGAAGCTCTACGAAATATGATAAAATAATGTATTGATTGGAATTTCTTTCAGGCTGAAGAACGATTATTCAAGCATCATTATGTATACTCCGATAACAAGAATCATTCAATAAATTGTTCTTAAAATGTATTAGTATAAAGGCCATAGTTAAATAATCGGTGAGAATATAAAGGCCCTAAATTGTATTACAGGTAGAGAATTAAGATAATGGGGATTTATTTTTTTAATGTTGTGGCTGAAACCTCAAAATAATTATTAATGAAATGACCACTTTTCTGATTGGGTAGAGAGGGACCCATTACATTTCTCGAAGACCCGATGATGTCAGAATAGTTATTGGAAAGTGGATCCATGTGTCACTATATTCCTTAAATTAAGAAGTGTCCGCATACACGTAGTTCTGGAATTTACTCTTCACTAATTTTGGATCATTTATAGAAGAAGAAGTTAAAATTAATTGTTTCCATAATGGGATAATGGAGAATATAACCCACCATGAATTGGAGAAGGGATTATCATTAAATAAGAATGTGGTATGTAAATGGAATCTATTGGTGGGAATAGGATAGGAATCAATGTGTTACTAAGTATCCAAATGTAATAATCATAATCCCAAAAATAGAACTTATATATGTGTAAATTATTTATATCATAGGATATATTAACCATAATAGTAAGATAAGAAAATTTAAAAATAGTAATAATATCTTTAAAGAATGATGAATTCAATATTTGGTGACACATTATTTATGGGTGAAGTTTCATATTATATATATAAATATCATCCATAAAGGGTGTTGTTTACCAGATGATGTCACATGAGATTAATAACTCCATGTTGTTTATGTTCACATAGGATATACCATATGTTGTATAGGTAAACATCATACAGTGATGATATTATTAGTGAAATTTCCCATCATGCTACATTGAAAATGAATTAATGATGCTTAAGGTCAAGAAAATAGGACTAAATAAACAAGTTAAAAATCATGTAGATTGGGTTATCAATTATTCATTTTAATTAATTGACACTATGATAGTGTAAACTACATCTGAAAGCACTGAAAGTATTTCCAGAGGATCCTTTCAATAGTGAACAACCTGATACTCCCTCAATCAATCTTGGTAAATATATAATCTATGATGAAGTATAATTAAGGTATAGTGTATGGTATGTATCACATTAATTACATTTTAAAGGACTTATTTCCATGTATCATTAGAGTTCTCATATATATAACCAATTCATATTTGTTGAAAAAGAGGATGTAAAATTTATTAGCAAATAACTATACGACTAATCAATAATAGATATGAAGGCTTTATAGTTCATGTATATTTTCTTATCAAGATTCTCCAACTCATAGTTTCATGTTTAGGCCTGTTTAGTTTTGGATTTATGATTTTAGATAGAAATGTCACGTGAAGGTAGCTAAACTGAAATGGAATGGATTTATCTATCATAAATAAAATTAAATATGGGGTCTCTTGTATGGTGGTAAGGGTTTTTTTGAGATAATACCGAAAAAAATAAAAGAGTTTATCAAGAAAATAACTCTTGGAATTTTTCATCTTATTATAATAAGAACCAATTTATGATTTTATTGGAATAATATATCTATATTTTCTCCAATACATCATAATGAGTATAAAGTTTGATTATAAATAATAAATATAAAATAACATCATCTATTATGAAATATATAAATTTTCTCATTTAATATTAATATTATATGAGGGAATAAAAATATTTTGATGATATTCAATGTCATGAACCTGATAATAATAGTTCTTTCTCCTTCTATATAAATTTTTTTTAACCATTTAATGATTAACATTTTTATATAATAATGTCATTGAAATTATTATAATTATCTATGGGATATATCTACATCAAATATATTCCACCTATAGAATACAAAAAACAATATAGGGATGTTTCTAGAAGTTCTTATTGTGAAAGGAAATATTTGGCATGTATTTTATAGGGATGAAATTTCAATATTAACTAGGTGTAAACATTCTTGATCAATAGACACTAATATCATCAATAAATTTATATCCTGACTATAAAACACCAAAATTTCCATTATGAAGTACATGTGAGATAGTGATGGTGTATCCCCATTTAATCAACCTAAGAATGATTCTATCATTTCTTTACATTAAATGGATATTCTATAATCATATCCCATTATTCATAATAAAATTCTCGAATTTATGGTAGAAAAATTCCTTAATGGTATGATCTAGCAGTAGAATTCTAAATTGGGGATAGTTAATTATAGTATTCATCTATCCAATTATGTTATTAATTAGTGAGGATGTGGGATATCATAAATAAATAATAGTATTTTTTCATTTATCTTATAAATTGTGTCACTGATGAAATTTATACAACCCTTTAGTGCATAATATGAATTATTTTTTCACCCTATTCTATATCTTCTAGGTTTGTGGAAACATTATTCAATAATTGAAAACATGAATTCATATAATGTAGGATATGAGACAATGTTGGGACATATGGAAATTTACAAATCAAAACCCATACATATTCACTATAGGTGAAAAATTATTACTTCTTTATAGCATAATAACCTGTGAACTTCTTTATAACTATCTATGAGTCACTCTTTCTATTCAATCAATCCATTGATAAAGATATTTATAGATAAAATTCTATAGTTTTTTCTTGGTATTTAATTTCACTATTATTAAAACCATATATTACTGTGAATGATAATATGGAGTTTCCATCATTGTGGTGATTATTAAAATCCCCTAGAAAGCCATGCTCAGTTTCATATTTTACACTATATTTAATTTGTGTCTCCATATAGAACCATCAATATTCAGATAATATATTTAGGGATGTTTAAGGATGAATAAACCCTATTCATTTAATATCTCTATATTGTATACAAAAGTTTCTACGAAGGATTTTTCTATGAGTAAATCTCTCAATGATTTCCCTTTGAATGCCTCTAGTGTGGTTAAATGTATATCATCATAGTCCATAAATATTTGATTATATTCAGAATACATTTTTAATAGGAAAGGAGGCTATAATATAATCATCACATTGATTAAAAAATCCAGGATCAGGATCAGGAAATCATACTTTATAAAATTTTAGTTAAATTCACTAAAATTATTTCATAATTAGAATTTTCTGTATTTTTTTTATTGAGACAATGATGGAAATATGTATAATGGATTTCACAACCTTTGAAGAATTATATTTGTTGAATTTTCATCATTTTTATTCTACCCATGTAGTATGTATGATATAAATTCTCTCGATAACCCTATTATGAAAAAATTGGTCTTCTAGAATTCCAAATTTATCAACAACCACATGAAGATCAAAAAATTAATGTTGATATAGTTCTAGGTGAATAACTCGATATTGGGTGAGGAAGAATATATATATATATTTATATTTATATATTATTGTATCATTGATCAATATAGGTTCCATATATTCTATTATTCACATATTTATTCATTTTTGTTTGTTGATGTTGGTGGATAAACCTTCCTAGATAACTTGTGGAGAATATCTGAGATATTTTCATCCTCTTCTTTATTCTATCTATTTTAAATGTGTGAAAATGGGATAATATTATATAAAATGAGAGTAAATGTGGGAGAATTTCTCTCTATGTTGGAATAACTTCCTCCTCTGAATATCTATACCCATTATGTACATCCATTACCATGAAGATGGGAATGAAGCTTCTTAAACCCTATGATTTTATTATTTTTAGTATTAATTAGAATCTATATGGTCAAATATCCACATATATATGAACTAATTATCACTAAAAATATAATATTGAACTGATTCTCATTAAAAAATATGATATGTGTGGACTGTACATTTTTCATTTCCTTCTTTGTTGGTGGTTTCCCCATATGGGAATCTTCTTGGAATCAATTTAGAGGAAGGTGAATTGGTTATTTGGGTTTTGATCAAATAAACCCTATGTGAAATGATTATTTACGAAATAAATAGTTTTCAAATAATCATGACTAATTTGAAACACATATCCTATATGGTGTTCACTTTAGTGATTGATGATGAATATTTATTAACCATTGGGCGTAGTAATATAAATAGATTTATCCACCACAAATTACATCTCCTACCACATAAAAAACATTATATCAATATATTTGGATTTATGTAACATAATGTGGTAATTATCAAAATTTAGTACCCCAAATTTTCTATTGAAAGAGATTTATAAATATTTATTTTATGATAATTCATTATTAACATATATATAAAGCCTATTTCTTCTTAGAAAGAACATTAATGATATTTCATAGTGAACCAATCTTGGTTAAGAATCAAAAACAACATACCAAAGCTATTATATGGGTTTTATTTTACAAATATTTTTGTGATCAATATTACGATAACAATAGATATATAAATTAAATATATCAATGTTAGCTTCTTTATAAACTATTCATATAAGGTCCTATAATAGAATAAAATTTATTTTTCAACCATTTTTAATCAATGGTTGTTGAATGTCGATAACATCCAGGTCTCATGATATATATAGGGGTCTAATGTTCCCATTTATAGTAGCTTACTAAATTTATTATATAATAGAAATGAAAACATGATAATTAATGAAACAGGTTTTTTCATGATACACCTCAGTTGCATATACATATATGTCAAATTGATGATGGATTAAATGAGGCATAATGAGTTTATCTATGTAAAAAAAATTACAGGTCATGTGTATCTAGAAATGGAATTTTGGAAAGGCTAGTGGAATCTTAAATAAAGATGTCATATTCATGAACTAGAACCTATAATTACAATAGTTATTTTATTCCCTGGTATGAGGAATAGCCTCAAAAGCACTTTATATAAGAAAATCATAATCCTAGATGACGTATGGGGTTCTTTATTTATGGAGGAGATTAAGATATCCTTCCCAAATTTTTTAATTTAATATAAATTTGAATTAATATTATATATTATTCCAAAATTATTGTATCCAAATGGACCAAGGAGGATTCTAAAGTAAATTGGTGTTCATTTTGATCTTTTTGGGGTGCATGTATTCATGTTATCATTTTATGATTTAGATTATGAAAAAATTCTACCTGATTATCAAAATACAACACGGTTTCATACTCCCATGAATCTATGAAATCCCCCAAATAAAAGGACAAAATTCATTGTTCATATATCTCTTTTGTGTCAAAATATTGTTATTTCAAGTGAATTTCATTAATAGAACCATATTTAGAATTCTCATATAATTATTATTTCATTAGGTGGCATGGTACAAATTCTAAAAATGAATTTGGAATTAATTCTCATTGAGTGAGGACCAACATAGGTGATGAAAACATATTTTCATTCAATTTTATTTTTCTTTTGAATATATTAAACAAAATATATTCAAATTTTCACATTGAAGAAAATGGATTGGGAATGATAATGGAAATTGGGTCAATAATAGTTTTTTTTCACCTTAAGAATAGAACACAGACAGTTTATAAATTTTCTCATTATTCATCCATTATACTTATATTCACCATTATTTGAAAATTCATACAATTTTTCTTTCATTTTGGGTGGGGTGGAAGAACAAAAATTCTCGTGTTTATGGATTTTCTAATTTCACATTCCTAGAGTCAATATAATGTTTAAGAATATATTTGATGATAATTAAATAATTTATTTATTGTACTAATATAATATTAGTTTGTAAATATTTATCATGGTTACTGAGAGTGACATAATTAGGTTTTTTAACATCTAGCTACTTTTTAAAGATATTTTCTAAATCATTAATTAATATCATAGATAATTATCCATTGGAAAATAAAATAATAATTCATATATTCTCAAAAATTTATGTGGTATTATTCTTTCCTCCATTCCAAATATTTTCATTGAGACTAATATTATAGACTAGAAACTTGTGTCAGTTTTATTATAATAATATATGTTTATAATTTAAAATATATCATTCCCAATTTTTTCAATGTGAGCTGATATTTGGTATTGGATCCAAATATATAATCCTTAATAAATTATAAATCATTCAATATATCATGATAACTACTAAAATATATAAATGGAATTAAATTTTTGGGGAATATACCTTAGATATTTTCTATTCAAATTTCTAGAATTTACTGTTAATAAAGATTCATGTTTCAAGTGTCAGTCACACACTTAAATATAGTGATGAAATCTATGAGACTCTAATTTACAAGTTGATTTATATTTAATTGATAGTGTATCAACTTCATTGTACCTCAAGATGTAAATTATTATAATAATTGGTGATGGTGTTCTTCCTAATTTTTCATCTAAAAATTATGGTGGCTGTCTATGACAATATTAATTATGGTCCCTCCATAGTTTATATGATGACTATAAAATGTTACATATATTATTGTTCGATTGTTTTCATCCTTGATCCAAATTGATACATAATGTTGAACAATAATTTTTCTAGGTATAAAATGTTTCCAATGACTAATAAGGTTGGACTAATTATGTTAGTAAACCTAGTAGTAACATACAATAACTAATGATAACAGATTTCATGTAGTTATAATTAATGTTTTCCCCATTATGGGTTTTGTACTTGTAGAAAGGGACTTTAAATAGTGAGTGAGATTTCGTGTTACTATTATCATTGATAACACTGTAACAGAGGTTTTAACTCCCCTCCCCTTGTTACCAAGATTCGGTGAATTATTTTAATACATTGGCTTGGTTATATGGAATCACGTTCCAAAGGACAGATCAGTTTAGAAGTCTTGGAAAATAGATTACATACATGAATGTTACATTACACATTAGTAAATAAAACACAACAAGAATAATCCTTTGGGAAATACATTAATACCCTATCTTACCACTTCTTATCAATCATAATACACATCTTGGAATCCAAGAAAAATAAAAAATAATAAATGGGTGAGCTCAAACACTCAGTAAGGATTACAGTATAGTGGAAACATTCACAAATAAGAATAAAAATTTAATGCAATGTATAAAACTAAAACCAAAGACTTTAAAAAAAATTCAGTATAATATTGAAAAGATAAAATCAAATAATTCCCTTTAATTATTTACATGGATATTCTACTATTCTAATAATCACATGAAATTTCAATATCGAATTTCATAATGATTGAATTAATAAGGACATACCTCATAAACACATAGTCAGGGCCTTATGCCAAGACTACAAATAAGATTCTATCAAGTCCTTCTTCAAAGACACTAGTATGTATCATGAGACCAACTGATGAATCAAGGAGCTATAGCGGGCTCCACCCTTCACTTACTAAGTCCAATACATTCCACTTATGAAAAGTTTTAGACATAAAATAAACAATCGTATTAAAACTACCACACTAAATGTCAATATTTTATCCATAAAACATGACTGGTATAAAAATAATACATCCATAGTAATACAAAACACAAAACCATCAACCCAGTATGGATTATTTGCATCATAATAAATCAATATCAAACAAATTTAAAACCCAAAAAAGGATGTTGACAGAGATGAAAATGATATGGAAATATCTTTGAGAGAAATATTCATTTTTCATGAAAACATTTAAAAGTCACCCAAATTAGAAAGGAATAAATTTAGAATACATATTTTAATAAAAGTGTCCCATAATAATTTGAATCTTTTTGAAGGAATAAACATTTTAAATCATTCATTTACATATAAATAAATCCTTAAAACCATTTAAAAACATGGACATTAATGAAACAGGTTTAGAAGAATAAATCATTAAAACATTTAAAATGATGATTGAGTAAAAAGTACCTTAAAAATAATCCCTTGGACACAATTTCATGAAAAATGGACATGGAAAATAAATATTTCCCAGTAGATACTTTTGTAAAAACCTTCTCGGAAAATAAAGTGATTGTGAAATTAACCCTTACCTTGTATATTTATTAATCATAAGTTTTCTAACATAATAATCTTTATTGTATCAAATAGATCATTATTTAAATAATTCCAGAATATAAAACATGATTTATATATCATATATATGTAGAATTTAAATATGTATATTAAACATATAAATAAAATGGAAAACCCAGTTTAGGGAGATGGTAGGCTGTATGTACGCATAAAAACTCATTCCATTTTCATTTCACATTAAATGGAACCAAGTGAATAAGCTATATGTAAATACACACACAGACATATATATATATATATATTGAGTTTATTATGCCATATATTATATACTTTTTAATGATATATATCTTATAATAATCTTTGAATGGTGAACGTGGAAATGAATCTCATCGCGTTGTGGAGACGGTAATCTGTACGTATGCACGAGCGACACTATCATTATATTGATAGAAAAATCATATGTAATTGGACAGTATATCATATATACCAAATCATAAACTTGTTATATTTAACATTTAAATTAGTTATAATCATAATTGTACCTATCCAAATAATGATGTGTTTGAATAAAAAACCACACCCCGATGTTGAGACGGTAATCCGTACGTACGCACGTAAGGTAACTTCTTCATTTATAGGATGGATCAAATATTGAATATGGTTGTACCATTTTTATAATATTATCACAGTATATAGAAGATACTTTATTTATTATTTTTGAATGGAAATTAAAAAAATGAAGATGTGGAAGTTGAAAAGAACATGAAATATTTCATAAATATTTACCTCCTATTTGGGTTTTTGTATTTATTTGATCAAAAGGGATTATTAAGATAGATTTCTGACCAAAATAAGGCATAAATGATTAAGGGATGAATGTTGGGAGGATATTTGTGCAGGGTTTGGCTGAGAAAAATGGCTTTGGAGGTGTGAAATTAAGAGAAGGGGAAGTACCCTTTTATAAGAGAGGTGATTGTTACTTTATTAAAAGTTGGAAATATTATTTTATAATAAAATCAATTTATATTTCTAATGGATCCAAAATAAATTTTGTCTAGGATAAGGTAGGGATGGGTCAAAAAACACTAAATCAACAGGCTTTAGACAAGTATTGATTACCTTATTATCCTTATCTTTTAGATTTAACTCTTAGGTAAATAGTTTGACATTTACCACGTGTCTTTGTATTTTTATATTATATGGTTAATAATCATAATTTCAAATCACAATAGAACCCCAAGTGGTTCAGTAATGTCATATATATTTTTATATAAGTCTTTTGGCTGACCATATGATTTATAAGAATTTTATATCAATTAATAATATAATATTTGATTTAAAAACACTATTATGTCAATTTTGACACTATTTAGTATTTGATTTTTTTGAAGGCCCTGATAAATTTATCACTTCGAATAAAATTTATTTTCACAACCCTAATATTTCATACTAACCTATAAAATTAGTTTAATTCATCATAAGTCTCAATTAAAATTAATTTGGAAATTTATAATATCAATTAATTTAATATTTCATTAATAAGGTAATTATTACATCATCAGTGTGTCATTAATAAATTAAATTATTCAATGTCAAAATATTATAAATAAAATACCATTATGTATGAAATATTTTTATATTTCTAATAAATATTTATAGTTGTATTTATATTGTGTGTAACCATATATTAAAAATATATTAGTTATTAAACATTGAATTTAACTCTTTTAAATTTTCATTAAATAAAATAATAATAAATGTCCTAATATAATAAAAGTTGAAAAAATAGGATAATATATTATTTATAAGGTTGTTTTTGGTCGAATTATAATCATCCAATAGAATTAGGACATGTTTTACGGTAATTATGATAAACATTGTACCCTTAATTACCCTATTTTCATTTAACTATGGTAAATAAAAGTCAACAGTTACTATTCCCCAAATATTATTTTTATATTATTGAACCACATTTAATTTAATGATATTAACTGTGTCTCTTGAATATTTTAAATTTAACTCATAGGAGCGGTAAAATTATGTTTTATGCAAATTTTACAATGCTCTTAGGATGTGTGAAAAAGACGGTAAACAGATTGATAAAATTTTATATATCTAAACATATTATAAAATGACTCTAATGAATTAAAAAGAAAATTTATATTTATTATATATATATATATTTTTTGACATAAATTAAATTAAAATAAAATAACTAATTATTTAAATAATTAGTCTCTTTAAAATAATAACTCAGTGTTTTTTACTATTCATTAAAAATTTAAAGTTTATAGAAAAATACCAAAAATTTACCCAAAGAAATTTCAATATTCTGAATTCAAAAATTAAGTCTATTTTACCAATTTCAAAACATAGATGTTGTATTTATTAATTTAAAATTAATTCCCGTTGTCAAAACCAAAAAGAGGGTTTTTTAAAAAGTGAAAACTATCAAAAGATTGACATGTGTTTACGTCAAATATAAATGTGAAATTTCTTTTAATGACATAAATATTGTTAAATGGTAAAAATTTAATCTAATTATTCTTAATAACCTTAAAAATGCATAATTTAACACTATAAATTATTACGAATAAAAAAGTTGTTTTCAATAAAAACCTAGCATTTTTCACTATTCGTCAAAATATGAAATTTATCAGAAAATTGCCAAAAAGGTATCAAAACTAAATTTTTATGCCCACTAATAAAGAAGAATTTATTTTCATTAAATAGAATATGTAAAAATTTAAAATATTGGTTTAAAAAATGTTAGCCATTAAAAGACGATAAAATTATATTTTTGGAAAAATACTTTTTTTGAAAAAATTGTAATTATTCTTATATTATAAATAAGAAACACAGAATATGGATGTTAAAATTATATAGAGTATATATGATCAAAATTCATTAAATACTTTTCCTAACCACTTTTTGAATGGTTAGTTTAGTAAGTATTGCTGCACTCGAACTCGGTTTTGCATGTAGCGCAAGCTATTGAATTATTTTAATGAGATAATGTACTATGAGATGATGGGGTGTTACAATCTACCCTCCTTAAATAAATTGTGTCCTCTCAATTTGAAATTTTTATTTGAAAATAAATGGTTAAAAATAGAAAAATACTTTTATGGAAAACCCTCATTAGAAATTGGGTTAATAAAATTTAGACTTAATAAGAGGGAAATGGAAATGAAAAAGTCACCACCAAATTATGATCTTGATTAAGAGAACAATAGTGGATATTAGAGAAGCACAATTTGAGGAAAATTGTAAATTTTTATAGGGAGTGATTGAGGTCATCAATCACAAATAAATGTAAAATTGAGGGCATCAAAGCCATCAATCTAAGAAGATATAATATATAATCGGTTTAAAAAAGCATATGGAATTAGGATAACACCTTTTTTGTTTTAAGATACCTTCCCTAAATTTTAAGAATTATTTTATATTTAGAATAAGTGGATATATATATATACACTTGATAGGTAGAGTTTAATTGATCAACTAATTCCTTCCACAAATACATCTTTCACTCCAAATGATATTAGAATTCAAAAATATTCTATTTATCCTAAATGTATATGGTTTGAAAAATAATGACTTCCTAATTCATTTGTTAGAGTATTTGAATAAACTACATTACCCAAACAAGGACTTCACGTAGGACAATAGTAGGTGATGCACCCTTGTCACCCTTTAGTTGTGAGTTCAAGTCTCGTGGCCTTGTCGGACGTGATGGGTTGTCACTTGACCTCTGGGGTGTCCTTTTTATAAAAATCAAAAAATAATATGAAGAAATTATTTATCCTTAACAATAGTATCCAATGTCAAACATAATTGATTACAACCCTTAGGATTATCCAAAATACCCCTATCCAAACTCACAATCCAAAATTTATAAGGAAGGAAAACATAATGAAGAACATTTTTCCCACATAATAAAATGTGAATAATTTCATTGTGTATTATATTCAAACATGGTAACACCCTGAATCATCATATAACAATATTGATTACATTCCTTCTCCAAAATTCATTATAGAATTCTTGATATACTCCTTATATCTGAAAATGTTGTAAACTCCAACAATGATGGAATATACAGATCATTAATCAATTTCAAGGTAGTCAAAAATATCCAATATAATTTATCCAAATCAATCATATCATCTTCCAAAATCTCAACCTCAGTATCATAATCATATTAATGTTTAACTTTCTCTCAACCATAAATTTTCCAAAAAAATTTCACCTGCCATTGAGTCACATTTCATAGTTCCACACAATCTCAAGTCCTTAATGAAATTGTACTGTAGTACAATCCTTATATACTTCATAATTATTATAACCAGTACACCATTGATACAATACTGAAGTGAAAAAATTATTTAACATCAACATAAGAACACTTGTAATTACTATTCATTTATGGTAATATCATAACATGATTATTATCAAACTAAATAATTTGTGGTATACTTTGATTATTTGTACATTGATCTCCGAAGTGTCCCAACTCCTTGAGGATGAAGGATTGTACATTTGAAACCTTTTTCTTACCCTTTCAATCACATACTCGGTTTTCTTTTTCCCCACTCTTATAACAATCTCTCATTCCCTTCTACCATTAACCAATGTGATTCTTCCTACAGTTATCAGTTATTGGAAAATCCTTCTTTTACTCTCATCCCTTTATCCATCTTTCTCTATTCTATCCTTTTCTTCTCTTACACCCATTCAATGCCATAGTACTCAGAGAATTATTTACATATCTTTTTAACACATGATAATATTTCTTCATTTTATGAGGATATATGGGAGATTGTTTCCATTTTAAATTTTTTCTTAATGCCATGAAAGATATGATCCTTCTTAATCTTTTGATCATGCTTATTGATGGAATTCCCATTCCAACTACTCGGTGAAATTTTTACACAATGGAAGAAACAAGGTTAGTTTATGAATCCAAAGGCATAATTCCAAACTTGTAACATACATAATGTAAATTGAAAAGATTACATAGATATTCTAAAAGAATAAAATTTATTCTTTGAGAAAGTATTTACTCTTAAATCCTTCATAATGTCTTGTAATGAAAATGTGAATTATCCTTTGAATATCCCCTTGGAGTGTAATAGCTAAGAGTGCAGCAAGGCCTGTTTTCATGAACCAGTTCCCATTCTAGTCTAGATCAAATCGGTGTTTTCGGGTTTTTCCCCTATGCACATCGGTGCCAGAGCCGCCGCAACCTGCTCGTATTTAGATAGGGATGTATTTCTTGCAAAAACACAAAATATCTATAGTATAAAAATTCTAGGATGTTCTTCTTTACTAATTCTCAAAGACCGTATTATGGTAATGTTCTCAACTCAGAGTTTTTCTAAATCTAGTTTCCAAGGTAATTTCCATACTTTGTCTAATACTAACTGTAACATCCCAACCCTAGTTACCCAGAGTCGGTGTATTATATTAATACATTCCCATGATTACAAGGAATCATGTTTCGATGGACCAATCAGTTTAGTAGTCTTGGAAAATAGATTACAAAAATGAATGTTATATTAATCATTTGGATATAAAACACAACATGAATGATCCTTTGAGAACTTCATTAATATCTTTTCTTAACCCATCTTATCAATCATAATACACTTCTTCAATCATGGGAAATATAAATTTAAGAAAGGGGTGAGATCAAATGCTCAGTAAGGATAAAAATATAGTATAAACATTCACAAATAATCATAAACATTTAAGGAAATATATAAAACTAAATAAAAAGCCTTTTAAACATCAATTTCAGCATAATATTGAAAAGATAAAATAAAATAATTCTATTTACATATTCACATGGATATTATACTACTTCATTAACCACACTCAATTTCAATATCCAATTTCTTGTTGATGGAATGCATAATTCAAGACATCATAACCACATAGTCAAGGCCTTATGCCCAGTCTACAAATAATATTTTTTCAAGACCTTTTTCCATGAACCTAGTTTGTCTCGTGAGACACACCGATGCATCGGGGAGCTATAGTGGGCTCCAACCATCACTTACTAAGTCAAATTCATTCTACATATGAAAATGTTTAAACATCACATAAACATTTGTATTAAAACTAGCATATGAATTGTTAATACATTATCCATAAACCATGAATGGTATAAAAATAAGACATATACAATCAAACATATCACAAAATCTTCAATACAGTATGGAAGATTTTTATCATAATAAATAAAATTTAGACAAATTTAAAATCCATCAAAGGATGTTGACATAGATGAAAATTATTTGTAATACTCATTGAGAGAAATATCCCTTTTCATGAAAATAGTTAAAAGTCACAAAATTTAAAAAGGAAGGCATTTAATGAAAATATTTAATCATAGTGTCCCATAACAATTTGAAACATGTGAACGAAATTAATATTTTAAAACATTCATGTTCATATAAATAAATCTAAAACCCATTTTGAAAAAATGGGCATTAATAAGAATGGATTAAAAGAATAAATCAACAAAACATTTAAAATGATGTTTTACTAAAAATTACCTTAATAATAATCCCTTTTAACTGAATTTTATGATACTTGTAAATGGATAATAAATATTTCCCAGTAAATACTTAAGTAAAAACAACCTCGGATAATAAAGAAATTGTGAAATTAACCCTTACCTTGTACTTTCATTTAGTCGAGGGTACATTTATCATCTTGTGTAAATAATATATTTTGTTATTAAATTATACCAGAATCATAATAATATTTAAGATATCATACATGATTAAATAATGAAATTAAACTACCCATTTAATAATAATTTCTTTGTTAAATTAACATTTCGTATATTAATAGTTTTCTTTTCTCGTATGTGTTTTAACTTGATACTCTTGATTAAATCAATTAGATAATTATTTAAATAATTTAAGAATATAAAAATTATTTATATATCATATTTATTTATAATATAATTATGTATAATAGACATATATAGGAAATTTAAAAAACCATTTATAGAGATGGTAGGCCATACGTACACATAAACGTTGTTTCCGTTTTCATATTGTATTGAATGGAACTATGTGAATAAGATATATGTATATATATATATATATCTAGTCAAAATATAATGTCATATAATATATAATTGTTAATGATAAATATTTTATAATCATCATTGTATGGTGAACATGGAAATGAATCTCATTCCATCGTGCAGACGGTAATCCGTACGTACACACGAGCGACAATATAATTATATTGATAAGGAAATAAATAGTAATATGATGGTATATCATATATAAAAAATAATTAACATGTTATATTTATTATTTACATCAGTTTTACTAATTATTATACCTATCCAAATAAATAAGTGTTTGAATAACAAACCACACCACGACGTGGAAGCGGTAATCCATACATACGCACGTATAGTGACTTTGTCATTTATAAGATGGACAGAATAATGAATATGGTTGTACCTTTTCTATAAAAACATCACAGTATATAGAATATAATGGATTTATTATTTTATAATGGAAGAAACAAAAAAGTGGAAGTGTAAAAAAAAGAACTTTTAAGAGGTAAGGAAATATTTACCTCTTCTTCGAGTTCTTCTTTTTGATTTGATCAAAATGGATATTTAGGTTGGATTTATTGCTAAAGTAAGGACACTAAGATAAATGGACGAAATATGGGAGGATATATGGGCAGGGTTTGGCTCATCCAAATGTCTTGGGAGGTGTGAAATTAGGAGAATGGGAAGTACCCTTTTATAAGAGAGGTGAGGGTTACTTTTGGAAAAGTTTGAAATATTATTTTATAATAAAATAATTTTCGATTTCTAATGAATAAAAAATGATTTATTTATAGTATAAGGTGGTTATGGGTTTAATAAAACTCAACCAATAGATGATATACAGGTTTCGGTCACATTATTAACCATATCATTTAGATTTAACTCGTAGTTAAATAGTTTGACATTTACCATGTCTCTTTGTATTTTTATATTATATGGTTAATATAAACATACTATACATTAACAATAGAACTCGAAGTAGTTCATTAATGTAATATATATTTTTATATAAGTATTTTGGCCTAACCATAGATTTTTAGGACTATTATATCAATTAATAATATTTTATTTTATTTAAAAACTCAATTAGGCCAATTGTGACACTATTTAGTATTTATTTTTTCGGAGAGCAATAAAAACATTGTCACATAGAATAAAATTTATATGAACAACCATAAAATATCATATTAACCTATAAAATTATTTTAATTCCTCATAACTCTCAATTTAAATTTATTTTGATATTTATAATATCAATTATTTTAATATTTTATTAATATGTTAAATACTTCATCATCGTTGGGTCATAATTAAATTAAATTATTCAAAGTATAAAAATTATAAATAAAATACCATTATGTAGGAAATATAGTTATCAATATAATTAATATTTATAGTTTTATTTATATTGTTTCTATCCCTATATTAAAAATGTATTACTTATTAGACGTTGAATTTAACTCTTTTAACTTTTCTTTAAATAATATAACAATAAATGTCCTAATATAATCAAAGTTGACCAAAAAGGATAATATTTTATTTATAATTTAGTTTTTGGTAGAATTATAATTATCAAATAGAATTAGGACATGTGTTAGGGTAATTATGATATCATTTTTACCCTTATTTACCCTACTTACTTTTAAGTGTGGTAAATAAATGTCAAATGTTACTATTTAGAAAAAATTATTTTCTTCATATCGAATCACATTTTACATACTGATATTAATCATGTCTCTTATATTTTTTAAATTAAACTCACAGAAGCAGTAAAATTATGTTTTATGCAAATTTGAAAATGCTCCTAAGAAGTGGGTAACAGATAGTAAAAAGTTCGATAAAATTTTATATATCTAAGCTTATTATTAAATTACTAAAATTAATTACATTGATCATATATAGGTATTATATATCTATTTTTATTATAATAAATTAAAATAAAATAACTATGTATTTAAATAAAATGTTAGTTTTAAATAATAACGTAGTGTTTTTCAGTATTCATAAAAAATTTAATGTTTACAGGAAAATACAAACAATTTACCCTAACACAATTTTGATACTCCGAATTCAGAAATGAAATATATTTTTCCAAACTCAAAACATAGAAGTTTTATTTATTAATTTATAGTTAATTCTTCTTGTCAAAACCAAAAAGTGGTTTTTTGAAAAGGAAAAACTGTCAAAATATTAACACGTGTTTATATAAAATTTAAATGTGAAATTACATATAATGACCTACAATGTATTAAATGATAAAAATATAATATAATTATAATTCCAAACCTTCCAAATTCATAATTTAACACTATAAATTATTTATATTCAAATTGTTTTTTCAATTAAAACATAGTATTTTTGACCATTCGCAAAAATTTTAATGTTATACTAAAAGTACAAAAAATTTATCCAAAATAAATTTTTATGTATTGCTTCTAAATTATAATTTAATTGCATTAAATTGAGTATATAAACATGTCTATTTTTTGTTTTAAAATAATGATCACCATTAAAAGGTGGTAAAATTTCATTTTTTGAAAATTACTTCTTTCATCTGAAATAATGAATTTTTTCTTATATTATTTCTAAGAAACACATAATATAGATGTTAAAATTATAAGGAGTATATAAGATTCAAAATTTAGGTAATATTATTCCTAACCTCTTTTTGAACGGTTTGTTTATTATGTTGTGGTATGCTCGAAGTTATTGTTGCGTGTAGCGCAAGCTATTGATTTACTTTAATGTCATAACATACTATGAAATCTAGGGGTGTGGTAGAGGTGCGTAGTAGATCATGGTTTGATAATCTTTCATGTTATGGATATATGTAATTAGTTTGACCATGCCTAGGGTTCTTTCTTTGGAATTAGTATAGATACTACCCAATAGGATGAAATTATGGAAATCCTTCATCCATCATGTAACGTTAATCTAGTTTCCTAAACCCAGATCCTATTTGATGGTTAAAATATACACTTTATTGTAAATAATATCATTCTTGGTTAACTAGAATCACTGAAGGAGAAATATTGTCATTGGAATTTTATTTGTACTCACTTGGAATATTACTTTATAGTAGTTTGTAATTGATTTTCCTTAGCTTATTCAACTATCATCATTTTTAGAAATTCATTCCTCAATAAATTGATTCCTTGTTTAATTATGTGGTTGGTTTTGTATTGTCACATACTTTACCTTATCATTAGTTTAATATATCATGGTATTAAGTATCGGGATATTCTGAGGAACACCAAAGATTGTAAAACCATCTTGGATTCCAAATTCACACACCTTCTTTATAGTTTTTTGTGAAGGTAAGATTTGAATAAATGATTCCTTAAAATGTTCTTCAATGTAATAATTTTGATAAATTTTATCTATGGTGTTTATGACAGATTTATTTACTAATATAGCCCATGCATCAACAATTATATCTCGTTTAGTCATAGAGTTGTGAGGGAATGTATTGGATTCCCATTACCCATTAAGGATAGAATAACCATCATCTATCGTAACCTTTTTAGGGTTCTATTATGTCTTAGAAACTATGTAATTATTTTCCTTACCTTCAATATGTTCCTATATAATTCACTGATAGTGGGTGATCCTATTTTGTTTTCCAATATATTATATTAAGTGTGTCCCCAACAATGATGCTGGATTTAAAAACAGGAGAAAATATACGGTATTTTTCTATTATTTTCCTCAAAATATCAGGAAAATTAAACTCCATTAATGTGTAGTTGGTAATAATTCTATTATCCATGTGTGTCGGGATTATCATATCTTCACAACTATCACTCCCTTTCATTATTTTACATATTATGATCCTTGGGGTGTTCATTAAAATTCCCCAATCCATGTGGGATGGGGTATCTCATTTACTATTATTGAAAAAGTTGTTGTATCCTTTTTTCTTTTAAAAATTTCACTATAGAATGAGTTTGATACAATGAATGTCAATAGTTAGAGCTTTTCAACACCAATGGTTTTTATGAGGTTATATGTAAATATTTTCTCAATGAGGATTGCCTACCCTTTATTGAATATTAAGTTAAGACGAGAGAAATGGACTTCTCTTACCAATTATAAAATTTCTAGTCTCTTTATATTTTGATATTTCATTAGACAATCCTACTAGAATATATAAAATATAGTACTAAGAATTTTTGTAAGGAAATGGCATGGCATGTTTCCATTGTCAGTATACTATGTAGTCAATTGAGTATATTAATGTATAGTACTCTATATTGAACGCACCTATAGATTCAATAATCATGTTTGGTATAAAATATTATCTACTGAAGAGTATATATATTATTGATACAATATAATGGCATATCTAATGTTGTTTTTTGGAATTAAAGTTTTATGACACTGAGAATAAAATAATGTGGACATGATGAAATAACCCTCACAAATAATTTATGTAGTTTGTGTACTCCCCAAAAGATAAATATTTTTTCTTGAGATATATACGAGTCATAAATGGGTTTTAGAATAGTAATGTTATTCCATCATCTTTTCTTACTATTTTATTTTCATATTGATGAGTGATCATCTAATTGAACATGAATTGTATATTGCATTCAATGAATTATATATAAATGACAATGACATTTTCTCTATCTTCATAGAGATATTAATTTAATTGATCTAACAATAAAGTGTGTTTCTCCACAAATTTACCAATGATTGTGGGATTATTTAGAAATTATTTAGATATATCAATTAATTAAGGGTCTAAGGGAGGCTTATATGATGAAAATATACAAAATTAATCAATTGATATGGGTGAAAAATTGTAGATTACTGATGAGGAATTGTGGGTGGTTAGACTCGAATTCTAATGTCAATCTCACTATAATAGAACTGATAGAGAAATCACAACATCATAATAAAGATAATTAAACTGTGATATATCATTGTTATGAATACGTTAATAACGAGAACTATGGTATGTACCTGTGTAGTTATCATAAAATTGTTCATCATGGGGAAGACCTCCATACAGGCTTGATACTCTATCTGTAGGATAATTTCTTTAACACCTTCCCTATGGATAATATAAAGGGTTATAATTCTGGATTCCATAAAATGGAAAATGATATTTACCATTATTAGATACATTAAAAAGGTGATTACATCACTGATAGTGTATTTTGGAACTATGTAGAGGACCTAAACAACTTGTATTATAAGGAAGATAATCTGAACTAATCTACATATCATCATAGGGAGGAAATAAAAGGTGAGAATGCCTAGGAGGACCTCTAGAGATTCCAATCATGGAAACATATGGAGGATTTGTTGGATAATTTTTATTTTCACCATTTAGTGAGGAGTTCTTATACTCTCAATAATCTATTTTATAATGTTGAAGGGATTAAATAATATTTTTATTCACTTTAAAAGAGGTACCTTCTTGGATTATATGGTGCCTTTGATGAGATCTTCATGATATTAATAGATGTGTGACAAGATTTGAAAGCACAATTATGATTGGATTAATGTAGTGTATGAAATAATCCTCATATATGTGATCCCTCCTTGGACATCCCCTAAGTACCATTAATATATGTCAATGACTTCCATCTATGATTTATATAGTATACCCAAATGATTAAAAATTATTTTTATTAATGTATACATGATTTTATTCTTTTCGTTGTACATTGTCAAAATATTCCAATAGAATCTAAGGAAATGATTGAAATATGGAATGTATCCTTAATAGAACCCACTAAGAAATATCAATATCATTCATATAAATTAGATGGGGTATAAGAATCCCCTTTTAGTAAATACATGTTGTTGATCTTATCTAGTGGGAGAGGGGATATCAACTTGACATAGAGAGACTGTTGATAAATTTTGGGGAACTCCATTACAGGTGCCAAGGATATGAGCCTTTCTCAAAATGACTATTGGAATATACCCCTGAATTATAGTTAGAGAAAGGATGTAATCCCACCCATGGTCTTAAATACTCATCAGGATATTCCAATGATTCTCCGGAATTTGATTACGAATAAGTTATCTCTCATTATTAGTCATCGAAATATTCCAATAATCACCATTAATGGTGGTCGGAATATGTATATATCTTTTCCCCTGGTGGAATCTAGACTACATAAACTGTTTTTTCAATTACTACCATGACATGATGGTTTGACATTAAAATTTGAGTAGTGAAATGCCCCCACTTTTCAATTTCTATTGAGATATGTTAATGCGATTATTTGATATGATGATTTATATAGATATTTTCTTTACATTGGATGGTATAACATCCTTGGAAAACAATACTCTAGGTTTATTTTCCACAATAACTAAAGCTAGGATTTCTTGGGTGCTCTCCATATAATATTACAAAGGAGATAGGATCACATGATGTCGATGGTATAATTTCTCAAAGGATCCATCCATAATGGATCCAAAATAGTTTTAGGTAAATTGTTTTTTCCCTCTTCTATATCTCCATGATAAAGTAAACATATGTTTTTATACATTTGGGGATATTTTCCAAAAGTGAATTTTTCGTTTCGATGGGTGAAACTAGTTTCTCCATGATCCCCCACTGATGAGATTATTTATATGAATCAATAATCTATAGGCTCTATCATGCTTCATAAAAGGATAAAATGTAATAATTGAGGAGATAGTACATCAAATAGGTGTTTAACACCATAAATGAAATATGTTTTATTTGTGGAAAAATAATATTTTCTCATAAGGAAAAAACCATTTTTATAGTCGATGCATATATTAATCACATTATTCGATAAATAGAAGTATTATAAGGTGACCCAATATGGTGATTGGTCCTTCTACGTTTCATAAAATGAGATAAATGGTCGATTTCATTATTGTATTGAAGTGAGATTTAGAGGGGTTCGTTGAGAGGACAGACCAAACTTGAAACGTATTTTGGAAGTGTCTCAAAAAAAGTTTCATGATTGAGTAATCTATTTCATGGATAAATAAAGTGACATATAATAACCCATTTTGTTTCCAAATTATATTTTCTTGTCTTTTATAGTTTATTTGATCATACTTCATAAATGCTGGAAAAAACAAGGCTTTCAAAGTAATCATTTACATTGGGAATTTGTTGAGTGGATGGGAGATCAATCTTTAATCACATTATCTAGTGATTATTTATTACTTTGTTACTCCCTATATTAATTAATACTTATTCATGAATTCTTCCCAGTAATATTATTAGTATCAGTCGCCACTATGTCATTTATTTGAATGAAAATAATTCCTCTATGGGCCCATCTATATATATTATATGTTCTCAATATTTAATTTTCCTAGTGTTTGTATAATGTATTAAAGCTACATAGATGGTAATGTTGGATGCTATCACTATCCAAGAATGTAGTACGCGTTGTGATATGTGAATGAATCTAATGAGTCGACATTTATATATATATCCATTGATTGAAATCAAAAACTATATATTTTTATGTTTCGTAATTGGACACATTAATCCTCTTATGGTATCCATACATGGATAAATGTGGGTTTCTTTATAGTAATCAAACTAGGTCCATGTGAAGTGAAATTTCAATCCAATGCGTGGATGACATAACATAGTGACTTTTAATTCCATTTTTTCAGCAAATATGTTGGGGTTGGATTAACCATAATAAATAATTTTATTTTTCTTTGTTAACATGAAAAAAATCAAAATTATATTAGAGGTTTATGTTATAAGGTTTTATGATGTATCTAATTGATTAAGAATCATGTTATGCATTTAAAATGTTGTGCTATATAATTTAATCGAATTTAGTCAAGAATACGATATATTATTTTCCATGAAAATGACGGTGTAAGAATTTTCTATGTATGGTCCTATTTGGTTCATCATTCCTACATGAAAATTAGAATGATATGGAATTATTAGGCACACAATGAATATGAAATTTGGATAATATGATGGATATTGGGAATATATCCCTCTAAGGAAGAGAAGAGTCACATGGAATCTTCCCCTTTCAAGATGTGTCGATATTATATAAAATATTTTATTGAGGAAGGAATTAATTATAGATATGCCTATATGTGGATGAAATAGAGATCACATATGGATTTACCTTAAATGAGTATATGTTACACTAATGGATCATATTGATGAGATCATTAATGAGGTCATTGTTGTGGCTAACAATTAATCGGAGGCCCATGTATTTCTAGAGATCATAATATAGACCAATTGAGATAATTCATATGTTGACTGGTGATTCATGACTAGATACATGATTTAGGTAAAGTTGGTTTTCCCAATTTACACCCAATAGGATAAACATGGTATGTATTTTTCCCATTTATTGAATCAAAGTGGTTATTTGGGAGATAAAGTTAATTGAATGATATATATGTGTCAACCATGTTGGGTATCATGAGGTGAGGGTGTTTAATGGGTATTCACATGTTAGGGATCTTCACGTGCTAGTTTTCTGCTAGAAGGATTTATTAGTGTTTAAATAGGTGGATACACTGAATGTGATGCATGATAACACTCAAACACTAATTAAAGGTGGTATACAATGGCAAGGGCATTTACCCATTTTAACTCAGATGCAGTATAGGGTAGTGGTTCCATCTAATGTTATTTGAGACTACCCGACATTTAAATAATTTTTTTAACACGAATGGATGGCTTGATGAGTTATCCAGGGGGAGGCTATGACATATCGTTCTATATTGTGAGTCTATGGGTTTAAGTTATATTATCATTTTACAAAATATTCAACCTTTTATTTTTACACCATGGGATCTATTAGTTGAGAATGATTTCATGGAAGAGATCCATTATAAGGGGATTTCATGATCAATATGATGCACACTAATTTTCATGAAATATTGACACATATGTATGGAGGTTAAGTATGCTTTATGGATTAATGTTAATTTAATGGTATTAACCATGGATTAAGAAAACCAAGACCATAATTTCGGTTGACTCATGCTAGATAAATGATCTATGTAATGGAATGGATGGAGGAGGGGTAGAATTTATCATTATAGAGTTTGTTTATTATGTTTCAGTCTCCAATTAAAATGATTTATAGTTATATACCACTAATAAGATACCAATAAATAATTTAGATACATTTGATATAATATACGATTTTTTCTATACAAGAAATGTTATAGTTCATGAATGATGTATGGCATTCAAGGTTTCCTAGTTTACCAAGGGTATAGAAAATATCACATCATGGATGGTACTTACATAAGATGATCTATTAACTTGTTTGGTAAATATTTTTCCAAAATATTTTTTGAAATAGTACCTAGTGGAGGACTTTACATTGCGAGTTCAATATAAAACCTACACAAAGAAGGAATCATCAGGCTTAACAAATTTATGTAACTTTCATTTTAATTCATCCCAAGATTCCACAAATTAATTACTATATAGAATTTAAATAAAAGGTATTCAAAAGGAAACACTCTATAAATGACATGGTTAATCTCATGAAGTTAGTTTTCAATGTTGAGTAAGTAGATCTATTTCATGAATTATTTCCTATATTTTTTTTTTGAATTTCTTCTTAACAACCATGAGTAAGGTAGTCATATAGGCTATATATGTCCACAAATATGTACACGTACATGAAATATTAACTTCATTACACTACAAATGAACTCTAGTAAATATTTAACCACATTAACATGATGGTATTTTGTCACCATACTAGAAATATATGACTATAAACGAACAACATAAGTATGATGGGATAATTCCACTCCCTTGACAACGAACTCTAGTAGTGATGAAATAATATGAGTGTGAAGGAACCATGTCACCACACCATAATTAAACTCTCTTTATGAACCTACTGATTTATCATGATTGATATACTTTTCATGAAAATCAATTTATATTGAATGTTATTATTCAAAATTATTCATTCTGTTTTATTAATTCAAATATTTCTTCATGTTGAGCAAAAAAACATTCATTGTTAAAATTATCTTATAGACATCATGATGGGGAATAAGTTGTTATCCCATGTTCATATTTTTATGGGACGTTTGTGGTCACCCTATAACCATTATTTTATGGTATATGTCATTTTCTAGGTCCAATATGATATGACTGTCCTTTTATTTATGTTTAACATATTTTATGATTCATTATGATTTTGGTTGGGATACATTACATTATTATATCACCATGGATAATGATTATTATTATAGTTTCAAATTATTATTAAATGCAACATGTTATCATTTAGTTATAATCCATTAGTGGGATAATGTTTCTATAATATGATATATGATCATATTATGACATTTTTGTACTCCTTTTAATGACTTCATGATTGAATTCCTTTAAATATGTACATCCCCCATGTTCATGTTTTCTAAAACGTTTTTCATCAAATTATCATTGACACATTGATATGTAGTTTCTATTATTGATCATTTTACATATATCCTCACTTATGTTTCCCTATATCTGATGAAATAAGTAAAGATGATTAAAAATAATTGGAAATAATTTTTTGATAATTTTATGGGAAATGATACATTTTTCTGTGATAATATAATGGCTACATAGCTAATATACATATAAATTCAGTAGTTGGTCCCTTAGAGTGTTTTTTTGTATAAGAGATATATTGTAAAATAATTTGAACTAAAATAAACTTCCATTACTCCAAAAAAAATTTATCTCATCATTTTTCACAAATGCATGATAATTAGATTCAACGAAAAATCCATTCATAGACAAAATTAAAATATATGATGTGTTTTATAAAATAGTGTCTAACTATCTTGATTCTGATTCCCATTATAGGGATACATTAGATGCCTTTTGTGAGCTTTAACCAGACTCCAAAACACATTTTCCCTCTATTAATGGTGATAATTTCTACAATTATAATCTATTTTAAATTCAAATGTTTTATAATTAATCAATCAATATATAAAAATATATATAATCTCTAAAACATGTTCACAATGAATTCATGGTATCAATGAAATAAATTTGAAAAAAATAGTTTTTTATTTGAATGGATTTCACAATTAAGTCTTAAATCTAAAATGGATTCTTGGAATAGATAATAACATATCATATGTGATGAATCAACCCATTCGCCCCCCCAATTTTGACATCTACTATTTTCAAAATTTATAGATCTTTCAAATAGTTTTCAACATTGGAAACATGATAATGAAAGAAACAGTATGGATGTGAGAACATTATAATCATATATATTTTAAAATCATTCATTAATTATCATAATATTTAATTTTTTTTTATATTTTCATTGTTTCTTATTTTAAATATACTTATTAACATTTCCAAATTCAAATATAAAAAATAAACCTCTATATTAATATACATATATATATATATACTATATAAACATTACAGACACATAAAATTAATAAATAATATTTAGGACATAAAAACCAATTATCTTTAATAAAATAAACATTTAATAAATATTATTTTAATTAAATTAATATATTTTATATTTTGATGATATAAATATTCCAAAAATTAATATTTGTTAAATAAAAAATATAAAAAATATTAAAAATTGATTGGTTTAAACCTTATGATGGTTTATTTGTTTTTCTAACATATATAATTCATTTGTAGATACATAAGTATGATTTATTTTCAAAGACACATGAGTGTATATGGGATGAAACGGTAGCATATATTTTGATGAAGAACCCACTTTTTGTTAGTAATATTTATAGGTAAAGCTGGAGGTTTAGTTAGATATGTGACACCACAATATTTTTGTTTCAATTTTTCTATAAATAATTACAATGTTTAATAGAATATATAATAAGAAACGTCAATATAATGTAATCCATGATATATCTTATAATTCAATTTAACCCTTCATACATTAGGTGAATCAAATGAAATATAATCTCATGAAAATTACATGGAGTGTAAAACCACGAGAAAATTAGATAGAATGAGTTACTTTAAACATTTTTATTATTATTTTAAAAATATTTATTTATAATGTCACTAAATTAAATAAATATATCTTTTAGATGATAATTAATGAATATATCTTACTAAAATCATTTAGTATGAAAATGGATTATTTTTTAATGAATTATATTATTCTATATAATGTATATAATTATCATAATAAACTAAATTGATTACTTCTAAAGTGTTTTATAATAAAATGGTTTCATGAATATACTAATTTATTAACATTCATTTAATTATTAATAGTTATGAAATATTATAAAAAGAAATTTATGTTTAAAAAGTAATTTTCATTAATGAAAACAATTTTCAATTATATTATATTTTTTTAAAGTAAAGTTACTAAATTTTATAATTTATTTATCATAAAAAATAATTCATTTTTTGTATTATATTGATAAAATAATCTTATTATACATTTTTGAGATTTTTATAAATATATTGATTATTGGTGATAAGAAAAAAAATATTGTTTTTCTAAATATGATAACTTTTATTAAATCATCGTGATTTATATATGGTAAAAAATATTAAAACATATTTCATAGAAAAAAATTAGTTATGGAAAAAAATAATTAATTGAAATTTAATATGTTGACGTTAGAATGTTAAATTTGACGTTTTTGGACATAAATTCATATTTATCCGAATAGAAAGATATTTTTGTCTAATTTATTTAATTGAGTGGTTGGATGGATCTATTTCTTAATTTATCTAAAGTAAAATAGCCCTTAATGTTAAAACCTGACCAATAAATTAGTGTTAATCTATAATATTTAAAAATACTTGGCCTAAATAATAAATTAATTAATATCATAACCAAAATTACCTCTCTATGAATGTGAAATTACCATTTCTCAATTCCAATGGAAGATCACTTCCTTTTTCACTTTTTAAAGATCAACATCTTATCATTTCCATTATCTTATATATAATATAATAGTTATGGTAATTCTATTTTTACTCAACCCCATTCCATCAATATTGATACAGAGGAGTATATATTCCAAAAAGAGGTATCCTTAAATATATGTCATTATTTTATTTATACTCTTATTTCTATACTCTTATTAAATTTACACTTTTATTAATTTCCCAAAAAAATCATATATATCAATATATAATTATGTGATATAATAATTCTGTAATATCTTCTATATTTTTATAGTGTTTACTCTCTCTCAATCTCTTTTGATATATCGTAATACTAGTTGGTTTCTTATGCCTATAAGGTAATTTTAAATTATTTATTTGTCACCACCTATATGTGAAGTTAGTGTTGATTGTATAACATTAATTTAATTAAATTCATTCTTTTCTTCTAGATTCAATCATAAAATATTATTATTTATAAATATTAAAAATATTTAAATTAGTGTAAAATGAGATAGTTAAAAAAGGAAACATGTCCTCATGCCATTCAACTTTTAGAAAAAATAGTTGTAAATAAATTACAATGAATATAACTAAAATCCAAATAAAAAGGTTTAATATAAATACATATTGTATTAATTTTTTATATTATATATTTTTATTACAAAGTATGGAGAATTTGATGAAAAAATGACCAATGTTAGAGGTTCTACATATGAATATTAATCCATTGATAGATGTTTCATGTTATCATATGTGTTTATATTGATATAATATATTTACTACTATGTTGTATCCTCTTCAAATAACTAAACATATTTCATGGAATTTACTAATATTTTCAAAATATCCATAGTTTATTATTATGATTCCATTATTTCTCAAGCCATAATGGATGTTTCCAATATAATTTACTATAATTAAGATAATATCTCAATTCTAAAACTTCAAGATCTCCTTGTTCGGTTTCTTTTGAGATAATTTTTTTAAAATATTATTCGTAATTATCAAAATCTTTAAATCTACAAATATCATTTGAATTCAAACTAATATGTTTTTAATTATTTATCTAGGATGGTAGTTTTAGGGTGTCTCATGGTAGTTATAGATCATGCATGATATCTTTTTGGCTTGGATTCGTGCATTTTTTTTATTTTTTTAATGTTCATGAGAGTTTATTTTTTGGCTATTATATAAATTGGTAAATTTTTTACTATCTAAATTTTCATAAATTGATAATTAATTATCCAATGATTCATTATTTTTTTTGGAATTTGGAATTTTTTATATTTATATAGTTTAATTCAAAATGGTAATGCATTTAATTTTATGTGATTATTGATTAGAGTAATAAATATTTGGACCACGAATAGTAGGGTTAGGGTACCATCTCATAGTTTCATTATAGACCTAGGTTGAATCTCAGAGCAGTTGAGAAAGGATAAAACTTATTAATGATTACCATTGAAAATATAATATTTCTAAGTAAAAATTTTATGTATATGAAACTATTTTATAAAATTATTCAAAATTTATGATTTAATTATTCAAATTGGGATAGTTTTTTATGAATACTTAAAAACAATTGAATATTAATGCGTGGAGATAATTTTAATGAAGAAAATCCAAACGGTTCATATTATTTATATTTTACTTTAGATTTTTAAACATAAATAATTATTAAAAAATTATATATTTTAATATTTATATGAAAACACCATGATATTTTTTTTAAAAAAAATAAGTAAATGGTTTTCTATTTGTAGAATAATTTTTTTAAATCCCATTGAGGTGGTATTGAAAATACATTTGGAGAAAAGTTTATATTTTACCCATCATGTAATCAAACTTTATTTATTTATTTTATGATATTATTTTGGAAAATTGAAAGAGGAACATTATAGTTTCAATTAACATTACATTTATAATTTGTGTCCCTTAAATGATGAAATTTTATTGACCATGGTTTGTTAACTTATTTTGTAAAAAAATTAAAACACAAGTGGAAGTGATTTATATCCACAAATCAAACTGAAAACTCTCCTCCCGCTCAAGTAAGTTAAATTTAATTGGAGTTATAAACTTTTAAAAAATAAGATTAAGTTATGTAAATTGCAATATATATAGTATAAAATAAATCAATTATAATTTTTAAATCATAATTTATAAATATTAAATAATCAAAAATGATCATAATCTTGTAATTAAACATTGAATAGAGTCGAGGATAATAATCTTCAAACTCACCAAAATAATATTATTACCAAAATTAGTTCTAATAGAGTATTCTAATTTAATTTAAAATAAATTAATGGGTAGATTGGTAAGCATGGCCCAAGTTCTAATAAATTATAAACACATGTACTTATTAGATATTTCTAGTTCAAAAAAAATAAGGAATTTCATTTAAATTTTCATTGGAATAAATATTTTCTCTCCCAGTAATACATTTTAATCTAACAAATTTGATACATATTTAAGCACTATAGAATTCCTTAAACGTATATAGTTTTTATGATTTAGCATTCCAATCCTAGTAACTATTATATTGTAATAATATAATTATTATAATTAAGAAAAAATATCACATTGATCTAGAATATTAACTAACAATATAAAATTATAAAAAAATATTTTACAAATGATTCCTTGCATAACTATATCTCTTAGTAAACATAATAACAAAATTAAATCAATGATCTCAAATGAAATAGGACAATTCTAAATCACTCATTATTATGAATATATAGTCAATTTTTAATTTTCTATTACATAAATTCATTGTATAATTTATAAATGAATTTTTATTTAGGATATTAGTATAATATGATTGTGATCTTAAAAAGTACCAAGTTTCATCAACTTCATGTGAATGTTTCCAATATTATGATTAAATAACTCAACATCTATTATCATTGTCCTACAATTGAGGTCTGTCATATTAGTTCACCATAATGTAAACATTTTTATAATGAAATTAATGTTACTCACAGTAGAAATCAAAATAACATTAACTTGATTCAATCTCAAAATTTGTATATTGTGATCTTCAAATAAAAGTTCAAAAACATGGTTCATTGAATAAATAATCACTCCATGAATCTCTCACTTTTTAATAGTGAAAATATATGAATAAAAGATAATTTTTAAGAAATTGTAAAATGAAAAAACCCCATATAAATTTTAATGAAATTATATCTGATTTAAACATTTGTGATATTTAATATTTTTATTACTCTTAACGTCTCCAAAAAATTTTTTCCATAAAACCCATATATTTAAAAAACACTCGATAAAAAAACAAAATATAATCATATTAATGGAAAAAATATTCATCTAAAATTTTCCCCCTTAATGATTTAAAAAAAATAAGATAAATTAAGAGGATGTAGTTTCAATAATAATGTAAAAGATGTGAAAAAACCCGTCCCATTTATATTTTGGGTTTAGGCCCAAGGATCCTCATCTACCCTATTAAATTTTCATGAAATAATTGGTATAATTTTTTTGTTTCATTGATATATAATAGCATCCCACATTTAAATGAATCAATTATAATGAAAAAAATAATTCTTAAATATGATAATAAAATTTAATTAGTGAATTATAAATGATTTAATATACTCAAAAACTGTAATGTCTCAGAAATTCTAAGTAATTTTGTTCATATATATGGGATTATTTCGAGACAATAAGCTCAAATGAGACCCAATTCCAATGCATGGGGAACCCAAAATATATTTTTTAACCTTTTTTTTCTTATAAATAAACATAAAAGTGGGGTTTTCTATCTTTTAAAACAGTGCTCTAATAAAAAATATATTGGCACTGTTTGTCTTAGTATTATGGGATTCTCCTAGAATGGACCTATCCTCAACCGGAGCGGTTTGAGGGAAAATTTTATTTTTAGGTCTTTTTATGAGAAACTATAAAAATAAAATAAAATTTTTTTATTTTATTTTTATAAATTTTCAAACCGTTTCAGAGAAATGATATATAACAGAATGAAATAGATATTTTTTTATAAATGAAATAGTGTAACAAATTTATAGCTTAATGTAACTAAAACGTTGGGTCACATTTTATCCATTAACGGTTTAGAAATCAATGCCGGATTGTTGGTACAATATTGGTTTTTTGTTGAAGCTATCTTAGGTGACAATAAAGAATGACAATGACCACAAAACAATAGATCGTGGATAGAAGAAGGGATGATGTGTTCTTATTCTACCCTTTGAATAGATCATCTCCAATGAATGAGTTTCTCAGGTAGGGGTTTATTTTTTTTCTTGAATTAAAATTTCATGTTCTTCATTCTAAATAATGAACCCAGATCCCCCAATGAACAGGTTGATTCATGGATCGTATGTTATTGAAAGATGGACGTTTGAATATGGGTATTCAAATTATGGGTTAAATTGATTAGTTAGAATCCCAAAACCTCACACCTGTTAATTCCTTCTTTGAAACTGTAACATAGAAGGTATGGGCTGACATGAACAAGCCCTGAGCCCCTCGATATTTTGTGTTATTGTGAATTATTTATGGAATGTCCTTCGAAATTGCGGAAAGGATGTTTTAAGGCCTTAGAAAATAGGTGATGCCCGTTGAGGTCAGGGGAACATATGGCATGTGAAACATACCATCAGAGCGAACTTGGTTGAATTCGAAATGAGCCATTGTCACCGGAAACCACCTATGGGGGCATCCACTGGTGGGTTTAGGCATGCCATTATTTCACGAAATAGGCATTCCTTTTCCGACTCAGGCTGGGTCGGAGTAGCAGGATATGCCCGCTTGGCCGGCGACTGGTGAAGGCAGATGCAGCCTTTGGGTGCATGCCGTAGAGGGTTTGGCACACTGTCAAGGGATAGTTTGTTGGTTTTCTGGGCATCAGGGCCGATGATGGAACCGGAACACACTATTGGGCCAGGAAAGGAGATGGTCAGACCCATGACCCAATAGGTCAGGTTGAATTCGGACATAGTCATATATGGGTCGGGTCGGTGGTCCCAGACCCAACCAACCCCTCTTTGTAAAAACAACTATAAAATTCATATTGTGCATCCAATTAGAATTATGTTTTCAGATTTAGAAGCCTAGAGATGATATTGTTCTTTTGGAATTATCTTAGGAGACTTTCATGGATTTTTAAAGAAGAATATTGTCTTGATGAGTAGATTCTTCCAAAATCAAGCGCACTTCATGCCGAAATCCTGTGGTTGGATAAGACCTGAAGACTAGCAACTCTATGTGGACCATCTCTTAATGACCTTATATGGATCATTATTTAGGGACACTGTGTGGACCAGCTCCTTAAGACCCTAGGCAGATTAGCTCTTAGTGACCCTATGTGGATCAGAAACTAGCGCCATGTGTGGATCATCTCTTAGAGACCACGTGTGGATCAGGTCCTAGCAACCCTTTTTGGATCAGCTCCTGGAGACCCTGTGTGGATCACCTCCAAGAGAACCTAATTTTATAAGCTCCTAAAAATCCTATGGGGATCAGCTCCAACCAACCCTATATAGATCGAATCCAATAATCCTTGTGTGGATCATCTATAAGTGGCTCTATGTGACCCAATAGACCAACAGTACTCATCTGGGATGAGTACCTCAATTGTCCAAGATTTTCTATGGTATGGCTGAATGTATTTCTTTCTGTAGCTTAGATTATACATCTGTTAACTATCTTGCATCATGATCAAGATTCTTGGTTTTCTTGTGTATTATTTTTTGGTCATTCCTTGTTGTTTTGGGGTCCCTACTAAGTGTTTTTAACCCCCCCCCCCACTACACGATATTCAACAGTTCATGTTCTGTACAGTTCAGATGATAGAAGACTTAGAAGAGGTCTTGGTGGTCATGGACTAGGTGGTTTTAGTTAGTTCAAGTAGGCATGACGTTCTTCTACAGCTACTGAAAAATACCCTATAGTTCCCCATCAGGTGGGGTTTTTATGGGATTTCAATTAATCAATCATGTAACTACTCTTGTTACAATTGTCTTTATATGGATTTGTATTCTGGCCCATTTAGTTCCAGTGTTAATTTTAAACTCAATTATTATTTAGTGGCATGTATGTTATCTTTTCCATATTTTATGGAATGTGGTTTTGTGTTCATGTGTATAGGGACTCAGAAAAATTCCTCCTACATGCTAGTAGACACCGTCAGTGATAGCCATAAACCCCTGGAATTCAGAAAGAGGGTTTGGGGGAGTCACCACACGTGTCGTTGGGGACGGGTCATGAAAAATTGGTATCATAGGTTGTCTATTCTACATCCCATATTAGGAGACTATTGTTTTGTTTTTGGAAAATAGTGTAAATTTTTTCAAGTTCAACATTTAAATTCGTGGAGTCTAGTGTTGGTGCCGCAACCAACGTATCAATACACTAGGACCATGAATACTATTTTTCATCTCTATACATAAAATCATTGGTTTCATGGGTCATATAAGAATTGAGTGTTTCCTTGTTATCGTCTTTAATTAGAGTCATCTCTCCCGGTATATTCTTTTGACTATAGTACATATGGATATGTTTTAGGATGCCACCAAATATATTGCAAGATATGACTCTGATGTGTGATTGTCAGGAAAACTAGCCTAGCAATCTGGCTTCTATTTATGGACCTGAACTAGAGATGGCCCCACTGGGTGGTACACCATTATTACAGTCACCTTTTTATCAATACCTAGTAATGGGTTTACCAGTAGAGGACATACGTAGGCTCATCTCCTTTCATTAGTTACAGAGATAGATACCACTCAAGTTCAGGGGAGAGACCGATCCTCTGGCCATTGAGTATTGAATTGAGATGGATATGTGGGAATTTTTCACTATTGATGACTCCGCTTGACCATATGTAAATATTACCAGTGATCCTTATTTAGGGATTCTTGAGAGATGGGGGAGCATGATGATTTGGACTCACGATGGGGTAACCCACTCATGGGAAAACATCAAGAATGTTTTCTTAGATGACATGTTCCCCACGACATATCGATCAGTGTTCATACAAGATATTCTTCACCACTGGTGGGGCAACATGTCAGTGGATGAGTGCTCCGTGTGGTTTATATACATCCCCCATAACTCTATTGATATGGTATGTGAGCCTGAATACCGTTGCTGGACATTTTATTAGTGACTATGAAAGGTGATTAAGGTTTCAATGATTTCCCTCAGCATCCCCACTCAGGATGGAGTGCAATAGAATGCTTTACTATTATAGAGATTCCTCAGAGAGAAGGAAAATGTGGTGGGAGCTACCACCAGGTAACAGGTGGCTGAGTCATCCTTGGAGGGAAACCAATAGATGACGTAGAGGACAAAGAGGTTCATACCATCTAGAGGGTGAACCTAGGTCACATGACCAGGGGTGTTAGGCTAAAAAAGAATAATAGACAAGAAAGGGAGTAGGTCAAGCTACTCTTGCGGTGGGTAGGGACACATAAAACATGACAGCCCAACATGTCGCATTGATAATCCGCGAAAGTTTGAGAGACCACCGAGGAAGAGGGAGATATTTGTGTGAGTTTTGTAGTTCGGAAGACGTGGTAGAGGAGTAAGCTGAGCAGCAGGTGAGGGGCTACGGTTTGCAGAACAACCACCACCACCAATAAGTGGTATATAATGGCCATAGGGAAATGTTGTATAGGGGCATTCTGATCTTTAGGCAGTGGCGGCCTATGACCATGGTGCACTAATGAAGATTGAAGGTACGATGTGTATCTTATCCACCATAGATGAGTTCTTATAGACACAAGTTCCATTCACTCTTTCCATGCCATAGACATCATTTGATGCTCAGATATTCTTGTAGATCCATTAGCTCGATCCTTTCGATTATAGAATCCCTCGAGAATGGATACAATGAATAAATATTGGTTCCTGTAGTGTGATCTTACTCTTGGAGGTGATATCTTTGACTATGATTTTCTTGTAGCGGTGTTGAGGCCTTAAGAAATCATCTAGTGTATGGACAAGTTGTTGAAAACTAATTCTTATATTGATTGTATTAGGAATTGACTTTAGTGTGTCTATAATAATGGGACCATATATTCCTTCACCAGTGGGAAGGGAACTCTTGGAGAAAGGGATGTACATTCTCGGTGGAGGGTGTAGCCGATCACTCACTAGTTGTATTGCCTCACCCTCGGTGCGGAGGATGTGTAAGAGGATTTCATCTCTGAGGATTCTCTAGGACTCCCTCCTTTCTAAGAGGTAGTCTTCTATATCGATATCTACCCATGTAAAACATTGATATCCATTCCAGCATATCAGATGGATCCCATGGAGAATCACGTGGTGAGGGTAATGTGAGAGGAATATTAGGAGAATGGCTTCTTGAGGCCCAATGTTTCACCATGGGAATCGCCTATGTTGTTTTACAGGAAGCCAAGTGTGATGTTGAGTCTATTCATGGACTACTATTGAATGAACTAGGTGATTGTGAAGAACAAATATCCATTGTAGATAATTGATGACCTCTTCAACCAGATGATGATATCAAGGTTGTTCTCAAATATAGACCTCAGATTAGGATGTTGCCATCTTTTGGTATGGGATGACGATGTACCAATGGCATAATTCATATACTGTTATGGCCCAAATGAGTTTGTGGTGATTCCCTTTATCTTGACCAAGGCCCCATCATTGTTCATGCGACTCAAGAAAAGTATCTTCCAGTTTTACCTCGATCATTTCATGGGGGTCTTCATTGATGAAATCTTGGTCCACTTGGTGTCATAAGAAGATCATGTAACATATCTATAGATAGTATAGTGTACACTTCGAGAGCACCACCTTTCTGAGAAGCTCTCGATGCACCGGTTCTTTGTTTGGTTGCTCCATTTTCTAGAACACGTCATCCCAGAGGCTGGAGTCACAGTGGATCTGATGAATATAGAGGCAGTTCTTGCATGGGAGCCACCCAGGGGCATTATTGAGGTGAAAAATTTCTTGTAGTTGGATGGATACTACATTAGGTTCATGCTTGACCATTCTAGAGTAGTACCACCCATACCGGCTTTTAAAAATAACGTGCAACCCTTCATGTGGTCGAAGAAGTTATGGTAGAGTTTCCTAGAGAAGAGGCGGAGACTGACAAGTGCCCCCATCTTGAGACTACTAGAGGAGGGAATTGGGTTTGTAGTTTTCTTTGATATATCATGGAATAGACTAGGTTGTTTCCTCTTAAAAGAGTGAGCAGTGATCACCTATGGTTCACTGTAGTTGAAAAACATAATTATAACTACTCTACCAATGACCAGGAGTTAGAAGTAGTGGTCATTGCTCTAATGATTTGGTGGCACAACTTGATGGTCGAATAGTTTACTATCTAATATGGCCACAAGAATATAATGTATATCATCTCCTAGAGAGAACAAAATGAGATGCATCATCGTTAATTTGAGTTCCCACAGTACTATAACTTCGAGATAGTCTACACTCCTAGAAGGGAAATGTGGTGGAAAATGCGGTCAACAGGATATTTGGTTTGCAGTTGCATAGTGAGGCGATTGAAGGGACAACTATGATGTAGACATCCTTCATGGATTTCGATTAATCATCTTACTACTAGAAGATGACTATTACTCCCCCACATTTACAATGAGTTTGGATGGAACCTCTTGTGGATGTTGACTGTGAGGCCTAATGTGCTCAATTTTCCCTAGACGGCCCCAAAATAAATATTCTATAAGTGGGGAGTTAATATTTCTTTTTATAGGGCCCATATAAGTACCAGTGGCATCGCGAGAGGATATTTTGAGGTAGTTCCATATATTCCCCTCGGTGATACAACATGGATTGACAAAGATGTTCCATGATATCTGACATTAGAACTACTTTATAGGGATGAAAAAAGTGGTGGATGAGTTCACCTCATGGTTCCACATGTGTCATCAAGTCAATGCTGGGCATTAGGTTCAAATATGCATAACACAACCACATGAGGTTTCAAAGTGGAAGTGGGATGGTATCTTGATGTACAAAAAGACCATATTACGATGAACATTCAAGGACCATAATTCTATCTGTGGGATTATTGACCAACTCACCATGTCATATCACATCCTTCCCACCCAAGAGTATGGATTGGTAGGGGGTATAGGATGCATCTACATCCAAGAGACAGTGTTTCTTCATGGGTTTCATTTGATGATCATCTCAAACTATGATGCTTGTTTAACATATCGGTTGTGGAAGGGATTAGAGGAGGTGTTCGGGACTCAACTACACTTGAGAACCACCTTCCATCCATAGACTAATGGTCATATAGAGTGAACCATACAAACCTTGGAGGACATGATCCATGCTTGCGTTCTTGATTTTGGTCATATTTTAGAAGTCTACATGCCACTGGTGGAGTTTTCATATACCAGCAGTTGTCACTCCACTATTGGCATGGCACTGTTCGAGGATTTGTACGGGTGGCTTTCCAGATCACCTCTATTCTAGATAGACCAAGGAGACTCAACATCATCATTCCAGAGTTTGTATGGGATACAACTAAGAAGGTACAGATCTTCTAGGAGTTGATGAAAACTAAATAGAGAAGGTAGGAATTTTAGGCTAATAAGTAACAGAGGGATTTATATTTTGAGGAGGTGGACCTTGTTTTCCATTGGGTATCACCCCAACGGAGATTATTGAGATTTCACTAGGGTAGAAAGTTATCATCATGGTTCATCATACCTTCATAAATTCTAGTAATAGTTGGAGAGGTGGCATAGTGCCTAGACCTCCCCCCACATATGTATTTGGTGCACGATGTTTACCATGTGTCGTATATGAAGATGTACGTGCATGATCCATCACACGTAATCCATTGGGGAGAGCTGGAAATTTACATTGGGGCAACGTTTCTGCGGATCATGGTTGAGATAGATGATTGAAAGGAGTAGGATCTTCGTGGATGGTGGAAACCACTATTGCATGTTCAGTGGGTGAACAATAATCTCCATGAGATCACAAGGTATCAGAAGGTTTATATTTATTCTAAGTACCACAAATTAGATGATTAGAATTGTTTTGGCTTAGAAGAATGTGAATCCATATAGGATGGTGTAATTAATATTCCTATAAATTCATTTTATGTTTTTAAAATTATATAATATTATATTGAGACTAGATTCTCAAACGGTACCAGATATCAAGGATTGCTGATTACATAATAAATTTTTTAACATTTTTTAGTTCATTTAAATAAGCATGCATGTTGGTTTATCTATCCATCTAATTGGTGCATAGATCAAAAATATAAGGGCACTATTGAACGTAGAATTATTGTATTCCTCTAAAATATATCTAAACTAGACCGATGTGGGTCAAAGTAAAAAGTAATTTTTCTTAATTTTTCATGAACAAGTTTAAAATAAAATAAACTTGTTTTATTTTATTTTTATGAATTTTCATACTATTTCATCAAAACGATGTATAACGGAATGAAAATGAAAATGTTTTTTTAAAAATTAAAAGTGTAATGACATCATAAGAGAACATAACTAAAACAATGATTCACATTTTTTTTATAATGGTTGAGGAAAAAATTGATGATTTTTGGCACAATCCTAGTTATTCTATGAAGCTCTAGTGGGGGACATCAATGAATGCCAATGACCACCACACCATGGATTATGGAGAAATGTAGGACAGACGTGTTCTTCTTCAACCCTTCAAATGGATCATCGCCATCAAATTAGTTAATCAAGTATGGGTTTTTTTGTATTACAATATCTCGTTCTTCTTTCTAAATAATGAACGCAGATCAATCCAAAACCAAGATGATCCAAGGATTGAATGTTCTTGAGGGAGGGATGTTTGAACTTGTGGATTTTAATTTCATGGTAAATTTATTTTATGGAATTCCAACCCCCCCCCCCCCCTTCTAATTGTTTCTTTGATGCATGAATAGGGATGGTGTGGGCCGACACGAACCATGTTCATGCCCCACCATATTTTTTGTTCTTGTGATCAATTTTTGGATGCACTTCTGAAATATTTTATGGACGATTCAAGGACTCAGTAGGAAGTGTGAAATCTTATATAGGTTAGGGACATATATGTAATGAGGAACAAATAACTGATGTGGACGTGGTGGTCCGTGGATGGAGATTACAGTGTGCTGTCAGCGGGGATGGTGGCCTAGTGCTTGCTAAGAGGTAGGTTGTGACTGACTCAGGTTATAGTGGGGAAGCAGGAGGTGTCAGCTATGCAGGTGGTTGGGGAAGGAAGATGCGACCGTGTGGCTGTGTCGGTGGAGCGGCCTATAGTAGCAGGGCGCAGAGGGGCCGAAACATAGTCAGGGGGCTGTGTTCATGTTTTCATTGATGTCTACCTTGACGGGGCACATAGCAGTGCACCCCAGATTCACAGCGCATCTAGGCTGTGGAAGGAACCATCCCATACTTGCGGGTCAGGTATGCGGCAGTCCAGACCTGCCCAGTGGTCCAGATGCTAGACTTGTGGTCCAACATGCTAGGTCATATTTGAACTAGGGTTAGGTTGTGGGACCCTTGCCGAGGGACTCAGGTTAGGTCGGTCGTATCCGGACCGAACCTACCGCTTCTTGAAAAAATGACGATAACATTCAAACCTGGCGTCTGATTAACAAACCATTTACATAATTGGAATCCTTGGGATGAGGTGGTTCTTTTTGAATGATCTAAGGAGAAATTAACTATAGTTGAAATATGAAGATTTCTATAAGTATTTATTTCTCTTAGAATCAAGTGTTCTTCATGGAGGACTCCTATGACAAGATAAGTACCCAAGACTCGCGACCCTGTATGGACCATCTCCTAGCAACCATGTGTGGAGATGCTCCTAGCGACCCAGTGTGGACTATCTCCAAGAGACACCATATGGATCAGCTCCAAGCAACCCTGTGTGGATCAGCTTATATTGACCCTTTTG
Organism: Viscum album; assembly: GCA_963277665.1. Taxonomy (NCBI): domain Eukaryota; kingdom Viridiplantae; phylum Streptophyta; class Magnoliopsida; order Santalales; family Viscaceae; genus Viscum; species Viscum album. The sequence continues at coordinate 409,733,811 of OY728133.1, forward strand.
TGGATTAGGTCCATGTAACCCATTGTGTATCAACTTGTAGCGATCCTTTATGAATGAACTCCTAGAGAATCTCTGTGGAGCAACACCTAGGGATCCTATGTGGATCATCACCTAGCAAACCAATTTGGCTTAACTCTAAGATATCATATGTTGATCAGCTCCTAAAGACCTTGTGTGGATTACCTCTAAGTGGCCCTATGTGTATCAGCTACAACTGGCACTTTGTGACCTAGCAGACCCACAATACCAATCTGGGATTTGTACCTCAACCGTCCTAGGGGAATAATGTTGAGATTGATAGTCTTACATTCCTTACCATAGATTATACCTGTGTGAGCTATCTTTCCACTTTATTTGGATTTGAGGGTTGATTGTGGATTCAATTGTGGTCTTTCTTTGTTTGTTTTTTGTCTGTATTATGTATTATATTACTCACCCCTACACAGGCTTCGCCCCCACATTTTTTACCTAGTGCAGATGAATGATGAATTGGAGGAGGACGTGGTGGCCCATGACTATGTAGTGCTCAGTGAGATCAAGAAGGTAGGATGTGCTTCTATGGATTACAACAGCTACTCTATACATACACATTTGATGGGAATTTCAGTGGACGTCTTTCCATCGTTCTTATACTTACTCTTGTTACATTATTCCTTTGTTGGGTTTGTGTTGATTCCAATTTATTTTCAGTTGTACTTTTACCCTCTTTAGTTGATTAGTTGAATTCATGTTCTCTTTTCCTATTTTCGTAGTATGTGGTTTTGTTTGCATGTGTACATGTACTCAGTTAAATTCCTCCCAAATGTAGTTTTATGCCTTTGGTGGTAGTCTCCAACCCAGGGGATTTAGGAGTTGGGTTTGGGGGAGTCACAACATGGGACCAAGAGACAGGTCATGATAAAAAATAATAGTGAAGTCATTCAATGACAAAAATTGAATAATTAAATAATTATTAACATTTAAAAACATACAATGAAGTATAGAAACTAAAAAATCTTTCATTATCGAATTGGAAAAATATTTTTTCTCCTTTTCATCCACTTATAAAACCCATTTGAAAAAATGTTTCCATACTTTATTAATTTATATTTCTCATCGAGATAATAATGATAGATATTTATATTCAATTATGGAAATATTTAATTATGGTACTATTGAATATAAATAATCTTTATTCATTTAATGAAATTTCATAAAGGAATATTCTATTCAATGAATTTTTTTTAAAAATTATTCTCTAATTCATTTCATTCATTTCAACCTTTTTCTGTTTTTAATGTGTGTCTCAATGTTAATAAAATTATTTGATAATTAATCTTTTATATCTAATTATTTACCCAAAATATTATTTAAAGTCTATATTATTTGGTCATTCGTTGTACTATCATTTATAAATATTACCATTAAATCAATTTAAGGGAGGATGGAAATAATCATAGACATCCTTAGGAGTCAATCTACAATCAATCCTTGTTAGATCAACATTGATTTAATTCCTCATATATATTTTGAAAAACTATCATGAAATTATCTGCTAGGATTATCTATAGTATCTTCTTCCAAATAAATTTCTATAAATATTTCTTCATAATTAATACATTTATGATTTAAACATATTGTGTAGATTGATATTACACTAATTTTGCAACATCAATTTTTTTTACATATAACAACCCATACAATACATACATTGATATTACATCAAAATTGATGTACATTGATTACAAAATATAATAAGCACATGAAAAGACTATATAGGTATAGTATATTTTGAAGCTAGGAAACATAAACAATTCGTTCATAAAACATATATATTGTGTCCCACTTATTTCTTTATAACTATACTTCTTTATGACAAAGCTTAATTAGTACAATTCTTCATGACCTGGTGAAAAGAATCATATAAATGGGAGATATCAAAAGCTCAGAAATGATATTCGAGGGAAACATCAATCATATCATATTCATAAGACATGATAACATAACATTTCAAAATCTCATCATCTATACGAAATATCATGATATCCGGTCTTGGGATAAAAGTTCATTAAAAATAATGGATATAATCCAAAAAGTCATTATATAAGACATGATATTTTGTAGAATTCTCATAATCATATAAATTAATTTATATATTAGCTAAGTCTCATATCCAAGACTATCATAGTAGACAAAGTCCATTACATAACTATGTTTACATTCTGTTTCATTACTGTATTACTAAACCAGATTTACTTATCATTCAAGTCATGTCTACCTCATAATATATAAATAATTACCCAATTAATTGGAGGTAGATAAATGTCACAACCATCTCATAATGAAATCAATATTTCACATGCCACAAAAATATAAGTCATTAATGAAAGCATAAACCATGATATAAAATAGGTTTTATAAACGTCATTACAACATAATCCATATAAAATAAATGGATTTCATAAAAAAAATCCATCATAAATATTAGGAAACCAATGTACTATAATGGATACAAAAATAACCCCATTTCAAATCATATAGACAATAATTTTGATAAAACCATTGAATTTAATTCTTGAAAAAAATATACATTCTTCTTTCAAAATATTTTCTATTATCAAAATACCGTGTAATATTTAAAAAAATTATTCAGTTGAAAATAAACATGAATTATTGAAGAGTAGGATTCATGTAAACGAGTAATTATGAATATATGCAATTATATTCTTGTCGTATAAGTTAAAAATACAATCTCTCGTACGTTTAACCAAAAATTCAAAAAGTAACTTGTATCAAAAAATGGAAATTTTTTCATTTCATATTGTTTAATAAAAATTAACAAATTGGTAAAATTGGATTCAATTTTTTTTAATGAATAAATATAATATTATATATTTCTGAATTATGGATGTCGATGGTAGATATATCCTATTAAATACTTACATATATAAAATCTCAAATAATAATGAGATTGTGAAATTATACCTAACTATATGAAAATATCCTTTTTATACATACAAACATCATGTATAATGGTTATAATATGTTATTATATTTTACCCGAACCATATTAATATTTATGATATCATATATGATACTATTATATCATTTTGTTAGTAGGGTTTCAATATGTCAATTATTGAGGGTGTTAACTACATAATTTTATCATTCTTTTTTTTTCAATGTAAGTCATTTTTATAATGATTAGGATCTATTTTATTTATTTATAAAATGAAATTATGTTCCTAATTATTATTTACACTCATCATATAAATTTTATAATCATTCTTTAATTTTTAATGTTGAGAATGAATCTCACTGCATCCTAGAGATGGTAGGTCATACATACACACGAGCAATGATATCATTCTCATTGATGGTTAAATGGTTTGGAATTGGTTGGTATATTAATTATAATAAATTATAATAAGGTTATATTAATCATCCAAATTCATTATACCCATCATTATAACCATCCAAATAAATTATTGTTGAATAATATATAAAATCCCGACGTGGATACAGTAAGTCGTATGTATGAATGCATGGTGGTAATATTATTTGTAAAATTAATAAAATGATGCATAAGGTTGTCTCATAACTATAGTGAAATCTAAATGTTTATAATATTCTATATTTATTAATTTTTTATTTAAAAACATAAGAGGAAGAATTATAATATGAAACAAATTTTGAAAGAGTTGATAAAACAATTACCTCTTTTTTGAGTATCACCTTTGTTTCTCAAAAGATATCCTTAGTATAGAGTTCAGACCAAATTATGGCCTCTATAATAAATTTATGAAAGATGGGAGAGGAAATGGATTGGGATAGGCCGAGAAAAATGTCTTTAGATATCTGATTATAATAGAGGGAGAGGATCCCTTTTATAAGTGAGGGGAGGGGAACCTGTGGAAATTCCAAAACAAATAAATTAATATAAATTAATTTTTAAATTCAAATGCATCCAATGTTGATTATTTCTAATATTATTTTAGTGTAGTTTGAAATCATCTCAACCAATAATTTTTTTTCCTATTTTTTCTTTATTATAAACAACACAGTTTTAATTTAGCCTTATTTAATCTATTTAATTTTAATTTTGGTAAAATATTCTAAATATTTAATGGTTATAAATTTTTACATATATGGTCTTAATATACCATAAATAAATATTTTGTGGAATTTTAGACCATATAATTATACCTTTTTAATGATTAAATATTTTAATAATTTTAAAATAATCTAATAAAAGTTTATTTTTATAAAATATCAATAGTGTCAGTTTTGACTCTATCCATATCATTGATATTTAATAAAATCCACACAAAAGACAACTTCAAACCAAAAAATTTAATATACTCTAAAAATTTAATAACAAATTATAAAATTAAATGATAACTATGATTCATTAAAATTATATTTATTTTAATATTTATGAAATCATTTATTTGATAATTTTAATAATTATATAATTTATGCGTCACTATTGTGATATTATTAATGATAGTTATTTATTTTATAAAAATTATAAATTAATATCTAGTATTTAAGTAATTATTTTAGCTTTCCAAGGACTATATATAGATGCTATTATCTCATTCTAATCTATATATTTTAATTAATATACTAATATAAAATGAAAGTGTGACATTTTGTTTGATTCATTGATTTTAATAAAATTAATGTTATATTCGGGGGAAAGTGGTCATGAAGTTAATAATTTTAAAAACAAAGATGATAATGGTCGAATTTATTCATCCAGTAGAATTTTTACAGGAGTTAATGTAATTTCATAATATTATGTTTACCTTTAAATACCCAATTTACCTTCAACCATCAGAGTGAATATAATTACCAAAAATACTATTCATAATGCCTAGAAATAAGATATGCCTATTTACATTATATTTTCATACTAATTCCCAATATGGAGTCTATTTTTAAATATAAAAAACATAGAATCTTCATTAATTAATTTAAAACCAATCCCATTTTCTGAATGAGAGAATATGTTTTTAAAACCCAAAACATTACAAAAGATTGAAATATTTTGACAAATTAATTCAATGACAAATTAATTATAGTGACATAAATTATATTGAATGATAAAAATATATTCTATTTATACTTTAATACCATTCAATACTTTAATTTAATCATATAAATATTTGTAATGAAAAATTTTGTTTTCACATAACATTTAGTGCATTTTTATAATTCATCAAAAAATGAATGTTATCAGAAAAATATCAGAAATTCATCCCAGGTAAATCTTTATATCCCACATCAATATAACTTGTTTATTTTGTCATGAAAATTATTATTGTTTCAAAATATTTATATGAAATGGGTTCTCCATTCAAAGGAATAAAATTTCCCATAAAATAGGTTTTTATATATCAAATAGGGTTTATTCATTCATATTACTAAATTTCCAATTAGATGAATATAAAAAATAATTTATTATGTATATAACATATATATATATATATATCATTAATTTAATTACCTAAATTAATTTACTCAATTATAAAAATATCAAATTGGTGTATATTTCTCATAAATAATTGATAGACAATGAATTCACACTACATTTTCATAAGTTAGTTATACATATTCATGATAAACTAACTTCTATGATATAACATAAATTCTTACTAAGGGTGTTTCATGGTTTTTTTATACTCACAGTTGTGTTCAACACAATCTACTAAAGAATATAAATTATATAGGGAAAATATTTCATCAAAACAAGAAGGTGTTACATTTTGTCCCCATTAAATTAAATTTCACCCTCAAAATTCATTACATAGAAACAAACAGATGATTATACCTTCCCTTAATCAAATTATCAATTTCCCATGCAACATTTTCAAATTTTGTGTTCCTATATATAACAATAATCAAGTGATTGGTCTTGTTTTTAGAACTTTTTTGCTACAATCCAAAATCGCTATCAGTTATTCTTTATAAGAATAATCTTGCATCAGTAGTATGATTTATGAGATTAGTACATGTGAAGGATAAATAATGTAATTTATATAGAGAGATATGTGGAACCCATCATGAACTTGAGAAAGTTTTGGTGGAATCACAATTCCATAAGAAACATTCCCAACAGGATCCTAAATTTCTAAAGGACCGATATACTTAGGGATTGGATTTCCCTTTTTTCCAAATCTCATTACTCTCTTCTAGGGTGATATTATTTAAAACACCATATTACCCACTTTAAATTCCTTGTGTTTTCATCTATTGTTATTATAACATTTTTTCAACTATGATCAGCTCTTATGTATTGTTGAATAAATCTTAACTTTTATTCCATTTTATCAACATGATTGTGTCCTCATAGCTTTCTTCCCCCATTAACTTCCCAACATGTTGGTGTTTTGCACTTCATTCCATTGAGGGCTTAATAAGGAGCAATATGAATACTAGAGTGAAAACTATTCTTGTACGAAAATTCCACCAATGGTTGGGGTTGATCCCAACCACAATTGAAATCCATAGAGCTAGCTCTCAACATGTCTTATTGAGTTTGAATTTTCCTCTCAAACTAACCCTTAGTTTGTGTATGAAAAGTACTGTTGAAACATAAACTTGTATATAGGGCAAGCTAAAGACTTCACTTGAACATCATGGTAATCCTCAGATCATGATCAGATATATTATAAAGTGGTATTCCTTGTAGTCTTACAACTTTCTTTATATATGTCATGGAAATATGATCTAGAGTGAAATATTATCTAATATAAATTATGTGTTCTAGCTCTATAAGATGTCCAATTATAACCTATATAGAATTAGATCCATTGTATGTTATGGAAAGTCTGATGAAAAATCTTAAAGTGATGTTTTCCCATTTCCATTTTATTATGGGTAATGGTTGTAACATCCCCTTACATTTATGTCTCTTAGTCGTAACTTGCGGATAAACTAGGCACTGGGGGACATATTTAGAGACATCTATTTTCATGTCATCCCACCAGAAATACATTTTAAATTTCCAATATGTAATTTTGCTTCAAGGGTGAATAGAAAATGTAGAACTATGAGCCTCATCAAATAACACCTTTTTTCAATTTTGGTATGGGAGGGATACAAACCTGGTTCTTAAATATTATTATTTCATCACATCCAATTGAAAATTCAGGTACATTTTTCACCTTATTTTGTGTCACTACATCATTCATATGCACCTCATTAATATAAACTTGTTATATTGTTGATCATTCATTTAGTGAAGATAAAATTCACCACTTCAATTAAAATTTCAAGATCAATCATGGAAAAACCAATAAATCATGGGTCTTTTCCGATCCTCATCATTTATATGCTAGCATGGTATTGTCTACTCAAATAATCGACAATATTGATTTATTTAGAAGGGTGTTAATTTATTAAGATGTCATAATATTTAGTCAACACCAACAATCTTCTATGGGGCATATTTAGATCCATTTGAATGAAAATATAATTTAATTTTTTATGATCAGTGTAAATATCTCACCTTTCACCATAAAGATAATGCCCCCATATCTCTCATGTAAATATTACAATATCTATGTCAAAAACAGTATTTCTGTAATTTTTCTCTTGGATTTTCTACTACCAAGAGGAATAATCTATCACTATAAAAATTTATATGATAAAACATCCCATCACCTTCTTGGATTTATCATTGTATATCTCCAACCATTCTCCACTACAAGGAAGTGTGAGTGTAGGGGCACTAGCTAACCTTCATCTCAAGTCATTGAAATTATTTCAAATTCTTCTTTCCATAGTCACTTAATTCCTTTCCATGTCATCATGGTGAGTGGATTATATAATTGTAAAAAATATTTCACAAAATGTACATAATATCCATCCAATAATAGAAAACAACATATCATAGTTACCATTTTTTGTCTCATCCAACATTCAAAAAATACTATTTTCGATGGAACCATAAATACACAATCTCTTGAGATTATGTGACACAAAAATGAATCATTCTTTTGCAAATATTCAAACTAGGTAATTTTTTATTAATTTATATCTATTATTGGGGTCTTCAGTAACATTTTAAATTTGTATTCATTTTTTTGTTTTCTCTTGGAATTGAGAAGATTGTCTTCTATAAAGACTTCCACAAACTGATCAATATAGTCTCTAAAGACTCTATTAATTAGATCAATGAAGATATCATCAGAAATAATAAGTCCAAAATGGAATCACTATAAATTCATAATGTGTATACCCTGTTTAGAATGTCATATTTGGTATTTCCTCCTTCCCGGCCCTTAATTTATGATATCCTGAATGAAGATAAATCATTTTAATGCGTTGATCCCCAAATTGTTGATTGAATAAGTCATCAATATGAATATGATATTTTTTCTTGATAGTGACCATGTTATTTCCTCAATAATCAATAAAAAGTCTTATACCTTCATCATTGTTTTTATCAAATAGAACATGTTCTCCCTATGGTGATGCACTATGGAGTATTAATCCATTATCAATATTCTATTAGAGTTGGTTATTTAATTTCTACAACAAAATAATAAACATTCGAAAAAAATTATTTCAAATATGAATAGAACCCAGTATGGTTTATATTGAAAACTCAACTTCATGATTTGGTGGAAGACCAAGATATTCCTTCAGACAGATATCATCAAACAATTTTACAATGTGTGAATTCGTAATCATGATTTTCTCCCTATCCATATCATATAAATAACCTTCATTTGAAGGAATAAAAACCCATAAAATGGAAGAAGTTTTGATTGGACAATTATATTCTTGATTTTATTGATAGACGATCATATATTAATCTAAAATTTAAAATGTCACTAACCATAATTATAAATTTATATTAAATCCATATAGAGAAATCCAATCCAAGCCAATAATCACATCAAATTCCTTGATAAGAAGTATCACAAGATTTTCAGGAATCAAATTCCCAAAAACATTAGCCGGAGAAGAATTATAATCTTTTGATGCAACTATTGTATCATTAGGATTATTAATAGATAACTCAACATATAATAGTTGAGGTAATATAGAGATAACCATTGAAATTTATTTATAAATAAAATAGTTGGTGGATCCATAATTATATAAAACATTTCAAACATTATAGTGGATGGTAATTGTACTTTTCACTATGTCATTATCATAATCTACTTTACAGATAGTGATTGCATGAAATTTTATTTTTTCTTTTTCCTTAAGAGTTTATTGACATTGATCATAATAAATAAACCTTGTTCTATAGTATTTATTGGAATTATTCTATATTTTCTTACACTTAGATAATTCAAGTGTATGTGGTGCATTCTATGTTTCATTTTCTTTGTTCACATCATTATATAATTTTTCCCATCACTTCAGCATTAAAAAATCTGGTGACATTATATTATAGACATAAAATATATTCTAATCCATTTAATACAATTTCACTAAGGTTTCCTTCAACACTTTGAGAATATAGGAAAACTCATCTTCATTCTAGTATGGTATTTATATTTTCCATTCAGTTCTATTTTTCTCTTCCTATCAAATCCATAGGACTAATGTGTTCCTCTAATCTCTAGATCAACCTTCAGAGCACATAAAATTACTTACCAAAAGCTATTAATGTCCCTAATAGATAATTCACTCTGGAGAAATGGTTTTAAGACAATAAAGAATCGATCAATTTAACAGTCTGGTTGGATAATAATTCCACAAGAATAGCTTTAAACTCTTGTAAAATTATCATCAAAATTACCAAAGGATTCAACATTATTTTTCTTGTGTTCATGGAAATACTTAACCATATTTATTCAAACATTAAATGGAAATAACTTATTGAAAAATAAGTTATTGAAGTCGTACAATTCTATTGAATCAATTTCATCTCTTCGCCTCATATTCCTGATAATATTCCACCATTTATCATATTCACCAGCTAAATGATAGTGAGATAATATGAATTTATCATGTTCAGAATATTGTAGAATTAAAAATATCTTTGTATTGGCACTGATCCATTGTTCATACATTAATGGATCAAAATACTGAGTGAATTATCGTGTATAATGGCTAAAAAGGACTCAATAGAATGTCGCTCCCTCCATTGCTTGTTTCGAAGTCCTGCATGATTCATAGCGTGATAAATCTGAGTGAGAATAGATACAAGATTTTTCATTATCACTCCCATTACATTTGGTTTCTCAGTGGGAAAATCATATCATTGTACAATGCATTCAGCATTAACATTGTTTTTATGGGTTCGAACCAATGACTAAAACCAAGAAGCACAGTGTAAGAAACACTTATCATAAGATAATACCACATAATCAGGAATAAAATTTATATTTAGGACACAATATGTTATATACTAGTTTATTTATGGTAATTTACAAAACACAAGGATTGTAACCAATATTTAAAAATATCCTTAGGGTTCTTACTAAGGATTTCCCATCCTAGTTTCCAATGTTTGACTATAACATTTCTCTGATACCAACTATAAAGAACCATAAATAACACACGTTGATATTAAATCAAAATTGATGTATATTAATTAGATTATATAATAAATCGATGATTGGAAAGTATAGGTATAGTGACATTAGAAACTAGGTAACATAAAAAACTAGTTCCTAAAACATATACATTGTATCCCATATATTTCATCATAACTAGACTCTATTACAAAATAGTTCACTTAATACCCTTATTCATGACAAGAAGAAAACATATATATTAAATGCTGAGATCAAATTTGTAGTGTGGTTATACATGGAAAATATCATTCATATCATAATCATAAGACATAAGAATGTAAAATTTAAAAATCTTATCATGCATAGAAAATATCGCGATATCATGTCATGGGATAAAAGTTAATATCAATTAATGGATATAATTTAATAATTAAAAACATAAGACATGATGTTTTTTGTAATACACATAAGAATATGAGATCATTTCCATATTATCCAAGGATCATAGCAAAGACTATCATATTGAACAATGTCTATTACTGAACAGATTTTACTTTTCATTCCATAACTGAATTGCTAATCCTGATTTACATACCATTCCAATCATGTATATTTCAGCATATATAAATATGTATTCAATGCATTGGAGAGAGATATATGCCCCACCGATCTCAGAATTAAAAAATTCTTACTTGTGACAAAAAAAACAAAAAAAATGCATCATTGTATAACCCATGAAAAATGGGGTTCCTAAACATCATTCCATCACAATCCATATAAAACAAATAAATTTTAGTAAAATAATTATTCATAATCACAATAAAAATAAAGTAATTATAGGATTATAAATATATCTCTATGTCATATTATATGGAAAATATATTTTTTAAATAACATGAATTTATTTTTTGGGGGAAATATCATTTATTCTTAAAAAACATTTTCTTCTCTCAAAATGTTGCGGAATTTATAAATAAAAGTATTTAGTTAAAAATAAACATAAAATAGTTTAAAAGAATAGTCATTAAAATATGGAATTATAGATATTTAAAAATCCATTTATATTATATATGTTAAAAAACGTTCTTCTTGTACTTTTGTCGAAAATTTCTATAAGTACCTCGTATCAAAAAACACCAAAAGAATCCATTCATAATATTTAATAAAAATATAATATTAGGTAAAATTTACTTCAAAAAATTTTATAAGAACAATAATAAAATACTTATTTTGGAAATATGGATGTTGATGATAAACATAAAGTAGTAAATAGTTATGTATAAATAATCTCAAATAATAATAAGATTGTGAAACTATCCCTTACCTTAGGGTTGACATCATTCATGTATATCGGAACCATATATGTGATCATTATAGTATGTTATTAATCTATAACATAACTATATTTAAATTTATTATATTATATATCATCATTTTATAAAATTTTGTTAATATTGTTTCAATATTGTCATTATTTCGGTTGTTAACTACTTTGTTTTCCCATTCCTTCTATTCCATCTAAGTCATATTTATTAAGATTATTATGTATTTTATTCTTGTAAAAAATGAAATAAATTTCATAATTTTTATCTATAATTATAATATAAATATTATAACAATTAATGAATTCTTATCCTGGTTAATGAATCACATCGCATCGTGCAGACATTAGGTCGTATATACAAAAGAGTAACAATATCATTCCATTTGATGGTTATATTGTATGGAATTGGGTTTTATATTAATTATACTGAATAATAATCATTATATATTCATTATTTACATTAATTATACCCATAATAATACTCATCCAATTAATGTATTGTTGAATAATAGATTACATAACAAAGTGGAAATGGTAAGTCATACGAACACACACATTGTGATATTATATTTAATAAAATGGATAAAATGTGGTATAAGGTTATCCCATAACAATAGTAACATATTAGAAACTATAATATACAATATTTATTTCTTTATTATGGAAATACCACAACAATAAGAAGTATAATAAGAAAATAATTATGAAATATTTGACAAAAGAATTCCCTCTTTTCATGTATTTCTTATTCATTTGCCCAAAAGGTCGCCCTTAGGATGGATTTATACATAAATTGTAAACTCTTGGATAATTATAGGAAATATGAGGGAGTAAATGGGCTTGTTTATAATTAGAAATTTTACTTTATATGTGAGATTAAAATCTAAGAGGATGTGTCATTTTATAAGAGAGGGGCGGGTGACTTTGGAATTACCAAAACTATTAAATTATTATAAATTAATATTTATTTTAAAATAACTTCGAATTTAATTATTTAGAAGAGTATATGAATATGAGTTTAAATAAACTCATTCAATAAATTTTTTGACATGTTTTGATTTTATTTTAAACCTTATAATTTTGATTTATCCTTATTTAATCTATTTAATTTCAGTTGTGGTAACATATTATAAATTTTAAATATTTATAAATATTTACTTGTATGTTGTTAATTTAAAATAAATGGACATTTTATGAAATTTTAGACCTTATAATTATCCCTTTGTGATTTTTAAATATTTTTATTATTTTCAAATAATTTAATAAAATGTTCTTTTTATAAAATATCAATAGTGTCAATTTTTACACTATTCATTTCATTTATTAAAAAAATAAACACAGAAGATAACGTCGAACCAAAAAAATATATACTCCAAAATGTCATAATCTCTTATAAAATTTATTTATAATCATAATTAATTAAATAATATTTTGTTTAATATCTTTAAAATCATTTAATTCATATTTTTATTAATAATGTAAATCATGTGTCACTATTGTCTCATCCATATTGTAATGATTTAATTTCTAAAAATTTAAAATAAATTTCAATGATTAAATTAATTATTATAGATTTTTATAGAATTTATATAGATGATATTTTCTCCTTCTAATCCATATATGAAAATAAATATACTTATATAAAAAGAACATGTGTCATTTTGACACATTGATTAATTTTAATAAAATTAATGTAATATTCATGGGAAAGAATCCATTATGTGATTCCATTTCAAAATATATTTGACAATGGTAAAATTTAGTCATCCAATAGTATTTTGACAGGTGTAAAGGTAATATTATTTTTTCTATTAATTACCTGATTTACCTTCAACCATTGTAATAAAAAAATTACCAATGATATTATTCATAATTCCAAAAAATAAAAGTATCTTATTAAAATAATTTGTCCATATGATTTCAAATATTGTTTCCATTTATTAAAATTAAAATCATAGTAGTTGAATTGTTTTATTTAAAATTGAACCCATTTTCTGAAAGAAAAATGAGTTTTTAAAATTTTAAACATTGCATCATATTAAAATATTTTACATATTTATTCATTGTAAAATTACTGATAAATGAAAAAATTATATTGGATGATAAAAATATATTTTATTTCTACTTTAAATAGATAAAATATTATAATTTGACCTTTTAAATTATTTCAATGCAAAAATTTCATTCTTTTAAAATTCAGTGTAATTTGATTATTCATCAAAACATGGATGTTATATGAAAAATATCATAAATACATACTAAGTAACTTTTTGTATCCAACATAAAAATAACATGTTTATTTTCTCATAAAAATTAACAATGTTTCAATTTTCTAATGGGGTTATCCATTAAATGGCGTAAATTTTCCATTTTAGAAAAATAGGTTTTTGAATATCAAAAACGTTTTATTCATACCATATGACTAAAATATCCATTGGATGAATATTAAAATAATTTTATTAATTATATAACACACACACATATATATATTATTAATTTCCTTACCAAAATTAATTCACTTAATAACACAAATATTTAATTGATTTATATTTTTCATAAATAATTGACATCCAATTAATTCGTAGTGCATTTTCATAAGTTAGCTATACATATTCCCACTAACATAACTGTTAGGCTATAAATGTAATTATATACTAATGTCTTTTCACAGTTCATTTAAATTCTCGATTTCATTTAATGCATGTAATTTACAATCAAAAATTATTTAACTAAAATATTTCATAAAAATATTGTGGTGTTATATTCAAGCCATTATCGTGTATATATTTATCTCTATCATCTTTTAGTGCATACACTAACATTATAGGGTTTTGATAATCCTATGATAAATATTTCATTATCATATTTTTTAACAAAGTAATGTGAGTGTGTATTATAGTTTTTGACTTCAGACAAAATACAAGATTTCAAAAAACATGATAATGAAGAATAACATGCATAATATGAAAAAATGCTACTTATCTAGGATTTAGGGGAATAAGTGTGGATTTATTGATTAACATAACTTATTTTGTGGTTATTTACTCATCACCTTATTCCAAAATAAAGAAGTTGATGAACTTTTTCAATAATATTATTAAATAAATTCTATTAAAATTCCTATTACTATGGATTATTTACCTTCCAATAATTTCATATTCATTATTATAGTTCCATTAACATATTTTATTGTCTCCTTTATTGTTACTAGGTGTATAGTATCTTATGTCTTCATAATTCTAAAAAAAATATATTTTTACGAAAATCCTACTATTGAGTCTCTCTCAATCTCAAGTTTGTAACATTAAAATTATATATAAGGAATGAATATTGTCCAAATATATTTTATTAATGATTACTTATAACTTAAATAGAATTTATCTTCCAATAATTTCTATATATTAAAAAAATATATCGAATACAATATTATTAACAATCCTGTTTTTCTATAAGAATAATTTAATTCGATGTTTATGTTATTATTTTTTTTTTTAATAATCTAAAAAGAAATATTCTTCTTGTAATTAGTTAATGAAAAGTTAAATTTTGTTATTTTATTAATAAAAACATACTATCGTCATCAATATATACCAGATTAATCATGTATATGGATTTAGTATTTAGTAGATCCTCTTTATTCTATTCTAGGTTTATGATTTTATTAACTCTAGGATTCTCCATTAAATTCAAAAAAAATACAATAATGATATGTGAGTATAATGGAATCTTCAGTTTTCCAATTATAGATAAATACACATCAATATATTCCCATATAAGCTTATAAATATTAATAAACCACCTTATGATGATAAGGTATAGAATATATAGATCTTTAATTTTATTTGTTTCTTTATATTTTCTGCTTAGTATAATAAAAAATGTTTATGAAAAAAATAATTCATAATTTTGGGAATAAATTTATCATGTTGTATATCTTCTAATTATCTAAAGTGGTCATTCCAATACCTTATATATGTTTAATCATCCGGAAACTTATATATAATTATCGAAAACAAAAACAATTTCTCTTTATACTGGGATTCATACTTATTTAATTAAATAATTTAGAGAAGTCACAGACTCTATATCTTGAAATGTATAATACATATTCCTCAATCCATTTTTTATTGAGCACTGTAAATTTTTAAAATTTTCTGATAATGTGCAGAAAGAACATATGATATTCCCCACAAGTTAAGGTGATTGACACCCAAAATTATACTCGAACATATATTATATTAATAAATTAATATATAAAAAACCATTAAAAATCAATCATCCTCTTAATAATGACCACTCTTGCACAATTCTCATCAAGTGAATTAATTTCATCTTAAAAAATGCCGTAATAATTTTTAAAATATGATAATAATATATAGATATTCATTATTATTAAAAGAAATCAAATCTCATTAATCATTCCCTTATATAGGTAAACTCTTAAACCATTTATTATAATAACAAAAAATACCTACACTTCTGTCCATGAAAATTGAATGATAAAATTTCAACAAAAAATATATATCAACATTCATATAAAAAATTATTATCTTACAAAAAATTAAATTCTTTAAATTAATAGTTGAATATACAATAATTTATAAAAAATATTACAACCTACTAATATCATATGCCTTTGAAGTAAATAATAATAGTAAATGCTCTTCTTGAGAGGTATATTGTGAAACTCGGGTGATCTTATTACATATATGATCATTACAAAATTGATACTAACAAAACATTCTTATATTATATTGTATCTATTAATGTATAAAATTAATTTTCATAAATGATATCCAATCGTTAAAACTACCCAAATAATATAATGTCAATGTAAAAATATAAGCATTAAAAATTATGAAAATATATATGAATATAAAGTTAAAAAATATGATTAATTATTATTAGTGATTGTATGTAACATAAAAATAATCATAAAACCATACCTGATACCAGGTATTGATGATTAGCTACTGGAATCTAATATACTCCTTTTTTCAGAAATTTTGATATAGAAATCTATACCTTCATCGATCAACATATTTCTTCAATAAAAAATTCCTAAACAAAATCTTCTATCACATATATGTTCAACTAAAATGAGTTTCTATGATATAGATGATTGTTGAGTTTTAAATGGTATATCCTTATTCATTTAACATTTATTCATCTAATGTCAACCACTTTTAAATTTCATTCAAAAATAGTGCAGTTCTTGGAATTGAGTAATTTTATAGAATGTTAGAACATTTGGATAATTTATTACCAAGCCTAAAATTTATTAATATTTGTTACGTCTCTCTAGGTATCATTTCCAAATAATTTATTCAGAAATTATATTTGAATTTAGTTTTAATAGACTATACATATATGATTTTAACATAATCACCGTATTTTTGTTAGAATTATGAATTGTTACAAACAAAAAATTAAACATAAAATAATTTTTTAAAACATAGTAGTATTATTTACAATGGATAACTTATTTTACACTCATCTAAAAAGATTAATTTTGATTTATAATTCTTATAATTAATTAAATAAATCTTCATCCCAATGACTCTAGCTTTTATTCTGATGTTAATCTTTGATATTTTTAATATTTTCATTCTACATAATAAAAATTATCTTCAAATCATTATACATGTGTTCTCCATATTCAACATCTTCATCTTTATTATCCATGAATAAATAACATTTTATGTTCTTAATATATATTTTAAATGAGTTCAATAGATTCATTCTACAAAAAATTCATTCCATTGTAATGATCATCAGCACAAAATCTTGTGATTTTATATTCATTCATCAATAATATTGGATCAATCATATGGTGGAATGTCAGTAGAACTCTAACAATCAATTACCTTCAACACTTCCTATATTTTATTTCAAATTATCTTCTATATTATTTTTAATTAATTTTCTAATTTGGAACATCTAATTGAATATTTTGATTTTTATTTCAATCATAACATATAAACAATTATAGATATAATTTTTCATTACTAACAATTAAATAATCCCACTATTCTCAAAAACAATTATGTCATCCAATTATACTTCAATAACATTGTTCAACTTATACTTTATTATGTTTAGACAATTACCATATAATGAAATATTTGATCTTCATCGTGATGTTAATGTCTTGGAATTTTGTGCTATAAATGGTATAGATCCTGACGTGTATGTATAAACATCTACACGATTCATTTATTATTTCTTTTTATCTGAAGTTAATTTATTTTCATACAACATGATATTTCAAATTTAATCGCCTATACTGATATTTTTGATGTTTTTATAGTCATTAATAATTGTACTCCAGATTACAATTAATAAAAAAGGAAGTCTATAATCTTATATGTTAACTAATACATTGATAATTTTATATTTACAATATATTATAATATATTTAAAATTCCCATAAAAATGGGAGAATATAAAACAAACTAACATAATATGATGTCAAAAGACTGATAATAATCACTTTTCTTATCTCTTTCCATTTTTAAAAAATTGATTTTATAAAATAGTTTATTCAATATTTCTTACATATATCGAAAACGGATCTTCAAGAGGAAAAAAATTATATATATTAATTTGAATAACTCTTAAAATAGTAGTACTCACTCCAAAATTAAATATAAAATTCATTCATTCATCCCTATAAATGTATCTTACTGATTTATCCGGAATCATATATTTAATTATAAGCGTGAAAAAAATTTCAATCCCAGTTATAAAGATGTATATTTTGGTATATTGAAACAAATAGTCATAATCTGCTATGTCAAAAATAGATTGTGGCTTTGGATTTACATTTTCAAAATGTACAACAATAATCAATCACACAGTATCAATTAAAAAATGATTTTCCCTTTTCTACATGGTTTTCGAAAGAATCATGAATTCGAAATATACTAAAAAAACATAAGAGTTATAATCTAATATAATTGTAGTCAGAGTAGGTATTAAATATGATAAAAACAATAAGTAGCAATTTACACTTGTAAATATATCAATTTATCATTGGTACACTCAAGTAAGTGGAATGTTGTAATTTTTTAAATTATGGAAAATATGAGAAATTAATTTAAACCATAGTATGAATAGTGAAAAATAAAATGATAATATATTAAAAAACATAGCTGATAAATTGTAAACAATCATTAAAAAACAAAGTAATTAAAACAATGCATAGATCTAAGAATAAAAAAATCAAACATATAAAATAATAGTATTTCAAAAAAAATCATTCAATGGAACTATTATATATAGGAAAAAATAATTTGGTGCATTAAAAAGCCATATCCAAGGATCCAGAGATTCCAATCACTATAACTTCTATGACTAATATATTCAACGGCAACATGTTCCATGGTCGGAACATTTTTTAAAGATTAATTTTAATTATATAGCATCATTAATTATATATTTTGTTCACATTAATAATAAGAAATTTTATAAACTATATACCTTATTGAAATAAATTAGTTAACTAGAGTAGTTTTCTATATATATAAATTATTCAATAATTGATGTTTTAATCAACATATTCATTCATATAATCTCAAAAATAATGACAATCAGAATTTGAGATTATAATATAAATAATGATATATAGTACACCAGAATATATTGAAATGAATTTATAGTTTTGTTTTAATTTATTTTGGTTGATGCCTCAATCAAATTTAGTGATGTTGGTATAATAAAAATATTAAAAAATGGAGGTTTTTTGTAATAACAAATAGATAATCATCACCTACTAATGAATGAAGATCTAAATGTTGAGGAATTTGTATACTATATCTTCTCAACAGTTCTCAAATTAGGTTTATCAGAATATTACAACAACCAAAACATTCAAAATATAAAAATGTTTTGAACGGCGTAAAAGAACTCAAACGAGCAACTCCATGTTAATTTCAATTAATAGTAACATTTATTATAATTTCCAAAATAGTGGTTATGAGAGTAATCAATAAAATAAAAAATATCCCTAATATATGAGTCATGGTAATGTTTACAGTAGTTATTCTATATTTCTTTTATGTTATAATTTTATATAGATGACTATATGGGGTCATGTAACACCCACATAGGACTTTTTATCATAATGTTCCATGATAAAGTATTATAGTTGTCTTCTAACCTCCTCCTACTTATTATATTTATTTTTTCTATTGTATAGGGGTGTGTGGGGTACACGAGGTTTCTAAAACATGAATTTATAACAATAAAAATCCACTAATAAATGGTTATAATAATGAGGTGATATATTTGAATATATATATATATGATTATACAATCAACAATATAGATAGAGTGAATCTGTTCAAAACTAATTGTAAGTGTGTATACAATGGTTACTAATGTTTTGAATCATTTTAACTATTCCCTAAATATTGTAATATTTTATTATAATTCTAACTCCCAAGTATTCTAACCAATATAGGAAAATGGTATGATACAAATAATGGCATAGTATTTTCATTCTATTATAATAACTAAGAAAATATAAATAAATTTTATAATTTATTTCATTAAATTGAATACATTAAGCATTAGTTAATAGTAATTTTGAGATATGTTTGTTTATAGGGTTTTTCGGAGTACTGATACATACTGTTAACATTATGTTATTTGTCATGATGATGTTCTATTTTACTAAAAAACCACAACTCACAATATTGATATTTTGAGTATTAACGATTAAATCACATTATTTTTCCTATCCACTGGATAATAATGATGAATGTGTTTGAAATAAGGTGGTTATGGATAGATTTTATTTTTGAGATACAATATGCAAAATTTCTACATGTGTGGAAAAATCTGTTGTAAAATCATCAATAATGAACCTCTAATTATATTTAGATGTTACATATAATATATTTATATATTATTATGCAGGGATATGTTTTTATATGTGATATTCATTTATGATAGTATTTTGGACATTTTTTATGATATATGGTTTATTATTAATTGATATAAAATTATGTTAAACAAACCATCTATGAAGCTTTAATCGAAATTTTAAAAATTTTGCAATCAAAGGGATTTGTCTCCAATTAAATTGGGTTTTATTCCTTATGGGCACACACACCATTAACCATTCCTAATCTAGAACCACACACTTTTTGGATCCCATCCACATGCACATGCATGAACCATTAATCATTCCACTAGCTGTTACATCACCTTTAACCCACCTCAAACCCAATCCCATGAACTCAATTGGCATCGTTCCTCAAACTAGTTCCTTAAAAATGATCTTCACTGAAACAAATAACATAAAATTTGTGTTCATGAACACACATTGGTTTTAGAGAATATATAGGGGATAACTGAAAAAATTATTTTCCCATGAATATTTTTCGAAAACAAATATCCCCTAGCATTCAATTTCCATATTATTTGTGATTAAGTTATATACAAAATGTCTAATCCACCATATCTCATGATTGTGAAACCAATCCTTCTAAAAATAACCCTTATGTGGTTTATAAATTAAAACAAAATGGAAATGAATGGAAACATGGGGGATTTGATTAATTTAATAGTTTTACACTTATAATATAAATAACAAACCATTATTATAGGTTTCGATATTGGATTACTTAATGGATCCCATTTAATCAAGATATCCTAGGAAAATGGGGAGATAAACCATATTACCATAGATATAACCAATGTAAAGTTATAGAATGACATTAATGGATTCACATGGGAAAAATATAGATTAAGGATCCCGTCTGATCCACGAATAAACATTAGGGGTTTTTATGTTTAGTCTTCATGAATAAATATTCAATGGATTTTTTCTCATCCTAAAAGAGTCCAACCTTAGAGACCCACTTACAAAAATTAATTACAAGTGTTATTTTGTACCCATTCACCCTCCTAGATTCGAATTCCTCATTTGAGTATATTCACATTTTTATATCCATAAAAAATACTATCTTAAATAAGGCCCAATATGTTTTACCTAATATGTGTGGTATGTTTATTATTTATATTTGTAAATCACTTATGATAATGTATTTTGTTAATAATGTATCTTTTTTAGGTTATTTTCCCTATCCTATAAGATTTTCGGAGTATACACTGTTATGTATTCCCTTATTGATAATGATCCATTCTCCTTGTGAACCAGTAAGTATTTTATAATATTAAAATACTTATTTATCTTATCTTGGAAGCTATTAAATAGAACAATATCCACTTATCACCAAGTAAGTACATTTAGGTCTATTTAGTTATCCAAATTCCTAAATTTGAAACCATCACAATGTAATACCTAATAGTATTTTTTGGATCATATTTTCAATTTACCTATTGATGAATTATCATGTGTGAGTATCATAAAAACCCATTGGTAGGAAATGTTTACTATTTTTACCATTATAAATGAATTTGAACTATATAAATTTATTTCTATTTTGAAACCATAAATAGTGAGGCACATTTATCTAGGATTGAAAACCCAAAAGATCCCAAAGCTGATCATGGAAACATGAGCTTAAGGGAAACCAAATTTTCCCTATACCAATACATTAATGGTATAACATGATATATTATATTTCACTAACCTATGTGGGATATGGTTCTCTATATGGGGATTGAGGAAAATCCCATTCTACAGTTTCAATCCCATTATTATAACTGATATAAATACATTGCACAAGAATCCCATGTGTTATTCAATGGTATGAAATATAATTTTTATATCCAATATATCATTAAAATATTGAGTAAATTATAACATGAATTAAATGTTATATACAATTATTCCATTCATTGTACCATTATAAACACATGGTCTCAATTAACCACATTCACTAAAGGAACACTATAATTATTACTGGGAATGATTTCATGGATTGGTTTAAAATTAATAATATTATCATAATATATAATGTAATAAAATTAATGGTCTGATTAAAGTACACATAACTTCCATTTAGATGAGTAGGACCCAAAATATGTAAAGCATGTCATTAGAAAAAAACTTTGGAAAAAATGTGAACCTAATAAGAAATATTTTACCCATAATGGAATAGATTTATTTATGATAAAATAAAAATTGGAATAATTTTCTATTTCCCTTATCAACTCAATGGAATCATTAACAATTTTACTAAATGGAATCATTTTCCCCATCATTTTATGTAAAATTAGAAAACAACTAATGTTGTTATAAAAAATAATAGAAAAACATTTAAGGTATATTGTAGTACTGATGAATATCTAAACATAAATTCTAGAAGATCATTATCTATAATGAAACAATTAAATTTAATCATTTTTAAAGAAATAGTTAAATATTATTCCAACAATGGAATCATTTTTCTTTGGTTAGTTACCACACAATCTGTTAAGACTAGTGTATTTAAATACCATCATCCAATAGAAATCAAGAAGGATAAAGTTTTTAGTCTTGTAAAACAATAACAACATCATAATTATCCCCTTGAGAAAATAAATTATTGCCTATAATATCTATAAAAATATGGGAGGATGATTATAATATCAAATTATATTTCCATAAGCTTCTGTGGAGGGATCCTATTGGGCATGTTAATGAAAAATTTTGTATGGACCAATCTCCTGAAAAATATATTTATGAAGTTTTGATTGCCTTAGTCATGAAAAAATGGGAACATTGAAATATAGCACATCAGTGGAAATCAACTAACAATGTCTTGGAGTATATATATGATGTATTACTCTATGAACTTTTATATACCCATCGTCATATATTAATGATATCTTAGGAAAATGCTTCATCAATTTTAGTAAAAATCATTAAACATTATCATAGAAATAACTACTAAATTTTCTATGTTATCTATCAACTATGTGTGTATAAAATCAATAATATTGTTGAATTTTCCATAATTATAATGCTTGAAAATTATATTGTACCTATATAGATTACTGTTCATGGAGTCCATCGCCATGTAAATGTGAATTTTGACATCATATGTACTCCTCATAGTAGCTAATAATACTAGAATCCATAATTTTTCACCCCATGACTAAAAAATAACATAACACTATATATTCCCCCTAGAGAACCTTTTTTAGATTTTATACCATTGAAAATATGAATAACAGTAGAGATGGTTCACCCAATGGTAAATCAAAAAATAATTAGAATGGTGGTCCTATGTATAATATGAGTTATAGAAGTTAAATCTCCATTGTAATATTTATCTCCAATGGTACCCCTACCATTCTAGAAAAATAATTATTTAACAACTATAATTGTAATATATTTGGTATTTTTAGTGAACATCCTCCCCATAATATGGAATATGGATGTAATGAATTTCCCAACCTCGATGCTGATTATTAATGAAATTTAAACCATAGATATCCGCCCTAGGGTATCAGATGTGAGGACTATCACTATATCTATAATAAATATTTCAGTGATCCTAACATCCCTCCACATTATTATCAATTTTTAATTCCTCCACATAGAAATAAAAAATAAAAAATGCCATTCCTCTTTATTGGACAAACCAATAATGTAATCCAAAAAACAAAGCATTTAAATTACATGGATGTATCCTTAATACTGATAATCTTGAAACTTACCACAAAAGAGGTACTTCCCATGGTACTTTTAATGAAGGTCCTCTACATGAAAATATATATCCTTTCCATAATTATCCACCCATTTTCTTGATAATATGAAAAGAACCTTTTTATAGATAGATTATTGTAAAACCTGTGATATATGAACTAGAATATCTATACTTAACTATTTTTTTGTCATTCAAACCAATTAGATAATTCTCATTCAAACTAAGTGGAGAACAAAATATTTGTTCATTATTAGTCAATTTTCCAGATGATTTAATCCAATATTTGCATTAAAAAATTTAACATAGTTTCTCTTCAATTATTAATGTTGTTTTGAATGTTATCATTATAGTTTAATAATTATAAGGAAGACCATTCAATGATAATGAGGTTTTGATAAACGTGTTGAAAATGTTTGAGGCTGCTAAAATACTAATCATATATTATCAAATAGAATATACCCTATATATTATCAGTATCATTATTGTTGGTGGATGTATACCCCACCTACACTGTAAAATTATGTTGAAATTTAATAATCTAAAATGAAAACGGATTTATTATAAATTATGTTTTATCACCTCCAAGCCATGGATGATCAAAATCACTTCGTCGATCAAGATACTACCATATTATAACAAAATCAAAAAATAAAGAAAACAGTAAAATGATTCTAATGGAATTATTCATACTACATCAAAATACATTACAACAAAATTATGGATTATTTCTCCCATTTATGCATCACATTATGGAGAGATTTTGAGAAACATCATTTCAAAATATGTACTGGAAAATGAAATAATTAAGAAATTGAAATATTCAATAAAATTTTGTAATTTATTTACTTAGATCAGAGATTTTGGTGCACTAGTAGATAAACATAGTGAAACATCTCTTTCTTTTCAATTCAATTAATACATTCTTAATCGGATTGAGTAGATAAAAAGAATAAAAAATACAACACTAAAAACAAAAAAAACATAAAACATGTATTTTTCCTAACCTTTTGATTGAAATATATTATATTTGATACATATTTATCATGTATACATGTCATAATAAAAGATTAATAAATATAAGCTGGAGTGAGAGTATTAAGTGTAAATTATGATTTTATAATAGGTGATACAACACAAGGGAATCCACAACTCAATAGTCTAATAAAATTTTTACTTTCATCGAAACACT
The DNA here is from genome assembly GCA_963277665.1 of Viscum album. NCBI lineage: Eukaryota > Viridiplantae > Streptophyta > Magnoliopsida > Santalales > Viscaceae > Viscum > Viscum album. The sequence continues at coordinate 409,759,401 of OY728133.1, forward strand.
CGGAAATATCTATTTTAAAATGGTATGTTCCTTTGTATAATATTCCACCACTAAGACAATTATTATTATCATGATTATGGTATCTTTGTATGAATTACCCCTCACTACACTCTATTAAATATTTATGAATGAACCACTCAACTAGGATAACATTTAGTAGAAGTTAATGGATATTATATAAAAATATCCATTCATGATATAATTCAAACATCATCATAACAATATTGTTGGAAGGATAAATTGATTCCTTGTAGATGTTTTATACTAAGATGATCTTCAATATTAATAAAAAATTGGATGATTATGGGCTTTACTTTATTAGTTATTCTAAATATGATGGGGTATCATATTTACTCAATATATTTGAAGACACATGACCAATTAATATGTTTTCATACATGAATATCCTTAATTTTGACTTTGTTAATGCATCAATGTAGGATAAATATTATTCACTAGAATAAGAGAATGAATTATTTGATAATGTTTTTAATACATGAGTTCAGAAAAAGGCATATGATCATAATTTTAAATACAAAACCATGGTTTATATCATTATATAATAATTATTTCTCAATATAATTAGATATTTGATACTAATGAAAAATTAAAAGTCAAGGATACATACAGAACACACCCACCATAAAAATAATTTGAATACCTATATTTTGAGAAACTAATTATTCAACATCAGTACAAAAAAATTAATTGTAACACACAAAAGTTGTGTCCCTCATTTGAAATATTTCTGTTAATGGTGGATTCAAATATGAATCTATAATTACTCATTTGATCATCCTTATTTAATAGGATTAAACTAATTCAAAAACATAAATAATATCAACCCACGATGTCATGTTGATTTCACTTATAAGTTTCCATTTATTTATAGTATTAGTTAATTATTAGTAATATTTATTTTTTGAAAATATCATCCTCCAAAAATAGTAATATATCTAATTATTTCATAGATAATTATTCAAATGAAATCTATGGTAACATAGTTTATATTTCATATAATTTTCATAATTTAATCAAAACATTATAGAAGTATTGTACCAATATAGAAACCCACGGTTTAGGTTCATTTTAGTTAATAAATATGAACATATCAATACATATTATTACTTAAATATCTATCACAATCATCATTTCCTTCATCAAAATATTACATTATATAATCAAATCGATAATTGGAAATAATAGAATTGGTTAAAAATTTTCTTAGTAAAATAATACTATAAAAATTCCCAACATGATATATCATAAAGAAAATAGAAAACATTAATCATGGGAGATATGTCTAATTAAAATAGCCATAGAACCATAATATTAATCCAAAATGAATTGTTAAACATCCTAGATAATGACATGAAAAAATAGAATCATTAAAGGGACATCAGGGAGTCATAAACCATATATCTTTTATTAGAAAATCCTTAACTGTATAATAAATAATGGAAACATAACTTTGGATTATTACATAATATATAAATGTTGTGAATGAAAAAGAAAAATAAAGGGACACTTTTTAATACATAACTTAATTGAAAAATAGTTTTGTATTATAATTATTGTTAACTTAGTTTCCAAAAGGTAACCTATTGGATTAGAAATGCAATATACTTTCTTTAAAAGAATAAAATAAATTCATAGATAAAACCATTGTAGAGAAAAATTGTGATTATAATTTTATGTCATGATTATACCATAATGATGACATAAAATATGAATAATTTTTAAAAACTAATTTTATTACTATTCACCTGAAAAACTAAATATTTTTAGATAAATATGAAAAATTCACCCTATAAAAATTTTCAACTGATGAATCAAAAAATAATTTTCATTTATTCAAATTAAAATTCAATAATTTATTAAATAAAAAATAAAATATAAATCGAGTGAAAAATGTTATTTAGAATTCAATTTTAAATCATTATGTGTAAAAAATATCACTTTATATAAATTAATAATTAAATTATTGTTAATATATTATTTTATATAATGAATAATTTTATAATACTAATAGAAACACCTAATTAAAAAAATCTCAGGAAAATTTCATTTGATGTAAGGGTATTATATGTAATAGTGGTAGTCGTAGGTAGTCACTCTGCTAAACTAATCCTCATTGTCATCTCCATGAGATTGCTTGAAAGAAACTCTACTCCCCCAAACCTGAGGAAGGATTGGGATTCTAAAACAACCATCACTTCAATGACGCACTGCTAGCGAAGTAAAGGTGGCGCCTTATTAACCATACATCTTCTCTATATGCACGGGTGATCTGAGATTAATACATTCCCCACAAGGAATTCCATGAATCCTCTCTTGGCCTCCCGTCCTAGCTTCCTTTAGAGAAGAATTTGTGGTGCCCGTTGTCTCCTGGAAAAAGGGCTGGGCTGGAGGATTGGTAGTGGATCTTCTGTTAATATCTGGATAGATCACAGGATGTTTGATAAGGATGGTTTGTGGGCATCCTCCCCAGTACAACTAGGTTTTCAAGATGCCACAGTCAGGTGCCTCTATTCTGATCAGAGAACTGAGTGGTGTTTGGAAACGAACAACGCTTGGTTCAATGACCGTTACAAAAGAATTATATTGAGTTCCCCATGGGTCCCAAACGTAAGCCCCGACCATCTCTTCTAGACCAATGAAGTTTCATGAGAATACATGGTGAAATTAGGCTACAGGCTATCCATTGGTGCTCAATCAGCTGATCGAGAAGAGGGGCTAGGGAAATCTTTATGGAAACATAACGTCCCCCCAGAGATACGTCACTTCTGGTGGCATGTTTTTACAGGAACCCTCCCTACAATGAGACTTATAATCTTCCTACATATTTCAAGTGACAAATGTTGCCCCTTCTGCCCAAACATCCCAAAAACCCCCTTTCATTCCATCATCAATTGCCTGGGGGCTAATGAAATTTTGAATAAATGGGACTCTGATTTAGATGCTTTACTGGCCATGGCCTCTGACCTCCCCTTTATCATGACGTGATGGTGATCCTCTTTGTCATCAACTAATTTGAGCTCACTTTGTACGCTGGCCTAGATCATTTGGGTCCATCAGAATGATGCAATTTTCAACCACATCATCAAACAACCCGAATTCTGGATTGACCGGGAAACATCATAGACTGAGGTCTAGAAACATCACAATGGACATCAAATGCCCTTTGTAACACCATACGTTTCATCAAAATTGTGTCCACCAGATGAAGGATTTATTAATATTAATGTCGATGTGTCTCTCCCCACGAATGGACACATTTCCCTCAAGCTTTTGGCGAAGAATCATCAGGGTCAAATCATCGCAGCCAAACATGAATCACACCATGCTTTTTGGGAACCATTGATAGCTGAGGAAACATCCATACTCGCTGGTTTGATGCTCACTAAAGATTTTTGATGGGATAAAACCAACATTGAATCAGACTGCCTCATCATTATCAATGATGTCAACCATAACGACGGCAGACTCCAGTCATTTGTCTCCCTCATCAAGAGAATCCTCTCTCTTCGTCAAGGATTTTCAAGCTGCACCTTCTCAATTAACAAAATGGAAGGAAACATTGTAAAATCCCAGGTAAATAAAGAAAAAAACATTCTCATATTTATTAATATTTATGAATTAAATATTAATTTTACATTAAAGGGGTTTCTATGTTCGATACCGTACCTGATACGCAACAAAGAGTTTCTTTGAAATCTTATGTTGCACACTAGTAATAAAACAATATAATTTTAAATGGTTTTTAACACGTAGCCGTTGTATTGGCGGGAATGAATAAAAATCACTATAAAATGATTATATATGGTGTTTAAATGTTTTTATATTTATCCAATAAAGGATAATGTCTTAAAATAAAAAAGGAATTCAATTTTAGGCATAGATACTCTAACCTTCCCAAAAGATCGACTTATCACCTTTTGTTGTAGAACCATCTATAAATATAGATTTGGTCACTCTTATAAATTCTATTGGAACAAATAAAATTCTTCTTTAAAATTGGGACATCAAAATTTACTTTGTCTAAATTTTTGGTATTTTCCGATAAAGTTCATTTTTAATGAATAGTGAAAATGTTGTATTTTAATTCAAAACCTATTTTTAATCTAATTTATTTACATGATTAGATTATATTTTGAATTGTATTTAAAGTGAAATTAGAATATATTGGTCTTTGGAATTAATTTCACTTTGAAATCGGACTTCATCAAGTGGCAATCTTTTGATATTTATTGTTTCATAAAAACACGCTCTTTGCTCTGATAGTGGGAATTAATTATTAAATTAATTAATGAAACTTATATGTTTTGAATTTCGTAAAATAGACTTCATTTTTGAATTTGGAATATCAAATATATCTTAGGGTGAAGTTTTTCTATTTTTCTGAAAAACATCAATTTTTGATGAATAGTGAAACCACTAAGTGGTACTTAAAAAAACTGATTTTTCGTTTAAATGAAATTTTACCACCTCTGTGATTTGAATTTCAAAAATCCAACATACATGGTTTTCATTAAGAAGTCAAATTTGGTTCAATGGGATTAAAATAATTTTTTGTTGAATAGTAACTTTTATGTTTATTAATCGCGATTAGATGTAATTATTGTGGTTTAAGGTAAAAATAATGTTTTAAAAATATGAAATGAACATGACACATGTCCTACCCTTATTGGATGTGTCATGGACGACCAAGACAATCCATGGGTAAAATTGGGGACCCAATGGATCCACTTTGGTAGGAAAATGACATTAAAAACTTTTTATTTAATGTTAAAATTAAAATGTCACAAACATGAGTTGTTTTACTAAAATAATTTTTATATTGGGTTATAAAAGTCATATTCTTTACTATAAATATTAATTAAGAATCTAAAAAGATTTCCTACATCATGATAATTTTTTTATAATTTTTAGACTTTAGATATATTAAATTATTTATGACACCATGATGATGCAGCGATTACCTCATTATTTAACGATTTAAATAAAATGAAAAGATAATTTGAAACCTATGACCTACACTTGTCAAATACATATTGGATGGATGTATTTCGAACCCTTATCACATTATCCTCTAAATATATAATTCTAGGAACCATTTTATCTGAAAATCATTTTATAATAATGTATGTTTTCTTAACTTTCCAAGAGTGCCCCTCCTCTCCTCTTAAATAAGGCCCCCACCTCTACCTCCTTATCCACACCTCTCAAACCTTTGGTTTGGCCAAGCTCTGCCCATTTTGTCTCTCCACATCCCTATCATACTCCTATAAGCCTCACTTTGGGTATAAGTCTTCCCAAGGAAGCCTTTGAGCTCAAATCAAAAAGAGTTACCCGTTTTAAAGGATGTTAAGGAACGATCGAGTCAAGTCGGACACGGGATAAGGGACATCGTCTCAATATCCTTTTATTGAGGCATATTTCGTTTTATACACAACATTATTTTATACGGTTTATAAAACCCTTTGACTTTTAATTTTATACAAATGTAATCTTTTTCTACGAAGCATTTTACAAAACGACACAAACGAATGTTTCTTTTAACGTACGCGGTGACAACGACCATTTCCGCCGCTGCGAGTATTATTTGGTATTTGGATTCCTCAAGAAGCCATAATGTTTTTAAAATGAAATAAATACCATATAAGCTTTTATGTATTTTGGTATTGAAAATGGTTTTTATAATGCATTTGTTATGTCAATATATTAATGTGAAATATTGTGATCAAATTGTGGAAATGTTTTCTTTCCATTATATTTGTTTTATGTTTTATGATTTTATAATGGTACTTGGACATTTTACGGGTGGTTACGTGATAAACCATATAACAGGTGGTGCCATGAATACCAGGACGGGTGGTTACATTATATCCTCTAATGCATTGGGTATGGAAGTTGGCCGTATGGCTATTCCATTAATTGATATGTGTGGAATTCGACTGTATGGTTATTCCATTTAAGTATGTTTATGTCACAAGATACCTTTATATGTTACGTGCTCTTTATATGGGTTTTATGGTAATATTTTGGTTACAAAAGGGTAATTAATGATCTTTTATCCAGTGAAGAGTTTTTACTACTTCATAAAGGTGAAAAGTATTACATTGATAAAGTATACATGGTTTACTTGATGTTTTAGAAAACTAACAGTTTTCATTCATTGTCTATCCCTTACTGAGATTTTTATGCTGACCCCAAGTTTTTTTTAAATGATTTTCACATGAAATAATGTGGAATAGGGTCTAGGATGGGATCAAGGGAATGTCATGTTATCTAAAATATGGAACTTGACATTTTTCTTTTTAAGAGTTTTTATTTTATGGAAACTTAGTAGAAGTGTGTACTTTTTAATATTTTGAGATTTAATTGTTATGTGCTAATTCTCTAAAACTCTAAACCTGAAAAGATCATCAATGTGAATTATTCTTTTAATTCAATATTAAGTAAGGTTTAAGTCTGTGGGTTATAGTTGGCATCATATGTCGGTTTAGACAACTTTAGAAGTTAGAATTCTATTAAATGATTATCCAAAAATATTTTTTTATGGTCAAATTGAAATGATATAGAATTTGAAGATTACCATGTTGCTTCTCCTAATATATTTTTGTGTTAAGAATGGTTTTTCTTAAAGGAAATAGAACGGATTTTTTGGGAAGGCATACAGTGGGAAATGACCTTTCATATTAGTATCCTGAGATGGTCAGAATCAGAACTAAACAGTTTGTTGTAGTGATGGCTCAGTTGACTCAGGAGTTGAAAAGAAGATTAGTGAATGATCCAGTTTTGGAACTTCCTTCTAGGAATGTTGAGTTTGTTATATACATTGATGCTTCATTAAAAGGACATGGTTGCGTCCTTATGTAGAATGTTCAGGTAATTGAATATACTCCACGTCAGTTGAAAACTCATGAGGTAAATTACCCTACACTTGACTTGGAATTAGTTGCTAGTGTTCTTGCTTTAAAAATTTCGAGGAATCATTTGTATGGAGTAATGTGTGAAATATATACTGATAACAAATATTTAAAGTATATATTCAATCATAAATAATTTAACAGATGGCTAGAATTAATCAAGGATTATTATTGTACAATTCATTACCATCCGGGAAAAGAAAATTAAGTGGCTGATGATTTGAGTCGAAAAAGTAATGCTTTATTAACCATGCTACATTTGGAAGGAGATCCTTTGGTTTTTGATTTTATAAACATTGGAATAAAATTTATTGGTGTAGGATGTTCTTCTGTTTTGTGTCAGGTGTCAGTGAGATCATCTCTATCAGACAGAATCAAGCAAGCGCAGAAGCAAGACAGTGAGTTGCAGAAAAAGGTAGAGCTGGTTCAGAAGGGTAAGTTGCCTGAATTTAACATTGATAATGATTGTGTTTTGAGATTTGGGAAGAGATTGAGTGTGACTTTTGATTCACAGTTTAAGAGAGATTTGTTATCTGAAGCTCATAGTTCTTCGTTTTCAATCCATCCTGGAAGTACTAAGATGTATAGTGATCTTCGAGAGTATTACTGGTGGGACGGAATGAAAAGGGATATTGCAGAGTTTACTATGAAGTGTTTGACATGTCAACAGGTTAAAGCAGGGCGACAGTTACCGAATGGGATGCTTCAGCATTTACCGGTTTCAGAGGGGAAATGGGAGAATATATCCATGGACTTCGTTGTGGGATTTCTGAAGACACCTCGAGGTAATAATGAAATCTGGGTTATTGTTGATCACTTGACTAAATCTTCTCATTTCCTTTCTATATGAGATAATTTTTCCCTAGATCAACATTCCCATTTGTATCTTAAAGAGATAGTCAGGTTACATGGTGTTCCCCTCTCCATTGTGTCTGATCGTGATCCCAGGTTTACTTCTAACTTTTGGAAAGGCCTTTAGAAGTCCTTGGGTACTGAATTTCATTTTAGTACAGCTTTTCATCCTCAGTCAGATGGGAAGTCAGAACAAACAATTCAGACTTTGGAGGATATGCAACGAGCTTTCTCTATGGATTATCAGGGAAGTTGGCACCAACATCTTTCTTTGGTTTAGTTTTCATATAATAATAGTTTTCATTCCATTATACAGATGGCTCCGTTTGATGCATTATATGGTAAACAGTGTTGAAATCCATCTTTTTGGGATGAAGTAGGTGAAAGGAAGCTAATGGGACTAGAATTGGAAGAAGAGATGGCAGAAAAAGTTCAGTTGATTCAGAAACACATGAAAATAGCTTAGAGTAGACATAAAAGTTATGCGGATAACTGGAGGAAGGATCCATCTTTCGAGGTAGGTGATCATGTTTTTCTCAAGGTTTCACCATGGAAAAGTGTGATGTGATTTGGTAAGAATGGAAAGCTGAGTAAAAGGATAAATGGGCCATATGAAATATTAGAGAGAGTTGGACCAGTTGCATACAAAGTGGCATTAACTCCGAGTTTATCTCAGGTACAAAATGATTTTCATGTTTCGTTGTTGCGAAAGTATATGCCAGATCCATCTCATGTTTTGAGCCGAGAGGTAGTTAAGTTGGAGGAGAATCTCTCTTATGAAGAACAACTAGTCCAAAATCATGACCGAAGAGAGAATGTGTTGCGAAATAAGGTAATTCACCAGGTAAAGGTTTTGTGGAAAAACCATATGGTTGAAGAGGCAACATGGGAATCTGAAAATCCTATGAGGGATAAATTCCCCCACTTATATTGATAAGTGAGAGGATGTAATTCCCAAAAGGGGGGAAGGATGTAACATCCCAGGTAAATAAAAATAAAAAATTCTCATATTTATTAATATTTATGAATTAAATATTAATTTTACTTTAAAGGGGTTGCTATGTTCGATAGCGTACCCGATACGCAACAAATAGTTTCTTTGAAATCTTACATTACACAGTAGTAATAAAACAATATTATTTTAAATGGGAGTTAACAGGCAACCGTTGTATTTGAGGGAATGAATAAAAATAACTAGAATATGATTATATATGTTTTTTAAATGTTTTTACATTTATCCAATAAAAGATAAGGTCTTAAAATAAGAAAATAATTCAATTTTAGGCATAGATACTCTAACAATCACAAACAGTCAACTTATCGCCTTTTGATGGAAAAATTTCTATAAATATATTTTTGGTCACTATTATATATTCTATTGGACCAAATAAAATTCTTCTTTAGAATCGGGACATCAAAATTTACTTTTTGTAAATTTTTGTTATTTTTCTAATAAAGTTCATTTTTTAATAAATAGTGAAAAATGTTTTATTCTGAATCAAAACCACTTTTTAATCTAATTTATTTACATGATTAGATTAAATTTTTATTTGGATTTAAAGTTAAATTAGAATATATTGGTCGTAGAAATTAATTTAACTTTAAAATCGTACTTAAACAAGTGTCAATCTTTTGATACTTATTTTTTCATAAAAACAGGTTCTTTTCTCTAATAGCGGGAATTAATTATTAAATTAATTAATGGAACTTAATTTTTTTGAATTTTTTAAAATATTCTTCATTTTTTAATTCAGAATATCAAATATAACTTAGGGTGAAGTTTTGGTATTTTTCTGAAAAACATCATTTTTTTATGAATGGTGAAACCACTAAGTGGTACATAAAAAAACTGATTTTTCGTTTAAATGAAATTTTACCACCTCTGTGTTTTGAATTTCAAAAATACAAAATACATGGTTGTCATTAAGAGGTAAAATGTGGTTCAATCGGAGTAAAATAAGTTTTTGGTGAATAGTAACTTTTATGTTTTTTAATCGCGATTAGAGGTCATTAGTGTAGTTTAAGGTAAAAATGATGTTTTAATAATATGAAATGAACATGAAACATGTCCTACCATTATTGGATGTGTCATGGCCGACCAAGACAATCCATGGGTCAACTTGGGGACCCCATGGAGCCACTTTGGTAGGAAAATGACATTAAAAACTTTTTATTTAATGTTAAAATTAAAATGTCACAAACATGAGTTGTTTTACTAAAACAATTTTTATATTGGGTTATACAAGAAATATTTTTTACTATAAATATTCATTAGGAATATAAAAATATTTCCTACATCAGGATAATTTTTTTATAATTTTTAGACATTAAATACAATAAATTATTTATGACACCATGATGATGCAGCGATTAACTCAATATTTAACGATATAAATAAAATGAATAGATAATGTAAAATCAATGACCTAAGCTTGTCAAAAACATATTGTATGGGTGGATTTAGAACCCTTATCACATTATCCTTTAAATATATAATTTTGGTACCCTTTGTATCCGAAAATCATTTTATAATAATTTATCTTTTCTTAACATTCCAAGAGTTCCCCTCCTCTCTTCTTATAAAAGGCCCCCACATCTACCTCCTTACCCACACCTGTCAAGCCATTGGTTCGGCCAAGATTTGCCCATTTTGTCTCTCCACATCCCTCTCTTACTCCTAGAAGCCTCACTTTGGGCATAAGTCTTCCCAAGGAAGCCTTTGATCTCTAATCAAAAAGAGTTACCCATTTTTAAAGACGTTGATCTAGTCAAGTCGGACCCGAGGTAAGGGACTTCGTCTCAATCTCCTTTCATTGAGGCATATTTCGTTTTATACACAACCTTCTTTTATTTGGTGTATAAAAACCTTTGACATTTAATTTTATACAAAAGGAATCTTTTTCTACGAAGCGTTTTACAAAATGACAAAAAGGAATGTTTCTTTTAACGTACATGGTGACAACAACCTATTCCGCCGTCACGAGTATTATTTGGTCTTTGGATTCCTCAACAAGCCTTAATGTTTTTAAAAAGAAATAAATACCATATACAATTTTATGTATTTTGGTATTGAAAATGGTTTTTATAATGGATTTGTTATGTCAATATATCTATGTGATATATTGTGATCAAAGTGATGAAAAGTTTTTATTCCATTATATATCTTTTATGTCTTATTATTTTATAATGATACATGGACATTTGATGGGTGGTTACATGATAAACCATATGATGGGTGGTGTCATTAATACCAGGACGAGTGGTTACGTTATAACCTCCAATGCATTGGGTATGGAAGTCGGCCGTATGGCTATTCCATTTAGTGATATGTGTGGAAGTCGACTGAATGGTTATTCAATTAAAGTATGTTTATGTCACCAGATACCTTTATATGTTATGTGATGTTTATATGGGTTCTATGGTAATATTTTGGTTACAAAAGGGTAAGTAATGATCTTTTATTCAAAGAGTTGAGTAATTAATTCAAAATATATACTGAGAATATATAAAAATATTATTAAATGATATATATCTATTTCAAAAACACAATTTAATCATTTCTTGTGCTTAAATCATTGTACAATTTATTTCTTACTGTAATTAATGATTATACATTATGAATTTTATCTAAATGATGCACTAAAATTATATTTTAATGGATCATAATATCTATAATAAAATATCATTCCATTCCATAGGCCTTAAATTATAATTATAATAAAAAGTTTATTAAAGGTTCTCTAATATGCATAAATCATCATATAGTGAATTAATACATTAATCTCAAAAACCACATACAAAATTATGCTTTAACTATTTCTTAAAAAGTTAACCAAATTAAACATAAAAAAATATTAAGATAAAATATATTATAAAGAAGTCCACTAACATCATTATTTTAACATCAAGAATATATAAAGGTTTATATAACATTTAATCATGTGTTTTTCATGAAATTGACTATTCTAATGAATCATTTTCTGGGTTATATCTGTCTTTCAACGTACATAATAAAATCCATTATGAAAAAGTGTATTATTACTATCGTTATAAATTTCATAATTTTTATAACTAGGATATCATTGATTAGATACACAACTAAAATAATTATTGATTGAAAATACAATAATATTACTCATTACACTATAGATGTGGTTATATAAAAAGCTGCGAAATGATCCATTATCTACATTTGAGGTATATTCCTTTGATCCATTGGGTATTCATTTTCATAGTGCCTTATCTCTTTAGAGTGAAAGTGTTGCAAATATATAAATTCTTTCATTACCTTGTAATCACAAAAATACTCGAATATTTCTCCACACTTTTATTAAACTATCATTCCCTTTAATAAAGTACTAAGGTGTTTATTTTTGAAATTATTAGATGTGATGAAATTTTTATTTACCTTCTTCCCTTTATTTGTCATTTTCCCAATTTTCTTATTCTTCTTTTTATTCCCTTCATTGTAATAATATGTAGAGAATTTTTTCTTTGTATTTTTAGAACATTATACTATATTCTCAAGTGATGGTAATTTTTGGGGGACCATTTCTATTCAAATGATTAGTTTCATCCTTTCAAAGATATCATTATTATTCCTCTTTATAATATGTGTAATTACACATTTCCCATTTCATATTTTAGGTATCATTTCAATATATTATCATGAGCTTTAGTGGGATATATCATTATTAAAAACAACTATGATCCTTATTTTTAAATACATGACATAAATTGGAAAAGTTATGTATAAATAATCTCATAACCATTAAAATGGATTACGTTGGGATATCATTATATTAAAATCCTTTATAATGGTTTGTAATGAAAAATTGAATTATCTTAATAATGTACACCAATAGTTTCAAACCATGGTAGAATGAATGCCCATTTTCATTAACCAGGTGGTAACTAGATTAAGATCATTATACCCTTGTCAAAGTTATTAACCAAAATAACATCTATCCAAGAACCACTTCCACATGTATTATTTAGATAGAGATTTTTTTTCTAGTAAGAACTATAGAATCTCTTCCATACCAGAAAATATTGTTATATTATTTTATACACATATTAAATTTATATCAAATGGTTACCTTCCCCAATGTATGTTTTTTAAAATATATGCCCCATGGTTCTACTACAAGTCTTATGACACCATATATAACAACATTGGACTGAGTACCACAAAATGGGAGTCTAAAATGTTTCACTAATATACGATGAAAAGAATAACATCACAATGGATTTTATAGTTTATTACTCTTTGTAAAGTAGATAAATAATTTAAATTCACATTACACTTTAAAATATAAAATACACAAGTATTTCTCGTCTAAAATTCCATTATCCCCTTTGTTTATCCATAAATATGAATCAAAAAACAGATCCTCACATCATGGGAAAAATAAAACATAATAAAACTGTGACATTAGTTTATTACTAAGGATAAGTATACATTTAATGACATGAACAAATTAGAAATAATAAATATTACATGGTAAATAACTCAGAAATAATTCATTTAATTAATAACATTAGAATAATATGATAGGAATAAATGATGAAAAAAATAATAATATATAAATATCCACATGTGATTGAAATCTAAATAATGGATATTTTATCTAAAACAATAATAACATTTAGTATCAAAAATTTAAATCATAATGAGGTAAATAATAGCATTTTCCTTCTATAGTATCCAATCATGGCCTTTTTCCAATGTATGTAATATTATCGATGCCTTGTGGAAACACATATCTATAAATGGTATGACACTGTTCATAACCCAATTGAGTTCATTTAATGAGACCAACTGATGCCTCAAGGGAATTATGAGGTCCAAAACCCCAATATTTTAATTTCAAATGCATTCGTCACATGAAATATGATTAAAATAATCCACAAATACATTCATTTATAAACTAGAATATGAGATTTAATTTCATTCCCAATTAAATTAACTTAATCATAAACTAACCAAATTAAAATGAATCTTATCACCATAATACATCCATAGCTAAACTGATCAAAAACTATATAGATGAGTGATCAAGATGGTATCATTGGATTATATCCTCCTTAGTGTTTATTTCACCTCACAAACTGTCTTTGTATATAGAAAATTATGTTGAAATATAACCAAGAACTTTTCTTGAGGGAAATAACCTTTCGTTGAAAATCATCAATTTTTTTAAAACTAGAAAACTCATAAATGATTTTGAATACAATTATCATTGAAATTCGAATATAAAAACTAAGAGACATCAATATAATAGGAAACAAATTTTCTTTAAAAATAACCTTTTAATATTTCTATTGAATCTTAAAATAAATAACAATCCTAATATTGGTAATTTATGTACATTCTTTATAAGTTAAAAAACATTCCCTTTTTACTGTAAAGTAGATTGAAAAGTTACTCATTCAAAAGTTCATAATAATATTCATTTCAAAAAACTTTTAAAAAAAATTGGACATGGGTAAAAATTTCATTAATTAATAACTTGGATAATTTAGATACATTTTTTTAAAACACTTTTAGAAAGCATTTGTTTGGAAGAAAATTGATTTTTTATCGAAGAGAAATAAATTAATATTTTATAAAAATATATTATTTAAATTGTTATAAGTACCTAATATATGAAAAATGGTACTGTCATATAAAGAATTTAATAAATAATTAGAAGAAAATAAAAAATATTCTTTTTTTGTTTTAGATATCCAATAATCACCCCAAGGTGACTTAAAAAAATATTAAATAATAATGATATTGTAAAATAAACCTTTACCTCTTAGATAACATTTGAATCATAGTCCTCATGACATAAATATCCTTAAATGAACAATTGAATTCCTTCAAGATAAATTAATGATTGATATAACATTAACTGGTAATATATACACCAAAAAATGAAATAAATTGTCAATATAATGTATGTATCATAGAATTAAAAGGAGACGAGAATCCCATTCCATGACTCTCAATAATCACGTTAATTCATTATTTATCTAAATAATAAAATTATGTTAATTAGATAATTTCATAAAAACCAATTTCATGTGTATTATGTGTTTAATTTCAATTATTATAATTTTATATATGATTAGTTAATAAATTAAGTTATGAAGGATGTTTCTATGATATTATTGTTATGTATCAGAAATAACTATGGTATGATGGATATGGTAAAAGAGATAATTATTTAAACATATATATATTTATAATTAAATAATAATCATATTTAAAATAAATTTTTATTTTTATGCAAACCATGAAATATGTTTTTGTGAAATGAATTGTGGTGCCACCATGGAGATGGTAAGTCATACATACGCATGACTAACCATTCCATTTTGTAACGATCATTAATGAAGAGATGTTGGAAATATTTTATCTTTAAAAATTATCATAATATCATATGTACTGAAATATTTCTGTAAATAAACTAATATATATCATCAATGGTGGTGTGTTTAGGAAAATAGATTCACATCACTTCATGAAGATAGAAGTCCATATGTACATGAATGACATTATCATCTTTCAGTAAGTGAAATGTAATAGTGAAAATCATGTATTATATATTAATAATGATAATTATTTCATTTATATCACATATCTATATATATATACTAATCTTACCTTTCTCCCATAACACGTGTCAATCTAACAATACCCCATGTCCTTTTTCCCTTATGTGCCCATCCACCTTACAACCACGTACCTCCCCCAATCCCATTATCTTACATTCTCTCCCTCTGACTCCCACTCCCGCTCTGGTTTCACCTCATCGAAACCTACAATCTCCACAAACCCCCACCACCATTGTTTTAATTCTCTCGGTTATGGTGGAATCCTTAGTCCTTATTCTCCAAGGATCTCCTTTTTGAGGATTCAACTCACCATTCTATGGTGTTCCATTTCACTCATAATCCATGCTCGTGGACTTTCTATCATGAACGTCTATTCCTCCATCTTCGGCACAATGATTCCCTCACTTTTTCCTTTTTCTTGTTAATCATCTCCAAATGATATTGGGTTCCCATAGCCACCACTCGATGCCTTACTTTTACCAGCTCATGCTTCCTCTCTAATCTATATAGGGTTCCCATTGACCCAAATCGACGTGATTATTCATGCGAAACCCTTTCGCTCCCTCCCTCCATATTCCTCTCATGGTTTCCCTATGATTCTCCTCCCACTCACATTTCATCTCTTGTCGCTCTTCAACTACTATCGACCTCTGTTTCCTCCATTGTGATTAGGGTTTCCGTCATTTTTCATACCCTCTTCGCCTACATATACTCTACCACTGCCTATTCTTCATCGGCCACCCACATCCCCTACCTATCCCTCAACTTTCCCTTTCGACGTACCTCTCCCTTCCCTCTCATGCAAACCCCATCCTCTCTCATCCCTCTCACAAACCCCTTTACCATAAGCAACCTCATATTTAGAAATATGACTGATCTCCATCTTTGCAATAGGTATGGCCTCCTCATTTTGACGAAATTTTCACACTTCTTCTTCATTTCGTTCCTAGATACTTGTGAGACAGCTTCATCGAAGATATTCCTTAATCTTTCAACGCATTCTATAATAATTGTCCATCATTTTCTCTCTGGTAACCTAGTAATTTGTTCCCATTGGATATTTATTCACCTTTATCCAATTAAAAAATATATTTCAAAATATTAGACAATATTTATTCACATTTCTATTGACTAATCAAGATTCCACAACAGGAATGTTATCCCATCCAGGCACAATGTTTTATTATTAAAAAGCGATTCATGGATTGTCTATGATGGTGCTATTTGACAGTGGTTTTTTATCATCTCATGGTATGGGTGAGATTCAGTAGTTGTATGATTTGTGGTTCCTCAAAACAATCTGCTCATGCTGATGTTCTTATTTTTCCCTGTTTTCAAGGCTTAAACATTTGTGTTTTTTGTCTTTGTTTCACAGACTTTTACCTAGTTCTTATTTCATTTCAAATATAGCAGTTGTTATATTATGTTAGTTATCAATAATTGTTTTATACTACCTTGAATCTATACTAGAATCAATGCTTTAGGAGATTAATATAATAAAATCACACCTCTGTTTTATAGTATTGCATTCAACCCCTTCAACTGAAACCAAAAATTTTATCATATATGTTAACATGTTCTGTATGTGTTTAACTTTTATTTAATTATGTTTAATATGGATTGTTTGAGAAGGAGTTCTTCGATAGTGGTTTTTTTTCATCACATGGTATGAGTGAGATTCATGGGTAGTATGATATTTTTTCCTAACATTACACTACTCATGGTGATGTTTATATCTGTGCTGGATTCATGGATTAAAGTATTATGTTATTTATCATTGATTCATGATCTTTTTACTGGTCCTCATTTCATTTCAGACACACTAGTTTTCTTATGATGTTAGTTTTCAGTAATTTTTTCATAATACCTTGTATCTATACAAACATCAAAGCTTTATGTAATGAATATAATAAGATCACACTTCTATTTTATAGTATTTTAGTGAACCTCATCCCTGCAACCAACAATTTTCTCATATATGTTAACATTTTTCTATGTGTTTCGCTTGAATTTTATTATGTATAATATGGATAGTCTGTGAAGGAGTTATTTGACAGTGGTTTTTCTGTTTCTCATGGTATGACTGAGATTCAGTAGTAGTATGATGTTTTTATTCATCACATTACACTGAACATGAGGATGTTCTTATTTGTGGACGTTGTCATGGATTAAACTTTTGTGCTTTGTTATCATTATTTGATGCAATTTTAACTAGTCTTTAGTTAATTTTAAATACAGTAGTTATCCTATGATGTTAGTTGTCAATAATTGTTTCAAACATCCTTGGATCTATACTAACATCAAATTATTAGGAGATGAATATAATAATTCCAACCTATGTTTTATAGTATTATAGTCAACCCCCTCCACCGCACCCAAAATATCTTTTCTTGTACTGACATTTTCCTGTTGTATATATTGTACACTATCCATTCAGGTTTTCTACTTCAGGTTTCTTTCCATACCGAGCCCAAACATTTATAGAATGAACATGTTTTCTCCATTATGTATATGTCTTGGTAATGGTTTTCAATTTTATGTCTGACTTATTTAATTTCTATAATCATTTGAAAGTTTCCTTTGATGTTTTACTTCCAATTTTCATACTACATATATTTCAATCCATTCATATTGAATTGTGTGGTCTCTTTCCTATTTTATTCTATGAAAAATTCTATTTACCCATGAAGTAGGTCCTATAAGACTTTACTGAAGTGTTTGGATAACAAAAGTGAAATATAATTCACCAAAAATGTTTTCATGGAATTAAAGATGTCTGAAACATACTTGAATGTTTACACCTACTACAGTATGATGGAATTTTATTGTAAATGGCAATTAGGGCATTGAGAAATTGATAATGCACTAGCTTCTGAGATTTTAAAATAATTGGAATGAATTGTAATGAAACCTACTACAATAACATAGGGTATATATATATATATATATCTATGAGATTTACAATGTTGGACATACTAAGCTTACAATGGGTCTTATTAGGTATGTGAGGTATAGAGGCTTTTGTGGACTAAATATTTGATACAAATGTCCCTTTTTTAATTTGATGTTTCATCGAGAACACATCACAAGGCTTAGTTTGGTTGATAATTTTATAATTGGAATTCATGTGAAAGATTTAGGAGGTTGGGATATGAGAGTGATCATTGTATAAGACTATTCAGGGCATGTTTCCTTTATTTTAGAGCAAAGCATAAGTATTTTTCTCCTTTCTGAAACATCTATTGAAAATGCAGGGAATATTTTTTACACCTTTGACTGACTGTTACATGTGTTCTGTTGTATTTTTCTTATGAACATGGAATATGTTCGACCAGTTGATGAATATGGTTAGAGGGAGTAATTATGTTTTCCACATTTTGTATAAATTTACTATGTTCAACTATTTTTTATAATTTAAAATTTATGTATGTCTTGAAAGCATTTAGAGCGGAACATGAACGGATTGAATTACCTGATCAAAACCCTTTCTCTCACTTCCTCATTTTCTTATATTGAAATGTTTATTTTAGTAAATAGATATATTTTATTCTTTTCACAGATAGAAGTATATTCTAAACAACCACATTCTTGTCATGCATGTGACTATGTCCCCACTCTATAAACATTGATTGCTATAATGATTTTCTTAATGTATCATGATTCTTTATTAATGACTTTTTTGTACATGTTTATAGTATGAATATCTAGAGAACAATTATCCATATGTCATTTATTTTTATGATTAATATTCTAGGATATGTATCATGGAGGGGCATCATGAATTCTGTTGATGGGTTCTGGATGTATTTTAGCATGGGTAAGATAATTTTTGGGTGCATTTCATACTACTTTGATTTGCTAAAGTTATATGATTTTATTCAGTATACCCTACTGTAATATAATTTGTCCTTTAAAATGAATGGAATTGATTCAGTATTACTTCTATTTGTTCAGAATTACTTTATATTTCTAATCAAGTGTGAAACCATCCATTTTTTTAGGAGACATAATGAAATATTTAACATATTTATCACTTATGATAATTGTTAATAAAAATATAATTGATATCAATCATATATACTATATATGGGTGGATTCTTTCTACGTGTCACCTAGCCATGCTTCCAATTAAAACTTAATTATTCATTACTCCTTCCAAAATAAATCATGTTTTATTTTACAATAATGAAGAATGTCCATAACTGTTTGGTTTTACGTAGTAATTATGATAGGGACCACGATGACTTAAAGCATTTGGTTATTTTTTATGTTAAAACTATGTTCAATTTTCATCATTAAAAATTATTGGAAGAGTATTATCACTCTTTTAGTAATGTCCAATTTAATTTATCTAATCCCTTTATTTTTTTCGAAGTCCAAGTGATTAAATACTACAAACAAGAGATAAACAGTCCTTTAAAACAATATATATCATATAAACTGAATTTGTGGAATCTTTTTTATGAATTTTGTGGAATTATTTGAGGAGGATCTGATTTAATTTCTTATCACAATACCTCCGTCATAATGATGTTTAAAAATCCAATTTCTATAGAAAAACTGGGTAGCAGGTAGCTGATTTTTTTACAAAGGTTTGAGGCTATATTTCTTAAATAGGCTAAGAATAATACCGGGATTGTTCAGTTTTAGCACAATGTCTAATTGAACATATTTCAGTAATACGAGTTGGAGATATTTGTGAAATTAATTCTTTTTATTATTTTGTGTGTTCTTGTTTACATAGATTTAGGAATAAAATTCTGAACAGTCTTGATTTCCCCAATGGCATCTCTTCCATTTTCTCCCACCCATGCTTCACTAGGATACTAAAAAATGTAAACCACTATGGAAGGTTCCTTCATGTACAACCACTCCACACAGCTATCTACACTTGACATGAACAGGTTCAGAACATACTCTCAGTCTTCCTTCACACTCACAGTGATGTTGACTCTTATCATGTAGTTATATCATAAGTATTTCATTTTATCACATCCATGTATGTGGGTATATCTATTTATGTTGAAGCAGATTTCAGTTGCAGGTACTTTTACAGTCTCTAAATTTTTTATTATTTTAATTTATTCATTATATTTATTTTTATTCTTTTAATTTTTCAAATTTTATTATAAATAGAACTAGCTAAACATGTTTGGTAACCCCAAATATTCCTATTTAATCATCTTAATGAAATATTTTATCTTTGTAAATTCGTAACTATCTAGGTATTTCTTTAATCATATTTTTTATTTGATAGGTGTTAATTCATTATTGTGGTGTGTTTTCCCCCATTCATGAAACTGTCATAGTTTTTGATGTTTTTTTTGGGTTATGCTCAAAGATGGGTTCATATACAAGTAAGCATCTATTGAGTTGATAAATTGTTGAGTGTTAATAATTCATTGGAGGATATTGAAAATTTTCACCACTATATAACAGAGTAGTCTAAAAATGCATGTGGTCTAAAATATATTATTGGTGAAAAAATTAAAATCATTGTCATGTAATTAATTTATAATATGATAATGTTTTTTGGAAACGAAACGACACAACAAATCCTGATATAGATGGCTTTGGTGTGCACACTTTTTTCTTCATTATTTACGCACTGACCTTTTTTGTTTCACTATTTCTGTGTTTTTTGGATCCATATCAGAGTGATTATTGGAAACTCAGTACAATACTATTTGTTAAATTAATTTACTAATTGCAATAATTTAAATTGTTTTCTCCAATTAAAATTTAATTAATTGTTTTAAAAAAAGAAAATAATTTTTATTTTTTCAATATGATCAACTTATGTGATTGATTTTATAATCATTTTTTATAGATGTTGTCTAAATGAACCTAAATGTTGGATTTTATAATGTTTTCTTGTTAATTTACATTGATATTTCATGTGAAATGATATTGGTGTTATTGTTGGTACATAGAAGGATGGCATGTACAAGGTATGTGATTTTGTAAAGCAATTAAATTACATGAATATTTCCTGTTCAAGAATGAATTTATACTACGTGATAGAATTTGTCATTAATCCCTAAATTTAAAGTTTTTCCTCGATGTTACATGGCTTGTGGAATGTGAATATCATCATTTTTTTCTTATTTCTTTTTTTATGTTGAATTGCTAGTTACTAGCTTAAGAGGTTCTATATGTAGATTCCCATAGTAAGAAACCTCAACTCTCATGTTTGATTTATACAAGTTCCATATAGTTCCTGTCAACCGTTTTTTTAACTCGCATCTTTCATTTCCAAAGGATTTCGGTCCCCAATTTCTAGAGGCTGACTAAAACCATAAAAATAAATGTGTACTTTATAAAAGCTGGTTGTGGCCTCTAATTTTTTTATGTTTTTTGTTTTGGGATGTTGGGATTTACCGTCAATGTTTTATGTTTATGCCACCTTTTACCTATGAAAAATGATCTTAGAACCCAATGACTGGTAAACAATAAATAGATTTTAATGTCACTAAATCAGGAAGTTTCTGATTATATGTATCTTTGAATGCTTTATTATTTCATTCAATTATGAATTAATTGGATATTTTTTCAATGAAACCCATGATCAAGGACCTTCCATTATTTTAACTTCCAAAGATGAAAAATATATGCGATAAATAAAAAACCATTTTGGATAGTTTCAGATTTTGGGTTTAATTAGATCTGGTTTTATTGACTAGAAAATTCATATTTTATAATCTTTTATCCATGTATAATAAGTGTTTTGTACAACGTTCTCTAATATGCAATTACTGTATAATATAAAATATATTTTTAGAATTATAAAATATCTTGAATATGGATGAAATTATTTAATTTGTATTTTAATCAATATTATGGAATCTAAAATATTTTCCTATGCATTATATACATTTTTATTTATAATCTTTAGTTATAATGTGTCTCAAATCTAAAATATATGTGACAAAATTAAAAAAAATAAACAGTATAAAATCCACACAATTTTTATAATTATATATTATCTAATCTAAAATTTAGGTTTATAAAGTGTATATAACATGAAGAACTTATAAAATTTGGAATCTATGTTTGTTAACAGTGACCATTAATTTGGATTATTTTTATACATTTTTCATGAAAATATATTATTTCTTAATGATTTTGGTATCTCCATAAATTTATTCGTAATAATGATTATAGTATAATAGATTATTTATGTTATTTTTCTCAATTAATGGGTCTCACATATCATTTCTTATTATACATTATTTTATCCCGGATAAGTAGATTTTTTATTGATTCCATTTCTATTTACATAAATTTATTTACAATGATTTTGTGTGTTTTCCATGATATTGGGTGAGTTGTAAAATAATTCAACTACGATGAAAATATTACTGAAATATGAAAATTGATTTTGTTTTTTTTTCACAATAAATACAATGTATATTGTAAATGGTGATAGGGGAGTAATTACAAACCTACAAGTAAAACATGTAACATACATACCTGTAAATTCCTTCTTTTTTAGTTGGCATGTTTTACAATTGTTTAGAGCAACCAATCATTAAATTTTATTTGTCTTCATATTCCTCCTATGACATTATTCATCTTCAATATTAATGGTTTTATGTAAATTATTCTTAAGACTCAAGGTATAAATATTCGGCAATTTGATTTCATCATTTCTAGAATTTGAATTATATATTTCAATCATTTTATCATTAATGTATTTAATTTTTCTTTCTTGAATGTCCAATATAAACATTTATTCCTAAATAATTTTATTTAAAAAAAACCTCTATGTTTATAATGTACAAAAAAATTTCTCAACTAGTTTTCCCTTGTTATGTACCATTTATTTGTGTTCAAATTATGTTTAATATTAATATAGAATAATAATATCTCAAAATAAGATTTTTTTATTGAAAATTACCATTGATAAATACAGTCGTGAGAATTCACGGGCATGTATTAGTATTTTTTAATTGTATCTTTATTAACTTCCATTTAAATCATTTGTGAAAAAATAATCACATTGCTTCTTTAGACATTGGTTTGTAATACACATGAAAAATTACATCATATCCCCCTTCAGAATGGGATGAATGCAATTTTATATGATACAATGAATCCATAGATTTATTTATGTGATAAAATATCATATATATACTTTATATCCATCATAATACCCAACACTGATAGGTGGTAATTGAATAACGAATGACATCGGTTTGCGAGGTGGCAGTCTGTCCTATACGTGAATGATGATTTTGTAATAAATTTCATGGATGTTTAGTTTGTTGTAGGTCCTGATAGTAACATTAAAAAATATCATTATATGAAAGATAATTATTATTTTTATATAATCATGTATTAATACTAATTTCATGACTTGGAGGAAGAAATAAAATAATAACGCTCGTTTAAAATGAGAAATCTTCTTCTGGTCACATCCAAAGGATTGAACAAAAACTCTTACAAGAATGAATTTATATCAAATATATGGAATCTTGGATGATATAAGAGATGTGTTTATGTTATTTTTATATTTATTGGATGGGAAACCCCCATTTTTTATTTATTTATAAGAGGATTGGTGTTTTATAAGTAAGTCTAGTGGCATAGTTGTAATTTTTGAAATGGAAAAGGTGTACCCTCATCTTCAAATATTTAATTGGGTTTTAAATAGATTATTATAGATAAATATAGATTATAAGGTTTAAATATTTACTTTAAAAATACTTTAGATAGTTTTTTAATTATTTTAATGGATTATCCATTTTGTATAACCCCCATGTAATCTTTCGTTTAACTATACTACATTAATCATATTTTTATATTTTCACAATTATTAATTGGAAAAAATTATATTAAATAATTAGATAATATAAAATATTATTATACAAAATAAGGAATCAATTTTTAACAAATTGAATACATATTTGTGGATTAATCCAATTTAAAATCAGTCTTTCCAACACGATGAGAAAGCTGATTTTCAAAAAGAAAATATTCAAAAGTTTATAATGTTTTCATTTTCAAAATCAATATGAAGATGATTCTAATGACCTGTATTAGATTAATATTTATATAATTTAACTAATTTACATTTCAACCAAATTAATATATAATTTAACTTCAAAAAAAATTTAAAAAAAATAAATATTTAATTAAATTTAATTATTTTTAAGTATTCAACAAAAAATAAAAAATTCCTAAAAAATAAAAAATATTCACCCTAGAATATTTTTTATATTATGATTTAAGAAATTAATATTTATTTCACTAAAATACTCATAAAGACGTATAAATTAGTTATAAAATATGTTTGTAAAAAATGACTAAATTTCCTTTTTGAAAAATACCCTTTTTCTCAATCATTTATTTTTTATTCAAATGTTTCTAATATTTTTTATTATAAATATATAACCATAGATTATATTTTATACTTGTGTAATACCAAAAAATTTAAATATTTAGTTTTTTATATTCATACCCTCCTATTTATCATCTATGTTATAATGATAATGTCTACATTATAACATTTAAAGAGAGTATGTAGTTTCTCTCAAATCTAGTGTTGCGTGCATTATAAGATTTCAATGATATTGAATTTATTTTAAAAAATTAATATATTATACATCCATTGTATTTTATATTACATTCTACAATTGTTATTTGTTTCATAACATAGTACCAAAAATGATGATCATATTTCTAAATCTCATGGTGTTAGAGTATAAGACATATATTTACACATAATCCTTTATATAATTCCCCTAGAAATGGTAAATTGAAGATGGTTTGAGCTCAAACACTTAAAAAAGGAAGTAAATCTATGATTGATAATGTGTTATGTTTAATTTTTTTTTAAAAAATAATATATATAGAAATATTTGATTAAAAGAGCCCTGAAATCGAGATAGAAAATAAAAAGAAATAGTAGCACATAACAACTCATGGTAGGAGATCATAGTATCATAAAAAGACCAACATGGAAGCATGAAGAATATATCGTTGATTGAAAACAAATAAAAAAAATCATAAAACATGGAATCATAGAATTTTAATATTACATAACATGGAAATATTGAATAAGCATAAGAATAAGAAATCATAACATTGTGAGAAACCCAAATCGTGCCCAATCATTTATGTTTCGAACAAATCCAATCATCTCCACATATTATGAGGTGACAAAAAACAATAATGAACATGAATTACATCATTATATAATTATGTAAAACATTAACCAATTATTTATAATATGATATAAGACCCCATTAGTCATAAAATGATAAACTATACATATTTAAGCCACATGAAATCCATAAACAATTGGTCATTGAAACCCCATTGGAATGAAAATAGGTTTCCAATCATTTTCAAATTCACTCTCATTCCATTAAATATAGGTAGATCAATGTAATAAAACAAATAAATATCCAAAAATTAGTATAAAAAATCTATGTGATGATCATGAGAATATATTAATAATAGATTTACAATAAGAGGTTCATTTGAGCATTGATGTGATGTCATAAATAGAGTTATCATAAATCATTTCTATCATTGTTGTAAAATTTAATGTTTCACGGAACATTTACCCATTTATATCAATAATGTGAAAGGAATTATTTCAAAATATCCTTTTAAAATAATCTATAATAATTGAAAAATAATGTTTTAGAAAATAAATTATTTGCTGAAAAGGTTTCAAACCTGAATAGATGTGCCTTTTTTTTCTTCTAATAAATGTTAATGAAACCCCAACATCTGAGAAAGATTTCAAAATTTACAATTTTATAAAAAAACATAACAAAATATATAATTATTTTAGAATATTATATATTTATATATATATTAAGTTAATAATTTAATATTAATGGTAATTAAATTATATATATGTAAGAGAAATAATTTTTATTATGGATGATATTTATTCATAGTAATATTATAGTTTCATAATCATAGAATCGAGCACAAATTATATCATTATATGATTATTTAAATATATCATACATAAATATAAAATAAATCAATTAAATAATGAATTATACACTATAACATTTATATAATAATTTAACCAAGGTAAAAAAATATACTCATAAAAATGAACTTGAGTCAACAATACCCTTAGTATGGATTACCAAAATGATGGACACACTCTAGCCTCTAATATAATTATAATTTAATCATCGAACATATATTAAAATTAATTATTCATATTTATAACCTATTACTTTAATCCTTTAAAATAATTTATTATAAATTTATAAATAATTATGTAGTAAAATTTATCATAGGTTATTGTAGTTTTACGAATTTCCATATTATGATTTTATTTACTATTCCATGTTTACAATATCATTTTATATATATGGTTAAAACTATTGGAATGGATGTTCCATAAGTTTTTATCACATTTTTGGTTCATTCCATTATATTTTTTTATTCTCTATGATAGAACCCATAATGAGATTTTTCAATAATTATTAATTAACTAAATGTGGTATCTTAATAATGCATAAAATATTTTTATTACCATCCCATAACCAAACTCAAAAAAAAATTTACACTTTGATTTTATAAATTTCTTGTATAAAAAAATTTATACCATTTAATATGTTTTTAAAAATATATATTGAAATTAATAATATTTTCTCACTATAATCATTTTAGTCAATTAAAATTATAATTGCCACTTTTTAATATTAATATTTATAAAATTAATAATTAATCATTATAGAATTGTAAAAATATCAAAAAATTTATATTTTCTATTTAAATTCATTTTTAGAGACATCCACGTATGGAATTAATAGATAATTAATCACATCATCCATGGTGGTAGTCCAACCAAATTTAATTTTTTTTAATGCAATTTTAAGGAAAAATGGATAACCAAAGTTCACACACAAGATACCACTATGTACTGAAAGAAGTCACAAAATGATTAAAAAATAGACTAAGGTTACATGAATCAACTACACAATAAAGTTCCCATTATAGCGTACTAACCTACATATCTGGGTCCTCTCTAATAAGCTCTTCAAGGTAAGTGATCATCCTATCCATTTTCTGAATGAATTCCTCTATGTTTATTTTGCTCTGGTTAAAGCTGCGGGCAAAAATTCGATCTTGTTTATCTATCCATGCTTCTTGCTCCTCGTTGGCTTCGACTTGAAACCTTCTTGAATAAATTATTTTAATCTCCTCTTCTGATATATTGGTCCAGACAGCCTTTTCTAGCATTTCTTCCATGGAGTGCAGGATAAGTTTCAAGCACTCTGCATACTCTTCCTACCTGTCTATTATTTTCCGGCTTGGTGCTTCACTTTCCCCATTCTGAAGGCCTTTGTTTTCCCTATTTCTTTCCTCCTTGGCTGACCTCGTCTCCATCAGTTTTGGAAAGTGGGAGTAATCTTTATGTCACATTGGTTTTTTCCCTTGGACCATTATGCACTTCCCCGAGTCTCAAATTCCTTTTTCCCATTCTTCCTTATAGGGCTATGAGATTCCCCTTGATGTTAGTCCGTGATATCCACTGGGAATTGGCTATAGTTGTCATCACCTTATGTATCTGCCGCATGAGTTAATAGTGGCTCGTGAACATCCAGACTTTCAAATCGGTTCTTCAACTTGAACTTTAATCCTTCTCCTTCTTTATTCTCCAAACCATTTTTCTTCCCCCCATTCCCAGGCTTCTTGTATATTCTAGATTAACCACCAAGGGTGTTTTGGTTTGAGGGTCACAAGACACCCCGGGACATGACCTTATCAGTATTGGACTGCCTTACTTGCGTGACCAGCACACGCATCTCTATTCCACTTGGATGCTCATATCCATAACCCATAAATTGGACTTGAGTATTTGAATTCTCTAGAAAAAACCATTGAGGATCCTTATAATTGGTAAGATCAACCTAGGTTTCTCCACGCACCGTATCTCTAATGATTTTAGTTGGTGGAACCAGATGCATAACCATTCCATCCACTACACTTCTTTTTAGTGATCCTTAAATTGGAATTATAGCATTTAAGTCATCCACACAACTACACAGAGGCACAAAATCTACTAACTCTACTACTTGCGATGGACCATCAACTACCAGATCACATTTCTGTCTTCTAAATATGTCTGAGACTTTTGGTTCTATCTACCTGGATGTCAGAGATTTCTGAATAGCATGTGCACCCACAACAAGGAGTACAGGACCAGCAAAGGTCTGCTCAGGCCCATAAACCATTTAGATTTCAATAGTATTAAAACATGCCACATTCACCCTACCTTAACAATAATGTGGGCCCCAAAAAAACACCGAGATAAGGGAGCCACCATCTCCCCTAATAATCTTCTCACAGGGACCCTTACTACCATTCTCATACCTACTGCGGCATACAGAATCTAGATGTCCGAGCTAGCCACATGATTAACTGTAATCATACCACAATTCATATACAACAGCCTTCTTCCATCGAAGCTCCACACCTACTACATTCTAGACCCATTCCATCAGTTCCTTCAAAACGACAACCTCATCGCATATACAAGGGAAAATGGGGTGGAAAACAACTTTCGTTCGACTATCGGAGCACTAGAATCTCCCTACGAGGTTTCCAATTACATACAAGATAGCAGGGTTTTAAAAGGGGAGAGGAATTCTGGGAAGACTAACCCATATTGTTGTCATTGGATAATCCCTCTTCAAGTAGAAATCAAATGACCAATTACATATTCTTTAGATACCCTCCATTAAGAGGATCCATAAGCTTCTCTAGATTTATCATTTGGTACGTCCAAAAACCATAGAAAATGTGTAACTATATAAGGGGGGTTTTTGATATATTTTTTTAGTTTTTATTATTATAAAGTGAGATAATATGGGATCATGTAGGGGTCCTTTTATAATTTAGAGTAGTGGTATTTTCATAATATTTATTTTCTAATATTAAAATATAATTCTCTTTTAAATATGAAATTAGATCCAATATATGACAATATTGGACATTTGATATTATTTGTTGATAAATACCCTATACATATGTTTATATATTTGGGATCTATGATATTTAAATACATAAAAACCTATTTTAACAATTTTACCTCATTTATCATTGTCGTGGTAACTTCATTTCACCTAGGTAAATAATATTATCTATTATAATTAAATTTAAAATTATTTGATAATTTTTATTTTTATTCATAATATGAAAAATATTTTATTATTTTCAATTTATATAATATTAATATATTAATTATAAAATAATTAACAAAATAATTAAAAAAAATTAATATAATAAATTTTAATATATATATATATATTTATTTATTTATTTAAAAATAAAAATGATTTTATGAAACAAATTATGCATGATAATGATTTCAAAGTATATAAATTATCGGATATATTTATAAATTTTTATTGATTTGTACTCTTTCAATATAATATCAAAGTAAATCTATATAAATATAATAAAATAAATGTAATTTCCCTCCTCAAAATTACTAGAAATTTAGAGGACATCCAGGGGTGATCATATATATTTGGTAATCCATTGTAAACATCATTATATAATGTATAAGAATACTAAAAATTTATATCATATCATATTATTTAGATGAAAATAGAAAAATAATTATGTTTTTATATCCTCCGGCAAAACTATTTACACCCTATATTTTTAATTCCATTGGTATAAGGGAAAAATATTATGTTTTATATAAAAGATATAAAATGATAAATGTGTGTCCTCATTAACCAAAATATTTGTGTGGATAATTATAGTAACATCGACTACCATAAAGAATCATTATTGGATGATATGTTTGATAACCAATATTGAGATGAATTCTCTCACTATAATCTTCTTATTGAATATTATTTACCATCACCAAAAAAACTACTATAACCATTTTTCTCCAATATTGGGATACTCATATTTATACATCTTCATACTACATTAACTAAATGAATAGATATACGTATTATCAACAATTAATATTTTTCAATCCATTTTATTTCCCAAACAAGACCAAAGGGAAAGTATTAGTGGATTCTAAGACAATGCAACCATCACTAGAAGAATCACATTTAGAGAGGTAAGTATTTTTTTAATAGGTTCTCAATATCCATATAGATAATCCAATGTGTGATATACACATTGATAATTCTTTTATAAGTATATCTAAAAAGTTGATAAGGGGAATAAATCATAATAGGGTTAGTTAATGACTTTTTATTTCCTCATTAAAAAAATTGTCGTTTCTTTACACAGTAATTCTATCATAAGGATAAAACGATAATGAGTAAAAGACCATGAAGTCACAAAATAATTACGATTTTCCTTGAAAATACCACATTTTTAATTTAAAATCAAATGTGACATTGAGATGATTTTTTAATAAATCAACTATGAGTGTAGTATTAACAATGGAGGAATCAGTCCAAATACTACACTATAAATAGAATTTGATTTCACAATAAACCTCAAATTCATTGTCATATAACATTCATTCCTCAAAAAATGGTTTATTATATTCATTGTATAATCTAGTTATAGCTTTATACAACATATATTAGGATGATTCAATCGTCTGGATTAAATATCGATTAGTTTTCCTTTTATTTATGTCCTTAATGTTTGAATAAATTAATGACACAAACTATAGTCTTTATAAATCCTGATTTTCTTCATAAAAAAATATGACATATAAATTTTATAGTATCTTTTTAATATGTTTCAATCAAAACATAAATCTTAAAATATCATATTTATTGATGGTGCACTAATTTATTCCTCCCAGATGAAAAAAATCATAGAAAGTCCATTATATATGAATTTTTGTTGGAGTATGTATCTAAATAATATTTATATAACCTTAATTTAGAGTGTGTATGATATTTTTAATTAATGAATAGAATAAGTCAGTTTAAGAGTATAATGTATTGTAGCCCATCCTCAAAATTGTATAGGAATTTTATTGTGGGACCATGTTGTTGTCCCCTCAATTATGCCACAAAGGCAGTCTATGTAAATATGACACACCATAATAAAAAAGAACATATAATAGATGTATGAATTGTATTAAGTGCATATATATATTTTTATATATCCACACATGAATTAACATTGATATTATACAACCATTTTATATATGGAAACATCAATGCCACCACAATAAATTATGATATAGAGGGCTTGAAATTGATAGAATTGAAGAATTTAGTTTTATTACTCTTAAAGGAGTCAAAAATATAATTATTTGGGATAACCCATAAATATTCATATCACAACAAATTCAAAATCATGTAACATAAATTTATGAGGAGAATTTAACAATGAATTATTTCTCTTGAGGAATTAGTTAGGGTCAGTCATGGGTCTCCAATCAACCACATCGGTGACTATTCAATATGAATTTAAAAGGAGAAGATAAATGTGACCCATTATTAATGAAAATTATGTTATAAATTTTAAATTAGTTATATTTAAATATCAAATATTTTACCATAGCCCATATAGTACATTTACAATATACTAATTTTTTCTAATTTGGGGAGTAATGGGTTGAAACCCCTAATGTATAATTAGATTATTTTTGGAACATATTGGTTTGAAGGAACATGTTAAATAATTTAAAATATAGATGATGATTTATTAATAAATTCAATGATTTATATTTATATAAAAATAAAAAAAATTAATAAAAAAATAATATATAGAATATTGGATATAAAAATAGAGAGACCTTTCCAGGAGAAATATTTCAAATTAGATTCATGATTTGATTTGAATGGTAGAATATTATCGAAGTATTTGTTTTGTGATTATAATTATTGATGAAAATAAACACTACATGTGCTGTAGATAAACACCACCATTAGTGTATATTTGTATTATCTTTATGTGAAGAAGGAAAGCGCCAACAACTATAGTAGTGAGTTACCCATGACAAAAGAATAGTGAGTACATTAATACATTGTGGTAGAAAACTATGAGGGTCTATTAAAATGCTAAAAAATGTAATTTAGTTAGATTTAGAAAATTTCTAAATGGAATCATTTTCACACATTCTCATAGGACTATCCTAGTTTGGGTAAACCACATTAGAAACAAATCATTCAATTTACTCGTTTCATCACTATATAGTAGATATATGGAGAGGAAATTATTTATTTCATAATTTGAGAGAACAAAATTCATATACATTAATTAATTGTGTTATAAAAATCTCAACCATGATTTACCCACATCAAAATTTAATTTTTTTAGTGATCAAATAACTGTTGTTAGAAGGTATGGTTCAAAATGTTTCTCTATTGAAATCATTGAATCATTTGTCAATAATAATAGTTTTCTATATTTTAAGGGACTAATTTGTAAATATATAAGATAATTTTAAAACATTACTTCAGTTCCCTTGGAAAAGATGTTTAAAAATATATAATTTTTTGAATCACTGATAATTCCAAAAGTGGAGAATTTATGGGGTGATATAATCAAGAATTGGAAATAGATTCCAAATCCATAAATGGTTTATGATGTTATATAGTTAGTACCATTATTAAAAATGATAGTAATTAGAAATATTCTAAATATATGTGGGAAAATATTCTGAATTTTTATGATGAAATTTAAATGTTAGAGAATAAAGTATTCATGTTTTGTTAAAAAAATATATGAAAATTTACGAATGAATTTATGTGGGATAATTGATATATTTTTCAATAATATAAATTTTCATGTTAATGATATACGGTTACATAGTGGTGATATTAATTATGATATGATCGTAAAGAGGATCATCAGAGGGATTCATCATAATATTAGTGAAAATATTTGTACTAGAATACCATTATCTAAAAGATATTTCTCCATATAGTTTGTATAGTAATATTGTGGATTATAAGATTAGAAACAATGATAATATATGTAGAACTAGTGAATTTACAAAATAAGTGGATTTTAATTCCCTAAAAATGATTTTAGCTATGGATACTTTCATAGATGATAAATTTAATGAACTGATGTAATTTTCTTCCTATGTTATTAAATGAGGAAGATAAATATTTATGGATAAACATCCTCTTACCTCTTTAATTTTTCTTATAATATGATATATTGAAGATAAATGTGTCAAAAACATCAAAAATGATAATAAATAATAAATGAATCACTAAGAAGATGAAAAATAAAGGTTCAATGAGTTTTCATTGGAGGTACCTTAAAAGGAAGAACATTGTTTCTAATGAAGGTGATTGTTCACATGAATTTGTTGTAGAAGAAGTATACATATGTAATTATGATGATGGGTTGAGGGGTTTTACAAATATTACAATAATATTATATATTGATCATGATTATGAATAATTCATTGGAATGGTTTATTTATAACAAAAACATGAGGAGGCCATTGAAGTACATGTTGTTTGGAGAAAAAGGGGGATTAATTCTATGGCATGGTGAGAAGTTTTATATTCTAAATGAAACAACTGTAAATATAAACGATATATATAGTCCTAAATTGAAAAAATCAAATCTATAATTTTAGGGAAGTCGTTGAAGTTAGAATAACTAACATATATGGTTATTTAAAGAATAAAAATCATTGATTATTGAGACAACCACCAATGAAAATGCTAACATAATTGAGGATATTTAAGAGGAATTTTTGAACATTTACTTGAACAATAATCACTAAGATAAACTATTATCACTATAAATTATGATAGTAAAAATAGAAGAACCATCATCAACTCATGTTAACAGAATATCTATGGAATAATATATTTTAATTCTTCAGGTTTATCTATTAATGGAAAAAATAAAATTGGTGGGGTAAAAAAACCATAGAAAATAACACCCTAGAAGAAGGTGTATCATTAAAACACTAGAAAGAAAACTACCTATGTGTCTATGAAATATTCAAACTCCTCAAGAGTCACATTGTTGTACTTTATAAATATGGATCACATGTTTTATGTGCTATATATTTCCTAGAGGTCCCTCTAGGATAAACACCAATCCAAATTATAAAGTAGGATATTTTATCATTTTTTTATTTTTGTGATTATTTTTGTTTATTAATGCTTTAGGTATAATGAAATTAATTAGACTTTGTAATTACAAAAAGTTTGCTTTATAATTATATAAATTAGACAACATATAAAATAGATCTTTTACCCAAACACATTGAAACAAAAAAAATTTAGTCATCCAAGAAGAATAAAACATTATAGATTCTTATGTCAAGAATGTGTTCTAACAACCATAATGATTCATAAAATTAAAATAATATTAGGGAAAAATTTAAAATATTGTTTTAAATGAAACAAACATTTAAATTATTTGGATAATATATAATCAAAATAAATAAAATATCAATGTAATGAAACACCTCTTTGTGAATTAAAATAAAAACATTAAAGGTTTAATTCATTTTGAGAATGATGAGGTTTTTATGATTTTTGGTTCTAGTTTGATATTTATTTGAGGAAGAAATATTATATTATCTCACATTATTTTAATGATAATCATAATCATTATAATGTTATCTAATTGTTTTAATATTGACACATGGATGAATTCAATAACAATTTAGGTACTATAAAATCCTCTGATGGTTCAATTATTTTATAGGGAAACATATGGTAATTTATACCATGTTGGGGGAAATTTTTTTATCCAAATAGAAGTAAAACATGAAATGTAATAGTCATATCAATAATTTGAAAAACAAATATCATAAATAGTTTGTAAATAGTAGTGGAAAACATATTATTACCTATTATATATGTGATCACACACAAAAATTTGATTCACGTAAATGGGGTGAGATTTATTGGAAGCCATATAAGATAATGAATATGAAGTCCAAAAAATATCCTGATATGTGTGTGTGGATATATATGGGACAATATGGCACACATAAATAGAAGGAAAATGTACTATATGTTGTATTATTATTATTTTATCACGTTAACATGTATAATACCTATCAAACATTGAACCAAGGTGTCTAGATCAATCAATTAATATCATGGGAAAGCTAAAAATATTCCTAGGGTCAAAATTCAGAATCCTTATACTGATAATGGGGTAGAGTTTTAAAAACATTATTTTAAAGAATATATAAACAATTATATAATTCAACATCAAGGTTATACAATTAAAACACCTGTAAAAATTGGGTATCGGAAGGAAGGAATCACATTATCAATAAAAATTCTAGAATAAAGTTTATAGAATACTAGAAACTATAAAATATTTAAATAATTAATTCATGTAGATTTTAATATCTCTAAAATATTACTTATATTTGATAATAAATGGATGACTCCATATAATATTTTCTTTAATAATAATCATACACTATATTAGTTATGATAATATTGGATTAATTATTTTATAATTAATAAGAAGAACATTATAAAATTTCAAGATCTGGGTGATCAAGACATATTTCATTTATACTCTTTAAAGATTAAATCAAACATGTGATATAATGAGATTTACGATACAAATATCGAGCGATGTGACATTTTGGTTGTTGATAGTGTTGAAGTGAAAGCATCCCATGGGAAGGATTCACATGGAAAAACAAATTTCTAAATAAGAAAGTAATGAAGGAGTGAAATTATTAGGTGGAGTTATAATGAATAAAGCCCAATATGAAGAACAATCTTATTAAAAATAATGATCAGAAATATTAGTTGGGTGTTGAATATAATCTACAGATGCTAAAATTACTAAAAAACATTTTGGGGGATCACGCATCCCTATGTGAAATCTAGAAGACAAGAGGCTAGGTTTCATGTTACTGAACTATCAATAGTGGAACTAATGTTGTTTTTAAATATTAATGTGTTGTCATTTCAATTAATTCAAAGAATACGGATATTGGCTAAATAGAAAAAGAAATATACTTATGATGTTATCGTATTGGTAGGTAATAATAATTTCATTAAAATAAAGTGGTTGTTTCTAAATGATCATATTGAATATGGAAAAGTAATTTGGGACAATGAATTTCTTATGGGAAAGGGGTATTCCCAAAATAATTTAATTTACATTTATGTATCATTTCTAATAGAATTATAACATGAAACTATTCAGTTATTGTAATATATAGAAATTGAAATGTTTTTCCATGTATTTATAATGGTTATTAAATTAGATCCAATGAATGGTGTTCTTAAAATAAAATTTAATATTGATCAACCAGGAGGGTTTCATGTAGATGAAGATAAATTCGTTATTTTTGGCTAAATAATGCTTTATATAGACTCAAATAATCACATAGATCATTGTATTCTTAGTAAGACTTGTGTAAAAAAATTAACTACTATGGAAGTCGATTTAATCCCAAAATTTATATCATGATGTGGAATAACGTTTTCTAGATGGTTCTTATCCATATTAATGACATAGTTTTAGGAGGCTCATATAAAAACCAATGTTACCAATTTTATGAACATATGAATTATTAATTAGATATGTCTCTAATTTGTGAAATATATTTTTTTTCATCTATCAAACTTATAAATTATATACAATATTTATCTTAGAATCCCATTATGCCAAGAAGGTTTCAAGAAGTTTCCATATTGAAGAATCACACCCTAAGGATCCTTTGGTGAAGTCAATATTGAAATTATCGAAACATGAGATGGTAAAAAATGTTGATGTGACCATGTATTGCTGAACTATTTAGAGATTAATCTATTATTAACAATCGAATATATTTATTATTTTCTAATTTTCAAATGTCTCATTTATATAGTGATCCCAAGTATTTATAAATTAATGATATGATAATAATTATCTAATATATTTATTATATAATGGATAATTGTATATTATATAACAATTATGCACAAAATAATTTTTTTTTGGATTCACAAATACAAATCATGCCTCATTTGTACATGGAAAAAATTTACAACATTTACTGATTTTTTTCTTTGGAATTTATGTATATCATTGTAATGAAAAAAAGAAGGATTTCATATCATTGATAATCGCATAGGCTGATTACGTTACATTCACTAAAAATTATGAAAAAACAAAAATGAAGTATACAAAAACATGATGGTGTGGTTGTCACATTGATTTATCTTATTCGGATCAGGTTTGAATAATCAAGTGTGACCATTATCATTAAAAATCATATCCGACATAAACATACTAATTACATTGAGTTCAAATATCATTTAATAAAATGATAAGGTGTTGAAAAGTATCATGATTTGGTAATATGTGTCAAATAATGATTAGATTAATGATATATTTAAAAATGAAATACCCAAAGTGGTTTTTTAAAAACATAAGATGGCTCTTGTAGTGAAACTATATTTTTCCAAAAAATTAATTTTGGGATAGACCCCGATCCACATAGTTTTTTCCATAAGCATGGTATGTTTTCCTTTATCAATTTTTTGAAAATATAATACCATATTATTAAATTTCATGAGTAATATATTTTTGATTTTATTTCCCAAGGTTGAGAAATATTAATTTTTGGTTGATATGGGAAAAGAAATGATGAGATTGTGTCACTAAAAAATAGGGGGTTTCAATTTGTTACTGAACAAATTCAATAGTTTTCGTAAGAAACTTTTAATTAAAATCATTCATCTCATAGTGATCATCGCAAATTTGGGATTATAAATGAAGATTGCAGGCTCATTAATATTATTATTCAATGTGGTAGGAGTGATTGTAAAATATTTGGCAACCATTAAGGGATAAACTATTGGATAACATTTTATTTTATTATTAATTAGTTGTTCTTACTATCAACTAATATAAGGAATGTTAAGAAGATGTTTTTTCATAGCACATTCTCCCTATTTTAAAAGACTTTTTAATGTTGGACCCAACTATAGTCCACATGAATATACAAAAATCATATCCTAGGTAAGGATTCTATGACAAATTAAGATAACCATACTATAGAGTCATGTGTTAGGGATTTAATTACCTTTGAAAATTTAGAGTTACCCATTATATAGCGTTTATTCATGTGCACTATGCCATTTGGGTGTGGGGACATCCACACTACAGTTATGAAATGTGATGTGGAATGTCTGAAATTGGTAGAAGTAAATAATTCACCATTCTCACTCTTATAGGAGTCTACATAGAAACTATCTTGGCCATACCACATACTTTTTGAACATATCATAGTCGAAATCATATCACATCTAGTTAATAGGATGAGTTGATCATGAGTTATTTCCCTATGAGATGTTGATCTGGTTAATAACATGAGTTTATGCTACAACACCAATTACCATGTTATAGGATGTTCAAAAGAAGATATGGATTTAATAGAGTAATAATATTCATGAAACAATATATGATAGATTATTGATCCTACTCTTTTTAATATATGACCACATCACACATATGAAATTTTATATCTAATAATAAATTTAAA
Source organism: Viscum album (assembly GCA_963277665.1). NCBI lineage: Eukaryota > Viridiplantae > Streptophyta > Magnoliopsida > Santalales > Viscaceae > Viscum > Viscum album. Next base: position 409,798,200 of record OY728133.1, read on the forward strand.
TCAAGGGAGTTATGGGTTGTAACACCCTGGGTTTAATTAATCTTTTGTGGTGCATAATGCTATCAATTAAAAAGACAGAATATTTTTAAAATCTTGTAAGTTATATGATTCATTACAAACCATTGGATTTTGATTAAACATGGAATAATACAATTTTTTATAATATCATAGACAAAAATAGTGGGACTTTTTATAAGAGTATTAATTCATAGGATTTTTCCATATCTGATATAGAAGGTTGAATTTCATTGAAATATTAATTCCAGTAGACTCATTCTAACAACAAATTAATTATACCTCTATTGAATTGAAACACCCCAATTGGTTTATATCATCACTACATTTATGAGATGAAGGAAAGTATCAATATATGAAGAAGTGAGTTCTTTGTTAAAGATATGTAGTGAGTTCTCTAATTGTTTGTAGAAGTAAACAAGGAGGATCTCTTAGAATAGTCAAACATTAAAGAAACGATATTGAGTAGCTAGGTTTATAGACACATTTTTTTCACGCTCCATGGCCTAACCTAGTGATGGTGAAACATGTAAAATCTATCTAATCATATATTTCTTTAATCTATATTTGTTGGAACAATATTGATTAATTGAAGTGTTATTGAATGTGGAAGAATAATATTCACACTCAATACAAGATTTTTTCTAATTAATATCTACCCTAATTCACCCCTACCACCCACCCTTAGGGTGTTATCTTCTGTCCAGATCCCACATGAATTATTAGTAAGGACATGATAAAAATTATATTGGAGGATCACATTACCATATTTACTGAACATCTCATAAGAACAAATCCATTTTAGTAAATCAAAATACATTGATAATTGTATACATCCATAATGCATAATTTCAAGAAATTCACAAGTGTTTTTCAGGATGATAAATTCATCTTTATAATATGAAATGATAAATTATTTATTAAACCTACAAGAACATATACATTGTATGTAAGAGTATCAATCCACAGTAAAAGTGTATAACCAAATTTCACATACAATATCACTATAAAAACAGGTCTAAATATTTTATTTTACCATTAATTTATCATAATAATGGGGATATATTAATGATAAAACTTTCAATTTTAAATAACTAGTGTATAGAGAAAAACTATTATCATATAGTACAATAAGAGTTGTTAATTCAATCAAGACAAACTCTAGAGAAATTAAAACTAACTATGTTAAATGGGATTCTTTATTCAAGTAAATTTAATTGATTTTTTATCCTTTTAATTTTTTTTATTTTTCTCCCTCCCCAGAAGGTTTAACTTGAAGAAGAATGATTCTTGATGTTTTTCACATCGAGAATCACTCAAACCAATAAGAATTTTGATGAAAAATTAATTGATACTATATCACTGAAACATTCCAATGTTTTAATTTGAATATTGAAGAAATAATCCATGATAAATATCTATTATTGGATATGGAGTTATGAGATTCAGAACAATATGTGGAAAATAAGTAATAAAATTAGAACTGATCTCGACGATCGATTCTGATAAATTGGAGAATGATAAAAAAAATTGCATTATAAAATATATAGATTTAAATTCACCCAGAATAATATAACTAGCCTAATTTAATTAAAAAATAAATAATATTTTAATTTAATTTATGAATAATGGAGGTATAATAATGAAAAGATATCTCACTAATGAAAATCGAGATGAGCACCTCTTGACTTCTATTATACTCTATGTTGTTCCATCATCGAATGTCCATGGATGTCAATTTACATATATAGATTATGTATTTTTATTCATGTTTCTTTGTTCTTCAATAAGATCCTTGACAAAATTAACTCGGTCTTATCCTATTTCTAGAACACTTGCCTTAGCCCCTATGCATGATTAAATTGCATGTGACTTTTACAGAACCCATCTCACAACAATGGAATGCATGTGTGCATTTGGTACAAGGACCCATTCCAAGTATACTTCAAAAAAATTATAATAATTAATAAAATATTAAAATTATCAATATTTATATAAATATTACTTTTATAATAATATATATAATATTATTTTTGGTAAAAATATTAACAAACATTTATATATATATATAAATATTACTATTAATAAAAATAATATAAAAATAGTTTTTTTTAATATATACATTACAATTTCAAATATAAATATTTTTATTATTATAATTATTATTATATTTATATATTTAGATTATATTATTTAAGAAAGTAATTATTTTATAAATTATTATTATGATTTTTAAATTAATTTGTTATTATTTATTATTTTATTTATCTTATACTCTTCCCAAATATTCGTCATCTGTGAAGGCAGATATGATCATGATACTCTAGGTAGAGGGTGTGGTTTTGATCTCATTGATGGCATAGTGGTTTCTAAAGGGCACCTGTTGATGAAATCCATGACATCCACATGTATCCTTATTACTCATCATAGTGAGGAGTGGATTAGCCCCTGGTGGTATACTCAGTATGAGCAAAAATCTATGGTTTTGGGAGAAAACATGAACAATGGTGAAATCAAATCTGTAGGAATGATTCAAAATCAGACATCCAAGATATCAGATTGCCTCTTTGATAACTTTTGAGCTTCCAATTATTATCATCTTATCTGTAAATGCACTTCCCAATGACAATGGAAGTGAGGGATCAGTTCAATAGAAACGAGAATAGGTGGGGGTAGTATGGTTGAGGCGTTCTTCATCAGTGGAGGATCTGTTAGAGTCTTTATGTAGAAGCACATGGGCACCATTGGAGTGGATAGAAATAGGAGCCTTCATATTTTTTATATCTGAAAGAAGGTCGGGTTTGGGTCATCTCCAATCAAATATTTCCGACTGATTCAGTTTGATTTGGTTGTTCATAACTCGCACATGGTTTGGCAGTATCAATGGCTCCACTAATTTTTTCAACATGATTATGGTCATTATCATCAAAAATATTAGTGAGATTTGGGTGATCAGTAGTAGATCAGGCTCAGAAAAATGTGAATAAATTGTTAGGGTTTGATGTGGATGTGATTCGGCCAATGGTGGATATATTTATAGTGATAGGTTGTAGTGGTGGAACTAGGAATTATATTGGTAGCGGTAGTAGTAATCCCAATAAAAGATCAGAGGAACAGTCGATGCTTACATATAGAGGAAAATTACACTGGAATATCCCATGTTTTGACTCAAGAAAATAGTGGGTGCCCTACTCCATTAGTAGTGGTATCTTGACTAGTATGTGTGCTTCTAGTATAACCGACCAATAGAACTAAATACATAAGAAATTATTAATTATTAATTGTGATTTACAAAAATATTAAAACATTTAACACATAAAAAATATTTATTCAAAACCCACTCAATTAAATATTTTGAATCCCAATTTATAAGGTCAAATAATAAAAAGTTAAAACTATTTTATTAAATAAACTCAAATAATTTTTATTATATATTAATAAATAATTATTAAAATAATTATAAAATTAAAATACCAATATATAAAATTATAAAATAATAAAATTTAAGTCATATACGCTTAGAAATATTATAAAATATAAATATAATTAATTTAAATAAAAATCATAATATTAAAAGAATAAAGATAAAAAATAAAATAAATTTAAAAAAATTATAAAAAAATATGGCATAAAAATAGACTAATTTAAAAATCATAAATAAAAATTTATAGAGATAAATTAAAAATTAATTACAATGACTACTAAATTTATAATGATAATTTATATTACCAATAAAGCAAAAATAATTAATTAATACTACAAAATATTAATTGAATGATGTGAAAAAATAACTCATTTGTAGCCATATCAAATTTCCCTTCACTAAACCATTTCTTTTCCTCAATATATTATCTGTAAATGTCAATAAGAAATATTAAAAATCAAAAGTGAATAATAGTAATTCCATAAAGAATTGACTAATGTAAACAAGTTTTTCCACCATGTACCCTTTTTAGTATAATTTATATATTCCCTATAAAAAGTAAGTATTGAAGTGAATGATTTCAATACTATAATACAAAATTGATTTATTTTGAATGAATTTCAAATTAATTAAACATACATAATATTGAATTTAAACTGGACATCCAAAATTCAATTTACCTTCAAGTCAGAAGACTCAAAAAATTATCACTCAAATAATAATACATGAATGAATAGATGAATATGTTAAATAAATAAAAGGTTTACTAAATAACTCATCCAATAGTTTTAGCTTAAAGAATAAAAGTCATAAACAATTAATGAATGAATCGCAACTTGGTTTAAGATTTTAATTTTATATCTCATGAATAGAAATATCTAATAATTATTATTCAATCAAAAATTATAAATTCAATTATTATTGTCTAAAATTGTCAAAAATATAATGATGAACAAATGATTTCAACAACTCAAGAATTAATTTACTCAGTTGAATTAATGGGGTAATAAATGTATAACCTATTATAACTGGACCCATTAATTTTAAATATTATGAAAAAATTTCACTCAATGAATATGATGATAAAAACAAAAAAACAATCATAGTGATTTTATGGGTTCACATAAGATTATTTATTATCTGAAATTAAGAAGAATATCCCCCACCCCACACATAAAACACAACTATTTCCCCAAATTAAAATTAAATAGTGGAATAATCATAATTATGAAGATTGGTTAAAACTAGTTTTTCAATTAAATAGTTTAATGGCTTGTTAATGGGTCACAATATAGTAAAATCATTACGTATACATCAATAATGATCATTTAACAGAATAAAAAAGGTACATGAATTATCATTTAACAGATACTATAGAAACAATCAATAAATTTTTAACAATGAATTTATATAAATTCAAAAACCTTTAATATTATGTTAAAAAGATTATAATTTAATTTCTATTATATTTTAAATAGCATAGGAAATAAAATTTTGACACAAAAGTATGGAAAAAAACCACTTAATCACAAATAACTATGGGTTTAACCCCACCACACATAATTTATCAAAGTGGAAAATTTTAAAATCTTAAAAACAAAATATATAGAAAACTAACATCATAAATCACACTAGTAGTAAATAAGAGTAGAATAAAATGAAAAAATTCAAACTCCTTAGTTAAATTACGATTTCTTATCAAAGTCTATAAATACATTATTCTGTGTCATTTCGTTGAGTGAAATCCACTATTTTATTATACATAAAAATATTTAAAATGAATAATATTAATATCAACATGGAAATTGAATAATATCATATGTTAATTAAACACATAGGTTGTGTTTAGGGAATTTTAATCGACAAATTTCATGGAAATATGCATCTATTTATTGAGAAATAACGGTAAATCTCTTTATATTTGGACACCAAAAACCTTGTTTGAGAGAAAAGACCTTGAAAACAAATAACATAAATACAATATGATTATATTTAAAAACATATATAACAACATCTCTTTATTCCTAAGAAGAAAATTTTCAAAACACCAAAAGGAAATGGGTTGAATCCCCTGATGTACTGAATTTAAAGTCATCATTTAGAAATTCATAGTGACTAATAGTAGTCACTAGTTGGATGTGGTTTATCATAAATTAATCACAACATATATTCTTCTGATTTATTTTTAGAAAAAATTAATATTAATGAGAACTCATAATTATAAAGAAACACTCCACACTTTTATTAGTGGAAATTTTCCTATAAAAAAACCTTCATAAATATCGATCTTCATAAAAAAAGTCTTCATATATAATATGAAATTCATTACTCAAATCCATTTTTTTATTGGTTTAAAGAAATTTATGTTCAATTGAAAATAATATAATCCAGTAAATGTTTATAAGAATCTTTTAAGCCGATAATCAAAATAATGTATTACAAGGATAACTCCTGGTAGTTGTGTTTTCTACTAATACAAAAAACTCAGATGTAATAAATTTTTAAATATTCATGATTGAAATAATTTAAAAATTTATTTATAATTTTGTAAAATTACATTCAAATTGCTCTATCTAATTCACAGTTATAGGAAAATAAAAAATAATGGGTACTAGTGGATTAGTTCTATATAATAGGTAGAATGGGATATTTTTCAAGATATACAAGTGTAGATTATACATTGATTATAATTATTAGTTCCTATTAAAATCCATTCTTAGTATAAAAAATTTATTTTATTACCCCAGCCAACTGATTATGATTTATAAAAATTGGGAGGAGATAATTTTATTCTATTTAAAACACAGGTTTCACCATATTATAAACCTTTTGAAAGGGATCCTCATCAAAAAGTACAAAACAGTCAACGATTTATTTTCAATGATAAAATCTCATTAAATAATATATAAAGTGTAAAATTTATTCTTCAACATCACATTAAAAACTTTATTTCTCATTAATATAGTATGTTGTGTGTTATAATTCCTTTTTTGGTGTGAAATTGTTTAATTCCACTTCAAGAAATTCATATTATATAATTTTCAAATATAGTAAATTTTACTTAGGTATGAAAAGCTTCTTTGACACTTTAATTGGCCGTTCTAATAATGAATCAATGTAAAATGAAGAAATATAGAAAATAATCAATCAATATTTCATCAATCCAGATAACACAATCATTTTCAATGAAAATCTTTTTAAAGATAGATGGGTTTAAGGATTCAAAACAGGGAAGTTAATTTTTCAAATAAATTTTTTTAATTTTAATATCACTGTTTACCAGGATATTTTTCATTTCAAATATATTCCCATCCATATGTCTAGGTTCATTATTGAAAATTTTAGGAAGGCGGTGTGATGAATTTTTAAAATTAGAATTCTCATTTTCAAATTTGACCCCAAACCAACCAACCATGTTTTCTAAGTTATTATAATAGTAATACTTTTAAACTATAGTATCCTTCAAAAATAAAAGTCATTACCCTTAAACATCTATAATTTTTATGTCATAATTTTCAAACATAGCTCTATTTATATTATTAACCAGATCATTAATGGTGTATTCATTATTTAAGAGAGTTGGTCATTTCCACATTATTTTCTTATTTTGATTAAAATTCATCAAAATTATTTTTTTGTTAATTAATCTAACTCTATATACCCACTATAAATTCATTATGAAAATTTCCCTAGGGGCTTCTTCATTCACTTATGTTACATTTCTTTTTTTCTTTTTTTCATTCTGAAATTTTTGAAGTTTCGTTTTAAAATTCTATAATTCATCTTTTTTTATATTTGATACAATTTGGGGAATATATATTGCATTAAGTGTTCTAATTTTCAATAATATATATTCTTATGTTCATTTAGTCAAATTAAAAAAAATTATCTAAATTTCCATAATAACAATAAAAATTCAATAAGATTTATTTGAATGATATGTTGTCTATTTTTTACTTCTATTAAGTAGAAAAATATATTATATAAGGTTAATCTGTAAATCATATCTAGTTTTAATAAAAACCGATGCTTAAAGAAGACATGAAACTGAAATTGTAAAAAAACAAAACAAAATGCAATTTCATGAACAATTTTTTATGTATAATAATTTGAAGGATTATTTTTATTTCGAAAAAAAATTGATGAATATTTTTTAAACATTTGGCTGCACTAATATTTCCTTCATCAAGGTGCCAAAATCATGATACGTTCATTGTTAAAGGGTAGAAATTTTAATAATTTATTAAAAAATTATAACTAATATTTTTTAAGAGTATCAATCCACATGGATGTTGTGGAACTAGATTTATAAAATATTACAACTGTAAACTTTGGTCGAAAACTATTTTTAAAAATTTTAAAAAAATAAATTATTGAGGGCTTTCTAACTAGTAGATTCGAAAATATGATGAAAAAATTGTGAACTATAATTGATGAATTTAATGAAAAAAAAGGCAAGAGAAATTGAAACTAACTTGGTTATATGGAATTCAATATTTAGGGAAATTTAATTGGATTTTATTCCTTCAAAATGGACCTGATTAATCTGACTCTCTATATAATTAATCATGAAAAGAATTATTCTATAAATTCTCCAATTCATAAATCATTATAACAACAACATATTTTTATAAGAAAACCTCATATACTATATCACTAATGGTGTCCAATGTTTTGAAATGAATGTTACTGAAATTAATCCAAGATAATTTTTTAATTGATCACTTAGTTTTTAGATTCAGAGTAATTGTTAAAATGAAACTTTAATAAAATAGGGATCAATCTCTTAGATAGAATATGTTATTCATAAGAATGATGTGAAGGGGTGAATTATAAGGTCAATATATTTGAAATAAACAAGAACAAGATATGTCGCCATAATTTGTTACAAAATCGAGAATTTTTTTTTATAATTAAAAAATATTAATGTAGATTAAAAGGAAGAAGAAATACCCCCTTTGAAAATAGATATGTGGAATGCTCTACTAATCCTACAATATATATTGTCTTATCATCGAATATCCAATTACATCTATTCTAGGATGTGAATAGCATTTCTTTATTCTTCATAATTCATTGGCTCTTTAGTGACATCCCCTACAAACATAACTTAGTGTTCTCCAATTCTTAGAACACATATTGCAACCCCTCGTCTTGATTCATCAACACAAGACTTTTACAAAACCTATCTAATAATAGTGGATTCAGGTGTGTGTTTTGTAGATGGACCCATTCCATGTCAGGTTATGTATAATTAAAAATTATGAAAATCTAATAAATAATTATAATTAACATTTTTTATGATAATAAAACTTTTAAAATAATATATATAATATTATTATTGTTATAAATATAAACAAGTATATTTACATATAATCAAATTATAATTATAATTATATATTTTTTAATAAATATATAATTATTATAAATGGTATATATTGTAATTTAAAATATAAATATTTTCATTATAATGATTAATATTTTATTTATATATAAATTATATTATTTTTTAATTTATTAATATTTAGTTATATCAGTATATTATTATTATTTGTTAAATTTAGTTATGTTTATTTATTATTATTTTTTCTTATCATCTACCCACAATATATATTTCTTTGGAGGAAGAAAGGATCCCAGTGCTCTCATATGAGGGTGTGGTTCGGTGCTCAATCATGGTGCATAGGGTTCATGGGAGCTCAGATCAACATCATCCCTGAAAACCACTAGTATTATTCTTTCTTTTTGTGGTAAGGAGTGGCTCAACCTCAGGTTCTATGATTGGAATGAGGGCAAATTAATGGTACTGGTGGAAATATTTAATGAAAAAACATCACATATATAGGAATGCCCCTCAACTAGACCACAAATATCTAATATCTCTTCTTTGAAAAGTAGTGATCTTTTGGTTTGTAACATCATATTAGCATTGGAGAAAACCAAAGATCATGGCAGTAAGGTGTATGTTCAATGGTGACTTCAACATGTGGCTGTGGTATATATGAGGTGTTCTTCATCAACGGTGGATTTGGGTAAGTCTTCATGTTTTAGTATTGGATCAGTGTAGGAATGAACAATAAAAATGGGTGTTGGATACATTAAATATGAATGCAGATGTAGTTTGACGACATAAACTATCGAACATTGTTGACTAATTCAATAGTATTTAGATGTTCATATCTCTCACTATGGTTTGGTTTCATTGATTTCATTACGGGTTTTGTCAACTCAATGGTATACTTCCTCTTCAACAACCTAAAAATAATTTGGGGACTAATAGCAGATCGAGCACAGTTGAATGTGAACGATGGATTGGGGGTTAATGTGGATCTAATTTGGATGGTGGTGGATCCATTTTTTGTGAGCAGTGATTATAGTGGAACATTGAATGCTACAAGAGGACACTGAGATGAGGAACAATAGATAAATATACTAGTGGTTTCATTACTTGGTAGGAGTAGGGAGAGAAGTAGTTGTTGAAGATAGTAGTGAAAGCAACAAGCTCAACAATAGATCAATGTTATGGTCGATGCATGGATGTAGAGGAAAAGTGAACCAATAGATCCTCTATTGTGAATTAGGCTGGTTGGGAGTTATATTCTCTAATAAAAGTTGCAAAAGTACCAATAAAAGTGATTCTAATAGAACTCACCAAATAAAATAAAAATAAAAAACTTTTCATTATTAAAGATAATTGACAAGAAAATTAAAATTTCACACATTAAAAAATTAAAATTAATAACATAATCAATCATTTATTTAGAAACACAAAATATATGTCGAAATTTAAAAAAAATTAAAAATACATAATTAAATATATTCAAATATATTTATTTAAAATAAATAATAATATTTTATTATATTATATAATTAAATAATAAAAATATTCAATATAATAAAATAAATTAACTAACAATCATGATAAAATTATTATAAAATATATTGATAAATTATTTAATTACAAAAATTCAAAAAAATAAAAGGAAATTGTTAAAATTAATGTTTTAAAAGTTATATTAAATAAGATATATATATATAATTATGATAGAAAACCCAACTAATATTATAATTATAAATAAACCATAAAACATAAAAAAATTATAAACTAATTACTTCATATAATAAATTACTAAAAATAAATTATTTAACATATAAACCATGAATAATTAATTAATATTACAAATCAAATTAATTAGATAAGTTTTTAGATAATACATTTAAAGGCCACATCACATTCATTTGATGTACACAGAGACTAAACTCGTCAACCCTTGAAATATTTATAAACTAAAATACACTCTTGAACATTTTAAATTGGGGTTATTGATTTCATCAGTCACTACCCTCCAACCACTAGAGTGAAAATAAAATCCATCATTATTATTATAAACGAATTCTCTAAACGGGTTTGAGGTATCAATTTATATGGATTTGAAAACAATTTTGAAAAACATGGGAAATTCGAAAATTATTAATATGTTTAGAGTTCCTCATACAATTACCATATATAATGCAAACATTTTATATGTATCTAAATTTATCAAATTTTATTTTCTGTACAAAATATTGTCCAATAATTCATCATTACATGTATCTTTGAAAATAAGAATTTCAAGATATTTAATAAGTTTTTATCTAATATCCATTATAAAATGGTGGATAATTATAAAATATATTATCCTAATAAACACTCCAACACATTTTTTCTAATCAACCCACTAAACATACATTAACACAAGAAACTACATATGAATTAGTTTATAGAACTGAAGATGTCTTTATATTGATTCATATTTTTCATCACATAAAATGGTAATTTCAAATCATATATACATAGAATAACAGTCATAGATTTGATTTGATGACTAGAATATCTTAATAAGAAATAGTTTCCCGGAATTTTATAATTAACATGATCACCATTATTTTAGTGCTTGCATTCTCAATAAAATTTCTAATCTCTGCACAATCATACAAAAATAATTTTATTTCATCCTAAAAAATATCAATGATACCTATATCAAAACCCCCATGGTTATAACATAATCATGAAACAAATTAAATGATAATTATGGTCTACTCTAAGGGATTATATTCTTTAATAACACTAGATGGGAACATAAAATTCCAATCCCAAATATGTTGTTTCTTGAGATGTACTTTATATATCTTAATATTTTGTTCATAAATTACTCATCACATGACTCCAATTTTCCAGATGTATAGTCTTCATCACATAACATGAAATTTCATGAAATTAGATCATCATAAGATTACCAAAAAATGAAAATCAAATTTCCCTTACCTTATAAACATAAATTATTTGATGCATAGGTATTTTTCATATTTCCAAAAAAATATTCAAAGAATGATCAATCCTATAAAATCATAAATTGCATAAATATGTCTATATTATGTAAAGTAATATCATTAAGTACAAGTCTAAACAATATACAATACCAACTTATTTGAATACTTAATGACCATGATCATACATTCCCCTTAACTAACATAAAATATCATTAAAACTATGACAAAATCTCCCATTTGGTATGATCTATATTTAATTACATTATTCTTCTAAAAGGATACATGATAAAATCAAGATCACTTATCTTGGACCTATATAAAAATATCATTTTTATTCCATGTTCATAATATCCAAGATCGTGGATTCAATAATTAATTTTAGGATTTCTACCATTAAAAACGTACAATGAAAAAATTATTTCACTTTTCAATGAAATTAATTTGTCAGTATTTCTGTTCTAATGGAATATATATTGTTATTAGATCTAAGTTGAATGAATGTGGTATTTAGAATATGAATGAAGTTTTTATGATTTTTTTTTGATTTATTATAGAAATAAAATCATCATTCATTGTATGTACTGGTGAACATATTTCATGAATTAAATGTAGAATTATAATATGAAATTTGGATAGACATTTGATCATAAAATTCATATGTTTCAGTATTCTTTTCGAAAAACATTTTAAGAAATAAGTTTTTTTTTCAAACTCAACATATGATCAGAACGAAATGTGTTATCACTATAAAGAATAGTATCATTATATGAAAGTATCTATATTAAATTTGTTGACACTTTTTTGATATTGAAGTTCTCATATATCATAAGTTTTTTGGGACACATTTGATGTAATCTATAAGAATGAATGGAATAAATCGATTCTGGGTTTTATAAATCAGATTGAGGTTTATATAAAATGTAAGGGAAATAATAAAATATACATCACATGGAATTATTTCAATATAAAGATTTACAAAATACATAATTATTCCATGATACAAGATGATATTTTTTGAAGATGAATGGTTATGAGGTTGAAATCAGCCTGCCTCGGTTTATCAGTGTGAGGTTCACCAAAAAATTAATTATTTGAAGGTGGGATGTTTCTTTTGAAATGTGAAAAGTTGAATATGGTGGTTATTAGGTAGAAAAATAAGAAAAATGATAATAATTATTGAAGAAATAATAAGGTAAATAATAAATTTTATTTACCATTATCAAAAAAGGAATGAATATGGTGATGACACCATTACATTAGAAATGGTATGTAAAAATTATATCTGTGGTAGAACTGTTTTTGAACTCAAATAATAAAAAAGAGTAGTTGGGATCAATTAGAAAAATTATGATCTATAATATTTTCATACAATTTCATGTGGGTGAATAAAATTACAATCGGTCAATAGAAAAAATATTAATAATTTATTTGTTAATAGTTTCAAGAGTCATTGAAAAAATGTATAGCAGATTCATCAGACTAGTATTGACACTAATACATCAGAGTGATACATAAACTAATCCATCATATGTAGGTTAATACCGATTAATTAACCAGACCTAAGAACATTTTTCTAAAAAAGAAACATATATTTGTTAAAATAGTTTTGTAGAAGTATTTTTAATGGAGTTTTTGAATGCTTCAGAAGAAAAATATATTTTAATAGAAGGAAGTTTTTAATGTTATCTTTTTTGGTTTTTAAGAAGCTTCAGATTATTATATTCATTATAGTTGGTCTAGATCAATTTAAAGATGAGTCTAACACCATACATATGTTTTCATCATAATAAAGAATCACACTGAAGAATCAGACTGATGTATGGTTTCAAATTTCAAAGAAAGATGATTTTGTAGTAATATTCAAGAATGGTTGAGAATAATCAATAAGAGTGAAGATGTGTAGAATACGTCAATGATTAAGGAAAAATAAATGTGAAAATTATATTCCTGGGAAATTTTGTTAAGTGTGAAATCATTTTCATATCCATTATCAAACCACTTTTAGAACACCTATAAATAGAAAGGATGCCCATTTTACTTATTGATGTTATATTATTGTTCTTGTGTAAAGAGGGAAGGAAACGCTATATATTTTTTAGAGATAAGAATATTCTAGAAATATTTTTCTTGAGGAATTTTTCAAGATAAAAGAATTATATGGGAGATCATATTCATTGGTTACCCGATCAGACCAAGAAATTTGGACGACAACTTCTAGGGAAATAAGAAGTGGTTCCAAATTGTTGAATGTTATTATAGAGGAATTTTGATTTCTGTACTATATAATCAGACCAGGGAATCAGAGTGACCCATCCAACTGGGGTTTTATTTAACAAATTACAAGAATGATGTTTTAATATTCTTCTAGGTTTGAAAATGATGATTTATGATTTTAATATTTTTAATAAGTTTTGATAAGGTAAAATAATAACATATTCTAAACAAACTAGTGAATGTTTCATAACATGTTACATTAAATTATATTTCGACACATTTTTTCATAGAAAAGAACATGATATTTTATTTTACATGAATTTTTTGAAATGTGTAAGGGCATATCCTTCTTATTTTTTATCTACAGAAATTTATTTTTTTCTTTTTCGATTTTATGTTATTGGATTGTTTCTATACTAATCCATTGATATTTCTAATAATTTTTTGTAGTGAACCCTATAATCATTTTTATTTATCAGTATATGTGATTTTTTATTTTTAGTAATATGTAAAATCATTAAACTAAGGTAAGTTTTGTTTCGAAATAAAAGAACCCGAAAATAAAAGATATCACTAATTCACCCCCACCAAGGATTCCTTGATCCGGATGGGAAATATCAATTTATATTAAATGGAAGCTTCAAATCATTTAATCTTTGATAATGTTTTTGAATAGAAGTTGTTATTGTGAATCTAAATTATGTGAATTGTATGGTGATTTATTTATTTGATTGTATGAACTATCATATATGGAATGATAGAATATTTAAATATCTATTACACTTATGCATGCTATTTTGGAAGCATATATAGATGGATTCCATCCTATTGATTAAAATATTCCACTCACAGCTATGGATAAGAAGAATTTTGAGACATATGGAAATATAAGAATTCATTACACTCATCGCTACCTAAAAGTGAGTTTATAAGAGTTAAGGTAGATTCTAATTCTAAATATATATAAGAATAGATGAAATAAATTTATAAAGAAAATAAATATGTGAAGAATGACATTTTACAATTCTGGAGACTCGTGTTTGATAATATGAAAATGCTGGAGTATTAATTTCATCGTGGATTCTTTACAAAGATAAATGATCTATTAAGCCCCATATGATTCCTTGTGGAAAAGTTAAAAGAGTTAACTATTGTTGAAAATATCATGTGAATTACTCTGGATATGATTGATACTAATTTTTCATACCTATACGATAAATACTCTAAAACTCTATCATTTGAAGATATTTATAGTACTATAATTACTTATTAGATGATGTGGGAAAATATTATGAAATGCAATGTGAAATATGACTGAGAAGATTCTTTAAGTCTAATAATCAGGGATTTTTGTAAAATATTTTTCACGAAGAATAAGTAGAAGATGGTTATTGTCAATCTGGAAATCATATATGTCACAATCCTGTTGATTTGGTTTATTTTTTTAAAAAAATGTGAAAAGTGGTGTTGATATTTATAAAGTAAAACATCCCTTCAAAGTAATTTAATGTGAATATATTGAGAACATTGTTGTGAATTTCCCCCAAATAAATAATGAAAAAAATACAGTGATGATGATTATAGAAGGAATAGATGTTATTGGACAAAATAGTGTGATATGTTTGAATCCTTTTTAAAGGGAAATGATAAAAATTTCTCTAATCGAACAGGTATAGATTTTATCTAATTATAATATAGATAAAGATAGTGAATCTAAATCTGAAATATATAGATATTTGTTTAGAAAAAATAATTTTATTTCAACTATTATGGATGAGATGATTGTAAGTAGTATTTCTGAATAACAAGAGAAAAATATTGAATATAATTTGAATATATAATTGAATTAATATAATTGAAATACGGTAAGATTTCAAAAATAAATGATGAAGTTGAAGAAAGAAAGTCATAAAACTATCATTCAGGAATGTATTTCAAAATAAAATGTTATGATACTTAGATAGGATTGTTTTCAGGGGAAATATATTATGAAATAACATAATAAGAATGGATATCTTCAAGTTAAATTCATGAAAAAAAATATTCCCAAAATTATCCCAAAAAACATTAAATAGTTTATAATAGAGTTATATAAATAAACAATTCTATCTCAAAAGATAGTGAATGTTTTGGAAAGGGTGAGAATAATAAGTATCAATAGATAACTTTATATGTTCAAAGGAAAAATTTAATTTTTTTCTAGGAAAATAAAATATTAGAAAATTGTGTATGTTTTAAAAACTAACAATGTGGAAAAATATTATGTTTTTGAAAATTATGAGTCTGAAAAGTATCTGACCATTTCGAATACCAATAATGTTTTAAAAAAATCTAATTTGGATAAGAAGAATTTGGGTTACAAAAGAATGGTTTATGGTCCACAATGTTCTAATGTGAATGTTTAGAGGGTTCATAAGAAACAAGTTCACAACATTAGATAGATTGAAAGTTACAAATCAAATTATTCCTTCTATGAGTACTATGTGTATTGTGATGGATTTGGGAATATGAATTGTATCTATTGGTTTAATAAACAACATTATAACTGTTAAAATATTTATAGAAGGATAATCTTTTGGGTTATTCAATCATAGAAAATGAACAAATATGGTAATTGTGGATAAAATAAATATGATAATACTTTTATAAACAATAAAAACTGAATAAAATATTTGGGAAATATTTTTCAAACTTATTAAAAATCTAGACATCATGAAAAAGGAAGCCTTGTTTGGTTACCAACAAAGCAAATGTTTTATAACAATTCACATAATTCAGATGAGATGAATGATAAAGGTAAAGAAAAAAACTTGTTGTAGAAATATATCTCAATGCTAAATAAGAAATATTAAACTACATTTTAAAAAGTGTATGTTCATCTCATATGTCTATAATTTTAATTTTTTCTAGAATGTGAAATATTTCATCCAACGAATATGGAAATTTAGATATTATGTATCCCTAATAATTAGAGGTGTTGGATCTTATATTATCATGGATGAAATTATAAAATAAAAAATTTATTAATTTTTTTTGTGTTCAAACAGAATTTGTTGAGTGTTTCAAAAAAATGATGAAGACAATAATGATTTTTTTAGTAATGATGGTTTTTTTTCAACAAAGCAGATGATAGAAAATTTGTTACCATAGGCCAATATAAAAAATGGATTTATTTAATGTTATTGATTTTTAGAAATCATGTTACACAATCATGATGAAATAAAATAAATTATGTCATAATAGGTTGGGTCATATGTATCAAAGATAATTTATAAATTTATCAATGTTTGACAGTGTCTATGAAATATCTAATATATCAAGAAGAATATATTGGTGTCACAAAAAATTGAATTGGAATATTATAATATTTTTTCATAAAAATGTTGATATTATATTAACACATCAACTAGAACATCATTATTAAATTTGTGGTCTAATGAGAAAACAATCAACTCATGGAGATAATTACATTATCAATTTTTTTTTGATAATTTTACTTTCACTAGTTGTGTTTTGTATTAGAATTATAAGTCATATTATATTAATATGCATAAATGTTTTTGGATAAAAGATGAGACGAGATGTGGGTATTTCGTTAATATATTGATAATAGAAAATGGAATTAAATATATGACTGAATGGTTTAATAATTATTTAGAGAAACAAGGAATTCAATATTATTACTGTACACCACAGAACCATCAAAAAAATGGTATAGTTGAATTAAATAATATATTTTTGGTCCGTACTATGTTACATGAACATGGTCTCTCGTAGAATACTCTGATGCCTTCTATGAGTATGACTATTTATACTCTGAGTTGATGTTTTCCACATGACATGTTTAGATATAACTCATTATGAAATGTTATATAACAAGACTCCATGTTTGAAATAGTTAATAATTTTTGGAAGTCTGATTATCCTAATGAAAAGTGGTGAAAACCATGGAATGATTGACCAGATAAGTGAAGATGGAATATTTCATTTCTATGCTCCTAGTGGAATAGGTTATATATTTTTTAACAAACGAATAAAAAGATTGGTTTGCTCTATTGATGTGAATGTTATTGAATATTTTTCGATATTTACTAAAAAAAACTCATGTAGATGAAAAATATGAATAGGTTGAAAGAATTTTTATTAAGAGATCAGATAAGTATGAAAACAATTGTTATTATTCACAATAAGAAGAAATGGATGTAGATATTTCTATTGATTAGGAATAATATAAAACATCTAATTTTAGGATGAGGAGGAAAGTGGAATCTCAAAACATAATTGGTTCCCAATATCAAATGTTTAAAAAAATAATAACATCAAAATTTATTTCACATACTTATTTTATTAAAAATTTAGCTAAATATGTGAATGAATGTTTTGAGAATCTTTAACCGATTTGGGTTTTTTGAGTAAATAGTTGTGTCAAATTAAAATCAATGAAACATGGTAACCCTTAATGAAACCAACAGAAAATATGTTTATGGCCACAATGAGGGTTTTCCAAAACAAGCTAAATAAAGATAGTGGAATTACAATAAAAAATGAAATATTAGTATAAAATTGATACTCATAGATAGAATTCACTGATTTTTATGAGCCATTTCTTTCGGTGGAAAGTATAAAAAAATAAAATCATCCATTCTATTTTTTCACATTGATTTAAAAAATATTTCAAATAAATATGAATTCATAATTTGTGAATGAATAACTATATTAATATGTTTAGAATGAAATTTTTTTTGGATTTTATACAAGGAAGGATTAATGTTATGAGTGAAAGATGAAGAAATCCTTTCATTGGATAATTTATGCTTTGAGGGCATGGTATTCAGAATTAAAAACATACCTAATAATATATAATTTTAAGAAAGAAAGTGTTGATAGTATTATTTATATATATGAAATAAAATATATTTCCCCCCTTATAATTGTGTATGATGATGATATAATCATTTTAGGGAATGATGAAATAAATTGTGCATGGATTTCTGAAGATATGAAAATTTTGTTTGAAGTTTCCCTTATGGGTGAAATGAAATACATTTATGGGCTATGAACCTCACAAAATAAGAAAAAAAATATTTATTTCCCAAGAAACTTATCCTCATGAACTTCATAGTAATATTGGAATTGAAAATATAAACATGTTTCAACACAAATTTTAGTGGGAACCTAGTTGAAGAAATATGTGGATGGTAATGAAGTTGAACTTATATAGACATAGAAGCTGATTAGAAGTTTTTTAAATGATACTTCCACAAGACTAGACATTGTTTATACTATCACCGTATATGAAATATTACAAATTTCAGTAGAATAATTGCAAATATTGGCTAGAAAATTAAAACTGTTATATTTCATCGGAACAACTGATTTTGGAATTTTGTACAATATCCCAAAAAATATTGATTCTTTAGTTATATATATGATTACTGCGAAACGAATGTGGATAATAGAAGATCCACATTATGTGTAATTTTCATTATATGTAAAATTTGTGTTAGTTTTCATAATATGAAAAATATTCAGTATCTCTTTTAATGGATGAAGGTGATTATGTTACTTTTATGAAAACTATTACCAAAATTGAGTGGATGAAAACTTGGTTGGAATACGTATTTAATGATTTAAAGATAAACTTACTCTTGTTTTGTGTTAATCAAAGTGACATAAATCTTACAAGAAAACTATTACATAATTATTTTATATAAAATATTGAAACCAATATAATATCACCAAATTTAATTCATTGAATAATGAACTAATATAGGAGTATGTCTCGACATCATTACAATTTCCTGACATATTCCTAAAACATTTACCTAAGGAATAATTTTTCAAATTGATGATAAAAGGTGTATATATACTCTCTTCTCAAGGATGAGCTATTTTTTTGTATCACCTATCTCATATTGTATGTGTATATTGTTTTCATGGGAAAAATGTTTCATAAATCTATCCATTTATATCATCTAAACCATTTATAGACGCATGTATATTGGGGGAGTTATAGTTAAGTTGTGGTCTCATCATGTAAGTGTCTGAAATATTAATATAGTTTGTTAGATTGTATTTAAGGAACATTTTTATTAGTATGGGAATAAATTGTACTATGAAGTGAAAATTGTTCTGGATGAAAGAAAAGATTCTTTGATGAAGAAGATTCGTAGTGTCACTAATTTGTGATAGAATGGGTTTTCTATCAATGATTCTTGTTTCCTAAAATGTGTTTTCACATGTAATATTATAATTTATGATGAGTAATACATTTATTTCCGTTAAAAATTTCAGTGATTTTTTAACCATAGTTGAAAAAAGGGGGATATTGTTAGTGAAAAGTTGACTAAAGGTGGTTTTTTTGAAACTGAATGATGTTTGTACCAATTTTTTTATTTTATTTTGAAATGAAATAAACTTAATGGCTTTTTTGAGTGAACGAGTGATAATAATTAATGGTAGAATCATAAAACTAAAATAAAAACAATTAAAAATTCACGAGTTATACTTATTTATTAAAAAATATTTTTTTTAAGGAAGTTGTTTTTCAAACTCAACTTGTTTTTGGAACGAATGGTTTGATTCATGTAAAGTAAGTAAATAGAGTATGAAATCATTCATAACAAATTATGACAATTTTATGATCATGAAGTCCTTATAAATCATATTTTTTTCAAGAAACATAGTACAAAATCCTAATGAAAGAAATGGAAAAAAGATGTATTGTTTTTTGAAATCAGATTGAGGTATGGAAGGAATGTAATAGAAACTTTCTAATGTAACTCATATAGTGCTTTAAAAATATCGAATGTTCTCAAATTCATAAGGATTTCATGATATAAGATCATGTTTTTTTATTTTTAATGGTTAAGAAATTGAAGTCTTCCTATCTAAATTCATTTTGGTGAGGGTCATCGAATATAGAATTGCTTGAAGGATATGATGTTTTGATTGAATCCTAGGAAGAAGAAGTTGAGGTTTTTTACTCAAAAAAATATAACAAAAGATATAATTAATCATGGAAATAAGTAATTAAAAGGAGAATATATACTTATACCATTATTATATAAGGAAATAAGTCATTTCTAACACTTTTACATCAAAATTGTTATGCTAACGAACAATCGTATGGAAGAGAGTTTATGAACATAATGAATAATGATGATTTTTTTGGGGCCGATAAACAAATGATGATCAAATAGGTATTAAACATTATTTATTGGGATGAATTGTATGAAAATTGAGTTATGAGAGAAATGAGAACTATTTTTTAGAATTTGGTCACGATTCATCACACAATAAGTGGAAGTAATTTATTAGACTAAAATTGAAGCAAATACATCAGATAAATATAGTGACAGATCTATCATATTCTATATGATATTGATAACTTACTTATAAATAGGAACAACATTTTGATGAAAAGAAGAAAAAAATTTTTTTTATGGGTTTTTTTAGAAGTGTTTCTTGAAGGGAGTTTTTGAATGACATAGAATTTTAAAAATTGTTTATTGAAGAATGTTTTAAAAATTATTTGTTTTTTGTGGTTGGTATGATGTTCTAGAATGTTTTATTTCATATATGTTATACAGAGGGAAATAATAATGGGTTTTCAAGTGTAATTATGTTTTCATCATAAATGAATAATCAACCTAAATAATCCAAATCCTGGTAGTTTAGAATGTTTAATGAAACATGAATTTGTGAGAATATTCAATATGGTTCTAAAAGAATAATGAATAGATTAGAAGTGTCAAAGATGTAAAATATTTAGACAAAATGTTGGTGAAAATTCATGTTTTAGGATGTTTGGTTAAGAGGGGAAAAATTTAGATTCCTACCCAAACCATTTTTAAAACTCATATAAATTGAAAGTATATTTTACTTTATAATGATGTATTTCCATTAATGTTTGATGAGAGATGGTGAAAGCTTTAGATTTTTAGATATAATACATTTCTAGATACCGTTTTCCAAAGGATGATTTCTGAAATGAATAAGAAGATGGGAGATCATGTTTAATGGATACTGATTCAGACTGGGCAATCAGATGTAGATTTCTGGAGAAAGAATAAACTGTTTACAATTGTTTATGAGGGATTCATGCATACATAGGTACTATAGAAAGAGTAATCAGTCTCGAGAATCAGTCTAATCCAACAATGTGTGTTTTCCTAGTATGTTCCAATAATGTTGTCTCAACCTACCTCAAGATTAAAATTTGTAGTATACTGCTTTGACTATTTTCTAATTGATGTTGATAAGGAATAAAAGTATCCTCTCTTGAACCAACTGGTGAAGGTTTCATTTAATGTAATATTAAATTTTATTACATAATTTATTCTAAAATAATCACCTAAACTATTTTATTGATCATAGTTTTTTAGAATTGTAAGGGTATATCCTACTTCTTAGAATCCATACAAAAAGAGATTTTTCTAATAGAGTGTGTGGTATTGGATTGTTTACACACCATACCAAGGATGTAGCTACTCTTGATGATTATTGAACCTTGTAATTAATTGTGATCCACTAGATGTGTAATTTTATTGTTTTCAACAATGTGATATATATTTATCCTAAGTTTAATGTTGTTTCAAGACAATAGAACCATAAAAGTAAAATATTTAACTTACTAACCCTCACCCCTCTCAGTTATAAATTCACCTCATTTAGGGAATATTAATAGTGGTTTATGTATCACATTTCATAAACCTTTCAATGAATCCTCACACCCTTTTATCCCCTCTCTATAATATTATGTTAATTCACTTTGATGTATAACAAGTTAATAAAATGTAGTCATCATCACATATTTATTTTCAGTATTCCATATTCATGTCTTAGTTATTTTATTTAAGAACACATTTCATTGCTATTTTATATTAGTTTGTTTCATACTAATATAAACCATAATTGTCGTAATTATTCACTTCTCACATATATGGTCTTATTATACAGCTTAAATTTTATATATTGGAGAGAAAACTCTAACCCCATACAACAGACATTATTAAATTGGAACACATCATTCAAACATGTTTAGTGATCATCCAATATATTCTTTCCAAACACTATGGTAATAGAATCATCATTTAAATGTTGTTATAATTTATCCTAGCTTGACTATTTTAATCCAATCATTCCCAGTTAAAAAACTGATACATATTTTTTACAAAATCAAATCCCTTATTTTGTCAAGTGAAAAGAAAATATGTATTACTCTTCTACCAATATATATCTATCACATATAAAAAAATTATCCATTTAATGTTTATTCACTGTTGTATCAATTCAATTATTATTTGTTAATTTTATTAGATAGATGAACAACCCCTTGTTTTTCATAACCCCCATTAATTTTTATTCTCTATATACATATATCAATGAGAAACCCAATGGTTTAGTAAAGATAACCTAAAGTTATTATTTAAATATTCATAGGGTTTCGTGTACCCATATCACGTCAAATCATTCCTAATTGATTCTTCAATTTTTAATATATATGTATCATCACTACAGTCTTGTCATTATAATGATCAACTATGTGAATATTTATTAACCATAAATCATTCTGATATTATTGTGGATGAAATCATTCATTTTATTTCAACAACATCTTTATCTTCATACATAAAACGTCAATCATTTTTTAAACTTATATGGAATAAAACATTAGCATCACATAATTTAATGTTGTATGATATAAGAATTTAGGGACACATTATTGAATGTTTTCAAACTAAATTCATTAGCCACACATTAATCCCAGTTTTATATCCAAAAACATCATCAATTTGTTAAATATATATGACCTCAAATAGTAACCATATTTTTTGTGTCAAAAATTTATGACATTATAAAATATATACACAATAATTATTTAAATCATAAAAAAATAGATTATTAAAATAAAGAGAAATGGTACTCATTGGTAGAATAATATTTAACTAGGGACTATAAATTTTTTTTTGTTTCTCCCTATTCCTATCCATTCATATAATATAAAAAAATCATAAAACAACAATAATTGGAATGAAACATGTTCGATTTAAAAAATACAAAGGGAGATCTTGGTGAAGACTATTTCATTAATTACTATCTCTTTTCTATCATAACATGAGATAACTGTATTTTATAAAATAAAAATTCACAAATATTTTAGGACGTAATTTTTACTCCTAAGAAAATTCAAACCATTCCTAATATTTATACATAATTATCAAAGAGTAAATGTATTAATCTATTAATTAAAAATATTGGCATTAATAAATTATATAATGAGACTCATAACATAATTTTATAGTACTAAAGACTTCTTTGAACGTTAACCCACTTATATTCTAAACAACATTGATTATTTCATATATATCATCTTATTCATTACTCTATATACAAATGGGATTGCTTTAGTTTATAATGTAGAAATTCTCACAGATGAACAACTAATCCCTATCTAAAATAACGTGTTGAATAAGGACATTAAAGTTACTTTATCCTTACATTACCAGTTAATATTAGCTTACTATGTGGATCTTAGCGTACATTACCAACCAATAATTGTCTAACATCATATTACTTAATAGATAATGGGTATATTAAATATCTACGTAAATGAAACAAGTGTTTTAATTTTTTATTTACATAAAATAATATTTATTTAATGTTTAAATAGATTTAGTTTTGTTAATGTTATTCTTTATATAAACTCAAAAGTTTATAGGTCATTATTTTTAAAGAGATATAAATTTTATATTATAGTAGAAATGTTGAAAAATTAAATTAAATTCTTATCCATATTATCTTTGAATAAAATTAGATCGGAAAAGTATAAAATTTATTCAAATATATGAAATTCATTACAAATGAATAAAAAGTATGTAGGAAATAAATAAAATAAGAATAGAGTTATATCGATCCTTTCCTACCTCCTTATCATATTCAACCTGATTTGGGTGTTCCATAACCTTTTCCTGGATTACATCAGCTATTGAGGAAGAAGTATTTCCATGTCCATTCATTCATCAATTAATTGTTGATAATATATCATCACTATAGTGTGTATAAGTTTAAATTTAATGTTTGTTACTACTCCAACATGTTACCTATTTTATCATGGAACAACTCATTACACAATATTACAAATTTTATTATCAAAAAATAATGAACATTTGAAAAAATTTATATTGTTTTTGGATTAAATATTCAATGGGAGTTTCATAAATTATTGTCAGAATGACCTACCACACCTGTTGTCTCGTATTCATAAATAATGTAATGGATTGAATAAATAAATTGGACTTTATTAGAGAGATTGGGATATTATATTCCATAAAATCAATGATATATTCAATTAAATCAATTCCCTCTGAAGATAATAATTCTTAAGGGGTATCTATTATAGTTCCTTCTAGTTATTGAGATATCAAATAGTGATATACTATACTCATTTCCCTAATATTAAAAAACCCACCACTAAAATTGATTCCATGTTTTTAGGATTGTGATTATAGAAATATATATAATAATATATTTTGAAACTACAGTATTAAGGGTTATTCCCTTGTTTAGGATGTAGTTTATTTGAGAGGGGTTTTTTTATGATCTGTGTTTTATTCATTCTGTTCCACAAGGAAAACATGTAGTGTAAAATCATTCACATCAAGTAGAATAAAAATCTAAAATCATATGAAAAAATGAAATTGTATCAATATACAAATAAGGAAATAATAATTAATATCATTATCCAACATCTTTCAACAATAAAAATGTGTGCGTCTAATATAATCGTATAGTCCCATTATATATATAAATTTTCTTGGTGGTTCAGGTTTTATTTTTCATCCATTGTGAATATGAATTGGATTTGTATTTATCATTCCTAATCCCTCGGCATCCATAATTGTCTTATTTACTGTTTATAGAGCCTCTTCCACTACACTCGTCAAATATTCAACACTACATAGTAGACTAAGACCTTCAAGGTATTAGTGAGATCTAAATAGTTTCCATTGAGCGTCAACTTTCTAAAAATGGGAGAAGAAAAAACTGTTAAATTCAATCATATGTAATAAATATAATAAAAAAAAGAGTATATAGTTTCATAAATTATGTTTTTAGAATAAATTTTCATTTTTCTTAAATAATTTTAATTACCGTTATTTTAATAGTAATGATTTCTAAAATATTTTGTACTTATAATTTAATTGAAATTTTATCATATGTGGGAAGAACCAATATGTACAATTAATAAAAACATCATATTGATCATGTTAAGATAATATTAAATTTTAATATTGAAAACATCATTAATTCTTTTAAAAAATACACAAACCACATTAGACTATAACACAACAAATTTAATGCATGTCTAACAATGCTAAAATTTTACATAAACAACCATATTAAATAACTATACAATATAATTAGTGATATAGATGTTCCACCTCATAACATGAAGAGGGGGTATGGTATTTTATCATTAATTATTTTTATAAACTCTAACTTTTAACTAAATAATTAAATTACTTCATCGGGTTGAATTATCTTATCACTTTCTCAATTAATCAAGGTTAAAAAATCATATATTGAGACCTATGTGCGTTCAACTGGCTTGAATGTTTTGATTCTTTGACTCTGATAATTTCATTATAGAGGTATTTAAGACCCATTTTTCACATTTTCTTATATTAGGTACCATTGTCTGTAAAAACATATCATTCAACTTATCACAAGTGTAAAAAGATATCCAAGGTTTTTTATAATTTGATAAATTTTTATGTCCATCATCTCTATAGGGTGTTTTAAAATTAACATTATTTTCCTCCCATATCATGAAAACAAATTAATCATTCCTCTATTAAATAAATTATTAATATTATTTCTATAAAATATTAAATAACATGTTATTTTAGGACATGGATTATATAAAAAATCTTTCTAAGGAATAAAAATTATAAATGGCATGATAGTTGACCCACATTAATAAAATGGAATATCACAGTACCATATTATGAGATATCATCTCTTATCAACCATGGTAATCATCTATAATTCTATATGTGTGGTTCTTACAGAATGAATATAATAATATCCCTATTGTCGTAATGGACATTTACTCATTTTTTAGAACATGATGAATTTCTAAGGAAGAATGAATATATGTACTGAACAATATTAATATGTATTTATTTTTAATTTTGAGACTCATATGTATTTATGTGAAATTACACCAACCCCCATGTAATGCTGAATGGGCTTGTTATAGATAACACTGACGTAATATGGAATATATATGGAGAGAACTAGAATGTCTTGGTCAACATTTGAATCATTAAGTAAAATGATATTCCAAAATATAATATCATCTCTGTGAAATTGATTGTTATCCCAACACTGATATATGAATCATTTTTTGAAAAAATGAATCTCTCTTGTCACATATCATTAAATATTGAAATGTGAACTACTGGGTTAATGGTTTGGTTAAATTTCCACAAAACTTATCATATTGTCCACTATCTAATTCAAACAAGTACATTTCTTTGTTTTATTATATATATATATATATATATATATATTAAAATGACCCATTTAAAACTACAGAATTAGGTACCCTTATTGTAGTATATTAAAATATTATTCATTAATGTATAAAATATCATATTAGTCCATTTAAGAATAACATTCCTCATAGTATATTGATTATATATTAGAAATTCCAAATCTAGTGGTTGATTTCATTTGGAATCACCCAAGGTTAATTTTTAGTGGATGACATCATTATAATTTTCTCTAGAATCATTGTCCTTAGGATTTAGTACACATAATTTACAATAATTCCAAACACTCGATATAATATGATAAAAGAGTTTTTCTGGTGACTACTATAGATGATAAGTTCAATGATGAGCTCCATATTTATGTATACATATACCATTAAATATTATAATATTCATATATTCCTAAATCATAAAGATAAAGTTCATATTGAAGATATTTCTACTAAAACCAATATGACCACATCTATTTGAGTTTTAATTCACCTTGAGTGCAAAGATTCTGGTTTGTATTCCTTCCCAGAAACTGATCAACGACTACCTATTGATATATTCATGTAAATAAATGTTTCTAATTTTTTGGATTATTTTTATGGTTACGTAGAATATGTTTAATATAAAAATAGTTATAAATAATGAATATAATTTCCTCTATAATATAAAAGTGTATAATTGATATCTTCTCTTAACAAAATTAAGAATAATTTAAAAACTAAGATTTTGGATGATTTTGATCTTCAAATAAAATGTCGATATAAAGAAAATTGTATTACAATATCAAGGATATAATCCCGATAAGTTTTTTTGACAATTCATTAGTAAATGTTTTGAATGATCATATACAAATGACATGAAAAAAAATTCTGAATCTATGTTCTTACATGGTAATTATATAAGGTGTACATCAACATTCTCATAAAATATGTTTAAATAATAAAACATATCATTAAAAAAATATTAAAATGAATAGTAGAGTAATATAATTAAAATAAAATGATAGGGTTTATGTATAGAATAATTTAGGATACCATATATAAAAATGAGAATTTATAAATTTTGAAAAAATAAATTCGTCTTCCGATTAATGAACCCTTGTTTTTTTATTGAATTTTTAAATGAAGCACTATATTTTTTGTTACCTAGATGTCACAGCTAGAATGGAATCCCATTAAATTATATATTAAAATGAATATTAAATTGTTCTATTTATACAAGATTACTATCTGTGTGTTTTGATATGCATTAACGAAAACAGAGAGAAAATCAATATTTATATTTACAAAAATATTTTAATAGACATTAATATTGAGGCCTCCCCCACCCCAATATATGGAATTGAATTACATTCTTATATTATATATAAATTCCCACCTATATAGCATATCACATTACTACATTAACATCAAGGATCATGTCTATGTCTCAACTGGGTAACATGTCTGTATCTTCAAACATGGATATGTTACCTCGTTAAAGATAGATTCAAACTTTAGTATTATATTTCATATAATATAATCCAATTAATTTTAAATTTATTAAATTTTTAGGGGTAATTTTATTATATTAATTGCATATAAGTTAAATCCATTTTTCAAGAATGATCTCCCTAGCACTATAGAATATTCTTACACACTAATCCATTCCAAAACTCTACCTCATGGGAATATTTGTCAAACCCTAAGTTGATGTAACAAAAAATAGAGTTATTTGGGTAACAATAGGTTTCAATACATAGATCCTTCATAAACAGTTTATGTTTTTCAATTTTCTTTTTAGGGTCAGTTTAAGGAATTATTTTCAAGAATTTCTTATACATATTTTGGGTAAGGGATGATGAAAAAAATATTTACCCAATATAATGTGTCAACCAACCTTTATAGAATTCACTAGGATTCCAATTTATCTTGTAATCCCATTATATCTTATGCTTAGACTAGAATTTCTCTCTTTCCTAGTAATTAACATTAAATATTCAATGTATTTGTGCCCAACCAATAAGGGGAATATAATGATACACCACTAACCCAAGTAACTAACATTCCATAAATGGTGTATTTTCACCTTAGCAGATTCCAAGTTCACAATATAAATATTTTACATAAGTCCATTATTAAATAATAATCCCTTTACTCAGAATATTCCTTCCCAATAGATATTAATGACTTGGTAATTCCCCACATTTAAGTGTATATTATGTATTATATTTCATTGATATGGAATATATTCTATGTTATTCTCCCTAACCCATTGAAACCTTCATGTACCAAAAACCATTAATTCTCTTGATAGTGAGGACTCTTACTCTTAGATGACAAGTGGATTTTCCCGAATTAACCTACCTATTGTTTCTATAATGGTAGTTTTGAATCAGTCCATCTCAACTAATCAATTTTCAATACTCCATTTTTTATGATCCAAAGTTACAAATGAAAAAACATACTCATATAGGCCCCAATTATTCATGTTGAATGGTATAGAAGTCAGAATCCACATTTCATCTCTTTTTAAAAAGTTAGTGGGTGGGCCTACTATGACGGGTGTTGTGTGAGTCCACTGATATTAATTAGGATGTGACATCCATTGAGGAGTTTCTATATGTATGTATTCAAGGTATAAACTAGAAAAAAACAATCGGAAAGGGATAAGTGCCTTTTTTAGAAGATTTTTTTTTGTGTACATTGTATTCTAGAAACCTGAAATTCCACAATTCCCCGTCAATATCTTGACTAGTACTAGTGTTGAGGGCCATATTCTTAGTTTAATACCTCATGAGTCTCTTGAATCATTGGGGCTAGACCAAATATCTAATGTGTTAAATGGATAATAATAACCCCCAAGAATTACTATAACCAAAGTATATTGGGAACATTGTATGACAGTCTCCTCCAACTCGTGGTCTCAAACTCAATATTTATAAAACTTTACCCATGTGTACTTGTGGTATGAGGGGTGTTTTATGAATCTGACGGCCCGATGCTGTCTTCCATAAGTGTTTTCTATAGATTGGGTTACTCACTAAGGGTATAATCAGAGGCGATTCTTAATTGACATGAATTTTGATTCTGAAATCATACCTCTTTGGATATAGTCAAGATAGATTCAAAGATTTTTTATAGCTCTCTCATAGTTTCTCTTTCACACCTTGGATTATCGTCCACTTGTTCTATAAATTCATGGATCGTCATTCCATTGGAATTTAGTTTTATTATACTGGTGTGAGGGAAATTTTTTGGCTGAGTTGTTGGATTCAAAGGCTTCCCAATGTTAACATATTATGGTTTTTTCTGTTATTGGTTCCCTTGCACCTAGAGTTACCTACATTGTTATTGGGGATTCATGTGGTCTCAATTTATTTAGTCCCCATTTAATGTATTCTTATAATTTCAAATAAATAAATACAGTAGTAAAGAATTAGTAAAATCAGTCCTAGATGAATGAATTTGAATCAAAAAATCTTTTTTCCCAAACATACATGTCACAAAATTTTAATCAGTCACACGACCATCTAAAAAACACATGTTTATTTATATATATCTAAATTATGTGTATTTTTATTTTGGATTGTGGGATTTACATTTATCACCTTCCATGATCCATATCCCACCATTATAACATCTACCATTTTCATTCACATGAATCTCACACCATCTTAGATAGAATAATATTCCATTGTAACATACTATAAAGAATTAAATTATAAATAAATCGATTACATTGATATGTTACAATACAATATAATTCCCTCAAATAATATCACTAAAAATGAATAATCACATTAAAATATTTTAATGAAAGGATAATTGATATTATTAATGGGAAAGATTTCAAAAACACATATTCATGTTATAAGAGTGTTCCAAACTAGATGATAAAAAAATTATGGAATTATTCTAGCACCCATTTTCAATATTTCGGTGATTAAGCTCCTCAATAACTAAAATGTTCCTAAAAATATTTAAAAATTTCTTCTTTATTTTATGAAAATTATTCAAATATTAATTACTATTATTTATTTATGTACAAATATTATTTTTTAGTAAAGATCATAAATATTATATCTTTAAATTCAAAAGAATATTATTTGATGCTTTAGAAATTTCAATGATAGTGTAATAGGTGCTAGTGGGTGATAAGATCTTATAAAAAATATTATATTAGTTTAGTATCATAAATTCCTTTATTATACAGTGACACTAGACACAATAATATTATTTTTCAACAACCTAATGAATGAAATATTTAGTGACATGGAATTCCATGATTATAAATTAACAGTTAAATTATAGTTATAAAATGTATTTGTTATATTCATTATTATTTAATATTTATTCTAAAACAGACATGACCCTAATTTTTTATTAGACCCATGCATATAGTTATAAATCCACTTTCTATCAAAATTTGTGGTGGTTTTCATCTTTCAGAATCTATATAAACCAATATAATTTTTCATTAGAGTTGGGTCATGAAAATAGGGAATTTGAGTCAAGTGTTCAAGATATTATTTAAGGAAGGAATATTTCCCTATTTCATTATTTTGGTTTAATAGAATTATTATTGAACATATTATGTAGTATAAGTAATATAAATTCAACATCTATATAAGAGTCCTTTATGTATATATAGAATGGCAATGATTTTTTTATGGATATATACTATGAGTGTGTGTACATAATTTCTAGATTTGAGTAGAGGATAATAATTTATATAAGGACAAAAATATGATAATAATATATGAAATTATAATATATCACTGGGATATTATTTTTTAATTTCTAAAAATGTAATTAAAACATTTCATGAAATTTATTTTTAAATTTTATTGAAATAACCCTAAGATGTATTTTAGAATGTTGATGTGAATGTTTCTGAATATGAAAACATATTCAACGAAAAGTATTATTCAATAATAAAATATATTCAATAAAATAACATGGAAATGTTTTTAACAAGATTGTATAGTAATTTTTGGAGAATATATATATTATTATATAACTATATTTTATTCAACAAATTTTTGTGTTTATTTAATTACTAAAAGTATTTGAAATTTTATAGCATTAGTATTTATAGATGCATTATTAAAAATATGTTCTTTATTATATTTTTTGTCAAATCATATTTTATTTTTAATATATAATATCTTTATATATAGTACTGGCACATATATAGATAAAATTTAATGGAGGTACAATAAAAATAATGTAGAAAAATTATTGAAACGTGGGCAGTGTTCCTCATCTTGTTTTTTTGATGATGAGTGTTTTGGTTCATCCATATCTTGAAAATTTATAATGAATTATTTTAAGTTTTTTTTGAATAAAATCAATCTGTTAGTTCCCAATATATAGAATCATATAAATATTAAAGTATATTTCACTTGGTTTCAAAGTAAGGGATCAACTCATTGGTGGTCCCAGATCCTCAAAGTATCCTTATTCAATTTTTTGGGATTAAACGATCGGAATATGATGTCTCTTAGAGTGGCATTATTTCAAATCATATTTTCATCTTCTGATCTGATGGTGAGACCCTGGGGTATGTATTTCGATCATCTCACCCCTTTTTTCTTAAAAATTCATGATTGTGATCCTATTTCAATCCATAATCTTTTGGAAACTAGACTCATCATATATAGCTTCAATATATTTGACATAATTTTTATATATAACATCATCTATTCTTTTTGAATATTGCATATTTTGTTGGGGTACATATTAAATTTTATAAAGAAACTAAACGATAAATATTTAGGCACTTTTCTCATGTTATTTTTCATATTAACTTTTTTCAACTCATATTAACAAAATAGTTCTGGTAGATTTGGATTTCCATGTTGATTTTAATATGGATGTTGAAATTTTACTTGATTTATACCATAAGTGTGGTATTATTGGAAACACTGTTGATAAATGTTAAAATATATTTATATGTGATAATTTTAAACTGTTTGGTCATGCTCATGAGAAGTGTATGTTTAAACTTCCATTTCCAAAAACTATAATTGCTGAAAAAAATTAAAATTAAAGGAGGAAACGTGGTAATGATTAGAAAAAGAATGTTGTGATTTATTTCAGTAGTGGTCCTATATAATATACTAATTCTATATATATACATGATACACTAGAGAGAAGACATTAATAATAATAATGTAGCATGTGGTTGATTCTTGTAAATATATAAATTCCAATTTTTTTGACAATGATGATTTATCCACATATGTTAATGCTAAAAATTTAGTGATAGATTCAGTTCAAAATATCATTACATGTATGTCTAAATTTCTTACAATATGGACCTTCTTGGTTCTTTTAAAATTTATTTTTTTTTGTTTCTAAATTATAGGATGCTTTTCTGGTTCTAATAAATAGAATAATATTGATGTGATGCATTTGGAGGTAAGGTCATATAATATTGATAAAAAAATGATGTTTTTTTTGTACTACTATATGGGGTGATGTTCCTACACGTTTGGACCTTCCTGGTTCCTCTAGGGTTACTATTTTATGATATTCTTAATAGAAGGCTTTTTTTTGGATTCCACTAAATAATTTCATATTGATGTGGTTCTCTCGGAGGTATAATCAACCGATGTGGGGGGTAAATGTATTTTTAATAGGTATGAAAGAATCAATATAGATTCCCTTATAATGGAAAATAAATTGAATTTAGGTAATGAATCTTTGGTTACATTGAATATTATGGGGACCTCATGTTCTAGTTGTGAATTAGTTTACAATGTTCATACTTTTTTTAATATAATTATGATTTAATATTATCCTCTCAAGCTACATCTCATAGTAATGTAGGTGATGGTGTTGCTTTCATGGAGTATTTGGAGCCACTGAGATCATCAGATAAATTTATTCACCCAGGGAAGATAGTGATGTTATGGAAATTATGCTAGAATCCTTGTGGAATACCACTAGTAGTAGCAGTAGTTGTGGTCCTAAACATACACATGCAGTTGGTTTTCATGATTTATAACCCCCATTTTATGTTATTTGATTGGATTAATTTGATTCCATCTCATTCTAATGTGGGTTGGTTTACCAATTTTTATGTGTACTATTTGTATTTTTGTTTTTAATAAACTTCATTGTTTCATGTAGCCTATAACAAATTTCCAATAAATGTTTCATTCAATATTTTTCTAAAGTTTTTTATAGGATAGTATATGTTGATCTAGAATTTTCTATTATTTAATAGTTGATTGTTATAATTTTCAATTTAGTTTTATGATCATATAATCAATGATTTAATTTTATCCATACGAAAAAATTAAATATATATGAGAACTCAATTCGATAGTTATTTTTTAATGATTCCTTTTATATTTTAACCAGATATTGTTAGTGTCAATGGATCTAAAACTTATGAAGGATCTGTTAAAAATAATAATATGTGTTATGGGATCAAATGTGTAACCCATTTTGTAAATTTATATCCTCACCGATAATCAATATTATCATTTTTTTGATATAATAGATATAACTGTATGTTGTATGACTTGACCATAGTTCATGAAAATAAATGAATCTATATAGTGTCCGATATAATTTTATTTTTAAGATATAAACATGAAATTATATTATGGTCATTCATCCAATTTGTTATTATATAATTGTCTAAAATACAATTCCCTGATTTTATATTATACATCATTGAATTATTTACAGATGAAATAATTATATTTTTTTTGATGTATGATTATTTTTAATGACCAATTCCCCATATATCATGGGATTATATAGCTGAAACTAGTTAGAAATAATTTTACCATATAATATAGTATAGGTTTTTATTTGAGGGTCTCATATGAAGCCCATGTAAAGTCCTAGTGGGTCCTGGATGTAAATAATTATTAACATATATGGTGATTTGGTATTTTGTATAATGTTGTACACAGTGATAATTTTGTTGGTTTTACAAGGCAATGTCATTTTTAATAAAAATATATGATGTTTTACACGTATAATTCTAATAAATTACTACATTTAGTTATGAATCATACATGTTTAAATATTAGAGACTATAGGAAATCTTTATATGTTTAGGATCATGAACATAATTGTTTTAGTTCATGTTGATTGTGTGTACTATATATTGTATGTTAGTTAATAGGTGGAAATAATGTGAAATTATTATTAAAAATTACCATATATCATTTTATAATTATATTTTATCAATTTATAGATATGATAGTAAACCATTTTAATGAAATAATTCATGGTATGATAGTATGATAATCATGAGAAAATGTTAATCAGTGTGTTGAGGGGAATGTTTGAAAACCAGATGGAACATATAACAGATAAAATTATTGTTTTCTAAAATATATTATTCCCATATTTAATGAACATTTTTTAACATGATAATAAAGATCTATCATGAGGTTTTATTTATAATTCTTCATCTTGAGATAATTCCACAAAACTTCTTAGTATATATAACAACCAACTTTTTCTTATATTTATTTTTTAGAATTTTATGAAACTAATTCTAGAAAAAAAAATTTTAAATTTTTAGAAGGTCAATGTACATTTACCTATTTCAATTATATTTATTTCATCTATAAAATAATGGGATATAAGAAACTTTTATTAGACCAGTGATAAAGATGAATTTATTATTGATAATTTTTTTCATAGATATAAAATTTTTATGTTCTTTTATAAAAATTCACATTATTACGGAGCTAGTGAAGTTATTTTTATTTAATTTTATTGTAAACTTATTTTTATCGGTTAATTTTACAGGTATGTAAATTATGGAATTATTATTCAAAAGCATTTATATAGATAGAGCATTGATGGTATTAGTGGGAATGGTTTTGGAATTCATTAATTATTTATGAATAGTCAATAAAGAAAGGTGTATAAATAAAATACATATTGTTATGTAATAGTTATACAAGCTTTATCTTATCAAAGATTCCATCAATGAAAATAGAAAAGAGTTATGATTCTATATTTGAGGTGGATTTATGAATCATCAGTATGATTAGCCTATAAGATTTTGGAATCTAAAAAACTTATTTAGAAAACATTTTCTTACAAAAATATGTATATTTGAAAAAGATTATTAATTTTTGGTAAATTTTCATTGGTTTTCCTTAAAATGTGTTGAGGGTTTTTTCATATATTAATCTGTTAGTTTTTTACATTGTAATTTTTTAAAAAAATTACCAAATTATTGAGTTATTATCATGAATTTTTTATGGATGGCCTTATTTAAATTATCATGATCACTATGATTATCAAGTTAAAATAAATGAAAGGTATGATTTAGATAAAACTTATGAGATTAAGGAAATAAATCATAGTTATCTATAGGTAACAAAATATTATTTTTTTATGTGGGTATGGTATTCAAAAAAAATATGTTTATTCTTCAATAACATAAAATTCCAGATGTGTTGGGGAAGAATTTTAGATAATGAATATAGACATGGTTAAAGTGGGTGATGAAGAATTTCTAAACTATATTTATATCTAATAGATATTCTTATCCTTTTAGGTAAATTTTGTTTTTGTTTTTTTGGAAAACATGAAAATTAATACATCTTGGATTGTTATAATGAATCTTTTGGAATCTTTCATCGGATTGAACATTGAGTGTAGTTAAATATAATATACATAATTATGTTGTAAATTTATAATTTATTTACTTAGTACATTTAGGGGTGAATACATTTCATTATGTTATATTTAGATTAATAATATTTATCTCTTTTCATAATTATTCTGGGTTCAGAGCCACATTAATTTTGAATTATATTAGTATAAATCTTTCATTATTGTATTTTTTCTTACGAAAAATAAATTTTTACTGGTATCAAGTATTTTTTGTTAATAAAATTATAAAAATAATTCTTTAAAATGATAATGTTATAGGTAACATATAAATGGAATTCAGTTCATCCTTTATTATGCCTATTGATTTTTTTTAATTTTGGAAATTCATCAAGTGGTATTATAATATATTTTTAGATATTAGAAATAAATACACATATGGTAAACCATGTAATAATAATGTATTAATCAAATAATATAAATCATCTTTTAGAGACATTGATTTTATCTAACAACAAATGATATCTTCATGAAAAGTATCTTTTTATTTTTTTATTCATAAAGTTTGGTCTTGATTCAAGTGGTGTTGTATAATTTATATAGAGTTTATAGTTAGGGTATAAATATAATTTTCAGATTAATAATAAAAAATAATGGTGATAAAATAGAAGTATTGTTTTGGTATGTTATGATGGATGGAAAACATTTTGATTTAATAAAAGGTAATTATGGATGAAAATTATCCAAATTGGAGTTACAATGATTTAAAGGTACCTAGATGGATCTATATATGTTTTAAAACATAATCATGATAAAACATAAGGAAAGTGTATATCTCATCCAAATATGGAATTCCTATAAAGTATAATGACTTATTAATTAATAGAATTGTGATCCAATGATTGTGGAATATAGGGATTGAATTATTATTGATGATATACCACATTATTGGTTTTAATAATGACAACATTTTATTATATACAATGAATTATTTTTTAACTGGGGGATTATATGGTTTTGATTTTTGGAACCATTATAGAATATTATATTTATTTCTTATATTGTTGGAAAATTTCTCTAATGTGGGTTTTTTACGTAGCTTTAAAAATTTTAAAACGATTTAGTGATTTCTGGACGATTTTTAGGGGTTTTAGATTTGTTTTTATGGATAAAATTTCATTATATAATTTATTAGATTATTCCCTAAAGAATTTAGAGTTAGATTAAACTAATTAAATGATGTCCAGACAAGAAACTATTTAAGTTAAAACATAATACGAAGGAACTAATTTCTCAATAATGAAGAATGAAAGAAAATATAATGCATAGAAATTCATGAATTTAAAATATGTAACAATATAATGTTAATTAGTCTAAATGATGTGAAATTTTTTTCACATGAAAATATTGTTATGTTTTATTTTCGAATGGATCTTGATGGAGGTGGAATAAATGTTCATGTTGGAACCTATAATATCATTTCATTGTATGGTTGAGATTAATATTGACATTGAATATTTTTTTGAGGTTTTTAGGGATTTATAAATTATATTTGGGTAATTTTTTTAAAAATTTTTTAAAATGAAATCACAAGGAAATCAAATCTATAATATAAAAATATTACTATTGAGGTAATAAGTTACACTCCATTCAATGGAAGAATTCCAAGATTTAGTAAATTATATCAAATTTTAAAAATTTAATAATATTTAGAATTCTGTATGTTTTATATTAACTTGGTTGTTTTATTTTGATGATTTTGTACGGTTTTTAGGACTTATCATCAAGTGAAATGTATAAATTTTAATGGGATAAATTTTGAAGATTCAATTATTTAAATTCACATAAATTGAAGAGAAGAAAAAATAGAACAAACTAAAAATAATTAAATTAACTTAAAATGATGGATGATTAATTTTTATTTGTAACTGTATTAAAAATATATATATATATCATATAAATATAAATTATATTGAAAACACCCAATCTATTTGGGTGATAATCACCTTTATAGAAATACATATAGGTTATTTTTTGGTTGACATTTCATTATTTCATGTATCGATGCAGTATGCCAATAGATAAGTTGTCAGGGTGACCCTAGGCTATAATGTGATACATTATTTAATATTTTAGTCACGATAATTGATATTAATTGTTGTATATTATTAAATTATTGATATATATATAATCATATAATATATAACTTAGTGGTGAACTATGAATGATATATATGTCACTAATGTTTTAAATATATTTCTATTTTACAGTTGTTTAGTGGATTATGATAGTTTCATACCATTCCATCCAATGAGATAAAATAGCCTATTAGAATAGAGGATAAAATTTTCACACCCTAATTGACCCCCATATAATTGTGTTTTTGTGGTTGTTAAATTAAGGTTTATTATAATTAATTATGATGTAAATGAAATGGGAATTTCCTTATTCCCTAGATTAAATTAACAAAAACAAAATAATTGGATATGTCTACTTAAAATGTAAATTAGACTATATGACTACTCTATTTTTCATCATGGAATACATGTTAGTGGTTCCATAGATTAAGCTATCACTAAAGAAAATATAAAATTAAACAATCTAGATCCAAAAGAACAAAATACTATATACTGGGAGTTTTATAATAATATATAAATGAATTTTATGAGGGTAAAAAATTATATATCAATAGTTTAAAAATTATAAAACATATATTAAAAACCATTTAAATGTGGTTATGTTACTAGTGGTGCATAAAATGATATATAATTTAAAGATGCATACATGAAAGAACATTAATACCTTAATTAAAAGTATCATTATTATTTCTAGATGAATTCACAATGTGGGGATAATAAGAAATATATTAAAAACATATTGAAAATTTTATACGTATTCTCACATTTAAATAATCTAAAAGAATTGGTTCTTGAATATATATATATCTAAAAAATATTTTATATTATTTTAATAGAAAATTTCTAGCCTTAATGATGTTGATTATGCTGGAATGTTTTTAAAGATATCAAATAATTTAGATAATATTACAATCCATTGAGAAACTAGACATCAATTTTGTTATTGGCATGAATTTTTTATACGTGATTAGTTTATAACTTATAAGGATGTATTGTTCAATTTAGAAAAATAATCGTTTAATTAATAGCTACCATTGGCTTGCCTCAACTATATAAAATTTATAAATTCTGTTATGACTTGTATAAGTAAAGTTGGTGGATAATTCTCTAAGAAAAAAAGGTGTTTTCCCAAAAAATGAAATAATAAGTCATAAAACAAATCAGTTTAAATGTGTCAAAATAATATCCTCACAATAAAAGAACATAATGTTAATGAAATCTACTTTAAAAATTAAATTACTAAATTCCAATCATATTTTTCAGATGCTATGATAGATATTTTGAATAACTTTACGTCTAAAATATAATATAAAAATCAACAAAAATGGGTTATTTTCCACATGGAAGAACATAAAGGATATTGTGAGGAGATTGAGGCTCAATGATATAAGAACTCTAAAATTGGTGGAATGTCAATAGATTATACCAAACAAGTAAAATATTCCATAACATTATTAGATAATGTTATTTGGGGCCAATGGTATACTCACGAAACACTAAATGAACTTACTGATTTCAATATAAACAAATAATAACAATATAATTTAATCAATGAGCGTTCTTTTTTTAAGAAATAGATAGAATGGTTAAAAAAACATTTAAAACATATATATGATGTTGATGAATAAACATAACATGTAAATTAAAAAGGGTAATTCCAAGAATAAACTATAGTTTTAAATATACTATGTTGAATGTTTGAATGTGTTATCTAAATATGGCATGGGGAGTTTGTCAAAAGTGATGACTGAAAAAATAAATTACTACATGTGGATAATGTTCTATAATTTAATACAGATATATCCCAAACTAGAGAAAAGAGAATAGAGTTTAAAGGGAATAAAAACATTCTAGATTACTGTCAACTAATTATATCATAACAAATACTAACATTCTACTCAATGTCACAAATATTTGGAGAAGTAGTTATAAAATATTTCTACGAAAGAAGTGAAAGTTTCACCGATATCATGGACATATAATGAATTACTCTACAGAAGATGAAAAATATTTTAAAAGAGAAGTTACTCAATGACATCAATGGATAATCGAAACATATCATATGCCCCAAAGATGAAATGTTTTCAATGGGATTTTTAATTTCTCCAACATGGGTTATAGTTTAATAGATTATATAGAGAGAATGATTCAAAATATATTATATGTTATACGAATGAGAATTTATAGATTATCCATGAACTATATTCCGTATAGTAATAGTTTTTCCTCATTATAAAATAAATTGTATGACTATACTACACATTCATAATGAAATAAGGAGAGACTATAAAATATCTCAACTCGACCAACCATTTCATTTGTGGAAAAAATGGTATGGAGAATGAGATCATATATATATTTTTTATTAAAAAAATGAATAGTATAAGTATATAAATCCATTAAAGTGGGAATTCATTCCATATGACTTGAAACATTAATTTTATAAGGAATATAGAAGAACATGTTTTTTTAATCGTTCAATTTTTAACAGATAGATCAATAAATATTAGGGGATTTATAAATGAAATTATTCCTATTTATGAATGTAAAAAATATAGAGGTTCTATATATATATATGCACATTAAAATAATATCCCAATTATTGGATAACTATGTGGCAAAGAAATCAAAGAATTACTTAACTAAAGATTTTCCATTTCAATGACAATGTTACAAATTCCTTGGTGGATATATAAGGAAAATAGAAATTTATATCAATTAGAAAATAAATAGAACACATATAATAATGTGGTGGTATAGGAGAATATCTTATGAATTTTGACTCTCATAAT
Organism: Viscum album; assembly: GCA_963277665.1. Classification (NCBI taxonomy): domain Eukaryota; kingdom Viridiplantae; phylum Streptophyta; class Magnoliopsida; order Santalales; family Viscaceae; genus Viscum; species Viscum album. The sequence continues at coordinate 409,840,227 of OY728133.1, forward strand.
TTAGGATGTGATAGAGCTATTAGGGAAACTACATTTATACAAATATAGGAGGATGTGATAGACTACATCAAAGATTTACTATTATAAGATACAATTGAGACTATAAGACAATATTTAATTATAATAATATATATTTAAAAAAATATACCAAAATTAATGTATAAAATTTCATAAGGAAAATCTTTTTCAACAACATTGGATCACTATTTAGGAACCCATTACAAAAAATTCTTATTAAAAGGAAAATAATATAATTTTGAATATTATAGAATATTCATTTTTTACTATATGTTTCATCCCAATGAACTATTGGAGGCATACAGTGAAGTGCTAATTGACACACCAAATTAGACTTTGTTGTTTGTTAAATAATAGTTATCCTTTTATTTAATATGTAATATATGGATGAAAAATTTTAAACAATTTAAAGTGTTATGGTGATAATATTATATTCAAAACAAGAAAATTAATCGATTTATGTGACTAGATATAGCTATTAAAGGAATATTCATAAGATACTAGACCAAGATTAAAGAATATAAATACTTAAAAAATAGTTTAACAAAATGATGGATTGAAATGATATTGATTTTATCAATGACAGATCTAATAACAATTAACAATTTACATAGTTGAGTAAAATTTGTGATGAGGAAAATGAGTTCAAAAAAAATACAAATATCACTTAATAAATTATAATATTATTAATTTAACATTTAATAAAATTAATAATACATTATTGAAGATATAATTTAATAAACAAAAATAATTAGAATAAGATAAATGGTTGATGAATAAAATTTTTTGTAGATTAAACTACATGAACATGAACTCATTATATGCTGGATCTTGAGAAAATATCTCTGATATCATAGGAGAAACTAGTGTCATTTTAAGATGTAGTAAAATTTGAGTCAATGGATAAATCCCTGAATAATTATATAGACCAACTAGAGAGAAATAAAACATTAGAACATGGGAAGAGATCTATTTGTCATGGAATCTTCAAAACTAAAAATCTTTTCCAGAAAATATTAGATGAGTATGGAAATTTGATTCACGACAGGGAATCACTGGTGTGTATAGACCATGCCTAAATTAAAGGCTTAGAAATGAATTCATATTTCATATTAATGTCTATACATGGAATAATAAATCTTTTCTTGGTAATTTATATAAAAATACGAATTGAGTTGTATCAAATAGTTGTCATGATGAAATTTTTGAATAGATTTCCCAAAATGTGAGTATATATTGATCTATAAGTGGGGTTTTACAAAAGTATCAATTAATTAAAATTATAAAAATATAATATATATTTTTATGACTTGAAATAATAATATAATTCATAGTATGTCTATTTGGACACGTAAAGAAACTATAATTCAAGTCTGATAGTGTCTATTACATCCTCTATACTAAATTTACCCATTATGGTGAAATTTATTGTATTAATATTCATAAGAAATAAATTTTTTGTTGAAATAAATTGAAATTCTATGAATGGTATACACAATTAATAATACTATAGTATGATATAACAATGATTGATGACCATACTATATTTCTTGGATTATATGTGAATTATATTAAGGAACATAAGATATTTTTTATTAAAATTACATAAATAAATAATTGAATATGTTTTCAAATTATGATTGAACACTAGTTTTAACCCCTACATTTGTTGAAAAAAAACATGGAAACATTAAATATGGTATAATGGGTGATCCTACTATGTATTTTGGAGAAACATTTCATGTTTATTATAATAGAAAGGAATAAGAAAAAATATTGTTTATGATATAGATTTGGTTTCATGGTTTTTGAGTATTCCAAAGTATTAAAAGCATACTAGTATAAAGATAATCAGAATCTATTTCCCAGGTATATTTAAATAAGTCTTGGTATAGAATTATAGTGATTAATATGACTTCTAAACATACTCAAATATAGATTGTCTAAGAGATGTTATAGATAAATAATCCAAACTCGTAAGAACATTATTTATCAGGAAGAAATTTACTGTTTTGATAAATAATATTAAAGTGAAAATATCTTTTCTTATATATGATTTTGAGTATATATTAGTTTAGATGGTGTGTATTTAGTAAAAATGTATAAATAAAAAATAAGTCATTTTGGGTGTTAATATGGGTGATGTTATTACGATCACATTCATTGCAGTTCTAATATCGTATTATTTCATATGTAAAATGTGGAACATTGTATATTTTAGAAAACATTTACTAGGATAAATCAATAAGTGGATAAAATTGAAGAAAATATTTTCAGAAAACCATTTTTTGAAATGTATCAATTAAAAATTGAAATCCAACAATATATATTTTCATGTTGATTTTTAGAAAATCACATTATCTATATTCTTTTATTGTTTTTCATTTCATACCATAGTTTACATGACATTTCCCAATAAGTTTACTATCATTGGAAGATATATGCACATAGTCAGTGAAATCATGATAAATGGAGATGTGTCCCTTCCTGGAGATAAAATTTTTTTTCAAAGGGGATTATCAGGAGGATTATAAAATTTAGTGGGAGTAAAATTCATATCTAAAGGGGAAGACTATATATAGGGGGAGTATGTGTATTGAAAACAATGTCGATACACTCTATGGGGATTATATTACAGAGAAGATAAGATAAATTTGTTTGAGTTGAATGGAAATTTTTATGGATGAATATGGGGGATTATAATAATTTTTTGAGTTTAAAAACTAGTATCTAGTTTAGAAGTAAGTTATTAATTTTGTTAATGTTTTCTGGTGGGTTTTTGAGAATAAAATTCTTTTTTATTACTTACGTTATATACTGAGTATTTGTCACATAAAATTAAACTATACAAGGAGTTATTATATTTCTTCGTAGTCATAAATAGAGTAGTAATATCTTCAATTTCATTAATGTAATAAATGATTTTTTGGATATCCAATTAACCCATTTGAATTTAATGTTATAACATGGATTATTTATCTATGTTATGTTTCGGAATATGGGAATCTATTAGAGTTTTTTCCTATAATTTTTATGATTTTTTAAAACTATTTTATTGGTTTTCACTAACATCTATCTTTGAACAATGATTGGGAGAATAATTAGATAAGTATAAAGATTTTTAGAGTTATTTTTGAGAAAGGAGAAAAAATCATAATGTAATGATTGGGATCACACCATGAAAGTGGGTAGATAAGTGTATACTAAAGAGATTATGGTTTTCCATGATATAATGGAAGTAGAAATACCTGAAATATATATATAACATTTCCATGAAGACCCCATGATGTTATTATGCATGTTGATTCAGGAATTTGTATATATATTAATTATAAAAAGTGGTATGCCACAACAAAATACTCATTAGTCTAATGGTGATGATGTTATATTCACAATATAATGTTGGGATATTAAATTTTGATGTGGATGTATTTATACATTACAAAAATTATCACAATAAAACCTTGAATTTTATTCCAAATTGTGTCCAAGATACATAAGAATATGGAATATTTTGATTTGGTATCCAAATAATTTAAATTTTATTTAAATCAAATTGTTTGACTCTATGATTTACATGAAATCACTCGTGTGCTTCCCAAAATTATTTGATTTTAATGATCAATAAAGAAATTTATTTTCATTTAATTAAATATTTTATGTTTTAAAAATTATATTATAATTAATTTATTAATTTATTTTCTATAATTATTAATTGTGTTATATTTAATAACAAAATTTATTAAATTTAATATTACTTTACAGTAATTTTATTTTACTCTAAAGAAATATTAAATTTATTTTAAAATTATTTAATTTTACATTACTTTAATAAATGTTATTTTAATTTTTTTTGAATTACTTTTTTATTACTTTTACTCAAAATATTTATTTAATTTCAGGTTTTTGTTTAAATTTAAAAAAATTAATGTGTTAGTTTGTCAAATTAAATTTGTGTTATTATTTTAATCATGACCTAGTCTAAAAATAATAATTTAGTGGTTCTTATTGAAATGAAAGGATTATTGAATTATATATATTATTTTAAATTATTGTAATTTTAATTTAGTTATTTTAATATTTTAATTTCAATCTAAATATTCATCATATTTTATGATATTGTTTAATTATAAATTATTCTATCTAAATTTAATGATATCATGAGTAAAAAAATTAGGATTGAGAATATTTTCCATGTGTTAAAAAGTTAAAAATATTAGTGTAATATTTTTAAACTATAAATAAGTTTAATTATAATATTATAAATGGCAAATATTGGAAAAAATCTAGTTTAATAGACTTTATAAGAATTTGGTTTTGATTTTTATTTTGTTACTATAATAATTATTTCAAGCCAATGCTCTATTATTATCTTTTCATGACAAATTTTTCACTCGTAATTAAACGTGAAATGATATTTAAAAATCAAATTTGAAGTTCTTTTTCTGTATTGTTTTTTAAAATTAAACTCCATTTAATTAAAGTATTTTATTAAATGTTCTAAAATAATTTATTATGATGATTAATTTGGATCTACATTGATTCATAGAATGAATCTAAAATTTTTCATTTTTCATTTTTTTAATATTTATTGAACTTTTAATTTATAAAATCATTTTTATAATAATAAAACATTATTCAAACATGTTTTAATTTTTATATTTTATTATATTTTTTAAATCCATATTAATGTGTATTTAAATATACGTGGAATAATGAATCTCAAATATAAACATTATAAACTGAATCTATATAATAATAGTGTGATTATTTTTACTTATTATTTTGGAATTGTATGAAACAATCGAATGTGTGTTTTTGAATTGGATTAAATTGTTCATCTATTTTTGTAATTCATAAGATATTAATTTTGATAATATTCTTCTTGTATTTGATAATTCTATGTTGTTTTTATTATTATTATTTGAACTACTTAATGAGTAAAACTAGTTTTATAGTGTTTTTCCTTTTTTAAATGTTTCAATGATTTCATATAATTAATTATGGTCAAGATACATCAAACATACTCTTCAATATATTAAATCTCCTAATTAATTATAAATCATTATGGTTGGATGAGATGTTTATAAATACAGACTTTTTTAGGATGTATAAATCAAAACATTACATAAATATTTGATTACGCCATTTCCCCAATTTCTACCGTGCTCATTCACCCTCAATGTAATTTCACTTCTAAATATTCTATTCACTATATAGAATGTGAACACATTTTAACATCTAAATTATTCTCATCATTAATTCTCATTATCCACTTGTTTTCCTCATACTTCATTGTATAATATAGATAAGTCTAAAAGTATTATCTTCAAACTTTTTTTTATTAATTGTAATCAATACATTTAAAATAACATAATGAGATTTACTTATAATTTTCTCTATTAAAAATTAGTAGAACTATATCTTTGTGGTTGATATATTCATCATTAATGATTTGGGATTTATTAATTTGTTTTCATGGTATAATATAAAAAATTAATGGCATTTTTTTGGAATCTAGGATACCATTAGATACAATGGACATATACATTAAATCCTCAAGGTATTGAGGTGGTAGACAAAAGGGATACTTCAGGTCTTATTAGTGAATTGCATTACTAGAATCAATTTTATATTTACATTCAACTATATAATTTATTTTCAATTTAAATCATTTATATTATATATTTCTTAATCTATCAGATTGTCCAAATAAATTTATTCTAAAATATCTCTATCATTTATTGTTCCAATTATTTTATTATATGTTTTATATGTTTTTCCTTTCACCGTTAATTTTTTTTACCTTAATAATTTAATAAAGTGGTTTTAAAATTTCATTAATTTTCCTTAATTTTTTATTTAGAAATTCAACCCTATTTCAATTTTAAACCCTATCAATTACCAACATTAAGTATTATAGGGGTTTTGATTTATTTAAATTCTACATTTTAAAATTATTTCATTCATTATATGAACAAAATTGTTAAATGATTTTTTAAATAAATATCCCTTTATAAAAATATATATTTTTATACACTCATGGTGGTCTCATATGAAAATAACTAAATTTTATTACATTTTTAATATTATAAATTATAATTATTGTAAATAAATAATTAATACATGTCTTAGGTCTATAAGTTATCCTATTTATAAAATTATATACATATATATACCCATTCAATAGATAAAGATGTTAAATATACACCTAATTATATTTATACATTTGAATTAGATGACAATATTAAAATGAATTAAATGTTGGTATAGATTTTATTGAGTTATAACAGTTTAATCATTTACAATTGCATACTAAATCTAAGAATTATTTTATGTTGTGAGTACTGTTGAAAATAATTTTATGAATACTAATATTGATATGTATAGATAATATTTTGAGATTTTCTCAATGAATCCTATAGAATATACAAATTTTATGGAAATAAGATATATTGACATTTGTAACAGAAAAATATATTGGTGATACTTTTTTCTACAGAAACATTGTTCATGAAAATACCTGTTTTTTATAATAGATTTTGAGCTCTAATATTCACCGCAATATAATATTATAAAGTTATAAAAATATTTATGATGAGGAATTTTTAATGATTTGAACATTTATAAATAAAATTCACTTATGATTTATGTTAAATTTCATATTATGTATTGTGGTTATATAAAATACATTAACATATTTGGTTTTATTATATGGATATTTTTTAAATGGTAGTTAATTATCATTACCATTGATAATATTGTAATTGAATAGTGATCACTTGATTATTATAAATATAGGGTCCTAACTAATCCAATTGACCCAAAAATTAAAGTAATGGCCACAACAAGTAGGATCATACCATATAAACCCCATTTGTCATAGATTCTAATGGAGATAACATAACCAGGATTTTCCATTTAATAATCCCAATTGGATGTCAAAAACCATAATCATTAGTAGATCCTTTAATGGGAGAAGTTCAATATCATCCGTATCAAGGAACATACAATATATGTTGAACCACCCCATGAAAGTTTCACGATCGTGCTCCTAACCCTTGTGGTTTTTTTGTGTATTTAAGGGTTATGTATTAGGTCTATAATTATATATATATAGATATATTCTATTTCTAATATAATAATGACTTTATTTAATTATTATTATAATATAACCAATTTTTATTATTATACTATAAAATAATTTTTTTATTTGCAAGAAATATTCAAATTCAATTAAAGAAAATATTTTCATGAATTAATAGATTTTTGTATCAAATAATAAATTATTGAAGTAATATTATTTAAAATAAATTATTAAACAAGAATGACCACATAATTTTTATGAGGTCAAATGTAATTTTTATAAGGGTTTTAAAATAGTTATTGCTAAAAAACCCATCATTTCTGAAAAAATGTAGAATATTATTTTAAAAGTGAATATATATATATATATAATTATTAAGATATGATGAATATTATTATTTAATCATGAAATTGAAATTATCGGATGGTGATTTTTTAAAAATTTTTAGAAGTAATCAAATTTTTGGGTGTAAATTAAATACCATATAAATATATGGTGTGTATTGTGACATCAAAATGACCAATAAGTTATATAATCAATACTATAAATGGTATACCTGAACAAATATATGATTTTAATTTATTTTAATGTGACTGTTTGTTTTTTGATTAATGTTACGATGCCTTTATGAATCATCCAAAAATGTTAATAAACATTATGGTTTAAAAATCATTTCATTAAGAGTGTGAATCACTACCACATAAGAAGGGTATTATTTTATTAATTTATACCCTATTAAGAATTAAATAATAAAAAAACTCCGATTTTTTAAAATCCATGGTAATATACCATTATATTATTTGAGGTCCTAGTTGTTTTATTATATAGACTCTAAAAATGATGTTTGAGGAAAAATAAAGAATTATCCAAACATTTCCTATATAAATCCACCAAATTTCTAATTTATCATCACTATAAATCCATTTAGGTTGTACATAAACTTCTTTACCCTCTCTAGTGTCCTCTCAGGGTTCCCCCAAGCTCCCAAGAAGTCCCTCCCATGCATTTGGGGTAACAATCCCAGGGTGATGGTTCTTTTCATTCTCCTATTTATTCATGTTTCTTCATTATCATGTTCCATATATTTCCAATTAATTTGGATTGGATTTGTTTTTGCATGCCACAATTACTGTAAATTTTATTTGAAGATTATGAGTGGCCCTTTTGTATCTCATAGACACATTTTATAAATTTTTATGTGATGTTGTTATGCTATCGAAATTATGCCATGATTTTCAATTCCAAACTATTAATTTGAGAGTATCTATACCTATTTCCTATCATGAGTGTTCACCATTATAAACATATAATTAATTTTTAGAAAATTAAATGTATTTATTACTAAAGCAATGATCTTTTAAAAAAATTGTGATGAATTATCCCATGTTTTCATATCCTTGTTCCACACATAAGCATTTGAATGAATTAAAAGTTATGGGTTATCTTATAATTATATAGAATTCCAATGTATTGAGGAATGTTTAGTCTCATTATAAGTCATTTAGAGATATATATTAATCCTAATTCCTTTCTTGTACTGTGTCTATGTTGATGTCTTGTTAGTTATTCATAAACTTTTTTTGTGTTCTAGTGTTTTATGTTGTTTTGGCATTTCACATGATTCCTTTATTTTATCATGTTATATCATGCTTCATTGATCATGTTTACAATTAACACTCAATTAATTCAAAATTGATATACCTATTTTATATCATTTATTAATTTCATCATGTTATATCAAATTTATTCCCTTATAAGGCTTTATATCTCACCCTTTGTTTATGTATGTCCCCAAGTTATCCCATTCGGTTTTAAGTATGACCTTGTTAATGAAGTTTTCAATAAATATAATGCATTTATTCCTTTCATTTGATCTATAATTTACCAAATTAACAGATACACTAGGTTTATCAATATTCAAGGATTTATTATATGTAAAAAAAAATTATAAATACAGAATTAATTTTTAATGAAAATATGGTTTCTCATGGTTGGTATCATATTAAAATTTTAGTTATTTTATGATTTAGGATTATAAAACACAAGAGAAATACATATGGATCAGACTATGAATAATAAAAAATCCCTAAATTTTACTAAGTATATATTTAGTGGTTTATCAAGATAATAGATTCATTTCTAGATTCTACAACATGATGTGTCTATTGTATAAATGTACATATGGGTAAACCCAAAAATACTAATATGAGGAATATTCAATTCAGAATTGGTGCACAACAATTGGAATTTCTATGTACCTTATATTTACTAACTTGGGGATATGAATTGTTAAATTCATAATCTCTTTACAACCCATTATTAACAGATCAAAATAAATCCCACGATAGTATATGTTAGGAAAAATATCATGGATAATTTATATTGAATCCTAGAAATTCATAAGATAATAAGTAAATGTTTATTTATATGTTATCTCATTAATTCCATTAGATTTATCATTATTTTGTCTAATATTTTAAAAATACTCATCCTAATTTTTCCTTTTATACTATAAAAAGGTAAAAAAAATATGAGCAATTCGTTAAATAAACAATGTGACTGGTAATGTGATGAATGCCTCAATGAGTATCCCAACCCATTTGGAGTAGGAATCACAAACATAATGATGAAAACAATCAATTGTCTCAGGTTATGAATAGAATCATAGATCCAGAGGATCACCCAAATCCACCTAAGAATGGACAAAAATATTCAATTGAGTCCTTTATATGAAAAAGTCATCCTATATTCAATGGATCATTTGATCCCTTAATCACAGAACCATTGATTTAATCCATTGAAATGATATTTACCATCCTCATATTTTTCATGAAAGAGAATGTTCTACTTGTTATTTATTGAATAGAGGGACAATATGATCTGTGGTGTACATTGTTCAAAAATATGAATCATGATGAAGTGACTGATGAAATGGGGTGGACAAAATAAATAAAATTGATAAATATTTTCCTCACACTCTTAAATTTGAAATGGAATGGGATTTCTGTAAACTCAAGAAAAAAATAAAATGAATATATCAAGGCGTACAAGGAAAACATCACAAGAAATTCTAGATATGATTTTAGATTTGTCGTTACCCTCGAATGAAAATTTTACCACATATTTGGTGGGATAAAAATATTCAATGAAAATACATACTGATATTGTACTTTGTTAGGTACGACGAAATTGATTGGAGTTTCCTAAAAGAAGATATATATAATAGAGAATCATAAAGGTATCACAGGGATATGAATCAAAATATGGATTTTAATTCTAGGGGACTGATAGAGATATATAGTAGTGAAAAGAAATTTAAGCATCTAAATTTTCAATAGTGTGAAAAAATGCTCCTAGAAAATTTCATAAGGGGGTGAGGAAATTTCTTAGGTTCATAAAGGATGTTATCCTAGCTAGTTATTACCGACCAGAGAAACCCACCAATGAGAAGGATGAAATGGAATCTCCATTAAACCCTTAGTCTGTTGTTCATTCCATTGACATAAAGAAACCATGGAAAATTTTATACCAATGCACAAAGAAATGTGTTTTACAAGATGTCACGACCCCCTCCCCACAATGTGTACCCCTCCTGGGTCAGCAATTTGAGAAGGGAGATAATGACCCTTGAGTCCCGCCTCTATATGTCCCTGGGTTGGTGACTAGCACCGAGGGTACAGTAAACACTAAAATGGGAGGAATTACCCTCTAAGAGAACACATGCGGAAGAGAGAGATAAGGTAGAAACCAACCAAATCCAACTTAGAACTGAAATATAAATAAAACCTAAATGAACGTATGTAATGTCATGAAAAAGTACTACAAGTGGATGGGAAAACTGCAAGTACCCAAAAGAATGTAAAATAGCAGCAACCACAAACCCGAACAGCTCCTACAACCCCATGCCAGTAGAAACCATTTTGATCTCCAAACTACTCCATATGACCTGAAAAATAGTTTATATATACATAGGGTGAGTATAAAGTATACTCAGTAGGATCTTCCAGGAAGCCGTTCATGCAAATGTAAAGAAAGCAAGCTGAATCACAGTGAACAACAAGTGAAACTAACTCATCACCTAAACATTTATGCTAATATCCTTGCCTCACCATGGGTACTCTCAACAATTAACACTTACAAGAATATATCATATCATAATGAATATCAAGGGTACCCCACTACTACTTCCCCACAGGTTTTTCACTTTTCCCCAACGTCGTTTGACCTAACCATCTCTCTCCAAAAAGGATTTCCCATAGACAACTGTGTGAAGCACCACAATATTCACCTCCTACAACAAAACCACCACATCCACACCCTAGAAGTAACCAGGTAATTTCTAAGAGCCACCACCGCTTGCATAACATGTATCATACATCAAGTATTATACCTCAAGCTATCACAACACATTCACTGAGTAAGGATCCTCAAGACATCACAGCCTATGCACGATACACCTATAGCAGTCCATAGAAAACTATAGCTAGAATATATTTATGTGAATAAACTCAAGCCATTACAGCCCTCTACATACATATATGGGGAAAACTATCCAATGTTCCAGCCAGAACATTATCTACCTACAGAAGAGAGCGAGGCCAAAGGGGGTAGTCATCCATTCTTCATCCAACTGGAATATAGGGGAAAACACCCCTCCTAGGGCTCAGAATCCTCGGGGTGTTATTTTCCCTTACTGACAGGGTGGAGTAGCATATAGAAACACAAAAATTACAGAATATACTATATCTCACAAACACACTATGGGCATAACCTAGTCTTAGACTCAACTGCAACTAACGTCTCTCAGCCTCTGGGTTGCCACTTCTACTATTAGGTATCCTTTATAAATAAAACCATTTAAATAACTTTATTAGATTACCTGATTCCCTTTTTATAAGTTCCACGTTACATAAGTTAAATCATTAAATATAAATTATCCATGAACCATTCCACAGTAGACTTAATTATCAAAACACCCAAAGTACACAGTCCCTTTAATATTAAAACATCATCATTATGTTCCACCGACCTCCAACCCCATGGTTTAACACCATTTATTCTAATATTCATTAAAGAAATACATTCCCATATTCCCAAGCATTCTAGAAAAATATTCTACGATTCTATCACAAGGGGGATCAACACGGTGTGTAGATGTACTACCTATTGAGTCTTTTCCGCCTATAGCAAGAGTGTAGACCAATCCTCCCTAGAGAAGCTAAACACGGAAAGCACGTGGCATACCCCATGAGTATTCGCCTCTTTTAGAAGAAGGATAAGCAAGATCATTTTCCTTGTGTAGTGGGGAAATATAAAGTTGATAAACAACCAAAGAACCTGTAAGAATCCAACAGTCACATTCATCCCAATCCATCATCCATGGTGTCCTCCCTAACACCAATATGCATAAACTGATGTATCTCACCACTCTAGGCGTCATCTGCTACCACAACCAAAAGGCCTCCATGCCTCCACATATCACCAAAAAACTCCAACATCACATAAAAACACAATAAGCAGTAAAAAATTAACTTCACAATTAGGCTCTTGGCCCTCAACAATCAAGAGGGTAACTCAGAACCCTTTAAGGAATTATCAAACGAACAGTTCTTTAATCCATCTTGAATTAACAGATTTATTATTCGTAGGTTCCAAATTCAGGAAACCAAATCATTAAGCCATCACAATTAATTAAACATGCTTACATCAACAATTTGATTAACATCAAATTAAATCAAGAACCGGATTAGTTTACATGTCTCTTTATCTTTAGATAACAATTATCAATTAATCCCAATTCATTTTATTTACCGATATCCATCAACAATGAACAGCTAAGCAAAAAAAGCATATATATCACACTATCTAGAGAAACAAGAGGCAATAAAATATGATCAATATCAAATTATTTATCCAGTTAACATATTTATTATGTCAATTCCATTGTCATCCAATGGGATTAAACTTGCTAAAAATACAGTTTCACATAAAAGAAAAGAGAAGCAATGAATACCCTACATCAAATAGTTCCTCACATTCTTTATCCACACAACGGGTCACTATCCTCCTCTCGTGACAACTGCATCCACCTGAGGATTCCATGGTATGACCACACCAACCAGACCCCAAGAAAACCCCATTAAAAGCATGGAGATTACATGCTATAACATAGAAATGATAAATAAGAGAAGATGAACCCCAAAATAACAACGATAAAACATACCTTATATCGAAGATTGATCAATTCAGCTTGGTTGCATCATAATAAAGCGGAACCAATCCGAGGAGTAAAGATTTATTATGACACTTATACATGAAGGATTGAAAGTTTCTATCATCTCATAGCCGAGAATAGAGAGGAAGAAAAAGGGAGGAAGATACCATGTCCCTTTTGAAGATTTAATGGGGCGACGGTTTAAGATATTCTTAATTCCCCATTAAAAGAGGATCCCATTAATCCATGTAGTTTGACTAAGTAAAAACATCTCGGGCCTTAGGATTAATTTATATAAGAATTATGGTCTTTGAATCAGCCTTAAGAGTCCTTAAAATGAGGCTTTAAATGTATTTTACAACAAAGGAAACATCAAAGGGGTGAAACTATAGCAAGTTAGAAACATTGTACCCCTACCGTTACTATACACCTACCTTTAGAGGTTACCGATAGATCTCACCATTTTAGAAACATTGTACACCTACCGTTACTATACACCTACCATTAGAGGTTACTGATAGAGGTTACCGGTAGAATTCACCATTCTGGAAACATTGTACACCTACCGAAAGAACTATTCGCTAAACCTCACTGATAGAACTGTTCGTAGAACCTCACCGATAGAACTGTTAATTGAACCACACAGATAGAACTGTTCACTGAACCTCACCAATATAACTGTTCCTTGAACCTCGCCGATAGAAGTGTTCACAAAACCTCACCGATAAAACTATTCACTGAACCTCACCGGTAGAACTGTTCATAATACTTCACCAATAGAACTGTTCACTGAACCACTCCGATAGAGCTTTTCACAAAACCTCTCCAATATAACTATTCACTGAACATCACCGATAGAAATATTCACAAAACCTCATTGTTAGAACTGTTCATAAATTTCACTGATAGAAATGTTCACAAAACCTCACCGATAGAACTGTTCACTGAACCTCAAACATAGAACTGTTCACTAAACCTCACCAGTAGAACTGTTCACCAAACCTCAACGATAGAACTGTTCACTGTACCTCACTAATAGAACTATTCATAAAACCTCACTGATAGAAATTTTCACAAAACCTCACTGATAGAACTATTCACCGATCCTCACTGATAGAATACTGTTCACCTACTATTATATGTTATTGATAGAACTTTTCACAGATTAAACTGTTCACAGAATTGGATATTTCGGAAAAGTGTTGGGAATAAGTCACCTTGACCACCTGGAACACCACTAACACCACATTTTCACATAGTATTGGATTGGAGTGGTCTGGGCCATTACATCAGATACCTATCAAAACATCCTCATCCTCTAGAATCCAAATCCCACCTAATGTGAAAGAGAAACAGGGTCTGAAAAACCACCCATCAAGATACCACTCTAAAGTGAGCAATCCAAAATAGAAACAAACGGATCTATCTCATAAACATGAAGGATTCATAACAAGATAAGTTACATTGATGCATTAAAATAGTTAAACAACAAACAACTATGGGTATGGACCACGTATATGTTACTCACGTTCCCAGGTACTCTCCTCCAAGCCACCGTGTTTCCACAAGTCAAGAAATAAAGGGATGGAATACTCACACAACACCTTATCATTGTGGTCTTGGATCTTCATAGGTCACTACTCAAATCTTGCATCATAATCAACATTGATCTCTCCCCAATCGATGATGTGAGAGTCGTCATAAAGAAAACGACGAAGATGTGATACATACAAAACATTATGTATCTGACTCATCTATGGGGGAAGTGCTACTCGATACGCCACAGCTCTAACATGATCTAAGACCTAGAAAGGCCCAACAAACCAGGGATAAAGATTACTTCCATGATCAAACCTCCACTACCCACGACGGGGAGTCACCTTTAGAAACACATGATCCCCAACATTAAACTCTAAGGGTCTTCTTCTTTGATCGGCATATGATTTCTGATGATCTTTCACTGTCTTTATCCTCCACGAATCACCTGAATCATCTTTGTTGTATTCTACAATAGTTCTGGTCTATGAATTTCAGACTCGCTAACCCATGTCCAGCACAACGGAGAATGGAAAGGCCAACCATACAGGGCTTCAAACGGCGCCATACCGATGGTGGAGTGAAAACTATTATTGTAAGAGAACTCCACCAAGGGTATGTGCCTCATACATGAACCTCCAAAATAATAAACACAAGATAATGACATGTCTTCATGAGTCTGGATGGTTCGCTCTGTCTGACCATCCGTTTGAGGATGAAAAGAAGTTTTATGGTATAGTTGAGAACTGAAAGCATGTTGGAGACCTCTCTACACTCAGGAGGTAAAACAAGGATCTCGATCAGAAATGATCATCCTAGGGACTCAATGAAGTCTCACCACATCCTCTACATACTGCCTCAACAAAACTTCCACTGAGCTTGACTCCATGATTGAAATAAAGTGGGATGATTTTGTTAAACGATCCACTACGACCCAAATATCATCATGTCCTCCTGGAGCTCGAGGTATACTAGTAAAAAAGTACATTGAAATGTCCCCCCACTTCCACTATGGAATCTCTAATGGCTGGGGGAGAACACCAGGAACACGGTATTCAGCCTTCACCTTCTGGAAGACTAAACATCGATACACAAACTTTGAAATTGTACGCTTCATCCCAGGTCACCAAAAATGACTCCTCAAGGCTTGGCACACCTTTGTCATGCCAGGATGTTCCTTAAAAGGTGAACTATGCAACTCTTTTAGGACTATATCATGCATCTTCAATGGAACAAAAATCCTTCCGTTATACAATAATCTGTGTTATTCATCCTCAAACCAACCACCAGGGGCCTCACCACAGACAACTTCGTCTCTCCAGAACTCCAACTCTAGATCTCCCAACTGGGACCCTTCCACATTCTGCATCAGGTATGACTGTACCGTCAGCTTAAAAAGATATCCTCTACAACCAACTTCTCCCATATCAAGATGTAATGCTGATTTTTCTTCCACTACTCTCTAGGAATCACCGGATTCACACATAACATCACTACGTGACATTTGGCTAAGCGCATCAGCTACAAAATTCCATTTTCCAGGTGTATACGATATTTGGAATTTGTATTCCTGTAAGAAATCCCTCCACCAACACTGTCATAAGTTTAGGTCACGCTGGGAGAAAACATACACCAAACATTTATGATAGGTGAAAACCATAAAGAACTCACCATTGAGGAAATGTCTCCACAACTTCAGATAAAACACCACGGCTGCCAGATAAAGATCATGGGTTTCATAGTTTCATTCATGGGGACGTAACTGCCAAGACACATAAGAAAAGATAACCTCTACTACATTAGAACACAGCATAACCCCAGATGTAAAGCATCATAGAAAACATCAAACTGAACTCCCTCAGTAGGAATACAAAGGACTGGAGCACTTACTAACATCTCATTAAGATAATGAAAGGTTTCCTGACACTGATCAGTCCATATTAATGACTGATATTTCTTGGTAAAAGTTATTATAGGATTTGCAACTCGTGAGAAATTGGCTATGAACCTCCTGTAGTAGCCTCCAAGACTAAGGATACTTATTACCTCCAAAACTGGATTGGGGCTGCACAAGACACAAGTGCTTCTATCTTCGATGGATCCATAGCTACTCATTATTGGGACACAACATTCCCCAATAAACGGACTTCTCGACCCCAAAACTCACACTTTGACAACATCTGAAATAGCTGATGCTAGCGAAGAACTCCCAAAATGGCATGTAGATGCTCGACATGCTCCTCTTCAGATGTTGAGTACACTAGGATGTCGTCAATGAAAACTACCATGAACATTTATAAGAACTCCTAGAACACAGCATTCATCAATCCCATGAATACATTTGGAGAATTCGTCACGCCAAATGGAATTACCAAAAACTCATAATTCCAATGATGACAATGAAAAGCAGTCTCCAGGATATCCTTATCCTTCACATGTATCTGATGATATCCTGGCTGCATGTCGATATTTGATAACCATATTTCACCCTTCATTTGATCTAATAAATCATCAATACATGGAAGATGATAGAATTTCATTATTGTCAATTTTTTAGGCTATGATAATCAACACATATCCGAAAACTGCAATCAACCTTCTTCACGAACAAAACTGGTGCACCCCATGGTGACACATTTGGCCGAAAAAACCGCACTGTAACAGACCATCAAGCTGTATACATAGCTCTCGTAGCTCAGAAGGGGTCATCCTATATAGAGACATCTAGATAGGAGATGCTCCTGGCTGTATCTCGATCCAAAACATGATCTATCCTTGAGGGGGTAATACTACAACATCTTCTAAAAAGACATTAGGGTACTACTCTACGACCATAGGAAACGCCAACTACTGAACCTCTATAGAACTCAACATCATATCAGCCATCATGGATGATAAGGATGGAATGCTCCTACAACCCATCTAAGGATATCCCTTACCAACAGACACCACATGCTCTCAATCAACACTAATGAATATGACCTTCTTCCTGATACAATCTATGATATCCTGCACTGAATGAAACCAATCAATGTTGAGGATGACATCATATGGTTGTATTCATAAACAAGGGAAATCTCCCCAAGAGCGGTGTTGCGCCAACACTATCTCATGGTCTCAACATACTTCAAACATGTCATCTCGTCCTCCAACTGACATACTCAATGCCAAGGGCTCTGGAAGCCTCTCTACCTCAAGTCCAAAATCATGGATTAGGGTAGGTGATATGAAGGAGTGTGTCTCTCCTGAATCAAACAATGAATACACCAAGGTAGAAAACAAGAAAAGGGTACCTCAAATGGTGTCTGGCTCACCTGGAGCTAGCAATGCTAAAGCATGAAACTTACCACAACCTCCTTCATGTCCTCTCTTACCATGATGAAGACCACCACCACAGCCGCACTATTCTCTCTAAGGATGCTGAGTTTCATGGGGTTGTCCCTTGCCTACTCCATCTACCCTCTACTGATCTAAAGATGGTGAAACTGGCTGCTTTTGCCTCAGCTAAAACTGCCTCAACAGAGGAACCTGAAGCATAGCGCCTGGTGCACGATGACTGCTCTAAATGGTCGGTAACTTCTGATGTTGATGGACATGACCACCACAAGAAAAACAAGTTCCTGGTCCCCTGGTATTGGCCTGGTAGTTGATTCATCCGGAGAAATGAGATGTGACGGGCTGGGACCTACCCCCAGCTAAATAGAAACCCTCTTACCCTGAAAACTGGGAACCCAAGACCACAGCTCTGCTTCGCGAGGAATCATGTTGATTCCCCTCTCATGATGATCTGGTCCTGGCCAATGTCCTCTAGACTACCTCTTCCCTATCCATCACCTCAAGATATTTTTTCTGCATAAATGGGGTGACCCGGCGCTAGATCTCTAGACACAAATCCTTCTCGAAATGTCTCTCTCTAGCCTCATCATCTGGAAATAGTTCCGAAGCATATCGTAAAAGCTTCTTGAAACAGATTCCAAACTCTCAAACACTGGAGATCCCTTGTAGAAGTTTAAGAATCTCCGGGCGATTGGACGCATTCGCGGTCGAAGAAAAAAACAAGATTCTAAACATGTCATGGAACACCTCCCATGAGATCACTGACTCTTCACAATCCCCTAGGAACAAGAACCACCAGTACCTCGCTGCTCCACGATGCATCATCACAACCAAGGACACCCATTGCTTATTTTGAGCACAAATCAAATTGAAGCCAGTCTCTACCTACTCTAACCATTATTCTGTGACTGCATCGGAAATGGGGACCTCGTACTTCTATAGACTCTGGCACTAAAACACTGGGAGTTTCTTCCTCCATGTTTGTTCATTGTCAACCTCTATCCTATGATAATCTTCTAGAACATCCTTCTTGACATTTTCTACGCAAACCTGATGAGGATGTCGACCAGGAGCCGTACTTGTAAAATAGGGAACTTTTAGAGCTCCTAAACCTGGAATATGGAAGACTCAACATTAATTAATTAATAATTTTCTTTTATTCATTTTATGTTAACTTATTTCAAGGTCTATCCATTCAATCATAGTCACAATGAAGAATTATGCATGATCATTTATGAGGTCTCTACCCAGTAACTATTATCACCTTGTTTAGCAGCCATTGTAAACTTAAAGGTATGTAAATTCTATCATAGGGGATCCTAAACACCTGTGTCTCAGCCAGTCTTCAGTGATTACCTCACCTTCTAAACATGAATGTCATTGTTTCCCTACCAACCCATACAACCTCACATGTTCCTAACTCCAAAATCCATCCTACCACTTAACCAGACCTCTGATACCACTCTGTCATGACACCCTCCCCACAAAGTGTACCCCACCTAGGTCGGAAATGTGAGAAGGGAGATAATGACCCACGAGTCCCGCCTCAATTAGGCCCCGGGTTAGAGACTAGCACAGAGGGTATATGAAACACACAAATAGGAGGCATTACCTTCTAAGATAACACATGCTGAAGAGAGAGATAAAATTGACACCAACCAACTCCAAATTAGAACTGAAAAATATAAAAGAAACCAAAGTACACATATGTAATGTCATGAAAAAGTACTACAACTGGAAAAGATAACCACAAGTACCCAAAAGAATGTAAAACAGCAACAACTAGAATCCTGAACAGCTCCTGCAACCCCAAGCTAGAAGAAAACATCTTGATCTCTAACCTACTACAAGTGACCTGGAAAACAGTTTATATATGCATAGGGTGAGTATAACATTATACTCAATTGGATCCTCCCTATAGCATTCGTTCAAAAGTAAAGAAAGCATTGTAAAGCATAGTGAACAAAAAGTGAAACTAACTCGTCACCTAAGCATGTATATTAAGTTCCCAACCTCACCATGTCTACTATCACCAAGTAACACATAAATAAATATATCATATAATAAAGAATATCAAGGGCACCCCTCTACTACTTCGCCACTGGTTTTCCGCTTTTCCCCAACATCATACGTCCTAGGAAAGTCTCTCCAAAAACACTTGCCTACAGACACCTGGGATAAGCACCACAAAATGCACCTCCTGCAACAAAACCAACGCATCCACAAACCAAAAGAAACCAGAATGTTTCCAAGATCCACCACAGCTCGCATAACGATTATCATAAATCGGGTATAATAACTCAAGCCATCACAGCCCATACACCGAATAATGGTCCTCAAACCATCACAGCCTATACATGTTACACCTATATTAGTCCATAGAAAACTATATCCATAATATATGTCTGTGAATAACCACATGCCATTACAGCCCACTACACACATATATGGGGAAAACTAACAAATGTTTCTACCGGCACAAGTAACTACCAAGAAAAGAGAGTGGGGTCAAAGTGGGAAGTCAGCCATTCTTCCTCCCAACAGAATTTTGGGGAAAACACCCCCCAGGGCTCAGAATCCCTAGGGTGTCAGTTTCCCTTATTGACAGGGTGGAGTAGCACATAGAAACAGAAATAGTATAGAATATACTATATCTCACACCACACTATGGGAATAACCTAGTCTTAGAATCACCTGTAGCTAACGTCTCTCGGACTCCAGGAATACACATCTAAGATTAAGTATCCTAAAAGCATACAACCCTTTAAATAACTTTATTAAACTACCTCATTATCTTTTTATCAGTTCCACTTTACGTTAATTAATTCATTAAACAATAATTTTCCATGAACCACTCCACATTAGACTTCGTTAGAATCACACGCAAATTCCACATTCCCATTAAAATTAAAACCTCATCATTATGTTCCAGAGAACTCCAACCCCATGGGTTAACACCATTTATTCGAATATTCATTACAGAATTACTTTCTTATATTCCAAGGAATTCTATAAAAACATACTATGCTACTATCACAAGGGGTCTCAACACGGTGGGGATATATACTACCCATCGCGTCTTTTCTGCCTGTAGTAAGAGTTTAGACCTATCCTCCCTGGAGAAGCTATACACAGAAATCACGTGACATACCCCGCACATCATCGCCTTTTTCGGAAGAATGGTAAGCAAGACCAGCTTCCTTGAGCAGTGGGGAAAAGTAAAGCAGATAAACAACCAATGACCCATCAAGCATCCAACAATCACATTCATCCCACTCCGTCATCCCTGGTGTCCT
This sequence comes from Viscum album, assembly GCA_963277665.1. Classification (NCBI taxonomy): domain Eukaryota; kingdom Viridiplantae; phylum Streptophyta; class Magnoliopsida; order Santalales; family Viscaceae; genus Viscum; species Viscum album. Next base: position 409,861,714 of record OY728133.1, read on the forward strand.
CCATGACACCCACATGTATAAAACGATGCATCTTTCCACTCTAGGCGTCATCTTCTGCCACAACCAAAAGGCCTCCATGCCTCCACATATCACCACAACCATCCAGGATCACATCAAAACACAAGTAGTATTAAAACAATCATCTTCACAATTGGGCTCTTGGACCTTAATAATAAAGAGGGTAACTCAGAACCAGGAATTATCAATCAATCATTTCTTTAATCCATCTTGAATTAACAAATTCATTATTCATCAGTTCCAAATTTAGGAAACCTAATTAGTAAGCTATCAAAATTAATTAAAAATTATTTCTGTTCAAATTTGATTGACTATAAATTAAAACAAGAACCAGATTAGTTTTCATGCCTCTTTATCTTTAGCCAAACCATTATCAAATAATCCCAATTTATATTCTTTGATGAATTCCATCAAGAATGAATAGATATGCCAATAAAGAATATATATCACACTATCTAGAGAAACAAGAGGAAATAATATATGATCAATATCAATTTAGTTATCCAATTGAAATACTTATTATGTCAATTCCATTCTCATCTAGTGGGATTAAACAAGTTAAAATTACAGTTTCATGTAAAAGAATAGAGATACGATGAATCCCCTACCTCAAACAGTTCCTCACATTCTTTATCCACACAATGGGTCAAGATCCTCCCCTCGCGAAAACTACATCAACCCGAGGGTGCCACGGTATGACCGCACCAACAAAACTCCAATAAATCCCCATTACAACCGTGGAGATTACATTCTATAACATGGAAAGGAGAAACAGGAGAATTTGAAACCCAAAAGAGTGACGATAAAACATACCTTATATCGAAGATTGATCGATAATGCTTGGTTGCATCAAAATAGAGAAAAAAAAATATGAGGAGTAATATTATATATTGAAACTCTTATGGGAAGGATTGAAAGGTTCTAGAGTCTCGTAGTTGAGAAAAAAGAGGAAGAACATGGGAGGAAGATATCTTGTCCCATTTAAAGATTTAAAGGGGCAATAGTTTAAGATACGGTTAATTCTCTATTAAAAGTGAATCGCATTAACCCACATGGTTTTCCAAAGTAAAAAAATATCAGACCCTATGAAAAATTAATATAGCATTTATGGTCTTTGAATCGGCCTTAAGGATTCATAAAATAAGGCTTTAAATGTATTTTATGTCAAAGGAATCGTCAAACTGGTGAAACTGTAGGAGGCTGGAAACATTGTACACCTACCGTTATTGTACACCTACTGGTACGGTGCACCTACCGTTAGTGGTTACTAATAGAGGATACCGATAGACCTCACCATTTTGGAGAAATTGTACACCTACCGTTAGTTTACACCTACCGTTAGAGGTTATTGATATATGTTACCGATAGACCTCACTGTTTTGGAAACATTGTACACCTACTGATAGAACTGTTCACTGAACCTCAACGATAGAACTATTCCCAAAACCTCACTGATAAAAATGTTCAATAATCCTCACCAATTGAACTGTTCACAAAACCTCACCGAATGAACTATTCACTAAACCTCACTGATAGAATATTCACTGAACCTCACTGATAGTACTGTTCACAAAACCACACCGATAGAACTGTTCACTGAACCTCACCAATAGAACTATTCACTGATCCTCACCGATAGAACTGTTCACAAAACCTCACTAATAGAACTTTTCACAAAACCTCACCGATAGAACTCTTCACTGAACCTTACTGATAGAACTATTCACAAAAACCTCACTAATAGAACTATTCACTGAACCACACTGATTGAACTGTTTACAAAACCTCTCCAATAGAACTTTTCACAAACCTCACCAATAGAACTTTTCACAAAACCTCACCCATAGAACTGTTCACTGAACCTCACTGATAGAACTGTTCACTGATCATCACCGATAGAACAGTTCACAAAACATCACTAATAGAACTGTTCCCTGAACCTCACCAATAGAACTGTTCACAAAACCCCACTGATAGAAGTGCTCACAAAACCTCACCGATAGAACTATTCACTAAACCACACTGATAGAATACTGTTCACCTAACATTATAGATTTCCAATAGAACTATTAATCAATGGAATTATTCAAAGTATTGCAAATTTTGTAAAATTGTTGGGGATATGTCACCTTGCCCTCCCAGAACACATATAACAACACATTTTCACAAAGTAATAGACCAGAGAGGTCCAGATCATTACACAAGATTACCAACAAACTCAAAAGAAGAATGGGAAAACTTATTCTATCATAATCACTTAGGTAGATCCTGACAATGAGGCAGTGGGAGGTATTCTAGTTTTTCAATGAAAAATAAAGAATGTAGTTTTTGACCCTGTATTGACACATTTTTTCATAACATTAATGATTATTAGAACTATTCAAAAGAAACACAATTCATGGATGTACAGATGTCGGTGAAAATGGGAAATGGTGAAATTATTATATCAATAGTATATAACACCTCCCTTATTGAAATTTTTGGGCTGAAATCCAATCAAACCTATTCAAACTCCCTTTTTTAAAATTTGACTAAATTATCTCTTTGGATTAGCTTCCATTGTATAGATATGATATAAAATTATGTGAGAATGAAAATACTCTATGTATCTCAAATCAACCCACAAATATGTATACGTCCAAGGATAAGGATGAATCTTCTTTATCTCCAAAATATAATCCATGAATATTATATCCCTTTGAGTAAGAATATGTAGAAATACTTATTGGGTCTAATAAAATAATCTTTCTTCAAGACACGATAATTGTGATGGAATATATTGAAGTGTATCTCGAATAACGTTTTTCCATTCCCTGTAGATGAAAGGTGGAATTTTTAGTCTAGTAAATTCATAGGGTTTTACGATTATCCAATAATATGTATAGAATGTTGGTATTGGAACATGAGGAGCTGAAGAAACAACTACATGATAATCTTTATGAATGCTTCATACATCCATGTTCCCCACCTTGGGGTGCACCAGTCCTCTTCGTCAAGAATAATGATGGATCAATGCACCATTTCATTCTTTATCTGGATCTCAACATGATCATGATAAATAAAAAGTATCATCTTACATGGATTGATAATTTTTTCAGTTAGATACTAGGATAAAATTATTTCTTCAATGTTTATCTGCACTTTGAATATTACAATGATCAGTTTAAAAATGAGGATATCTATAAGTCTCCTTTTTATAGAAGTTATGGTCATTATGAGTTCATAGTAATTCATTTCAGACTCAATAATTCCCCAGGAGTTTTCATGGAAATGATAAATATTGTCTTTATAGATTACTTTTAAAATTTAGTGGTTGAATTTATATAATATATTTTAATATACTCCAAAATCAAGGAGGTGCATGATGAGCATTTGAGTACTATGCCAAAAACCTTACTAAAAGTGAATATTTATTAAAAGGACTACATATGTTACTTCTGGTTGAATATAGTATCATTAATGAGGAATATTTTCATATGAAAATGGATATATAATGGCCCTTCAAAGACAAGAGAAATTGACAATGGTCGAGCCTATAATCTCTGATATATATTCATAGTTTGCTTGGAGTAGTTGGGTACATTCGTCGATTTGTGAGATATTTCTCATGATTGTATACCCTCAACCCATGAAAACTCAGAAATGAGTCATGTTTTCATTGAATGATGAATGGGAATAGTGCTTCATGTTTTTGAAAAAGCGTATTATCATTTCACTTGTTCAAAATAACCCAAAATTTGATATCTTTTAATGGTATTGATTGATTCATTGAAGAAGTTATTGGGTAGTGTGTTAATATAGAATGAAAAAGTGATAGAATATTTTTCATGGAAGATGAATGTTCATGAATATAACTGCAACATTAATGATGTAGAGTTTTCTACAACGGTATTATCTTTGAAAATATGGTGGAATTATCTTTGAATGGATAAGTGTGAATTATATAAATATTTCAAATAATCATCATGTATACATTCACATATAAAGAGTGCAGTGTGCGCTAATTAAAATGGTTAGACAAGATAATGGACTATATCTTTTCAAATCACTACCATCTTGGAAAAACAAATAAGGTGGAAGATGCTCTATATAGGAATATTCTATAAATTAAATCATTTCTATGAATTGAGAGGGATCTTATATTCTTAGATTTGAAAATGTTATGTATGGGAATCATAAATGAATAGACATCATCATACCTTTCAAAAATGAATACTGAACCATCTCTTATAGATAGGATAAACGATGCTCAATGAGATGATATGAGAATTTAAAAGATAGTCAAAGTTAACAGAAAAGGGAAATCCTTGGAGTTCAATGTTAATGGGGAAGGAGTTGAATGACTTGGGTTTTGGCTATTTTTACCATAAAATCATAGGATAATGAAGTATTTATTAGATGAAGAACATAGTTTGAATTTTACCATCCATTGTGTAAGAACATAGATGTGTTGAGATATATGAGAAAACCATTGGTGGGATAATACTAATAAGTGGATCGCAGAATATATCCTAATATTTATTGTATGTCATTAAGATATAATAAAATTTAAAAAATCAAAGGTGATGATGCAACCATTACACATACCTACATGGAAATACTAAAACATCACCATGGAAATTTTTATTGGTATTTTTAAGATATTTAGAGTAAATAATGTTATTTGGTTTGTGGTGGGTTATATTACAAACTGCTCAATTCAATGCAATCTGAGAGGACATATTACTTGAATATCATGCAAGGAAATACATTCTAGAAGTGTTGAAGTGGCACGGAACACTAATATCAATTATATCCGATCATGGTCCAAGATTTACCTCTAGGTTATTTTAGAGACTTTAACATTCTATAAATACTAATTTTAACATCAACATATATTATCATCCACAAACTGATGGCCAATATGAGCGAAATATGTTTGGAAAATTGTCTTGTTATTATTGATTAATTAGTTGTTTATTACATAAATGTAAATAGATATAACTTGGTTGATCGAAATGTTTACATTATTTACGGAATAGGTACATTAAATACAAACTTAAATAATAAATACATCATCTTTATTTAAAAATTCTTTATCATATTCATACCTAATACTACATGGGATAACATAGGGACAAACAGAAAATAGGGGTGACCTATAAATCCAAGTTAGAGATTAAACAGTTGATTACCTAAAGAATATAAATTATGGTTGAAAATAGGCATATAAATGGGGTATAAAAGTGTTAAGAATCATAAAAATTTAAAAAGAAATATTATATATAATGATAATCATAAAGAAATCATGGGAAATGTTAAAACAACATAAAACACTACATCAAAATCATAGGTCATGACTAACTACCAAGAAATCATGATGAAAAATGAACCATAAAGTAATCATTGTCACTCTCTATACCAACAAGTTGAATCATCAGACTAAAAATTTTCCAATGCATTTTAGCTATATATAATTTTGGATGCACCCATTACATCCAATTCATCTCATACGTATGTGTTCCACATATATAATACAACAATGATTCATTCATTATCATAATTTTTTCAACTATCAAGGTGTGTGGATTAAATAAATGTAATTTTAATATTAAATAATATTATATGTATAAATTTGAACACCATATATATGAAATGGGTTTGGTATACACTAAAAAGTTGTTTTAGGATTAGAAATCATGGTGAAATTTAGATAGCATAACTCGGTCACATAAAAATTTAATAAAGTGAGTCGATGAGATAAATAGGGTCTTTATCAATTGGAAATAAATTTGAACATAATAGGGACATGTAAAAACCATTTCTAAAAAATAGGTATTGCAAATATATTGCATAATATATTAAATCATCTAGAATAACGAAGAGAATGTGAGGATCCTGTACTAGAGGGTGTGACTCCAAAAGATTGGTAGGATCATTCTGAGACATTGATGGTTTATTGGGAGGACTCTAGAGATGAGATTGTAGAGTAAGGTTGTTCTCCAAGGTTTTTTTATTGAAAATAAATTGGATCTTCGGTGGGTTTATTTAGGAAATGAGTGGGGATTTCATTATCATTTCTCAAACATAGGTTTTGGACTCTATAAAATAAAATAAACAAACTCAACGTCCTTACAATGGTTTTTACCCATGTTTTTGGAAAAATTGAGTTTTATTTCTTATTTTATAAGTCCAGGTGTCAAACGTTTTAAAATAATACCCTTTATTATGTTGAAGTGAGTCATACGACTAATAAAACGATATTAATACTTTAAAATATATTAATTACTTTTGAGTATTCCTAATGGATTTATAAAATTAACATAAAAAGCATAAAATCATATAATTGAAAATGGGTAAGATATATTTGGTTGTACATGCCCATTATAGTATTTGTTACTTCACTTTTGAGTAATTATGATGTCATATTGCACACTGTATATTTATATGGTATTAAATGTTTATCAGAATATTCGACTTTCTCAGAAAATGATATAAAAATCACCCATGGATAATTACAATGATTGATTCCAAAAAGTAATTTTCAATTTATCTAAATAATTTTCTAAATAAGTAAATTTTTAAATTGAAAATAATAATAATCATTTATTAAGAAATGATGGGTTATTTGATTAATACATTTTTCAAACCCTTATATAAATTATATTTAGATTTATAAAAATTATATGATCAATTATATTTAACAAAAAATATTTAATTATAATATTTTATTTAAAAAATATTTATTTAAAAAATAAATAAATTCCGAAAAATAAATATCTTAATATAATATTAATATTATCTAAATTTTCAATTTTATTTTATTATATCGAAATGAAAATAATTTATAATATGATGAATATATATTCATTACTCTATAAAAATAATGATCATACTCAGATTTCATGAGACTTGAGACATATAACTTTAATATACTTGAAAACTCCCTAATAGTATGGTTTTTGTTTTTGAGACATTCATGGGGTGGTTCGGTGAACGTAGTTTGGGTGGTGATATCGATGAGCTTGAACAACCACCATAAAGGGATTCACTCAAGCATAAGTTGTTGGATATCAACATTGGTTTTGTTAAGTAAAAATAACAATGATCATATATCCTTTATAATATCCAAAAAATGGGCTTCATAGTGAATGATCAAAAATATTAAGGTCATCACTTCCTTTGTCTATATCAATTGGATTTGTTCAAACCCTATATTTTATAATCATGTTATTACTATACAATGAAAATATTATCAAGGTAAATGATGCATAAAATAGTTTTCAATTCAATTATATATAATAAATCCAAATTAGTGTGTTTTTTCCATATCCATGTCACATAATAAGACATTTTCTTAAATAATAAGGGGAACTTTATTAATGAATTTTTTTAGCCATTATGATCTTCACCGGTTTAGATATTTTCCAAAAAAAAGATATGTTAAGAATGATAAAGTAAATGTGGTTAATTTATTTCTTCACTTCTTCACGTTCCCATGCATATTATTTAAACTTTTGGTTTCTCTATAGAACTGTGATATTGGGTATTGTTTTATTTTATAGAAATTTGTCTTTATGATATAATATATTTAAAAACTTCTCCTCATAAGAGAGATCATTATCCAATGGTACTACCTGTGGATTGATTAAATTTGTAGTATTATATATTTACTTCCTCAAGAGGGATACATAGAGTACATCATGTACTTCAGACATGTTAGGTGGGAGTTCTAATCTATATGACACCTTTATGATGTGATCAAGGATCTAAAATGGGGCGATGTTTCATGGACCAAACCTTATATTTTTCCCAAATCTAATGAATTTAATTCAATAAGATATATGGATGAATAAAAAGTCTTCAAAAATTAATCACTTTTTCCATATGACTATTATATGCACATCCCTTTTATTGAATTTGAGTAAACTTGATGTGATGTTGAATAGTCTTCACTTATCCCCATTTCCTCGACTATTTTAGGACCTAGTTGCTTATGTTGCCATTATTCATCCCAACATTAAGGTGTTATTCACCCCTTCCTAAAAAGGGCATTATAGGGATGCATTTAGATATTTGGTTGGAAATGATTAATTTATGTGAACTCCGCCAGAGGAAGGTGATAGTTCTATCCTCCTTCAATGTCAATTGAGAATTCTCTCAATATTCCCTTGAGTCTATGGATTTTCCACTCATATTGGCCATAAAATTGAGGGTTATAAGTAATTATGAAGCTCAAATAATAATATATAATGTGATGGAGTCTCTAATATATTATATAGGTTAATATTGGGTCTCTATAGGATACATTCAAAAGTGGTGTTCCATGAATCCATACCAATTATCTGATGTATATCTCTGCATGTTGATCCACTGAAAAGTCCTCTCAATTTTCATGAAATTCAAAATTATTTATAAGTTGATCCATCATAACCATAATAATGTAATTTCTCCTTGATTTATTTATTAGTCTAGTGACAAATTACCTGGTGATGTTTTTCCTTTTTCATGATGGTATGTGTAATGGTTGCATCATCCCCTTGAATTTTTCCCTTTCTGACTTCAATTGTCAGCATACTAGACATCCTGATATTTATTCCACAATATCATTCTTCATATTGTGCCATAAATAGTTCTACATAATACCTGCATGCATCTTTGTGATTTCATAATGGATAGAGTAGTTCAAACTATGTGCATCATCTAATAGCTCTTTCTTCAACTCATATTTTTATGATACAAATAGTCATGAACCAAATCATGAAACTCCTTCTTAATTATCATTGAACTCCAATGATTTCATTTTCATAATAGCACCAAATTTTTTCTATATACCCACATCATTTAATTTATCATCCATTATCTTCTCCAAATGTGATGGTTGATAAGTCATTTATAAACAGATTGATGATATTACTTCCATTTGGATTTTCATATCCATCCTTTTCAAATCATTGAATATGGGATCCCTATGAATTCTCATAATTTATAATATTGTTTGAACCTTTTGACATTGATAATAATAAATATTATTTTCAGTCCCATGATGGTAGTGGACTGAGTAGTCATAGTCATTGATCATATTTAACCATCATTATGGGAGAATTTTCTGCTCTTTCTGTTCGAATATATACATGAGTATTTTTTGATCCATATATATTTTACACTTCTCCCCAATGAGATAATACCATCATATTTTTAAGTATAATGTAGTTGAAAATAACTCTAGATCATGTGTTGGTAATTTATTAATAAATTTACAACATCCTTAAATCATATGATAAGAATTTATTTATGTATTAACAAACAGCCCAATCCCTTCTACAATACATTGCTGAATTCCAAAAAAAAAATCTCTACTTGTGGGTAGTGTGAGCAAAAGGAATGTTATAATAATCTTTTGCAACTCCTTTATTCTCTATTCACTTTCATAATTCCTAGAAAATGTTACTTCATTCTGAGCTATCCAGGTTAGAGGGTTTAACAATCGTGATAAATTTCTCACTAATCAACGATGGAACCCCACTAATCCATGGAAACTATGGATATCTTTTGTAGATGTTGAACTCATCCATCCTAAAATTTTACCTATTTTAATTATTCAATATATATTACTTTATTTTTTATGATATAACACTATAATGAGAGTAAGTTCAAAAATAACTCACACTTTTTGTACATTTCATAAAGAATATACATTAGAATGGTCATGAGCACAGTGACTACATACTCCACATGCCCCTCATTTATCATAGAGTATATTATAATATAATCTATAAAGGATACTAAATTTTTTTCATGAAATATCTAATCACTGTACTCATAATTTCCAAGAATATTTATAGTTCTTTACTTTGTATAAATAGAATTACTATAAACTCATCATGCTAATCTTTTTTTACGAAAATAATTCTTGGGGATATCTTTCTTCTTCCCCCTAACCTGGTAATATACAAACCACATATCCACAACAATTAAAGATGTTTCTCCCCAATGATAATAGTTTAATTAATAAACTGGGGAATTGGATACATTTTCTTTATCATGGTATTTTTGAGTTCATGATAATAAATGAAAATGCAAATTGACCTATCCTTCTTATTGATGAAGAGGACCGGTGCACCCAGTTGAGAAGTACATGGGTGTATGAATCATTTATAATGATTATCCTATAGTTGATTATTCTAATACTAATGTTAAATAATATATATTCTATATGGTTTCATGGACAATTTTAACACCCCATGTATAAGATTGATTCAAAATTCAACCTCTCAGCTTGGAGGAAGACAAAAAAAATCATCCGGAAACACATTATTTTATTCCCTCACAGTGGGCATATATTAATGGTCGGTTCATTTAAATTGATGGTTATGATGATGGTTCTAAAGAAAATTCAACCTCTTCATTTAACATTTACATAATTGATAGAATATTCATGATACAAAGAGTGATTTATTATCATGAAAATTTATCTAGGACCTGTATAGGGAATCACAATAAATTCCCATAATTTTATCAAATTACAGCAAAGTGAGTATGAATGGGGTTTCATGGATGATCATCCAAATATTATTTACATGGGATGAGTTATATTCTTTGGATTTAATAATTTACCCTCTATTCATTTTCACCATCAACACTACATCTGTGATTTGTGATGTTATTCGAATAGTTATAGTAAAATATCATCATATGAAAGAATTCATAAAACAAGAAACAATAAAGTAAATTCATTATTATTGAATGAATCACTCGAGTATATGTCCCCATATAATTTTTTCGTATCCACTATAGTTGTTATGATGGAAAATTCTCAAACATCCTTCCTTGGAGTTTTTTGGTTTTCTTAAAAAAACCTTTGTCTTACTGCACTGGTTTGAAATGTGAATTGGTTACTTATATGTCAAGAAATAAAAATTGTGTTAAGAATTGAATGGTGAATTACATTCCATCAACACATTAGGGTACCTCTCCCATTTGAAATCATTATTTAGGTGTCATTCTATCCCACCCCTAGATCATTTTTTCATCTCACTTATGAAATTTTTGGGGTTATTCTTTCAACACCTTTGACAAGTGGGATATTGAAATTTCATCACGCCATTATACTTCTCCATCAAAATTCAAGAATTAAACTCTAAATTAAACATATTATCCTCATGATAATCTTGAGATTCATATATTTCAATTTCAAAATTGAGGTCGCATCAGATAATTTTCTTATAATAATCAATGTATCTGATCAATAGTGCATTTAATAGACTAGGTTTTAGTCTACCAAAGAAGTAGTGAGCCCTAAAATTAGGGGTAATGAAAAAGATAGAGGTGTATTGTTCAATTCATATTAATTTTTCATCATACACATTGATAGATTTTTCATCTTTTTTCTTGAGGGTGATGAAATACCATTCAAATTTCAATTGGTTAGTTTCAAGGAAATATTAGTAAAAACTATTTTTTGGAACTACATCCACCTCCTAACTTTGATCTCTTCTTAGGATTAATATAATTTATCAATTCCCACAATTTATTATATTATCAATCCATATGATAAATAGACACTATAAACTTCTCTTTCACAAACAATAATGGATGGATAAGATCGTTTAAATAGAGTTGATCAATTATTCTGCAACTAAGGAATTATAAGATCAAGTTAAATTTGGAGTCTTTTTTTCCAAAAAAAATAATAAATTGAATATTATTATTTATTAGGGGTATTTTGATGTTCTTCTTGATCTAGGACTCTATTTAGATTCTAATGAATTTGAGATATTATCTACAAAAAAAAAATTGGTCTTTCTCCCATCAGGTTGGGTATCTCATTGGGCCAATCCTCACATTGCTTATCATATATAATGGTTAACTGATTCCTCTTATTTATGAAAAATGTATTTAATAATAGGAAAATTTTGGATGATTATTATTAAAATATTAAACATTTAAAGGGGTAATCCAATGACATTAAATAGGTAACTTATTAATTATATATATTTCTTATCTTATGAATTTCTAGGCTTCAATATATATTATCAATTAGAAATTCGCTATAATATATTCTTATGGTAATTTATTTCCCTTAAAAATGTATCTTGATGATATTATAAAATTTTAAAATCATTTCCACATAGAGTTTAAAACTAGGTGTGAGGCAATTCATGTTTTCGTTCATCAGTTTTTGATCTAGTCTTTCTCAACATGGTGATTTTAAATTTTACACCAACGTACATATGTTCCATATTCATATCCATATGTTTTATCCTGAAAGGGATGTATTATATTGATTAAAAACGTACTATATACTAATAGAATTATAGGGATGATTTCATTTACGTGGTTTTATACCTAAGTCGTTCTATAGAGTTTTATAATCTTAATCCCAAAAAAACTAAACTTTTCCATTAATACAAACTGTGACAACATGTCCTTTATTAATTATTAGTACATGGTTTATTACATAAAAGTAAACTTAATAAAACTCAGAATATATATAGTTATATTTTCTATAGGTATTATGAAAAATAAAGATTAACTTAAACAAAAAATACATTATCTTCATTGAAAACATCTGTAACATTATCGTACCTATAACTATATAGGATAAACTAGGGATATTCATTAGAAGGTGAGAAATAAATCCCAGTAAGGGAATAAACATTGAATAACAGAATCACGGAAATACAAGTTAGAAAATAGGAATATCAATGTAGATTAGAAGGGGTGAAGTCAAAAAACATGAAAATGAGGCACAATATAGAATGATATTAATAAATCAATCAGGGGAAATGTAAAAACAAGATAAAACACTACATCCTGAACATAGGATATGGATAACATAAAATAAATCATGAATTAAATAGTTCCATAATGTAATAATGATAAATCCTTATCCCAAAATTACATCTCATGAGGCTAAACATTACCCAATTCATTGGTACTATATATCATTATGTGCGACCACATCACATTTATTTCATTTGCATGCTTTATTGTGCCACATAAATCATAAACATAGATTCATTCATCATCATTTTTTATTCTGTTATAATGGAGTGTGTAATAAAATATGTTATTTAATAAATCACGTATTTATATGTATATATATTTTTAACACCATTTATCGGAAATGGGTATGGTATTCACAATACTATTTTTTTGTATAGAAAATAACGGTGAAATTTCAGCAACATAACATCATCACGGAAATAATTCACTAAATGGGTTTATGATAATGAATGTGTTGTCTCATAATTTGTACATAAATTGGGAAATAATAGAGTAATGTAAGAAAAATATTATGTATAATAGTAATTGGAAATAGATGTTATAAGATAATAAAAATAATAATAAAGAATGGATATTGAGGATCCCATTATTGAGTTTCCAACACCAAATGCTTAGGAGGAATTGTTAAGGTCTTTGAGGAGCCTTAATAGGACTCTACATAGGTTATTACTGATAAATTTTGTCATACATGTATTTTAAGTTGTGATAAATGGGAACATGGGTGGGTTTATATATTAAATGTGTTGGGACTTATTTAATATTTCTCAGTCATAGGTTTTCTACTCTATATAATAAAATATAAAAAAAAACCATTACCATTGGGTTTTCAAATGGTTTATTCTAAATTAGAGTGCATTTAATTATTTCATATGTAAAAGGGAATAACATAATAAAACAATAACTTTCTTTTGCAAATGTGAGTCATACTCTTAAGGAAATAATTTTATACCGTGAAAATATATTCATGGTTTTAAAGGATTCAGAAAGGAATTACTATTTAATAAAATTTACATAAACTCACATTATGTTATAGATAAAATGTTAATTTATTATTTGTTAAACATTATAATTCTTATTAGACAAATTTTAGGTAATTATGATGTCACAATAAAAACTGTATATTTGTACGGTATTTAATTTTTATATGAATATTTGACCCTCTCAAAAAAATCCAAAAAAGTCATGATTAAGTATTTTAGATATCATTGTTCATAAATTAATATTCACATTACTTAAATAAATTTTGAAATATCTTAATTTTAACTTTTAATATAATAATCAACATCTTTTAGTAAATGATAGTTTATTTACAGTAACTATTTATAAGGCCTTTCAAAATATTAATTTGACATCATAAAAATTACAAGATAATTTATATTTAATAAATAAATAAATAATAATATATTATTAAAATATTATTTATTCAATAAATAAATTAATTGACAAAATTAAATTCATTAATTTAATATGAATATTATCCAAAATTACTATATTTATATCATTATCAAAATCATTTATAATAGTATTAAAATATATTTATTATTCTATAAAAACTAATTTACAAACTCATATTTACAGGGTCTTGACACATATTACATTAATTGAATATAAAATTCCCTATGATTAAGTTTGTCGGATAGTGATACTTTCATGGGGTTGTATTTCAAAAAAAAAAAGTTTGGTTCGTGATCTCAATGAGCTCCAACTTCCCCAGAAAATGGTTTCCATCATGATTAAGTTGTTAGATATCAGTTAGGGCTTAGTCAAGGGAAAACACTAGTGATTCTATCAGCATCAAAAACATTGACAAATGGGATTCATAGTTTATGGTCTTACTTTTTAAGTCTATCGCTTCCTTTTTATGTGACAATTGGATTTTTAAAACCCTATATTTATACTAATCATGTGATCAATGTTCAATGAAACTATTATCAATGGTAATGATACTTACTAGTATTAAAAATATGATTTTATATAGTAAAAAAATATGTTCTTTTGCATTCTATAACCATATTACATAATATAAAATTTAATTAAATCGTAAAGGGAATTTTATTTATAATGTTTTTTTTCATTACAGTATCTAGTGCTCAAGGAAATTTTAAGGGAATTCTCAATTTACTTCAATGTAGGATGGGATCAACATTATCCTCTAGTTGAGATCTCGTACAATACAAAATTATAATAAATCATATAAATTTATCTATATGAATCCCATTATGGGAAGAGGTAAAGAACACCTAAATGTTGGTATGAGATTTGGGAACACAAACTGAGAGGTCCATAAATGATTGAGGAAATGGTTGAAACGGTAAAGACTATTCAGCAGGGCATCATGGATAATCATTATCAAAAAAGGGTTATTCTAACAATAAATTATGACACCTAGAGTTGTAGGTTACAAACATGGTATTCCATCCCTTATATCCTTGGAATAAGGTCATGATATTTGGGTATAAGGTAATTCTTAGTCCAAGATACATCGATCTCTTTGACATCATTGATCACATAGGAGCAGTGGCTTGTCAATTAGATCTTCCACCTAACCTATATCAAGTACATTATGTCTTTCATGTATCCTATTGAGGAATACACACCGTACCCCTCACATGTACCCAATCTAGAGGTGGTTTCATTAGATAATGGTCTTTCAAATGTGAAGAAACTATTGAATATCATTGATCGTATATACTATATTACATGAAATTAGACAATTCACCTGGTTAATGTTTTGTGGAGAAACCATAATATTGAAGAAGATATATGATTAAAATAAAAGGTGATGACATAGAATAACACTCATCTATTGTTTTGTGGGAAATAAAAATTTTGAGGTATAAAATTATAAAGGGGGGATGATTGTAACAAACCAATCATTTGTAAATATAGTTTATCTTATATTATAAATGAAATGAATTATTATGTCATATTGTTATAGAAAACCGATTCAATTTAGTTTTATTATATATTTTTGGTTTTATAATATCATTAAATATAAATATTATTTTTAATATATCCATATAACCATGAACAAATGATTATTATAAATATAGGGTTTTAACAAATCCAATTGAAAAAAAAACAATGTGATGGCCTCAACCATTATGATTGCACCCTATGAAGCCCATTTATAGGATATTTTGAGGTATTTATCATCACTGGTTATTTTTTATGACCAGGACTATGCTGAGATACAATTTCTTAAGCATTAGTGAATCCTTTTATGGGAGAAGTCCATACTCATCAACATCAAGACCCAAACCATGTTTGTCGAACAAACCCCTTAGATAATTTTATATTATATTAAAGGGATATTAATGATGTCTATAATAATATGAATTTTTATATTCTATTTTCAAAATAATATTGATTATATATACTTCTTGTCAGAAATTTATATACTATTTTTATTTTTTACAATATAAAAAAACAATATTTTGGGGTAATATTCAAATTCAATTAATAAATTTATTTTCATGAATGAATGGATCTATGAAATAAATATAATTTATTTAAATATTATTAAGAATTAACTATTAATAAATATAAATGATCATAAAATTTCGATGAAGTCAGATGGAATTTTTACAAGGATTCAAAAACTCTTATTGTCAAAAAACCAATATTCCCCAATAAAATCCATTTGTTATTTTAAAAGTGAAAAATAGATATTAAGAAAATTTTCTTGATAAAATTTGAATTATTTATAGAATCATAATGTTAAAACAATCCATTTGTGAGTTTTATATAATTTTCCGAGTTGGTTGAATTTTCAATTAAAATTTAAATACAATATAAATATATAGTGTGTATTAGGACATCATAATGACACAAAAATGATGTAATAAATACATTAAAAGGTATAAAAGGCCAAATATACATATTGAACTTAAAATAATATTATTTTATGTTTATTTTATTATCATTAAAATCATTCATGAATCCTCCAAAACAATTAATACATTTTAAGGATTTAAAATTATTTCTTTAAGAGTATGTGTCACTTAGACATATGTAAGGGTATTATATTATTAAGATAGAATAATATCCTAATAAATAAAATAAAATAATTATCCTTTTTTAAAAATATGGTCAATCCCCATGGGAAGTTTTGTGGTTTTGGTTATTTTATTATTTATAATCCAAACCCATTGTTTTATGAATGAAAACAAATTCCCCACATATTTCTTATATAAACCCATCCAATATCCCATTTCTCCAAATAAAAATTATTAAATAACATCATTAGGAAACTTTCCCCCCTCTAGAGACATTCCAAGGTTCCTCCAAATATTCAATAATTACCTTCTATGCATTTGGATTCACATTCTCAAGAAAAGTGTTCTTTTCTTCTCCTCTTTTCTCAAGATTTGTCATTATCATATGCCTTCTACGACCAACTCCTATTATTTGGATGTGTTTATAAAAGGAAAAATTTATATACATTTTATGTAAAAAGTTATCATGTACCCATTTATATCTCGTAAACACACTTTTTGAATCTTTATGTGATGTCATTATACTGTCGAAATTTCACCGTGATTTTTCATTTCAAACAATTGGGTGGTGAGTACCCATTCCAATTTCCAATAAATAATTTTCACCCTTATTCACATATAATTACTTATTTGGGACTTGTATGTATTTATTATACACACCATGATCATGGAATAAAATTTTATGATAGATGATACAAAGTTTTATGATCTTTTTGGCACACTGAGGCTTGAGAATGAAATGAATGTGATGGGTGGACCTATAATTATATAGTGCTCCAATGCATTGGGTAATGTTTAGTCTCATGAGACATCATGTTGGGATATTGAATTTTCATTATTTCATTATATTACCTTTTACATCAAGATTTAATTTTAGTTATAATTATTGTATATTTACGATGAATTGTTTTATATTGTTTTCACATTTCTTATGTGGACTTTATATTTCCATGTTTTATTATGGTTCATTGTTCATGCTTCTGCTTCTCTATAATTTTATTCCCCATTGATATTCAATTTTTCTAAAATGTATTATTTCATTCATAATATATCACTTTTTATCCTTAACTATGATTTATAGCTCACCCTTTTCTTATATATGTCTCCACGTTATCCCATACAGTTTTATATACGAGCGTGTTAGATAAGATTTCAATAAAGATGTTGTATATCTTATTTTAAATAGTTTTGAAATGAAACTAATTCAAAAATAAACATAATTAATCAATAATATAGGTTTCATTATGTGTAGACCTATTTAATAAATCATTAACTAATGTTTAATAAATAGAATGGTTGTTATATAAATCTTACGTTCTCTCATAACATATGAGAAAACTCTGAAGAGAATAGATAAAAACTAGTATAAGGAATTAAATGAATATAAAATAATAATTTACATCAATGAAAACAATGATGACTCATTTTGAAGATACTTTTACATTTCCTACTTTAATAATATGATGGAAAACAACAAGAAAAACAAGAAATCAACTGGAAATCGTAAATAGAAAAATCAGAAATTTGAGGAATCAATTTTTGGTTTCAAAAATAAGGGCTACATAAAACATGATAGCCCCCAAAAATAATAAATTAAAAAGAAAATAATCCAAATAATAAATATTTAAAGGTATCTAGTTTTATCATTAGATAATACTCAATTATACTATATGAATTAAGTAATTAAAGTCCCAATGGTTTCATGAAACATGTCCAGGATTCAATTGAGGTTATATATAAAATAATTATTTCTTCCTCTCATTACTCATCTTACTCTTATGTTACATCAACCTTTTAGTTCTATTATGTAGATTTCCATATTGATGAAAATCATCTTCAAAATGTATTTTTCGAAATTATTTCCAAATTATAATATCTTCAAAAGAAACACAAAATAATACTTTATAAAAAAGATCAATATTTAAATGAAAATTTATATTTTCATTTAAAATTAAAAGATAGATCAAATGATGAAAATTTGTAATGTATAATTAAATATCATAGAACACTCTTAATTGTTTTACAGAAGGTGAATGAAATTTAAATAATATTTTTGGTTCTCAGGATGTAATTAAAGATCATATTAGATTTTGTTTTTCACACCAATACACTTTTCTATATCATTCTATAAATATGAATTTGATAAATAGGATTTATCAATGTAAATTCATTAATTATTTCAATAAATTTGATCAAATAATTTATGAATTAAATAGAAATAATTATTGATATGGTATACCTAAAAAATTTCATATTTATTATCCATTTTTATTATTAAAATTTCACTCTATCAAATTGGATTTAAATTATATATTAAACAATATTAAGGGATCCAATAACCATTACTTTATCTCAATTCTCATTAACCAACATTGTCAATCCCAAAATCATGGTACATAATAGAACATTATATTGATAAAATTATATAATATTCCATTAAACATCATAGAATTATTTTTCACTAGATATAAAATAAATAATGAATTATTAAACTCTAAAGTATATTTTTTCAAAATGGAAAATCCATGGTGTTGATAGAAAATATAAAATCTGGTATGTTTTTAAAAAAAATATATATGTTATTTTTTGTAGGTAATTTTAAAATAATATGTTTTTCATTCTACCACTTATATTAACAAATCATAAACATCACATCTATGAATGGTTTAAAAGTTAATATATTTATATTTATTTTTTATTTCATTTTTATTTTTATTAATTTATGTTTTAATTGTATTTTTTTAATTTCAACATCATTTTGTTGATAAATTTCACTTTTTGTTTATTTCTTTTAATATATTTTTTTATTATTTAAATTTTCTTGATATTTTTTAATATCTTTTTTTATTACATTATTTTTCAAATTTACATTTTAATTTTATCTATTATTATCAATTTTAAATTTTTATTTTCATATAAATTTTGAATATTTATATTCTTACCTATTTCATAAAAAATCGTATTTATTTTATATTTCACTTTTCTAACCAATTTTAAAATTATCTATTAATTTTTTTAAATGTTCCTTTAATTTTTTTTCTGTTTTTTACAATATAATTAATATTTATTTAAAGTATTTTAAAAATTTCCAAAACATCTCCATCTATTTCTAAGTATGAAGTTGGTGTAACAAAATAAGAAAAACAATCTTCTCTATATACAAACAAGTGTATGTGGTGAAGGAACTAGTTATCTCATGTAATTATGTTAAATAGAGTTGGATTGGTTTCTTATTACTTTTTACTTCCTTGGAATGGTGAGTGATCGCTTATAAGACACCATTTTTTGCAGTCCTTGTGGATTTTCAATGTTTTCGTTACAAAATCATTTATCAATCCTTAATAATGAAAATGATTTTAAAAACATTGATTTAATATACCTTTAAATTCATTATTTTTTGTCTCATGTATGTGATCCCTTTAAACTATAATGATATGATTATTTAGGTGGAATTAATCTTGCAAATTCTGAAATGATCCTATAATATTTTTTTCTTAATAAAAAAGTTTTTTAAAAATTATAATTTCGTTTTCAATTTGTTATTTCTATTGAATTTGATATTAGAAATATTTAATGTTTAAAAAGACTCATTTTACCAATTGAAATTAATTTTTTTTTTGAAATTAATAAAGTATTTCATCAAATATATTTGCTGTTTTCAAAGTATATTTTAAAAAAACATTAATTTTTTACGTCCTAAAACATATTTAAAGATGACAAATGTAGATTGGATTTTTATCTCTATCTTCTCTGGAAATAATTTAAACTCCGTTATTAGAATTAAAAATTCAGGAAAATATTTGATTTATTGAGATAATTCTATCCTAATTATTTTATTGTATTTTATTATCATGTATAATATAATTATTTTTTATGCGACTTTAATCATTAAAATGTGGAGGAATTATTGTGCCTCTCACCATTACTTTAATTTAAGGATCAATAACACTCATTATCTATATTAATTTTTTTTTGATAATAATATTATATTTTATATTTTAATTTAATTTTTGGATACTAATTATTATTATTGATTTTATTTATAATACTTTTTATTTTCATTATTATAATTTTTTTTATTTTACATTATTTTAATTCTAATTTTTTCTTATTTTTATTTATTATATATAAGGTTATTTTATTTATTTATATATTTGTTTTTATTATTATCACAAAACATATTTATTTAATATTTGATGATGATATTTTTGTATTTCATTTAACCAAATCTAATTTTTATTAAGAGACATTTCTCTATGACATTAAATCCAAAACATACTCTATTTTTTAATTTATATATTAAATGTTTTTAACATTTTTAATGATATTCTATGCTATATAATTTATATTGAGATTATTTTTGAAGCATTGGAATGCTAAAAAAAATATAAAAATAATTTATAACTAAATATATAGTAAGAAATAATATTTATAATGTCCAATACTAGAACAAACCTTTTTTTATGAAGGTGCCTCAAATGACTGTTTTTATTATATTATTGTATTTATTATTCATTTCCAATACTTTATTCTTTTTTATTAATTAATATTATATGAATAATATAATTATGAAACCTTATATAAAATTATAATTAATATTTTCATTTTAGTATTTTTTTTATTTTTTATCTTGTAATTAATGTATTTTTTGAAAATTACTAACATAATTTATTATGAATATATTAATTTATATATGTATTCATTTTCAATATAAAACTCAAATTATGACTTTTTTATTTTGTTTTTTATTTTTATTTATATAATCATATTTATGCTAAAAGAATTAATTCCATCATATTTCAACGCTGATTTAATGTTTAATAATTAATGATCTATATCACCTCATCTTTAAATATGGAATGAAGATTGAATTTTACAATTATATATTATAAAATATTATGTTTACATTTACCTATTATTTTGGAATTGTTTTAATATTCACAATGAGTTTTTTAATTTGTTTGAATTATTCAAATGATTTTTATTCACACTATATTATTTTTGAAAATGTCTTCTCTCATAGATAGTTATAGATTTATAATTATTATTAATGTTATTATTATTATTATTTGATTTGTTTAATGACAGCACTTGCTATTTGGAGTTATTACTTCTCTAATAGTGCCAAGAATTGTATATAATTAATGATAGTAGGATTATTTAACATAGACATCAAAATATAAATCATATAATAGATTAAAAAATTACTAAAGATAAGACACATATAACTAGGTAAATTTGGAGACCTTATCAATCCACTCATTTCATCCATATTCCATGAAGATCATTTTCTAATTTACGTTCTTCAAAATTTACCTCAATGTGATTTCCTCCAAAAAACATTTCATATCTATCTCGAGTGTGAACAAATTGAAATATCTAAATCAATTAATTTTTGTATTCTTATTCTACCCTTATGTCCTCTTAATTTATTAGGGGAATTTATAGTAATCTAACAATACTATATTTATCATATTTCTTTTTGTTGTGGATCACTACCATTAATGTGGAAGAATCTGATTTAATATCATATTACTCATTGAAAAGATATGGTACTATCTCTTTGAGGTTTATGAATTGACTATTAAAGATCAGGGGTATCTGAATCTGGATTTAGGCTATAACCTATACCAAAAGGAAACATTTCTATTTCCTTGATACCATTAATATCAAGTGACTAATGCATTAAATACTCCATGGATTGAGGTTTTAAACATATGGTTACCTAAGGAATTATTTTTAAACATTGTTATGGAATATTGTCTCCTTTTTACATTAATACATTATTTATTTATCATTTTCATTAATTTGTTTCATATTTTGTATAATCCATCAAACACCCATAATTAATTTATTCTCAAATTTTATTTTTTTATTCGTCCACTTCTATTATTATATTACTTCACATTGAACATTGATTTTTTCTCTCTTATAGATTTGATATCATTTATTATTGTATTCCATTTATATTAAAAAGGTAAATTCACCCCCTATATTCATTTTATCTCCTACGTCTAAACTAAAATCATCTCATACACATTTTAGTTACCTAGAAATAATATTGAAGAGGTGATAATTCATGAAATAACTATGGGAATCACATTTTGATTTTTGTGTCAATATAATTTTTCAGAAAATCAAATATTATTTTATTATGTAGATTGAATTTTAATTTAGTGGTTTTAATTAGATTATAATATATTTTTTTACATTCAAATAATCCAAAAAATATAAAAATTATAGGGGTGAATTTTGAAGATTATAGTACTGATATAATTGATTGTATAAATATCAATATATTTCAACAATTAGAGAGAAATAATACATCCATAGTTCAAGGAATATTTTTTTATATAGAATGTTATTGATGATATAATAGTAGTAGGGGAAATGGAATCATAATGAAAATATTTTTACTATATTGGATTAATGATTTTAATTAAAATATTTAATGTTTTTATTGTGTTAATAACATTATGGACTATGTCACAAAACATTATTGAATAGATAATTAAATGGATTTAACGAAGTATTGGTTTTTATCCATTCATAATTAGTAGATGAAGTCTAATAAATATGGAAATAACATCACAGTTTTGTATTAATAATTTTTTTCTAAAATTCAGTAATATGATTTTTTTCTCAATTACATCATATACATTATCACAAAGTAGTGGGTGGAGAAATAATTTGATAGATTAACCTAGGGATTGGTAATGATCCGTTTATAAAAATTGTAATGACTATAATGGATAGTGATTTTTGTACATCAACAAATACTCAATATACACTTTAATATGTATTCCATAGTAATGAAGAATGTAAAATTTCTATATCTCAATATAGTATTTTTTATATTTTGGATGTTTTATATTTTTAGTTGATCATGATGGGTTTATATAATTAATACAAATACAAGAACCAGATATATTTGAATATAGGGGTAATATTTTTACACCCTATATCACCTCCCCCCTCTCCCACCACTTAGGATTTATTTAGGATACTATGATTGAAAAATTAACGTCTAATGGATATATTGGAAGAAATA
This sequence comes from Viscum album, assembly GCA_963277665.1. NCBI lineage: Eukaryota > Viridiplantae > Streptophyta > Magnoliopsida > Santalales > Viscaceae > Viscum > Viscum album. Next base: position 409,885,549 of record OY728133.1, read on the forward strand.
ATGAACAAATTTTCTAGTTTTTGATAAATAGTGAATCTTAGAATTGGTTTGATGTATCATCTTATCCCGTAAGAGTAATAGTGTTCATAACTGGAAAAATTTATAAAAGATCCTATTATTAGTGTTATGTCTATCAATATGTAATATATGAACATTGGGTCTTGGTTGAGAGTACTAATTTGTGCCCTACTGGCCTGTTACATTGTCGATTTTCGATGTTAGATGTGTCTGTGGGATGTTTCGAGGGTTTTTGTTGATGTTATAGGAGGAGTGAAACTATTAAGTAATTAAATGTTGTGTAAGTGGATTACATGATGGGTATTTTTATTTCACAAATTATATATGGAGGTTTCAAAACAAAATGATTTTTTTGGGGTTAATTAGTATTAAAAATAATGTGGTGACACATTTCTTTATTGGAAACCAAACACCAAGGATTACATGATGTGAAAGTTGATTACACATCATATAATCCCTTGATCAAATGATGCTTTATAAATTATTTTTATCCAAACTTATTTTCTTTCAGCAATGATCCATTTTTCATCTTGGTTTCCATGAAACCAAGGCACCTATATGTGTCTTTCAAGACCTGCATCATCCCTCTTCAGTCTGTTGACCTCATTGGTTGTTCTTCGGTGATTTTTGGTTGATCTATAGAATTTTCCCCCCCTTCATGGTTGATATTCATCTTTTCTTATCCTAGGTAACTATTGTGGTGGTGATTCATTGGTTTTATGTATTCTTTAGGTTTTGTTTTATGGTCTTGGGATGTATTGTAGGTTGGTTTATGGGTCTATGTGATGTAAAAGTTTATTTTAAGCATTCTTCTTCTACTTGTATTGTGAAATGTTTTCTTGAGGTTTGGTTCCCTCCGTTTACCTTTATTATTCCTTATGATGTAGGGTTTTTACTTCTTTTTTCTATGGATTATGGTTTTTCCATATTAAATGAAAGATTAATAACAAGTTAAATTAATGGAAGGAGTTACAGGGGTTTAATCAAAATATTTTATATCATTGTTATCATTTTAATATTATAGATTCTAAATTCATGATGCCCTACTATATATCATGTTTGTTGAGAGGATTTATGGAACTGGATGTATGTGTTGTCTTTTTTTATTTGGTTTTGATTATTGTGATACCATCCTAGATGTAAATTTTCTAATTAATTGTATTATTATAATAAAACAGTTTACTAGGATTTTTTTATGTGATAACACCCTAAAAATAATGTATAATGTGAAAAAATATCCATTGAAAATATATAAATTGATCTTGATATGTTATGATACGTGGACCTTCATATAGGGTGATATTTTGCGGTTACAATCAGGTTTGGGGTGATATGTGGTTTATTTGACCTTGATTTTGGGGTGCTGAGGAGGTCATTTGTGTGGACATTCTTTTTGGCCAGGGATGAGGTGGTTTGTTAGGTTGTTCATTTGCGGTGGTGAGGATGTGGTTTGTTTTAAAATTTTGTTGGGGTGGTGAGGTGGTTGTTTCTTTGGGCTGAATTCTCTAGTAGTGAAGGAATAAATAAATAATTGACTAATAATGTTTGTAATGATTAGGTTTTGGCTGGTTAATAAGATCAATGTTGTAAATGATAATATTTTATGGTGGGTTTTCTGGTCAAATGTGGTTGATGATAAAATAATAAATGGAATAGAATGACCAAATGTTAATTTTTTGGAAATGTGAATTGAGTTTCTTTTGGCTTGGTATGTGGTGTTATTCATTTATAGTTGCATCAAAACTAATGGTGTTGTTAGATAGTTTGTTTGTTTATGAACCCATTTTTTAGTCTTGAGTGTTTGGTATCATATAAATATAATTGAATTTTCGTTGTGAGTTTTATACACACCCCACCCTAGTTGAGCCCCAAGTACTGAACACTCCCATCATTATAGGGGAGGGTGTCTTCAAAATATCTTTTGAGGAGTACAATAGGAAGGGTAACTGCTCATTTCAGCTCTCTCTTCCAGGAGAGAATGGAACTGCATAAGGAATGATGGATGGATGTCTATTAGTGAATAAGATGATAGATGTGTTGTGGTATCCCAGGTGTCATCAGGATAAGTCCTGATGATAAGTAATTTTCATATATGTCTTTGGGATGATATGTGATGTGATTTTCCAGGTATATTTGGGATGGCATGTTATGTGTTTTCAGGTCCATGTGTCTTATGGAAGGATGTGTTTTGAAGCCTAGGTTATTTTATGTGAAATATGTTTTGAGGACCTGGTGAGTGTTGGTAGGATGGGATGTGGTATATGGAATGGATTGGAGCACCAGGAGGTACGACATTGGGTGAGAGCATCATACCAATGGGAATGTGGTACAATGTACCCTATAATCAATTTTCATTATTTCATTTTATATTACATGGATTTCATTATTCGGAAAGCTTGTCATGGTGAGGTTGGGATAATTATTATACATGTTTAGATGTTGTTTGATTCTATAGTTTCCTCACATTAGCATTAGTATTCTTCTTCCAGATGTGCATGTTAGTCATCAGTTTTCTTATTGAGTATAATTTTATGATCAATTTATTTATATAAAATCTGTTTTTAGTTTTCTACGAGGATTTTGAGGACTGTGGAAGACATTACATGCATGAATCCTTGATAGTTTTCAATTCACTGATTTATCCCTAATTTATGGTGTTTATTTTTCTGAATTTATTTTATTTGAATAAGTTGTATTTATACAATCATTTGGGATAGTTTTGGGTACTTTTTTATATATTTCAAAGAGTTATTTTGGTTGATACATCACATCTCTTGTTTTTTTAATTTCAAAGGTAATGCCTCCCATGTTGCAATACTTTTACACACATGGTTATAGTCACCAACTCGGGTCCTATTAGAGGTGGGAGTGAGTGATCATTATCTCACATTCTTTATTTCCATCCTAGGAGGGTCATACTTGGAGGGAGATTTCCTAGAAGAGTTGTATTAGAGCTGATGGTTGTGAGATAGGATAGATTTTGGAGTTCTGAATAGTGAGGATTTCAGGGGCTCGTTTGCTAATTGTTCATGTCGACCATATTCTATGAAATAGGATTGGGAGACCAGTAATGAAATAGGATTTTAGGGCCCCATGGTCCAGTGCAAGGACACTGAGCTTATTTAATGAAAAGGTGATATTGGACTCCTTGTAGGGTGGAGACCTAATAGAGCTACATAAATTATAATTACTAGGGTTCTTGTTTGAATTACGTTGATTTTGGGAAGGTTAAAATGGATTAAATGAATTAAGTTAATTATATTAAATATTAAAAAAATCCCATCCTTATTGGACATAGGAAATCGTTGTTTTTCTTTTTAGCATTATCTCCCATTATTCGTTTTCATGTGGCTACGGTAGTTGAGATTCTACATGATGATCTCATTGATTGTTGTAGGGTTGATCAAGATAAGGATGATGATTAGTGGAAGATGATGTTGTGCACATACCAACTGTATGATTTGGGGATGAATGAGGTAAGTGTTTAAGATGTGGAGACATTTAGTTGGATTGAGGATATTAAGATATCATTCACTTTGTTCCTAGCCCTGATGAAGTGCATTTTCACTTTGGTAGTTAGTCAAGTGTGGGGAAATGTAGGTCTGTAGAGGATTCTGTATCTTGGGGTGCAGAATGAAGCAGATGTTTTATAGAAAACTTTCAGAAGGAGTTCTAGATAGAGTTCCCATCATATACAATGAAGTCAGTGATGATTTATAAGCTTATTTCTTATTATTAAAACTGAATATCAGGGTGGGTGTAGAGACCCAAAGCTTCACGTACATAGATATTACATTACATTTTCGGAATACTTAGTATATAACAAAACACACACACAAGGACCGTAATAGTTTAGTGTCTTTGGAAACTCGGAATAAAATCTTCTAATCGTGGTGAAAGATCTTCAATATCTCCCATAAAGATCTTCCTTTTTTTATACCTAAAACCTTTCTTTATGTCCTGGGGAAAAGAAAACATAAAAGGGTGAGCTCAAATGCTCAGTAAGGGTAAACAAAAAAATTATCAATCACATCATATACATAAGAACATTGCTTTTGGGAATCTTAACCTGTAAAAGAGCTCATAATATCATAACATGGGATAAATCATAGAAGTGAAATGTAATCCCAATAATCATAACTTAAAACATGAAACTTTGTGGCATACACACATAATCATAGAGAATCATTTCTTGTTAGTCAAGACTCATTTCCAAGATTATCTTAGTGGAAAAAGTCCCTTTCTGAACCGAGTCACCCTTGTTTCAGTCCTGTTTCACTGAACCAGTATAACCTACCATTCCAGCCATGTCTATCTCATGAGATATAAAATCTTTACCCAATGCATTGGAGGGATATATAGGTCCCACCCATCTCATAATGATACCATTCTTATGTGTGCTACAAAATAAACATACATCATTCATAATAACCCAATAAATAAAATGGGTTTCATAAACATCATGCCATCATAATCCAAAAACAATGGATATCATTTCATCATAAGAAAATGGAAAACATTTAAATCATAAAGAAATTTTACTTGAAACATACATATCAAATAATGTCATCTTATATGGAAAATTGTTTTGAGAAAAACACTTGAAATGAATTCTTGAGGAAAATATCGTTTCTTCTTTAAAATCATTTTATTTTCACAAAACTCCATGCAATTTTAAAAGATAAGGGTTTTGTTGAAAATAATCATGCAATCTTGTAGAAGAAGCTTCTTGAAAATGAGGTGTTATGAAAACCGTAAAAATCCTTTCACGCCGTATAAGATAATAATAACATTCTCCTCGTACTTTTGTCGAAATAGTCAAAAAGTACCTTATATGGTAACCAAAGGAAAGATTCCATTCAGACAATGTGGTAAAAAGTCAATAAAGGGTAAAAATGACTTTAAACATTAATGGAAGAATGGTAAAAATTTTATAAAGACATTTTTAGAAAACATGGTTATGGATGATAAACATAACCCCAGTAAATAATTACGTATAAGCAATCTCGGATAAAAATAAGATTGAAAATTTATCCCTTACCTTAGGTCCGACATGCTTTATAGGTGTCCGAACCTCCTGTATAATGATTTAAATCATGTTATTGACTTATTCCAGAATCATATTCATTGTTATTATATCATATATGGTCCACTTATGGCTTTATATTACTCGTTCTTTTGTAAATTCATGTTAAAGTAGCGTTTTGGGTAAAATCGTCTCATTTGTCGTTCGTGTTTTTAACTTGTAATTATTCATATGATTACTTAGATCATGATTACATAATTCCAGAATATAGAACATGATTTATATATATATATTCAGAATATACATATATAATAAATCAGTAAATGGAAAGAAATACACCGTTCATGGAGACGGTAGTCCGTACGTACGCATGAACGCTGTTTTCGTTTCCTTATTGAATTGAATGGAATTAAGTAGATGACATACATATAAATATAAATAATTTCAGTATCATTCTTATGTCATATATTTCATTATTACTTATTATATATACTTTATAATCATTCATTAATGGTTAATCGTGGAGAATGAATTTCATCGCGTCGTGGAGACGGTAGTCCGTACGTACGCACGAGCGATTATATCGTTCCCATGGTCGTGGAATTGTGTTGAAGTGTATTTATACAATTTAAGTATAAATATCACTTTATAATAATCATATATAGTTACTCATTAAACCATTATACCCATCGAATTAATGTTGTGGCGGAAAATAGATTACACCACGGCGTGGAGACTGTATTCAGTACGTACGCACGCGCAGTGGTTTCCTTTTTCTGTAGGATGGATAGAAGGTTAATTATAGTTGTTTAATATTTATAATAACATATCAGTATGTAAGTAATACTGATGTTATTACTTTATCATGAAACAACTAAAGAAGAAGAAGTTTAAGAAGAAAGAAATTGAAAAGATCGGTAATGGATATTACCTCTTCTTTGAAATACCTCTTTGAATCCTCCACTTAGGGAACTATGATTGGTCTTTGAAGAAGACCAGGACCTCTAGGATTATTCTAGGGAAGTGGAGAAGGGATTTTGGCAGGGGTCGGCTGATCTTGAGTGCTCAAATTGGTGTGAGGAGGAGGGGGAGGAGGTGCCCTTTTATAAGGGAGGAGAGGGGCACCTTAGGAATATCTCAAAATATTATTTTATATTAAAGTCAAAATCGGTTTATAATGGTTAAAAAGGGACTTATTTATAAGATAAAGTGGGTATGGGTCGAAATACTATCAACCAATAGGATTTTTACAGGTTTAGGTAATTATTTTAACCGTATCAATTAGATTTAACTATAAGTTAAATAATTTAACTTTTACCGTGTCTTTTTGTTTTCTTACATTATTTGGTTAATACACTTACTATAACATGCCAAAAGAACCCCAAATTGTTTATTATTAATATAAATATCTTTATATAAGACATTTGGACGAACCTTGGATTTTTAGGAATAAACTAACAATTAATAATATAATATTTGATTTAAAAACTATTTTGTGTCAATTTTGACACTATTTGATATATGATTTTTTTGAAAGTCATAATAGAATTATATGTTCGAAAAAAGTTGATTAAATCAACACTAACATATCATAGTAACCTAGAAAATTAGTGTGATTCATAAAAATTCTCAAATTACATTTATTTTGGTGTTTATAACATCAATTATGTCAATATTTCATTAACAAGATAATTACTGCATCATCATTGTATCATAAATAAATTAAATTATTTAATGTACAAAAATTATAAATAAAATACCATTATGTAGGAAATCGTTTTATCTTTCTAATGAATATTTATAATCTAATTTATCTTATGTATAACCTTATATTAAAAATGTTTTAGTAAATAAACTTTGATTATAACTCTTTTAACTCTTCTTTGAATTAAATAATAATAAATATCCTAATCTAATCTATGTGAGCCTAAATGATAATATTTTGCACTTAAGTTTTTTTTTGGTCGTGATACACTTGTCCAATAGGATTAGGACATGTGTTAGTGTAATATTAATATCATTTTAACCCTTAATTACCCTATTTACTTTTAACAGTGGTAAAAAAAAGTAAAAAGTTACTATTCACCAAAAATTATTTTTATCTCATTGAACCACATTTTACTCACTAACGTCAACCGTGTCTCTCGGATTTTTGAAATTCCATTCACAGAAGTGGTAAAATTAAGATTTATGGAAAAAATAATTTTTTTAACTTCTACTTAGTAGTTTCACTATTCATCAAAAATTGAAGTTTTTCAGAAAAATGCCAAAATTTCACCCTAAGCTATAATTGATATTCCGAATTCAAAAATGATTTCTATTTTACAAAATTCCCAACATATAAGTTGCATTAATTAATTTTATAATTAATTTCCGCTATCACGATAAATAGCGTGTTTTTAAGAGATAATAACTATCAAAATATTTACACTTGTTTATGTCTGGTGTAAAGGTGAAATTACATCCAATGACCAACATTGTATTTAATTGTAAAAATATATTCTAAATATACTTTAAAACCACTCAAATTAATAATTTATCACTATTAATTATTTCGATTAAAAAAGTTGTTTTTAATTAAAATTTAGTAATTTTCATTATTCATCAAAATATGAAAGTTATCCGAAAAGTACCAAAATTTCACCTTAGGCTAAATTCGATACTACGAATCCAAAAATGAATTCCATTTTGAAAAATAAAATTTACAAAATTTCAAAAAGTGGTTATTACTATTCATAACGGCTAGTTTTAATTTTAACAGCATATTGTTGTTTAGTGAATCTCGTTATTGCGTACTACACACGCTATCGAGGAAGGTCGTGATTGCGTGTAATGCAAGGCAAGTCAAGGATGCATTTTGTGCAAACTCCTTTTGGTGTAGCATAAAACACAAGAAATTAGTGAAATTAAAAAGAATATTTTTCATAAAATCTTGGGCTGTTACATTCCACCCCCCTTAAAATGAATTTCACCCTCGAAATTCGTCGGGGTTATAAATGGTTTACTATTAGAAAGTTTTTTTAATAGAAACCCACATCGTAAAAAGGATTACCAAAACCAATCTTTAAAAACAAAAGGATGAAACTTAACGGTTACCCAAATAAACTAATCACTGGGTTTCCACATAGGTGAAAATATGGATATGGAAGAAAAATCTAACCATCATGTTCTGATGAAGAGTGGTAGAGAACATGGCTATGGAAGAGACAACAATCACAAATCCATAAATTTGTGAAGATCTAAGGTACCATCCGTTTAATCGGATATAAGGGCAATAGGACAATATTTTTGGTTTTCAAGATCATTTTCCTAAAGTTGAAAATTTGAATTAGAATAAATACTTACTTTATTTTGGTACAATCTCACTGTTGTTCGTTCCTTGAACAATTTCCACTTCATCTCTTAAATAAATGAAGATGAATTTGTTATTCGTGAAGTGTTAGCAGATCATGTGATTGAATGACGAGTCATTTCATCTGTCTCAAACAAAAGGATAGCAAAAGTTATATACACAAGTCGATCTATAGTGAGATTAATCATATATGGTTCCTAAAATGGACTTATACTTCATATATCATACTGCTTAATATAATAAAACTATTTTCTACTAAACAGGGACTTCCTGTAGGCCAGTGGTAGGCGATAAAGGTCAGTCGCACTTCTGTTGTGGGATCGATTCCTACATCCTTGTCCGACGCGATGGGATGTCGCCCGTCCTGCAGGTTGTCTTTTTTCTAAAACTATATTACTATAATAACGAAAAAATTTCTATCCTTAAACAATAATAACTTATGTCCAACATAATCCATTCCAATCTTTAGGCTTATCCATAATACTGCAGTCCACTCTCATAACATACTGAAAACGATTACCAGAGATTTAATACCATCGTTGATCCCCATATATCATAAGATATATCTTGTTGGTCACATTCCAAACATTCAAAGGCCTTAATCATGTACTCTCTTGAATACATATGGAACCTTAGTGAAAACATTAATGCAGTTAAAAGTTAACACCTTCCACATACCAAAATCCTCAAAATTCTATATACTCAAACCATGATATCACATAGTCCTTATATAAATCATGAGCTCATGAATACTGTTAAACATTTCATTTTCTTATTTTCCCTTCATTATGCGAATATCATCTTATTTCCAAAAATATCTCAATCACTTTGAATACCACATTAGACCAACACATAAATATTCCAATACTTTATGATACCACATTATTTTGGAATCCCATTGCATAAACACTTAATCATTTCACCACATCGTTGTCATATTCAACATCGCCAATAATGATCGCATGTGACTTCCCTTTGTCCTTTTCCTTCAGTGGTTGCTCATGTTAATCATCACTAACCCTTGGATTAGGGCATTTATTAGCACAATTCCCCCTTTCCTTGCACTTGAAGCATTGAAGTGTTAGTGGTGCGTTCTCTGCAGTGTTTGCTTTATTCACATCATTAGAAACCCTTTTTCCATTACTTTGACACTCAGCTGCTCGATGACCTTCTTTTCCACACTTAAAACATTTTCTAGTCCCTTTAAGACAATCGCCACCATGCTTATTTCCACACTTTTTTCATAAGGAAACATTCATCTTCTTTTCTCCATTATTCTGAGGTTTCTCGTTGAACTCCATCTTTCGTTTCTTGTCAAAACCATGAGATGGATATGTAACACCAACTCCCATATCGACCTTGATAGCACAACGCACAATTTCTTCATAGCTACTGAAGTCTATTATAGCTAATGCCCTTCGAAGACTTGGTTTTAAGCCACTGAAAAATCGATCAACTTTACTTTTAGGTTGGATGATAATGCCAGATGCATACCTTGCAAGTCTTCTAAAATTCGCTTCGTATATACCAACAGATTCATCATCCTTATACTTCAGCTCAAGAAACTCCTTTTCCATCATTGTTCGAATAATACGAGGGAAGTACTTACTGAAAAACAAGTTCTTGAACTCGTCCAATTCCATGGACTCAATTTCATCTCTTGGCCTCGTATTCTTGATAAGATTCCACCATTGATCAGCTTCATCTTCCAAACGATATACTACTAAGATGACGTTATCATGTTCAGAACATTGAAGAACTGAAAATATCTTTTCAGTAGTACTGATCCATTGTTCAGCAACAAGTGGATCAGAAGACCCACTGAAAGAAGGTGGATGTTGCCTCATGAAGGACTCAATAGAATATTGTTCCCTTCTCTGCTCATTTGGAAGTCCAGAATGATTCATAGCTTATGTAAGTATAGCAATAAGAGTTTTCACTCCATCTCTCATAACATTTGTTTGTTCAGGAGGACAATCATTGAATTGTCCATTGCATCGATCAACACGGTTCCTTCGGGTTCTAGCCATCATCTAAAACACAAAAAGAATAGTGTGAGAGGCAAAAATCATGCTAGGGAAAACAACATAATAAAGGGGGAGTACCTTCAATATCTAACATCTTATGTTTAATTCTATGATCGTTAGCATAGTTCTAGTACTATAACCTATACATTTACTTAATCTTAGGGACATCCCTAGACATACTGTAGAAATATCACTATGGATCTCACTAATGTTTTTGCATCCTAGTTTCCAAAGGATGACTAAACCTTTCCTCTGATACCAACTGTAGAGACCTGAAGCTTCACGTACATAGATATTACATTACATTTGTGGAATACTTAGTACATAATAAAACACACACACAAGGACCTCAATAGTTTAGTGTCTTTGGAAACTCTGAATAAAATCTTCCAATCGTGGTGAAAGATCTTCAATATCTCCCATAAAGATCTTCTTTTTTTTATACCTAAAACCTTTCTTTATGTCCTGGGGAAAAGAAAACATAAAAGGGTGAGCTCAAATACTCAGTAAGGGTAAACAAAAGAAATATCAATCACATCATATACATAAGAACATAGCTTTTGGGAATCTTAACCTGAAAAACAGCTCATAATATCATAACATGGGATAAATCATAGAAGTGAAATGTAATCCCAGTAATCATAACCTAAAACATGTATCTTTGTGGCATAAGCACATAATCATAGAGAATCATTTCTTGTTAGTCAAGACTCATTGACAAGACTATCTTAGTGGACAAAGTCCCTTTCTGAACCGAGTCACCCTCGTTTCAGTCCTGTTTCACTAAACCGGTATAACCTACCATTCCAGCCATGTCTATCTCATGAGATATAAAATCTTTACCCAATGCATTGGAGGGAGATATAGGTCCCACCCATCTCATAATTATACCATTCTTATGTGTGCCACAAAATAAACATACTTGATTCATAATAACCCAATAAATAAAATGGGTTTCATAAACATCGTGCCATCATAATCCATAAACAATGGATATCATTTCATCATAAGAAAATGGAAACCATTTAAATCATAAATACATTTTACTTGAAACATACATATCAAATAATGTCATCTTAGATGGAAAATAGTTTTGAGAAAAACACTTGAAATGAATTATTCAGGAAAATATCCTTTCTTCTATAAAATAATTTTCTTTTCACAAAACACCATGCAATTTTAAAAGATAAGGGTTTTGTTGAAAATAATCATGCAATCTTGTAGAAGAAGCTTCTTGAAAATGAGGTGTTATGAAAACCGTAGAAATCCTTTCACGCCGTATAAGTTAATAATAACATTCTCCTCGTACTTTTGTCGGAAAAGTCAAAAAGTTCCTTATATGGTAACCAAAGGAAAGATTCCATTCATACAATGTGGTAAAAAGTCAATAAAGGGAAAAATGACTTTAAACATTCATGGAAGAATGGTAAACATTTTATAAAGACATTTTTAGAAAACATGGTTATGGATGATAAACATAACCCCAGTAAATACTTACGTATAAGCAATCTCGGATAAAAATGAGATTGAAAATTTATCCCTTACCTTAGGTCCGACTTGATTTGTAAGTGTCCAAACCTCCTATATTATAATTTTAATCATGTTATTGACTTATTCCAGAATCATATTCATTGTTATTATATCATATATGGTCCACTTATGACTTTATATTACCCGTTCTTTTGTAAATTCATGTTACAATAGCGTTTTGGGTAAAATCGTCTCATTTGTCGTTCGTGTTTTTAGCTTGTAAGTATTCATATGATTACTTAGATCATGATTACTTAATTACAGAATATAAAAAATGATTTATATATTTATATTCAGAATATACATATATAATAAATCAGTAAATGGAATGAAATACACCGTTCATGGAGACGCTAGTCCGTACGTACGCATGAACCCTGTTTTCGTTTCCTTATTGAATTGAATGGAATTATGTAGATGACATATATATAAATATAAATAATTTAAGTATCATTATTATGTCATATATTTCATTAGTACTTATTGTATATACTTTATAATTATTAATGAATGGTTAATCATTGAGAATGAATCTCATCGCGTCGTGGAGACGGAAGTCCATACGTACGCACGAGCGATGATATCGTTCCCATGGTCGTGGAATTGTGTTGAATTGTATGTATAATATTTCAGTATCTATATCACTTTATAATAATAATATATAGTTACTCATTAAACCATTATACCCATCCAATTAAGGTGGTGGCGGAAAATAGATTACACCACGGCGTGGAGACGGTATTCTGTATGTACGCACACGCGGTGGTTTCCTTTTTCTGTAGGATGGATAGAAGGTTAATTAGAGTTGTTTTATATTTATAATAACATATCAGTATGTAAGTACTACTGATGTTATTACTTTATCATGAAAAAACTAAAGAAGAAGAAGTTGAAGAAGAAAGAAATTGAAAAGATCGGTAATGGATATTACCTCTTCTTTGAAATGCCTCTTTGAATCCTCCACTTAGGGAACTAATATTGGTCTTTTAAAAAGACCAGGACCTCTAGGATTATTCTAGGGAAGGGGAGAAGGTATTTTGGCAGGGTTTGGCCGAGCTTGAGTGCTCAAATTGGTGTGAGGAGGAGGGGGAGGAGGTGCCTTTTTATAAGGGAGGAGAGGGGCACCTTAGGAATATCTCAAAATATTATATTATATTAAAGTCAAAATCGGTTTATAATGGTTTAAAAGGGTCTTATTTGGAAGATAAATTGGGGATGGGTCGAAATCCTATCAACAAATAGGATTTAGACAAGTTTAGGTTATTATTTTAACCTTATCAATTAGATTTAACTCTAAGTTAAATAATTTAACTTTTACCGTGTCTTTTTGTTTTCTTACACTATATGGTTAATAAACTTACTATAACATGCCAAACGAACCCCAAATTGTTTATTATTAATATAAATATCCTTATCTAAGTCATTTGGACGAACCTTAGATTTTTATGAATAAAATAACAATTAATAATATAATATTTTATTTAAAAACTATTTTGTGTCAAATTTGACACTATTTGATATATGATTTTTGTGAAAGTAATAATAGAATTATATGTTCAAAAAAAGTTGATTAAATCAACACTAATATATCATAGTATCCTAGAAAATTCGTGGGATTCATAAAAAGTCTCAAATTACATTTATTTTTGTGTTTATAACATCAATTATGTCAATATTTCATTAATAAGATAATTACTGCATCATCACTGTGTCATAAATAAATTAAATTATTTAATGTATAAAAATTATAAATAAAATACCATTATGTGGAAAATCGTTTTATCTTTCTAATGAATATTTATAATCGAATTTATCTTATGTATAACCCTATATTAAAAATGTTTTAGTAAATAACCATTGATTTTAACTCTTTTAACTCTTCATTGCATTACATAATAATAAATGTCCTAATCTAATCCAAGTGGGCCTAAATGATAATATTTTACACTTAAGGTTGTTTTTGGTCGAGATACGCTTGTCCAATAGGATTAGGACATCTGTTAGGGTAATATTAATATCAGTTTTACCCTTAATTACCCTATTTACTTTTAACTGTGGTAAAAAAAAGTAAAAAGATACTATTCACCAAAAATTATTTTCATCTCATTGAACCAAATTTTACTTGCTGACATCAACCGTGTCTCTTGGATTTTTGAAATTCCATTCACAGAAGCGGTAAAATTAAGATTTATGAAAATAATAATTTTTTTAACTTCCACTTAGTAGTTTCACTATTCATAAAAAATTGAAGTTTTTCAGAAAAATGCCAAAATTTCACCCTAAGCTATAATTGATATTCTGAATTCAAAAATGATTTATATTTTACAAAATTCCCAACATATAAGTTTCATTAATTAATTTAACAATTAATTTCCGCTGTGACAAAAAATAGCGTGTTTTTAAGAGATAATAACTATCAAAATATTAACACTTGTTTATGTCTGGTGTAAATGTAAAATTACATCCAATGACCAACATTGTATTGAATTGTAAAAATATATTCTAAATATATATTAAAACCACTCAAATTAATAATTTATCACTATTAATTATTTCGATTAAAAAAGTTGTTTTTAATTAAAATATAGTAATTTTCACTATTCATCAAAATATGAAAGTTATCCGAAAAGTACCAAAATTTCACCTTAGGCTAAATTCGATACTATGAATCCAAAAATGAATTCCATTTTGAAAAATAAAATTTACAAAATTTCAAAAAGTGGTTATTACTATTCATAACGGCTAGTTTTAATTTTAACAGCATATTGTTGTTTAGTGAAACTCGTTATTGCGTACTACACACGCTATCGAGAAAGGTCGTGATTGCGTGTAATTCAAGGAAAGTCAAGGATGCATGTTGTGCAAGATCCTTTTGGTGTAGCGTACAACACAAGACATTAGTGAAATTAAATAGCATATTTTTCATAAAAATTTGGGTTGTTACAGTGGGAGTTGTAAATCATGATTGAGGACCATCTTTGTATTTCCCTAGACAATTTTCAAAATGAAAAGTCTTGTGTGAGATGTCTTGAGAAAGAAATTAATCCATCCATAATGTTTAATATTTCCCATTTTATGTTTGCAACCTATTTGGAGTATAAAAATATGGCTCTAATGATCAAGTAGATTTACTAATGTATATATCTAATAAGATAGGGTGCGTGTCGACTTCTTCAATAGGTGGAGTTATCACTGGATGATCTCAAATGTAAGGACCCTCATGGTTTTGACCGGAAGTTAGTTGAACTCAGTAGCTTCCATTATACCATTCTAGTACAATTGGTTTCCATTATTTTCATGGGATCATTATTCCAAGGTGTTTGGGTCAAGGGTTTTGTGTCCATCACTAGTGTTAGTTCCCAGTAGTTCCCCGATATCAAATTAGTGGAGGTGCGATGTTTCAGTACCAGGATCTACAACAGTTGGTATGGATATTATTTCAACATTATGGGTGGTAATATTTTGTGCTGTTAAGGGCAGATTGAGTGGGTAGTGGTCAAACACAAGATGTTTATCTTGTTTAGGGACCTTAAGCTGAGCTTGGAAAAAGAGTTTTTCATCAGCAGAGAAGCTGAGTAGATGGGTGTGGTTAGTTTCACATAGTGGAGACAGTAGTTCTAGTGGATCCAAATAATTTTCAAGGTATGATCAGATTGTTTAGAACCATAGTTTTTTCTATTGTTTATTTAATAGATTCTCCCTCCATTATTTCACCCACTTTATCCCATGCTCTGGGAAAACATTTATAGAGGATTCACATTCCCTAGGTGTTATGTACACCACTCGGTGTCCATGGAAGCTTTTTTGATGATTGTCAAGGGTGTGAATTGATGATGGAAACACATTTTTCTTATGGGGATTTCCTTTTGACATATATGTGTCCAAAAAATCATCTTCAGTATTGACTAGTTGTATTCGGTACAAACTATTTTCGAAATCTTCTAGAGGAGAGTCATGTTTTCGGATGTAGATAGATAACATTGGGTTTTCATTGGGGAGAGAGGTTGTTTGGTCAGTAGTCTGTGTGTAAAGCCTTGTATCTTCTTGTGGGCTGAGCTGTCAGAGGAATCAGGGGATGCTTAAATAGTGGACTTTCCTACGGTCATTGGGGAGTTCTTTGATGTTTTACCTGATGAGACTGTGATACTACCCCCTCGATGTGACACTAATTTTGGGATTGTATTTCTCCATTATTCTTCTCATATATTTGGGGATAACTAATCAGATGACACATTATGAGTTCTGAGAGGTGAGGTTTCATGTAGATGATCTGATATAGAAGTTTTTTATCCATCACAATGTGTCATCGTGGTTACTCTAGTATAGTTTTCATTGATGTCTTATGACTGTATGAGGTTGTGTGTGGTCTAGTAGAGGTTGAATTCAGAGATGGTAAAAAAACCATTACACTTTTCCAAATATAGAATATGGATTTATACATCTGAGAGGGGAGGGATTGTTTTATAAGATCAATCAAGGGTTTAGATATCAGCAATTGAGGGTGATGAAGGGTGATATCCCAAAGAATTTCTCCAGATTCATGTATTTGCAAATTATGGGTTTAGTCATTCCATTCAGTGTTCTGAATTCATATTTTGTGTTTATGGGGCTTATGAACTCCATGTTCCATGAGTTCATAGATCAGTTCATCATGGTATTTATTAATTATATCTTAATCTACATAAATTTAAAAAAAGTATCATGTCGATCATCACAGAAGTATTTTTTCTTTTTTTCGATGACATTAGAACTATGAAACGTTTTACATTTGTATGTTCTGAAAATGAGAGCTAAATTTACATGGTCATTTTGTTTCACAATCAGGTGTGGATGTTGAATAGAATAAGGTTTTAGTAGTTTTTTCCTAGTTATCTCCCAATAGTGTGGCATATGTTCATAGTTTCCTTGGTCTCACATGCTCTAATATCAAAGTTTTGTAGCTAATTTATCTCATGATTTAGAATGTTTTACAACATTGAAATGGAAATACCATGATTTATCAAGGAGTTATTATTACTTGGTAACATTCATCTTCCTAAAATATATGTTGTTCATTACTATAGTGCATCAGTTTCTTGAAGAAGGGGTGATGTTCGACCTGTTTTCTAACGCTTCCTAATTACACATGGAATGCATAATGAAGAATCGGAGAGTAGTGATCTTTTATTTCTATAGGATGTTACATCCATACAAACATAACTATTCGATCCAATATCTATATAATGAAAATATTGTTTTTTTGATGATATTGTGGCAACAATATCTCATTGGGAAACACTTGGTGGCCTTCAGATATCACAAGACCTTGATATACATCATTCATCATATTGATATCTCCATGAAACAATAGAGTTTGATGGTGTTTATTTATGAATATGATATTGGGATATCGTTAAACACAAAAAAGAGTAATTTCATGGTTAATGATTTTTGCATAATGTCATAGTAGGATGTTTTTTAAGAACATTTAGATTCATGGAAAGTGATTGAGGAGATGGAATCCTTACACTTAGATAATAAGATGGATGGTGGTATAGGTTGTTTGTTTTAGATGGAATTTTAGTCTTTTGGAATTTGTAGTTGAAGGATTCTTAGTTGGGAGACATAGACTCATATGTGACGTGTGACTGTGTTGGCCATAGGGATTCCCTAGAAGGATGGTTCGAAGATGGTCAAAACTACATGTTATTTTATTGTATGTTGTTTGTTTTAATGGTGATCATGATGGATTACATTGTTAGTTTTATACCTCACCATTAGAGGTAAAACCATTTTTTTAAAAGATTTATTTTGGCCTCAGAAAATATTTTTGGGGGCCCGAGTTGAAACGTGTATTGGAATAGTTTGTTGGAATGTTCTCAGTCTTCATACTGGTAATGGTCGAGCACCATGTTTTTCTTCATTTATTGTAGACCATGAATGT
Organism: Viscum album; assembly: GCA_963277665.1. Classification (NCBI taxonomy): domain Eukaryota; kingdom Viridiplantae; phylum Streptophyta; class Magnoliopsida; order Santalales; family Viscaceae; genus Viscum; species Viscum album. The sequence continues at coordinate 409,903,425 of OY728133.1, forward strand.
TCCTAGGTAAAAATGGGATGAAATATAAATGGATTTTTTCACATTTCATCCTAATGATCATGAAGGTAGTGATTCTATTTTTCTAATAGTAGATCATTTGACGAAATCAGCTCCAATCATAGCGATCAAGGAGTCATGAACTGTGGATTATTTTCAAAGAGGTACACAGATGATGTGGTGTGGTTGTATAATGTTTCTAGGTATTTTTCCTTGACCATGAATCATGGTTTACATCATGTTTTTCAGGGGGATTTTATTATGGTTTTTGACACTTCGTTACACCTCAACACTACTTCCAACCTTAGACAGGTATACACAGTAGACTATACATTGGTTGGAGGATATGTTGTGGGTTTGTGGGTCTTGGACATTGGTGTATCATGGGTATGAAAACTGACTTTGGTAGAGGTTTATTATAATAATATCTATCACTCATTAATTATTATAGATCATTTATAGCTTTATATAGAAGATGGTTTCATTCACTGTTATGCTGGAACTAGGATGGGGAGACAGATGTTATTGGTCTCAATGTAGTGCAGGGCATGACCCGTAAACATTATCTAGATCCTGAGAGGATGATATCATAACCTGAAAAGAAAATGTATTATTCCAATTGAAGAAGGAGGAGCTTAGAGTTTTATTTTTTGGACCACGTGTTCTTATGTTTTCCCCCCAATGTGTGGATCAGAGATTTGGCAGAGGGAGTATGATTTCTCCCAGGGTTTTGGAAATTTTTATGTTGGGATGAGTTAGTGAACTAGTTTACCTATTCGAGTTCCCACCTTTTTGGAATAGATCCATGAAATATTTCACATATATCAGATTCATCAATATCTCCATGATAACTCTCATGTCATTCACTAGGGAGAGTTTAATATTGGAGATGACACTCATTTTTTGAGAATCCAATAGTGATACAGGATCATCCGGAGAAGGCACTGTGTTGGTGGACTAGTCCTTTGGTTTGTGTGTTGTGGATGCATGGAGTAAAAGAGAATAGTACATGGGAGGGATAAATATTTATGAGTTCCTAGTACCAAGGGTTGTTTTCAGTTTTTACATGCTCTTTTTTTACTTATAATGTGATGTTAAGATCCATTTTTGTTTTTTTAGATGTGTTGATTTCCTTTGTGATATGTATGGTGTGATGTGTGATAAATTCATAACATATGAATATGGTAGGACCTGATTCATAAATTAGATGAATTAATTATGTTTTAATTAAACCCATGTGGGTGAGTTAGTGCCACCCAGAGTGGATAGGATCTTGACATAGAGGATGTAATTCCATAATTTGTGTTTTAATGCAAATGAAATTAAATGGTTGCCGCGGTTTTTTGTTCAGGTTGTGTGGGGGTTTACATAGTATTTTAGTGTCTATTTGAAACTATTTTTGTTAGATATTAGGTAGATTTTAGTTGTTTGGTGTGTTTAGTGGTCATTTGGGTTTGCGTTTTTATCTACTGTTAGTGTATCATGTATGATGAGATCCTTGAGAGGTATATCATTGGTTGGTTGTTCAGACCAATTTTTACTTCTGGGATTGGTTATATATTATAAATGGAAGGAATCATTTGAGTGGTTTCTTATAGAACATTATGTTTTATCTTGGTCTATTACTCATTGGATTTTGGTTGATGAAGGAGTTCGAAGGAAGTTTTGGGAGCTTTTGGTGAAAGATGGAGGGGAAGTATAAGTGATGTTGGGATTACACATCATGTATGTGGATTACATGATGTGAATGTTGGTTTTATTTTATTTTCTAGGCCAGCTCATGGAATTAGTGTTTTCTGTATAAATAAAAATAATAAAAATGACGAGATGATTCATTTTTAGTAGAAATAAAAAAATGGTTATTAAACAATTGGAAAGTGTATTACACATCATGTAATACCCCAATCACGTGTTGTTTTAAAAATTCATTTCATCCGAACATTCATTAATTCAACATTTCTTCCTTTTTACCTCTTGTATTGCAAAAACCCGATTTTACACTTGGTTTCCTTCAATCCATTGTCTATCCCTCAAAGATCTTTTGACTATAGTTGTTGTTTGTTGATGATATGTGGTTGATCCATGGTAAACTAACCTCCCATCTTGAATTTTTTTCTTTTTTTTCTTCTCCATGTGATCCACTGTAGTGGTGTTTATTAGGTTTGGGGTTTTCTTTAGGTTCCATTTTATGGTCTTGGTATGTGGTGTTGGTTTATCTAGAGTTACATATGTTGTGACTGTGGTTTCCATGCGTTATTTCTGACCATACAATTTGAATAGAATCCTTGATGTTGGGTTACCTTCATTTATCATTATTGTGCATCTTGCGGGAGGGGTCTTACATCTATTTATCTGTGCATTATGGTTGTGATAACATAAATAAATGATAAATAACCATTTAATTTATTTCAAATAGGTAAATGGAATTTAACTACATGCTTTACAATATTGATATTATTATGATATAATTAATTTTGTGGGTTTAAATCCCTACTGAAATTCATGGTCGTTGGGGGATTTTATTGGGATATATATTTATTATTTTTTCTAGATTTGTTTTTATTGTTTAATTGAAATTGGTTAATTACTTGTACTTGTATAATGAAATGGTTTCCCAAATATTTCAGTTTGTGTGCTAACACCCCAAAAAAATGTTGACTGTGATAAAATCAAATTTGAAAATTTATAAAATGACCTTGTTGTGTTTTATATAAGATATTTCTTGTGAGACTGTTGTTTGTGGTTGTAATGGGGTTTGGGGTGATATTTGGTTTTCTTCGTTGTGCTTTTGGTGAGGCAAGGAGAAAGTTAGTTTGGAAATTCTTTTGGGGTTGTGAGGAGGTGGTTAGTTCGGTCCTCCTTTTAGGGGGTCAGTGATATGTTTTGTTTGTCTATGCTTTTGGAGTGGTGAGGTGGTGGTTTCTTTGTTCTATATTACCTTATTGTGAAGGAAAAATAAATAATTGTTTAATAATGTTAGCAATGACATGGGTTGGTTTGGTAAATGAAACGAAAATAGTTAATGAAATATAAAATGGTGGGTTTTGTAGATAACTGTGGATGATAATAAATAATGAAATGAATGGAATGATTAAATGGGAATTGGTTTAAAATGTGAAATGAATTTGGTGGCTTGAAATGGGGTGTTATTCATTTAGAGGTGGTAGCAAAAGTGATGGTGTTGTAAGTTATATTTTTTTCGCTGAACCCAATGGTTGAGAACTACTCTTTGGTATCATATATATATACTAGTACATTCCATGTGATTTTTATATCCACCCCATCCATGTTAATCACTTTTTTCCAAACATCACCATCATCACTGGGGGTGGTTCCTTTGGCAACATCCATTGAGGAGTACACATGTATGGGTAGACGCTCTTCTATCCTTCATCTTCCATGTGAGGTATTTATTTCACATGTTTTGATGGATGGATTTCTATTAGTCTATTAGATTGTGGTTGTGATATGGTATCTAAAGTTTCTTTGGTAGGAGTCGTGATTAGACATTATTTCCATTTTATATTTGGGATGAGATGTAATGTTCATTCCCATGTGTATTTAGGATGACATGTGATGTGTTTTGAGGTCAAGGTGTCTATGGGAATGTTGTTTTGTCTGGCCTATGTGTCTGCTAGTTGGATATTCTGTGAGACCCATGTGCGTGCAGGCTGTATGTGATGTGTTATATAGAAGGAATGTGAGTGTCAGGATGTATGAAATTTGGAGAGAGTGGAAAAATAGTGGGAATGTGGTGTGGGGTACCATATCATATGTTCATTAAATTATATTATATTATTGTCCTGAATTATTTGGTCCACATTCGTTAGTGAGGAAGGAATAGTAATTATAAATATTTATGTATTATTTGGTTATGTTTTTTCTCACACTAGCATTAGTATACTTCTTCCACATGTTTACGAGAGATATTGGTTTTCCTACTAAGTATACATGTATACTCAACATACCTATATAAAAACTATTTTCAGGGTTCTAGGATGATTTCAAAAGACCATTTTGGGAATTTCTATCTCAGATCCTTTACAGTTGTGGAGCTGAAGCTTTAGCATTACTTTTTGGTACTCATTTTAGACATAATATAGTATCATTATAAGTTCTATTTATTTATGCATGTGGGATGGTTTGGGTTTCTGCATTATATATATCTCAGAGTTGTTGTTGATGATCCATCTTATCTCTTGATCTTGATTCCATAAGAATGGTAATGCCTCCTAGGTTGTGATATTTGTACACTTTGGTTCTAGTTTTATACTATGGGCCTACATTAGGGGATATATGAGAGTTATTATCATTATTTATTTGTTTCTACCCTAGGAGGGATATCTTAGGGGGGTGGGGGTTATGAAATTTATTTTCTATTAAAATTAAGTATTCCCCAATAGAAATGGGAATGTATTTCTATGGATATTCAAATAATATTGCTTCATATTACTATAGTATTTAAATGTTTTTGTGTTATAACGGATTAATTCAACAAAAAATATTTTTTTATTATCAACTATGAATCAAATTTCTGTAGAGAATATGGATCATCTTTATATAGAAGAGATATTATACGTTCATACGTTACTTATAAAAATAATTTATGAACATAAATCCCAATTATTTTTTCTTATATATGAGATTATAATATACATTTAGATCTCATTTATTCCTAAATAATACATTTTATCCACGGACATATGATCGATATGAGCGAATGAGAAAATATTTTATAGATATTCTTGGAGAATGCATTATATATTTGGTATTTTGATCTTGGGTTAATCACTTTCCATTAGATTATTTTTGAAAAAAAAATTCATCCCTTATTATGAAACTATATGACGCACATTATATATGACCACGTATATTTCAACCATATAGGAATTTTATAGATGTGTTGACTAATATTAAATCTGAATTAGTGTAAATCATAATAGAGAATATAAAAAAAATTTATATTATATGATACTTTCTCAGTGAATAAATTAAATATAGATTATATGATAAGATTTCTAGAGTTTCTAGTCTGGGAATATGTTTTAATGATTGTTCTCGTTGATATATACAATAATATTTGAAAAGGTGATCTAATTTTTTTACCATAAATCATTAGATAATTAAAGATATATGAATGTATTAGATAATTATAAAATATATTTGTTCCACTTTATCATCTATATAAGACTATAGATGTTTGTAATGTGGTCTAACATTGGATATTCTGTCATGATCTATGGAATGTGATTCATTTCCTTCATCATAACATTTAAGGATGAAATTTCATTTTATGATCATACTATAGATGTTTTGAGTTACCAGAAAATCATTTTTCATTTATGATTTATGACCATAAAATTTGATATTTACAAAAATTGGGGAATGGATAAAGGTAAATTGATAAGGGAATGTCATATGAGATTGTAATATTAAGTAACATTATGGTAAATTTTTTATTTAAAACTATATTATAAAAAGGAGAATGTATTTTGGAATTCTATGATATGTGTATATTAAAAATTTTCATGGGGGAAAGTTTCAATGGAATAAATAATAACCTGATAAAAAATGAAAATAATATAAACAATTTATGGATTATTTCATTCTTCAAATACATGTATTAACAATTATACATTCAAATAGATATAAATACAATTTTTTCAATAACAAATATAAAAATTAGTTTCATAATTAAATTATGATTAATTAACAAACAAAATATTAATGTAAAATAAATAATAAATGGTGATAAAAATAAATAATGTAATACAATCCATGACCCACAAACTTCACTTCCAAATATCCAACATGGATTTATAGTTCAACACTAATAAATAATGTCTGCACAATCTCCAAATCATGAAAATATATATCTATAAGTAAATTAAGGTAAACATATTGGGTGTGGTTATTAATTCATTAGTATTTTACTAATGACTATAAAATGTTTCCATGTATGATAAATTTAGAAAACTAAATGTGTTGGAACAAAAGTCAATAACTCCCTGTTATACATGAAAAGAGACTAAATACCCTATTATGAGACTAGCATGGTTTGTTTAATGACATTAACTAGTTTTATCATTGGCTAAATTCATTATTTTTATTTGGATCATTGGTGGATTTCATTTTTAGTGTATAAATTAGTTATAATTCATCCCATTCTAATCAATATTTGTTTTAGGTGTAGTGATCTCTTAGGTGAAAAAATACCATTAGGTTTACTAATAATATGAATAATTTAATATAAGATCGAGAAAAGTTAATATTACCTGGTATTAGAGAAACATTCATGAGTTTGAATAACATAAGAAAAACTTATGAAGATATTGTTCGGACAAATTTTTATTTCTCTCTCTGATTCATGAAAATAGACTAATTTCTCTCCAATGAGGCTAACAGGGTTTATTTTTTGACCCTAATAGGTTGAATCATGAAATTTAGTCATAGGTACCACATGGGATGAGGGGTAATTTTATATAAAGTATTTAAATATCATTACAATCCACCCATATTATAAATCATAATATGGTTATTGGTTCTGTTCCTTAGGGTGAAATGAAATTATGAGGAGTAATTCACAAATGGGAAATTTATTTCATCATTGATTGTAGGTCTTATTATAAAATATTACAATAATAACATATATATCCACTCATATATTTTCTTTTATTTTCTAAAAATATAAAATTTTGATCTTATTTATTATTAATTACATTAATATAATTTTTGGATTCACATTTCATTAATCTCTAAAAAAATTCACATAATTCATGTGTGCCTAAATCTTTAACCATGCTATTAAGTTGAAAACCACTCTCAGATGAAGCCAAAGTTTTTTAAATTTCATGGTCGTGGTATGTCACTATATATTACAATATGAAACAATATGAATTTTAATTCTAGTATTTTATATTTCTCTCCCATTAATCAACTCTCTCATTTCACCCCATATATATTTTTTAAAAAATAAAATATATTTTGAAATATCGTACAGATGTTTTTTTATCCTTCCTAGACAATTAAAAGAGAATTCAAAGGATTTTAGATTAAAACATGATCATCTGAGAGGGAAAGGATTAACATTCATATTCAACATTAAGTTATCAAATTATTCCCCAGATATGGATTTTGATAAAATATGATATATTTAATCATTTCTAAAATAAATTATGGACTTAAAAATCAATATTAATCTATACATTTTGGGAATTTATATTTCATATCAATATTATTTGATCCATAATGTTTTAATAGATTCTATGAAAACTCAACGGTAATTTTGTTATCACATTCAAATCTAAATTGATTCTATCCTCCATCCTTCATTTCATTTAATTATTATCTAATGAAAATCATATGTTTTACTGAAAGTGTATTGAAAAAAATATTAATATTTAGTAAATCTAAGTGTTAATTAAATTTTCATATTATAATGAAAACATATCTGGGTTTCTCTTATAAATAATGTAACATTGGATAATTATTTTTTTATCAGAATATCCAACCGAATTATGATTAGTGTACCCATATAACATAATTCCTTTCTATTTTTTATATCAAAACATAGGTTAGAGTCCCTTTCAAGTATGTTTTGAATTATCTTAATATCCATCAAGTGTGATTCTGCTGGATCACATTCATATCTTACACACAGTGTATTAAAATAATCTATATATTATCTTATCATAATGAGATAAATGAGGCTTCCAATAATTAATTTAATTCAATTTTATTCACACATTCCCTTGAAACAACCATTCTCAATTTCACACTAATTAGCATGGGTGTATAAAACAATTTATCTTTCTCTATTCCAAAATTTTTCAAAAATTCCACCGAATGATTCTATTTTCATTAAAAAATGATTTATTTTTTCTACTACCTAAAATCAATGAAATTAAATCCTCTCTCAAAGATTATAAATTTTAAAATATCTCTTAATTTGATATGAAAAATCATTATATTAGTAACCTACCTCTAATAGAAATGATTTCACAAATATATATAATTGAAATATTAATTCCTAGTCTCTTCTATTTCACATAATAGTTTCCTTCTAAATTCTTATTAGTGAAACTAATTTTATTCGAAAGGTTGTCTATATTGTTGTACTAGTATAAAAGTGTCTTTTTTCTTATTCAAGTGTTTTATAATCCTAAATACCAATGATTCATCATTATTTTGGATAAATCTTATAGGATTATAAATAAATATTAATTCTTCAGAATCACCATTCAAGAATATAGACTTCACATACAATATATATATTCTATACTATATGTCAACAATAATCCCATGAATATTCACAAATCATCATGAATACAATTAGGTGAAAATTTATCTTTTAAATAAACTACATTAGAAAAACCATTGAAAACTAATAAAAAATGTTTCTTAAATAATCTCCCTTTCCCATGATATTGTTTATAAAAACCTTCTTGGTTCCAATAATATTATTTCCTTTATATCTTAAGTCTAGATCCTTACTAGAAATTATTTTATTATGATCTAGAACATAATTTATAATTTATATCCAATCCTAGAGTTCAACAATATCAATAACTAATTATCGAATTACATTTTACATACAGTTTTTTAGTCATTAGGCCTCATTCATTTTTTTAGTATTAATTGGATCACTATAATTTATTATTTTATGTTCTGATTAAACATTACTTTAATGCCTTTGATACATAATTATATCATTCCATACATCAAAATAAATTTTAAATTGTTTGAAATGATTCAATATCAACATTATTTGTTTAATATAAATGTTAATTATCTCTATCATTTCATGAATTATGAATTCTATTTATAAATTTAAATAAAAAATTTGTTTTCATCATCAAAATGAGATTATTTTTCATATACATCACATAATTTCCTTCAACTATTTTGTGTAACCTATTTTTTAAACTCTTAGAGCCACTCATATTGGATTGAAATTGCATGAATACTATTTCCTTGTGATTTTCATTATATTTTCAAAAAACTAAATTTCTGCTCTTATTTAATCATGGATTTTTAAGAATATTGAAATACATAATAGTGGGATTATTCATTTAAATCAATTTTTATATAGCCATATAATTTTAATTTCTAAATAGGAACCATGATTCAACCTCCATAGTTGTATATATATCCTCTCTTCATCATAACGTTGAGAGATTGTAATAAAAAAATTAGTGTTATTCTCATTTCACTAAATATTCTATCATTCCCCTATATACTGTCATTATATTATTGGTTGTACAAAGAAATATATTAATGATTTGTCTCATGCTTATAATAGTGTTATACTATAAACTATAAATAACTTCTAGTACATTTTTTATTCAAAATATCTAGGAAAAACTACTAGGTATTTTTTTAGGATCATTTTCATATATTTTAAACATTTCAACAAATTAATATTTATAATTTATGAACATCAAATTATCTATATATGTTTGTTAATAAAGGAATGATGTGAATGATATATCTCTTTATTCTTATTGATTTATCATTATCCCTTATAATTCTAAGTGATTTAATTCTTGTGGGTTAGTGGGTTGAATATCATCCTTTATATGACTTCCTTGCATCATTTTACTTGATTGAAATGTTTCAAAAACTATCATCTATGTTCCGCCATAGTTGGGGATCATCTATTACCACATCTCCAATTGAAATATTAATCAATATCTTTAAAATTTTGTACTTATATTCAATAATAAATATTTTTATCATCTTTTGAACTCAAATGACTAGTGTTAATTTTAGTTTGAATTTGGAATATATTTACACTTTGATCACTCCCCCATAGAAATAACTTTTATTTGATATGTTTTTAAGGATGAATGATTCAATTTTGATAATCACATATTTTTAGATTAATTATGTTGAATGACTCCCAAAAACATATTTTTTAAGAAATTAATAAATATAATATATTTAAATTTCATTTTTTGAGCCTCAGTCATAGTTATTCCGAATCAATTAATCTTAAAAGAGAAATCATTACCAAATTTAATGGATAGAACATTATTATATTATTAATTATTAATTATCTAGGTTTCTCTATACATTTTTGATAAACAACCACTACCTATAATACGTAGAATATTCATCTTTTAGGATTTAAATCCACCCACACTATAAGTAATCTCATAAAATTTTTGCATTTCTAAATCATCTCTAATCTACCTGCTTGATAAATTTATCTAAGAAGGGTTGTCATTAATAATTTAGCACAATAACCATTTTGATAATATATTCTTTAAAGTTAATATTGATAATGAAATATGTTTTTTTCCAAAAGAATTGATAATAATTTCTTTACCATTTTCTTATGAAAATTGTTTCTCATCATTTCAAATTTCATCCCCTTAACTTCATAAAGTATTTGACTATACAGAAATAAAATAACAATCCATCATATAAAAGTCATATACCTAAATAATCTATAACATCATAAATAACCTTTAAATCCAATTTTTTTAGTGTATGTTTTTTCCTATAAAATTATAAATCTTATACATGTGAATTCCATGATAGATTAGCATATGTCATAGGGATGTTTCTTTTAATAAATGTATTATAAATACAATTGACATAAAATTAAAATAAAACAAAACTTATTTTCCCATATTAACTAAAATTTACCTTTGAAACATGATCTATTTAATAAAAAAATTATCATCATTGTTATTCATTGGAGAATATTTTATATTTTTTATAATATAGTATTCAATATATAATAATAGAACATCTATTTTATCTTATTAACAATATTTTAGTCTTCTCTAATATTCTTTAGAGTATTTTCAACATCAATTCACCATTTGTAAATCATGTTTAACAATATTCCCATTTAATAAAATTTATCTTCAAAAAAATTAAACACTTTTGATAGTTTTGGAATTATCATCCTATGATGATTGATTTAAATAATATATTTTGCATCATTATTTAGTAACTAAAATTATCTTTATAATTATTTTGATATTATTTATCCACTATTAAGGATTATATTTACATATTGGTATTCTAGTATAGTTATACAACAAACTGATCTTTGAATATATGTCCAGGGTATGCTTCTTCATTTTTTTCATCACATATTGAATTATATTAATGTATTGATATGATTCAAAAAAAATTAAATATTTAATGGAAATATAAACATAAAACTCATTAATATTTGATAATTGTTCAACTTTTTTTCTATTGTAAAAAATTATTCTCCTCCTACTTGTTAAATTTTTATTTACCACATTATCCTTTTAGATATAGACTATTATTTTAAGAACAACTTTTTCTTTCTCACGATCCTTAGGCTTACCATTCTAAATAATTGGAATATAATCTAAAAACGGTTCTATTACACCAGAATTAAATAATATTAAAGTAATATTAACTTTGTATTTATGACATCCACTTCTAAATTTTGTTATAAATAATTGAAAAAATCATTTCTAACTATTAAATTAGTTTATCATATCTATAATCTTCAGTTATATCTTTTAACTTTTTCCATAACATTGAACCTACACACTACCAAACATATTTTATTTTTCTCTTTATGGTTTTTTATCTAAAATATATTCTCTTATCATTTAAAAATATAAATTTATAAAATATAAATCATCCAGATACAATTCAATATTATCATATAACAAATAAATATTTACAAGAAATCTCAAAGGAAAAAATCTCATTAATTAGTTGATAATTTTTGAATCTTACCTTGTGTCTCTAAATTCATTAATGTTGAAAAATATATCCTACTATGTTATGAGGTATCCATTATTTTTATAATGAGTATCCATTATTATATCATCAGTTTTACCTCTCTAAATATTTAACATGAATTAATTTACATTAATATATACATCAAATAATATTTACTTGGTTTTTATATATTTTATTACTGTTATTTATCCCATCACCTTCTTTTACACATTTTTTTAATAGATAATTTATAATTATATTTTTTTCATGCTATAAAACCATAAAATAATGCTACCATTATATTTTTTTGTACAATAGTTTTCAATTATAGTAAACGAAAAATATGATACATCAATAACTTTATATCCAAAGAATGAAGAGAAGGAATTAAAATATTCATCAATCCATTATTATTAATGAAATAAAATTTCGGTACGTGTAAACTATTACAGAAAAAAAAATTTCTATATTTTTTAACAAATATTATTTATTTAATAAGGAAAATAGATTCTATTAATACCACATAAAATATCCATGTGACAAACTATTTCAAAATGAGAAGGGTTGGTTGAATCATTTGGAATAACGGTATACAATTTCTCATTCAATTAAACAATATAAATTTTTAATTCGATGATCCCATTATCCTTTAAAACTCAACCATACCCATATGAAATATGCATAAATAAAAATTAAGGGGAACATAAGAATTTTATAATATTTGTTTTAGATATGGTTATATATGTCCTTTATCTTTTTTAGTCAAGATTAATAAATAGATGTATCACTAAAATGATAATTTGATTTCATTTGAAGAAAATATTTCATCATTACCCCTTGAATAAATATTATGATATATCACTCTCATAATAATTATTCATAATTTCTTACTACAATTTGATAATACTACCTAACCAAAAATATAATGGTATTATTTATTATCTAGGATTCCCTTGTTTCAAATGATAGGTCTTATGAAAAAATTTTAATATTAAGAGAAAATTATATATTTTTTATTTAAAAATATTGATTTCAAAATTGTTTTACAAGCCTCAAAAAATCACAACCCCTTGTCACTCTATTAATATTTTCTTCATTTAAATAATCTTATTTTTTACACCAATAACATTGTCTCTCTTCACTGATATACATTTCCTCAGATTAGATTCATAACCTATGCATCATTACCTGATAATTTTTCCAATATTTTAATTTAGAAACTATTTAACATTAGTACTAAAGATCTTATTATTGTAAAAAATTCCTATAAAACACATGATACATCCAATAATATTAATTAGTTATTAATTTAATCTTTACTAAATATGATTTAACACTACCAATTGAATCAATATCATAATTCAACAATCATGTTTTTAAAAACATATCATTTAATTATAAAATTTAACCTGTTTAATTTCATAATTTAATGAATGAAAAATCCTCCATAATTGGTGTTCTTTAATAATTAGAAATATTTTTATATTAAATACCCGAATATTTATGATATGGTCCTCTTAATTTTCTCATTTAATTAAAAAAATCACCATTTATACATAAAATGCTCTTATAAACTAAACATTTTTTCATGACTCAACGAAAACATAGAAAAAATGATAAAATTTACTAATTTATCCCCAAATATAATAATTCAATCACATTTCATTAGGTATACAACATGTTAGTGTGATATTATCTTCAACAAGATAATACATCTCTAAAAATCATTACAAAAATGAACTTAATTTTTATATTATATTATTTCAAATTAAATTTATATGAAAATTTTTAATTCATATTAAACAATGAGGTTAAACTTGTATAGCGGCATGTCAATGAAAACAACTGATCAAATTCCATCCCATTTTTCTTATGAAATTTTCATTGCATTTTTCTATTTAAATTTTATGGAATAATTATACTTCTATGAATTCTTCTTGTATCATAATATCTATTCATGATGTTTAATCCATGAAATAATATAAAAGTATCATAAAATATGTGTCTTAAAATACCTTATTGGAGAATATTAAATCCTATATGACACTATGAAATATTTTATTCCATGTTAAATTCATGTGATACTCTTATGTAGTTTTGAATTTATTGTATATAGCACTATGTTATTGTGTCTTAGATTATATATAAATTTATTTTTTATTATAATGATCCTTAAACATTGATCCTATTATTACATAGCTTAGTTTCAAACCTACATAGATAATTTCCACCTTATGTAATATTTCATAGATCATGATTATGTTATATGGCCCTAATAAAAACAGAATGAATCCTACACAGTTCCATTGTGTATTTAACAAGTCCAGAAATAATATAGATTTAGCCTTTCATGGCCTATAAATTTACTAGATATTCATTACCTAATAACTTATAATCTTTAAAATTTATTTTTTACCAATTACAAACAATATAAAACATCCTAAACTAGATTAATTCATTAAAAAATATTATTAAAATATTTCAATGATGATATCACATAATTGATATATAATTATATAACTTAGATTCCCTATAGGGGTTTAATAATACCGAAAACATTTATTTATTCAATAATGTGGTTACAAAAAATTTCTCATTGATAAATGATGTAATTTGATGAAAATTCATGTCGGTTATTAGTTTTTTACAACAAATACAAATGGTTTGTTATAGAACCCATGTAATAGGTCTATATTATCGAATTTGTTATCAAATATTTGGGAGAATCATTGGAAGTTGTTAAGAATTGTTTTTTGGTGAATTAAAGTTGGTGAGGATGATTCATGTTCATTAAGGAAGTTAGAGTTGAGTTTTGAATATTGTTAGTTAACTGAAAGTGATGTTATTATAAACTGAAGACAAATTTATGATTAACATTGCATTTCTTCTAACATTGTATGATAAAAAATGGGTAAATAGAATGCTTCTTTTTTTCTTCAAGGGTTATACCAAATTAATATCATGCTATTAAAAAATAAAGGGCGTGAAAATGTTATACAAGGTATTAAAATATCCTATATATTAAAATATCCATGTTAAAGGTATTTTATATGTAAATACCCAGAAATTTCAAGGAAATTATATTTTCTTAATTTTCTTTGGAATTTTACAAGAACGCAGTTTCTGACAGCGCCTGATTCCGAGGCCCAGTGTGCCCGGAATTAATTTCCGAAGTTTAGCTCAGATACGTTTAGTGAACGAATGGGCGGGTTTTTCTAAATTTTGAACCGGTGCTCGGAATTGAATTCTGAGGCCACCGATGGAATCACAGTGCCAGTATTTGCTTAGAAATACCTTTTCCAGAGTTTCATTTTCTCAGGTGTAGTTTTTAATTTTTTGGGGTTAAGTTAAGAAATAAAATAAAGTGGTGCAACAACTTTATTTTATTTCACTTAAAGCCACTTAAAAGCCACTTAAGCTAAGTTAAGCGGATAGCGTGAAACCCAAAATATCCTACCCACTTGGTAGGATATTTGTGAGGTGGGGCCCGCATGAGCCCCACTATTTCTTTCCTTCTAAGTAACACACCCGCAACCCCCCCTCTTTAATAAAATTCAACTGTGTGTTTTTCTGGTTAATAAACGCCTCATTAATTGGGCAGTTAAATCATTACAATTAATTCATTGAATTAATTGTTCTTTTCTTTTCTTTTGAATTTCAAACGTGCTATGTGCGTTAATAAAATAAGATAACTCTTATTTTATTTCTGTTGGATCTTGTGGTGTGGAGAGAATTTGGAGAAAAGCGTTCTTCTTCGGTGAAAAACGCGAAGATTGCGAAGAACGCGAAGAACGCTCCGACCTCTGACGCAGAACGCCAAACCCGCGGAGATCGACGACACGACGCCGTGTACTGTGACGTCAACGATGCTTCTTCCACGACGCTCCTTCCATGACGTATCTTCCGTGACGATCCTACTCTTCCGCGACGATCCTCTTCTTCCGCGACGTTTATTTCCTCGACGAACTTGCGTTTGACGACAACGCTTGAGGTAGGGAATTATTTTTGGGAATGAATTTATTCCCTCATTTCATTCATTCTAAAGAAAACAAGGAAACACGGATCAACTTGTTATCTAGTTGATCCACGCACATTTTCCTTGCGGGTTGGGAAATTTTATTGTGGGAAGTTGTGAGGGCTTATTTTTATTGTTGATCCTGATCTCATTTGTCGCCTTTCTTGGATTCTTTTTGGGCCGCCTGTTATCATACTAACGGGGGAAGGTCGGACCGCACGAACACGGCCGACCCTCCTTACCCGACTTGTTGTTTTAGTTTTTTGCGGCACGTGAAAGGCATCGCGGTGCCGTTGCACCGTGCAGAAACGATAAGAAAGAATGTGGTGAAGAAGCACGGTGCCGTCGCGCCGCGCCGTTGGGGCCGAAAGAAATCGTGGGCGGAGTCGGGGACAAGGAGGCGATTTGAAGACCCCGCTGTTTGTTGTAGAAGTGTGGATCAATGGATGATGATGAGGTGGGCCACAATGGCGTTTTGAATCCTTTGCAGTGATCTTTGGCTCCCGGGAGGACCACCAGCGCAGACGGAATTGAAATCGAACCACCAGAGCAACTCCGGTGGTTCGCGAAAGACTCCACCGGCGCGCTGCCGGGAAGGGGCCTCCGCGGCATCATGATGCATCCGTTGGCAGGGAGCGGCCCCCGTGCGGGGGCTGCGGTTTCGTCCAAGGGGTAGTGCCCCCTTTTTATGCGGCCGCCCCGGCCGGGCTAGGTCACGCCCAGCCGGGCCGGTCCGGGCCCAGACCCCCCCACATTCGGACCTTTTTCGGTTTTTCACTTATCTCTTGAGATATATACCTCCGATCGACGCACCGTTATCGGCGATGCGACCCTTGGATCGAGACAGTCGTTTCATTATATTACACTCAAGGTTTCGGAGAACATTGGGTTCAGCCGGGTTGGTTCGGATACGAAGTCCAACCGGACCCTAAGAGTGGAAACGCTTATATCTTGAGCTCCGGACGTCCGATTGACGTTCCGTCAACTTTGATGGATTCCTCTAAGTGAGACGGATATTTTGTCTTACTCCGCTCGAGCATTGGATTCCATCGGAGTGCGGTCGGGTTGGTTCGCTCACGAAACCAACCGGGCCCCTGGAACGAAAACGCCAATAACACATAGACTGGCCATCCGATTGACGCGTCGTCTCTGTCGTTGATTTCCTGTTGTTGAGACGGAAATTTTGGAATACCTCGCCCAAGTTTTGGTTGTAGTTGGATAGTGGCCGGGTTGGATTGCACCCGAAATCCACCGGGCCCCTGGAACGGAAAAGATGATATCATTCAGACCACACATCCGTTTGACGAACCGTCAACGGAATTGGTGATCACGTTGAGAAACGGTCCCTTTGAGTTTACCCTATGAGAGTTCGGGGTACAGTTGAGATACGGCCGCATTGGTTCGCTCACGAAACCAACCGGGCCCCGGGGACGAAAAGGCTAATAACTCACAGACCGGGCGTCCGATTGACGCGCCGTCTGTTGCGTTGAGACCCCTATGACGAGGTGGTCCTTTGAGATACTTCTTCATGGGACTTGTGATACTTGGAGTATCGACCTGTAGATCGTGGAGAGGACCCTCCCCGAGATGAGCGTGCGGAGTACGGAGACCGTGTAGCCGACTGAGACCTGACGACTGCTTGACCGACTCGACTTGGAGTGAGTCGACTAGCCCAGTGGACGGAGCACTACTTTTTTTGGGTGCAGACCCATGGTGGACGGATCACTACCTATGTGACACTGCAGACCCGTGGTACTCGTCTGGAGAGTACCTCTGCAGGCTACTAGGGGGTGTGCACTACTATGTTTGGATGGCATACCCCAGCGGGAATCACTACTGTGTTTGGGTGGTTGGCCCGCGGTACTTGACAGGAGGAGTATCTCAGCAGTCTTAGGTTAGTGAGCAGTACCTCAGAGTTGTGACAGGACCATTGTACACTCCAGAGATGGAGCTCTTCAGCAGTTATGGTATCGATAGGGAAAATCTCGGTTTGAGCTGAGTCTTTGACCTTTGTGTTTCCTCATGATTGAGATGGGTTACATGATAACTTAGGTATATGTATGGGCATATACCTGGGTAGTGGTTATCCGTTTATTTCATAATCCTTGTGTTTCCTCATGATTGAGATGGGTTACTTGATAACTTAGGTATATGTATGGGCATATACCTAAGTAGAGGTTATCTGTTGAGATCTTCTTTGTGGTTATCCTTGTTGGTTTTAGTGAGACCACAAGGGTCTCGGGTCCCTACTGAGTATCGTTATACTCACCCCTGCACGGGCTATGCTCGCACCTCGTTGTGTTGGTTGTAGACGACGGACAGTGCTAACGGAGGCCGAGTGTTCGAGGACTGGATGGTACCCAGAGGTGGACCACACGACGAGTCAGTATCCGGAGGTGGACTTCATGGCGAGACGACACTCGAAGGAGGTTGACGGGCGAGAGCGTTGTGGAGGCTATCTTTACCTAACCTTTAGGTAGGATCCATGGTGGGCGATCCAGGAGCTATGTCATCTGTACCTACCCTTCAGGTAGGATCCGAGGAGGATGACCCAGGAGCCGCTTTCATCCTTCCAGCTATTTTCTTTATCTGTTGTACTTTTTTCAGTTGTAGTTGTACTTTCTTTTGGGTTTGAATTCTAGCCCATTTACCTTTCAACACTTTTCATTGTACTTAGTGTTTTACATCCGCCTGTACTCTGTGGTGTATTGTTTACTTTTATAAAGGCAATGCCTTCCCAGTTACCGGGATTTATGCCTTCGGTGCTAGTCGCCAGCCCCTGGCTTATGGAAGGCGGGCTTGGGGTAGTCACGGCATGGGCCCCGAGGACGGGTCGTGACTAATTGGTATCAGAGGAGTCGTTTCTACCACATAACTTATAACTCTGATATATTCATTTCTATGGAGAAATAGTGTTAATAGTACCGAGTGTGGTTTTAAATTCAGGGAGTCCAGTGTTGGTGCGGGCGGCCGACGTATCCATACACCAGGACCCTAACAACCAATTTCTGACTCTGTGCACGAAAACACTGATTACGTGTGTGTTTCAAGAAGTTTTTAAATATCAGCTCAAACCGGGTTAGCTCACCGGGTATAATTGTTTGAGTGTGTCACATTTTTTATTTCAGGATGCCTTTTCACAGATGACCAGCTAGAGCCCAGAGGGATGGGCGTACTGACAGCCTGCCGAGCGACGAGGCTTTGGTACAGGGCCCTCTTGCAGTTGAGGCACCAGCGGTACTACCATAAGTTGGGCCACCGATGCCACCATCCCCAGCAGTAGGCAATGCACACCACTTGAGCGCACTGCATGAGTTCCAGCACCAGAGGACACCCAGGATCCAGGGAGATACGGACCCGCAGGCGGCTGATGATTGGATGGGGGCAGTGGTGAGAGTTTTCAGGCTAGTGGGGACGCCTGTAGACTTCATGGTGATCTTTACTGCCAGCCTTCTTCAAGAAGCAGCAGGCAGGTGGTGGAGCAACTTGTTCCAGTTTTGCGATGGGATGACCTTCACATGGGAAGACATCGAGACCTTCATCAAGGTGGAGTTTGTGCCAGTATCTCTACACCCCGAGTGTGTATAGGAGCTTCTGCCTTTGCCACTGGGTTTTCGATCAGTAGCCGAGTCATCTGTGGGCAGTAGACAGATGATGCAGAGGTCCAAGAGGACTAGAGCCAGCTGTACGAGGAGTAGGAAGTGTTATGAATGCTGCAGGAAGGGTCACCTAGCACGTGACTGTCCGACTCCTCGTAGAAATGATCTGCAGGCATTGTAGGAGCCACCGAGGTAGAAGCAGCGGTGGGTGCTTGGGCAACAGCCAAGCATTGGACAAGGAAGTAGAGCTCTGGGAGCAGGTGGACAGGAGAGGAACTAGTGGATATGTCCCTTCTACTTCTAGTTCTATGTTGCTGTTGTATTCGTGTCTTTGTACTATGAGCAGCAATAATAAAAAGACACTTATCTTTGTGATGTTTTCTTTCCTGTCCTTTTGTTTGGATGATACTAGGTGGTCCTGGTTAAGACTGTTGACTTGACCCTCACATTCGATATTTCTACTGGTGGAGACCTAGTGACCTCAAACTGATGCCGACAGTGTGACTCGACCCTTGGAGGTGAGAGTGACAGTTGGATCTCTAGGTAGTTACGGCGAGGCCTTACGACGTCATCCATGGAATGAATACATCATTCATGTCAGGATTGACTATATTAGGCAATGGATGTGGTTCATCCAGGGGATGAGACTGAGTTTCTCTTTTCGGCAAAGGAGAAATTTTAGCAGCTCTTTCATATCGTAGGAAAGAATGTGCAGATCATCCAAGAGTGGATGAAGACTGCACAATGCAGTAAGAAACAGGAAAACGACGCCAGTCATAGAGACTCGATCATGTTAAAATGTTTCAAGAAGAGGAATATTTAAGGAGATATGATTCAACGAAGCAGCAGATGTGGAGGCAGAGCTAGGAGAGCAGAATGAGGTTGTGTACATTTTAACATGCTGCAACCACCCGGCTTAGTTATCCCCACCAGGCTCAGGGAGCTGGAGGGTAGAGGAAGAGTGTGGCTGCATGCGGTCAAGGAGTGTGGCCCAATGGTTATAAAAATGATTCAAGGGACAGTCTGTGTCCACTACTAGCTGCTGTAGTAACAGACGTCATTATGAATCATTCCTTGCTTTCACAAATCTTGTCCCAGACCTAGAGTTTCGAGTAAGCCGTAGACTTGACCCTCACGTCTGGAGATACCTTGGGTGAAGATTCGATAATCACACTGACGCCGACAGTGTGGTCAGACCCTCGAGGAGAGAGTTTCGATGGGAATTTCTTGGTGGTAGTGTCGAGGCCTTACGACGTTGGTTTGAGTATGGATTGGGCAATCATAGTTCATACACAATTTGATGGTATTAGGCAAAAATGTTGTGGTTTAACTATGACGTCGGAATGGGTTGTCCTTGGTCGGCGAGAAAAAAGGAAACCCCAGGCAGTATAGGGTAACTCATGCATAGGGGGGTGCGACTGAACACTCTTGAGTTGGTCAACCTTACCCTCGTGGCAGCAGTCGTTTTGAGTTCTAGTTCTAACAGGAGTTGGAGACCTCTGGAGTTCTAGGATGACGATCATGTCCTTATATGGGTCTCACCTCGATGAGGTTTGCGAAGATGTGACCAAGGCGGCATGTTATCTTTGAGGTTCAGCGGACCTTCTTAGGTCCTCAGCTGGGCAGGCGGGGTGGTTTACTGCTTGACCCATTCACCTCAGTTGCACCAGGTGCATGAAGACATCCACGTATCTCAACTAAGGAGATACGTGCTCGACCCTTCGCATATCATCGACCATGAGGATCTAGACGATGGTGATGGGGTGTCTTTCACAGAGGTACCAGTGTGGATCGAGGATCGATAGGAGCGGATCCTACGAGGAAGATCGATTCCTTGGGTTCACTTTCTTTGGCAGTACGGGAGTCTCTAGGTGAGCACATGGGAGCGGAAGGCTCAGATGCGTGCTCTGTACCGCTTTTGTGACCCTAGTATGTGTTAAAGAATTACGGGAACGTAAAGCCCTGAGGTGAGAGTAATATAAAGACCCGGAAATTTCAAGGAAAATTTTTTTTCTTAATTTTCTTTGGAATTTTACAAGAATTCAGTTTCCGATGGCGCCTGATTCTGAGGCCCGGTGTGCCCGGAATTAATTTCCTAAGATTAGCTCGGGTACGTTCAGTGAACGAACAAGCGGGTTTTTCTAAATTTTGAACCGGTGCTCGGAATCGAATTCTGAGAGCACCAATGGAATCGCAGCACTGGTATTTGCTTAGAAACGCCTTTTCCGGAGTTGCGTTTGCTCGAGTGTAGTTTTTTATTTTTTGGGGTTAAGTTAAGAAATAAAATAAAGTAGTGCGACAACTTTATTTTATTTCACTTAATGCCACGTAAAAGCCACTTAAGCTAAGTTAAGCGGATAGGGTGGAACCCAAAATATCCTTCCCACATGGTAGGATATTTGTGAGGTGGGTCCCGCACGAGCCCCACTGTTTCTTTCCTTCTAAGTAACACACCCGCAACCCCCCCCCTCTTTAATGAAAGTCTACTGTGTGTTTTTCTGGTCAAGAAATGCCTCATTAATTGGGAAGTCAAATCGTTACATTTTATTCATTGAATTAATTGTTTGTTTCTTTTCTTTTGAATTTCAAACGTGTCATGTGCATTAATAAAATAAGATAACTCTTATTTTATTTCTGTTAGATCTTGTTGCGTGGAGAGAATTTGGAGAAAAGCGTTCTTCTTCAGCGAAGAATGCAAAGAACGCGAAAAACGCTCCGACCTCGGACGAAGAACGCCAAACCCACAGAGATCAACGACGCGACGCCGTGTACCGTGACGTCAACGACGCTTCTTCCACGACGCTCCTTCCATGGCCTTTCTTCTGCGACGATCTTACTCTTCCGCAAAGATCCTCTTCTTCCACGAGGGTTATTTCCGCGCCGTACTCGTGTTCGACGACAACGCTTGAGGTAGGGAATTAATTTTGAGAATGAATTTATTCCCTAGTTTCAATCATTCTAAAGAAAAGAAGGAAACACGGATCAACTTGTTATCTAGTTGATCCGTGCACGTTTTCCTTTCGGGATGGGAAATTTTATTGCGGTAAGTTGTGAGGGTTTATTTTTATTGTTGATCGTGATCTTATGTGTCGCCTTTCTTGGTTTCATTTTGGGCCGCCTATTTTCATACTAACGGGGGAAGGTCGGACCGCACGAACACGGCCGAACCTCCTTCCCCACCTTGTTGTTTGAGTTTGTTGCGGCACATGAAAGGCAGCGCGGTGCCGTTGCACCGTGCGGAAATGAGAAGAAAGAACGCGGCGAAGAAGCGCGGCGCCATCGTGCAGCGCCGTCGTGCAGCGCCGTTGGGGCCGAACGAAACCATGGGCGGAGTCGGGGCCAAGGATGCGATTTGAAGACCCTAATATTTATTGTAGAAGTGTGGATCGACAGATGATGATGAGGTGGGCTGAAATTGCATTTTGAATCCTTTACAGTGGTCTTCAGCTCCCGGGAGGACCACCGACACAGACGGAATTGAAATCGGACCACCGGAGCAACTCCGGTGGTCTGCGGAAGACTTCGCCGGCGCACCGCCGGGAAGTGGCCGCCACGGCTTAAGTCGCGGTGGCGGGCGGCTGGTCCTGCTGCCGCGCGGGACCAACATGACGCGGCATCATGTCGCGTCTGTTGGCAGGGAGCGGCCCCCACGCGGGGGGCCGCGATTTCGTCCAAGGGGGCAGCGCCGCCTTTTTGCGCGGCCTCTCAACCAGTGCCGAGCCGGACCGCTCGGCCAGAGCCGAGCCGCCCCGAGACGGACCGGCTGCGCCAGTCTGGGTCACGCCCCACCGGTCGGACCTGGACCCGGGTCGGTTCGACCCGATTCGGGCCGACCCAAGGGGGGTTGGGCGGGTCGGTCCGGGCCTAGACCCCCCGCTTTCATACCTTTTCCAGTTTTTTGCTTATATCATGAGCTTTGAACCTCTGATCGATGCACCGTCAGCGGTGATGCAACCCCTGGATCAAGACGGTCGTTTCAGTATATTACACTCAAGGTTTAGGAGAACTTTGGGTTCGACCGGGTTGGTTCGGATACGAAATCCAACCGGACCCTCAGAGCGAAAACCCTTATATCTTGAGCTCCGGATGTCTGATTGACGTGTCGTCGACATTGATGGATTCCTCTAAGTGAGACGGATCTTTTGTCTTACTAAGCTCGAGGTTTGGATGTCGTCAGAGTGTGGTCGGGTTGGTTCGCTCATGAAACCAACCGGGCCCCTAGAACGAAAAGGCCAATAACTCACAGACCGGGCGTCCAATTGACGCGCCGTCTGTCTCGTTGATTTCCTCTTGTTGAGACGGAACATTTGGCATACTTCGCCCGATTTTTGGTTGAAAATGGATAGTGTCCGGGTTGGATTGCACCCGAAATCCAACCGGGCCCCTGGAACAGAAAAGCTGATATCTTTCAGACCAGACGTCCATTTGACGAACCATCAGCGGCGTTGGTGATCACGTTGAGAAATGGTCTCATTGAGTTTACCCTATGATAATTCAGGGTACAGTTGAGATACGGCCGGGTTGGTTCGCTCACGAATCCAACCGGGCCCCGGGGACGAAAAGGCTAATAACTCGCAGACCGGGCGTCCGATTGACACACCGTCTGTTGCGTTGAGACCCCTATGATGAGGTGGTCCTTGAGATACTTCTTTGTGGGACTTGTGATACATGGAGTATAGACCTGTAGCTCATGGAGCGGACCCTCCCAGAGACGAGTGTGCGAAGTAAGGAGACCGTGTAGCCGACTGAGACCTGACGACTTCTTGACCGACTCGACTTGGAGTGAGTTGACTAGCCTAGTGGATGTAGAACTACTTTGTTTGGGTATAGACCCATGGCGGACGGAGCACTACCTTTGTGACAGTTCAGACCCACGGTACTCATCCGAAGAGTACCTCTGTAGGCTACTAGGGGGTGTGCACTACTGTGTTTGGGTGGCATTCCCCGGCGGGAAGCACTACTATGTTTGGGTGGCTGGCCCGCGGTACTCAACAGGAGGAGTACCTCAGCAGTCTTAGTTTAGTGAGAAGTACCTCAGAGTCATTACAGGACCATTGTACACTCCAGAGACGGAGCTCTTCAGTAGTAACGGTTTCGATAATGAAAATCCTGGTTTGAGCTGATTCTATGACCTTTGTGTTTCCTCATGATTGAGATGGGTTATTTGATAACTTAGGTATATGTATGGGCATATAAATGGGTAGTGGTTATCCATTGATTTCATAATCCTTGTGTTTCCTCATGATTGAGATGGGTTACTTGATAACTTGGGTATATGTATGGGCATATACCTAAGTAGAGGTTATCTGTTGAGATCTTCATTGTGGTTATCCTTGTTGGTTTTAGTGAGACCTTGAGGGTCTCAGCGTCCCTACTGAGTATCATTATACTCACCCCTGCACAGGCTATGCCCGCACCTCATTGTGTTGGTTGTAGAGGACGGACAATGCTGACGGAGGTCGAGTGTTCGAGGACTAGACGGTACCCGGAGGTGGACAACACGATGAGTCAGTATCAGGAGGTGGACTCCACGGTGAGACGACACTCGAAGGAGGTTGACAGGTGAGAGCGTTGTGGAGGCTATCTGTACCTACCCTTCAGGTAGGATCCGTGGTGGACGATCCGGGAGCTGCGCCATCTGTACCTACCCTTCAGGTAGAATCCGAGGAGGACGACCCATGAGCCGCTTTCTTCCTTCTAGCTGTTGTCTTTTTCTACTATACTTTGTTCAGTTGTAGTTGTACTTTCTTTTGGGTTTGTATTCTGGCCCATTTACCTTTCAGCACTTCTCTTTGTACTTAGTGTTTTACTTCCTCTTGTACGTTGTGGTGTATTGTTTACTTTTATAAAGGCAATGCCTTCCCAGTTATCGGTATTTACGCCTTTGGTGCTAGTCACCAGCCCCTGGCCTATGGAAGGTGGGCTTGGGGTAGTCACGGCACGGGCACCAAGGATGGGTCGTGACAGTATGACAATATATAATGTCGTATATGAGCTATGATTTAACATCTTTGCGAAATTTTTGGTATATTTTAACAAAAATATGAGTATCCTAGGATACTTAATGACTATAAAATACTACTGATATTTTCATTTTTGATTAAATCTTCAACTTAGTTGAATTTCATTATGCTAAAATGATAATAGATTCTTATTTAGTCATCAATTAAAAAACATAATGATATATCTTCATTAAAACATAATTTCATGATATAGAATTATGCTCTGAAATCATATTTCATGTTATGATACATTCTATGGAATAATAAAATTTCATAATAGGTCTGATTATGTTTGGATTAGATACACAACGATATGAGGGTTAATAAATATTTTAATATGTCATTTTTTTCAAATGATTGATTCATTCTGTAATAAGAATTCAGGAATATTATATTCATCTAAACAATGAGATACATGAATCAATTATTCAAAATAGTTTATATAATATTGTAACCAATAATACATAATGAAAAGGTAATATTTTCTCATGCATGGAGAAGAAAGTTAATATGTCATGCATTTATTCATGTTTTCTTGATGAAATGGAAAATATATAATTTCATCTAAAGCATGAATAATAACATAAGTTTACACTTTCTAAATTAAATCTGATATATTTAGATGATTTTTCATAGAAAAATATGTAGGACATCAGATATAATTTTTTTAAAAAAGAAATAAAATAAAATATATAAGCATTCTTGGGATATTACTGATAATATTATATCATGAAAATTATGAAAAATTATATGATGAATTTTTGTAAATATTTTTTTGTGAAAATATTATATTCAATTGGATGGTTTTACTCTAATTTAGTTAACATGAATGAAATAATAAATGAATACTATTATATGTATCATGAATATTATTTTACTACATTAAAATTGGAAATTCATGAGACAAATTTTCATGAATTTTCTAGATTAAAATATTGGAACCAATTAAACTATGAAGATATATAGTTTTTGAAGTAGATTATGTTAGTAGAGACACTATATGGATTTTAAAAGAATAGTTTTTTCAAAAATAAATGAGAAAAAATAATATTTTGATAAAGACATGTGTTAAACTATAACTTAAATAATCATTGATATATATATATATTCTTGATATAGAATCATAATTTCATTATAAATATTCAGAATGATTGTGAGATTATTATTCATTTGATATTAGATGAACCTGATGAATATAAAATATCTATTCATTTTATGTTGGATAGTTTTTAAATATTACTGGGAGATAATATATATAATATTTTAGTGACTATGTTGACAAGAGATAACTTCAAGGTTTAATAAAGAAACATACATGTATCATGTATTTACATTATCATTTCAATGAAATATCTATGTCATAGATATAACAATAAAACAACTTGGATATACCTAATATTATTAAGAAAAAAACTTTTAAAACATATGTATCATCTTGTATTTATTTTTACATTCATTTTATATTGGAAATGATGATTTTTATATATTGAGTCAATCTTGACCAAAACAAGTAACACATGTCAATTTGAATAAAAATTAAAAACACTACTAAAAATATTTGATGCACATTTCGTAGTAATTATCAACATATAAATAATTGAGTAATTTTTATATACAAATATTATATGATAAATTAAATTTCCATTTAAATAAAAAATATTAATTTATCCAAAAATTACATGTCAAAAATATTTCATTAATGACTCACTATCCATTTTAATGATACCAATTTTTAGGTAAGCATAATTAAAAATGGTATATTTAATAAACACATATATCACATTTCCCCTCTAAAACATAACTTTGTGGAAAAAAGTTATGTGTCAAAATATATTTAAAAACTATTGAAACTATCTAAATCCAAAATTTAATAAAAATAAATTGTTTCCTTAAAAAAATGGAAGCATGTAATTTTTCCATGTATTATTAATTTTAAATGATATTATATATGTAATTTATCAAATTCAGTGATATAATACTTGTAAAAATAAATCGTCACCCACCTAAATGAAATTGAGTTATTTTTGTTATAGTCATTATGTAAGATCAATTTCATCTCTTATTCACATGGCATAGCCCAAGTCATCTAATTGTCATGATAAATAATCAGGTATAACCATTCATCCTTAATAATCAAATAGATTCTCAACAAAACAAATGTTCTCTACATATCAATATTATCAGGAATAATGTTTTAAGGTATCAGAAATAGTTCTCGTTGAATTTATTATTTTCCCATAAACAAACACATGGAATATTTTTTATATAAAACACAGAAATTTGTTTTCCATATTTTTACTATTTATAAAGAATTTTTTAAAAAAAAAATACAACTTTTTATATAAAAAGTATTCAATATCAGAATAATCCTTAACCGATGAGAAATAATTCAAACATTCATCTATTATTTAATTAAATGAATTACATTGAAAATTTATATATATTTTTTTGACTTTATGAATACATTCATAACCCTTGGTGGAAGCATGGTTGATATTAATTATGTACTCTGGTTTCTTCCTATAAATATTTAATATATTATCGAGGTCCAAAAGGATATTATAAAATAAATATATATAATCATTACGAACTTATTTTTTCATGATCACACAATGATGATATGTCATTAAACAATATATAAGAGAAATGTTAAAAATGTTTAATCAAAAGGAAAAAACATTTACAACATCAAGGAATCCATTTTTGGCCTTTAATAAAAAAATATCACAGTATTATATCAAGGTTTTTTCACAATTGGTTTTCCGCACTAAGAAGAAGTTTTTTGAAGAGAATAATTATTATTATTGAGGGTAGAACTTATCCGACAATATTATGACATTACCCAATTAGAATGATTTTTATTAATACCTGAACATTATAAATGGATCCTTAGGATGGGATATATCTGATTATTTATTGAATTTTTGTTTGACCAACAAATCTTCTTTCTCAAATTCATAGTCCAAAATATCACATTATGGTTCACTCTTCAATATCCAGTTTTACTTACTATAGCGGCGAATAATATTCTAAGTGATGATGTTGGTAACATTTTATATTCAAATAAAGACATTAATATAATATTTTTTTAAATTTTTGTCAATGACATAAGGATTGGTGGTTTAGGGAGTATGAGAAAACAAGACTAGTTAAAATTCATGAAATGTGAGATGATATTATCTATCAAAATACTAAAAATGATGAGTTTCCATTTTTATAGAATATGATAAATTATTTACCCATATATTGGTAATTTCAATATTGAGGCACCAAATTATCACCAAAATGATATTTATAAAGATTTATAAACCATAAGTTTATTTATTATATTTATCATCATAATTAATTTGTACTTTTACCTCAAATAAACTCACTAACATCCTATATACTACCCTCCATATAATAGTGTTTGATAATATATTTTCTCCAAACTTTTTAATACTACATAAAAACCATTTAACTGTGTATCAATCATATGGTTATTATATTAGTATTTCGATATCTTCAAGAATCAATGAAAATTCCTTGATATAGAGAGAAAATGGCTAATCAGTAAAAAATAATGTTTAAATTTTTTATATGTCATGAGTAGTGAAAACTAGAATAGTGAGATAGTTATCACCTCTATTTTTAAATATCTTGATAACATAATTCCTCAATTTAATCTAATTATTTATCTATTAATGAGTGCTAAAATATTATTTTGTAACCATAAGTCACATGTTACCAACAAAGTATGGTTGGTTCATGTCTTGATAGAGGCATGAGGTGAGGTAGAATTTTTTTATTCTCTAGGATTAGTTAACTAGAATTATAAGGTATAGATTGTGGTTAAAATCCCACTATGTTCATTGGATGTGTTCCTTATATATATCACTGCTATTTTTTAGGGTTACAATATTTCCCTGAAATATGTGGAGTTTGATTCAGTATTTTTTGGTAAGTTCATAACATCATCATTAGCCTCATATTAGAAAATCATATATATAATTTGAGTAGAAATAATATTTTTATGAAACATGTTAGAATATTTTATAGACATAGATAGAATGGAATACAGTGGTTGATTCTTTGGTGTTGTGTAGTCTTCCAACATTGGGACTTGTGATCACTACTAATCATTGTTCTTGTCACTTTTATTGTTAAATGTGATTATTGGGAATGCTCAAAAAATATATAATTTCATAACCATCAAACTTTTTTTGTATTTTTGTCTATGTTTTGGAAGGTTTTAATAAAAAAATAATTACTGAGTGAATCAAAAACTAAAAATTATAAGTGAGAACATTTTATTGAAAATACACATTAAAAAAATTCTTTCAAAAAAATCATGTATTTAAAATATATAATCAATTATGTTAAATCAATGAAGAATTTGTAATTATGCAGTATCATAGAATGTAAAAAATCCATCAACCAAGATGTTTCATGCGATATGTCAACAAAATTGATGTTATGGATATTATAATGAAAAACATCACTCAAATACATATTATGATGATTGGTAAATTAAAATATATTCATGTTAAAACATATATCTAACATATCTTTTTTGAAATTAAACGATATATAACAAAATAAATTAAAAGAGAAAAATTAGTTCTATATATTATAATATACATGATTTTAACAAATTCTTTTTTTCTTAGGATTCGATATACAAATATAATGAATCTTCAATAATCTCCCTAGGATTCAAAGATATATGTTTATGAAACATTAGGAGAAGAAATAGGAAGTTAATAGTATTTATGTGTGGTTTGGGGAGAATCTATATAACATAACCATGATATTACAATCTCATTTTATGGACTCTAACTGTATCTCTGAAACATTTCAATTTATTCCAAATTTCATGGAAAGAATTAATTTTCTCAAAAACCATGTTGGTAAGATTTAACTTTTTATTAACACCAAAATTACATATTATGTTAGGTTTAGAAGATGTCTTGGGCCCTATGTCTAATGGTGTATGAATTATAAAATCTACCCAAATATAAAATTGAAATACAGATCTCAAAAAAACATTAAAAACATGGTAAATGATCCAATTATGATTTAAAAGTATAATTTTTTTCTATTGGGTTAATTATATTATAATGACCCCCTTGTGATGTTGGTTATAAGTGGATGATGACACCATAAACCCTTTGTCCATTACCTAAAATTCTTAATTGTTGGGTGTCATAGATGGGATCATGATTATATTGCCTTGTAAGACAGAAGGATATTCCATAAGGGTATGAAATTGTATGAGAAAAGGAACATCCTATCTAATCATATTTCTATCTTTTTTTATGTAGTCTATGTGGAGGATGGTCCCTTTGCATTGGGGTAGTCATGCAGTGACTAAGAGGGTCTTTATCATGACATATCCTAGTTTGTGAGATCCTTGTTCTAACCCTCTATGTCACCCCATAACAAAATTTATTCATTATTTTCTCAAAATGGTTTATGTTTTTATAAAACAGCCTCCTTGACATTATAGAGAAAAATTTCATGGGGAAATACATTTAAATTTGATACCCCCCCCCCTCTAACCCCATTAAATTTCTCCACTGAGAGGGGAAATGTTTTAGTATACAATGAATAAATTATGGTGAGCCTCACCTAATAACTTTTTTTTCTTTTCCTACCCCACTAATAACAACAAATTTGGATGTATCTATGTTATGTTTTTTATGTCAATAATAAAAGATAACGGTTTCATTTTATAGGAATTAATATTATTTTTAATAATGTTTAAATGGAATATTTAGAGGATGATCGCGCGGTATTTCATTCTATTTCATTAATATAACATTTAGTAGGATTATTTTTTCATATTTACATATTCATATTAAATTGAATAATTTATAATTATTTATTATAATTATCTAATTGATTAATTGTTTTTTTGAAATTGGATATAATTTATTGGTATGATATTGGATGATGCATAGGAGGGTTTGGTTAGGGTTGTATGAATCTTAGAGAGGATGGTAACTCTAAGGTTGTGGTTATTTGTCCAATTAGTACAAAATCAAATACTTTTTTAAGAATGACTGTTTAGTACAATATAAATTAATGGTATGGGGTAAAGGGATATGGAATTAGAGCACCCTTGGTCAATGAAAGATGATATCTTTTTTCCACCTTGAGTTAGAATGTGTTTACCCATTCAATTTTGGTAAAATAAAAATCACATGAAAACAATGTATCCAACTAAATAATATGATAGATGAATTATCAAGAAAGATTATGATAATATTAAGATATGAACTGTTACATAGGTATCTAGGATTGGTATCTAAGGTATATATGATTATTAATGATTTTTTTAAAACAATTTATGTTTGCTGATACATTCATACAATTCATGCACATCAATAAGTACCCTATTGAGGTTGGAGTGTACACATTGATTATATAATTTATATGGTGCGTCCCTTGGAAATATATATAGTTTGATATAGATATCTTTCATCTCATTGATGGATATGTGATTTCTCATAAGGTATATGTGAGATAAGATACTAGAATGGAATTGGATTATCATATTGAACTTTTTATGAGGTTGTTGAGGGGCTTATGGTGAATTGGTTAGGACCGTACCAATTTAGATGTGTTGTGACTTGACATGAGATTTGAAATATTATTATAATAACATATTGGGGATAGGTTTGATAGATATTATGGATATAATGATCATAATGGTGTTATTGAATATAGATTGGTGTAAGTCGTAAGGGGATGGTACTAGGATAAAAGAACATAGTGGATTCGCTGACGGATGAGATATGAAGGTAATGTGGTTCAATATTATGATATTGTACCAACAAAATTCTTTTTGAATTTATGAATATTAGGTGAGAAGGATTTTATATCTTAATATGGGATGTGGGGATAGGTCAAATTAACTAAAACCATGTTACAAAAAGGTTGTCTTATGGAAATATTTATATTTGTTTTTTATTGTTACCTGTGTATTATATAGTGTTCATGTGATTACAATGAATCTCACCATGTTTAATTATTGATATCACATAATTGAAAACAATTTAGGTATAAGGTGTTGTAGGAACATTAAATTGAGTAGTAAGGTATATATTTTTACTTGATATTGGATCAACCCATTAGTTAAAATTTATTTCTTTTGAAAATGGCCTCTCCATGCGTGATAATTTATTATCATGAAAAGTATCTATGTGAGATGACTTGAATTTTTTGTGCCAGGTTAGTAGACCCCAAAATGAGTGATATGGTACTAGTTATGATAATTTCTCTATATATTCTCATGGACCTATTTGAGAGATATGGTTGTACTAGGGATTATACGGTATGAGACATTTTATGGAATCCTACCTTGAGAAATAAGGATGTCATTTGGGAATTGATATTGAGAGTCACCTTGTATGATAATATAAGGCCTCTACCTTAATCCTTAATTAATCATGAATTAAATGAATAATTCACATAGAGGATCTTTTCAGATTTAAAGTTTTAGAGAATTAGTTCATAACAATTACATCTCAAAGGATTACATAGTAGACGCTTCTACTAAGTTTCCATGAAATAATAAAAAAAACTCTTAAAAAGAATCATGACTAGTTCCATGGTTTAGATAGCATGTATTTCCTTGAACCCATCCTTGACCCTATTCATCTTTATGTCCTTTGGAAAACATTTCAAAAACATGGTATTAGCATAAAAATCCCAGTAAAAGATTCACAAAGAATGAAAACTATTAGTTTTTTCAAAACAATAGGTAAACCATGAATACATTACCAAATTAATACTTTCAACCTTTATGAAGTAGTAAAAACTATTCATGGAATAAAATGTCCATTACTTACCCTTTTGTAACCAAAATATTACCATAAAACCCATATAAATAACACATAATATATAATGGTAACTTGGGACATAAAAATACTTAAATAGAATAACCATATGGTCAACTTCCACACATACTTAATGGAATAGCCATACGGCCAACTTCCATACCCAATGCATCGAAGGTTATATTGTAACCACTCGTCCTGGTATTCACAGCACCACCCATCATATGGTTTATCACGTAACCAACCGTAAAATTTTCAAGTACCATCATTACACATAAAATATGGAAAATATAAACATTTCAATAACAACATTTCAATTGCAATCAAAATATGTAATTCTAATATATTGAATTAATCAATCCATTTACAAAAATCATTTAAAAGATATTTTTGAATCAAAGTGTCCCATACCACTTTGAAGATTTTAATGGAATTATAATTTTAAAACATTAATGTTCATATAAATAAATACTGAAAACAATTTTGAAAACAATTACAATAAAGATAAAAATTTAGAATAATTAATCTTTAAAACATTTAAAATGATATTTTTGTTAAAGAGTTTTTAACAAAATGAGATACACTTGAATGCAAATAATTGTAGAATAAAATTTAATCATAGATTTATAATATAATTAGAATAAAGGGATTCATGATATAATATGTAAATGGACATTATAGACACCATATAAGTGTGAATTGGTGCATAACAACAATGAAGTCTTAATGGAAATGTAAATTGAGATTAAATCCATTATAAAGATGGTGTCCTTAAATTAAGGATACATCTATCACATAATTATGTGTGAGAAATATAAATACACCCTATATAAGTGGATATTAATTGTGAAACAATCATAGGTCATTCACACATAATCATGGAAAAACAAAACCAATGACATAGGTATTTAACTCAATGAAATGAGATTGGGTTATTATTTCCCGTACAAGTTCGTAAGAATTTATAAATGAGATGATTATGTGTAGAAATAGTATATCTACACAAAGGTTTGTGTAAATTAAAATATATATATTACATACATAATTTTTGAATAATAAAATCAAGAAGTAGATGTTTAACCCAAATAATTGAAGGTGGGTTAAGAAGTTCCCCTATAGAAATCCGACAGCCTAACAGCGTCACTTTAAAATTCAGAAAATGATTTGATGAGAGGGAAAATGGAATCTCATCACTATGAATTAAAATTTACAAAAATAAGGATATATAAGAACATATCCTAACTTAATAGTATGTTAATTAAAATATATAACAAAAGAAGTCTTTTAAAAAGAGGAGTGTGAAAGGTCCCCTTACCGAGTTGGGTAAATTTCGAAACGTACACCCCATGGAAGAAGGGTCATACAATAAAGATGTAAATACCCATAAATGAAATTATACTAAAAAAATTGTATAATAATTGGTAGTACATACACCACTCAAAGGAAATAGTGGAAAACGTAGCATAAATGTCATGGGAATAAAAGTGAGATGAAAAATCCCTTACGAAAACTCGGCAGCCTAACGACGCCACTTAAAACATCCAAAAATGGATTTATGAGATCAAATAGGGTCTCTCATAATATGAACATAAAAATTACAGTATGAGGAATATAAAATAACATTCCCAAACATAATAAATATGACCTTAAAAGAAATTACATAAAAAAGAGTACTTAAAAAGAAAGAGAGAGGTTGGATCTCTTACCTCGTGTCCGACATGACTCGATCGTTTTTTAATCTCCTGAATAATAAAATTTGGTCAATTTATAATTTCATAAGGACCTCCTTTAAATATTATTATTATGTTCATATCACATATTATAATGTTAAAATAATTGGTTAATAAAGTGAGTTCATATCAGACGTTTTTGTCGATGTTCGGTACAAGAGTAAAACTTGAACTTGTTGGAAAAGAATTTTCCATGAAGATATAGGAACATCATATCCAAAATAGTATTGATGTTTTAAATATCATATATATCCAGTATATATTCATTTTATACTATTCCATAGCATTTGGATGAAAAATTAAAAGCATTGTTCATGGAGACGGTAGGCCGTACGTACGCATGAACGCTACATTCATTTTTTTTCATATTAATGGAATTAAAAAATGATATATATATATATATATTATAATTCCAGAATGATATATATCATTTAGATGTAATATATTACATATATATCCATTATATATATGTACTTATAATAGTACATAACATTTAGAGATAAGAAATGAAATGTACCGTTCATGGAGACGGTAAGTTGTACGTACGCATGAACGCTACTTTCATTTCTTTTTTTGTAATCAATGGAATGAAATAATAATGATATAAAGGTATATTATAATTCCCATAGTATATCATATATAATACCATTAATTCCATCCTTTAGACATCACACATATGGCATTAATGAATCATATCACTTTGAGGGGGCGGTAGTCCACACTTCCTAAAATGAAGATATCACGTTTACCCATAATGGAAACCATTAAGGTATGCCATAAATGAAAAATACAGAAGCTTAAGGAAAAAATAAATATATTATATATCATATATAAATATAGTGAAATATTAATGGCCACCTTTTAAGGTGTTAAAAGAATATCAAACAATCATCGTTTCGTGAGGATGTAATTCGCCATCCACATAAATATTATATTTTTTAACCATTAGACAAAGATGTGTGAAATTGAAGTGAGAATAATTCTTATTACATAATCCTAGTATATTTATGATACTTGTGTTGTTAATAAAAAAAGTAATAAATAGATTTTAGGGGTTTGGAGATGCAAAATAAAACAAAAAGAACACAAGGGAAGACATTACCTTTAAATCAGGTAACTCTCTTTGATTTGAGCTCAAAGGCTTTCTTGGAAAAGATTCTGCCTAAATTGACGATTCAATTATGTATATAGGGATGTGATGAGATGAAATGGGCAGGGGTTGGACGAGCCAATGTACTTAGAGGTTTGTGTAACGTGGTAGAGTTGGGGGCCTTTTATAAGAGGAGAGCAGGGGCACTCTTGGAATGTTATTAAATATTACTTTATTATAAACTCTTTTCCGGATTTAAAAGGTCCCAAAATGATATATTTCGAGTATAAGGTGATAAGTTTTTGAAATACACCCAAAAAATAGGTTTTTGCCAAGTTTAAGACTTATATTTCACCAAATCGTCTCATTTTATTTAAATCGTTCATTTATGAGGTAATCACTATATCATCACGGTGTCATAAATAAATTAATTTATGTAATGTCCAAAAAATTTAAAACAAATATCATGATTTATGAACTCTTATTATCTTTATAGTGAATTTTTATAGTAAAAAATATGACTTTTATAACACCATTTAAAAATTAGTTTAGTAAAACAACTCATGTTTGTGACATTTTTATTTTAACTTTAAATAAATAGTTATTTATGTCATTTTCCTACCAAAGTGGCTCCATTGGGTCCCCAAGTTGACCCATGGATTGTCTTGGTAGGCCATGACACATTCAATGAGGTTAGGACGTGTTTCTAGTTCATTTAATATTATTAAAACATTATTTTTACCTTAAATTACACTAATTACCTTTAATCGCGATTAATAAAACTTAAAAGCTATTATTCACCAAAAATTATTTTAATCTCATTAAACCACATTTTACTTCATAATGACAACCATGTATGTCATATTTTTAAAAATAAAATCACATAAGTGGAAAAGATTCATTTAAACGAAAAATCAGTTTCTTTAACTACCACTTAGTGGTTTCAATATTCATCTAAAATTGATGTTTTTTCAGAAAAATACCAAAAATTCTCCCTAAGATATATTTGATATTCCAAATTCAAAATTGTTAACTATTTTAAAAAATTAAAAACATATAAGCTAAATTAATTAATTTAATAATTAATTCCCACTGTCAGAGAAAATAGTGTGTTTTTATGAAACAATAAGTATCAAAAGATTGACACTAGTTTACGTCCAATTTAAATATGAAATTAATTCCAACGACCACTATTGAATTAAATGGTAAAAATATATTCTCATTTCAATTTAAAACCAATTCAAAAGATAATCTAATCATATAAATAAATTATATTAAAAAGTGGTTTTGAATTAAAATACAACATTTTTCACTATTCATTAAAAAAATGAACATTATCGGAAAAATACCAAAAATTTACACAAAGTAAATTTTGATGTCCCGATTATAAAGAAGAATTTTATTTTTTCAAATATAACACATAAAATTTTCAAAAAGTGGATTTAAAAGATGTTCGTCATCAAAAATTGGTTAATCATCCTTTTAAAGAATATTAGAATGTTTGCGCTTAAAATTGGATTCATTCGCATTTTTAGTCCTCTAACATTTATTAAAAAACGTAAAAATATTTGAAAAACATATATAATCATTTTGTAGTTAGTTCTGTTCATTCCCACCTTTACTATGGCTAGGAGTTATCTAAAATTTAAAATAATATTATTTTATTATTATAGTGCAACGTAAGATTCCCAAGAAACTCGTTGTTGCGTATTGGGTATGCCATCGAGCATAGCATCCCATTTAAATTTATATTAATATTTTATTCACAAATATGGATAAATGTGAAAATTTAATATCCTTTATTTACTTGGGGTGTTACATCCTTCCCCCCTTTTGGGAATTGTGTCCTCGCTATTTTAAAATTGGTCTTGGAAACATCATTGAAAATCCCACATCGGAACAAGAGTCAGTAAAACAATCACATTAAAATAATGAAAGAGAAGTACAAAGGTCACCCGAGTTAACTCATACTAGGATTTAATGTAGGAAAACATGGATATGGAGGAAAAATCAAAGGGTCATGTTATGAGGGAGAGTGATAGTAAACATTTCTAGGAGAAAGTTAACCATAAAAAATCACAAACTTGTGATGGGTTAAATGGTATTCGATTCCCTCGTAGGAAAAGATAACAGACAACATTTTTGTTTTAAGTTACTCTTCATTGAGGAATTTATTCTTGAGCTTAACTAAATCATAATGAAACATACATACTTGTCACGTAGACTTTCAACTTTAATTAGATTCCTTAATCAAACTTATATTTTCTCCAAAAGATGGGTATTTAGGAAGACTTGTTCGCATTAAGAGTACTATAAAAAACTTCTTGAGAGTCACCTAATCCAAAAAAGAGAACTATATATTTCCCATGTCTTTAGAAAAAATCCAAAAACAAAAATTGTTATAACAAGATACACAAATGAATAATCCTTTATAAAAAACAAAATCTATTATTAATCTCCAAAATTTGTCCAACAAACCCAATGTTCAACAAAGGCCATTAGATAAATAATTTGTCAATAAAATTCTTCAAAGTAAACCAAACTAAGATTTAAACCCAAATATTTTAAGGATTTAATGACATAGTCTTCCAAGGTACAAGTTAACATTTATCTCCAAATAACATTAGTTGCTCTTAAAGTCTCATATTGATAAGTAATTTACCTAATCACACATCCGCCAAGATAGGTTAATAATTTCAATAGATAACCCAAAATAAACTTACTATTGATTCCTAAAATCATCTAACTAAAAATAATTATTCAAAATAACCTGGGACTTCAGGTTGTATAGTGGTAGGCGATAAATATCAGTCGCATTTTGGTTGTGGGTTCGATTCCCAGAGCTTTGTTCGACGCGACAGGTTGTCACACGGTCTGCGTGTTGTCCTTTTTCCAAAACTACATAATTCTTAAAACATTTTCCAAAATGAGATAAAATCATCAAAAATAATCATAACATATTTTAACCTCATGTTTATATCATGCCTTTAATTTTCCATAATAACATATAATAACCCATAATTACCTCAAAAGTAAGGATCATATAATCCATAATGGTTACCTTTATAATTATTACCTGAACTTCCACATCGATTGGTCATCTCATACATGATGCATTACAGAACATACCAAGGTACAAGTGGTTGATAATAACTCCTTGATAGTTGGTTTAGAATAACCACGAGTTTCCTCATTGAATCCCCCATTTCATCCAGTCTCTTAATCAGAGAACCACCACAGTTTCCTTCAATCCTATTCTCACTTTGGTGCCTGCTAGAACCATCCATTCACTAAAAACAGAAATGTCAGTATGAGTATATGAACAAAACCATCATTTACTAATAATGAAGATAAACACTAAGATATACTTAGTCATTCACTTTATCAAAACTATGACTCTTTCTGAAATCCTAACCATTAGGGTAATGTCACTTATGCTTAGAGAAAACCCTAACCTCTAAAGTTATCTAAACTGACATCTGATACCAACTATAAGGATCCAGCCTTAAACCTCAATTAATCATGAATTAAATGAAAAATTCGCATAGAGGATCTTTTCAGGTTTAGAGTTTTAGAGAATTAGGTCATAAATATTACATCTCAAAAGATTAAATAGTAGAAACTTATACTATGTTTCCATAAAATAAAAAAACTCTTAAAATGAAACATGTCTAGTTCTATGTTTTAGATAGCATGTCTTTCGCTGAACCCATATTTGACCCTATTCATCATTAAGTCCGGTGGAAACCATTTCAAAAACATGGGGTGAGCATAAAAATCCCAGTAAAGGATACACAAATAAGAAAAACTATTAGTTTTTTCAAAACAATATGTAAAACATGAATACTATAACAAAGTAATACTTTTCACCTTTATGAAGTAGTAAAAACTATTCATAGAATAAAAGGCCATTACTTACCATTTTGTAACCAAAATATTACCATAAAACCCCAATAAATAACACATAACATATAAAGGTAACTTGGGACATAAACATACTTAAATGGAATAACCATACGGTCGACTTCCACACATACTTAATGGAATAGCCATACGGCCAACTTCCATACCCAATGCATTGGAGGTTATAACGTAACCACCCGTCCTGGTATTCACGGCACCACCCGTCATATTTTTTATCACATAACCACCCGTAAAATGTCCACGTACCATCATTACACATAAAATATTGAAAATATAAACATTTCAATAACAACATTTCATTTGCAATCACAATAAGTAATTCCAATATATTGAATTAATCAATCCATTTCCAAAAATCATTTAAATGAGATTTTTGAATCCAAGTGTCTCATACCACTTTTAAGATTTTAATGGAATTATAATTTTAAAACATTAATTTCCTTATAAGTAAATACTGAAAACCATTTTGAAAACATGGACATTAAATATGACGATTTAGAATAATGAATCTTTATAACATTTAAAAAGATATTTTTGTTAAAGATTTTTTAACACAATGAGTGACACTTGAATACAAATAATAGCGGAATAACATTTTATCATAGCTTTATAATATCATGAGAATAAAGGGAGTCATCATATAATATGTCAAAGGACATTATACACACCATATAAGAGTGAATTGGTTCATAACAACAATGAACTCTCAATGGAAATGTAAATTGAGATGAAATCCATTATAAAGACGGTATCCATAAATTTTGGATAAATCTATCACAAAAATATGTGTGAGAAATATAAATACACCAAATATAAGTGGATATTAATTTTGAAACAATCAGAGGTCATTCACAAATAATCATGGAAAAACACAACCAATGACATAGGTATTTAACTCAATGAAATGAGATTGGGTTATTATTTCCCAGACAAGTTCGTAAGAATTTATCAATGAGATGATTATGGGTAGAAATACTATATCTACACAATAGTTTGTGTAAATTACAACATAGAGATTCCATACATAATATTGTCATAAGAAAATCAATAAGTAGAGGTTTAACCCAAAGAATTGAAAGTGAGTTAAGAAGTTCCCTTATAGAAATCCGGCAGCCTAACAGCGTCACTTTAAAATTCAGAAAATGATTTGATGAGAGAGAAAATAGAATCTCATCACTTGGATATAGAATTTAAATAAATAAGGATATATGAGAACATA
Organism: Viscum album; assembly: GCA_963277665.1. NCBI lineage: Eukaryota > Viridiplantae > Streptophyta > Magnoliopsida > Santalales > Viscaceae > Viscum > Viscum album. The sequence continues at coordinate 409,944,545 of OY728133.1, forward strand.
TCCCAACATAACAGTATGTGAATTAAAAGACATAACAAAAGAATTCTTTTAAAAAGAGGAGGGTGAAAGGTCCCCTTACCGAGTTGGGTATCTTTCGAAACGTACACCCCATGGAAGAAGGGTCATACAATGAAGATGTAAATACCCATAAATGAAATTATACTACGAAAATGTTATAATAATGTGCATTACGTACACTACTCAAATGAAATAGTTGCAAACATATCATAAATGTCATGGGAATAAAAGTGAGATGAAAAATCCCTTACGAAAACTCGGCAGCCTAACGTCGCCACATAAAACATCCAAAAATGGATTTATGAGATCAAAAAGGGTATCTCATAATATGAACATAAAAATTACAGTATGAGGAATATAAAATAACATCCCCAAACATATGAAATATGATCTTAAAATAAATGACATAAAAGAGAGTACTTAAAAAGAAAGAGAGAGGTTGGATCCCTTACCTCGTGTCCGACATGACTTGATCGTTCATCAATCTCCCAAATAATAAAATTTGGTCAATTGATAATTTCTTAACGACATACATTAAAGATTATTATTCAGTTCATATCACATATTATAATTTTATAATAATTTGTTAAAAAGTGAGTTGATATCAGACATTTTTTTCGATGTTCGGTACATGAGTAAAAATTGAACTTGTTGGAAAATAATCATCCATGTAGTTATAGGTAAATCATATCCAGAATAGTATTTATATTTTAAATATCATATATATTCAGTATATATTCATTTTATGTTATTCCATAGCATTTGGAAAAAAAATTAAAAGCACCGTTCATGGAGACGGTAGGTCGTACGTACGCATGAACGCTACTTTCATTTTTTGTCATATTAATGGAATTAAAACAAAATGATATATATATATATATATTAATTACAGAATTATATATATCATTTATATGTAATATATTACATATATATCCATTATATATATGTACTTCTAATAGTACATAACATTTGGAGATAAGAAATGAAATGTACCGTTCATGGAGACGGTAAGTCGTACGTACGCATGAACGCTACATTTATTTATTTTTTTGTAATAATGAAATTAAATAATAATGATATAAAGGTATATTATAATTCCTGTATGATATCATATTTAATACCATTAATTGCATCCTTTATATGTCCCACATATGGCATTAACAAATCAAATCACTTTGAGGGGGTGGTTGTCCGCACTTCCTAAAATGAAGATATCGCATTTACCCATAATGAAACCATAAAGGTATGCCATAAATGAAGAATACAAAATCTTAAAGAAAACATAAACATATTTTATATCACATATAAATATAGTGACATCTTAATGGACACCTTTGAAGGTGTTAAAAGAATATTGAACAATCATCGTTTCGTGAGGCAGTAATTCGCCATCCACAGAAACAGTACGTTTTTTAACCATTAGATGAATGTGTGTGAAAGTGAAGCTCAAATCCATCCTATAAAAACATCCTAATATATTTAATATACTGGGTTTGTTACAAACGAAAGTAATAAAAAGAGTTTAGGGGTCTAGAGAAGCAAAATAAGACAAAAGAACACAAGGGAAGACATTACCTTTAAATCAGATAACTCTTTTTGATCTGAGCTCAAAGGCTTCCTTGAAAAGGATTCCGCCCAACGTGAGGCTTCAAAGATGAAGATAGGGATTTGGAGAGATTAAATGGGCATGGGTTGGCTGAGATAAAGGCTTGAGAGATGTGTGTAAGGTGGTAGAGGTGGGGCCTTTTATGAGAGGAGAGGAGGGGCACTCTTGGAAAGTTATAAAATATTACTTTATTATAAAAAAAAATTGGATTTAAGAAGTCCCAAAAGGATATATTTATTGGATAAGGTGATAAGGTTTCTAAATACACCCATAAAATAGGTTTTGTGACAAGTTTATGACTTATATTTCACCATATCATCTCATTTTATTTAAATCGTTCATTTATGAGGTATTCACTGCATCATCTGGGTGTCATTAATAAATTAATTTATTTAATGTCCAAAAATTAAAAATAAAATATCATGATGTAGGAAATATTTTTAACTTTAAAATTAATATTTATAGTCAAAACTATGACTTTTATAACCCCATTTAAAAAAATTTTTAGTAAAAAAACTCATGTTTGTGACATTTTTAATTTAACTTGAAATAAAAAGTTATTTATGTCATTTTCCTACCAAAGTGGCTCCATGTGGTCCACAAGTTGACCCACAGATTTTCGTGGTCGGCTATGACACATCCAATGAGGTTAGGACCAGTGTATAGGTCATTTCATATTACTAAAACATTATTTTTACAATAAATTACACTAATTACCATTAGTCGCGATTAATAAAACTTAAAAGTTACTATTCACCAAAAATTATTTTAATCCCATTGAACAACATTTTACTTCTTAATGAAAACCATGTATGTCATATTTTTGAAAATCAAATCACAGAAGTGTCAAAGATTCATTTAAACGAAAAATGAGTTTCTTTAACTACCACTTAGTGGTTTCACTATTCATTTAAAATTGAAGTTTTTCAGAAAAATACCAAAAATTCCCCCAGAGCTATATTTGATATTCCGAATTCAAAAATGATGTCTATTTTAAAAAATAAAAACATTTAAGTTACAGTAATTAATTTAATAATTAATTCCCACTGTCGGAGTAAATAGCGTGTTTTTATGAAACAATAAGTATCAAAAGATTGACACTAGTTTAAGTCCAATTTCAAGATGAAATTAATTCCAACGACCACTATTGGATTAAATGGTCAAAATATATTATAATTTAACTTTAAAACCATTTCAAAAGATAATATAATCATATAAATAAATTATATTAAAAATAGGTTTTGAATTAAAATACAACATTTTCACAATTCAATAAAAAATGAACTTTATTGGAAAAATACCAAAATTGTACACAAAGTAAATTTTGATGTCCTGATTATAAAGAAGAATTTTATTTTGTGAAATATAACACATAAAATTTTCAAAAAGTGGATTTAAAAGAGGTTCGTCATCAAAAGGCGGTAAATCGACCTTTTAAAGAATATTTGAATATTTACACTTAAAATTGGATTCATTCACATTTTTAATCCAATAACATTTATTGTAAAAATTAAAAATATTTGAAAAACATATATAATCATTTTGTAGTTATTTCTGTTCATTCCCGCCATTACAATGGCTAGGCGTTAACTACAATTTAAAATAATATTATTTTTTTATTAGAGTTCAACGTAAGATTCCCATGAAACTCGTTGTTGCGTATTAGGTACGCCATCGAACATAGCGTCCCCTTTAAAGTTATATTAATATTTTATTCACAAATATGGATAAATGTGAAAATTCCATATTCTTTATTTACCTGGGGTGTTACATCCTTCCCCCCTTTTGGGAATTGCGTCCTCTCAATTTTAAAATTGGGCTTGGAAACATCATTGAAAATCCCACATCGGAACAAGAGTCAGTAAAACAATCAATTTAAAATAATGAAAGAGATGTACAAAGGTCAACCGAGTTAACTCATACTAGGATTCCATGTAGGAAAACATGGATATGGAGGAAAAAAAAGGGCCATATTATGAGGGAGAGTGATAGTAAACATGTCTAGGAAAAAGATAACCATAAGAAAATCACGAACTTGTGATGGGTTAAACGGTATTCGATTCCCCAGTAGGAAAAGTTAACAAACAAAATTTTCTTTTTAAGTTACTCTTAATTTAGGAATTTATTTTTGTGCTTAACTAAATCATAATGACACATACTTACTTTTCACGTAGAGTTTCAACTTTTACTATATTCCTTAATCAAACTCATATATTCTCCAAAAGATGAGTATTTAAGAAGACTTGTCCGTATTAAGAGTACTATAATCAACTTCATGAGAATTACTTAATCCACAAAAGAGAACTACATATTTCCCATGTCTTTAGACAAAATCCAAAACCAAAAATTGTTAGCACAAGATCCACAAATGAATAATCCTTTATAAAAAAATCTATTCTTAATCTCCAAAATTTCTCCAACAAACCCAATGTTCAACAAAGACCATTAGATAAACAATTTGTCCATAAAATTATTCAATGTAAACCAAACTAAGATTGAAACCCAAATAATTGAAGGATTTAATGACATAGTCTTCCAAGGTAAAAATTAAAATTTATCTCCAAATAACATCAATTGCTCTTAAAGTCTCATATTAGAAAATAATTTGTCTAATCACACATCCTCCATGATAGGTTAATAATTTCCATAGATATCCCACAATAAACTTACTCTTGATTCCTAAAATCATCTAACTAAACAGAATTAGTCAAACTAACCAGGGACTTCACTTTGTCCCGTTTTAGGCGATAAATACCAGTCGCACTTTGGTTGTGGGTTCGATTCCCACAGCTTTGTCCAATGCGATGGGTTGTCACACGGTCTGTATGTTGTCCTTTTTCCAAAACTACATAATTTGTAAAAAAAATTCCCAAAATGAGATTAAATATTCAAAAATAATCTTAACATATTTTAACCTCAAGTTTATCTCATGCCTTTCATTTTCCATCATAACATACAATGACCCATAATTACGTCAAAAGTAAGGATCATATAAACCCTAATGGTTACCTTTATAATTATTACCTGAACATCCACATCAACTGGTAATCTTGTACATGATTCATTACAGAACATACCACGGTACAAGTGGTTGATCATGACTCATTGATAGTTGGTTTAGAAAAACCACGAGTTCCCTCATTGAATCCCCCATTGCATCCAGTCTCTTAATCAGAGAACCACCAAAGTTTCCTTTAAACCTATTGTCACTTTGGTGCCGACTAGATCCATCCATTCACTAAAAATAAAAATGTTAGTGTGAGTATATCAACAAAACCATCATGTACTAATGAAAAAGATAAACAAAAAGATATACTTACTCATTCACTTTATCAAAACTAGGTCTTTTTTTGAAATCCTAACCATTATGGTAATGTCACTTATGATTAGAGAAATCCCTAACCTCTAAAGTTATCTAAACCGACCTCTGATACCATCTATAAGGCCACAGCCTTAAACCTTACTAATCATGAATTAAATGAATAATTCACATAGAGTATCTTTTCATGTTTAGTGTTTTAGAGAATTAGGTCATATATATTACATCTCAAAATATTACATAGTAGACACTTCTACTAAGTTTCCATTAAATAAAAAATACTCTTAAAAAGAAACATGTCTAGTTCCATGTTATAGATATCATGTATTTCATTGAACCCATCCTTGACCCTATTCATCTTTAAGTCCTCTGGAGAACATTTCAAAATCATGGGATGAGCATAAAAATCCCAGTAAAGGATACACAAAGAAGGAAAACAGTAAGATTTTTCAAAACAATAGGTAAACCATGAATACATTTCCAAAGTAATACTTTTCACCATTATGAAGTTGTAAAAACTATTCATGGAATAAAAGGCCATTACATATCCTTTTGTAACCAAAAGATTACCATAAAACCCATATAAAGAACACATAAAATATAAAGGTAACATGGGACATAAACATACTTAAATGGAATAGCCACATGGTAGAATTCCACACATACTTAATGGAATAGCCATACGGCCAACTTCCATACCCAATGCATTGAAGGTTATAACGTAACCACCCGTCCTGATATTCACGACACCACCCATCAAATGGTTTATCACGTAACCACCCATAAAATGTCCAAGTACCATCATTACACATAAATTATTGAAAATATAAACATTTCAATAACAACATTTCATTTGCAATCACAATAAGTAATTGCAATATATATAATTAATCAATCCATTTCAAAAAATCATTTAAAAGGGATTTTTGAATCAAATTTTCCCATTCCACTTTGAAGATTTTAATGGAATTTTAATTTCAAAACATAAATTTCCATATACATAAATATTGAAAACCATTTTGAAAACAATGACATTAAAGATAAAGATTTAGAATAATGAATCTTTAAAACATTTAAAACGATATTTTTGTTAAAGAGTTTTTAACAAAATGAGAGACACTTGAATGAAAATAATTGCGGAATAACATTTAATCATAGATTTATAATATGATGAGAATAAAGGGATTCAAGATATAATATGTAAAAGGACAGTATACACACCATATAAGAGTGAATTTGTGCATAACAACAATGAAGTCTCAATGGAAATGTAAATTGAGATGAAATCCATTATAAAGACGGTATCCTTAAATTTTGGATAAATCTATCACATAAATATGTGTGAGAAATATAAATACACCAAATATAAGTGGATATTAATTGTGAAACAATCAGAGGTCATTCACAAATAATCATGGAAAAACACAACCAATGACATAGGTATTTAACTCAATGAAATGAGATTGGGTTGTTATTTCCCAGACAAGTTCGTAAGAATTTATCAATGAGATGATTATGGGTAGAAATACTATATCTACAAAATAGTTTGTGTAAATTACAACATAGAGATTGCATACATAATATTGTCATAATAAAATCAATAAGTAGAGGTTTAACCCAAAGAATTGAAAGTGAGTTAAGAAGTTCCCTTATAGAAATCCGGCAGCCTAACAACGTCACTTTAAAATTCAGAAAATGATTTGATGAGAGAGAAAATAGAATCTCATCACTTGGACATAAAATTTACAAATATAATGATATATATGAACATATCCCAATATAATAGTAGGTTAATGAAAAGACATAACAAAAGATGCCTTTTAAAAAGAAGAGGGTGAAAGGTCCCCTTACCGAGTTGGGTAAATTTCAAAACGTACACTCCAAGGAAGAAGGGTCATACAATGAAGATGTAAATACCCATAAATGAAATTATACTACAAAAAGTGTATAATAATGGGCAGTACATACACCACTCATAAGAAATAGTGGAAAATGTAGCATAAATGTCACGGGAATAGAAGTGAGATGAAAAATCCCTTACGAAAACTCGGCAGCCTAACAACGCCACTTAAAACTTCCAAAAATGGATTTATGAGATAAAATAGGGTCTCTAATAATATTAACATAAAAATTACAGTATTAGGAATATAAAATAACATCCCCAAACATAAGAAATATGACCTTAAAAGAAATTACATAAAAGAGAGTACTTAAAAAAGAAAGAGAGAGGTTCGATCCCTTACTTCGTGTCCGACATGACTCGATCATTCTTTAATCTCCTGAATAATAATATTTTTTCAATTAATAATTTCTTAAGGAACTCCTTTAAATATTATTATTCAGTTCATATCACATATTATAATGTTATAATAATTGGTTAATAAGGTGAGTTCATATCAGACGTTTTTGTCGATGTTCGGTACATGGGTAAAAATTGAACTTGTTGGAAAGGAATTTTCTATGTAGTTATAGGTACATCATATCCAGAATAGTATTTATGTTTTAAAAATCATAAATATCCATTATATATTCATTTTATACTATTCCATAGAATTTGGAAGAAAAATTAAAATCACCGTTCATGGAGACGGTAGGCTGTACGTAAGCATGAACACTACTTTGATTTTTTGTCATATTAATGGAATTAAAACAAAATAAGAGATATATATATTATAATTACAGAATGATATCTATCATTTATATGTAATATATCACATATATATCCATTATATATATGAAGTTATAATAGTACATAACATTTGGAGATAATAAATGAAATGTATCGTTCATGGAGACGGTAAGCCGTACGTACGCATGGACGCTACTTTCATTTCTATTTTTTTGTATTAAATGCAATGAAATAATAATGATATAAATGTATATTATAATTATAGTATTATATCATATGTAATACCATTAATTCCATCCTTTATACATCCCACATATGGCATTAACGAATCAAATCACTTTGAGGGGGCGGTAGTCCGCACTTCCTAAAATGAATATATCGTGTTACCCATAATGGAAACCATTAAGGTATTCCATAAATGAAAAATACATAAGATTAAGGAAAACATAAACATATTATATATTATATATAAATATAGTGACATCCTAATGGCCACCTTTGAAGCTGTTAAAAGAATATCGAACAATCATCGTTTCGTGAGGCAGTAATTCGCCATCCACAGAAATAGTATGTTCTTTAACCATTAGATGAAGGAGTGTGAAAGTGTAGAATGAATCCTTCTTATAACAACATCCTAGTATATTTAAGAAACTTCTGTTGTTAAAAAAAATTAATAAAAATATTTTAGGGGTTTGGAGAAACAAAATAAGACAAAAGAACACAATGGAAGACATTACCTTTAAATCGGGTAACTCTCTTTGATTTGAGCTCAAAAGCATCCTTGGAAAGTATTATGCCTAAAGTGAGGATTCAATGATGAATAGAGAGATGTGGAGATATGAAATGGGCAGGGGTTGGCCCATCCAAAGGCTTGAGAGGTGTGTGTAACGTGGTAGAGATGGGGTCCTTTTATAAGAGGAGAGGAGGGGCACTCTTGGAAACTTATAAAATATTACTTTATTATAAAATGTTTTTACGATTTAAAAGGTCCCAAAAGGATATATTTCGAGGATAAGGTGATAATACTTCGAAATCCACCCATCAAATAGGTTTGTGATAAGTGGATGACTTATATTTCACCCTATCATCTCATTTTATTTAAATCATTAATTTATGAGGTAATCACTGCATCATCACGGTGTCATAAATTAATTAATTTATGTAATTTCCAAAAATTATTAAAAACTATCATGATGTAGAAATGATTTTTATCTTTCTAATGAATATTTATAGTCAAAAATATGACTTGTATAACCCCATTTAAATTTTTTTTTAGTAAAACAACTCATGTTTGTGACATTTTTATTTTAATTTTATATAAATAGTTATTAATGTCATTTTCCTACCAAAGTGGCTCCATGGGGTCCCCAAGTTGACCCAGGGATTTTCTTTGTCGTCCATGACACATCCAATGAGGGTAGGACATGTGTATAGGTCATTTAATATTATTAAAACATTATTTTTACCTTAAATTACACTAATTACCTTTAATCGCGATTAATAAAACTTAAAAGTTACGATTCACCAAAAATTATTTTAATCTCATTGAACCAAATTTTACTTCTTAATTACAACCATGTATGTCGGATTTTTGAAAATAAAACCACATAAGTGGAAAAGTTTCATTTAATCTAAAAATCAGTTTCTTTAACTACCACTTAGTGGTTTCACTATTCATCTAAAATTGAAGGTTTTTCAAAAAAATACCAAAAATCCCCCCTAAGGTATATTTGATATTCCGAATTCAAAAATGATGTCAATTTTATAAAATACAAAACATATAAGTTACATTAATTAATTTAATAATTAATTCCCGCTGTCAGAGAAAATAGCGTGTTTTTATGAAATAATAAGTATCAAAAGATTGACACTAGTTTAAGTCCAATTTCAAAATTAAATTAATTACAACAACAAATATTGGATTAAATGGTAAAAATATATTCTAATTTCACTATAAAACCAATTCAATAAATTATATTATCACATAAATAAATTATATTTAAAAGTTTTTTTGAATAAAAATACAACATTTTTCACTATTCATTAAAAAATGAACATTATCGGAAAAATACCAAAAATTTACACAAAGTAAATTTTGATGTCCCGATTATAAAGAAGAATTTTATTTTGTTAAATAAAACACATAAAATTTTCATTAAGTGGATTTAAAACATGTTCTTCATCAAAAGGTGGTTAATCAACCTTTTAATGAATATTAGAATGTTTACGCTTAAAATTGGATTCATTCGCATTTTTAATCCTCTAACATTTATTGTAATATGTAAAAATATTTTAAAAACATATATAATCCTTTTTTTAGTTAGTTCTATTCATTCCCGCCATTATAACGGATAGGCGTTAACTACAATTTAAAATAATATTAATTTATTATTAGAGTGCAACGTAAGATTCCCAAGAAACTCGTTGTTGCGTATTGGGTACGCCATCGAGCATAGTGTCCCATTTAAAATTATATTAATATTTTATTCCCAAATATGGATAAATGTGAAAATGTCATATTCTTTATTTTCCAGGGGTGTTATATCCTTTCCCCCCTTTGGAAATTGTGTCCTCGCAATTTTAAAATTGGGCTTGGAAACTTCATTGAAAATCCCACATCGGAACAAGAGTCAGTAAAACAATCACTTTAAAATAAAGAAATAGAAGTACAAAGGTCACCTGAGTTAACTCATACTAGGATTTCATGTAAGAAAACATGGATATGGAGGAGAAAAAAAGGGTCATGTTTTGAGGGAGAGTGATAGTAAACATGTCTAGGAGAAAGTTAACCATAATAAAATCACAAACTTGTGATGGGTTAAATGGTATTCGATTCCCCCATAGGAAAAGAAAACAGACAAATTTTTTTTTAAGTTAATCTTCATTGAGGAATTTATTTTTGAGCTTAACTAAATCATAATGAAACATACTTAATTGTCACGTAGACATTCAACTTTTACTAGATTCCTTAATCAAACTCATATTTTCTCCAAAAGATGAGTATTTAGGATGGCTTGTTCGCATTAAGAGTACAATAATCAACTTCTTGAGAATCACCTAATCCAAAAAAGAGAACTATATAATTCCTAGGTCTTTAGACAAAATCAAAATCCAAAAATTGTTAGAACAAGATGCACAAATGAATAATCCTTTATAAAAAAATATAATCTATTCTTAATCTCCAAAATTTCTCCTACAAACCCAATGTTCAACAAAGACCATTAGATAAACAATTTGTCCATAAAATTATTCAAAGTAAACCAAACTAAGATTGAATCCCAAATATTTGATGGATTTAATGACATAGTCTTCCAAGGTAAAAATTAAATTTATCTCCAAATAACATCAATTTCTCTTAAAGTCTCATATTGAAAATTAATTAACCTAATCACACATCCTCAATGATAGGTTAATAATTTCCTTAGATATCCAAAAATAAACTTACTCTTGATTCCTAAAATCATCTATCTAAACAGAATTAGTCAAACTAACCAGGGACTTCACGTTGTCCAGTGGTAGGAAATAAATACCAGTCACACTTTGGTTGTGGCTTTGATTCCCACAGCTTTGTCCGATACAACGGGTTGTCACACGATCTGCGTGTTTTCCTTTTTCCAAAACTACATAATTGTTAAAAAATTTCCTAAAATGAGATAAAATCTTCAAAAATAATCATAACATATTCTAACCCCAAGTTTATCTCATGCCTTTAATTTTCCATCATAACATATAATAACCAATAATTACGTCAAAAGTAAGGATCATATAAACCCTAATGGTTACCTTTATAATTATTACCTGAAATTCCACATCAATTGGTCATCTCGTACCTGATGCATTACAGAACATACCAAGGTACAAGTGGTTGATCATGACTCATTGATAGTTGGTTTAGAAAAACCACGAGTTTCCTCATTGAATCCCCCATTTCATCCAGTCTCTTAATCAGAGAACCACCACAGTTTCCTTCAAACCTATTGTCACTTTGGTGCCTACTAGATCCATCCATTCACTAAAAATATAAATGTCAGTGTGGGTATATCAACCAAAACATCATGTACTAATGAGGAAGACAAACACTAAGATATACTTAATCATTCAGTTTATCAAAACTAGGTCTCTTTCTGAAATCCTAACCATTATGGTAATGTCACTTATTCTTAGAGAAAACCCTAACCTCTAAAGTTATCTAAACTGACCTCTGATACCAACTATAAGGCCCCAGCCTTAAACCTTACTAATCATTAATTAAATGAATAATTCACATAGAGTATCTTTTCAGGTTTAGTGTTTTAGAGAATTAGGTCATAAATATTACATCTCAAAAGATTACATAGTAGACACTTCTACTAAGTTTCCATTAAATAAAAAAGTCTCTTAAAAAGAAACATGTCTAGTTCTATGTTTTAGATAACATGTCTTTACTTGAACCCATCCTTGACCCTATTCATCATTAAGTCCGGTGGAAACCATTTCAAAAACATGGGGTGAGCATAAAAAGCCCAGTAAAGGATACACATATAAGAAAAACTGTTAGTTTTTTCAAAACAATAGGTAAACCATGAATACTTTACCAAAGTAATACTTTTCACCATTATGAAGTAGTAAAAACTATTCATGGAATAAAAGGCCATTACTTATCATTTTGTAACCAAAATATTACCATAAAACCCATATAAATAACACATAACATATAAAGGAAACATGGGACATAAACATACTTAAATGGAATAACCGTATGGTCGAATTCCACACATACTTAATGGAATAGCTATACGGCCAACTTCTATACCCAATGCATTGAAGGTTATAACGTAACCACCCGTCCTGATATTCACGACACCACCCATCAAATGGTTTATCATGTAACCACCCGTAAAAGGTCCAAGTAACATCATTACACATAAAATATTGAAAATATAAACATTTCAAAAACAACATTTCATTTTCAATCACAATAAGTAATTCCAATATATTTAATTAATCAATCCATTTCCAAAAATCATTTAAAAGTGATTTTTGAATCAAAGTGTTCTACAACACTTTGAAGATTTTAATGGAATTTTAATTTTAAAACATAAATTCCCATATAAATAAATACTGAAAACCATTTTGAAAACAATTACATTAAAGATAAAGATTTAGAATAATGAATCTTTAAATCATTTAAAACGATATTTTTGTTAAAGATTTTTTAACAAAATGAGAGACACTTGAAAGAAAATAATTGTGGAATAACATTTAATCATATCTTAATAATATCATGAGAATAAAGGGATTCATGATATAATATGTAAAAGGATAGTATACACACCATATAGGTGTGAATTTGTTAATAACAACAATGAAGTCTCAGTGGAAATGTAAATTGAGATGAAATCCATTATAAAGACGGTATCCTTAAATTTTGGATAAATCTATCACATAATTATGTGTGAGAAATATAAATACACCAAATATAATTGGATATTAAGTGTGAAACAACCATAGGTCATTCACACATAATCAGGGAAAAACAAAACCAATGACATAGGTATTTAACTCAATGAAATGAGATTGGGTTATTATTTCCCATACAAGTTTGTAAGAATTTATCAATGAGATGATTATGTGTAGAAATAGTATATCTACACAATGCTTTGTGTAAATTACAAGATAGAGATTCCATAAATAATATTGGCATAATAAAATCAAGATGTAGAGGTTTAACCCAAAGAATTGATAGTGGGTTAAGAAGTTCCCTTAAAGAAATCTGACAGCCTAACAACGTCACTTTAAATTTCAGAAAATGATTTGATGAGAGAGAAAATAGAATCTCATCACATAGAAATAAAATTTACAAAAATATGGATATAGAAGAACATATCCCAATATAATAGTATTTTAATGAAATGACATAACAAAATATGGCTTTTAAATGGAAGAGGGTGAAAGGTCCCCTTAACGAGTTGGGTAGATTTCGAAACGTACACCCCAAGGAAGAAGGGTCATACAATGAAGATGTAAATACCCTTAAATGAAATTATACTAAAAAAATTGTATAATAATGGGCAGTACATACACCACTCAAAGGAAATAGTGGAAAATGTAGCATAAATGTCACGGGAATAAAAGTGGGATGAAAAATCCATTACGAAAACTCGGAAGCCTAACGACACCACTTAAAACATACAAAAATGGATTTATGAGATCAAACAGGGTCTCTCATAATATGAACATAAAAATTACAGTATGAGGAATATAAAATAACATCCCCAAACATAAGAAATATGACCTTAAAAGAAATTACATAAAAGAGAGTACTTAAAAAGAAAGAGAGAGGTTCGATCCCTTACTTCGTGTCCGACATGACTCGATCGTTCTGTAGTCTCCTTAATAATAAAAATTGGTCAATTTATAATTTCTTAAGGAGATCTTTTAAATATTATTAGTCAGTTCATATCACATATTATAATGTTATAATAATTGTGTAATTAGGCGAGTTCATATCATACGTTTTTGTCGATGTTCGGTACATGAGTAAAAATTGAACTTGTTGGAAAAGAATTTTCCATGTAGTTATAGGTACATCATATCCAGAATAGTATTTATGTTTTAAATATATTAAATATCCAGTATATATTCATTTTATACTATTACATATAATTTGGAAAAAAAATTAAAAGCACCGTTCATGGAGACGGTAGGTTGTACGTACGCATGAACGCTACTTTAATTTTTTGTCATATTAATGGAATTAAAAAAAATGAGAGAGATATATATTATAATTATAGAATGATATATATCATTTATATGTAATATAGTACATATATATCCATTATATATATGAACTTATAATAGTAGATAACATTTGATGATAATAAATGAAATGTACCGTTCATGGAGACGGTAAGCCGTACGTACGCATGAACGCTACTTTCATGTCTTTTTTTTGTATTAAATGGAATGAAATAATAATGATATAAAGGTATATTATAATTCCACTATTATATCATATGTAATACCATTAATTACATCTTTTATACGTCCCAAATATGGCATTAACGAATCAAATCACTTTGAGGGGGCGGTAGTCCGCACTTCCTAAAATGAAGATATCGCGTTACCCATAATGGAAACCATTAAGGTATGCCATAAATGAAAAATACAGAAGATTAAAGAAAACATAAACATATTATATATTATATATAAATATAGTGAAATCTTAATTGCCACATTTGAAGGTGTTAAAAGAATATCGATCAATCATCGTTTCGTGAGGCAGTAATTCGCCATCCACAGAAATACTATGTTCTTTAACCATTAGACAAAGGTGTGTGAAAGTGTAGCGCGGATCCTTCTTATAACAACATCCTAGTATATTTAAGATACTTCTGTTGTTACAAAAAAATTAATAAAAAGATTTTAGGGGTTTGGAGAAGCAAAATAAGACAAAAGAACACAAGGGAAGACATTACCTTTAAACCGGGTAACTCTCTTTGATTTGAGCTCAAAAGCTTCCTTGGAATGGATTCTGCCTAATGTTAGGCTTCAATGATGAATAGAGAGATTTGGAGAGATGAAATGGGCAGGGGTTGGCTGATCCAAAGGCTTGAGATGTGTCTGTAACATGGTAGAGGTGGGGGCCTTTTATAAGAGGAGAGGAGGGGCACTCTTGGAAAGTTATAAAATATTACTTTATTATAAAATGTTTTTAGGATTTAAAAGGTCCCAAAAAGATATATTTCAAGTATAAGGTGATAAGGTATCTAAATCCACCCATAAAATATGTTTGTGACAAGTGTATGACTTATATTTCACCCTATCCTCTCATTTTATATAAATCATTAATTTATGAGGTAATCATTGCATCATCACTGTGTCATAAATAAATTAATTTATATAATGTATAAAAATTAAAAAAAAAAATATCATGATATAGAAAATCTTTGTATCTTTCTAATTATTATTTATAGTAAAAAATATGACTTTTATAACCCCATTTAAAAATTAATGTAGTAAAACAACTCATGTTTGTGACATTTTTATTTTAATTTTAAATAAAAAGTTATTTATGTCATTTTCCTTCCAAAGTGGCTCAATGGGGTCCCCAAGTTGACCCATGGATTTTATTTTTCGTACATGACACATCCAATGAGGGTAGGACATGTGTATATGTCATTAAATATTATTAAAACATTATTTTTACCTTAAATTAAACTAATTACCTTTAATCGCGATTAATAAAACTTAAAAGTTAATATTCACCAAAAATTATTTTAATCTCATTGAACCAAATTTTACTTCTTAATTACAACCATGTATGTTGGATTTTTTAAAATAAAATCACATAAGTGGAAATGTTTCATTTAATCTGAAATTCAGTTTCTTTAACTACCACTTAGTGGTTTCACTATTCATCTAAAATTGAAGTTTTTTCAGAACAATACCAAAAATTCCCCATAAGCTACATTTGATATTCTGAATTCAAAAATGATGTATATTTTAAAAAATTCAAAACATATAAGTTACATTAATTAATTTAATAATTAATTCCCGCTGTCAGAAAAAATAGCGTGTTTTTATGAAACAATAAGTATCAAAAGATTGACACTAGTTTAAGTCCAATTTCAAAATTAAATTAATTACAACGACCACTATTGGAATAAATGGTAAAAATATATACTAATTTCACGTTAAAACCAATTAAAAATATAATATAATCATATAAATAAATTATATTAAAAAGTGGTTTTGAATTAAAATACAACATTTTTCATTATTCATTAAAAAATGAACATTATCGGCAAAATACCAAAAATTTACACAAATTAAATTTTGATGTCCCGATTCTAAAGAAGAATTTTATTTTGTCAAACATAAACCATAAAATTTTCATTAAGTGGATTTAAAAGAGGTTCTTCATCAAAATGAGGTTAGTCGACCTTTTAAAGAATATTAGAATGTTTACACTTAAAATTGGATTCATTCGCATTTTTAATCCTCTAACATTTATTGTAAAACGTAAAAATAATTGAAAAACATATTTAATCCTTTTTAGTTAGTTCGGTTCATTCCCTCCATTACAACTGCTAGGAGTTAACTACAATTTAAAATAATATTAATTTATTATTAGAGTGCAACGTAAGATTCCCAAGAAACTCGTTGTTGCGTATTGGGTACGCCATCGAGCATAGCGTCCTATTTAAAATTATATTAATATTATATTCCCAAATATGGATAAATGTGAAAATGTAATATTCTTTATTTTCCTAGGGTGTTACATCCTTCCCCCCTTTTGGGATTTGTGTCATCGCAATTTTAAAATTGGGCTTGGAAACATCATTGAAAATCCCACATCGGAACAAGAGTCAGTAAAAAAATCACTTTAAAATAAAGAAAGAGAAGTACAAAGGTAACCTTAGTTAACTCATACTAGGATTTCATGTAAGAAAACATGGATATGGAGGAAAAAACAAAGGTTTATGTTCTGAGGGAGAGTGATAGTAAACATGTCTAGGAGAAAGTTAACCATAATAAAATCACAAACTTGTGATGGGTTAAATGGTATTCGATTCCCCCATAGGAAATGATAACAGAATATTTTTTTGTTTTATGTTAATCTTCATTGAGGAATTTATTTTTGCGCTTAACTAAATCATAATGAAACATAATTACTTGTCACATAGACTTTCATCTTTTACTAGATTCCTTAATCAAACTCATATTTTCTCCAAAAGATGAGTATTTATGAGGGATTGTTCGCATTAAGATTACTATTATCAACTTCTTGAGAATCACCTAATCCACAAAAGAGAACTATATAATTCCTAGGTCTTTAGACAAAATAAAAATCCAAAAATTGTTAGAACAAGATCCACAAATGAATAATCCTTTATAAAAAATAAAATCTATTATTAATCTCCAAAATTTGTCCAACAAACCCAATGTTCAATGAAAACCATTAGATAAATAATTTGTCCATAAAATTCTTCAAGGTAAAACAAACTAAGATTGAAGCCCAAATTTTTTAAGGATTTAATGACATATTCTTCTAAGGTACAAATTAACATTTATCTCCAAATAACATCAGTTTCCCTTAAAGTCTCATATTGAAAAGTAATTAACCTAATCATACATCCTCCAAGATAGGTTAATAATTTCCATAGATAACCCAAAATAAACATACTATTGATTCCTAAAATCATCTAACTAAAAATAATTAGTCAAACTAACCAGGGACTTCACGTTGTCCAGTAGTAGGTGATAAATACCAGTCGCACTTTGGTTGTGGGTTCGATTCCCAGAGCTTTGTCCGACGTGACGGGTTGTCAATCGGTCTGCGCATTGTCCTTTTTCCAAAACTACATAATTCTTATAACAATTCCCAAAATGAGATAAAATCTTCAAAAATAATCATAACATATTTTAAACTCAACTTTATCTCATTCCATTCATTTTCCATCATATCATATAATATCCCATAATTACCTCAAAAGTAAGGATCATATAAACCATAATGGTTAACTTTATAATTATTACCTAAACTTCCACATTGATTGGTCATCTCATACATGATGCATTACAGAACAGACAAAGGTACAAGTGGTTGATCATGACTCCTTGATAGTTGGTTTAGAACAACCATGAGTTTCCTCATTGAATCCCCCATTTCATCCAGTCTCTTAATTAGAGAACCACCACAGTTTCCTTCAAACCTATTGTCACTTTGGTGCCTGCTAGATCCATCCATTCACTAAAAACAGAAATGTCAGTGTGAGTATATCAAAAAAACGATCATGTACTAATGAGGAAGATAAACACTAAGATATACTTACTCATTCACTTTATCAAAACTATGAATCTTTCTGAAATCCTAACCATTATGGCAATGTAACTTATGCTTATAGAATACCCTAACCTCTAAAGTTATCTATACTTACATCTGATACCAACTATAAAGCTCCGGCCTTAAACCTCACTTAATCATGAATTAAATGAATAATTCACATAGTGGATCTTTTCAGGTTTATAGTTTTAGATAATTTGGTCATAAATATTACATCTCAAAAGATTACATAGTAGACACTTCTACTAAGTTTCCATAAAATAAAAAAAAAACTCTTACAAAGAATCATGTGTAATTCCATGTTTTAGATAGCATGTCTTTCCCTGAACCCATCCATGACCCTATTCATATTTAAGTCCTATGGAAAACATTTCAAAAACTTGGGATGAGCCTAAAAAGCCCAGTAAAGGATACACAAAGAAGGAAAACTGTTAGTTTTTTCAAAAAAATAGGTAAACCATGAATACTTTAACAAAGGAATACTTTTCAACTTTATGAAGTAGTAAAAACTATTCATGGAATAAAAGGCCCTTAATTACCCTTTTGTAACCAAAATATTACCATAAAACCCATATAAAGAACAAATAACATATAAAGGAAACTTGGGACATAAACATACTTAAATGGAATAACCATACGGTCGACTTCCACACATACTTAATTGAATAGCCATACGGCCAACTTCCATACCCAATGCATTGGAGGTTATAATGTAACCACCCGTCTTGGTATTCACAACACCACCCATCATATGGTTTATCACGTAACCACCCGAAAAATGTCCATGTACCATAATTACACATAAAATATTAAAAATATAAACATTTCAATAACAAAATTTAATTTTGAATCACAATAAGTAATTCCAATAAATTGAATTAATCAATCCATTTCCAAAAATCATTTAAAAGAGATTTTTGAATCAAAGTGTCCCATACCACATTGAAGATTTTAATGCAATTATAATTTTAAAACATTAATGTAAATATAAATAAATACTGAAGACCATTTTGAAAACATGGACATTAAAGATAAATATTTAGAATAATGAATCTTTAAAACATTTAAAACGATATTTTTGTTAAAGAGTTTTTAACAAAATGAGAGAAACTTGAATACAAATAATTGCAGAATTACATTTAATCATAGCTTTATAATATCATGAGAATAAATGGATTCATATGTAATATGTCAAAGGACAGTATACACACCATATAAGAGTGAATTGGTGCATAACAACAATGAAGTCTCAATGGAAACGTAAATTTAGATGAAATCCATTATAGAGATGGTATCCGTAAATTAAGGATAAATCTATCACATAATTATGTGTGAGAAATATAAATACACCCAATATAAGTGGATATTAAGTGTGAAACAATCATTGGTCATTCACACATAATCATGGAAAAACAAAACCAATGACATAGGTATTTAACGCAATGATATGAGATTGGGTTATTATTTCCCATACAAGGTCGTAAGAATTTATCAATGAGATTATTATGTGTAGAAATAGTATATCTACACAAAGGATTGTGGAAATTAAAAAATAGAGATTCCACACATAATATTTGAATAATAAAATCAAGAAGTAGAGGTTTAACCCAAAGAATTGAAAGTGGGTTAAGAAGTTCCCTTATAGAAATCCGATAGCCTAACGTCATCACTTTAAAATTCATAAAAGGAGTTGATGAGAGAGAAAATGGTATATCATCACTTGGACATAAAATTTACATAAATAAGTATATAGAAGAACATATCCCAACATAATAGTATGTAAATTAAATGACATAAAAAAGAAGTCTTTTAAAAAGAGGAGGGTGAATGGTCCCCTTACCGAGTTGGGTAACTTTCGAAACGTACACCCCATAGAAGAAGTGTCATACAATGAATATGTAAATACCCATAAATGAAATTATACTACACAAAGTGTATAATAATGGCAGTATGAACACCACGCAAAGGAAATAGTGGCAAACGTAGCATAAATGTCACGGGAATAAAAGTGATATGAAAAATCCCTTATGAAAACTCGGCAGCCTAACAGCGCCACTTAAAACATCCAAAAATGGATTTATGAGATCAAAAAGGGTCTCTCATAATATGAACATAAAAATTACAGTATGAGTAATATAAAATAACATCCCCAAACATAAGAAATATTAGCTTAAAATAAATGACATAAAAGAGAGTACTTAAAAATAAAGAGAGAGGTTGGATCCCTTACCGCGTGTCCGACATGACTCGATCATTCATCAACCTCCTGAATAATAAAATTTGGTCAATTTATAATTTCTTAAGGACATATTTTAAATATTATTATTCAGTTAATATCACATATTATAATGTTATAATAATTTGTTATTAAAGTGAGTTCATATTTGACGTTTTTGTCGATGTTCGGTACATGAGTAAAAATTGAACTTGTTGGAAAATAATCTTCCATGTAGTTATATGTACATCATATCCAAAATAGTATTTATATTTTAAATATCATATATATCCAGTTTATATTCATTTTATAATATTCCATAGCATTTGGAAAAAAAATTAAAAGCACCATTCATGGAGACGGTAGGTCGTACGTACGCATGAACGATACTTTCATTTATTGTCACATTAATGGAATTAAAACAAAATGAGATATATATATATATTATAATTCCAGAATTATATATATCATTTAGATGTAATATATTACATATATATCCATTATATATATGTACATATAATAGTACATAACATTTAAAGATAAGAAATGAAATGTACCATTCATGGAGACGGTAAGCCGTACGTACGCATGAACGCTACTTTCATTTCATTTTTTTTGTATTCAATAGAATTAAATAATAATGATATAAAGGTATATTATAATTACAATAGGATATCATATGTAATACCATTAATTACATCCTTTATACGTCCCACATAAGGCATTAACGAATCAAATCACTTTGAGGGGGCAGTAGTCCGCACTTCCTAAAATGAAGATATCACATTTACCCATAATGGAAACCATAAAGGTATGCCATAAATTAAAAATACAGAGGCTTAAATAAAACATAAAAATATTATATATCATATATAAATATAGTGACATCTTAATGTCCCCCTTTTAAGGTGTTAAAAGAATATTGAACAATCATCGTTTCGTGAGGCATAATTCGTCATCCACAGAAACAGTATGTTCTTTAACCATTAGACGAAGGTGTGTGAAAGTGTAGCTCGAATCCATCTTATAAAAACATCCTAGTATATTTAATATACTGTTTTTGTTACAAAAAAAGTAATAAAAATAGTTTAGGGGTTTGGAGAAGCAAAATAAGACAAAAGAACACAAGGGAAGACATTACCTTTAAATCGGATAACTCTCTTTGATTTGAGCTCAAAGGCTTCTTTGGAAACAATTCTGCCCAATGTGAGGCTTCATAGATGAAGATAGGGATGTGGAGAGATGAAATGGGCATGTTTTGTCTGAGCCAAAGGCTTGAGAGATGTGTGTAATGTGGTAGAGGTGGGGGCCTTTTATAAGAGGAGAGGAGGGGCACTCCTTGAAAGTTATAAAA
Organism: Viscum album; assembly: GCA_963277665.1. Classification (NCBI taxonomy): domain Eukaryota; kingdom Viridiplantae; phylum Streptophyta; class Magnoliopsida; order Santalales; family Viscaceae; genus Viscum; species Viscum album. Next base: position 409,966,514 of record OY728133.1, read on the forward strand.
TATTACTTTATTATAAAATGTTTTTCGGATTTAAAAGGTCCAAAAAGAATATATTTCTAGTATATGGTGATAAGATTTCTAAATCCACCCATACAATAGGTTTTTGACAAGTTTAAGACTTATATTTCACCCTATCTTCTCATTTTATTTTAATCATTTATTTGTGAGGAAATAACTGTATCATAACAGTGTGATAACTAAATTAATTTATTTACTGTCCAAAAATTATAAAAGAAAATATCATGATGTATGAAATCTTTTTAGATTTCAAATGAATATTTATAGTCTAAACTATGACTTGTATAATCCCATTTAAAAATTGTTTTAGTAAAACAACTCATGTTTGTGACATTTTAAATTTAACTTTAAATAAAACGTTATTTATGTCATTTTCTTACCAAAGTGGCTCCATGGGGTCCCCAACTTGACCAATGGATTATCTCGGTCGGCTATGACACACCCAATAAGGGTAGGACATGTGTATAGGTCATTTCATATTATTATAACATTATTTTTACATTAAATTACACTAATTACCTTTAATCGTGATTAATAAAACATAAAATTTACTATTCCCGAAAAAAAAATTTAATCTCATGAAACCACATTTTATTTCTTAATTACAACCATGTATGTAGGATTTTTGAACATAAAATAACAGAAGTGGAAAATTTTCATTTAAACTAAAAATCAGTTTCTTTAACTACCACTTAGTGGTTTCACTATTCATCTAAAATTGAAGTTTTTCAAAAAAATGCAAAAAATTACCCCTAAGATATATTTGATATTCCGAATTCAAAAATGTTGTCTATTTTACAAAATTCTAAACATATAAGTTACAGTAATTAATTTAATAATCAATTCCCACTTTCAGATAAAATAGCGTGTTTTTATGAAACAATAAGTATTAAAAGATTGACACTAGTTTAAGTCCAATTTCAAGATGAAATTAATTCCAATGACCAGTATTAGATTAAATGGTAAAATTATATTCTAATTTCACTTTAATACAAATTTAAAAGATAATATAATCATATAAATAAATTATATTAAAAATAGGGTCTGAATTTAAATACAACATTTGTCATTATTCATTAAATATTAACTTTATCGGAAAAATAACAAAAATTTACACAAAGTAAATTTTGATGTCCCGATTCTAAAGAAAAATTTTATTTTGCCAAATATAACACATAAAATTTTCAAAAAGTGGATTTAAAAGAGGTTCATCATCAAAAGGTGGTTAATCGACCTTTTAATGAATATTAGAATGTTTAAGCTTAAAATTGGATTCATTCACATTTTTAGTCCTCTAACATTTATTGTAAAAAGTAAAAATATTTGAAAAACATATATAATCATTTTGTAGTTAGTTCTATTCATTCCCACCATTACAACTTCTAGGCATTAACTACAATTTAAAATAACATTATTTTATTATTAGAGTGCAACGTTAGATTCTCAAGAAACTCATTGTTGCGTATTGGGTACGCCATCGAGCATAGCGTCCCATTTAAAGTAATATTAATATTTAATTCACAAATATGGATAAATGTGAAAATTTCATATTCTTTATTTACCTGGGGTATTACAGATATGGTAGTTGTTGTGATGTAGATTTTGTTCTAACCTTATTTAATAAGTTTCTTGTAGGACCCACGTTATTCTAAATGTACATTATAGAATTTGACAGATGACCCTAGCATTTACATTTTTGTCCTATTTGGGACATGAAGACACCCTACCCATATTATTTGGGAATGGGATGGGCCATATATAATTAAGAAATATGACTACATAAATGGTTGAATAATGTATGGTCCACTATCATGGTCTCCCGATTAGCACATGATGACTTGATGTCTATTTTTGTTATGATGGAACAAGGTGGGTTATAGTATAATCTGAATTTTGTATGGTCGTTTTTCATTGTGGTCTACTTATCACCTGATGACCCAAGGAAAATATTATTTTCTAATATTATTGTTCTCAAGAATAGAAACTCATATGGAAAAGTATATTATGGGAAATTATTAATACACTGGAAAGTTGTAATTATCACACCCAATATAGTCACTCAAATTCATGTGAAAATTTTATTTCTTCTGTATAGGATTAACCATAGTTCTAATATTGAATTGGGTTTTCCAGCCCAATGTGGAATTTAAAGACCATGATAGTAAGGTTTGAGGATGACAGAAAATCCTCTTGGTTATTTTATTTCACTTTTAATATTTTAAATGATATCATCATGGTGGGAATTCAGATTTTATAGGATTTTAATATTCTGTATTTATTGTTATAGGGTGTTGTAATGTTTTTTAGACATACTCTAATGATTTTGGATCTAGAGTAATTTGGTTATTTCTAATATGTTTTTAGTGGGATTCAATGGAAATGTCTCCATACTGTATTAATTAGTACTACCTACTAGTCATGAGCCACTACAATATAGAGAGTTATTCCATAGGACATGTGGAATCCCCAGTACAGAAATAGTAGAGTAGTATTAAGTCGGGGTATGAAAAAATGATAACAATTTATTTTGTTTTATAATCTTAATATTTTGGGATATGTAATAAAGGGAATAGGTATGTGTCACATTTTTTTAATAAGCTCAATCTATTTAATCCAAAAACACATTGCTGGTGGGATATCCATTTAAATGAGTTGTGATATTGTTGTTTCAAATTGGGTAATTAAAGTTTAGCTCTGATTTATGTCAAGCATGATTCATATGTATATATGGGTTTATGAAATTTCTTGGACCATGGTTGAAAGTGACATTATACATCCATAATTCTTGGAATGTAGGATTAAAAATACATATTTATACTTCTATGTGATTTCTTTTTATAATTATAAAGAGTTAATCTTTTTAAATAGTACCCAATAATGTATACTGTGTTTTCTCAAATAACATGTTCGTGGAATTCTAATCAACTGAAATTTTGTATTTTCTTTAATAAAAATTCATCTGGATATTATAGTGATTTTCTCTTTTATTATGGATATAATTTTCCCTATTAAAGGTTGGTATAGTTACCCTTAATATATATATGTGAGTGAGGTATTCCGTAATGATAATTTAATGACGATCATGTGTTTTCGATGGGATATGTGTTCCCCTAATAGGAATGAGGAAGGTAATGTAAAAAATAATTTCAATTTGATATATATCCTAGGGTATTTTAGTTATAAATGTTACGTTTAGTGGGTATTATAAGTTGGATCCCTCACCTAGTTGAGTATGGAAGGGGTTTTCCGTGTCACAATAGGAGAGCGTGTAGACACTCGTGGTTTTGTAATAATCCCTATATCATTTGTAATTTTGGGGGTTTCCTTTAAATGATGTTTATTCCATATTATTTTGGTAAATAAATAAATAAGATTAATATAGTTATATGACACTTAAATGTGATAAGATCCTTGTAAGATGGTTAGGTGAAATATACAAGGTTCGATATGATGTGACTCGTGAAAAACAAATTAGGTGGAATGAATTAGTGGTATGTATCATATTAATATTGCATTCATATTTGATTGAGATTGATAGTGGATAATTACATTTTTCTTGGTTCATTAAGGGGTACAATATTCCTAGTAATATTAGTGTATGTTTGTGTGGATTTTCAAGAAGAACCTCGACGCATAAGAGAAATGAACATTAATTATTCATGGTGTCATTTAAAATGGGAATTGATGTGTATCAATATATAGTTTGAGGATTTATGGAATTGATCAAATATAGAAAATCATGGTGGCTTGGGGTATTATTATGAATGGAAAGTGTTTCCTCTTTAATAGGAAGTGATATCATGAATTGATTGGAGTTATCATAGTCTGGTCATTCTGATTTTGTTCATTGACAGTGGTTCTCATGATTTAATGAGTGTAGATTAATTATCATGATATGTGTGTCAGGTTGATACCTAGTCGGGAAATAACTCAAGTAACAATATAATGGAAACATATGGGACAGAGTTCACAATTTTCTATTAGAAGTTGAATCCCCCATTGTGAACATATTTTGGGAATCATAGGAATGGTGGGACCATTGATATATGAATGGGTCAGGTTTGGTGTTTCCTCAAGGAGATTATAATGACTTAGATTGGATTTTAGAGCCATTATTATTATTGATATGAACAAAAGGGGTTACATAGATCATAAATTATGATTCAATATAGTGATAAGAAGGAAACTCTTATATATGGGAGTGTCTTATCAGTTTCATATATATGACCCTTATTTTTATATGCCAAAATATATAGAAAGAGATGATTTATTGGTCGAGGTGATATGTATAGGCCGATTTTTAGGATGATTCGATGTGATATTTTTCTATAGTTAATACTAAACAAGGAATCAGATGTGGGGAATATAAAAATTTGGTGCTAGAGTTATGAACCAAAATTATGGTTGTGTCTGATTATTATAATACGGGTCATGATGGAACTGGGTATGTTTCTATCTAGTATTATATCGGCGATGCTTCGATTGTAATGCACATAAAGTCATGGTGGATTTTTTTGATTAAGGATTCAATCATGGTGTTACATTGATTCTGAGATTAGGATTTTAATATGTGATTTTTATGTTTTGGTGATGCCACTAAGAGTTATGGAATTATGATTGGGTGCTTCAATAAAACATCGGTGGGTGGGGGAATAGTTTTTCATGGAATGTTATTCCTAGTAGTATCTAATAATATTATTAATAATATTAGATTCAATGAGGTGTAAACTACGTTGGAAATATTGATGGAACACTATGAGTGATATTTTTGTTGTTGGGTCATATTCTAGAGAGCATCATGGCCCAAAATTGACCCATGTAGGCAGAGCCTCATAGTAGATACCACTATTATACTATAGATGAATAAATCTATAATTCATTATTTTAAATGATAGAATAGTGTGGTTTATAGTCATCTTGATATTGGGCTTAATGATGAGAGGTTATATTGGGGTTTGTTGAATAGTGTTCAATTATATTCAAAAATGCAAAGAGGAATCTCAAACACCATTTTATTATCAAAAATGATTAGGTAGTATTGAATTGGTGATGATTGAATATCATGAGTGATGGATGGAGGATAAATATGGCTTATTAAAGATGAGAAGTGTCATAATGGGGATTTTGTAATGACCAATATCATAGTAGGTTGTGAAATTAGGTGAAAATTTAAATTTCTATTGCTAGAGTAGGGGATGTTTCAAATACATTGATTCAGTTATGGATTCTAATAATTGGGACATCTGTAGAGTATATTTTTGACATTTATAGATTGTTAAAAGGTTTTTTCGGTTCTTTAGTGAAATAATAGTGGGGTCAGTGTGACCACCGATATTTATTTTTTATACAGGTTTCTATCTATATATAATCCTCATCGGTCTTATTATGGATTCCTAACATGAGTTGTGTCATGGCTAAAACAATGGGTTACTATATTTTGAGAATCTTAGTTTCACTTCAAAGGATTAGTCCTCCCCAAAACATTTTGTACCAAAACACAAACGTTTTGTGTTGTGTTGTTATATTTTCTTTATTGGGGATATACCTTCTACATAAGGGTAATTACACTATAATATAGGGGGTTTAATTAGTGATGTGGCATGGTGATAGAATTTCACTATGTGAATGTAATGGTTTCACTATTTCGAGGAAGCATCCCTATATTTGTAACATTGGAAAAAATTAATTTTTGATGATTGTTCGCCATCAGTTTCAAATTAAAGAGGTGAAAAGTGAGGGATATTTCTTATTTCCCCTACCCCACTCTCCCCCATGAAATTACACCTTATAAATGGGTTACTTTTTGGAATTCCACTGAATGTTTATGGTGCCTATCTCCTTTTGAATATCTATGTTCTTTTTCCCCTTAATTACTACTGATATAGATATCTCTAGGGTCATGATTCAATATTAATTAAAAAAAATAAAGGTTCATATTGGTGGTAATGATTATGATTTTAATATGCATGGATAGAGAAAATTCCTAGAGGATTAACATATAATGTTTCATGTAGTTTTTTTGATGTGGTACTGCTTAATGAATATTTCAGTAAATATTCATATTTGGATTAAATTGAATAATTATTATAAATTTTTAATTAATTATTTATAAAATATCTAATGATAATGGAGATCTATTATTTGTGATATCAGGGATGTTACATGGATGCTCTAGGTTTAGTATATGTGTAGCATAATGAAGATAGTAACTTTGTGGTTGAATCAGGATGCCCCTTTAATAAAAAATCATGTTTGTGTTTATACATGAATTTTCATTCCTAGATGATTGCATGATAATGGGTAATGAGAAAAGATAAAAGATTTACATTTGAATATGTTTTAGGATAGGAAACGTACACCCTTTCACTTTGGTTAAATATTGGATCAACCAACGTCTCTATCTCCAAGTGGCGGTGGGAATAGATAATTTTTAATGATACGACACCTAGTTCATGGGAAATGTGATATGAAACTAGTAACATAGGATTGGTCACATAGGTCTGTTATGGTAGGTGTGAGAGGTTTATGACTATTTATGACTTTTTATATGGTCATGAAGCTTAGGCATAGTGGGAAACCCCCTCTTGATGGTGGAGTTGATTCTTTACATGTGATGTGAATGGGATGTCCCTTTTGGGATGAGACATCATGAAACATAGAGTTATTCCCTCCTGGTGATTCTTCTTATATATCTTTTTAATTAAGATGGGAGATAATATTCTAAATTGGGTTGGGATACTTGTTCAGGACCTATAATGAGGATGTTGAGGGTCCTTGGGATTAGTTGCTTCAAATATTCCCTCATTAGTAGGTTCGGGATGTGATGAGGGATTTAAAAGGGGATTTAGCCAAATTATTGGAGATTGGATCACAGAGATCCTATAAACCAAATTATTTGGGAATATGTGACAATTTTAATTGGATTTTATTATAATACAATAAATTACATTGAATGATCAGAAATATTTGATAAAAAATATTTAGAATAACATAAAATTTGTTTTATTGAATGAAAAATTGAATATTTTTTAAATAAAACATAATTGATAAAATTATTTAATTTCATTTTCTTCCATTCTGGTTAATAATTAATATTTAACTCTTCTTTTTTCCTTTTGATCATGTGGGTTATTTGGTTTATGAGAGTATAATATAACAAATTGATTATTATTATTATTTACACTATTTTGGATAAATATTTAGCATTGAATTTATTTTGAATTAATATTTTTAATTCATTGTTAATTTATATAGTATATTCAATAATATATCATATAAGACTATTAATTCATTGTTATATGTTTATTTTTCCTTATTAGTATTTTTTAAACATTGAGATGAATATTTTATTATATATAATTTTATATCAGATTTTATCTTAGGTATATTTAAACTATTTATGTTTCTTCCTTAATTATGATTACACATTGTTCTTATCACTCAACAATGTTAGTGGTATCATGATTCTATTATAGAGGGAAAAAATAATATTATAAGTATTGAGAATAGTTCTTTTAAAAGATAATTATAAAGGAGTGGATTATGTGGGATATAAAAAATTCACATCACTAAGGCATGTTTTTAACTTTGTAGGTGATGTGTTTGGTCATCATTATTGGTAGATCTAGAGTAAATGGTGGAAATCCCATTCATTGGAAGAATTAAATTTTTTGGTATATTTAAAATTTAGGGCTACATGGTGTGTAGTACCTAGTCATACACCAGTATATTTCTAGCTCTCAACTTCACAATGAAATCAATGCCAAAAAACGTGTATCCCATACACGTATTGTTGTGTGATTCACCAATTAACCATGACTAATTAATCATTAATTTCTATATTTAACATGGTTAGTTACTCTAGATCATATTTTGGGTATCATTAGATTATGTGTCTCATTGTGTACTGTATATGAAATACCAATTTATACAGTAAGACTCACACATCATATACATCCATTGTACACAATATATATCCCAATTTTCATGATAGTAGATTAAAGTTCCTTATATGTATATAAAATTAAATTGAACATAATATTAACTTTGTAAAACATGAATAATATATAATTTATAGACTCAAATTATATTTGGGTGGGATTCTCAGTGTTTTTCCAAATCACCCATGAATTGGCCAAATGATCCCTACACATCATGTACCCTACTGTACTTGTTGTGTATTTTTAACATGTATTTAGCTATTGTAGTGCATGACTAGCCTACCTAATTTTACTTATAAAATTTCTACCCTAATATAAGCATCACAAACATAGTATTATATGGTATTATTTTATGATTTGTACCATGAATCTAGTATTTGACAATTGAGTACCCCTTTTAATGGGTTTTTCATTCCTTATGTGATTGAAATTTTTTATTTATCATTATAAGTATATATTACATAAAATTACAGATTTTATGACTTATATATATGATCATGTGTGTTGGAGGATTTCAAGAGACACCACATATAATGTAAGCCTCTGAGACCTTAAGTTTCTAGGTTACATGTCAAATATATATTGGAGTTGGTAACCCTCTCATATGGACAAGCTATGGTTCCTCCACTCAAGGATTCATTAGCCCTCTTGGATGATTCCAAATATACCTGTTTGATTATGGGCCATAAAAATGGGTTATTAATTTTTAATTGGATCTTTGAACCACAATATGTTTTGATAATTACACAGATTTATTAGTTTTTTCCTTTAAAAGTCATAATAATTTGAATTTAGTTAATTAGGATTAATCGTGATACTATCATAATATTTATTTTCATAAAATATATTTATATTTTTTATAATTTTTAATATTTACAGACAATATGAGAGTCAAATGGATATGTTATATGACCATGTCATCCTACCACATGAACAAAATGTACTTACCATGTTGGATTTAGCTAACCGTATCACCTAATAGTGTCAGATGACTAGTTCAATCTAACTATTGTGGGTGTAAACTACCCCTGAATACTAAATACATAAAAAAAATAAACTATTGAGATTAATATATCCTTTTTACATGGTTGTGTCACCTAATTATGTCAACCTACCTCATGAACAATATATACTGATCATGGAACCTATAATGGAACCTACCATGAGTAAAGTTTAGTTTTATATATTTATTATATCATAATATATATATCACCATGTTAATTGAATATTAATGAGTTGGAAATCTAGGTAAATTATATTAATTTAAATATAAGAAATAATAAAATTAAAATATCTCAGTAATTATAGAACTTATATTGAAAAGACTACATGTTTTCTGTTTGAATTCTACAATTTTTCAAAATATATTTTCTACTTTATTTTGATGACATCATGAAATATAGATGTTCAATATAGAGGATTTTTGTTTATATGGAAATATAATATAATAAAATAATACAATTAATCTCTATAGAACATTTTTTTATTCAGGGAGGTATTTTTTATGTTTTAATCCTTATAACTTAGGTTGTTGTCAAATTTATAGAATCGACTATGTGAACTCATAAATGTCAATTTCCTTATGTAGATTCTACAATATGGATTAATCTATGTGAATAAAATACATAAATATTCTACATGAAACCCATATCTAAATTTTTCTATGTGATTCTGTCATTTTATACCGGATATTGTAAAACCTAGAATTATTCAATCTTTTATATAATATTTCACTTTTCCATTTTATGAATTTTCATTATAGATATAATTTTTTTTGATAATTATTTATTAATAATTATGAATACATTTTAAATTTTTTATAATTTTAATAATTAAATTTTTTCCACAATTATTGATGTTAAATGTTAATTTCTCAGGATAATGCGAGTTCCACAGTAAATATTTTTTTAATGTAAAATTTTTGTCTCACATAATTTTTTGGATTTTTAAAATGGATATTGATATTTATTATAATAATTCATTGGAAATATATTAATTGTAATAATTTTTTGAAAATATACAACATGATTTAAATTTTACAAATTTTAAAAGTGACCCAGATGACTATTTTCTACTACATGTTGTTTTTTACAATGGAATTTATGAAAGAGATTCATTTATTTTTTAGTGGAGAAATTATATATTTATATTTTTTGGATAGAAATACCAATGAATAATTTGATGATAATAAACATTACTATACTTTTACAATATCATGGGTCAATATTTTCAATAGATTCCAAGAACCTCATTTCCCAACATTTTATTGATGTACACTGCACGATGTATGAGCTTCACTTTCTCAAAATGATGAAGGGCATGACCTATACCTAATTTAGATGATAGTATCTTAATATAATTTATTGGGAAAAAATAATTTACTCTATCATTGTGTTGTAATTTTCTAAGATGTATTATTATTCTTAGTAAATATTCATCGAAGTTTCACATCCCTAAAAAAGGTACACCTAAATTTAGTATATAACTATAGAAGACTTGGTAGTACTTTTCCTTTAAAATATCAGAGTAAAGTACTGAACATATAAGAGTTCTGGTTTATTCTATCCCCATATATAGTTGGGTTCCTCTTGATTGGTAACATATATGATTTTAAAACCGAGTCTGTGAATATCTAGGTTGGGTCTATCCATATAACATATTGGGATATGTTTCCTATCATAAAATACATGGTTTTTTCAAAACATGAATAATTATAGGTGTTAGTATAGATCTAAAAAAAGTCTTGGTTGTGTATTCAACTGTAAATGTATTGGATTCTTTATAAACCCTGAAAAGAAAATAGATTTGGATTTAACCTCTTGGTGTGAAAATGGGGATATAAATAGATTTCAGCGTCCTTTAAATGTTATATACTAATGTGGGTTCCATTTTACTTTGTTCATGATAGGGTTGATGAGTGGAGTAAGATAGTTATTATCTGAATCACTATAAATATATATTCTAATCATTATGTAATATCTATTTTTTCCCTCCCATTTCTTATATCATTGTTGATGAATTGTTTTAAATTTGAAACAATTACTTTATGCCAATAAATTTTATATTTTATTTAATTTTTAATTAATTAAAATTCACCCCCTCTTTTTTATTACAATCAAATCTCCTGGAATTAATAATTTTTTCACAAGATAATTATATAAGGATAATGTTTGTAAACCAATTTATCATCAATATAAAAATTGGTACCAGTTTACGACCCTTTCCATTTAAGTTAGATTGTCACTTTAAAAAAAATTGAAAATATTATCACATCTTGGTTCTCTTTAATCCATATTATTCTTTATATTATTTTTAATATTAATTATACTAAATATTCATTCTATTCCATATCTTGATTGAGGGAAATATATTTTCTATATTGATATATTACTTTAGAAAAAAATGGTTTGAATTTAACATTTCCACCCAATTTTAATGTTTATGTATACATACGAGAATATCTATATAGAAGAATATTTAAAGTGATATGAAATTCTATATTGGGATATTGAGTTTAAATCTTATGCTTTATAAAAATCTAATTTGGTTGTTTAAAATAATATGGTTTTATTAAATATGATCATAATTCTAAGGTATTGAATATTATTTATTGTATTTTTTTGTGGAAATAATATTGAAAAAAATAGTTACAACACTGTTGGTGAGATTTAGAAACATCTTGGTATAACTAAAATTAAATAATTATATTCCATGAAATATATTATATCTGATTATTTAAAGAATGGGTATAAGAAGAAGGTGTTTCCAACTGGGAAATTGGAAAAAAAAATTCATGAAGGAAATATCGTTATAGGTAAATAAAATTTAAATTTAAATTGAACATATGTCTTTTTTTGGTTTAAGGATGAGAAGACATATTAAAAAAATTTATACATAGCTTAACAATTTTAAAAAGGTAGATAAGAATGAAAAGATACTTATGACAATGTGTAGTGATTCTAAAAGTTCATTAAATGAGGTTGAATTTACAAAATAAATTGGTAATGATGAACTTATGGAAAAACATTAGAGGGAAACATTTTCACCAACATATTCTTGTTCAGGTCATCATGGCCTATACGGTAGAAAATATGGAAATATTTGTATTTAAAAAATATCTAATCATATTGATTTTACGTCAAATTATAATGATTCTATATATTCTATAAATGATGAACCATGAATTAAGGATCTAAAGGAAATGTGTGATTTTTATGAAGATCGAATAACTGAAATATATTCTATACAAGTTTTACTAAGTGAAATATATATATATATTTATTTATTTATTTAAAAGACATTTGATAATAAATAATTGATTAGACAAGTGATTTATATATTCAATTAAAAAACCTTCTGTAATGTTTAATAATAAATATAAAAATGATTGGTTTAAATATTTTATTTCAAATAATAATGAATATCAATAAATTAGGATTAATTAATTATTAGAGGATATTTCTAATTTTGAGGATCAATGTAAGAATAGTAAAATTAAAATTCAAAATCTAATAAACACATATTACTCCGAACATGAAATGGTTTTTGATGATATGGAATTAGATCCAAATACAAATGAATGGATAAATAATGAATTGCATAAATTAGAATTAAAATTCTTTTTTTGAAAAGAAACTTTTATTCAAATGTTATTGTTGGAAAGAATTCTAATTTTAGGAAATTTAATGATATAAAAGTATATTAAATTGTGATTATTTTGTTACTATTATGTCTAAATTTAATTTTTTAAAGTATGTTATACCAAATTATAATTAGTCAATTGTTTTAAATTTGGATTTAATTATAATTATACTTGTGAATTTATATTTATGTCCACTCAATCATTTGGTCATAAAAGGTATTTTATGTCTAAATTTGATTTCGACGACAAACTCTCAAAATCAACTACATCATGGTGACCTAATTGTGTGTATTCATATTCATGTAAAATTAATCTATTCTATATACACAGTTAATTTTTTATTCTTTTTTATATTCGATATACACATAATTATAAATTCATCATTAGTATTCTATAATAATAATAAAATTCATAAATATTTCATTTTGGCTAATCTTGAATACCTAGTATCATTTTGGGATGCTACCATGTACTTCAATAATTATTATTTATTTTGGAAAGTAAACATTTGTATTAGATTTTTATTTAATAAAATATGCTTAATGTATTGATAATCCTTACATGGTAAGTAATAATTTAATTATAGTGGTGAATTCTAATTTACATGTATCATATTATAATTTGTTTACATTAAAAATTATTCTATTACATTATAAAATGTTTTGTGGCTCCCTGTGTAATAAAAGCGTGTTTTAGATATGCTTTCACTTATGGAAGTTAGATTATTTTAACATTATTTTGGTATTGTTATTTTGAAAGTAAATAATCAATTTAGAGGGTGTTAAATATATTTTTCATCCAATGATCATCATAGAAATTTTATATGTTTTATATGTTTAGGTTTTAAAACAATATATCAGAAAATTATGTTGAATTTTTTAAATATTGTTGAACTATATTTATTTTTCTAGAAAGAAGGATGATGAAAAAAAGGGTAAAAAATTAAAGTTAATTATTTTTACATTTTTCCCATTATTTTTAATTTATTAAGAATTAGTTTTATGAATCTATTCAATTTAATTGATAATTTTTTATAATTTTATATAGTTCAATATTGTCTAGAATATTTTATAAAAAATAAGATTCAATTTCTATAAAAATAGAATGATTAGTAAAAAAGTGGTTATAGAGTTTTTTATTTTCAAATTCATATTGATTAAATTAATATATATATATAGATCATAAATTAATGGGGAGAAAACTTATTTCATGTTATGATTTTTTTGGATAATTAATATATTTTTCTAAATGTTTTAATATGATGTTATTTTTATTCGAATTCTAAAATTTTATGAATTGTTTTAGTGGATAACATAGTAAATTAATATTAATTATTTTGTTTTTAAATATATTCAGTTACACCAGATTAACATGTGATGTTTTCAACTCATAAAATCTATTTTTATAAATGTATAATAGTGAAATACAATGTTTTTTTAATATGTTCATTTTTTTAATTTTTTGTTTTTTACGATGAAAAAACATTAGATTTATTTTATAGAAATTATTTTATTCAATTATACTCCTGGATAATAATACTTGTTGCCTAATTTAATGGTGATATTTACTATGTTTATATATTGAAAATTTCATGTTTACAATGAAATCCATAAAATATTGAAATTTCTTCATGGTTTTATATTATATTATTTCGTTACATGTTTTTATTTTATATTATTTTTTTGAGACTTCTCTTACATACTAGACAATTTTAGTTTCCTATATAATTCTTTTTAGCATAAAATGGGATTTTAGAAATGGTTTCTCATTAATTTTTACAAACAATTTAAATTATGCTCATTGAACCTATGAATATAGATAAATATTTTGAAAATGTAAGGATTATTTGTGGCCCCATGATATTTTTTAAATATGATTATTTTAATAAGTTATATAAAACATTGTGTTTTAGGTAGGATTTTATTTTAATCAAATTACAATTTTAATCTTTACTTTAAAAGATATAAATCTTCTACTATGATATTAAATTTTTATAATTAAAAAAATTTGGATATTTTTTAAAATTATTATTTTATTTATTATATAACAAGGGGAGAACAATTAGTGGCCCATTTAAAAGCATTATGGATTAATAATATCAAATAGTTATTTATTTTTCATTTAAAATTATTAGTAATTTAAAAATTTTAAAGTATTCTTAATCATGATAAAATCATAATATTTATTTGGTTAAAATATTTTGTGTTATTTTTATTTTATTGTTCATAACATGTATTGTCTGTTTGGGAGTCAACTAATCATGACACCTAATTGTGTTATCCTACCACATTAATAAAATGTATTTTCTTTTTGATAGTCAACTGAATGTATAATCAGATAGTTTTAACTGAATGTGTAAAAAATCGTAACATGGGAATCAACATACCACGTTAACCTACCACGTGAAAAAAATATAATAACCATGTGGGATTCAATAAATGCTGTCTTTTGATTGTGTCACATAACCATGTTAACCTACTGAATCAACCAAATATAATCTCTATGGAACCCACCATGAGTGAAATTATCATTTTTATATTGACTATTACATATACTAAGGAACTCCAAAATAAGTGATTCTTATTGAAATATTGGTATTAAAAAATTATTTACATTTACTTTGAATAAATAAAACTTCGAATCAATCATTATAATTAAAAAAAATTATTGAAGTCATTGCATGTTTTATATTATATTTATGCAGTTTTCTAGAATATTTATTATACTATATTTTGATGATATGATAATATATAAAAGTATTATTAATTTTATTATCAATTATATTTAATTATAATAAAATTATCTACATATAATTCAATTGGAGATGAATATGATTTATATTACATTAATGTATGGTTTAACTCTAAATATTTTTAAGTTATGTTGTCTAAATCCTTATAGAATTTCATATGTGAAATTAGAAATATTAATTTACTTAAATATTTACTTCTATGTAGATTCAACTATGTGAATAACAACATAAATATTCAACATGATATACATATGTGTGTTTTATTACGTGGTTCAGTGATTTTTTACAGGATGTTGTAAAACATGGAAATAGGTTTTTGGCGTAATGTTTCACTAATCCATTTATCGGAACATTGATATGTATATAATTAATTTATTATTTGTTCAATAATTACTTATTCATTTTTTAAAATCAATTCCAACCGTTTTTAAATTTCATTATTAATTTATTATCACATGGGATGAAGTTTAACTTTGATCTCTTGGTAAAATTTGATTTCTACATTAAACATTATTGGAATATAAATAGTTTTTCTTATATTTTTATGGTGATTTTTTCAAAGGAATTAATTATTTATTATAATTATTAATTATTAATGTATTAATTTTACTAATGTGTTACCAATATACAACATTAATTTAATATTATAGATTATTGATGTAACCCACTTGAGTATGCATTTCAAGTATATTTGTTAAATGATTCTCCCATATGATGTTCTAATGATTTGAATTTGTCAGATATATTCATGTAATTATTAGTTGATAAAATACCCGTTATTTTTTTATTGGATAAATATACTAAATTATTAACTGAATAGAAGAAACATAACTCAAAATTTACTCTTTTTTGTTGCATAGTTTGTAAATGAGTTAGGGATCATCATTATTCGTCTAATTTTTAAGTAAAATATTGGATGTATGATCTTCTACATTTAAACAATGTAATTGTATATAGTTCCACAAAATCCAAAATCAAGAATCTTCTTCAAAAATAATTTATTGGGTTAAACTATTTTATTCCTTCACTGTGTTGTAACATTCGGGGTTATATTGTCGCACTTACTAAATCTTGCATGGGGTAATACTAATATCATCCCAAGTAATTAATGAATATAAAATTTTCTTATTTATTAATATTTTTTAAATAAATATTAATTTTACATTAATGGGGATTCTCCTGTCGACTGAATACCCAACACACAATAATGGGTTTCTCTGAAATCTATGTTGCGCACAAGACAAAGATATACGAAAAAATAATAAATTAATAATTCAATGGTAGTTATCGCCTAGCCATTAGAATAGAGGGAATGAATAGTGTTACAGAATTATGACAATATGGTTTACATGTGTTTTTAAATTGACTCTTTTTTTACCAAATTATCTTGAAATGAAACAAAAAACCATTTAAATATAAAAGATGATTTAGTTATAAAAAACGTTTTAATTTTAATATTTTTTTTATAAAATAATAATATCACCCATGTTGTACTATATTAATGAAATATTAAACCAATATAATTTTTATATTTCTTCTTGTGTATTTTCTAGACATTATATATGAAAAAAATTTATTTCTTCTTGTAAAAGAATATTTTTTTTGAAAAATATTGTTTTACCTCTATATAATGGCGATGAAAATTTAAATTTATTTTTTGACACATTTATATGTTATATTTGATATAATAAACTTCTTCATTATAAAATGGAAATAAAAATTTATTTTGGTTTAATTTTGGATATTTTAATATAACTATAATGTTTTGATTAATAATAAAATACACTAAATTTTAAATGAAAACAGCTTTTTCCATTGAGATAATTTATATGCTAAAATTATATTATTTAGTGTTTTAAAAGAATAAATAGAATATATTTGTATCATTTATTATAATTAAGGTAATTTATATTAATTCTATATTGAACTCTCCAATCTCTTCCAAATATTAACTTTCAAAAACTGAATCTCTTGTTTTCTCAGTGAGAATTAATTTTAAATTAATTTCATCCAATTATGTGTTTTGAATTTAGAAAATTGGATTCCATAATTGGAATAATAAGGTCCAAATTATGTAAAGTGTTCCATTTTATTTTTGGACATTATGAATAATAACTTCAATAATTATTTTTATTTAACATGGTTAAATAGTAAATTAGCTATATATAGGTAAAAATAATATTATAACAACATATATTGACCCTAACACAAGTCCTAAATACGTTGGATATGTCATGGGTTACTGAAACAATTTATAGACCATACTATTTGCATTTGGGAGACCCTTGGGTATGATAATGACATTTAATAACATTAATTTAAAGTAATGAAAAATATTACATAAGCTGGTATCATTTTACTAAAATAATTTTAATAAAGGTTTATATGAATGATATATATAACTATAAATATTATTTTTAAAGATAATAAGATTTTATATATCATGTTATTTTATTTATAATTTTTAAAAATCATATAAAATACATTATTTATGACACAATGATGACGTAGTGATTACCTTATTAATGAAATATTCAAATAAATAATATTATAAATTTTAAAATAAATTAAATTTCAAAATTTGTGATGTGATAAAAGAATTTAATGGATGACTAAGACATGTTATATTGGATTTAATTCAATTGGTTAGAAGAAATCAAATTTTTATGAATTTATCAAAAATTAATTATTTAATTGTGGTAAAATTGACATTATTCAGTTTCATAAAAAAATATTATTTTATTAAATTATATAATTGTCAAAAAAAATAAGATTCATCCAACATTCTTGGATAATGTAAACAATTTCACTAATGATACACTTGTGGTTTTCATGCCATTTAATATTAACCATTTAACCATATATTATAAAAATGAAAGAAGACATGGTAAGTGTTAATGTTTTTAATTAAGGGTTAAAGACCAAAGATAAGGTTAATTTTTTGACCTAAACTTGTATAAAACATATATTTTGAGAATATATATACCCATACTCATCATATAATAAAAATATAACTCTTTTTAGATATTAGTATTCAAAAATCCATTTACAATAAAATAATATTTGAAGACTTCCCTAAATATCCCCTCCGCCCTCTTATAAATAGAAACAAATTCTATCTACTTACTCAAACCATTCATGAAAATTAAATTACCAAAACTATAATCAAATAAGATCCTAACAACTGTAAATTATTCATAGAAATATTATATTGGGAATAAGTCAATTCATGAATGCTTTTTTTCTCAAGTCAAAAGGAGTTACCCGATTCAGAGGCAACGTCTCCTCTCAACCTCCTTTCCATTATTTTACTTATACAACCTAAAAAATATTGTATAATTTATTTCATAAAATCACTAGTATAATAAATATACTAGATATTTTTTTTGTCATAATAGTTTTACCTTATCTTAATAAAACATTTATCTATTGGATATAAAGGGTATTGTTTTAGTGTATGCGGTGCTACAGCCTCACAAAACGATGATTGTTCAATTTTCTCCAACCGCCCCTCCTAGTGAAAATTATGATGACACTATATTTATATATAATTTTATTGATATTTATATTATGCATATGATTTAGTAATTTTCATTTGTAATATACCCTCATTTTTTTATGTTTTATAAGTATTATAATTTCATTTGAGGAAGTGTGAACTACTGCCCCCCATAAAGTGACATGACTCATTCATGTTATACATGAAACATAAAAACTATGGTGTTAATGAACATATTTAACATATATAACATATATATTATAATTTAATTATAATATAACTATTTATACATCATATTTCCTTCTTTTAATATGACAATGAAGTGATAGTAGTGTTCATTATACGAACAACCACAAGTCTCCATAAATGGTACATGTCATATCATATCATCAAATAATAAGGATTATAATAAATACATAAACATAAGATAAATAGAAGTTAAATAAATCATGAATATAATTATGGAGATAATGGAATTGTGACCACTTGAACAATTTACATAAAAAATTTCATTTTTTTCTCATGTACCGAATATCAATAATATTTCCTATATGAACATAAATATTTAGGTGACCCTTATAACATTATAATAACTTATATAAAATGGAATATAAAATTGAAAAAATTTATCATACAATTATAGATTAAATTATGATTACTAATCAGGAAGAACAAGGAACATATGTAATGAGTTGTACTTAAGGTAAAGGATTCTGTCTCAATATCCTTTCATTGAGGCATATCATGTTGTTATGCATCGTTATTAAAATATAATGTGTACATACAAACATTTTGACTATATATATAATGAATTAGAATATTATCATGATATTTAATGTTATTTTTAATTTTATTCCTTATTAATTTTAATGAAATTTTTTCTATAGTGGTGAGGGACTAATTACTTAAAAAAAGTGTTTTAATTGTTTTAATGAATTATTAATTTAAAACCATATATTTCATGTCCATGTTTTAAAAATGGTATTTAAGAATATATTTATATGATCAGAACTATTTTAAAATGTTTATTTCTTTCAGAATTTTCATAGTGGTATGAAACACTTCGAATCAATATTTTCTATATTAAATGTTTTATATGGTTTTGGAAATGGGTTGAATATTTCTATATCTTAAAATTATATATTGTGGTTATAGTGTTGAAATAATACTTATCCATTATCCTTGTTTTATGTGTTATGATTATTAAATGGTACATAGCCATTTGACTGCTGGTTATGAGACAACCCATGATGGGTGGTTATGTGTTACACCAGATGACAGATGGTTTTGTGTTAAACCATGAATGGGTGGTTAGGTTATAACCTCCAACACATTTGGTATGGAAGTATGCCACGTGGATACTTCATTTGTAAGAGTGAGATGTGTGGAATTTGATTGTATTTTTAATCAATTTAAGTATGATTATGTCCCATGTTACATTTATATGTTATATGTGATTTCTATGGGTTTAATGGTAATATGTTGGTTACAAAAGGGGTAGTAAATGAGTGTATATTTAGTGAAGAGTATTTTATACTTCATTAAGGTGAAAAGTATTATTTTATGATAATGTATTCAGGTTGACATGTTTCTGAAAAACTAATAGTTTTTTTCTTTATTTATCTCTTACTAATATTTTTATTCTCATCACATGTTTTTAAATGTTTTTCATAGGATTTACAAGAGAATATAGTCAAGTGTGGGATAAATGCACAGTTAAGATGTTTATGGGTGAAATGAAACCCAGTTCTTTTAAAAAAATATTTTATGATATGAAATTAGATTGTGAGAATAATTGTTTACTTCGTAATATTTTAGATGTCATGTAATAGTTATAGACAAATTGTCTTAAAAAATAATCCTAAAATAATCCTCAGGGAACATTATTTAAATAAATCAATATTATGTAATATTTGTGGTTGGGCCTTATAATACTACCTTAACAAAATATGCACCTTGTTTTAGTCTATTCCCATAGATTATAGGGTTCTAATTAACCTATAAAATAGAAATACAAATAGTTTCTACTATATTATTTCATGTTTATTCTATTCCAATAGACGGTCGGGTTCTCTTTGAGCCGTAACATATATGATGGTAGTGATGATCTTATGAAATTACTAGTTGGGTATGAACCTATACAAGATATTTTTTTCTCTCATAAAATATTGGGTTCCGTCTAAATGAAAAAATGAATGATATTAGTAATCATCCTATAATTTTATAAGTGGGGTTTTTTCCTATAAAACAATGGTATTATTAAGCAAAAAAGACAATGAAATCTGGTTGAGAATCCATGTGTGAAAATGGTGGATGTAAAGAGATTCCAATATCCATAAAAATGATATAACATAGTTAGTTCTATAACACCCTGAGCTTTTTTGATTTTTTTCAAATTTATTTAACCTTTTTGATATTCATCATTTCATACATCTATATAGATAATTGATTTCATATGAGTGAACCATTATTGGCTTTTATTATACACAACTCCATGTTAATTTTTCACTACACACAATATAATATTTTCCTTACTCTAAATGGAAGACTAAGGTTAGCTAGCATTATTTGAAATAAATATTTTCCTCTATGACTTGCATAACACGCAAGAACTAGGTTTATGAAAAAATAATATATTATTTAAATATTATTATTTAATATAATAAGATAAAACTATGAAGTCCAATTACAGGTTATGAATAGTATTTATTATTTTATGAATATTTATAATCTATAAAGTATAATATGAATTCATAGTCTACCATTTAATTATAAATCAATATGATAAATGAATGAATATAAAAGGAAATATTATTAACTTCACAAATTTGTTATATCCTAATATCATAAATATTAATATATGATATAAAATGCATTAATTTATGTAGTACTTTAACACATAACAATGACTTGGCCTATGTTAAACGCAAAACTGAGTTTCATTGAAATATCATTTTATTGTAATAATTATTCAAACAGGATAGTTATAAACTACCGATTAAAACATTGAAAAATGAATAGTAATAACAACTTTTAAAATATATTTATATTTTTTCCTATAACTACAACATATCGGTAATGGAAAATATACTTCTTAGTGATGATTTTATATTTTAATAAATATATTATTTTCTCAAACGAACTAAATTTTATGTCTATCTCTAAAAAACAGTAATATTATTTTAGAAAATATATAAATTGATTTTGGAAAATAAAATTCACTTTATAATTCATAATTTCAAAATTATCGATGTTCAAATTTTAGATATTTTTTTGAGAAATATTATTTTTATGAATATTAAAAACTACTGTGTTTTAGTTAAAAAATTCATTTTTCAAAAAACAATTATTGTTGATAAATTATACTTTATTTTTAAAATACAATTTATGTCATTTTAATAAATCTCAATTTTAAATTGAATACATAAATTACCACTATTTTGAAAAACTTTCTACATTAACAACCTGTAATTTTGTCCCATCTGCGGGATTAGTATTAATATATATTTTAATGATAATATGAATTGAAAAAATGAAATAAAAAATTTTAATTAGTAAAATAATGATATTATAATAACATAAAAATAATGTTTTACCAATAATATTAGTAAAATTGATTAAAATTAATCATATTGATTGAGGTCACATTCCGCTTAATTGAGGACTAAATATTAAAATTAATGACCCAAATTAACTATCCACTTGACCAACACCAACTATATGTCCATATTTCCGAAAAAAACTTTTATAATACATTAATAGTTGGTTTTGTATGACTTTTTTTAGGTAAGAACATGTCTACACCAAACTTTTTTTCAAAAATTCTAAGTGTGTCCTTTTACTTCTCTATAAAAGGTCACCAATTTTTCCTCTCCTTCAAACCTATAAAACACCAAAATATCGTCATATAACTAACTGATAAAAATTTAATTAATCATCCATTAATACTATAATTAATCCCGTTGAAAAAAGTATATATAATTATTCCATTTGGTAAAAACCGAAAGGAGTTACCCAATTAAAATATAATGTCTTCTCTAGAGTACTTTATTTTATTTATCTTTTACACCCCTCCAACTCTATTTATTAAGTAATTATATAAAATACTAGTACCCCCAATAAACATGTGTTTTTTATATAAGGTTTTCTAAAAACACTTACACAAACCTCCATCTAATGGGTAACAAACATATTTTTTCTATGTATGACAAACTACTTCATTACGAAATTGTGTTTTTTTATTTTTCTTCTTACCACCAACCATGTCGGATATTATGATGGACACACTATTTATGTTATATATTAAATATATTTTTTCTTTATGACTTTTATTCCTTTCTAAAACACACATATTTTTTTCTTTCCATTTTTTATTAAAATGATAATTTTGTTTAAAGAAGTGTGGACTATTGTCCCCTCAAAGCGATATGATTCGTTTATTCACCACATGGATTGTAAAATTTATAAAGTAACTCTTATAAACATTATATAATAATTAATTATTTAAATATGTCACTTTGAGGATCTTTTCATGTTTATATATTTATAAAATTAGGTCATAACATATATATATATATCAACTTGAATATTACGGGTAGAAACTTCTACACATTATCCATTTGTTCATAAAACAACCTCTTTAAAAAAAGAAATGTATAGTTCCATGATTTAAATAGCCTGACTTTTCTAGGATCCAATCCTTGAACCTATTCATATTTACATCCTATGAAAAAAATTTCAAATCATTGGATGATCAGAAAAAGTACAGTAAGGGATACATAATGAAGGTAAACTGTTAGTTTTTCAAAACAACTGAACCAAGAATAAATTATCATAAATTAATACCTTTCACCATTAGGAAGTAAAAAACACATAAATAAATTTAATCTCATTTCATACCCTTTTGGAATCCAATTGATTACCACAAATCCCAAAGAAAGAAACATACAGAATATAAAGGTAACTTGGTACATAAACATACTGAAATTGAATAATCATACGGTCGACATTCACATATATCACGAAATGTAATATCCATACCACCGATTACCATAACCAATGAATTGGAGATTATAACATAATAACCCATCCTTGGTTTATCACATAACCTTCCTTCATTTGGTTTATCATGTAACCACCTATCATTGGTATTTCATGTAACCACCCATCAAATGTCCAAGTACCATTATATAATAATAACTTATAGATTATGTAAAATATCAAAATTTCACTAATAAAATTTCAATTGAAATCAGAAGAAAACATTTCAATATATAAAAATACTCAATTCATTTCAAAAACAATTTTTCAATACCAAAACAGCCAACATTGGAAAATTCGATTTCTGTTTCTTTAAAAACATAAAGGCTTATAGACAAATCCTAATAACTATTATGGTGGTAGAGATGCCATTCTCATTGCATATGTTAAAAAAATTCATTTAGTAATTTTGTAAAACTCTTTGAAGATACAATATTTCTTTTGAATGAAAGTAATAGTTAAAGGGTTTTATTATACACCGTGTAAAAGGGGGAGGTGTATGGTATCAATACATGAATTTATGAAAGGATATTGAGACGTTGTCCCTTACCTCATGTCCGACATGACTCGTTTGTTATTTAGATTCATTAATAATAAACATAAGTTAATTTTTAACTACATCAAAATATTTTTCAATTTTATTATTCTATTCACATAACTCATTACCACATTATAAAATATACATAATTTTTTAAGTTAATACCATTCGTTTTGTGGATATTGTGTACTTGAGTCAAAAATGATCTTGTTATAATTACAAATTGTCTGTGTGGCCAAAAGTTAATTACCTCCAAAATAGTATTCCTAGTTTAAATATCATAAATATCTACAATACATGTTTTTTATAATAGTTCATAACATCTTGATATAGGAAATAAAAATTACAGTTCATAGAGACAGTAAGTAGTATATACGTCTGAACGCTACTTTCAAATATTAGTCATATTAATGAAATGAAAAATAAATTATACATGGGTATATAATAATTACAGTGTAATATAATTTTTTATTTAAGTTATATATGTTCATTAATTATATCCTTTATACATTCCATGTATGGTATGAATGAGTCATATCACTTTGCGGGGGCAGTAGCTCGCACTTTCTCAAATGAAATTATGGTATTTATACAACATGAATAGAAAATGGTATGTAAAAAAATTACATAAAAATATATATATACTAAATACCCTAAATATAATATATAATTTCAGTGGAATTATAATGGCTAAAATACTAGGTGGTAGGAAAATATTGAACAATCATTGTTTTGTGGGGCAGTAGTTCGCAATCCACATAAACAGTATGATATATTCCCATTAAGAGAAGGTGTGTGTAAGTTTAGTTCAAATAATTATAATAAAAAACTATTTATATATGGGATAAGTGTTTTTTTATATAAATAAAAAAAGAATAATAAGATCGTAGGGAGTAGAGAAAGAAAAATAATGGAAAGGAACTTGAGAGAATATGTTACCTCAAATCAGTTAATTTATTATGATATGAGGCATTGGGAATTCTAGAACTACTTTATGATGAGGGAAAGGCTTCTAGGAAAAATTGATGAATGTTAGAAGATTATTGGAGTATATTTTGGTTGAACCAAGGGGTTGACTAGTGTGAGTAATGGGTTAGAGATGGTGTCTTTTTATTTGATGAAGGAGTGGCACTTTAAGAATGCCCTCAAATAATATATTATTATATATTAATTTTATAAATATAATAACAAAAATTTGAAATATATCTAATATCATATGATTATGTGTCTAAATACTCATAGCCAATTGGTTTTATAAATTTTTTGGTCATGAATGTAACCTTGTCTTTTAGTTTAAACCCATATTTAAATAAATAATGTTTTACCATGTCCTCTTGTGTTTTCAAAATATGTGGTTAATATAGTTACTAAAATAGGAATGAGACCCAAAAATTGATTATTAATGAAATGGTTAACATTATATATGTTAGTTGGCCGAATCATTGATTTTTAAGACTATTATATCATTTAATAAAATATTATTTGTTTGAAAAACTCCTTGATGTCAATTTTTATACTATTTATATCATGACTTTTTAAAAATATATTACAATGTTGTTATTTTGAAAAAACATTCCTAAATTTAGAGATGACAGGTAATACTCATCCCTATAATTCATGGATGTATTAAATGTTTCATATTGGATTTATTTTATTTTTTATTATATCGTTTATTTAAAACCTTCATTAATAAGGTAAACAATACATCATCATTGTGTCATAAATAAACTTATTTATATCATGTCTAAGAATTATAAATAAAATACCATGATTAGGAATAATTTTTATATTTCAAATGAATATTTATAGTTGAATATGTTACTTTATAACCCCATATCAAAATTTATTTAGTAAAATATTCTTATTTATACTACATTTTTCATTACTTTAAATTAATTCTTTTAAATTTTCATATTCATATCCACGTTTCTTAATGGGGTCCTAAATTTGACCCAAAGATTTCCATGGTCCGAAAAATCTCATTTAATGGGTTTAGGACACATATTATGGAAATTAATATTATTACAATATTAATTTATTACAAGTATTTACAAGATTTACCCTTTAACCATGGGAAAAAATATTTGCGGATGTTACTATTAATAATGTCTAAAAATAAGCGTTACCTATTTAAAACATATGTACCACCTAATTCCAAATATGAAATCCATTTTTCTAAATTAAAATTACAGAAGTATTGGAAATTAATATAAAATTATTTCACATTCTCCAATCCTAAATGTCTGTTTTCATGAAATAAAAACTATCAAAATATTGACACGTATTTCTATCTAATTAAAAAGTGAAATTACATCAAATGAACATAATTTTATTAAATGGTAAATCAATAATGTAATTATTCTTTCAAATCAATTAAAACGATAATATAGACAGTTAAATAAATCAAATGAAAACACAACACAATAGTGCAGAAATTGTTTTTTACGTCTCCATTTTTTATGTCGGTTATATATAACCGACCTAAAAATGCGGTGAGTAGATTTTTCACGTCGGTTATTTTAATAACTGGCATTACAAAATCGCGCCTGTTGGGTTTTTACGTCGGTTATTTTATAACCGACGTAAAAAACCCCCCGGGATTAGGTTTTTTACGTCAGTTATAAAATAACTGACGTAAAAAACGTGTAGATATCGGGTTTTTTTACATCGGTTATTTGGAAACCGACGTAAAAAACCCATAGATATATCCTTTTTTAGGTCGGTTATAAAATAACCGACGTAAAAAACCAAAGCGCGGGAGCTTTTTTACGTCATTTTTAAGATAACCGACGTTATAAAGTTAAAAAATAGTTTATAACGTCGGTTATTATATAACCAACATTATAAAACATTTAAAAAAATTAAAGCCCGTGGACTGTCATTTACGATTTTTCGATTGACAGTCTGCTGGCTCGTCTCTCTCTTGCGCGGTAAACCCTAATCGGCTCGTCGATTGACCTGCGTTAAACTCATTTTGGCTTCATTTTTTATCTTCTTCACTCCTCTCGGATCAATCATCTCAACTCGCAACATTCAAGTAAGCCTTCCACGAATTTATATCGTTCATTTTTGTTTCGATTCCTGATGTGATTTTCATTCATTTTTGAATCTCGTGGAATTTATTGTTATTGAAAATGGTTATTATGTCCATTCAACTCGCAACATTCAACTAGAAACATTCAACTCGCAACATTCAAGCAGGTGTATTTTAGATAAGACTATTTTTAACTCTTATTCTAGATTTTCATTCTGAAAAATAATGGGTGGTATTGTAACGTTCCATTCTTCCAGCAACATTATTATTTCCTACTTAGGTGGAATGTGTCTTTCTGGATGAAGATTGGTAGTACTTATTTTCTTAAAATCATATTTTCAATATGATTGTCCAGAAAATGATTTTCATGAATGAAATTGGACAAGGTACAATCGGTAATACCTATCCTTTAAATTTCATTCAACATTCTTACATCATAATTTTTTTTCAAAAAATTCTGATTTTTAGAACTCCTAGATCAGAAAACCATCATCTGTTTTCATCTGCATGCATAAAAATATCAATTCATACCTATTACAATCAAATATTTCATTCTGGACTCATGGTGAGTCTGATAATACATTTCTTCTTTCAGTCATCTCCTAAAAATGATGGACCTTTTCATGCCAAGTGTATCTGATTTCTTGAATACGATGATATGTCCGATTTTCAACAAAACCAAGTGAGGTGATTTCTTTTATTATTAATAATTCATAAAATAATTATAATACCTAAATATTATTATCATCCTTTTCAGATTTTTCATTAAAAAATGGTAAAGGGTACTTTCTTTTCATTCTCAAGTTAAATTATATTTTTTATAAAGGTCTTTTCTATCTTGGTAGAAATAATTTAACAATAATTAGATTGAATTAGGTATATTATCTTATTTTACCATCCAAACACATTTTTATGTATTAATAATTATTATGTTTTGTAAAAACAATTATGACCCCCATTTCATTTTTGTTAGTTAATTGATCTACGAAAGTGTTATAAATGATTTGATGATCATGATTCACCCATATATATGGTTAGTCATTATGTGACATTTGGGTCTATAATATCCTTCTAATGCATTCGAAAATGCATTATATATCATAGATCAATATGGGATACAGATGGTTATACCATGTCCAATGTGTTATGTGATGTGTCTCGTAAGAAATATTATAATAAATTATAGGAAAGGTGATTAACATATCCCAATATGAGGTGAATGAAACTATGTTTTCCCTTGACATATGTTATGACTTATATGATTATGTTTGTGCCACACTCTTATGTTATTCCACATACCAATGTTGTGATCTTGTGAATGAGGTTTTTTAAATCATGTTCCCACTATCATATAAATCATGTCTTATGTTATGCTAAAATTGTTATACTTGGACTCAGGTTCTATGATCTAGGATTATATAGAACTGTTTCACTTATCTTTTTGATCATGTGCTTTGTGTATGCTCTTATACCCCCCATGGATATATTTTTATGAGATTAGGTATTATATTTATATATATCATGTTTACCCATAATGAGTATCGTAAATCAAAACTTTTGTTATTTTCATTCCCTAAGTTATGAAAATAAGTATTATGTAGGATGATTCAAAAATTTAATCTGTGAGATGAGTTGTTTTATGTGTGAAACCCAGGCCAAACACATATGTATTTATTTATTGGTATTACATATATATAGTTCGACATATACTTTTTTTACATTACCATGATATTAACATTACTTTTTCTAAAGAAATATTAATGTCCATAGATTATATATCGGATCAAAATGATATAGTAATTCTAATATATAATCAGAATGATCAGATAATATGAAAATATTATTAAACATAAAACAAATGGTCTATATTCATATTTCTAACATGACAGTTACGATTTATAGCTATTTGGTGTTGGTTACTTATGAAAACTACTACTACATTCATGATTTTGGAACTTGGAAGTGTTCAGTACTTTAGATCATAATGATTGAACAAAAAGCATGAATAACACATGTTATATGCTCCATTATGTATTCCTATATTTTAACATGTTTATTAGTATATTGGAATGATATTATTATAAATGTGTATCATCTGATCATATTCACATATTCCAGATAAAAATCATTTTGTTTATGTTTTATTAATGTATATTTTATTTGGAGAATCATTAGGCGTCATGGTTTTCTTTGATTCAATGAAATTTAAAACTGTTATATCTAACTATATTTTGTTTTAAAAATAATATTCAAGCATATTTTTTTAAATACCTATAGATTTGTTTTATATTTTAAATTGTTTTACATTCAAATTATGATTTTTTTCATATAAACATGTATTTGTATTATCTTAAAAATATATATATTTTGTTGATATTTGTTATAGGTAATAATGAGTCGAAGTTGGATTACGGTACATCGAATGAGCAAAGAATTTGAGGAAGGTGTTGATGCCTTTTTGGAATTTTCAAAACGAAATGTTCCAAGTAGTGACATTTTTTTCTGTCCATGCCTGAAATGATTTAATATGAAGAAGTTGAAAAGTAGAGAGATAAAAGATCATCTTATATGTCATGGTTTTAATCCGAGTTACAACCCATGGATTTGGCATGGTGAAACTGGACAGAATGTCACTGATGATGATGATTCACAAGATGGTAACTCCGATGGAATTGAAGAAATGATTTGCGATATTGTAGCAGAACAAATTGAGATAGAACCGATAGTTGCATGTCTATATGGTGATGCTGACAAACCATTATATCCCAGTTGTACAGATTTTACAGTTTTGTCGGTGGTGTTAAGATTGATTAACCTGATGGCGAAGCATGGATGGAGTGACAGAAGTTTTACAGAGCTGCTACAATTGATGAAAGACATTCTTCTAAAAGATAACGATCTTCCAGATTCACATTACAAGGCCAAGAAAATATTATGCCCGATGGGATTGGGATATAAGAAAATACATGCATGTCCGAATGACTGCATTATATATAGGAAGGAATATGAATTTCTGTCAGAGTTTCCAAAATGTGGGACATCACGGTATAAGGTGAAAGAAAAATCACAGGGTGATGTACAGATTACAAAGCTCCCTTCAAAGGTATTTTGGTATCTTCCTATAATTAATCGTTTCAAATGTTTATTTGATAATTCACATGTGCCAAAAGGTTAAGATGGCATGCTGAAGAGTGGGTATGTGATGGAAAAATATGTCATCTAGCTGATTATCCACAATGGAAGAAAATTGATGCGCAGTATTCTACATTTGGAAATGAAATAAGAAATCTCATACTAGGGTTGTGCACAGATGGAATGAATCCATACCGAACACTCAGTAGCACACATAGTTCATGACCTGTTTTATTGGTAATTTACAACCTCCCTCCTGAAGTTTTTATAAAGTGCAAATATGTCATGTTGAGTACAATGATCTCTGGTCTAAAGCAACCCGGTAATGATATTGATGTTTACTTTTCACCGTTGATTGATGATTTGAAACTGTTATGGGCTGATGGTATTAGGGTGTATGATTCTTATAAAATGGAATATTTTAAACTGAATGTAGTGCTTTTGTTCACTATAAATGACTTCCCAGCATATGGAAATTTGTCTGGATATAGTGTTAAAGGGCATAAAGCATGTCTAATTTGCGAACAGCAGACGTCCTATTGTCAATTGCATCATGGGAGGAAAACCATGTACATGGGTCATCGAAAGTTTTTGCCTATAGAACACCCTTATAGAAGACTAAAAAAGGCATTTAATGGCTCACAAGAATTTGATACTGCTCCAAAACCTTTATCCCCTGATCTGTATTTTGAGAGGGTGAAAAACCTTGACGTGACATTGGGAAAGACATAGAAATCTGGTAATAATAGACATATTTGGAAGAAAAGGTCAAATTTTTTTTGAGCTACCATATTGGAGGTATGATGAAGTTAAACATAATATTGATGTCATGCACCTGGATAAGAATATCTATGATTCTTTTATTTGAACATTGTTAGATATTAAAGGAAAGACTAAAGATGGGTTGAATGCAAGATTAGACTTACTATCAATGGAAATACTATTAGAGTTAGCTCCCACTCCTAATGGAAGACAAACATTTCTTCCCCCGGCTTGTCATGCATTATCAAAGAGGGAGAAAATTAGATTCTGTCAGTGTCTTCATGATACCAAAGTGCCTCAAGGTTATTCTTCTAATGTAAAATTTTTTTGTCTCATTTAAGGACATGAAGTTGATAGGTATGAAGTCACATGATTTTCACGTCATGATGCAACAAATTCTACCAGTTGCATTGTGTGGAATATTGCCCATTCGTGTCAGAAATACTATAATGAAGTTGTGTTATTTTTTTCAATTCAATTTGTAACAAGGAGATTGATGTGAATGCTTTGACCATTTTGGAAAAGGATGCAATTTTTATACTTTGTCAATTGGAAATGTATTTTCCTCCAACTGTTTTTGATATAATGGTGAATTTAATAATTCATCTGGTTCGAGAAATAAAGCTTTGTGGACCTGTATATCTTCGTTGGATGTATCCTTTTGAAAGGTATATGAAAATATTAAAGGGGTATGTTAAAAATCTATATCAACCTGAAGCCTCCATTATTGAAAAGTATATTTCTGAGGAGGTAGCAGAGTTTTGTAAGAGCTACTTATCTG
Organism: Viscum album; assembly: GCA_963277665.1. Taxonomy (NCBI): domain Eukaryota; kingdom Viridiplantae; phylum Streptophyta; class Magnoliopsida; order Santalales; family Viscaceae; genus Viscum; species Viscum album. The sequence continues at coordinate 409,998,652 of OY728133.1, forward strand.
CGGCGCAACACATAGGTTTGCCTCCATCTAACCATGAACAAGTTAATAATGAGGGAAAGGGGATTCGCGGCTTGAAAGTCAAATCATTGTCAGCTAAACAGATGAAGAAGTTAGAATCATACATCTTGAATAACATAGCTGATTCTAAACCATATATCACATTGCATATTAATGAGTTGAAACAATGTCATCCAAAGAAGAAAGAAATGTGGATTTTGAATGAGCACAACAAAACTTTTTTTTCATGGATTAAAAAGACTTTGCTTGGTAGATCAGATGTATCAGAGACATTAAAATGGATAGTGGGTGGTCCATGTTTAAATGTGATAACATGGTCTGGTTATGACATTAATGGTTATACATTTCATACAAAAGCTTAGGACAACAGAAGTGCAGTTCAGAATAGTGGTGTATTGGTGTTTGCAGAAGCAATGCATTTTTCGAGTGCTAAGGACAAAAACCCAATTTCTGCATCAAATTCATATTATGGAGTGATTGAAGACATATGGGAGGTTGATTACTTTAAAATTAAAGTTCCCATTTTTAACTGTAAATGGTATAAAGGTAACAACAGTGTCAGACATGATGAATTTGGAATGACACTTGTTAATCTGAATAGATCGGAAGACACAACTGATTCTTTTATAATGGCAACACATGCAAAACAAATTTTTTATGTAGTAGATCAATCAGATATGCAGTGGGCTATTGTTTTACAAGGGAAAAAACAATATGTTGATGAGGATGAACTTGATGAATATGCTGATTTATGTGAGAACCCTACTTCTATGGAAATATTAACAGAACATAATGACGATCATGTTGAAGACATAGTTTGTGCCATAAGGAACGATCACGACGAAGGAATTTGGGAAAACAATCCATCTGTACATTCCTAAAATTACAGGTAACATATGTTTATTTCTTGTTTACATTTATTTTTCCCATAAATGTTAGATATTGTATGTTTTTTATTTATTAAAACATGTTTAAAATAAAATAAGTATATGTTTTTGTTTGTTTTATGTTTTTTAGTTTACCTTATCATGTTTATAACCATTACATGAATTTTAAAATGCTTATTTTTGTTCACTGACAATTACTTTACCATGTTTACAATGTTTACCAGGTTTACCATTTTTACCATTTTTACCATCTTGACCATCTTGACCATCATTGCCATCTTTACCATTGTTTAACATGCTTACCATATTACCAATGTTTACTATTATGTAACTTAGTACACAATTCTATTTTCTGATTATAGTAGTATTAAAATATTTGAATTTGTATATTTGTTCACTGACAATTACTTTACCATGTTTACAATGTTTACCAGGTTTACCATTTTTTCCATTTTTTACCATCTTGACCATCTTGACCATCTTGACCATTTTTTCCATCTTTACCATTGTTTAACATGCTTACCATATTACCGATTTTTACTATTATGTAACCTAGTACACTTTTCTGTTTTTTGATTACAGTAGTATTAAAATATTTGTATTTGTATATTTGTGAACTGACATTTGTTTTTTTTTATTTGAAGGATAATGACAGATCATTCAGATGATCAACCACATGATTCTGGAGAGGAGAATATTGTTGGTCATACCTCTGGGGATAAACATTCACATGCTCCTATAACGACAAAGAGTTCAAAGGTTGGTAAACGTGGGTGCACACGTTTACCAAAATTATCACTTGCTCGTACGCAGGATCAGAGGATAGTAGTTGAGTTTGATGATGATGATATTCCTAGAGGTCCGAATTCCAAAGATTTTAAGAGTTTTGTTGTAAATCAGGCTAAGACCAAAGTAAGCATTCTGTATGATGATTGGAGAGTTGTGGATAAAGCGATTATCTCTCAGTTGTGGGAGACGATTTTGGTAAGATCTTTTGTCATTGTTTGACTATTCTTTTAATGTTTCTAGTATATATAATATGTTTAAGCTCTTCTTTATCAGATGACATTTGATATTCCTGACACTGGAGGAGTCAGGAAGAAATGCTTATCGTTGGATGCCAGGAGATGGGGGGATTTTAAATCAACCCTCTCATCTGATTTCATTTATGGTCATAAGATTCATGAAAATCCATGTCATATATATCCTTTTATAGATGAAGACACATGGAGACAGTTTTTTGAAAGTAGAAAAAAAGAGTCATTTCTGGTAAGGGCAATGTAAACTTTTATAAACTTTCTTATATAAATGATTTTATTAATGTTTTGTTAATGATTTCTTATTCTTAAATTACAGCAAACAAGGAATTATCATCAAGATATCCAATCAAAAAATGTATACCCTCATAGTTTATCTCGGGGAGGGTATACATTATTGGAAGAAAAAATGATAGCGGAAAAATTTCAACAACTAAGAGCTGAGTCTTCAAGCTCTGAAGAGGTGGCCCCTCCATCCCCTCCATCTAGACATGAAAAATTGAAGAGAGCTCGGAAGGGGAAAAAAGGGAAATATCTTTCGGAAGAATCGAGAATCTTAGCTGAGAGGATTGTAAGATATCTATTTAATTTATTTAAGTTAACTTTTTTCTTCATATAAGTTTCAATCATTACAGAAATGTTCAATTAATTAATATAGGACTCTCTTGAGGAGCAGAGTTCAGAGGGGACATTTATAGCTACTGGGAGGGAAGATATTTTATTTGCAGCATTGGGAAGGCCCGATCATCCTGGTCGTGTAAGAGGATATCAGGCAGGTGTATCGGTAAGAAAAGTGTTTCCATGTTCTTTAACTTCTAACGTTGAGGGGGTTTATAAAAAAAATAGAATCCTTGGAGGCTGAAGTTCAAAATATTAATGTGACGATGGAAGACAAGATTAGAGAGTCGGTGCAGTCTATGTTTTTAGAAATGCAAAGACAATTTCAGACTGCAGCTCCCACTCCTCCACCTCCCCCTGTAGACCCCATTATTTATCCTCCACCTCTGCCAGTAGCTCCCACTCCCCCACCTCAGCCTGTGGACCCCATTTTTTATCCTACGCCTCCGCTGCAGCTTCCTACATATTGCGAGTTGTATGTTGATGATTCTCAACATCATATAGTAGCATACGGGTTGCTATATTGTATAGGAGATACAGTTTATCATCAACAATTAGAGGTAGAGAATCAGAGGGTCACTGTACAGGATATTATAGATAGATCAGCTAGGGTACCAATACCTACAGATGAGGTGGCGACAGTTGTACAGAGTATCGGCCATTTTTTATTTTGGCCATCAAGACTTCTTCGACTCATTACCATTGAGGTATGAATGTTATATCTTTTATTTTAATTTTTTTTAATGTTGTTTTATCATTTGAAAACAACTATAATTCTAAATTTTTTTTCACAGGAATACTTCAAAGGTAAAGAAATACTGTATAGACAACAAAAAAGACAACAGGCAATGACATCAGATACAGATTCCAATGGTCTTGACAGATTGTCAAGATATTCACATTTGTTGTTGGGTTTTTATGAGTTTCCAATGGAATCGCATGTTTGTGGATGTGAAATAAGTGTGGGGATTACAAAATCTGATATCATGGAGCTTGTAACTAGAGATAAGTTGGGCATCAACGTGGTGAAAATTTTTTCCATGTAAGTCTTAACACCTTTTCCCTATGTTATATTTATTAAAAATGTATACTTATATATGTTTTGTATTAGGTATCATTATAAAATTTGTGAGAGGAATGAACTCACAGAAGTATATGGATTCATGGACCCGCAATTGATTTCCCCTGAAGCATGTGCATTGACTGAGGAACAAAGAATGGTTTATATTTCTGAAAGATTTGAAAAGAATATAATCCAACAATGTTGGATGATGACTTTTTGTGAGAGGTATGAAACACATTTGTCTCAAAGAGTTAATTATCTTTTAACATAAAAAACCACTAACATTAAATTTCCTTTTATTAGTAATCATTGGATGTTAGGGATTTTTTTCCCAAGGGAGAAAGCTCTTTATTGGATATGCTCTGTTCATGGTGATGTGCGGGCAAGTTTTAAGAATATATTGGAAAAGTAAGTTTCAATTTCTCAATAGTTTTATATATTATAATGAATTTTAAATTTACCCCATTCGTATTATTTTCTAACAGTGGATGGGTCTACTTTCGAAAAAACACAAAGAAAAGAAATGCAAAGATCAAATCTGTAAATGCGAAGGTAAATTTCCATTTATAATTTGTACTTTTTGATTTATTACATAAAAATAATATATTGAATTTACACTCATTCAAAACAGAATTTTCATGAACAACAAGGCCTCATCGAATGCGGATATTATATGTTAAGATTTATGTATGAAATAATAACAACTGGGACAGTTGTGAATTTTGACCTGGTACAATTTCCTCTTAAACATTGCCACAATATTTCAATTTGATTTATTCATTATACATGTTAACTATCTTCTTTTTCATTTGTAGCTTTTTGATGACCCTCAACCCTATACTACTGAAGACATCAAACACATACAAGTGGAGTGGTCAAATTATTTTACAGGTTTGATTGAATTTTAGTTGTTTGTAATGTAAAATGTAATTTTGAATATTTTCGTTTTAATTGTGTATTTGGTAGTTTCTTAGGTTTGATTTAGTTTTTTTTTGAAGTTGACAGTGTAAGTTTTGAATGTTATATAAGTGAATGTTTAATTTTGCTCTACTTCTTGTTTTGGTCTACTTTTGATGGTTCTTCTGGTATGGACTTGGGTCTGTGGGGGAGGGGTTCCAAGGGTGTGGGGGTGTGTTCAGTGGGGTTAGGGGTGTCCAGCGGTCTGGGAGGGCTGTCCGATGGGGTGGGGGACAGTTCCGGGGGTGGTAGGGATGTCTAGGGGTGTGGGAAGCCGGTCCAGGGCTGTGGGAGTGCTGTCCAGGGGTGGGGGGGTTGTCCAGGGGTGTGGTGGGGGCTTTCATGTGGGGTGAGGGGGTCAGGAGGAGCTGTTCAGGCGGGTGGGGGGTTGTCGAGGGGTGTTTGGGGGTGTCCGGGGGTCGGGGGGCAGTCCAGGAGTGTGGTGGGGGCTCCAATGGGGTGGGGGAGGGTGGTCCAAGGGGTATACAAGAGGGTGGGAGCTCTAATGGGGTGGGGGAGGGCTGTCCAGGGGGTATACATGAGGGTGAGGGCTCCAACGGGGTGGGGGAGGGCTGTCCATGGGGTATAAATGAGGGTGGATGCTGTCTAGTGGGTAAGTTTGATATGTTACCTATGTGCATTCTTAATTTTGATGTACTTCTATTTTTGTGGTATGATTTCTTGATTTGTTTTCTGGTTGATTCTGGTGGAGAGAAGACCACTGCATTCTATTTAAAAAAAAATTGGTTTATCACGTCGGTTATTTAATAACTGACGTGATAAAATGCCTGGAAAATAGTTTATCGCGTCGGTTATTTAATAACCGACGTTATAAAAGGTCTGCAGAATGGTTTATCATGTTTGTTATTTAATAACCGACGTGATAAAAGGCCTGGAGAATGGTTTATCACGTCGGTTATTTAATAACCGACGTGATAAAGGGCCTGGAGAATGGTTTAGCACGTCGGTTATTGAATAACCGACGTGCTAAACGGCCTGGAAAATGGTTTATCACGTCAGTTATTCAATAACTGACGTGATAAACCACCGCCCTCGGGTTTATCACGGCGGTTATACAATAACCGACGTGATAAACCCCCCTCCTCCGGTTTTTCACGTCGGTTTTATATGAACCGACATGATAAACCACGCTCATCCTGGTTTATCACGTCGGTTCTATATGAACCGACGTGATAAACCCCCTCGCCCGAATTTATCACGTCGGTTGTTTATGAACAGATGTGATAAACCATTGTCCAGGTTGTTTATCACGTCGGTTCTTCAATAACCGACATGATAAACCATTCTCCATGCCCTTTATCACGTCGGTTCTAAAATAACCAACGTGATAAACATCACGATTTTATGTTTTTGATGTCGGTTTTTAAATAACCGACGTCAAAAACCTTATTTATAACGTCGCATGTATTAACGTCGGCTAGAAATCGATGTAAAAAATTAAAAATAACCGACATAAAAAACGATTTCTGCACTAGTGACATTGACTAAAAATGTAGTTTTTTCCTTATTGATTAAAAAATGAACATTATCATTAAAATACCAAATATTTACCCAAATAAAATTTTGATGTCCCAATTATAAGGAAGAATTTTATTTTTTAAAATTGAACATATAAAATTTCCAAAATAAAATTTTTAGAAAGGGTTCACTATTGAAGGGTCGTAAAATTTCTTATTAAATGTATTAGACTAGTTATGCATAAAAGAGGATTAAATATCATTCTAAGACACTAAATTTTATTAGATAAATGTAAAAATACTTAATAAACAAATATAATCATAATATGGTTAGTTCTATTCATTCCTTCAAATATAACCGCTAGGCGTTAAATACCATTTAAAATAATAATAATATTATATTACTTTTTGGTATAACTCAACATTGTATGCTATGTAAGATATCAGAGAAATCTATTGTTTCATGCTGGGTATGCATTCGAACAAAAAATCCCCTTTATCCAAAAATTAATATCTTATTATATGAATTAATATAATTCATAAGTATTATTCCAAAAATAACTAGGTCGTTACATCCTTCCCCCTTTTTGGAAATTGTGTCCCCTCAATTCTATTCACTTATCAAATATGTGGGGACATTTATAACCAATAAAATTTTCATATTCCCATGTTTCCTCTTCAACAATGTAGTTTTTCCACAAAACCATAACCTATTTAATCCCCTTATTCTGAAACACTTCCTCTATACGATCAAGAATATAGAAATGCTCCTCCTCATAAGGTGTTTACTCTTCCAACTGAACTACTTCTGATCTCAAAATATGAGATGGATCCATAATATACTTTATCAACACTGAAACATGAAATAAATTGTGTACCTATGATAAAAATGGAGGCAAATCCAGTTTTTATGAAACTGATCCATCATTCTATAGGATTTCATAGGGTTCAATAAACCTCGGACTCGTCTTTCCCATCTTAACAAAACGCATCACACTTTTCCATGAAGAAACATTGGCATAGACATGATCACCTACCTCAAATGAAATGTCTATCCTTCGTTTATCTATATAAGTTTTCTTCCTTCTCCAAGCTATTCTCATGTGATTCTGAATCAACTGATCTTTTTCAACCATCTATTCTATCAATTATACTCCCATCAACTTCCATTCACCCACTTCATCCAAAAAATATGGATTTCTGCACTGATTTCAATATAATGCCACAAATGGTTCAATCTGTATACTATAATGAAAAATATTATTATCAGAGAACTCATCCAATGATATTTTTTTCCCAAAATCCTTAGTATTTTATTAATCAATAACATATCATATCTTCCAATGTTTTATTTTTTCGTTATGACTACACATCTGATTGTAGATGAAAAGTTGCACTAAAATTTAATACAGTACCCAATAACTTCTGAAATCCCTTCTAAAAGATATAAGTGATCCTAAGATCATGATCATATACAATAGAGAGGGAAAATCTACGTGACCTGGCTATATTTTTAACAAAAAAATTAGATAGTTTATCTATAGACATAATATCATGAATTGGAAATAAATGAACATATTTAGTCAATTGATCTATAATAACCTAGATTACATTGTTACATAGATATGCCCTTAGTAATCTCACAATGATGTTCATAGATATATTCTCCCATTTACACTTTGGCAGCAGTAATGGTTGAATTATACCTTTCAGTAAATGCTGCTCTGCCTTAACCTATTGACAATTCAAATACATTATAGTAAACTCATCAATATCACTTTTCATTTTATCCCACCTATAATACTCATGAAGATCTATCTATATCTTGGTACTGTAAGGATGAACAAAAAATAGAGAACTATGAGCTTCACATATCAATTGTTTCTTCAACAATAAATCAATATCCACACATAATCCTTTCCCAAATACCAAAATAAAATCATTATCAATGTCAAATTCAAGCAACATACCCTTCTAAACCATCTATACCTTTTTCTGCAACTCACAATATTCCTTCTACGATTTCTTAATTCTGTCTGATAGAGATGATGTCATTGACACCTGAATCAAAATAGAGTAATTGTCTACACCAACAACTTCTATTCCAATGTTAATAAAATCATTAATCAAGTTATCTTGTTACAAATGTAAATTGGATAATGTATTATTACTTTTTAGACTCAAAGCATAGTCTAAATTATTTTCTTTACCGGGATTGTAATGAATTGTGTAATCATAATCCTTGATTAATTATATCCCTATCCTCGGTCTCATGTTCAATTCATTATAATTGATTATATGTTTTAAAATTTTTTGGTTAGAATATATTTCATATTTTACTCCTTACAAATGAAGCCTCCAATTTTTTAATGAAAAACAATAGACGCTAATTCCAAATCTTGTGTTGGGTAATTTAACTCAATAGGTTTCTACTGACTTGAAGTATAAGCAATTACCTGATCATTATGTATTAGGAAAAAACAAGTCCTTTCAACGAAGAAACAATATAGAAATCAAATTCACCTTTTCTGAAAGGCAAGGCCAATACTATAGTATTTACCACTCTTATTTTTAGTTCCTAAAAACAATCATCACATTCTTTTGTCTAGGTAAACATAACTCCATTAGGTGTTAGCGAAGTTCGGGGACTAGATAACCAAGAAAAGTATACAAAAATCCATGTGTAATAACCCGGTAATCCAATAAAAACAAAAATATCTATAATATATGTATGACATGGAAAATCCTCAAATACATTTTTTTTTGATGGATCAATAGTTATTCCGTTATTAAAAACAATATAAATTATGAAATAATTCTTTTGTAACCAATATTCATTCTTAATAAATTTTCCATATAGTTTCTTTTCATTTAAGGTCTAGACGATAACCCTTAAATGAAATCTGTGCTCCTATTTACATTTAGAATATACCAAAATATTATTCATAAACACAACCTCCATTTATCATCTGAGTCGGTTGATCTATCAATACAACAAACTATTCAGTTCTGATTCCGACTATCTCCAAATGTTGATTTGGAAGGTGGTTTTGCTCTGTATGTCTTCCCTGCATAGCTCCATTATTTACTCTATAGAAAACAATTCTAAACAAATATATCATTAATGAAGCAACAAGGTAATCATTAACTGGTATATCATTTCAATTTGACTATAAAGTAAAAAAAAATTATGAATATTCTATTATTAATATTATACCTCTTAGTGTTATTTAAACCTCCATTCAATACCAAATATAAGTGTAACACCCCAGTTAAATTAATAATATGACATTTTTATATTTATCCATATTTGTGAATAAAATATTAATATGACTTTAAAGGGGATGCTAAGCTCGATGGCGTACCCAACACGCAACAACAAGTTTCTTGGGAATCTTACGTTGCACTCTAATAATAAAATAATATTATTTTAAATGGTAGTTAACATGTATCCGTTGTATTGGCAGGAATTGATAGAAATAACTAAAATATTATTATATATGTTTGTAAATGTTTTCACATTTATCCAATAAAAGATAAAGGCTTAAAATACGGAAAGAATTCAATTTTAGGCGTATATGCCCTAGTTTTCACTAAAGGTTCACTTATCACCTTTTGATGGAGAACCATCATTAAATATAGTTTTATTCACTCTTATACTTTCTATTAGACCATATAAAACTCTTCTTAAGAATCGGGACATCAAAATTTACTTTGTGTAAATTTTTGGAATCTTTTCGATAAAGTTCATTTTTTTAATGAATAGTGTAAAATGTTGTATTTTAATTCAAAACCTCTTTTTAATCTAAATTATTTATATTATTAGATTATCTTTTTAATTGGTTTTAAAGTTAAATTAGAATATATTTTTACCATTAAATCCAGTAGTGGTCTTTGAAATAATTTCACTTTGAAATCAGACTAAAACTAGTGTCAATCTTTTGATACTTACTGTTTTATAAAAACACGCTATTTGCTCTGACTGCGGGAATTAATTATTAAATTAATTAATGTGACTTATATGATTTGAATTTTTTAAACTATACTTCATTTTTGAATTCAGAATATCAAATATAGCTTAGGTTGAATTTTTGGGATTTTTCTGAAAAACATCAATTTTTTATGAATAGTGAAACCACTAAGTGGTACTTATAAAAACTGATTTTCCGCTTAAATGAAATTTTGCCATCTTTGTGTTTTGAATTTAAAAAATTGGACATACATGGTTGTCATTAAGAAGTAAAATGTCGTTCAATGGGATTAAAATAATTTTTTGGGGAATAGTAACTTATTAAGTTTTTAATCGCGATTAGAGGTAATTAGTTTAGTTTAAGGTAAAAATAATGTTTTAATAAAATGAGATGAGCTTGACACATGTCCTAACCTCATTGGATGTGTCATGGCATACCAAGACAACCCATGGGTAAACTTGGGGACCCCATGGAGCCACATTGGTTTGAAAATGACATAAATATCTTTTTATTTAATGTTAAAGTAAAAATGACACAAACTTGAAATATTTTACTTAAACAATTTTTACATGAGGTTATACAAGTCATATTTTTGACTATAAATAGTCATTTGAATGCTAATAATATTTCCTACATCATAGTATATTTTTTATAATTTTTAAACAAGAAATAAATTAAATTATTTATGACATCATGATGATGCAGCGATGACCTCATTATTTAACGATTTAAATAAAATAAAACGATAATGTAATATCTAAGACCGGAACATGTCAAAAACCTATTGGATTAGTGGATTTCGAACCCTTATCATCGTATCCTCGAAATAAATCAATGTGGGACCTTTATAATCAGAAACTCTTTTGAAAATAATGTAACATTTTGTAACTTTACAAGAGTGCCCCTCCTCTCCTCTTATAAAAGGCCCCCACATCTACCTCCTTACCCACACTCCCAAAGCCATTGGCTTGGCCAAACCTTGCCCATTTTGTCTCTATACGTTCCTCTCTTACTCCTTGAAGCCTCTATTTGGGCAGAATCCTTCCCAAGGAAGCCTTTGAGCTCAAACCAAAGAGAGTTACCCGATTTTAAGGTAATGTCTTCACTTGTGTCCTTTTGTTTTATTTTGATTCTCCAACCCCCTAAACTCTTTTTATTCATTTATTTTTCAATAGATCCAGTATCTTAAATATACTAGGATGTTTCTATAAGAAGTATTCGTGCTACACTTACACACACCTACATCTAATGGTTAAATAACATACTGTTTTCGTGGAAGGCGAATTTCTGCCTCCCAAAACGATGATTGTTCAACATTCTTATAACACCTTCAAAGGTGGCCATTAAGATGACACTATATTTATATATGATATATAATATGATTATGTTTTACTTGAGCTTCTGTATTTTTCATTTATGGAATACCTTTATGGTTTCCATTATGGGTAAACGCGATATCTTCATTTAAGGAAGTGCAGACTACCACCCCCACAAAGTTATTTGATTCGTTAATTCCATATGTGGTACGTATAAAGGATATATTTAATGATATTATATATGATACCATACTGGAATTAAATTACTATTATGTATCATTATATTTTAATTCCATTAAATATTAAATTGAAATGGAAGTAGAGTTCATGCGTACGTACGGCTTACCATCTCCATGAACGGTACATTTGATTTCTTATCTCAAAATGTTGTGTAATATTATAAGTACATATATATAATGGATATATATTTAATATATTACATCTAAATTAGGTATATCATTCTGGAATTATACCATATATATATCTCTCTCATTTTTTTTAATTCCATTAATATAACAAAAAATGAAAGTAGCATTCATACGTACGTACGACCTACTGTCTCCACAAACGATGCTTTTCGTTTTTTATCTCCAAATGATATGGAATAGTATAAAATGAATATTTACTGGATATATATATTATATATTAATCATTAATACTATTATGGAAATTATTTACTTGTAACTACATGAGCAATCTTCTTTCAAACAAGTTCATTTTTGACTCATGTACCAAACATCGGCAAGAACGTCTGATATGAACTAACATTATTAAAACATTATTATAACATTATAATATGTGATATGAACTGAATAATAATCTATAAATGATTTACTTAGGCAATTATTAATTGACCAAATTTTATTATTCAGGAATATAAAGAAACGAACAGTACAAGTTGGACTTGATGTAAGGGATCCTACTCCTCTCTCTTTTTTAAGTACACTCTTTTATGTCATTACTTTTAAAGATAATATTTCTTGTTATTGGGATGTTCTTTTATATTAATATTACTGTAATTTTTATATTCATGTGATGAGAGACCCTATTCTCTCTCATCAATCCATTTTGGGAGTTTTGAGTGGCGCTGTTAGGCTGCCGAATTTTCGTAAGAGATCTAACCTCTCTCTTTCTTTTTAAGTACTCTCTTCTATGTCACTTCCTTTAAGCTCCTACTTGTTTTGTTGGAGGATGTTATTTTGTATTACTCTTTCTATAAAAATTATGTTGATATGATGAGAGACCCTATTTCCACTCATCAATCCATTTTAGAAGTTTTAAGTGGCGCCGCTAGGCTGCTGAGTTTTCGTAAGGGATTTATCATCTCACTTTTATTCCCGTGATATTTATGCTACATTTGCCACCATTTCCTTTCAGTGGTGTATGTAATTCCCATTATTATAAACTTTTTGTAGTATATATTCATTTATGGGTATTCACATCTTCATTGTATGGCCCTTCTTCCATGGGGTGTATGTTTCGAAAGTTACCCAACTCGGTAAGGGGACCTTTCACCCACCTATTTTTAAAAGACTTCTTTTGTTGGGTCTTTTAATATACATATTGTTATATTGGGATATGTTCTCATATATCCTTATTGATGTAAATTATATGTCCAAGTGATGAGATACCCTTTTTTATCTCTCATCAACTCATGTTGATGTGACGCCGTTAGGCTGTCAAGGGAACTTCTTAACCCAATTTTGTTTTCTTTGGGTTCAACATGTAGTTATTGAATATGTCATCCTTTGAATATGTGTGAATGACCTTTGATTATTTTACACTTAATATCAACTTATATTTGGTTTATTCGTTAGTCACACATAATTATGTAATTTATTTATCCTTAAACCAAGGGTACCATTTTGGTTAGGGAATTCATCTCAATCTCCTTTCATTGAGGCATATTTTATTTTATACACAACTTTCATTTATACAGTGTATAAACCCCTTTTACTTTTACGTTTATCCAAAAGGAATCTTTTTTATACGAATTGTTTTACAAAATGACAAAAGGGAATGTTTTTGTCGTACGTATGCGGCGACAACGGCTTCTCCGCCGTCGTGATCATTATTTGAGTTTCGGCTTCCTCTACAAGCCATACCTTCTTTTTAAAAGAAAAATATATGCCATGTTTTACTTTTCTTTTATTTTGGTATTGAAAATGGTTTTCATAGTGTTTTTATATCAATGTGTTGTATTGATATCTTGTGATTGAAAGGTGGAAATGTTATGTTTCCTTTATGCATGTTTTATGTGATATGATTATGTTGAGGTTCTTGGGCATTATTATGATGATGTGTGGTTACGTGATAAACTAAGGGCGGGTGGTCCCGATATAGCTCTCCAATGCATTGGGTAATGCGAAGGAGTGAAACGTTAAGGTTTCTCCGAAGAGATTTAGGGAATATACTGTGATGGGTATTACAAACGTAACCAAGAGGGTTACTCCCTATGTAAGAATGTTATGAATGCCTCAAGTTACCTTTTATGTCTTCTGATTTCTATGATTTATTCATGATTTGATGTGTTATTTTAAAGTGCCTATGTTTTATGGGTAATGTATGATTTCATTCTAATGTATATATGAACTCATGTTTCCTTTCCATATTTTTATAACCCTTACTGAGCTTTTTATGCTCATCCCATGTTTTTGAAATGTTTTTCACAGGTCAAAGGAAAGGTACATGATGTGATGATAGTATCAAGGATGTATCAAGAAAGAATCCATGTTTTATTTTAAATATGTTTCCGTTGATGGGAAGAATGAAAACTATCTTTTATGTAACCAATTTGTTTAAATATGGAATGTAATGCAAGTTTCCTGATCGAATTCTCTAAAACTCTAAACCTGAAAAGATCCTCAATGTGTAATCTTGTAATAACTCAAGATTATGTAATGTTTAAGGACGGGGCCTTATAGTTGGTATCAAAGGTCGGTTTAGATAACTTTAGAGGTTAGGGTATTCTCTAAGCATAAGTGATAGTACCATAATGGATTGGATTTGAGAAAGAGTCCTAGTTTTAGATAAAGTGAATGAGTAAATATATCTTAGTGGTTATCTCCCTCATTAGTACATGATAGTTATGTTGATATACTCACACTGAAATTTCTGTGTTTAGTGAATGGATGGATCTATCAGGCACTAAAGAGACAACAGGTTTGAAGGAAACTGTGGTGGTTCTATGATTAAGATACTAGATAAAATGGGGGATTCAATGAGGAAACTCGTGGTTGTTCTAAACCAACTATCAAGGAGTCATGATCAACCACTTGAACCTTGGTATCATCTTTAATGCATCATGTACAAGATGACCAATCGATGTGGATGTTCAGGTAATAATTATAAAGGTAACCATTAGTGTTTATATGATCCTTACTTTTGAGGTAATTATGTGTTACTATATGTTATGATGGAAGTGAAAGGCATGAGATAAAATTGAGGTTAAATTATGTTATGGTTATTTTTTATGATTTTATCTCTTTTGGGGAATGATTTTAGAATTATATAATTTTGGAAATAGGACAACACGTTGACCGTGCGACAACCCGTCGCGTCGGATGAAGCTGCGGGAATCGAACCCACAACCAAAGTGCAAATGGTATTTATCGCCTACCACTGGACTACGTGAAGTCCCTGGTTAGTTTGACCAATTCTTTTTAGTTAGATGATTTTATGAATTAAGAGTATGTTTATTTTGGGTTATTTATGAAAATGATTAACCTATCATGGAGGATATGTGATTAGGTTAATTACATTTCAATACGAGACTTTAGGAGCAACTGATGTTGTTTGGAGATAAATGTTACGATTTAACTTGGAAGACTATGTGACTAAATACTTAAAATATTTGGGTTTCAATCATAGATTGGTTTACATTGAATAATTTTATGGACAAATTGGTTATCGAATGGTCCTCATTGAACTTTGGGTTTTGTTGGACAAATTTTGGAGATTAAGCATAGATTTTCTTTTTAAAGGGTTATCCTTTTCAAGATTATCTGACCTTGTACTAACCTTTTTGGTTTTAGTTTTGGTTAGGGTTTGAAGACATGGGAAATTTATAGTTCTTTTTTTGTGGATTAGGTGCTCCTATAGAAGTTGTTTATATTACTCTTAATGCGAAAAAATCTTCCTAAATACTCTTCTTTTGGAGAAATTGTGAGTATGTGTAAGAAATCTAGTAAAAGTTGAAAGTAATCATGAAAAATAAATATGTTTCCTTATGTTTTAGTTAAGATCAAAAATAAATTCTTCAATAAAAAGTAACTTAAAACAAAAATGTTGTCTATTAAATTTTCCTACTGGGCAACCCAACACCGTTTAACCCATAACAAGTTTGTCATTTTCTTATTGTTAACTTTCTCCTAAACATGTTTTCTATCACTCTCCATCAGAAAATGACCCTACGTTTTCTCCTCCATGTCCATGTTTTTCTACATGGAATCCTAGTATGGGTTAACTCAGGTGACCTCTGTACTTATCATTCTTTATTTTAAAGTGATTGTTTTACCGACTCTTGTTTAGATATGGGATATTCAATGATGTTTCCGAGCCCAATTTTAAAATTGTGAGGATGCAATTCCCAAAAGGGGGGAAGGATGTAACACCCCAGGTAAATAAATAATACAAAATTTTTATATTTATCCATATTTGTGAATAAAATATTAATATGACTTTAAAGGGGACGCTATGCTCGATGGCGTACCCAACACGCAACAACGAGTTTCTTGGGAATCTTACGTTGCACTCTAATAATAAAATAATATTATTTTAAATGGTAGTTAACATCTAGCCGTTGTATTGGCGGGAATGGATAGATATAACTAAAATATGATTATATATGTTTTTAAATGTTTTTACATTTATCCAATAAAAGATAAAGGCTTAAAATACGGAAAGAATTCAATTTAACGCGTATATGCCTTAGTTTTCACTAAAGGTTCACTTATTAGCATTTGATGGTGATCCTTCATTAAATATAGTTTTGTTCACTCTTATACATTCTATTGGACCAAATAAAACTGTTCTTAGGAATCGGGACTTCAAAATTTACTTTGTGTATATTTTTGGTATCTTTCCGATAAAGTACATTTTTTTAATGAATAGTGTTAAATGTTGTATTTTAATTCAAAACCTATTTTTAATCTAATTTATTTATATGATTATATTAACTTTTTTATTGGTTTTAAAGTTAAATTAGAATATATTTTTACCATTAAATCCAATAGTGGTCTTTGGAATAAATTTCACTTTGAAATCAGACTTAAACTAGTGTCAATCTTTTGATACTTATTGTTTCATAAAAACACGCTATTTGCTCTGACAGTGGGAATTAATTATTAAATTAATTAATGTGACTTATATGTTTTGAATTTTGTAAAATAGACTTTATTTTTGAATTCGGAATATCAAATATAGCTTAGGGTGAATTTTTGGGATTTTTCTGAAAAACTTCAATTTTTTATGAATAGTGAAACCACTAAGTGGTACTTATAAAAACTGATTTTTCCGCTTAAATGAAATTTTTCCATATTTGTGTTTTGAATTTCAAAAATCCAACATACATGGTTTTCATTAAGAAGTAAAATGTGGTTCAATGGGATTAAAATAATTTTTTGGTGAATAGTAACTTATTAAGTTTTTAATCGCGATTAGTGGTAATTAGTGTAGTTTAAGGTAAAAATAATGTTTTAATAATATGATATGAGCTTGACACATGTCCTAACCTCATTGGATTTGTCATGGCCGACCAAGAAAACCCATGGGTCAACTTGGGGACCCATGGAGCCACTTTGGTTTGAAAATGACATAAATATCTTTTTATTTAATGTTACAGTAAAAATGACACAAACATGAGATGTTTTACTAAAACAATTTTTACATGGGGTTATACAAGTCATATTTTTTACTATAAATATTCATTGGAAAGATAATAAGCTTTCCTACATCATAGTATTTGTTTTTATAATTTTTAGACATGAAATAAATTAAATTATTTATGACATCATGATGATGCAGCGATGACCTCATTATTTAACAATTTAAATAAAATGGAAGGATAATGTAATATCTAAGACCTAAAAATGTCCAAAACCTATTAGATGAGTGGATTTCTAACCCTTATCACCTTATCCTCGAAATACATCAATGTGGGACCTTTAAAATCCCAAACGCTTTTGAAAATAATGTAACATTTTGTAACTTTACAAGAGTGCCCCTCCTCTCCTCTTATAAAAGGCTCCCACCTCTACCTCCTAACCCACACTCCCAAAGCCTTTGGCTCGTCCAAACCATGCCCATTTTTTCTCTCTACTTCCATATAATACTACTTGAAGCCTCACTTTGGGCAGAAGTCTTCCCAAGGAAGCCTTTGAGCTCAAACCATAGGGAGTTACCCGATTTTAAGGTAATGTCTTCACTTGTGTCCTTTTGTTTTATTTTTCTTCTACAACCCCCTAAACTCTTTTTATTCATTTATTTTGTAACAAATACAGTATATTAAATATACTAGGATGTTTTTATAAGAATTATTCTAGATACACTTACACACACCTACATCTAATGGTTAAAGAACATACTGTTTCCGTGGATGGCGAATTTCTGCCTCCCGAAACGATGATTGTTCAACATTCTTCTAACACCTTCAAAGGTGGCCATTAAGATGACACTATATTTATATATGATATCTAATATGATTATGTTTTATTTAATCTTCTGTATTTTTCATTTATGGCATACCTTTATGGTTTCCATTATGGGTTAACACGACATCTTCATTTAAGGAAGTGCAGACTACCGCCCACTCAAAGTGATTTGATTCGTTAATACCATATGTGGTACGTATAAAGGATATATTTAATGATATTATATATGATACCATAATGGAATTAAATTACTATTATGTATCATTATGTTTTAATTCCATTAAATATGAAATAGAAACGGAAGTAGCGTTCATGCGTACGTACGGCTTACCGTCTCCATGAACAGTACATTTCATTTCTTATCTCAAAATGTTATGTAATATTATAAGTACATATATATAATGGATATATATGTAATATATTACATCTAAATTATGGATATAATTCTGGAATTATAACATATATATATCTCTCTCATTTTGTTTTAATTCCATTAATATGACAAAAAATGAAAGTAGTGTTCATGCGTACGTACAGCCTACCGTCTCCACGAACGATGCTTTTCATTTTTTATCTCCAAATGATATGGAATAGTATAAAATGAATATTTACTGGATATATATGATATGTTAATCATTAATAATATTCTGTAAATTATTTACTTATAACTACATGAGCAATCTTTTTTCAAACAAGTTCATTTTTGACTCATATAACAAACATCGGCAAGAACGTCTGATATGAACTAACATTATTAAAAAATTATTATAACATTATAATATGTGATATGAACTGAATAATAATATCTAAAGGAGGTACTTAGGCAATTATTTATTGACCAAGGTTTATTATTCAGGAATATAAATAAACAAACAAGACAAGTTGGACTTAAGGTAAGGGATCCTACTCCTCTCTTTTTTTAAGTACACTCTTTTATGTCATTCCTTTTAAAGCTCATATTTCTTGTTATTGGGATGTTCTTTTATATTAATATTACTGTAATTTTTATGTTCATGTGATGAGAGACCCTATTCTCTCTAATCAGTCCATTTTGGGAGTTTTGAGTGGCGCTGTTAGGCTGCTGAATTTTCGTAAGAGATCTAACCTCTCTCTTTCATTTTAAGTACACTCCTTTATGTCACTTCCTTTAAGCTCCTATTTGTTATGTTGGGGGATGTTATTTTGTATTACACTTTCTGTAAACTTTATGTTGATATGATGAGAGACCCTATTTCCTCTCATCAATCCATTTTAGAAGTTTTAAGTGGCACCGCTAGGTTGCCGAGTTTTCGTAAGGGATTTATCATCTCACTTTTATTCCCATGAGATTTATGCTACATTTGAAACCATTTCCATTGAGTGGTGTATGTAATGCCCATTATTATACACATTTTGTAGTATAAAATAATTTCTGGGTATTCACATCTTCATTGTATGACCCTTCTTCCATGGGGTGTATTCTTCGAATGTTACCCAACTCGTTAAGGGGACCTTTCACCCACCTCTTTTTAAAAGACCTCTTTTGTTGGGTCTTTTAATTTACATATATTTATGTTGGGATATGTTCTAATATATCCTTATTGATGTAAATTATATGTACAAGTGATGAGATACCCTTTTTTATCTCTCATCAACTCATTTTGATGTGACACCGTTAGGCTGTCAAGGGAACTTCTTAACCCAATTTCGTTTTCTTTGGGTTCAACATGTAGTTATTGAATATGTCATCCTTTTAATATGTGTGAATGACCATTGATTATTTTACACTTAATATCCACTTATATTTTTTTTATTCGTTAGTCACACATAATTATGTAATTGATTTATCCTTAAACCAAGGATACCATTTTTGTAAGGGACTTCGTCTCAATCTCCATTCATTGAGACATATTTTATTTTATACACAACATTAATTTATACGGTGTATAACCCCCTTTTACTTTTACGTTTATCCAAAAGGAATCTTTTTTATTCAAATTGTTTTACAAAACAACAAAAGGGAATGTTTTTGTCGTACGTATGCGGCGACAACGACTTCTCCGCCGCCGTGACCATTATTTGAGTTTCGGCTTCTTCTATAAGCCATACATTATTTTTAAAATAAAAATAAATACTATGTTTTGCTTTTCTTTTATTTTGGTATTGAAAATGGTTTTCATAGTGTTTTTATATCAATGTTTTGTATTGATATCTTGTGATTGAAAGGTGGAAATGTTATGTTTCCTTTATGCATGTTTTATGTGATACGATTATGTTGAGGTTCTTGGGCATTATTATGAAGATGGGTGGTTCCGTGATAAACTAAGGGCGGGTGAGCCCGATATAGCTCTCCAATGCATTGGATTAAAAAAGGAGTGAAATGTTAAGGTTTCTCCTAGGAGATTTAGGGAATATACTGTGATGGGTATTCCAAACGTAACCAAGAGTGTTACTCCCTATGTAAGAATGTTATGAATGCCTCAAGTGACCATTTATGTCTTATGATTTCTATGATTTATTCCTGATTTGATGTGGTATGTTAAAGTTCCTATGTTTTATGGATAATGTATGATTTCATTCTTATGTATATATGAACTCATGTTTCCTTTCCATATTTTTATAACCCTTACTGAGCTTTTTATTCTCATCCCAAGTTTTTGAAATGTTTTTCACAGGTCAAGGGAAAGGTACATGATGTGATGATAGTGTCAAGTTTGTGTCAAGAAAGAATCCATGTTTTATTTTAAATATGTTTCCGTTGATGGGAAGAATAAATACTGTCTTTTATGTAACCAATTTGTTTAAATGTGGAATTTAATGCATGTTTCATGATCTAATTCTCTAAAACGCTAAACCTGAAATGATCCTCAATGTGTAATCTTATAATAACTCAAGATTAAGTAAGGTTTAAGGCTGGGGCATTATAATAAGGCCCCAACAATAATCGTTACATAATCTTGAATTAAGTTAACAATCAACATTGATGATATTTTATGGTTTAGTGAATTATGTAATTAGGTTAAATCTTATACAAAACAACTGAAATATTACAAGTAGACACTTCAACTCACTATCTATTTCCATCATAAAACAAAAAATCTTTTAAAATAGATATTTTGAGTTTCATTATTTTATCAACATGACATTTATTTGATCACATCCTTGACCCTATTCAAATTCAAGACCAATGAAAAACTTTTCAAAAAATGGGATTACCATAAAAATCTCAGTAAGGGATAAATAAAGAATGAAAAATATTATATTTTCAAAAAAACATGTAAACCATCAATACTATATCATAATGTAATCCCTTTAATGTTAATGATGTAGCAAAAACACTTCAAAAAATATAAGCTCATTGCTTACCCTTTTTTTAACCGAAATATTACCACAAATCCCATAGACAGAAACATATATCATTTAAAAGAAACTTGGGACATAAACATACTAAAATGGAATAACCATAAATTCATCTTCCAGACATATTAGTAAATGGAATTGCTATACAGACGACTCCTATAGCCAATTCATTGGAGTTTATAATGTGACCACCCATCCTTGGTTTATCATGGAACCACTCTTCATTTTTTTATAACATAATCACCCATCATTGGGTTTTCACATAACCACCCGTGAAATGTCCAAGTACCATTATGTAAAAATAACACCTAAAATATTTAAAATAGCAACATTTCACAAATTAAATTTCATTTGAAATCACAAGAAATCATTTAATAATTTTGAAATACTAAATTTATTTCGAAAACCATTTTTCAATTCCAAAATAGCCAAAATGGAAAAGTTGATTTTTTCCTTCTAAAAACATTAAGTCTTAGATAGTAATCCATATAATGATTACAACAGTAGATAGGTAATTGTCACCACATACATTAAAATCATTTATTTTGTCATTTAGTAAAACAATTTTTAGATAAAAGATTCTATTTAAATGAAAGAAAAGATGAAAGGGGTTTATTATATACAATGTAATAGCAGGAAGTGTATATCTTCAAAAAATACCTCAATGAAATGAGATCTAGACAATGTTCCTTACCTCGTTTCTGAATTGACTCGTTCGTTCTTTAGTTTCCTGAATAATAATCATATGTTAATTTATACTTGTTTCAGAACCATTTTCATGTTTTTAATTCCTTTTATATCACTTATTTATAAATTATAAAAATTACATAATTATTTAAGTTAATATCGGTTTTTTTGTCGATATTGGGTAGTTGAGTCGAAAATGATCATGTTATAATTTAAAATTGTTCATGTTGTCAAAAGGTAATTATCTCAATAATATTATTAATGATTTAAACATTATATATATCTAGAATATATGTATTTATAATAGTCCATAACATTTGTAGATAATAAATGAAATGTACTATTCATGGTGTTGGTAAGCCGTACGTACGCATGAACACTACATTCATTTATTTTCCATATTAATGAAATGAAAATAATATGATACGTAAGTATATTATCATTATAGAATAATATAATTTTTATATATGTTAAATATGTTCATTAATTCCATCATTTCTATGTTCCTTGTATTTCATGAATGTGTCATATCACTTTTACGAGGGTTGTAGTCTGCACTTCTTCTAATGAAATTATTGAATTTATACTACATGAAAAAAATAAATGTATTTTTAAATGATAATTACGTTATCATATAGATAAAAATAAATATCATATGTTTCATATATAATTTCAGTTTCATCATAATGGAAACAGTAAGAGGTAGTAGCAGAACATTGAACAATCATTGTTTCACGAGGCAGTAATTCACCATCCATAGAAAAAATGATTTCTATACCCTTTAGATGAAGGTTAGTATAAGTGTAGTTTGAATCATTATCATAAAAATAACATATTATACTGAAAATACTGGTTTTTTATATAAAACAATAATAAAAAGTGCATATAGAGTGTATAAAAAAAATAATTGAATCGAACTTTAGAGAATACATTACCTCAAATAGGGAAACTTCATGTGATTTGAGCCAAAGGGATTTCTTGAATTTCCTTTTGCATTGGGAATGGATTCAAAGAGGAAGGGAGGAATGATGGGATATTATTGGAGAAATTTTTTGGACAATAAAAGAGGCATGAGAGGTGTTAGTAATGGGTTAGAAGTGGTTTCCATTCATAAGAGGGATGAGGGGAACTTTAGGAATGTCTTGAAATATTTTTTTAAGATTATTTTATTTTTGAATTAAAAAAAAGAAAAGTAATATATTTTGAAGATAATATGATGATGGCTAGGAATAACTTCATTTAATGAGTTTTATACATGTTTAAGTAATAAAATTAACCTTACCTTTTATCTTTAACCCTTAGTAAAAAAAAGTTAACTTTTATTGTTTATTCTTGTATTTTCATAATATATGGATACTATAGTTACATTAAAAAAAGAGTAAAAAAATGGATCATTAATGAAATTTGTAACATTATTGATGTCAATTGTCCTAATCGTAGATTTTGGAGACTATTATATCATTTAGTAAAATATTATTTTTTCAAAAAACTCAATTATGTCAATTTTTAAAGTATTTATAACACAATTTTTAAAAAATATATATATAACAACTTGATTATTTTGAAAAAACGTCATTAATTAAAATATAACAAGTAATAATCATCCATTAAATTCTTCAATGCCATAAAATGTTTCAAAATAATTTAATTTTAATTTTTATTATCTCATTTATTTAAAACATTCATTAATAAAGAAATCACTACATAATCATTGTGTTATAAATAATTTTATTTATTTGATGATTAAATTCAATTTATAAATTACAATGATGTAGGAAATATTTTTAGCTTTCTAATGATTATTTATAGTAAAATATATTACTTATAATACTAAATATAAAAAATTATTTTAGTAAAAGATAAATGTTTATGTGTCATTTTTCATTACTTTAAATAGATTTTTTAAAATGGCATTTTCACATCCATGTTGCTCCATGGGGTCCTAATATTGACCCAAGTCTTCCCATGATCAGAAATATCTCACCAATAGGAGTAAGAAATGTGTTAGGGAAATTTAATATTACTATAATATTAATTTTTTACCCTTATTTACTATATTTACCATTTAACCATGGTAAATAAAAAATATACAAAAGATACTATATATAATTTCTAAAAAAAATGATAACTATTTACACAATTTGGACAACCAAATTCCAAGTATGGTATCCATTTTTTAAAATACAAAACACAAAAGTTCCATAAATAAAGTTAAAATTAAGTTCTGTTGGGAAAACAAAAAACATGTTTTTAAGAAATAATAACTATCAAAATATTGACATGTGTTTATTTCTAATTAAAAGGTGAAATTACCTATAATGACCAAAATTGAATTAAATGTTTAAAAAATAATTCAATTAAAATTTAAAATCAATTAAAAAGATAATATAACCATACAAATAAATAAGATGAAAAGACACTTTTGACTTAAAATGTAGTATTTTTCACTATTCACTAATAATGAACATTATCAAAAAAATACCCAAAAAATACCCAAAGTAAATTCTAATGTCCCTCTTATAATGAATATTTTTTATTTAAATGGGACATATAATAGTGAAAAAAAACTATATTTAAAAATTTTTCTCCATCAAAAGGCGGTAAAACTGCTTTTAAAAAAATTAGAGTATTTATGATTAAAATTGGATTTATTGTCTTTTTAAGCCTCTAAATTTTATTGGATAAACTTAAGAACATTTAATAAACATGTTTAAACAAAATATAGAATTTCGATTTATTCAAGCCAATACAATGACTATGTGTTATCTACCATTTAAAATAATAATATTTTTATTTTCTTTTCCATTATAACTCAACAATGTGTGAAACATTATATTCTAGAGATATCAGTTATTGTGTGTTGAGTATGATATCAAAAAAAACATCCCATTTAACAAAAAAATATATCATATTCATAAGTATTAATAGAAATCAAATGTATTATTTTATAAATTACAGGGATGTTACACAAGGATAGATATAGTGAATATATAATACATATATGTTATAACAAATCTACTGTAATAATGACATTGATATATATACATATATATACATATATTTATGTTTATTTGATTTTATTAGTATGCCAAATAATTAGAAATAACTTTCATTCGTATGTATGACTTATTGTCCCTATGAATGGAGTATTCTGTATCCAACTTATATATTATATAAGATATTATAATCACATATAATGTATATAAATGAAATTTATTTCCTTTTTTAAATTATTAAAATCATTATATAATAATTAAATACCAATGATATAAAAAATTAATGCAACTACAAATAATAAAAATAATATTACCCAAAGTGAAACCTTAACATATGATTGTTAACAAGAGTGGAATATTATGTCATAATAAAACAATATAGGTATTTAATACATTAATATGGTTCTATAAAGGTTGTGAAATATATTTATATAAATTATACATGTGGATTAAATGTGTTTGATGATAATCAAGACACGTGGTAAGGTGATTACATCTTAATTTTTATTCCCATGTGATACATTCTATATTCACAACTATATCATTTTGTGTGATGTAATGACTTATCATTATTGTATTCTATGTATAATATACTTAAATTTATGGTTTTTCAAATTTAATAAATTTCATTCATGGGGTTTATATTTTAAAATTTACAAAATCAGTAAAAATGTTTTGTATCAATTTTCTTCCTTTTAGACAGATATTTTGTTATACACCTAAAGTCTTTTTTTGATGTATATATACATCGATTTTACAAGTTCTATCATGAATCCCCTTTATTAATGATATTTAAAGATTCATTTAATTTCCTTTCTTACATGGATATTATGATCTCATGTTTACATGTTTTAAGAGATAACTCATATAATCTGAGAACTTTTCAAAAATGATTATGTTTAAGATTTTGTTGATAAATTCCTATGTTTTATCACTCAATAAATTAATGAATTTTATTATGCTATGGTTATTCATGATATATTTATGTAGTGGTTCCATTTTTTACTCTTTCATAAAAAAGATAGTTAAAAATGTTTTTTATGAAATATTGACTTTACCCTCTCTTCGGTTAGAAATTGTTTTTATATTAGAACCTTTTTTCAAAAAAGGGTTTCCAAGAATATTTCACTATTATTCCAGGATAATTAAATGAAAATTTTACACTTTTTTCATTTACCAATGTTTTCAATGGAATATTCTTGTCACTTTATAAACGAGGGTTTTTTATCCTTTTAACTATGGAACAAAATGTTCTTTTTACATGCTACGACATGTACTGATATATCCACCATGAATCCAATGAAGTGTTCAATCATGTTTAAAGGTTATATTTTTAAGAAACATTATATATATAATATTTTCATGAAAAATGGGTTTCATGACGTTTTCAAACATATTTTTTTAATTTTAATGTAATATAGTTTTCAAAACGTTTTCATGCATGATTTATATGTTATCAAGGAAAATGTATTCACAATGGGTTTCAACATTTATTTATATGTTTTCAATGTGACTTCAAGGAAAATTATTTTTAAACCATGTCTGTGGTATATTCATAAATATTCAAATATTTTTCATTTAAAATAGTTTTCAAAACCTTTTTGAGAAATATTTTTAATATGTCATATTATTTTCAAATAAATGATTTATCAAAACTTTTTCATGGTTTATATATATTTTTTCAAATTGTTTTGAATGAAAAAAAGATATTTTGGATGTTTTGGAGACAAAATTTTCATGGAAAAATGTTTTCAAATTATTTCAATTATTCTTTATATGTATAAATATAATTTCTATAAAACTATTTTAAAATGGTTTTATGTATTAAAATTCTATTTAAAAATAAAAAAGTATATTTAATTGTGGAACTGTTTTATAAGGATATTTCAAAAAAAAATCTATCTATGTAGAAATATGTTGATGTTACTCATTCATTTCTTGTAAATTATCTAATGGATCCAAACATATCATTTCTATTAATGGGTTATGCTTAATTTCATGGTCTTTATTAACATCACTTCTCTTTTATGGGGTTTATGTTTACAGAATCTTGTTCTCTTTCTTGGGTTTTTCGTTTATGAAATCAATTTAACTTTCATAGGTTTTAGGTTTATGAAAATCATTTCCATTTCATGGATTGTATGTTTATGAAATCCATTTATCATTCATTATTTTTTTTGGTGAAATAATTACGAACCTTGTATATTGTCTATGGGTTATGATAAGATTACATGTTCATAAAAATCATTTAATTTCATGGGTTCCAATATTATTGTTCATGATCATGTAGAACATGTATGAATTATTTCACTATGAGAGGGGTGAGACCTATATCTCCCTCCAATACCTTGGGTAGAGATTTATATCTCATGGGATAGACTAACATGGTCATGGGAGTAAATCATGACTACTAAAATGTACATGGGAGTAAACCATGAATATCAATATGGTATAAGGAGTGATGTTATTCTACTAATATGGACATGGTAGTGAAACCATGACTATAAAGAATGTATGAGAAGCGAACTCATGCTAATTATAAGGCAATATGAGTGAACCATGACTACCAAGTTGGTATGGTGAGTGAACCCATACTGTAAATATGGACATGGAAGTAATTACATGAATATTATGGAAATTATATTATATGTATTTGTGTGAGGAAACACACCATGTTTTATTCCATTGTTATGATTTCATGTAGTATGTTATTTATTTTCTTATTATTCATTTATTTTTCACGTCCATGATTGATTCCATGATTTAGATATATGATCATTGATATTCAATGTATAACCATCTACTTTCATGATCATGTTCTCATAGCCTAATGCTAATAATTATGCTTACATGTGTCCGTAATTTACCATTACTGAGCATTTGAGATCACTCTTTTATTGTGTTTCCTTTCCCAAAGTAATAAATAATTCTTTTATTAAGGAGTACTAAAGTTGGAGATATTTATGGATGATATAGAAGATCTTTCCACATGATTGGAGGGTTTTTTTCATGTTTCCAAAGTTGATAAACTATTATAGTCCTTGGGAAGGTATCATTGCAATGTATATAATATTCATATAAAATGTTGAAATATCATGTTATTTTAATCCTAGGTCTCTATATTTGGTATCAAATGTAGGTTTTATTAATCCATTAGAAAATAGGATGAGAAAATGTTAGTGACATCCCTAGGTATATTTCTAAGGATATTTCTAGGGATGTATCTAAGGATAAGTATAAGGATGAGTTAATGTTTAGGAAAATAACTAAATTTTTTGTAAAAGGTATAGTGATGGTTTCCTAGAAATACATCCGTTTATTAGTAAAAAAACAAAATGTGGTTCTGAAACTGATGTACCTTGGGGTAACAGCTCTGTAAAGATGTTTCAGGCAACTCTTGGGGGAATCTAGTACAAGAAAACAGGCCTTGATACGCACCTTGTTTGACACTCTTGGGGGATATACCTTGGAAACTCACAGACTCTCCATGAACCATCTTAAAGGATAATTATATAAATTTTCATTTAATAACCTAGGATTCACCTAGTGTGTCATAGATTGAGGAACATGTCATGATTTTTAAATTCTATAATTAAATCTTCTATTGACAATGTGGTTTTCTACTATGATAAGTAATGATCAAATTATAATTCAAATTTTAGTAAATTGTGGGAATATAAATGAAATACAATAATATTGAATGAAATGGATGATTTTATAATGAGAATTCATGTATGATGATCACAATAGTGACATATGTTATGATCATGACCAATCAGTTTTCAATGAGAAGGATTAACCAGGTTTACCCTAACCTACTATCACACTCAATAAGGATGATAAAGAAGGAGTTCACTGAGATTTTGTGAAAAATATAAAATATAGTAATTAATATTTAGTTTCCTTTATGTCAAGAGTGTGGAACGAACCACCTATATGATAGTAATAGAATAACATTAAGATTTTTTACTATAAAAAATAATGTCAAAAAACAAGTGAATGGATGGGAAAAGTGTTGTTTTCTGTTAATAAAGTGGATGAGAATATTGGCTTTCCTAATACATAATTAAAGTTTAATTATTTTAATGGTGTAATAAATTGATATTATGAATCTCAATTTCCAAATAAAAATGCTCTTGAAGAGGATGATCATGGTAGTGCAAGTAATGGATACACTATTAATGATGATGATACTACATATGAAATGTAAATGGATATAAGAATTGTGTAATAGGATGAGTTATCCTTGTTAATTACAAAGATATGATGTGTAATATGAATTATTTAACATACAATTGTTTTCCTAATTTTGTTTTTTTCTCAATATCTACATGTTAATGTTAAAATTTCTTAATAGACCCCTATACTATTTCAATGATTAAGTGATGTATTGAATAAGTGGTGGTTACCATTAATATGTCTTTTATGTTAAGATAATTATAAATTTAATATGTAAATTGGGCTAGGCTAGTTACCATGGATCTAAGTAAGGACTTTTTAATTGGTGGGTTATGCAATCATTTATGAAGTTTACATTTTTTTTGGATTTATTGAATATATCAAGTATACATTGGAATAAAGAATAATTCATGTTTTTTAACAGGATTTATGGTAAATAAGGTTATTTACATGAATCAATGGAATATATAATAATGTTATTAACATGTTAGAATGTTAAAAACAAGTGGTAATCCATGATATATGGGGAATAATTTTAATTTGGATTCCTAATATTATTTCAAATTCATTGGATTCCCTTATTTTTGAAGGGTTATAAGGTTTACCACTCATGAAAAAATTATGATAAACCATGGAGCAGGTATTTTTATATTCATATTTTACTAAAAACCATTGATAAATTGTTTTTTTTTAATAACCTTGTTATTAGTAATTCCATTGTATTTATTTTTGTAAATTATATTATTGTTGTTTTATAAAAGCACCTCATGTATATCGGGTGACCACCAATAATGTTCGGAAAGGTTACAGGTCATAAACCATTGACTAAAGGATGATCAGGGTTTCACAGCTATTACTAGCCAGCACAATGTACTAGTGGATGTATAATAACTTTTTAGGAATAAATATTTATGATAAACTAGTTTAATTAATTTTAATGTTAATTAATATCGATTTTGAAGATACAAATAGACTGACTTTTCATTCCTTTATGAACCTTATAATCTGTTAAAAGTGTATTTCACTTCTTCATTTATCAAATATAATTTTATGACATTTATTCTTTGAGGTAATGGATATATAAGAAATTTATCAAATCACAACCACAAAATGAATTTTTGTTTGTAGAAATATATGAAGAATTAATCAAAATTTAGATAGTGATAAAAAAATTATTCAATTATACATTAAATTTTGTTTAACCGATGGATTTTAAAATCAGGAAAAATTTAGGAATTTTAGATACTCCACTATTCATTTATTATTTTGTTTTTTGTTATTAATGACCTTAATAACTGCTTAAAAATATTTACCATTTTTCTCTAACTCCAACCATCACTCCAAACCATTGTTCTCCAATGTGGAAACCTAGTAATATGTTAATTTGGGTAACCGTTGTGGTTACAAAATTCCATTTTTTTGTGATGGTTTAGTATTCATTTTTAAGGATTTAGGTTTATATGATTGAAACATTCATGTAATAATCCACTGATAATGCACAAGAATTTAGATGTAGAAATTCATTTCAAGGGGGGTAGAACTTAAAACACCATTATTTTCTTATTTTTTCTAATTCATTTAACCTTTTTGATATTTTTCATTTCATGAAACACTAAAGATAGTTTATTTTATACTAAATTCCAGTACTTTCCTTCTTTTATTTTTAATACCATGTTAATCAAAGACTACATGAAATATAAACATTTCTTTCTTGACATGTATATCGAAGTTAGATGGCATTTTATGCAACAATGACATTCCTTGATGACTTCATTATCACACAAGTTAGAGGTTTACAAAACAATAATATGATAATAGAATATGATAATTTAATATAATAATATATAAAATTGATTTTAGATTATAGGTTATGAATATTATTAAATAATTTGTAAAAATATATGTTTTATAAAATATAATATTAATTCATATGTGACCAACTGATTATTAATGTATATTAAAAAAATTGAATATAAAAAAAATATAATTATGTTTAAAAATAATTTTTAATAAAATAATATAAATTTTTATTTATTAATTTCAATGAACTATATAAAAAATTCATTGCACATAGAACATTGACTTGGCACACATTACACACAATACCGAGTTTCTTTGAAAACATAATTTTATTATTATAATTATTTATAGGAGATAGTTATAAACATTCCCTTAAAACAAAGTAATATGAATATTATTAACTTATTATAAAATATTTATAATTTTTTTTATATAAATATAACATATTGAAAATGAAATATATAATTTTTAGTAAAGCCTTTATATGTTTACAAATTGTTATTTTATCAAAAGAACTACTTTACTTGTCTATCTTTGAAAACATTGTTAATTTATATTTATACCATTTTAAAATTTTAATTTTATAAAATAAACTTTATATTTGAATTTATAATGTTGAAATTATACTATTTAAATTTTTTTGGATTTTTATGAGAAGCATTATTTTTAGATGTATGTTGAAAACTATTGTGTTTTACTTAAAAACATCCTTTTTGTTTAAATAATTATTAATGATAAATTATATTTTAAAATTGTTGCAACGTCAAATTAGATAAATTATTCATATATTAGTAAAATTTATGTCAATATTTAAAATTTCACTTTGAAATTTAAAATATAAACATGACAACATTTGGAACATTTTACTACTTTAAAAAAATTTAATGTCACCTCATCTTCGAGAGTATAATTAATCGCAATTTCTCCACTAATATGAATTGAATTTATAAAAAATTACATAAACAATTTTAATCAGTATGATATTTATAGGAAAGTAAGTTCGACTTAATTTTTTTTACCAAAATAATTAGTAAAAGTCATTAAAATTAATCACAGTGATCAAGGTCAATTTCATCGTAATTAGAGACTAAATCATAATATTAAGAGCCCAAATGACCTATAAACATGTTTAATGCCCATTTAATATCCATATTTATTCAAAAAAAAATTATTGATTTATTTTGGATTTCAATGTCTTTTTTCAATTAAGGACAAGAGTACAAAAAACTTTTTTTCAAAAATTCCATTTCAGTCATTTCTCATCCCTATAAAAGTATAACACATATAAATCTTATTCACTCCTCTAAAACCCATTAATTATGTCCAATACCTTACAAATAAACTTCTATGAAATCCCCCCTTATTAATAGAATTATTTACTTGGGAATATTGTAATCCAAGGAATCCTTTTGGTTCAAACCAAAAGTAGTTACCCAATTAATATGCAATGTCTTATCTCAATTCATTTCTTTTATTTTCCTTCTCCATCCCCCCCCCAAATACCTTTATTATATTCTTATATAACAAAAATATTATCCCAAATATAGGTGCACATTTTTATGAAAATTATTTTACCTAAAATTACACACACCCCCATCCAATAGGTGGTGAACATACTTTTTCTATGTATGGTGAACTATTGCCTCACGAAACGATGATTGTTCATTTATCCATTAACACCCACAACACTAACCATTATGATAGAATCTATTTTTTTATATATTAAATTTATTAAGTCTTCAATAATTTTTATTCATTTTGTCAACACATATCTTTTTTACATTCAATTTTGTGTTAATAATATAACATTGTTTGTGGATGTGTGAACTACGACCCCCTCAAGGTGACATGATTCATTCATACACCACAAGGATTATATTAAGTATTGTTTTATTGAATATATAAGATATATATGAAAGAATAAATATAATATAACAATTATATATATAAATATACATATATATACATATATTTATTTTACTTTCATTCTATCAACATTATAATTAAACAAAAATAGTTTTCATGCATACATATGACCAACTGTCTCCTTGAACGGTGTATTCTATTTCATACTAATATATTATATAAATAAAAATTATACACGTATACTGTAAATAAATGATATTTATATAATTTTATACTTTCTGGAAATCATGATATTAAGTATAAACTCAAAAGATATAAAAAATGAAGACGCGTGCGAATAATAAATCAATTATTTCCCAAAGTGAAAATTTAACATATTATTTTTAACAATCAATTAATATATTTTATTAATAAATAATTATATGTTATTATATATAATAATATAGTTCTATAAAATTTCTTTTCATAATTCTTATTTACTTTATAAGTGGTTATAATGTATGCGATGAGAGTCAAGACAAAAGGTAAAAGAATTTCATCTCGCTTTTTTTTGTGTTAGATAGATGCTATGATTTACACTCTTTCCATGTGGTGGGTGTATGTAATACCCATGATTGTATTATATGTATATTATACCTAATGTATTATAATTAACATATCCTTTTTTATATCTTAATTCATTGGATTTATGTTTCAAAAGATTCCAAATCAATAAAAATGTTATGCCTTTATTTTCATTGTTTGAGATACATATTTTGGTATGCCCATTAACTGTTTTTTGTGGTGTATATACATTAATTTTAAATGTTCTACCATGAATATACTTCTTATCATTATATTTTAATCTTCAAAAAAAATTATTTTCTTATTTAGAGAGTATGATCCCATGTTACCAAGCTATATATGTATATTGAGACCATCCCATTGATTTTCGTGATTGTTTACATTTATCCTTAATTTTTTCAATTCTTATCATCCAACTAAAAATACATTCATAAATTTTCTTCTCATTGGGTTATTCATTCTATATTCATGTAGCGATACATTTTTTAATCATTTATAGATAATATAGTAGAGATTTTTTTTAATAAAAACCCACTTTTTCTCACTCTTCTACCACAAATCTATTTTTCTTCAAAACCATTCTTTCTAAAAAATGGATTTCAATAATATTATAAAAATATCCTATGATCGTGGAAATATATTTTTACCATTTTTTTTATTTAGCACTATTTTCAATGGAATCTTCTTGTCTCTTTCTGGATGAGGCAATTTTCTATCCTTTTTACATCCCAAAAGGAATTTTCTTTCAAGCTCATATTAAATGTATGGATTTATCCTCCTTCAATCCATTGATGTTTTTTTATATATAATAATTTTTTGTATGGAAATGGTTATAAATGATATTTTCATGGAAATGGTTTCCAAAACGTTTTCAAATTTTTTTTACATGTTTTAAAGGAAAATGGTTTTCAAAAATGTTTTCATATTATTTAATATGTTTATAATGAAAATGGATTTCGAAACATTTTCATGATTATTTTATATGTCTTCAATTTATTTTCAAGGAAAATGGATTTCAAAATGTTTTCATGATTTATCTATATTTTTTCAAATAATATTTAAGGAAAATAGGTTTCCAAAAATTTTAAGAAACTATTTATATATTTTCAATGTATTTTTAATGAAATTTTTTAAAAAACTATATCAATATTTCTTTATAAGATTTGAAATTATTTTCAAAGAAACAAATTTAAAAATGTTTTCCAGCTTATTCTCTATGATTTTAGGTGATGAGGTTTTCAAATGATTTTAAGCCTTCTTTATATAATTTAAAGGTATTTATATAAAAATTATTACAAAATTGTTTTATTTATGGAAAATAATTCATCAAATAAGAAAGAATATTTTCCCCAATAAATTTTTTAGAAATATTTTTCAAAATTATTTTCCATATACGATTACATCCATTGATGTCACTTATTTCATTAAGTAAACGATTTTATGTTTTTAATCAAATCCTTTCTTTGAATGGGTTATGCTAAATGGTGTGGCCTTTATGAATTATTTTTTTCATTACATGGTTTTATGTTTATGAAATCCATTTCTCTATCAAGGGATTTATATTTATTAAATCCAATTCTCTTTCATGAGTTATATATTTATGAAATATTTTTATTTGTCATGGGTTAAATATTTATAAAATCTATTTTACATTCACGAGTTATTCTTCCGAGGAAATAGTTATGAACCCTGTATCTTTTTCCATGGGTTATGATAATATTACATGTTTACAATACTGATTTCATTTGGAGTGTTATCATATAATTATTTGTGATCTTATGGAACACATATGTATGATTTATCTATAAGATGATAGGGACCTATATCTCTTTCCATTGCATTGGGTAATGATTTTTATCTTATGAGATAGACTATGGAGTTATTGAAAAAAAAATATGACTACTAAAATGGCCCGGGAGTGAACTATTATTACCAAGATGGAATGAGAAGAATACTCATGCTACTATGATGTCCATGAAAGTGAACCATGATTACCAAGATGGTATGAGGTGTGCACTAATGCTACTATGTTGGCTATGGGAGTGAATAATGACTACCAAGATGGCTTGATGGGTGATCATATTCTGCCAATATGGTCTTGGAAACAAGTCTTTTGCTAATATGGAAATCCTATTATATTATTTTTGTCGAAAACAATCCCTTGTTTTATACCTATGTAATTATTTTATATCTTATGGTTTGTTATTTCCTAATGATTCATTTTCTATGAACAACCATAATTTAAGCTATGATTCTTGTATATTCTTTTTTATATGATGGGTATGATCATCTATTTTCTGGATCATGTTCTCATACCCTTTAGCACATAATTTTTCATTACATGTCTCCCTTAAATACCCCTACTGAGCATTTGAGCTCACCCGTTTATTATGTTTCCATTCCCCAGGTTATGAAAAAAAGTTTCATGTATGAGTTTTAAAGGATGAGATCATTATGGGATATATTAAAGATCTTTTACAAAGAGAGACTATATTGTTTCCAAGATTCCAAAGACAGAAAACTATTATGGTACTCGGGGATGTATGTTTGCAATGATTAGAATATTCATCTAAAATGATGCAATATACAGGTGTACTATGCATGTGTCTCTATATTAAGTAAAAAATGGTTTATTTGAAATTTAGAGTCTAGAATATGAAATTTTTAGTGAGGTCCCTAGGTATATTTATAAGGATATGTGTATGGGTGTCTCTAAGGAAAAGAATAAGGATGAGTCAATGTTTTGGAAAATTTTCTGTAATTTTGTAAAGGGTAGAGTGAGTGGTTCCATAAAAAACATTTCCCTATATTGTTATTAAAAGTGGACATGGCTCGGGAACAAATGTACCTATGAGTAAAAACTCTAAAAATATGTTTCCGGAATGTATTCGTGTAATCGGGTACATGATAATGGGCCTTGATGAACATGTTTTCTGATAGTCCTAGAGGAATTTCATTGGAAATTCCAAAAATCTTCATGAACAAAAAAGAAGGATTTAGAAATATATTGGATATTAATAAACTATGACGACCCTAGGGTGTCATATATTAAGGAAGATGTCATTATTTAGATGTCCAACAATAAAATCGTTTAATAGATATATAGTTTTAAAAAATGATATGTTATTCTCTCATTATGCTTCTGGATTTATAAAATAGAGTGATTTGGAATGAATGTGATTAATATTGAATGTGGTGGATGCTTTTCTAATAAGAAGTCTAGTGGGATGATCACTGGAGTTAACGAAGTTTTGGTCTAGCCTAATCAGTTTTCAAGGAACGTGATTACGAACATGTTCCTTAACCAACTCTTAGAATCACCATGTAATGGAATGAAAGAGTTTACTAAGAGTTATGATAATGGATACTCTTGAAGAATGTATATTTATTTCATTTATGTCAATAATGTGGAAAGAATTACCTAAATGAATATCTTAAAAGAATGAGAATATGTTTTTACTATGTAAATTTCTAAAAAAAAAGTGACTAAATGGAAAATTGAAGAGTTATGTTGATGGAATGGATGGTAATATCATCCTCAAAAATAAATCATTGATGGTTAAGTGTTTTAAATCTGGAAGAAATGGTCATTATTTAACTCAATTTACTAAGAGGAATTATACTAATGTGGATCATCAAGGTGGTGTTGGTAATGGTTGCATTTTTTTATTATGATGATATTAAGGATGAATTTAAAATGGAAAAAGGGAATATGTAATAGGATGAGGTAAAAATTTTATTTTTATATGTGTAAAGTGTAATAATCAATGTTTATTTGTATTTTGTTTCAAAAAAATATGATATTTGAATGATAAAATATACATTGATTGTTCTATATATGTTTTTCGCCCAGTATTTACATGTTTATGTTTAATCATCCGGATGGACTGGTTGAGTTATTTAATGACATGTTAATTTTTTCATTAACGAAAGTAAACCCTTAATATGTTATTTAGTGTTTGATAATATGGTTATGAATAAGTAAATTTTTCATTAATAGTTACAAATAAATAATTTATATACTTGTTAATATATGGATTATTCTATCATTGATGATGTTCATAGTTTTTTTGGATTGAATTGGTATATCCAGTATAATTTGGAATAAGGATTAATAAATGTTTTCCAAAATTATTTATTATAATTAAAGTTATTAACTTGTTCTGAGGGAATATATGTTATGTTAATTAACATGTTTGGATTGTGGAAAATAAGTTGTACTTTTTCTTATTTGGGATATCAACGTGAAGATGGTTTTATGACATTATTTCTTAAAAATTGGATTTCCATCATTGGTGTAACGCCCCGACCCTAGTTACCCAGAGTCAGTGAATTATTACATAACATTGGCATTATCACAATAGATCAAGTCTCGAAAGGCTGATTTGTTTAGTATCCTTGGAATCACTTGACACATTATAAAGTTTACATTACATATTAAAGTGAAAAACTACCATAACAACTTGTCTCCATATAGCACACTCATATTCCTTCATACTATCCCTACTGTTCATTCATAAAATACTTCTTCACATCCTAGGAAAAATAATACATAGAAAGGGGTGAGCTCAGATTTCCGGTAAGGATAAAAATATAGCGGAAACATTCATAAGTAAGCATAAACATTAATGGTAATGTATAATAAAACAAAATCCTTTTAAAATTGAACTTCTGCATAATATGAAAGAAATATAATAAAATAATTCCATTTACTTATTCACATGGATATTCTACTAATCGAATAATCACATGCAATATCAGTAAGAACTTTCATAATGGTGGAATGCATAGTGCTAGAATATCATAACCACATAGTCAATGCCTTGTCCCAAGAATACAAAAATGATTTTGTCAAGGCCTTCTTCCAAGACACTAGTTTGTCAAATGAGACCTACTGATGCATCGAGGAGCTATAGCAGACTCCACCCATCACTTACTAAGTCCAATAAATTCCTCATATTAATAGGTTTAAACATAACATAAACATTCATAATAAAAATAGAATATGAAATGTCAATAACATCTCTATAAACCGTGAATGGTATAAAAATAACACAACTACAATTAAAATATCACAAAAACCTTCACTACAATATGGATGTTTTGTATCATAATAAATCAACTTCAAATAAGCTTAAAATCCATCAATGGATGTTGACATTGATGAAATAAAAACTATTTGAATGAAATATCTCATTTTTTGAAATCATTTTAAAGTCACATAATTGTAAAAGAAAAAATTTACATTGAAAATATTCATATAAGTTGTTAAGATAAGATTATATGATTTTATAATGGCGGTAAATAGCCACACCCACCGTATAAGTTAAAAAAGACATTCTTACCTTAATTTTGTTGAAATTGTTAAAAAGGACCTTGTTTGGAAAATGACAGAAATATTCCTTTCAAACCATTTTATAAAAAGTCAAAAAAGTGTATAAATTACTTTAATACATATTCTAGTAATGAGTAAAAATGTTTTGGGATAGATTTTTATGAAACATGGATGTGGATGACAAAGAGGTCCCTGTAGATAATTACGTATAAACAACCTCGGATAATGAAGAGATTGTGAAATTAACCCTTTCCGTGTAAATTTCCTTGGTCAAGGGAAGGTTAAGATCTTATATAATGGTTAAATAATTTTTATTAAATTATAAAATAATCATATACATTAATATGATATCATATATGATCTTTTAACATTGATTTGTTAATAATATCTTTGTATTATCCTCGTTTTTGGTGTTAACCGATTCATTTTCCTTTATATGATTTGATATGTAAGTTGTGTTTTCTATGGATAGGTTTTATCTTATTCATATAAATAATTATATAAGTCCTTAAACATTATTTTTAACCATTTAATGTAAAATATTATTGAATGGATATGATGGGGAATGAATCTCATCGCATTCGGTGAGACGGTAGTCCATACGTATGCACGAGTGACAATGTCATTCATTTGATATTAAAATATTATATAATTCGATATTATATCATATATACTAAATAATTATAATTTTATATTTATTATTTACTTTAATTACAAATCAATATCATACCCATCCATATAATAATGTTTTGAATAACAATTACACCACAACGTGGAGACGGTAAGCCGTACGTACACACGTGTGGTGACATGTCATTCAAAGAATTGATAGAATACTGAATATGGTTGTACCATATTTATAATAACATAACTTAATATAGAAGATAGTGGAATAATTATATTAGAATGGAAATATAAAGGAATGAAGAAGTGGATGATGAGAGGAACTTGAAAGAGGGTGGTTAAAACATTATTTTTTCTTCGGGTTCTTAATTTTGATTTGATCAAAATGGATCCATAGGTTGGCTTTATGATCAAACTAAGGCCTCTAGGTTGAATTGAGGATAGCCGAGAGGATATTTGGGCAGGGTTTGGATGAACCAAAAGGCTCTGAAGGTATTAATTTGAGAGTAGGGGAGTGCCCTTTTATAAGAGGGGTAAGGGGCACCTTAGGAAAAATATAAAATATTATTTTATAAAAAATTCATATTCGGTTAACAATGGCTCCAAAGTGACTTATTTTAAGTCTAAGGTGGGGATGGGTCGAAATATACTCACCCAATAGATTTTACATAGGTTTGGATCACTATATTAACCTTATCATTTATATTTAACTCTTAGTTAAATAGTTGGACCTTTACCATGTCTCTTTCTATTTTTACATTATATGGTTAATAAACATACTATAAAAAGCAAAGTGAAACCAAAGTGATTCATTATAGATATATATAACCTTATCTACATCATTTTTATATTCATTAGATTTTTAGGAATAGAATATCAATTAATAATATAATGTTTGTTTTAAATACTCTTTTATGTCAATATTGACACTATTTTTTATTATGTTTTTTCTAAATTTATAACAGCATTATTAATTAGAAAAAAATTCATCTAACTGAACCTAATATTTTATATTAACTTATAAAATTAGTTTAATATATAAAAAGTCTGAGAAGACATTTATTTTAATATTTATAATATCAATAATTTTAAAATTTCATTAATTAGGTAATTACTGCATCACTATTATGTCATAAATAAATTAAAATATTTAAGGTCTAAAAATTATAAATAAAATATCATTATGTAGGAAAGATTTATATCTTTCTAATGAATATTTATAATCTAATTTATCTTATGTGTAACCCTATATTAAATTTTTTTTTGTTATTTAAATTTGATTTCATCTCTTTTAACTCATCTTTGAATTAGATAATAATAAATGTCCTAATCTACTCCAAGTGGACCAAAGAGGATCATATTTTATTCCTATGGTTGTTTTAGGTCGAATTAAAATTATCCAATATAATTAGGACATGTGTTATGGTAATAATAATAACATTTTTACCTTTAATTACCCTATTTACTTTTAACCGTGCTAAATAAAAGTAAAAAATTACTATTCACCAAAAATTATTTTTATCTTATTGAACCACATTTTACTCCTTGATATTAACAGTTTCTCTTGAATTTTCGAAATTCCACTCATAGAAGTGGTAAAATTATGTTTTATGTGAATTTTCAAATTCTCCTTGGATGTGGGAAAAAGACGGTGAAAAGTTCAATAATATTTTTATATATCAAAAAATATTATAAATTGACTCCAATGAATTACATTAATATTATACATTAATTATGTATCTATTCTAACCTAAAATAAATTTATTTAAAATAAATAATTATTTAAATAAAAATTCTGTTTTAAACTATAACTTAGTGTTTTTCACTATTCATCAAAAATTGATAGTTTTCAGAAAAATACTAAAAATTCACCCTAAGATAATTTTGATATTCCAAATCTAAAAATAAAGTCCATTTAGAAAGATAAAATTTATACAATTTCAAAAACTGGGTATTACTATTCATAATGATTAGTTTGATTGGTTGTGGTGTGTTAGAACCCGATGTTACGTACAACACATGCTACTGTATTATTCAAAGGGAAACATATCATGGAAGCTTGTGGTGTTACATTCTACCCTCCTTCAAATAGATGCATCCTCGAAATTTCTAAAATATTACTACATAAAAAGACTCAGGAGGTTCTTCATCATAAGTTCCTAGGGTTCCCACGTTACATCTTCAATCTTAGGGTTTCTCCATAGAACTTTTACCAGACGAGTCGTCCAGTTTCTCAACACCTGTTCTCTAGTATCAAGAATCATGATGGGATCTTCGAAATTAGATAGATCACATTCCAGTTCTACTTCCCTATAGTTGAGTACAGGCATTGGGTTAGGCATGTTTTTTCTCAACAGTGATACGTGGAAAACATCATGAACTTTGGATTGACTTGGTGGAATTTCCAAATGGTAAGCTACAAACCCAATTCGTTTTATAATTTAGAAAGGTACTATGTACCTGCGACTCAATTTACCTTTGTTACCGAATCATATAACTCCCTTCCATGGAGATACCTTCAATAAAACATGATCACCTACCTGAAATTCCAAATCCTTCTTTTGATTATCGGCATTTCTCTTCTGCCTACTTTGAGGTGCTTTGATGTGGTTTTAGATTACCTTCACATTTTCCATTGTTGCTTCAACCTGTTCTGCGCCTACATGTTTTATTTCACCAACATCATCCCAATAGGTTGGTTTGCAACATCTCAATCCGTATAACGCATTATTTGGGGCCATCCGAATACATGAATGGAAGCTATTGTTATAGTAAAATTCCACCAAAGGTAGATATTTATCCCACATACACTGAAACTATGGTGATCAAGATCTCATCATGTCTTCTAAGGATTGAATAGTCTATTTTAATTTTCCATCAATTTGTGGGTGGTAAGTAGTTCTCAAAAGAAGTTCAGTAT
Source organism: Viscum album (assembly GCA_963277665.1). NCBI lineage: Eukaryota > Viridiplantae > Streptophyta > Magnoliopsida > Santalales > Viscaceae > Viscum > Viscum album. The sequence continues at coordinate 410,040,957 of OY728133.1, forward strand.
CCTGGGATTTCTGAACAGTTTTCCATAATCTTGAAGTAAAATTGAGATCATGATCAAAAAAATCAATAGTGGTACGCCATGAAGCCTCACAACTTCATTAATATATTTTCTTGCTAAACATTCAAGTGGAAGATCTTCTCTTATATCTGGTAAATGTGCTAACTTGTTAAGACGATCAACAATGAAACATTTTTCATTGTTCCTTCTAGGATTCTTTGGTAGCCCCATGACAATGTCCATCGTAATATTATCACATTTTCACTCAGGCCTGGGAAGAGGTTGCATGACTCCTCCTGGTTGTTGCCTTCCAGCATTCACTTGTTGAAAAACCATACATATTGACACAAAATCAGCAATCTCCCGCTTCATTTTGTCTCACAAGAAATGTTCCTTCAAATCCCTATATATTTTGGTGCTACCAGGGTTTATAGAGAAATTGAAACTATGAGCATCATCTAACAATTCACTTTTTAGATCAGGTATATTAGGAACACAAAGTCTCTTCCCAAATTTTGAAATTCCTTCTTCATGCACATAGTCACTCAATCTCCCATCATTCACAGCTTTAATATTCTTTTGAAATTATTCATCATCGGTCTGAGAACTCTCAATCCTTTCTAGTAAAGATGTTTTAGCCGCCATTTGAAAAATTATCAATGTTTCACCTTCCATGGCAATTCCTATATCCAACTTTACTAGATCCATGACAATTGGATCCCTTTCAACACTCATTTTGTTCAAAACTCCTTGATCCTTTCTGCTCAAAGTATTTACCACCTTATTTTCCTTCCCTGGGTGGTAGTATATCATGAAATCATAATCCATGATTAGTTCAAGCAATCGCCTTTGCCTCATGTTGAGTTCTTTTTGTGAGAAATTATACATCAAACTCTTGTGATCAGTATATATCATAAAATTTTCACAATAGATATAATGTCTCCATATCATAAAAGCAAATATTATAGTAGATAACTCAAGATCATGAGTAGGATAGTTTTTCTCATGAATTTTCAGTTGTCGTGATGCATCTCCAATAACCCTATCATTCTTTATAAGGACACGACCAAGACCTTTCTTTGATGCATCACTATAAATAACAAACCCATCATTCCCTGATGGTAGAGTCAAGATAAGATCATTGAATAATCTTCTCTTCAATTCTTTGAAACCCTTATCAAACAATTTTGTCCAAACAAAATTAACCCTTTTTGTGCGAGCTTTGTTAATGGGTTAGCTAATCGGGCAAAATTCTAGACGAAATGTCAATAATAACCTGCTAGAATAATAAAACTACGTACCTTAGTTATACTCATCAGTGTTGTCCATTGTTGGATTGCTCATGTCTTAAACAGATCAATGGAGATTCCATCCATAGAGACAATATGGCCAAAAAATAAAATCTCTGAAAGCCAAAATTCACACATTCTAAACATCCCATATAATTCATGTCTTCTAAGAGTCTTCAGGATATTCTAAATTTATTTTCATGATCTTCATAGATTTTTATGTATACCAATATATCGTCAATAAATACCACTATAAAATCATTAAGGTATTCCTTTAAAACTTTGTTCATTAGATCCATGAATACAGAGGGTGCATTTGTTAATCCAAAAGGCATTACTATATACTCAGAATTCCCATACTTGGTTCAAAATTCTGTCTTTGGAATGCCTTCCTTATTCACACACAACTAATGGTATCCAGATCAAAGGTCAATCTTTGAAAAGTATTGAGCTCCATGCAGCTGGTCAAAAAAATCATGAATGTGAGCTAGGGGATACTTTTTCGTTATTGTTCTAGAATTGATCTCCTTGTAGATAATACACAACCTCATAGATCCATCTTTCTTCTAAACAAAAATAATAGGGGATCCCCATGGTGAAAACTAGGGAGATAAATCCCTTATTACTCAATTCCTCTAGTTGTTTCTTCAATTCCACTAATTCCACAGTGGATATTTTATAAGGGGTCATCGATATGGGCCTTGATCCAGGAATTAAATCAATGGAAAATCTATTTCTCATTCTTGAGGATGTCTAGGTAAATATTTTGGAAACACATCAAAATATTCTTTCACAATAGTTACATACTCTATTTTAACATTCCTTTACTCACCCATAGTTATTTCATTCTCTTTTCCATCAATAATTTAATTTAGTTGAGCTACTGGGGTTGGATCTAGATAAGAATTAGGCGGTGATGATTCTGCTCTAAAGAGAAGACGTTCTTTATCATCGTCATCAAAAATAATAACCTCCTTATTCTTATAATAAATTTTTTCATCATGGTCCGAAAGCCAATCCTTACCAAGGATTATATCAAATTCATTCATGGGTATAATGATGATATCATTAGATAATGAACATTTATTTTCTCTAATGCGGACTGATTTACAAAACATTGTTGCAATGATACTTCACTTAGGAGTTCCAACATACAACTCCCTTGTTAAATCAAACTATAAATATCTATTTTTATTAGAAAACTGGGAAGATATGAAACAATGCGATGATCCAGAATCAAATAATGCATTTCCAAAACATGAGGAAACCATTAAATTACCTACCACCACGTCTTTCAGAGATTCTACCTTTGCAGTAGTGATAGCATAATCATGGCCTTGATCCCCTGGACTTTTCCGAGGTAAGTTCCCATGACACTTAAGACATTAATTTTCATAATGTCCCATCGTTCTGCAGTTGTAGCATTTAACATCGGTACCTTCTTTTTTCCCCTTACAGTCATGAGCATGGTGGCCGTTTTCACACCACTTATAACAGACTCTCATTCCTTTCAAGCATGTACAGTGGTGTTTATTCCCACATTTACTGAAGGATGGATATTCAACATTCCCCTTCATCCCCTTATTTCCATTCCCAAAGTCATCAACAGATCTCTTCTTCTCTTTCTCTACTTTATAGTCATAAGGAAAATAGAATTATTTTTCTGTCATGATAGCACATGAGACAATATCTTTGTATGACGAGAAGGACTGTGAGACTAAAGATTAATGGAGAAATGGTTTTATCCCATCAAAAAAATGATCAATATTACTCCTTCGGTTACGTACATAATCTGCTGAATGCCTCTCTATCTTTGTAATGTTAGCCTCATACTTTGCGATATTCTCATCCTCCTTTTGTCTCATACTCAGAAATTTCCTTTCCATATCTACTCGATGGTCATGAAGAAAGTATTTTTATATGGAAATCTCTTTGAACTACGTCTATTCTATATTTGATACATCACCATATTCCTTCGTGTTTTGAATCAATTACCACCATGGATCAGCATCTCAAGTGAGGCAGTAAAGTACAATGATAACATTTTCCCTTTCACTACTCCCCAAGGCATGGAATATTTTCTCTAAGTAATTTATCCATTTCTCAGCTACTAGTGTATTTTTACCCCCATTGAATGTTGGTGTTTGTTTCCTTGTGAAGAGATATAACATTGATCTTCCACACTATGGATCAGGGTGCTCCATATGGGTAAAGTTATTATTCATAACCTGAGTGAGTTGTCCCAGTACGGTGATTAGCTGATCATCACCCGTTGCATCACCAACTCCAATATAATTATCATGAGCGAGAGGGAAATACCTAAATGGAGTGTGTGCATTAATATGGTTTCAATTCCTTCCACTATGACCCATTTCTGAACAATTGCATAAACTAGATCAATTTATGAATCAAAATACATAATTCCAAACTTTTAAAAAAACTTAACATAAATTGAACCGTTTATGGATATAATCCATAATCAAAAAAATAATTCTTTGAGGAATTATATACTCATAAACTGTTCAAAATGGTTTGTAAAAAATTGATAATTATCCTAAGCATATCCCCCAGAAGTTTCATAACCAAGAGTGTTGTATGGCCCGTTGTCGTGCCCCAGTTCCAGTTCGAGTCTAGCTCGAATCGGTGTTTTCGGGTTTTACCCATAGGTACATCTGTGCCAGATCTGCCTCTACCTGCTCGTATCCAGACAGGGATGTATTTCTCAGATAACTCAAAAAATCTCTACAATACCAAAATTCTAGTTAGTTCTTCTATACTAATCCTGAAAGTCCATTCTTGGTCTATGTTCTCTAATCAGAGTTAATTCATAATCTAGTTTCCATGGTTTTTTACTAAACCTCCCTCAGATACCAAATGTAACGCCCTAACCCTAGTTACCGAGAGTCGGTGTATTATTACATAACATTGGCATGATCACAAAAGATCAAGTCTCAAAAGAAATATTAGTTTAGTATCCTTGGAATCACTAGAAACATTCATAAAGTTTACATTACATATTAAAGTGAGAAACTACAACATCATCTTCTCTCCATATACCACACTCATATCCCCTCACACTATCCCTGTAGGTCATTCATAAAATACTTTTTCACAGAAAGGGTTGATCTTAGATGCCCAGTAAGGATACAAATATAGCAGAAACTTTCATAAATAAGCCTAATTATTTAAGGAAATGTATAACTAGAACAAAAGCCTTTTATACTAGAACTTCAGCATAATATGGCAGAATTAAAATGAAATATTTCCAATTACTTATTCACATGGATAATCTATTAATCGAAGAATCACATGAAATATCAGTAACCACTTTCATAATTATGGAATGCATAATGCCAGACTAACATAACCACATAGTCAAGGCCTTGTTCCAAAAGTACAAATAATATTTTGTCAATGCCTTGTTCTAGTCAACTATTTTGACTAATGATACCTACTGATGCATCGAGGAGCTATATCAGGCTCCACCTGTCACTTAGTAAGTCCAATGCATTCCTCATATGAATAGGTTTAAACATAACATAAACATTTGTAATAAAACTAGCATACTAAATATCAATACATTCTCTATAAACCATGAATTGTATAAAAATAACACTTCCACAGTTAAACGATCACAAAACCTTCAATACAATATGGACGTTTTGTATCATTATAAATCAACTTCAAATAAGCTTAAAATACATCAATGAATGTTGACATAGAGGAAAAAAACTATTTTAGAGAAATATCTCTTCTTTGAAATCATTTAAAACTCACATTATTGTAAAAGAAAACATTTACTTTGAAAAAATTATTATAAGCTTGTAAGGGAAGATTAGACGATTTTATAATGGCAGAAAATAGCCACACCCACCGTATAAGTTAAAAAAGACATTATTAGCTTCATTTTGTCGAAAAGGTTAAAAAAGACCTTGTTTGGAAAACGGCGGAAATATTCCCTTCAAAACATTTTATAAAAAGTCAAACAAGGGTATAAATGTCATTAAACCATATTCTAGTAAATAGTAAAAATGATTTCTAATATATTTTTATTGAAACATGGATGCAGATGATAAAGAGGTCCTAGTATATTATTACATATAACAACCTCGGATAATGAAGAGATTGTGAAATTAACCCTTAAATTGTACATTTCCTTGGTTGAGGGTAGGTTAACCTCATGTATAAATGTGAAATAATTTTTATTAAATTATAAAATAATCATATACATTAATATGATATCATATATGATCTTTTAACATTTCTTTATTAATAATATCTTTGTATTATCATTGTTTTGGGTGTTAACTGATTCATTTTCCTTTATATGATTTGTTACGTAAGCCGTGTTTGTTATGAATGGTTGTATCTTATTCATATCCAGAATGATATTATGTCTTTAAAAATTATTTTTAACCATTAAATGTAAATTATTCTTGAATGGATATGATGGTGAATGAATCTCATCGCGTTCGTGGAGACGGTAGTCCGTACAAACGCACAAGCAACATTATCATTATTCTGATATTAAAATCATATATAATTGTATATTATATCATATATACATAACCATTATAATTTTATATTTATTATTTACTTCAATTACACATTATTATCATACCAATCAAAATAATAATGTTTTTAATTACAATTACACAACGACGGGGAGATGGTAAGCAGTACGTATGCACGTATGGTGACATGTCATTCAAAGGATGGTTAGAATATTTAATATAGTTGTAACATATTTATAATAACATCATAGTATATAGAAGATACTGGAATTATTATTTTATAATGGAAATATCAACGAAATAATAAGTGGTTGAAGAAAGGAACATGAAAGAGGGTTGTGAAAACATTACTTCTTCTTCGGGTTCTTCCTTTTGATTTGATCAAAAGGGATCCCTAGGTTGGCTTTATGATCAAACTAAGTCCTCTAGGTTTAAGTGAGGGAAGTTGATATGATATTTGGGAAGGGTTTGGCAGAACCAAAAGGATTTGATGGTATGAATTTGAGAGTAGGGGGAGTTCCCTTTTATAAGAGGTGTTAGGGGAACCTTAGAAAAAACACAACATATTATTTTATAATAAATTCATATTTGGTTTATAATTGCTCCAAAGTGACTTATTTAGAGGCTAAGGTGACGACGAGTAGAAATACACTCAACCAGTATATTTTAGATAGGTTGGGGTAACTATATTCACCTTATCATTTATATTTAACTCTTAGTTAAATAGTTTGACATTTACCATGTATCTTTGTATTTTTATATTATATGGTTAATAAACATACAATAACATGTAAATAGAACCCAAAGTGGTTCATTATTAATATATATAACCATATATAAGTAATTTGGATGAACCATAGATTTTTAGTAAATAATATCAATTATTAATATAATATTTGTTTTAAATACTCCTTTATGTCAATTTTGACACTATTTGGTATTTTGTTTTTTCTTAATTTATAAGAGCATTATTAATTCAAAAAAAATTGATCTAAATAACTATAATATGTTATATTAACTTATGAAATTATTTGAATTTATAAAAAGTATTAAATTAAATTTATATTTATATTTATAATATCAATTAGTTTAATATTTCATTAATTAGGTAATTACTACATCACCATTTTGTCATAAATAAATTAAATTATTTAATGTCTAAAAATTAAAAATAAAATATCATTATGTTTGATATATTTTTATCTTTCTAATGAATATTTATAATCTAATTTATCTTATGTATAACACAATATTAAAAATGTTTTAGTTATTTAACTTTGATTTTCTCTCTTTTAACTCTTTTTTGAATTAAATAATAATAAATGTCCTAATCTAGTCCAAGTTAACCAAATAGGTTCATATTTTATTACTAAGTTAGTTTTTGGTCGAATTATACTTATCCAATACAATTAGGTCATGTTTAAGGGTAATAATTAAATTATTTTTACCCTTAATTAACCTATTTACTTTTAACCATGGTAAGTAAAAGTAAAAAGTTACTGTACAACAAAAATTATTTTTATCATATTGAACGACATTTTTACTCCTTAATATAAACCATGTCTCTCATATTTTCAAAATTCCACTCACAAAAGTGGTAAAATTATGTTTTATGTGAATTTGCAAATTGTCCTAGGATATAGGTAAAAGACGGTGAAAAGTTCAATAAATTTTTTACATATCTAAAATTATTATGAACTAACTATAATGAATTACATAGAACATATATAGGTATTATATATCTATTCTGAACTAAAATAAATTTAAATAAATTAAATAATTATTTGAATAAATATTCGGTTTTAAACTATTACTTAGTGTTTTTCTCTATTCATCAAAAATTGAATGTTTTCAGAAAAATACCAAAAATTTACACTAAGCTAATTTCAATATTCAGTATCCATAAATGAACTCCATTTTGAAAGAAAATATTTATAAAATTTCAAAAAGTGGGTATTACAATTCATAACGACTAGTTTGATTGGTTGTGGTGTGTTAGAACTCAAAGTTGTGTATAACACACACTACAGTATTATTCAAAGAGAAAAGTACCATGGAAGCTTGGGGTGTTACAATTTGGATGGTTTATAAGTTTATCGATTCATAAAAAATGTATGTTAAACTTTGGAGGAGTTATTTAATTATTATGATTGTATGAAAAACATTGGATAAAAAGTTATACATTGATTTACATTATTTCCATGATTTACATCAAAATTATGTTTGAAAATATATTAGTGTAGATTTAAAATTGGACATCATGTCTGTTGAGTGACAACAAATCATGTACGGTAATGCTATGGGTCTTGAACAGATTTCTTAATGATGGTAAGGGTTTCACGCCTACCACTAGTCTACGTGATGTCTTGGTTAATGGAAAATTAATTTTTAGGAAATAAATATTTATGATGAATCAGTATAGTTACTTTTTATGTTTTTACATATTTATTTTTGAAGAGACAAATAGTTAGAAATTTTATTCAGTTATGGTCTTTAAGATTTGATAAAGGTGTATTTTAGTGATTTATGAATCAATGATAATATTTAGACATTAATTACATGAGGTAATGGATGTTTTATAAATTATTAAATCATAACCAATTAATGTAATTATTATTACTGATATTTAACAAAAATTACTCAAGGATATTATTGTCTTAAAAAATTAATATATCCTAATACCTTAAATTTTGTTGAACAATTTGATTTTAAAGTCATAATAGATTTGTGATAATGAAACCCTCAATTTTTGATTAAAAATTCAATTGCTTTTAATTGATGACCACAATCACTCTTTATAAATACTTTTGATTTCCCTCTAGGTCTTATAGTAACTCCCAACCTATGATATCCTTTGTGGAAACTGAGTTATATGTCACTTTGTGTAACCGTTGCTGTTTCGAAATTCCCCTTTTAAAGTAACTTTTTTGTATTAATTTTTATGATGCTTGTTTCTATGAATGAAAAATTCAAGTATTAAACCATTGATAACCCAAACAAATTTCGAGGGAGAAATTCATTTTAATGGAGGTATTATGTAACACCCCGAGATTTTGTGATTGTTTTTCAAAATGATATAACCTTTTTGATATTTTTCATTTCATTCATAAATAAATATATATCATTTAATATTAATGAACTATATTTGGCATGTTTTATATGAATAACCATGTTAATCATGCACTACATAGAATGTAAACATTGGTTTTATCTACAAGGAACACTGAGGTTTTCATTAGTTCTATAAAATGAAGAATTTCTTCACAACATGCGTAACACTAAAGAATGATATTTACCAGAAAAAGTATTATTCAAATATGATTATTTAATATAAAAAGATAAACCATTATTTTAAATTAGAGGTTATGAATAGTATTAAATAATTTATAAAAATATTTGGTTTACATGGTATAATATGAATTCATTGGTTACCGATTAATTATAAATGAATATGAAAACTTATTGAATTGAAGAAAAATGTTATTATGTTCACAAATATTAATTACCAAAATAAAATAAATTTTAATTTAACCCTTACGTTGCACTATGTCAAACTATTCTTTTACATGGAAAAATGACTTGGCGTATGTAATATACAATACTGTGTCTATTCAACACATCATTTTATTATTATAATTATTTAAAAGTGTTAGTTATACACTAACCATTACAAATTAGTAGTATTAATATTAATAACTACATCTAAAATATATTTATAATGGTCTTATTTAACTAAAATATATTGATAATTGAAATATAATATTTAGTAAATTCTATATTTCTTAATGAAATTATATTTTCTCAAATGATCTATTATTCATGTCCATTTTTGAATAAAATTAACTTATTTTTAGACATTTTTATAGATTGAATTTGATAAAATAAAAATCATTTTTGAATTCATATTGTTGAAATTACCCAATGTTAAATTTTTGTGACTGTTCTGATCATCATCGGTTTTTTATTAATAGTAAAAACTACAACAATTTATTTAAAAACTATCTTTTTAAAAAAATTATAAAAGATAAATTATAAATTCTATGTGTTTTAAAATAAAATTATATCAATTCTAAATATATTATTAAAATATTTTCCATTATAAAAAATTTCACATTGAAATTGAATATAAAAACATAACAAGCATTTAAACATTTTTTAACAATAAAAATCCCCAATTTTATCCCATAGGCTGGATTATCATTAATCATAATTTTCATGCTATTATGAATTGAATTTCAAATAAACTACATAAACAACTATAACTTGTATAATATTTAGATTATAATAATTTCAACTTGATTTTTGACCAAAGATACTAGTAAAAGTTATTATAATAAATCATAGTTATTAAGGTCTAATTATGATTAATTACAAACTAAACCTTAAAATTAAGGTACAAAATGACCAAACCAAATGTAAACACTCATCGGTTTCCCAGAGTTCTTCAAAAAACCTTCCATTTTTTATTTTTTTTGTTAGGTATATATTTACATTGTAAATGATATGTGTACACCTAATTAGTTTTTCAAAATTCCTAGTGAGTCTTTTTCGTTCCATATAAAATGCCATCACCATTCCCTCTTCATCAAAACTCTCAAATGCATTAATTTCATCGAATACCAGACAAATAAAGTTACTAGAAATTCTCCCTTCCTCCTATAAGTCTTCTCTTGGGTTGAAGGAAACCCACAGAGAGCTTTTGGTGAAAACTGAAAGGAGATAACCAATTAAAAGGTAACGTCTTCTCTCATGTCCTTTATTTTATTTTACTTCTCCACCACCTTTAAATGTCATTATTAAATGATTTTATAACAACACCAGTGTCCCTAACATACTATTTTTTTAGGTAAATGGTTTTACTTACACTTACACAAACCTACAACTAATGGGTAACGAATATTCTCTTTCAATGTATGCTGAACTATTTTCTTACAAAACGATCATTGTTAATTTTTCTATTACCACCTACCATGGTGGAAATTTTGATGAAAAAATATTTATTTCATATATTAAATTTCAAATTTATTTAATCTTATGTATTCATTTTTACAATAAATATATTTTTTACTTTCCCTTTTGTGTTAATACAATAATTTCATTTGAGGAAGTGTGAACTATCACCCCACCTCAAAGCGATATGATTCATTCAAACACCACATGGATTGTATTATTTATGGTTTTATTAAATATTTAATATATATATGATATAATATGTCTAATTTAATAATGATATTTATATACATATAATCCTTTTATTTTCATTCCGTCAACACAACTATTAAATGAAAATATTGTTCATGTGTACGTAGGACCTACCATTTCTTTGAATAGTGTAATTTGATTCATATTTATATATTATATATATTCTTATAATAGACATATAAATTATATAGATTATATTTATATCATTTTTTATATTTTTAAAATCATGATATAATGTATAAAATCCAAAGATATAACATATTAATACACAAGCGAATAATCTAGCGAATATTACATAAAGTGAAAACCTAACATAGGAATTTTAACTATAGGTTACTATATGGTCACAATAAAATAATATATTGTATTTTATATAATAATATGGTTATTTTATTGATTTTTTATAAATTTATATTTAATATATAGGAAGTTTGACTGCTTTTGACAAGTGTCTGGACACAAGGTATGGGGATTTCATCTCAGTTTTGATTCCCATGAGAAACATGCTATGTTTTAAACTCATTCCATTTCTGTAGTGTATGTATTTACCATGCTGGTATAATATGTATCATATAACTAAATTTATGGGTATTAATATACCATTTTTATAAACTTTTAGTCATGCAGTTTATTTTTCCAATGAAACCAAATCGGAAAAAATGATCTGTCTCAATTTTCCTTCTTAGAGACTATTGTTTATTATGAAATTGATCACTTTTTTTAGGGTTATATCATTCCAATTTAAATTTTCCCAAATTAATGTACATAATTTCATGATATCGTATGTTTCATTTAATTTTCATTTCTTACATGTATTTTATGATCACAATTAACCATGTTGTAAGAGTTTAAAAATATTATCTAATACCTTTTGGCGATTGTTTAGGTTTACGCTTCCTTTGAGGAATTATAATTTTTTAACTCCAAATAAATTCATGAATTTTATTCTCTTCTAGTTATTCAGTCTATAATCATGTAGTATTACCATTTTCCATCTTTTGTATAAAATATAGTTAAATATTTTTTAAGAATTCTTGACTTTACCCTCTCTATGTTCAAAAATATATGTTCCTTCAAAACCATGTTTTCTAAAAAGGGTTCTCAAGAAATTTATACTAATATCCTATTATAAGGGTCCTAGATCATCTTGGATAGACCATTTTCATTTTTATGGGGATTGTAGTGCTTGGAAGAGGCTTAGAATATGTTTGGAGAAGTTCGGTTATGTAAAAGATAGAACGAGGGGTTACATGCCATCTAACTGAAATTCATAGTGTGAAATCTTATTTTATAGGTTGTGCTAGAAATCATCAAAACATTAATACTTTTATACATCATGAAAGTGGAATTTATAGTTTCAAATACATTAGATTTTGAAAAATAAAACAAATCATTGAGGTGATGTGCCTTTCAGCAAAAAGTGATTTCGAGCCATTATATGGTGTCAAAATGGATTACACATCATGTAATACCCTAATATTTTATGATTTTAAAACATTTTTCCCTCTCGTGTTTTATAAAAAAGGGTGTAGCATCTCTGCCTTGACCCCAGGTCACCCTACATCCCTCTCTTCATTGTTTTGGGGATTCCTTTATTAATGACCAGTTCCTAGATCCCTCCTTCGACCAATAGCAATCCGCCATCAATATAACATATGATGTACCTCAGTTATTATGGTTTTATATATTTTTTTCCTATTACGTCTCTCTTCCATGTGATTTAACATGATATATATAGTTATAAAGGTTTTGGTTTTGTGTGGTTATGTCGCGACATCCTTTGGTGGATACAGTCTTTTTCGGATAGGGAATTGTGATCCATTTTGTGATTTGATCACATGAAAATAATATTACTAACCATTTGAGGTAGGTTATTCGATGATTTTATATTTATTTATTATAAATCATTTATATATAATGATTTATCCCCTTATAACATAATTTAATTGACCATATTTAATACTTGAACCAAATTAACGAATTCGTAATAATCATGTAATGATGTTGTTGCTGTATATTGTGGTAATGGTGCACCACTGGATTTTGTAGATAATAAGATATCTATGAAATTCATGATTTTTCTTATCTTTCTTGAAGAAATTGAGAAAAACATAATGACATAATTTATCGATAATTTATTGTATGATTGGTTAATGAATTTTGTTTAATAAAAATGGTTTTATATTTATAATTTAAGGTTAATAAAACTAATACAGATATAAATGTTTAAGGAAATTAGTTAATGAATTGGAAGAATTTTTATTCTTATTTATAAAAGAATTCATCTAATGATAATGTAATGGGTTAACAAATTTTCATACTTGGGATAATTGTTTTTATTTTTCTCATAGTTTGAACCTATTAATAATGAATATGTTAATTCAGAATGGAATAAATAATTTGTTTGTTGATAAACTATTATTCCTTATAGGGTCTAAGTTACCCACATGCATGAAAAGGATAATCCTCTTATGATTTGGATTCATTAGAGATCATCCTCAATGATGTAATAATGACTTTCTTTAAGACTATGTTCCCAATTTCTTCTATGATTTTTACTTATTTTGATGTGATGTGATCTTGGGATGGTTGAGCATTGAAGGATATTGTGTTATATGGGAAAGGGAGGCCTAGATTGTATGTGTTCCGATGATGGCTGATCCTGGGGAGATATTGTGGCATGTAAGGAAGATATAACTTGTTGTTGAGGAAATAGTTGATACCAGGAGTTGTGAGAAGCATCAGTTTATGCCTACAACGTTGGGGAGGAAACTAGAGATGAGGGAATGGGTTGATGTTTCGGTTACTTGATGATATGTATGTTGGATTCTTATTGAATATATTGTTTCTTTATATTTTTTATATTCCCCACTGCTTGAGTTAGATAGTCCTTCTTACCCTCCTTCCAAAAGAGGCAAAGATTCATGGATTATGACACATGTTTTCCATGTTTAGATTATCTGGGAAGGATGGGTCTACACTCATGGTAAAGGTGGAAATGACTCAAGAGGTAGTTTATCTAATCCCCATGTTGATCACCCTATGTTTGGTAGCATCAAATGTTTTCCTAGAATGTATAAAACTGTAGAATAATGGAAAGTGGTAATGTTGTATTATAAATATAGAAATGTTTTTCTAGCCATTGGGTTAGATCATGATGGGCTACAATGATGAGGTTATATTTCTGAGAGTCTTCTGAATAAGTTTTATTATGACTGGAGGGAATGTAACTTTGTTGCAATGCTAATTAAATGTGATTCCAATTAATTAATAGAAGTTGAAACAAAAAATGGATAATGTAACTTAATATATTTTATTAAATGGTTGTGTACATAAAGGATATCTAGTCTTAGCAGTGGCACCCTACAGTCTAAGAGATGATAGTTGCGGTTGAGTATTTGAATGTTCTATTCCCATAGTGTGGTTGTGAGATATATTATATCATATACATTGTGTGTTTCTATATTCTACACTACATTTTTGGTTAGGGAAACTAACACATCAGTGATTCTGAGCCATGGGGGTGTTTTCGCAAACATCTTGATGGGAGGATGGATGGCTGGATACACCATTTGGCCCTACTCTCTTCTCTTGGTAATTAATTGTGATGGTATGCACGATAGATAATTTTTCCCATATATGTGTGTATTGTTCTGTAATGTTTTGTGGTTGTCAAAAATATATATATTATGGATATAGTTTACCAAGGGATACTATAGGTACAATGTGTATGTGATGTGATGGCTTAAGGATCATTACGTGGTGTGTGGATTGTAATGGCCTGAGGTATAATACATGATGTGTGGTAAATGTAATGTCGTCAGTGGTGGCTCATAGAACTTCCTGGTTACCTTGGTTATATGGAATTGGTGGTGATTTTCATGATGTTCATGTTGTACTGCTTTACCCAGTTTGTTTACGGGGTAGCGTTTTTGGACTTAGATGCTCCTGATGTGAGATTTTGGGGAAAAGAAAAAACTAGTGGGGAAGTGGTTGTGGGGAAACCTTTATATTATTTATTATATTACATTATATTATATTTAATACATATAGAAATTATCTAGGATGTGGTTTTGAACTTATTACAAATATTTAGGTGATGAGTTAGTTTCACACGTTCATCACTATGCTTTACCAAGATTTCCTTACATTTTCATGAGGGCTCTATGGATAACCCTACTAAGTATAGTGTTATAATAACCCTAAATTATATTAATTAGATTATAATGTCACTATGAGAATATTATAGATTATTCTAGTTACTACTAGCTCTGGGGTTTTAGGAGAAATTCGATCTTTATGGTTGATTGCATTTTACTTTCTTATTGTACTTGTAGTTTTCCAATTCAGTTGTAGTAGTTATTACATGGAAATTACATATGTGCACTTGGGTTTCCTTTAATTTTTTATCAGTGTATTAGTTGGATGTTTTATATATTACCTCACTTCTTCATGTGTGTTCTTGTAGAGTTTAAATCCTCCAATTTGTGTTTTTATTATACCCTCAGTGCGAGTCTCAAACTTAGGTCCTACTAGAGGTGGGACTCAGCAGTCATTTTATATGTAATCCCATTGTCAATGCAGGAGGGGTATACATTGTTGGGTGGGGGTCATTACAGAGTGGTAACAGAGGTATGTTTGAGTAATGGTATGGAGTTTGGAGTTAGGTATAGGTGAGGTAGCATGGGTTTTTTGATAAACATTATTAGTCATGTTCAGAAAGCACTAATACAAAGGTATTATGGGCCCCTATGATCAAATGAGTGGACCTTTCAGTATATAGTGGATACTAAATGAGGTGATATTTGTTGTTGTGAAGATACCTAGGAACGGATCATGAATCATTATTCATTGTTCATGTGATTCAATGGGTAGACCTAGGGTCATTTTAACCTAAAATGAATAAAAAAACTAACTAATTAATTTGATTGTCTTCCATATTCATGTTTTTTGGAACACTAACTATTTGTTATTTTTTATGAATGGATCTTGGTCTAATTCCTCATTATATTTTTCAAATAATTTTTTTAGAAGGTTGTTCAATCATATCACCATAGTGTAAATATTGACAATAATAATACATGGAGGAGGAGACCCCAAGAGTTTCAATGCCAGAGTCTAAAATATGTATGATGGCTCTCTTTTATATGCAAGCATTTATAACTTGTTGAAGATCTTGAGATTGCTTTAAGTTTAGTATGTTCTTTGGATGTGCTCTATATGTCATTGGTTTTGATGATGATGCATGGGGAAGTGAGGAAGCGAGGGTTCTTCTACCTCAGATATTGCGAGGAGTTAGTAGACTCAGGGTTGGATTTTTTAAACCAGTTTAGAGCCATGATTCATTCTTCGACCACGAATGTGGCCAGTCTCTAGGATAATTATACCCTTCGAAAAGGGAGATCCAATGTGTGAGAGGTTGGTATCTATTTTGGGATCCTTATTTGAAATGTTTCAGAATTTTTCTAAATTAGAATTACATGGAAACTCATTTCGAGGAGGATTTATATTCAGATATCAAGAGTTAGGTCACCCTATTTATGTTGAAGATGTATCCCAAGTTTCTAACAAGAAAAGAGTGTATCAATATGATGTTTTCAAAAACCAGATCATCCCAAGTGGGTTTTCATTAGGATTTCTCAGGAACTAGTTATTTGGTCTGGGTTCCCTATTATTAAGCCATAAGTGATTCCAATTAGCTGGGGGCTAGTCATTTCACTCAATGTTTCATTTCACTAGGTGCTACGACTTTAAATCCTATGACAAGGGATTAGATGTTCTTTTCTTGTGAAGGTTGACACCATAAATTGAGATAGTTCTCAACCATTCAGAGAAGATTTCATGCACATGTTTGCTACATTAGGTTCTTCTATTGAGTTTTTTCCACCTGAGGAAGTATCTGTAGTTTTTCATAGATTGGGATTAGTAGAGTGTAGATGGTGCAGACCGAGGACAACATTAGGATGCTCCTAGACTTCAATGTATAGAGTGTGATTGTGGAGGTGTTCATCAACATGGTTAGATAGGTCATGGGGTAGGTTGTGGTTTTCTTTCTACTTTAGGACATCCATCACTAGGTGATCCAGCCAACGTTGGAGGTACCCTTTGCATGGTTTCTTGTTGATTGCATGCCAGGTTTGATTAATGGGGGATGCACTCATTTATATCACCTACCCTTTTCCATAATTATGGAAATTAGGTAAAAATACTTCTAGTTCCCTTGGCATTGACTATGTCAGTTGGAGGTCGAGCTAACATGTTTGATGTATGTAGAGACTACGAGCTATTTCTTTGGCAGCACTACTCTTGTGGATATTACCTATTATTATAGATAAAACCTTATGATTTCATTCCCAACATGTATCAATTGTATTTGGTGTAGGATATCATGGATTTCTTCATGAGGTTGGTTGTATTCCTCAATGTTGATGGATATCACAAACTATTTTATGGTATGTGTGATGCTTAAATGGGTCAGAGTTGTGTTTATTCCATTCCATCCTTGATGGCTATACTGAATTTGGTATTTTCAAATTTTCCCTAGTTTTCATATCATGGGGCCATGGAAGAGTACCCTGATGTATTTCAAGAAAATGTTATAGAATTACCCCCTCGATGAGAGATCATGTTCAGTATCAATATATAACCATTCATGCCACTTATCATAATGTGTCAATGTAAGATGGTCCCATCAGAATTTTAGCAGTTGCATATACGTATTCATGGTCTTTTGTGGTGTGGTTTTGTTTGGCTATGTGAGTCACAATGGGTTGCACCAATTTTGTTCACAAATAAGGATGATGGTATTTTTCATTTTTTATCGATTACAATCACTTGTGATGAGTGAAGGTGAATAAACACTATACTATTCAAAGTATTTATTTTTAATTCGATGAAATATAGGTTTCATGTTTTTCATGATTATCAATTTGTTGTTAATAAATCATCAAATGAATGTGAATGATGTGGATATTCCAAAGGCTTCTTTCGGTTTTCATCATGGGAATTATGAGTTCGTTGTAATGTTGTTCGGTGTGGAGAATTCTCCTACTGTGTTGATGGGGTTAATGAATGATGTTTTTCATGAGTTCTTGGATATTTTCATCGTGATTTTCATTGATGAAATCCATTTGTACACTACATCCGAGTAGGATAATGTAGAGCATCTACGTGCTATTTTATAAGTTCTCTGTTATAATAAATTGTTCGTGATGTTGTGGAATGTGAGATTTGGGATCCAAAAGTCCATTTCATGTCTCTGGTTGCATCCTAGTAATTATTAAATATGTATGAGTCGAAGATAGAAGTTTTTATTTCTTGGCCTACCCCAAAAAAACAAGTAGAGGTGTGAAGTTTCTTTGGTATTGCAAGATATTATAGGAGGTTTGTAGCCAATTTGTCTCAGGTTGAGGCTTCTCTACTAGAGTTTACTAGAGAGGATTTTGAATTCAAGTTATCTGATCAGTTTCACTCATCTTTTGAGTATCTAAAAAAGAAGTAGGACACTACTCCAGTCCATTATCTACCAATGAAGAAGTTCAGTTAGAGTATTTATGTGATGATTCACATCATGGGATGCACTATTTTCATTAATATATTTGATTGATCGTTTCATATGGGTCTCAGATGATACGTCCCCAGGATCATATGGGGTAGAAATCCTCTCACATACGAGTAAGATACTTGATGTTTTTCTTGTGTCATATCTATGATGTTATATCCACAACAACTCTCGTGTAATTTATTAGAGAGAGATCATTTTTGACGTTGATTTGACCTTCAAGGAGATGTCTATAGAGAACCAGGACTGATAATAGAACATATTTTTGGGTCATTATATCCCCATGGTTCATGTCTTATGGTGTCATGGTTGCATGGGGGAGAGTCCCTGGGAACATGAGTTTTAGAAACGTCCTCAATACCCTGTCCTGTTTGATGTTTCTCTCTTCGATTGTAATGGTATTGGTTTTATGGTTAAAGGCCCTTTCTGGTTATGATATGGTTTATATTTTACCTTATTGTTTCATTATCTATTTTCAGATTTATCTCCCATGGTAGAGTGTTTAGGAGTGGTTTGTGGTCATTATGTTGTTTTGTGCATGTTCCATTAGTTAGGTGTTGAGCACCTATAGTGGTTAATGTATTGAGAGGTATCTCACAGGGTAGCTATTTAGATTACCCCTATCTATTTTCTCTATGGTTTTGTTATGGATTCAGGAGGAAGAGAATGTCTCAAGTGGTATATAGTTTAAGGGGAATGTTTCACATTGACAAACCCTTGGCCTGTTTTCAAAGATCCATGTACTCGGAGGAGGCTCAGAAGAAGTTTAGATATGTTTGGGTAAGTAAAATATAGATAGGGGGTCACACATTCTGTAGTTGAATTACATGATGTGAAATCTTATTTCACATCTTTTTCAAGAAAGATTCATGATGTGTAGACGTTTACATGATGTAGAAGAGGGATTCAAGGAATAAAATACTTTAGGTTCTAAATGATAAAATAAAGCATTTATTTAATGAATTTTTCAATATAAATTGACCCAGAGGCATTACATAAGGTCTAATGGAATTTCACATTGTGTAATTCCCCAATCTAAAATGTTCTTATAACATTTCTGCTACTCATTTTTTCAAAACCCAATGGTAGTAGTTTCTTAGCATTGAACCGAAGTGACCCAGTGACCCTCTCTTCATTATTTTGAGTATTCCTTTGTCAAGGAATGATACCTTCATCCCTCCTTTGATCCTTAGAATTTTGTCTTTGACATTAGGTATGATCAACATCAATTATTATGGTTTCATCAATACATTTACTCTTGTTTCTATTTTTCGGGTGATTAAAAATGACCAACATGGTTATAATGGGGTTTCTCTTGGTTTTTGGTTGGTGCGGTTGTGTGGTGGCATCCTAGGGTAGATGTCATTGTTGTGAGAGTGGTGATCATGATCTGTTTCATGATTCGTTATCATGCGAAGAACATCAGTAACATTTTTTTGTAGGGGATTTTATTCCTCTGTTTTTATTTATGTGAGATCATAGAGTTAAAATTAATTATCCCCTTGGATCATAATGGAATTGACCTAATTTTATACTTGGACAAGATTAAATAATTTATATCATTCACATAGAAATGTTGTTGCTTTATATCATTATCATTTTTTTCCTCTTTATTTGTTACATGGTTTGATATCTATTCCATGAATGAATAATCATTTCAATCTTGATGGAAATTGTTAACAAACAAAAAGATAGAATTAATTGATAATTAACTGGATAATTGGTTAAAGAGGAATGTTTAATTAATCTGGTTGATGTTGTTATAAATTGATGTTATTTAAATTAATATAGATATGAATTTTTAATGTATTTTTTAAGGAACATCTGTCATGTTGACGGTTGTTGATAAAATAATTAATGATATGATAAATTCATTGGATAATTATTTAATGATATTTGATATAACTTTTTTCTTAGTCTTACCATAGTTAGAGCCAATGAATAATGAATCAGTTAATTCATAATAGAATAAAATCCGTTTTTTATAAAGGATAATTTGTTGAAGTTTCTAAGTTACCCACCTTCCTATAAAGGCCATGTTCCATTTGCTTTGCATCCATGAGATCTCATCATTTATTGTGGATGAATTCATTACTATAGGTCCCAAAGCATGGTGTCTTGTTTGTTTCATAATTCATATGATGCGACGTGAGCCTAGAATGACTAATACTAGAGGGATGTTGTGGTATATATGGTAGGGAAGCTCATATGTGATGTGAGCCTATGATTGATGAACCTCGAGGGCTATTATTGTATGTGGGGTAGGGAGGCCATATTTTTTGGGATTTAGTCCATGTTTGTAGTGGTGGGATGCATCAGTTTGTGCTTGTGGTGTCGGGGGGGACATTTGAGATGATCGAATAGGTTGAATATAATCTTACTTGATGATAATAATGTTGGATTCGTGTTGAATATTTTTTTACATAATTTATTTTCCAAAGTGTTTGATGTTGATGGTCTTCTCCCATTCCGAAAATTTCCATCTCTTAAAAGGTTTCAGATCTCTTCCGGGAGTCGCCTGAATTGTCTCTACTCCCGACGGAACTAAACTGTGTTGCGGATCTGTGCATGTATACCTTGGTGGCTCGTTTTCATCCTCATCGACCGTCGGTGGAAGTGTTTAACCATGTCATCTCTTAATATTAGGGACTTCATGAGCGTCCGATCACTGGGTACACGATCAATGACATATTATGGTTCGATTTGGATCCGAGGAAGATTTGATTATCTCTTGGTCCATGGCTTCTAGAAGGTGCAGTGTTTCGTCCTATTTTCTCATCCGTTGGGGTTTTGAAATTCATATGCAGTGTGATCCTTCGTCGATTGATACATGGGTAAGTCATTCCGGTCTTCCCCTTTCTTTTCAAAATCACATGATTCTTTGTGGAATTGGAAATATGATCAGATGATTTATTTGCTCTGATCAACGGACTGAGTCTGTATCACACATAGTTTTCCTAGGCATATGTGTTGAGGTTGATGTTGCGCGACCTCCAGTGAGTAGTATCTAGATTACTGATGAGAAATAGTTCATATGGATTGAAGAGGTTGTTTTGAGTGATGTAATAAGTTTTCCTTGAGGTGTACACGGTTCGGATATTTGGAGGTTGTTTGCTGTAGTGGAGGGATGGATGCTTATTCTCAAGGGATGGATGGACACAGTGGGGATGGGTGCGGGGTGCCTGCTACTGTGAGGTCAACCTAGTTGGCTACGATGAATGGCCCTGTGGAAGTGGATATGTCTTCCAAACCTGGAGTTTCATCTAGGCATGGGTATCGACTGTACTATGTTTTCTCTGAAGGTATGTTGGGTGAAGCATAACCTGCTGGACATGTAGAGAGGTTGATGAGGCAGGATCATTTGGATGATGTGTCGGGACTTGCAAGTGGTTTGAAGACAGTGCAGGCATATCTGAAACCTTCAGTATTGCAAGTGTTTGACAGACTAAAAGGTGATCTTAGATTTCAGTCACAGTCTATGGTTGAGGATATGGCCTCATTGGAGGGTGCTCAGGCGAATATGAGAAGGGGTCCTACTAATGCTGGCCGAAAAATGGAGGATTTTGTCCTGCAGGATGCTGCCATCCGCCGTGCAGGTGTGGTGGAGGAGGTGATAGAGAAAGATACATCTGTTGATCATGGGTCTGCACAGCAGGTTTCTGATGGGAGTTGTGTACAGGTGGAGAAGCAGAGGATTTATTTGGTGCTTAGTAATCACTTTGTTGGTTTGGTGGTGGATGGCTTGGTGCTGGATCGTGATGGAGGTGTGTCTATGGGTGAAAAAGCCTCGGAGGGGCAAGGTATTGTGGATTTAGATGGTTATATTGGATCATTACAAGGGAAAGATGATGGTTTTAATGTTCCTGATCTTGACTCCACTAAAAATTTTCTGCAGGAGTTGGAGAATGGGAAGGTCTCTAACACTGAGGGTGATGTTTCAGTCAATGTATATGGAAGGACTATACAGAAGGCTATTGCTGGTGATTTTCTCATGAAGCATGGGATAAATGATGGCTTTGAGCATGTGGGTAATTCACAGTGTCTTGACATGCTTTATTCTAATATTCAATCACAGCTGGAATGGGGTGTGGAGGAGGGATACCGTGTAGTGCACATTTCTGGAAATTAGGTGGATTGTCTTGATAGTGATAAGGAAAATGAAGGTGGTATGATCCGAGATTCCTACAATGATGTTGTCCAGGGTGAGAAAAGCAAGGTGTCTGGGAGTGAGGAAGTGATGACTACCCCTCCATGAAGAAGGCCAAGGAGGGACTATTCTTATTATCCAATTCCAATGGCTACCAGGTCCTCCATTTGGGGGGGAGGCTGGGATGTGCGGTCTTCTAAGGAATTTCTATCTTTGTAGAAGTTAAACCTTAGAAGGATGTAAGCCATGATTTTGCAACATTATGTCAACTCAGAATGGGAGTCGTCTATTGGAGAGGATGAAATATATCATGGGGATGGTGATGGGTCCATCTAATATGATTTGTAATTGTTATTTCACTTTGGTGTACTGGCTTGTTGGTTTTTCCTTTATTTAATAAATAGTTAGAGTCTTGCCTCTAACTGAGTTTTTCAGGTTAAATTATGGAATGTGATGATGTTTTATAAATAAACGATAAAATGATGTTTTATCCCATGGGGGTAGAGATAACTGGGATGAAATGCAGAGGTTATATTTCTGAGAAGTCGTTGACACAATTTTCTTATTCCTAGAGGGTATTGAAATTTTTATTGATGATAATAGAATGTAACGAGAATTAATTTACATGATGTGAAAATTATAAAATATGGATAAAGGAACTTAATATAGTTATTTAAAAGGTTTTGTGCTTATAGAGAATCTATTTTTAGTAGTTTATAGTCAGGTGTTAGAGAGAGGTCAGTTGTAGTGTGTCTAAGACTAGTTTATTACTGAAGTGTGGTTGTGATCTATATTATATCAAGTAATTTGTTTCTATATGCTATACACCTTTTTGGATAGATAAATTAACACACATGAGAATATTGAGACCTAGGATTGATTTCCCAAACATATCGGTGGGAGGATGGATGGCTGACTACACTATTTGTCCCTACTCACTTATCTTGGTAGATGCTTATGATGGTATGCGTGGTGGTCAGTTTTCATCATATATATTTGTATATGGAAATAATTGATTTCTGTTTTTTCAAAAATATTTATTATAGAGACATTTTTCATATAGGATACTTTTGGTACAACGTGTATATGATATGATGGCTTGAGGGTCCTTACTCTGTGTCTGGGTTGTAAAGACTTGAGGTATAATACTCAATGTATGATACAAGTTATGAAGGTTTTGGGGTATCCCGGAACAACATGGTTATATTAGTTAATTTTACTTGGTGTTGAGTTTCATGAGGTGAATTTTGTATTGATTCGTCTAGGTGTGCTCATGATAGCCTTTTTGGAGAGAGATCCTCCAGACGTGTGATGTTGGGGAAAGAAGAAAATGAAAGACGATGTGGTATCATTGTACCCTAGAAATTTATTATTATATTATATTATATTATCGGTGATAATTGGTGAGAGTATACATGGTGATTTTGGGAACATAGTATACATTTTTATGTGATGAGTTTGTTTCACCAATTTCTCACTATGAATTAGGAAGATTTCATTAATTTTTCATGAGAGGATCCAGGGATGATCTTACAGAGTATACTGTAATACTGACCCAACATTATATAAACTGAATTTTTAGGTAACATGTAGAATTTTTTTGATAAATATGGTTACTTCTACGTCGATGTTTTTTAGGGGTTGTTCGGG
The DNA here is from genome assembly GCA_963277665.1 of Viscum album. Lineage (NCBI taxonomy): Eukaryota > Viridiplantae > Streptophyta > Magnoliopsida > Santalales > Viscaceae > Viscum > Viscum album. Next base: position 410,065,317 of record OY728133.1, read on the forward strand.
TTTCATGGTCACTTCTGTTTTACTTTCTTTTGGTACTTTCATTATTCCCTTTCAGTTCTAGTAGTTCTTATATGGAATTCCATATGTGCACATGTGTTTGTTTTACTTTATGTATTGAGTAGAATTTGGTTGGTTTCTATCTTATCTCTCTCTTTCATGTGTGTTATCATAGAGGGTAATACCTCCCATCATTGTGTATATTATTCCCTTGGTGCTAGTCTCCAACCTGAGTCCTACTGGAGGTGATACTTGAGTGTTATTATCTCTCTTCTCCCAATACTATCCCAGGAGTGGTACAATTAGTGGGTAGGGGGTTCTGACACCTATGATCATTAAAAGACAATTTTACCATTTTTTTCTTTTTACAATGTTTTCAAATGAATATTATTGTCCCATTCTAAATGAGGTAGTTTTATATCCATTTACTGTGAAAATGAAATGTTATTTTTACCTTAAATTTCATGTAAAGATTTATCTATGAAAAATATTTTCATGTTCTGTCCTTGTTTAAAGGTTATTGTTTATATAATTTTTATTAATTATATTTTCAAGGAAAATAGATTCCAATAAATTTTAAAAACTTTTTTTTTCAGTTTTCAAGGGAAATGGTTTTATATATAATTTTAAACATAATTTATAATTTTTCTATGATAATGTCTTTCAAATAGTTTTTAGGATTTATTTAAAAAAAATCATCATATATTCAAGGAAAATTATTTTCAAAATATATTCATGATTTATTAATATGTTTTCATAGTATATTCAATGAAATGATTTTTAAATTTTTTTCATATTTATTTATAATATTTCAATGTTTTTTGAATGAAAAAGGATTTTAAAATTATTTGAACCTTATTTTATATGTTTTCAAGGAAAAAAATTCAAATGATTTCATGTATTCATAATAACATTTAATGGTATTTTCTATGAAAAGGATTATCATATGGGTTTTTATTGAAAATACTTTTTCAAATAATAAATGATATTTTCCCCAAGAAATGATTTTGAAAGATATTGGAAAATCAGTTTCTATTTAAGATGTCAGCAATGGATGTTACTAATTACCTTATAAGATGTGAACTAAGGTTACATTTAGAACTTTTTTACAAATGGATTATGATTAATGTCATGGTTTTTATGTAACTAATTTCACTTTCACGGGTTTTATGTTTATGAAATCAATTTCCCTTGCATGGGTTTTATGTTAATGAAATATTATTCCCTTATATGTGTTTTATTTTTAATAAATATTTTTCTATTTAATTGGTAATATTTTTATGAAATCCATTATTATTTCATGAATTATTATTTTGATTGAATTGATTATCAAACCTGTATCATTTTACAAATATTATGATAATATTATATGCTTATAATACCCATTTCATTTCATGGGTTATGATATGATTATTTATGGGCACGTATCACTTGTATGTATGATTTAAATATGAGATGTGTAGGACCTATATCTCTTTATATTTAATTGGGTAGTGATTTTAACATTATGAGATAGAATAAGATGGTCTTGGATGTAATCCTTGACTACTATGATGGTTATGGGAGTTAACCCTGACTTCCAGGATAGCATGATAATTGAGCTAATACAACTAACAGATCCATGAGAGTGAACCAGGACTACCACAATTATATTAAGAGTGAAATCATGCCACTAATATAGCCATGGGAGTGAACCATGACTACCAAGATGGTATGGAGAGTGATCTAATAATACCATGAGGGTGTTGGAAATATTTACATGGATATAATGGGAATAATTTTATATTCTAATGTGTTTGTGACAATCCCATGTTTTATTCCTATATTATTATTTCATGGATTATTTTATTTAGTTTTTTATGATTCATTACTTATGAACTATATTGTTTATTCCATGATTCATGTATTTCATATATGATATGTTGTGTATGATATTCTATATTCATGGTCATGTTCTCATACCATTATTCTGATAATTATTCCTACATACCTACCATATTTAACCACACTAATAATTTGGTCTCACCCAATTCTTTTGTTTACTTACCCTAAGAAATTAAGAACTATTTTATATAGGAGTAATAAAGGTGGAGATATTTATCAGTTATGTCAAAAACATTTCACCAGGATATAATATTTTCCTTCTAGGATTTCAAATATACTAAACTAGTACGGTCATCAGGAATGTTTTTATTTAATGTAGTGAATAATAATCTAAAATGACATAATATCCATATACATTAATGATTGTTTTATATAGGTTCAATTTCTATCATTATGTGAGAGGGGTGAAGAGTGGAGTAGGATCAATTAGATCCAAGCAACAATAAGACTGTCTTCTGTTCAACTTTTAATTTATATATTTTATTTTCCCTCTCATTTCTTATATTAGGGTGGTTGAATCATTTTATATTTTCATCAATCAATTTAAGATAATAAATTTTATAATATGATTAATTTTTAATGAAGGGTAATTCACCAATCCTTTCAATTACCAGCACCACTCTAGGACCTAACAGTTACCCTCTAAATCAATGTTTCATCTAGTGGTGTATTATTCCCCCTAACTACTATATTTTAATTATTTTTTTGACATGATATATGAATGATTTTTCGGACCACTTTATTTTTTCAGGGATCTTGGTACTCTAGAATCATTAATAATGATATGTATTTGTAGTGATGAGATATAATGATAATTTTAAATTTCATAGATGATATGTAGTCCAAAATATATGTGGTAGATTAGTGACATAAGCATTAGGAGGAACCGAATAGTCCAGATGATATTTATTTTATGATACCCTTAGTTCCCTTTAGTTCTCAAGATATCTAGATATGAACTTTTGTGGTTTTTGGATTCTCTCAATTACCCTAAATCATTTACAAGGTGTGAATTATATATAGGTTATCTACATGGTACACTTAGAGTCTTTTTCAAAACTAATAATCCAATGGTACTTGTATAGAATGATTTTTCATAGACATGAGCTGATATTTGGTGAAAAGAGATTTCCTTATATTCCTATGCTACTTTTATGCTGATAATATATGTATTTTTTCATCCCTTATACCTAATAATTTGGATATATGGTATTTATATGAATTTTATTATTATTTTTTAATTATAGAGAATTATTCTAGGTATTTTATATACACCTTTTCATGGTCCTCAATAACCCATGTGTTGTGTCTATGAAATGTTTCACAATATATATATGGGATTTTTGTTCATGGAGATGGATCTATTTATGGAAATATGGGTTTGTATGATGAATGGTGACACATGGTGGTGGAGGTTATTATGACAGTTCCTCTTTAGGAGTATAATTAATACAATTTCACATGGTTTCTCTTCTTAGGTGTCCCTACAATAAAGAATGTATGATACATTTATATAGATTTATTTAATTATTTGTGTATTTCTTGTGTTTTTGTTACTTTTTTAGTTTTCCCATCAGGTAGGGTGTTGTATATCAATTTATTGTACATTTATTAATATTATATTAAAATATTAATTTGTTTTTTTTTTGTAAATTTAATGTTATATATTTTAATTATATTTCATATTTATTATAGTTTGTATAATAAAATTCAACGGATGTATTATTATTCCTTATTGGTCGTAGTCATCAGCCCCTAACCTATTGGAGGTGATTTCAGGGTGGCACAGATGGATTACCATTATACCATGTGGGGTCCTAGTAGATTAATTAATTTTATAATGGTTTCAGATTTTTGAATTTACTTCATTCAATTTAATGAGTTGGTATTCCTATAAGGATTTATTTGGGAAATATTTAAATTGTGCTAATGGGTTATAAATTTCATTACTGGACTAAGTAACCATGTGTTGGTGTAGAAGTTGATGAATTGATTCACCAAGACTATGATGATATTTCAATCATCTTATAACCCAAAGTCATTGGTTGTAGGGTATATACATGGTCGTAGATGCATCATATCGTTGAAAATTGTGATTATTCATGTCCAAACAATGTTTGAAAACCCATATATTAGAGATTAATTAGGATTCATAGTATTGATTAATGTATACCACCAACACATAGCCAACTAATATCTTAAGGATGGGTTATGAGGTAATATTCTCGTGATAGTGCCTCAAATCATCGATCAACTGGGTGAGGGTTGTATCCTATATCATCACCACAGGAACCCATTGCATGCTTTAATAGTAATTAACTATTTTGAGAGAAAAGATCCATTATTATAGATACCTTGATAATCTCCCAACATCTATTTGAACTCAATAGTTACTACCATCATCCCTCACTTCACAATGTGTGTAACACCCTGATATTTTGAAATATATTTCTCTTGAATTAATCTAATTTCTAGGATAACTTTTGGTATATAAAACACAGAACATAAGTGAATAATAACTTATTAAAATGTAATATCAGTGAAATTAACATATATTTAAATTCAATCAATAAATTTTTTTCAATAAAATATAAAATTGGAATTAGTGAAATAATTATGAAATGAAATGGAATCTCAATATATCAATTCATGGTTAAACAAAAATATGTGGTTTTCACAAAAAAAATTATTATATATGTTTTATTTAAAATGAATTTACATTATACTATGTATTCTAATTTTGTACAATAGTTTTATAAACAAATAGAAAAAACATTATTTTTGATATATGGATTTTTAAATGGTTATAAATGAAGATAAAATAATTTAAAAGTAATTTTGAAAACAAAAAATAAAATTTTAATGTTCAAAATGTTTTTTTATCTTAAAAAAATTATATTAATCCCTAGTTATGAATTATGTTAGTTAAATATTTAGATAATATAATAAATATAATAAATTAAAATTTATATAATCTATATTACTAATAAATTAATGAGAACAAAATAATTTTTTTCATAAAAGTACATTTTTCCTCAAAAATACTTTTTATGCATTTTCTGTGTGGATATTATTTTAATTTCTCCCTCATCATGTCATTTACTCTTTAAAAATATATTTTACATTTGTATCCAAAATAATCCATTTTATATAATAATTTTATCTTTATTTTTACCAAGATGGAATATTTACCATAGAAAAAGTATTTTTACCACGGTATGGGTAAAAAACGGTAATGATGGGGTTAAAATAAGAGATAATGTTTAAATTATTACATAAACATATATATATATATATTGAGTGGATTTATACCTTCAATAATACCATATTGAAAAAATTGGTTGTTATGTGTTAATTTCCCTAAAAATGACTTAAATTATTTTAATGTTATTTTTATTTTAAATGGTGATACTCACATTTATTATAAATGGGAACCTCCTTTTATAATTTATTCAAACCAATTATTCACCATAAGTAAACCATGATCTATAAAAGTACCTTATAAAAACCCTTATTTCTGACCTAGAGGTTCTTCTCTTCCCAAAAGACCCATCCATGGATCCTTAATTAGTTTTACAAAGGGAATTGTCTATGTAAAGTGTATATGTTATACTAAGACCTTTCATATTTAATTCTTCTTAATCCTCCAATAAATATTATATAACAATTATAACATAATTAAATAATTATTTTTAATATACTATTGTTTTTTGTGTTAATTTTTTAACCATTTTCAATCTATTTTCCATCTGATGTAAAATGAGTGTGTTGATCCTATGCACGTGAAAACTACCAGCTCCAACAAGTAAAGTCATTAATTTTTCATTATTACCTTTAATTAAATATTATATCAATGGTTTTATTTAATATATATTATACTTATTATATAATTATTATCCAGGGAAGATAAAATATTATTTACCATTTTTTCTTTTATTTTTTTTGAAAAATAGAAACACCACTAGTGTGTACATGAAAACTACAACCTCAATGAAGATATATACTTCATTTTTCATCGCTTAATTACAGGGATGTTTCTAAAATAGTCTTTAATATAAAAATAATAAATTTATTTCACAATAATTATTCAATTTGTAATTAAACCAGAACCCAAGTGAGTGGATTAGATTTTTCAATCTAAATCATGCTTGTAAAATGGAGCATTATACATCAAATATTGATTTTATTAATGAATTGTTAAAATATTAGGTGATTTTAAATTTTAGATTTAATATATTTAATAATATTAGTCTAAATATTTTGTCAGTAATGTGGTATTATAAATCTTGTTTATTATATAGCGGGTAAGAGAATATAAGAAACAAATCTATACATGAGTTAAGGGGTCATGCATAAATCTATTTCTTAGTTAGGATTTTTTATTTTTAAATCACTATTGGGGAAATATTATCTTGTATATTTCTCTTAATTCTGATATATTTATGCACCCTTATTTTATTTAAATATTTTTCAAGTAATATTTCTTTATTTCCTTCTTTTATACTAAAAAAAGTAAGGAACTTTTTTAAATGAAGCTAGTCAATTTCTTATTTTAGGTTGGGATATATTTCTTCCATACTCATATTCAATAAAATGGTTCATAAAATTCATTCTTATTTAAAAATGAGGTTAAATTAATTTTTATCATATATTACATTATTTTTAATTTTTTCATAATAATTTTTTGCAATGTTTCCCATACAGGGTTCATTTGAATTTTTACAAAAGTGTGAAATGAAATATTGTAAAAATTAATGGAATGAAATGATTTTCCATCCATAATGATTTATAATTTATTGTGATTTGTTTGATAATTTCAATTATTTAATAATTAAGTTACTATTCCCATTTTACTATGATTTTTTAGTTTATAAAAATATTCTAATAAAATATGATGTTTCCACTTGTTTTTCAAAGCATATGTCCATAGAATTTATAAAAGTATTTATCAAATATGTCAATGTAATTTAAGGAATATTATTCCAGAATGGGTGTATAAAATAATGGTATTTTAAACATCTGTTCTCTATATGGATTTTGATAAAGATTTTTTATGGATGTTTTCATTAAACTCATTTCTTTACAATGGATTAATTATGTTGTGATGAAATGATGATTTTTTTTTAATGTTGTGGTTCTCATATGTATCATTTTAATCATGTTATGGGTGGAACATTAATTATATATCATACCAATATATGAGGCAAATATCGATATCATAGGAGATAATATGATATAGAAAGGATATTTAACCCAATCCAATGTGGGATTTGTTATTCCATGAATTTAAGGGGAATTAAGAGTAAACCCAATCAACTATGGGAATATGTATACTTAGATATGATAGTTTTGGTAGTGATACATAACTAGGGAAATGATTTTATATAACATTTTCTATTCCACATGATTGTATTTTATTCTTATTATAATCTCTAATGGATCTTGATTTATTAGTTACAATTCTTCACTCTTATGACTCATTTATTTCTTTATGATGAATCCTTATGTCATGAATCAAGATTTTTTGCATGTCAATTATTAGTTTTGTTTTTATAATTTATAATCATGTTCATAGAAACATGGTCTCATAATATTTTAACTTAGGATCATAAATTTAAATCTCTCATGTTTTCCCATTATTATGTTTCTATTTCCCTAAGTTATGATGAATGTGTTTGCGGGCGATATGTCCAGGAATGGTACTATGTGATATGAGCATTATGGTAGATATTGAAGGCATTTCCAAAAATAAGTTGATTATATATCATGTATTATAAGGACCTGGCCTTAAACATTACTTAATCTTGAGTTATTTCAGGAATACACATTGAGGATCTTTTCAGGTTTAGAGTTTTAGAGAATTAGATCATAAATCATGCATTACATTCCACATTTAAACATATTGGTTACATGAAAGATAGAATTGTTTTTTCCCATCAACGAAAAAATATTTAAAATAAAATATGGATTCTTTCTTGACACTTCCTTGACACTATAATCATATCATGTACCTTTCCCTTGACCAGTGAAAAACATTTCAAAAACATGGGATGAGCATAAGAAGCTCAGTAAGGGATAAAAAAATTCAGAAAGGAAACATTAGTACATGTATACATAAGAATCAATGAAATCATACTTTAATCATAAAACATAAGCATGTTAACATACCTCATGAAATCATAATATTTATGAATAACTCATAGAAATAATAATACATAAAGGTAACAGGAGGCATTCATAACATTCTTACTTAGGGAGTAACCCTCATGGTTATGTTTGGATTACCCATCACAGTATATTCCCTAAATCTCTTCGGATAAACCTTAACATTTAACCCCTTCATGTTACCCAAGGCATTGGAGAGCTCTGTTGGGCTCACCCGCCCTTAGTTTATCACAGATCCACCAGTCATCATATACAATGCCCATGAACCATAACATAATCCTTCCACATAACATAAGCAAAAAAAAAGATAACATTCTCACATTTCAATAACAATATAACATATTAAGATATTGAAATAATAAATCCATTCTAAAACCATTTTGAAAACCATTTAAAACATTTAATAATGATATTTCTTTGAATCAAAGTGTCCCATACCACTATGAAGATATTAAAATATAAAACCATTAATATCCATATAAATAAATCATTAAAACCAATTTTAAAACATGGATATTAATGAGAAATATTTATAATAATAAATCATTAAATCATTTAAAACGATATTTTAGTTAAAGGGTTTTTAACCAAAATGAAAGACACTTGAATACAATAATTGAGGAATAACTTTAAATCAGAACTTTATAATGTCATGAGAATAAAGGGATTCATTATATAATATTCCAAAGGACAATATATACACCATATAGGAGTGAATTGGTGCATAACAATAATGAAGTCTCAATAGAAATGTAAAATGAGATGAAATCCTCTATAAAGAAGGTATCCTTAAATTAAGGATAAATCAATCTCATAATTATGTGTGAAAAATATAAATACACCCAATATAAGTGGATATTAAATTTAAAACCATAAAGGGTCATTCAAAAATATTCAAATGATGACATATTCAATAACTACATTTTGAACCCAAAGAAATCGAAATTGTGTTAAGAATTTCTCTTGGAAAAATCCGACAGCCTAACGACGGCACATTTAAATTCATAAAATTTGTTGATGAGAGAGAAAATGGTATCTCGTCCCTTGTAAATAAAATTTACATCAATAAGGATATATAAGAATATATCCTAACATAAAAATATGTAAATTAAAAGACATAACAAAATAAGTCTTTTAAAAAGAGGAGTGTGAAAGGTTCCCTTACCGATTTGGGCAACTTTCAAAACGAACACCCCATGAAAGAATGGTCACATAATGAAGATGTAAATACCCATAAATGAGAGTATATTATACAAATAGTATAATAATGTGCTGTATATACACCAATCAAAAGGAAATATTGTCAAATGTAGCATGAATCTCACGAGAATAAAAAGTGAGATGAAAATCCCCTTATGAAAATTCGGCAGCCTAACGACGCCACATAAAACATCCAAAAATGGATTGATAACATAAAATAGTGTATCTCATCATATTAACATAAAATTTACAGAAAGAGGAATATAAAATAACATACCCCAACATAATAAAGAGGAGATTAAAGTATGTTACATAAAAAAGAGTACTTAAAAAGAAAGAGAGAGGTAGGATCCCTTACGAAAATTCGGCAGCCTAACAACGCCACTTAAAAATTCTAAAAATAAATTTATGAGAGAAATAGGGGGTATCTAATAATATGAAAATAAAAATTACACTATGTTTAATATAAAAAAACATCCTCCAACATAAGAACATGAAGCATAAATGAAATTACATAAAAGAGGGTACTTGAAAAGAAAGAGAGAGGTCAGATCTCTTACCTCAAGTCCGACTTGTCTTGTTTGTTTATTTATATTCCTGAATAATAAACATTGGTAAATTTATAATTGATTAAGGTCCTCCTTTAAAGATTATTATTCATTTCATATCACATATTACAATGTTAAAATAATTGGTTAATAATGCGAGTTCATATCAGACGTTTTTGTCGATGATGGTACATGATTCAAAAATGAACTTGTTTGAAATTGATTATCTGTGTAGTTATAATTAAATCATATCCATAATAGTATTAATTATTTAAATATCATATATATACAGTAAATATTAATTTTATACTATTCCATAACATTTGGAGATAAAAAGAAATGAAATGCACCGTTCATGGAGACGGTCGTACGTACGCATGAACACTACTTCCATTTCTTTGTCATATTAATCGAATTAAAAATTATTGAGAGATATATATATATTATAATTAAAGTATAATATATATGTTTTATAGGTCAAATAATTTCATTAGTCTCATTCTGTATACATTCCATGTATTGCATGAATGAGTCACATCACTTGAGGGGGCAATAGTCCACACTTCCTCGTATGAAATTATCGCAATTGCACAACATGCAAACCATAAAGGTATGTTTAAAATATAAAATAAAGAAGAATATTAGAAACATTAATACCATATATATCATATATAAAATACAGTTACATTATAATGGCCACCATGAAAGGTGTTAAGAGAAGATTGAATAATCATCGTTTTGGGAGGCAGTAATTCAGCATCCACAGAAACAGTATATTATTTAAACATTAGACTAAGTTGTGTGTAAGTGTAGATTGAATAAATAACATAAAAACATCCTAGTATATTTAATATACTGGTGTTGTTACAAAAAAAGGAATAAAAATAGTTTAGGGGTTTGGAGAAGAAAAATAAAACAAAAGAACACAAGTGATGACATTACCTTTAAATCGTGTAACTCCACTTGGATTGAACCAAAAGGGTTTCTTGAAGAGCATTATTTCAAAGATGAGGCTTCAATAATAAATATAAATATTTTTAGAGATGAAATGGGAAGGTTTTGGCCGAGCCAAAGGGTTGAGAAGTGTGGTTAAGGTGGTAGAGGTGGGGGCCTTTTATAAGAGAAGAGGAGGGGCACTCTAGGAAAGTTATAAACTATTGGTTTATTATAAAATGATTTTCGGATTTCAAAGGTCCCAAAAGGATATATTGCATGGATAAGGTGATAAGGTTTCGAAATCCACCTATCCTATAGGTTTTTGACAAGTGTAAGACTTAGATTTCATCTTCACTCTTCATTTTATTTAAATATTTCATTTATGAGTTATCACTGCATCATCACGGTGTCATAAATATATTAATTTTTTTAATGTCGAAAAATTATAAAAAACTATCATGATGTAGGAAATAGTTTTATCTTTATTTTGAATATTTATAGTCAAAAATATGACTTGTATAACCTCATGTAAAAATTTTTTTAGTAAAAAAAATACATGTTTGTGTCATTTTAATTTTTACTTTAAATAAAAAGTTATTAATGTCATTTTCAAACCAAAGTGGCTCCATGGGGTCCCCAAGTTGACCCATGGATTTTATCGGTCTTCCATGACTCAACCAATAAGATACGTCATTTTTCCTGGTCATTTCATAGTATTATAACATTATCTTTACATTAAATTACACTAATTAACTTTAATCGTGATTAATATAACATAAAAGATACTATTCACCAAAAAAATTATTTTAATCTCATTGAACCACATTTTACATCCTAATGACATATATTTATGTCAGATTTTTGAAAATCAAATCACAGAAGTGGTAAAGTTTCATTTAAACGAAAAATCAGTTTCTTTAACTACCACTTAGCGGTTTCACTATTCATCAAAAATTGATGTTTTTCAGAAAAATACCAAAAAATCGCCCTAAGATATATTTGATATTATGAATTCAAAAATGATTTCTATTTTAAAAAAATCAAAATATATAATTTTCATTAATTAATTTAATAATTCATTCCCGCTGTCAAAACAAATAGCGTGTTTTTAAGAAACAATATCGATTAAAAGATTGAAAATAGTTTAAGTCCAATTTCAAAGTGAAAGTAATTCAAAAGACCAATATTGGATTAAATGGTAGAAATATATTCTAATTAAACTTTAAAACCAATTAAAAATATAATCTATTAATATATTTAAATTATATGAAAAATATGTTTTGATGTAAAATGTAGTATTTTTTCACTATTCATTAAACAAATGAACAATGTCAAAAACATACCGAAAATTTAACCAGTGTAAATTTCAATGTCCCAATCATAAATAATAAGATTATTTTGAAAAATAGAGCTTATAAAATTGTCAAAAGTTGTATTTAAAACAGTTTCACCATCAAAAGTCGGTAAAACAATCTTTTAAGAATATTAGAGTATTTATTCTTAAAATTGGATTCATTTGGATTTTAAGCCTCTAACATTTATAGGATAAATGTAAAAATATCATTTTTTTAGTTATTTCTTTTCATTCCCGCCATTACAATGGCTAGGAATTAACTATTATAATATTATTATATTATTGGTGTACAACGTAAGATTTCAAAGAAACCCGTTGTTGCGTATGGGTACCCCATCAAGAATAACATTCACTTTAAAGTAATATTAAAATTTTATTCACAAATATTGATAAACATTATAATTTAATATTATTTATTTACCTGGGATGTTACATCCGTCCCCCTTTTGGGAATTCCGTCCTCACAATTTCAAAATTGGGCTTGGAAACTTCATTGAAAGTCCCACATCGGAATAAGAGTAAGCAAAACTATAACTTTAAAAGAAAGGGACAGAAGTACAAAGGTCACCCGAGTTAACCCATACTAGGATTCCACGTATGAAAATACGGATATAGAGGAGAAAAAAAGGGTCATGTTCTGCTGTAGAGTGATATTAAACATGTCTAGGAGAAAGTTAACCATAAGAAAATCACAAACTTGTGATGGGTTAAACAGTATTTTATTCCCTAGTAGGAAAAGTTAACAGAAAACATTTGTGTTTTATGTTACTCTTCATTGAGGAATTTATTTTTGAGCTTAACTAAATCATAATAACACATAGTTACTTGTCACGTAGACTTTCATATTTTACTAGATTCCATAATCAAACTCATATTTTCTCCAAAAGGCTAGTATTTAGGAAGACTTGTTCGCATTAAGAGTACTATAATCTACTTCTTGAGAATCACCTAATCCACAAAAGATAACTATATATTTCCCATGTCTTTAAATCTCAACCAAAACCAAACCAAAAAGTTTAGTACGAGGTTAGATAATACCCAAAAATGATTTCTTTTTTACAAAAAGTGAAACTACTCCTAATCTCTAAATTTTTTCAAAAAAACCCAAAGTTCAACAAAGACCATTTAATAAAACAAATTTCCATAATATTATTCAAGGTAAACCCAACTATGATTGAAACCCAAATATTAAAAGGATTTAATCACATAGTCTCCCAAGGTACTAATTATCATTTTTCTCCAAATAACATCAGTTACTCTTAAAGTCTAATATTGAAAAGAAATTAACCTAATCACATATCCTCCGTGATAGGTTAATAATTTCTATAGATAACCCATAATTAACTTACTCTTGATTCATAAAATCATCTAACTAAAAAAATAATTAGTCAAACTAACTAGGGACTTCACGTAGTCTAGTGGTAGGATATAAATACCCGTCACACTTTGGTTGTGGGTATGATTCCCACGGCTTTGTCCAACGTGATGGGTTGTCACACGGTCTGCGTGTTATCCTTTTTCTAAAACTATATAATTCTTAAAACATTCCCCAATAAGAGATAAAATATTCAAAAATAACCATAACATAATTTAACCTCAATTTTACCTCATGCCTCTCATCTTCCAACAAAACATATGTTGACCCATAATTACCTCAAAATTAAGGATCATATAAACCCTAATGGTTACCTTTATAATTATCACATGAACTTCAACATCGAGTTGGTTCTCTCGTGCAAGAGGCATTAAGGAACTCATCATGGTTCAAGTGGTTGATCATGACTCCTGATAGTTGGTTTAGAATAACCATGAGATTTCTCATTGAATCCCACATTTCATCCAGTCTCTTAATCAGAGAACCACCACAGTTTCCTTGAAACCCATTGTCACTTTGGTGCCTGCTAGATCCATATATTTACTAAAACCAAAAAGGTCGGTGTGAGTATATCAACAAAATCATCATGTACTAAAGAGGAAGATAAACACTAAGATATACTTATCCAAGTTATCTAAAACTCATTCCAACCTTCAAAAATAACAATGACACTATCAAATATAATAACCATTTTGGTTATTCATAACTTGTTACTTATGCTTAAACAACACGCTAACCTCTAAAGTTATCTAAACCGACCTTTGATACCAACTATATGGACTCGGCCTTAAACAATACTTAATCATGAGTTATTTCAAGAATACACATTGAGGATCTTTTCAGGTTTAGAGTTTTAGAGAATTAGATCATAAATCATGCATTACATTTCACGTTTAATCAATGTGGTTACATAAAAGATAGTATTCTTTTTTTCCCATCAACGGAAACATATTTAAAATAAAACATGGATTCTTTCTTGACACTTCCTTGACACTATCATCATATCATCTACCTTTCCCTTGACCTATGAAAAACATTTCAAAAACATGGGATGAGCATAAAAAGCACAGTAAGGGATATAAAAATTCAGAAAGGAAACATTAGTACATGTATACATAAGAATCAGTGAAATTATACTTTACTCATAAAACATAATCACGTTAACATACCTCATGAAACCATAAGATTTATGAATAACTCATAGAAATCATAAGACATAATTGTCACTTGAGGCATTCATCACATTCTTACATAGAGAGTAACCCTCATGGTTTCGTTTGGGTACACCATCAAGCATAGAATTCCCATTAATGTAATATTTACATTTTATTCACAAATATTGATAAACATTAGAATGTAATATTATTTATTTACCTCGGATGTTACATGTATCCAGTCACACTAAAACATTAAATTTATGGGGGTTTAGAAATTTGAAATTATATAATATTACTCTAAACTGATATAGTATTTATGTACAAAATTATCACAACTCTATTGTTTGTATAGATGTAGGGATTGTGTTTTTTTATTGATTTGGTTGTGGGGTAATGAGGATAGAAACCACAAAACCCAATGCTGAACTAAAAGTAATATATGAAAAACCTAAAATATAATAGCTTGATATGAAGGTATCATAATTTAGAACATATGTGGAATTATTTAAACGATTATATGATTGTTCACTCTGATTAACAATGATTAATACTCTATATATTGTTTTTAGTAAAAAAAAATAATGAGGGGATACATCCAAGGGATAATTGTATTCATAGTACATATATTACGAACTATAAATTGATTATTGGATTAATGACATACCAAATGTTTTATATTAATGTAATTTCATAATAGTGTCACATCACGACCTCAATGATTATATATTGAATTTTCCATGAAAAAATTTAATGTTATGATGATCACTTTTCAAGATTATATTTACTATTCAATAGAGAGTTGTTGGAAATTTATTTATAAAAATTATGTTATTCACTCTATACAAATTTGATGTGATATTGGTAATGTATTGGAACTCCCTATATTGATCCAATAACAATTTTCAAGGAAGGGAAACCATTTTTTCTTAATCATCCTATGATTTGAAATCGGTGCAAAGGTAAACATTAAATTCTATATTATATTACATCAATTATATTGTTGTTTCTAGCAATTCATTTGGGGTATTTATTTCAATTTTTTTTATAAAATAAATAATCTATATTATAATTATTCATGAAAATTATTTGGTATTTATTATATAGTTTCTTATAATTTTTACAAATAAGAAAACTTTTTTAGTAGAACTCATACATTATGTTACATCTATCTAAAATAATCCTTATAAAATGGACCCAATTGTCTTTAAGGAATTGAAGAATCATATCTATGAGAATCTATGAAATAGATTCACTTAAACTAGTAATTCACCATGGAATTAATTTTTTTATTTTTATATAAAATATTGGATAATTCATATTTGAATTGATTATATGGAAATCAACAAAGGTCACTATCAAAGAAAAAATACCATATACCATGAATTTATGACATGTTTGATCAGATTTTGGTGGCTCAATAGTTTTCAATGATTTATCATTGATCTGAATATCATTATTTAATTGAAAAAATTATTGATATACACTCTGAAATATTCTGAATGAGTTAAGAACATTATGAAATTAATATGATTACATTTGAACATTATACTACCCCAACTATCTTCATCGATATAATGAATAGTGTCATTATAGATTTCCATGATAAATATTTGAACGTATTTACATATTAAATTATTAAATACTCTAAAATTATAGAAGAAAATGATTAAAAATTGGGATTTGTGTTCAATGCCTTTTGGAAATTGATGTTGTGTGGGAAATTTAACAAATAGGAATTTGGGTTATATAAATTATCATTCTTCAGTCATGTTACTAAAATTACTGGTATATAAATAAATCCATTAAATATAAATGTTATTAAAAAAATGGCATAGTATGACCAAGATGATCGAGATCCATAGCTTCCTTGGAATGAATGGATACCATCAATTCATAGTGAGAAAATTACCCTGGATATCAAATTCCCTAACCAAATTGACTAATAAAGGTGGAAAATTTTATTATACATCTAAATGTGAATAAAATTTATAAGAACTAAGGAGAAAGTTTATATGTGAACAGTTTCTCACACTACCTTATAAAGTATAAGAGTTTTTGATATACAATGATTCATGAAAGAAGATACTGATATTTTTTCTCTTGTTCAACTGAGATAATATTATCATATGCATAATAATAGTTAATGATTCATCAAAAAAAATACATGAATCTTGGTTTGGAGATCACAATGTAATTTTTATAAATGTATAGAGGGGTCATCATTATAGTGAATTCAATGAAATGTATATTTATTATAAAATAGTTATGTATATATTCTCAAAAAAATATTTCAATAATCATAACATGTTATGGTTGGATTTGATTAATGTTTATGACAGCACAATGCATTACCCCCTTTGAAAGGTGACTAAGGTTGATGATATTGTGTGTTAGAAGGATCATTTTAGCTTGGTCATGATGAGGATTGAAAAATATACAATAATTTTGGAATTGTGGATGATGGACATTATAATCAGTATGGAAGGGTGAAATCATATCATTATATACTAGATGTTCAACTATAAATTCATGTTATGATTAATTGGAAGATAATTATGATTTTGAGATGAAATTCATGATAAAATATGTTTCAAGGTTTATCCTTAATCATGATGTGATGATCAAATTTGCATACTAGATATGAGTCCCTTCAATATCGTAACTGAAGATGGTGATACTCGATGATGCACATAGATCATAATTCTCTATCCATACGTGTGTTAACAAAATATATATAGACATCAAAAAATTTACTATAGTTAATTAAATAAAGATGAATATTTTGGATTATATATCTCAAGGCTCGGTATTCCAAATTGATAAAGATGACTGTTAATGTTCTAAAAGGATGATGTATCCATTACCCCTACATATTTGTAAATAAGATAATAACACCATGGATATTTTTTCAGAGGACTCCCAAATAAATATGAATTCCATAATACCATTTGGTTTTTGATAATCTCCACACTAATGAAGAATTATTTATTTCCATTAGGGAATATTTCATTCCTAATAGAGTTTATATAATACACATTAAAGAAAAAGTAAGCTATTATGGACATGACTAAAAGTTAACTTATTGTCACAGCTTGAAACCATGTAAATATGTCAAAAAACTATATCCATAGATTATGTCCATGGTTTATATAAACTTTGTACCCTATCACCAATGAAATAGGGTCTAGGCTAGGGCCATGGCTTGAAACGATGTCCATGGGCTATCTATGGTTATATTCTACATTGATTGTGGCCATTGGATACACCAATGAAACCTACTTCTAGGATTTATTAATATTTAGAAATAGGATATCTATAGTTTTGGTCCATGTTGACTATGGACATAAACCATGTACTATTTATATGTATATATGTTTTAATAAACTATAGACCTATCTATGTTAAATTAAATTGAGGAACTTTCTTTCAAAACCATGACCCATTTCAACATACACCTAACAACATCACGCGTTTTTTCAACTATACTATTAATATATATACACACACACAAGTATATATAATTATATATAATAATATATAATTTGAATTGTAATCATAAAAAATATAAATGTAAATTTGGATTGAAATCACATATCAATAGTCATTAAAGATGATAATGACTATAATTTCACATATAATGTACCACCATATATCTATAATAGAATAATAATAACTCATATTATAGCCAAAACTTATAGAAACCATGTCCTACATTATTTTATTGTAATATGTTATCATGTTTCATTGTAACTATGGAAATATATTGTAATATAGGCACATTAATTTCTTATTATGTCCAAATATATTTTGCATATATCTTATTTCCATAGTTCTATATAAATGTTGTTATAGCATGTGATATAGACATAGATTCTATAAACCATGAATATATGTGATTTCACATTGAAATATTTCCATAAAGGTTATGAAACTATAGAAATAGGGATCCTCGCTGATTTCCTGCAAAAAATTAAGGGATTCAACTATTTTCAAACAGCCTCCTATCACCATAATTTCAGAAAACCCTAGATGGAGGTCTTCTTATAGCCATGGTTTGTGTAAACCTTCTATATAGAAAACCCCATGATTCTGAATTCAATTTTCAGGAATAACTATGGAAAACCCCTACATTCATGTTTTGGAAAACCATTTATTTTGAATAGTGGTGGTACGTACATTTACTAGTTATGAGAGTACCAATATCAATCATATATAAATGATATTTTATGTTTATGTCAATACTCTAGAAAATTAATTAGTAATAATTAAATAATAATTTAATATTTATGACTACATTTCATCCGATTATATATTATTACATTGAGATTAGTTTCCTAAAATATCATTTTAGATCATGCTCTATGAATTTCAAAGGTGGTTGGTCTCAACCCATTCCTGTAGTCTAATTCTATTATGAAAAAATATTCCACTTGAGAATTGATATAAGTAACTTTCAATTACTCCAAAGAAAAAAATTGTATAACTTCATCATTATAGGAAAAATTTTGATAATGAAATAAATTAGAATATGAACTCACTCAGGAAATAAAATTGAATGTTCGGGTCATTCCACAACACCTCAGAGTAGCATAGAGATGACATAAAATCTATTATGACAATCTGTAATGATATAAAGATTTCAAAAATGGGGAAATGGTATTATTAGGAATATATCCTTAGAATAATTTTACTATATTTGGGAATAAGAAAAATATTTTCCATGTATATATCTATCTCTATGTGATTCTTGATTATTTCATGATGGTAGTGTATGACATAAAACATCCCCCAAACCTCTCTTGTGATCACGATTTGATCCATGTGTCACATTTGAGGATGTACAAACATGGTCCTTAACATGTACTACACTCATATATATACAACTATATCATGATTTTTCTTATAATTAATATCTCTTTTAGATTCCATATCAAATATAAAAAGTGATTTGGGACAAGACCACTCCCTTTGACAAATACATTCAATGAAACCCAAAATTTTAAGGATGTTATGTTGGATATTGTGGATGTAATGGCAAAAAGTTATCCTCATATATATAATTTTTAGTAATGTAATTTTTGTGATTAAATTATCATAAGGTGTATTATATAAAACCTAGATATTTTTCAATATATTTTTAATTAAAAAAAATTCAATAGCTTTTATAACACAAAACACTAATCTTAAGTGAATAACGACTTTCAAAAAAAATATAAAATTAAATAAATTAATACATATTTTAATTTTATTGATAAAATTTAACTAAAAAATATATTATAATTATAATAATTTAATTATTTATAAAGGATAAGAATTTACTATTTAGTAATTGTTGGTAGAACCAAAATGTTTTGTTTAGAGACATTGTTTATATTATATCTCTTTTATATAAAACATAGTTTCATTTATTTTGTGTTTTAAACTTATGGGAAATTATTTTTTAATCATATGGTAATCAATTTTCTCATTCATAAATATATTATCAAATTGTTATAAATGAAGATAAAATCATTTCTAGGTAAAAATAGGTATGTTTAATAAAAATGATTCTAGGAACATAATGTGGGTTTTTATTATAATTTAAATTACTAAGTATATATTAATTACATGTATGAAAGTTATGTATAATACATTCAGTAAAATAAATTAACATTCAACTAGTGGTTGTTACAAGGAATGAAATTATAATAAAATCATTTTTATAATTGAAAAAACATTTTTTCAAAAGAAATTGATTTTAGTCCTTTTGCACATGGATATTTTATTAAATTTTATCTCTTTTAAGAATTGTATTGAAAATATAAATTACATATTTTTAATAATAATTATCAATATTATTTAATTATTTTTCCTTTCTTTTAGTCATAATTCATAATAACCATTGTAAAAATGTTATCACTATAGTAATTGTTAAAAGCGGTTATGAGTGGGTTATGCTAAGAGATATGGACTAAATTATCACAAAAAAATTTCAAATATAATTATTAGTGTGAATTTAGATATTAAATTATCATATCTTCTAATCATTTTCCATTTGGTGTCACTTTCCCCTCAAAACAACAATATATTGTTTTAATAACAAAAGGATTTAAAACAGTACAGCCTCATCACACTCTCACTTATCCACACCACGTAGACACCATATCTTGGAAAATATCTACCCAAATACCACCCAAACACCACTGAACAAGAACTAAATTTTTTATTCATGAAAAAAGACACATCCATTATTTCTTATAGATATTTTCAAAGGAGATTATCCTTGGAAGAGCTATATATTCGTTCCAAACAATTTTCACATTGATTCTTCTTATACATCTTACAAATATACTATAACCATATTAAAATATATGAATTTTTATCATAAATATAATGAAATTTATTTATGTTAATGGTAAAATAATTTTTATTCTCATCTACATAAAATAAAAAATTAGAATACCGGCCAAGAGTACTTGTGGACAACCACCTCCATGAAGCGACGTATTTCAATTTTTCATTATCTTATGTAAGGATAATTATATAGATGGAAAAATTGAATTAATATTCAATTTAATATTTATTTAGGATTTATGAATGAATATAATTATTTATCTCCCTTTATTTCTATCCATTTAAAAATATAAACCTCACATTGGTATACGAGCAAACTACCACCTCCATAAAGAAATACAATTCATGATTCATCCCAAAATTTCATGGAATATTATAAAAGTGTATATAATTAATAAATATAATATTTGTTATATGATTAATATTTTAGACAACATTAAACAATGTTCGAGGTGTAATGTCCAAAATTGTTGAATCGAAACATGCATGGAAAATGTAACAGTTATGTAAGGACCTGACCGTATTTTCCCAAAGTCGGTGCCTTATTTTATGACATTGGATTATAAACAAGTAATATTCATCATTAAGGACCATGTAGTTTAGTATATTTTAGAAAACATATAAATATATAAGATTAAAATTACATCATTAAAGGAAATATAAGACAAATTTATTCCATTAGAAACATCCAAGACTCCTAGATTATTCTACAAATCACTCGTAACTAACTTCTTCATATCCTTTGAAAATTAAACATAAGAAAATGGTTTATCTCAACTGCTCAGTAAGAGTAATAAATACTATGTAAGGTAACATAAAAACTAGACATGGTGAATCATTTAAAACCCATGCCTCTAAAAAAATTTACTTGAACATAATATAGCATGAATATGAGCTAAGTAAATAATTCCATAATAAAACATAATCAATGTTATTATAATTGTATAATAACTACATGAACATTCAATTAATAAATTCATAATAAAGAAAGAGAATATTTTGGACATTCATAAACATTTTTCCAAGGCCTCGACCAAGATGTCTAAAAATGATTTAGGCCTCAACAAAATCCATATATCACATTGGGAATGGCCTCACTAAATTCCACATATATTCTTCTCATGAGACCTAATAATTAATCAAGGGGGTATAGGGGACCCCACCCATCAAATAATAAGTAATATTCAGTCCTCATATGATCATGGATAAATATTAAAAACATATACATTCATATTGAAACTATCATATTAAATATAAATAACTTCCCCCTAACATTAATCAAAAACTCTAACCATTCAGAGTAAATTATTGAATGGTTTTAGGATAGAACATCATAATAATACTAGTAATAAACCATCCAATAAATATATTATATGAAATCATATATTATTAATTCCAATAATACATAATAATCTACAAGGGTGTGGATACAGAAAAAAATACTCTTATAAAATCATTGAGTAATTCATGAGATAAATGCCCATTAATTTTGAAAAGAAGAGTTCTTTTGGAAAATTATTTGTATAAGAATAAAGGTAAATTAAGATACTATTTTCACAATAAAATTTATTACATTATAATGAAAATGGTTTCTAAAAATAGATAATAGAGTGTCATTGAAAATGGGTAAGAATTTGGGAAATTCCCTGGAAACGAGCTTGTATTTCAAAAACAACTTTGAAAGATCCATTTAAAATTTGTAAATCCCCCTAAAATAATGTAGGATTATGGTTTGTAAAACTATTTATTTCACTCACAATAAATTTATTAGGAGTAAATAATAATATATTAGAATTTCCTTTAGGTAATTAGGAAATTAAAGTAACATGAATGAAAATGGTAGTTCAGGTGGAGAAACCCTTACCTTATGGCTGAATGAATTTTTCTCTTAAACATAAGGTTATAGAATATGAAATTAGTCGTATTAATAACTTACTTTATAACCTATATGATGTTTATTTCGTTCATAATAATTATGTTTAGTTCACTTATGTCTTTATTGACAAGTTATCATATTGAATTCTATCGTTCCAAAGTGTTTGTTTTCTTGATTTTTAATAACCGGTTCACATGTTTTTAATTAATAGAGTTCATGTAGAATGGTTGTAAATATATATATTTCAAATTAAAAATTATTTATTAACATCCAGAATTTTTAATGGTATTTTCTATCATTTGGGTACATGTAATAAGGATGATCCATTATATTACAACCACTTCTATTTTTTGGCGGTATATAGATTATTCTGAACTAGTTTTGTCATATTAATTAATAATACATACATATACTGGTTACTAAATATTAATGAGGTTATAATACCTATATTATAGTGTTTTTAAATCATTTAAATTATTTCATGACCAATAATGAAGGAGAAATATAATAAATAATCCTCTTCGTCCACAGAGGTTATAAATTGGAACCTCATGGACGTTAATTTCGTTTCCTAAAATTAAAATGAGGGAGTAAGATTATTGATGATGGTTAATCTATTAACATGTTATAATTCTAGTATAAAGATGATACTAGAGTCATAATGTTCATTGTGATAGAGGTGGTGAGAGGAGAATAATAAAATAGATGAACATGAAAATAAAATAAAATTTGAGAGATCCCTTGTGAAATTACGGCAGCCTAACGGTGTTGCTTAAAATTTCAAAAAATGATATGATGAGAGAAAAAGGGTATCTCATAATATGGAAATAAAATGTAATGTAATTTTAATACATTATATCAAACCCAAACTTATGATAATGTAAATTCAAAGAGATAACATAAAATAAGTTTTGACTAAATGAGAGGGTGAAAGGTTCCCTTACATTGAAGAGTAATTACTTGAACATGAATGATGGGACCTTGGGGAATTATGGACACCTTGAGATGACTGTTAGGGTGGTAAAACCACCTGAAATTCTAGGATGAGGTAATTTAATGAATGAAAACGAATGGATGAATGGGTATTTATTGTTAAAGAGAGATAATTTTTAATTATTTAAAAAATACTGCTCATTATTGGTTATTGTAAAACCATGGGATTGCCCATGATATTTTCCCATTGTATTATCCAATTGGGACACCTAATTTTATGTTTTATAGATTATAAATAAACAAAAAAAATTAATTCAATTATTAAATCATTATGATGTAATTAAACATAATGAAAACTTTAAACTGTAATTTTACTATTCACGAAAAATTCAAGTATATTAAAAAAATCCCAAAAATTAAACCCTATAATTTTTCTATGTGTATAATTCAAAAATGAACTTTAATTTTCAAATATACTATCTAAATATTATTAATTTAATTTTTAAATAAAATCACAATTAATTCGAAAAATATTAATTTTAATGGTATAATATGTTTTATCTCACATTAAAAAATTAATTAAGATATCATTATCTTATTTCCATAATAAAATAAAATACTATAATTATTTACTATTAATAAGGGTCATATTACTATTCATATTACTATTAATAGTGGTATGTTATTATTCACCAAAAATAAACATTGTTCTATCAAACTCCAAATGACTTACTGATCGCAACTCTAGATGACCATTTTTCAAAATTCAAAACATAGAAGAGGCAAATATGTGTCTAGAAGAAATATTATAAAATGTGTTGTTTTTTAGAGAAAGTGTGTTTTATGAAATCAATATTTATTTTCTTAATCCTTGGGTTTCATATTCTACCCCCCTTGCAAAAATTCCATCATCGATATTCACAAAATCTTATCAAAAAAGATTCGGGTATGTATTAAACATAAGCTCCTCAGGTTCCCATGATTCTTCCTCCATATTACGGTTCATCTAAAGAACCTTTACAAGATGAGTCGTCCGATTTCACAATACTTGTTCTCCCGTATCAAGCAATGTGATAGGCTAATCACAATAAGATGGATCAATCTCATGTTCTATTTCATCATAGCTAAGTACATGTGTTGGGTCTGGGAGGTATTTATTTATCATTGACTCATGGATCACATTTTGAACTTTGGAGAGACTTGGAAGCATTTCTAAATGGTAAGCACAACTCCAATTAATTCCATAATTTGAAAATGTTTAATAAATCTGGGACTTAAAGTTCCTTTCTTACTGAATCATATAATACCCTTCCATGGAGATACCTTTAAGAAAACATGGTCTACTTCTTGAAATTTCAAATCCTTCCTTTGGTTATCATCATAGATATTTTTTCTACATTGAATTGTTTTTATATAGTTTTGGATAACCATCACCTTTTCTAATATTTCCATAATAGGATTTGGTCCTATGAGCATTCTCTCACCAATATAATCCCACCATGTTTGTGTACGAAATCTATTTTTATATAATGCTTCATATAGTGACATATGAATACTTGAGTGGAAGATATTGTTATAGAAAAATTATACAAGAGGTAAATACTGATCCCACATACCTTGAAAGTCAAGTGAACAAGACCTCATCATGTATTCCAATGTTTTAATAGTCTATTCTGATTTTCCATCAGTTTGTGGCTGGTAGGAAGTGCTCAAACGAAGATCAATATCTAGGGTCTTCTAATGAGACTTCCAAAATTGGGAAGTAAAACGGGGATCACAATCAGAAATAATTGATAAAAGGTACATCAATAAATCTTACATATTCATTAATCTATAGTAGATATATACATTCAACTAGTAAATCAGCTCTTATAATAAGAAAATGTACTGATTTTGTAAGACGGTCAACAATGATCAATATCTCATCATTCTTTCTTGGAGTCTTTGCTAGCCACATGACAATATATATAGTAATATCATCCCATTTCTACTAAGGAATAAGAAGGGTTTGCATGACTCCTCAAGGATGTTATCTTCCATCCTTCACCTATTGACAAACCAAACATCTTGACACATTATCAGCAATCTCCCTCTTCATGGCTTCCCATAAAAAATGTTCCTTTATATATTTTTATATATTTTTTCTACCATGTTGAATAGAGAAATTAGAGCTATGATCATCATCCAATAGTTCCTTCTTTAGATTAAGAACATCGGGAACACAAATTCTATTTCAAAATTTCTAAATTCCACCATCATACAAAAAGTAAATAAACATCCCATCATTTAAATATTTAATTTTTTTTCATACACTTCATCATCAGCCTAAGAAAATTTTATCATTTCTAGTAAAGAAGCTTTGGAAACCATTTTAAAATGTATTGATGTGTTACCTTCCTTAATAATTACCATATCTATATTTAGTATATACATGAACAAAGGATTCCATTAAACTCTAATCTTGTTCATAATTCGGTGGTCCTTTCTACTCAAAGCATCTGCAACCTTATTTTCCTTCCCTGGGTGATAGTGTATTGTGAAATCATAATCTTTGAGTACCTTAATCCATCCCTTTTCCCCATGTTGTGTTCTTTTTGTGAAAATGTAAATTTCAAACTCATATTATCTGTATATATCTCACATTTTTCCCCATAGAGGTAATGTATCCAATATTCAGAGAATTGATTACATCTACTAACTAATGATAATAATTTTAATAGTTTTGTTCACAAATATTTAGCTTCCTAGATGCATACGCAATCATTCAATCATTCTTCATAAGGACACAGCCATGTCCATACATTTATGCATTACTAAAGATCACAGATCTGTTGTTCCCTGATGGTAGATTAAGGATTGGAGCATTAACTAATAATCTATTCAATTCTATAATACATTATTCAAATTCCATTTTAAATTCAAACTTAACCCCTTTTCTTGAAATCTTGGTCATTGGGTTCGCTAAATGCGCAATGTTCTAAATGAAACACCAATAAAAAACTGTGAAACAAATAAAAATATGTACATCAGTTATGTTCATTGGAGTAGGCAATTATTGCCAAACTTGTTCATCAAAGGATATACCAATATTCTATCCTTAGAGACAATTTATCCTAGAAAGAAAACTAATTGGATCCAAAGATCACACATTCTAATCATACAATATAATTCATCTCTTCTATGTGTTTTCAAAATATTGCGCAAGTGATTTCCATGATCTTCATAGATTTAAGTTATAATAGGATATCACCAATAAACCCTGCCACAAAGTAATCATGATATTATATAAAGACTGTATTAATTAGATCAATGAAAATAGACAGTGTATCAGTTAGTCCAAAATGAAATACTGCAAACTTGTAATGCCCATACCAAGTTCAGAATGTTGTTTTGGAATGTCTTCTATCGACACAAGAAATTGACGATATCAAGATCGAAAATCAATCTTTAAAAAATATTAGGATCCATGAATTTGATCAATGAAATCATCAATTCAGTTTAGGAAATGCATGTTCTATATTTTTATACCATTGATCTCTCTATAGTCAATACACATCCTCATGGATCCATATTTCTTCTTTATAAAATGAACAGGGGATCCCCATAGAGAAATACTATAGATAATAAGTACATTATTACTTCAATTACTATAGATGTTTCTTCATTTCCACTAACTGTATAGTGGCTATTCTATAAGGGGTCTTTGATATAGGCCTTGGATCAGAAATTAAGTCAATCGAAAACTCAATTTCTTGATCTGGAGGATGTCGAGGTAAATACTTTGGAAATATGTCAATATATTCTTGCATAATAGGTGAATCTTCTATTTGAACATTCTTTTTCTCACCCATAGTTATTCCATTCCATTTATCTCCAATAAATGATTTCAGTAGAGCTATTGGGCTTGGATCTAGATGAGAACAATATATGGATGTTTTCAATCTAAAGATAATAAATTATTTATCGTCATCAAAAATTATAGCAGCATTATTCTAACTATAAATTTTTCCATCACGATCTGAAATCAATTCCATAATGAGGATTATATTAAATTAAATCATTGGTATTACAATAAGATTAGTAGATAAAGAATGTTTATATTCGATAATGGTAACTGATTCACAAAACAATATTTCAATGACACTACAAATTGGACATTTGACTAACAACTCCCTTTATATGTCAAATTGGAAATATCAAATTATTTTGGAAAACTGGAAAGATATGAAGGAATGAGATGATCAATAATCAAACAAAGCATTGTATAATTTTGAAGAAATGATTAAAGTACCTACCACTTGGACATTTAGAACATCAACCTCTACAGTTGTGATTGCATAATCTTGGCCTTGCTCCCTTGGACTTTTTTTTTGCATGTTTACTTGACACTTTGGACAAGCATTATCATAGTGTCCCATCTATCATAAATTATAGTATTGATAATTAATGTCATCTTTCTTCCACTTACAATCACAAGTAAGATGGCCTTTCTATCCACATTATGAGTATACATCTTTTCTATTTAAGCTTGCAACATGGTGTTTCTTTCCACAATTTTCATAGTGTGGAAATTCAAATCATCCCTTTTTCTCAGTTTCCTTATTTCCTTTCACAGTGTTTTCATAAGATATTTTTTTCTCTTACATCCCCATAAAGTTATATTACTTATAGAATTTATTTTCTATCTTGATTGCACCTGATCAAGATCTTTATATGATGATAAACTCTGGGAGACTAGAGTATATCAGATGAATGGATTTAGCCTATCAAATAATCAATCAGTATTTGTCCTTTGATTTCTTATATATTCCACAAAATTCCTTTCTAACCTTGTGAAGTTATCTTCATACATTGAAACATAAAATCATCGTTTTTCTTCAAATTTGGAAAATTCTTTTTTGTATCTACTCACAGTTCATGAGGAATGTTATTCTCTATGAATATTTCATTAATGCTCCTACATTACATCTCTTCTATCTCTTCTATCTCTTCCTCTTTTTTGTGTTTTGGATTAATGGCCACCACTGATCTTCATCTCCATATAGACGATAAACTATTATGATGACTTTCTCTCTTCAGTCACATCACAATGTGAGAAATATCATCACTGGGAAACTTATCCAATCCTCAATTTTGATTTTTCTGAAACATTTTTTCAAGGCCTCTTCCAAGACGACTAAAAATGATTTAGGTATCGGCCAAACCCATATATCACATTTGGAAATGCTTTTGCCAATTCCATGTCTATTTGTCTTATGAGACCTACCGATAAATTTAGTGGATATAGTAGACCCCAAACATCACATAATATGTCCAATAAATTCCTAATATGATTGTGGATAAACATAAAAAAAATATACATTTATATTGATACTATCATATAAAATGTAAATAACTTTCCCCAAACATTATGCATAAACACTAAACATTCATAGTAAATTAGTGAATGGTTTTAGGATAGAAAATCATAGTAAAACTAGTCATACACCATTTAATTAATGTGGTATATGAAATCTTAAATAAATAATACCATTAATAAATAATAATCAATAAGGGGTTGGAACAAATGACAACACTCTTATTAAGTCATTCAGTAATTATTGAGATAAATGCTCTTTAATTTTGAAATGAAGAGTTTTTTGGAGATGTATTTGTATAATTCCTGAGGACAAGTAATATAATATCTTCATAATAATAATATTTACTTCATATAAGTAATAGTTTCCAAGAATAGATAATATATTTCCCTTGAAAATGGGAAAAAATTAGAAATTCCCTTGAAACGAGCATGTATTTCGGAAACAATTTTGAATGTTCTTTATAAAATGTGTAAATATACATAAAATAATGTAGGATTATGGATAATAAACATATGAAAAACACTAAAAAATAATTTACGAGGAGTATATAATAATAAATAATAATTTCATTTAGTTAATTAGTCAATAAATGTATCCCGAAGGAAAATGGAAGTTCGGGTGGAATAACCCTTACCTTACATCCGAATGTATTCCTCTCTTGAACATAAGGTCCTAGAATATGAAATTATACTTATTAATAAATTATTTAAGAACAGACTAGTCATGTATTTAGTTTATCATAATTCTTTTTAGTTTACTTATGTCCTTATTGATAAGTTATTATATTGAATTATGGCGTTCCAGTGTGTGCATTTTCTAGATTTTTCATAACCGGTTGACTTGTTTTTATGTAATAGATATCATGTAGAATGGTTTTAAATATCCAGAACATAAATTAAATAATATTTATGAATATAAATAATTTTTAATGGTCATTTATATCATTTGGTTATAGTGAAAGAGGATAAATCATTAGATGACAACCACATCGATTATTTTGCTGTATTTGGATTATAATGAACTAGTTTTGTCATTTAAATTATTAATATGTACATATACTAGTTCCTGAATATTAATTTTATTATAAAACTTATATTATAGTATTTTTCAACCAAAGAAAGTGTTCCATGACCAGTATTGAAGGACAAATTGAAGAACGAAACTTCATCATCCACAATGGTTATAAATTGGAAACTCATGGACATTGATTTTATTTATAAAAATAAAAAGGAAGGAGTATGAATATTGATTATTGTTCTTCCATTCACATGATATAAATAAATAATATTGATGATTCCATAGTTATCATTATCATTTGGATATAGAATGTGAGAAGAGAAAAATAAATGAGATGAACTTGAAAAAATGATGAGACATCCCTTATGAAAATTTTACAACGTAACACCATTGCTTAAAATTTCATAAAATGAATTGATGGGAGAAAAAAGTTATCTAATAATATGGACATAAAAATTATACTAAGAGTAAATAATAATATCAAACCCCAACATATGAACATTTATATTCAAAGAGATAACATAAAAGAAGATTTTACTAAAAGAGGAGGGTGAAAAGTTCCCTTGCCTTGTAGTGTAACTTCTAGAACAATATGGTTGGGACCCAATGGTCATAAAGTCACATTGGGAGGAATTATTGGGAAGTAAAAACACAAAATAATTTAGGATGAGTAATTTTTTATGAAATAAAATGAATGGATTAGTGGGTATTTATATTAAAAGAGAGATAGTTTTTTATTTATTTAAAAAGACACCTCATTTGTGGTTTTTGTTAAACCATGGAATTTCACATGGTATTTTCCCATGATATTAGACATATGGGACACCAAATATCATATTTTATATTATAAAATCAGACCATCTTTTTATTTTAAATATTTCATATTTATGATTTCATTAAACATAACAAAAACTCAAAACTTTACTTATACTATTCGTATTATATTTCAAGTATTTTAGAAAAATCCCAAAACTTCACTCGTACCATTTTTCAATGTTTTTAATTAAAGAATGAAATCCTTTTTTCCAAAATAGTTTTCTATATATTATTCATTTAATTTTTCAATAAAATGATAATTAATTATAAAAAATAACAATTTTAAATGTATAATTAGTTTTATATCACATTGAAAAATTAATTTAGATATCATTATCTTATTACATTAATTAAATAAAAAAATATCATTATTTTCTATAAATTATGTTCATATTATTATACATATTACTATTCATAAGGGTATGTTACTACTCACCAAAAATCATGTTTTTTCTATCTGACTCCAAATAACCAACTAATCACAACTCCTGATGATAAGTTTTTCGAAATTAAAAACATAGTTGAGGAGAAGTTGTGTTTAGTTGATAAAATAGAAAATGTATTCTTTTGTAGAGATACAATATTATATGCATTCAATATTTATTTTCAAAACCATGGGGTGTTACAAATTAACACCATAATATTTATTGTAACAATGAAATGTCGGTAAATAGTATACTGCAAAGTAGAAGAAAATAGTTTTTAATAACATAATTATAAATATAGTTCTAATATAGATGTACTATATATCTAGCTGAATATGAAATATTTTATAGAATGTAATAAGCATGCTAGGACATATGGTTAGGGTTCATGTTGTAATATTTTTTAATTTGGATTGTTCATGTTCAAGTATAAATTGGGAAATATTTAATGATATATCTCTTAAACACCACATATATTTCTTATAACAATATTTTTTTCTATATTTTTCTTTTATTCTTTATAAATTTTCCGTCTTTGGTACACAAAATATTTAGGGAATTATTTTATGAAAATCGAAATTATTCATTAAATAATTCAATACTTTTATCTTCAATTCACTAATTATTTTTTAAATTCATTATTGAAAATATTTTACTTCTTTTTAAATGTTTAAAACTAATGTTTATAATATATCTTTAATGGGTTATATATTATATTTTATAGAATTGTGAGTTAATAATTTTAAAATTTTTACTGAATGAATATAATTTCTTGTCATCACGGTTAATATTTTTTTATGGATAATTTAAAATTTCCAATAGTTTTACACAGAATATAAAATAACGTTTTTTCTAGTAATTTTTATTTATTTAAATTTTCTTGAAATAAGAAATTATTTCCTCTTATTTTTCAAAGAATACATTAAATTTTTTTATAAAATTATTATTCAATAGTGTCAATATAAATTAATTAATGTTTTCCACCACCAAGGATATTATCATGTGATACCATCCATTTTCATTTATAGTGGATTATTATGATATATGTTTAATGATTCTTTCATGAAATGCATTTCATTATATTTGTTTAACTAAACTGTGATGAAATGATGAATGTTTTTATTATCATGTGTCTTAAAAATGAACGTTTTTTCATTATATGACAGGTGATCCTATAATTATATATCCATCAATGTATTCAGTAAGGATTTATATTTCCTAAGATAATATGAGCATAAATGTGGACTTATCCTAATGCAATATGGGAATATGTCCACCATGAACGAATAAATAATGGGTATTGAACCAAATAATTTATGGGAATATTTACACAATATTTATAAGAACATGGAGTAAACCAATCCACTATGGGAATCTATAAATTATGATTATGGGAATGGGTATTGAAACCAATTTATAAAGGAAAACTTTACACTATAATTTTATTATCTAGACTGTGATCCTTGACTATGTAAATGATTTAATAGTATTATTTTTTTACCGAAAACATATTTATTATGATTATGATATAATCTAATGAGTGATGATTTTTTATTAATTATATACCACACTTATCAATCATGTATTTCGTTATAGAAAATATTTATTCCATAACTAAGGATTTATAGTTTATGAAATATTGATTATTTTTTTATGTTATGATTATGTCATCATACAATTATGATTATCTTATTCTCACTTTTCATCATCAATTGATATCTCACATTTTTATCCTTATGGAGTATCTATGGTCACCCATTATTGTGTATATATTTACAAATGTTATAAAGTAAATTATTAATTAGGATATATGAATGAATAAAACTATGTGATATGTAATTTGTCGGATATTTTGAAGATATTTTATGACATAAGTTATTTATGTATCTAGTCTCTAATGATACGAAACCTTTACCACTGTAGGGTGTATATTATTGTGATATGTTTCAAAATATTTATCTATAATGATGAAATATATATATGAATGGTTTTATCCAGATACCTTAGGTAGAGTAGATTCTCATGTATATATCCCAAAGACATATAATTACTATCCTAGGTGACCTCGGTTCTAAATATTATATATCATTGCATAAAATCCCATTTATAATAAATAATACCATTGTTAAGGTACCATAGAACAACACCTATACTACTACAGTGTCATAGTTCAACTAAAATTCCATGTAAATGCGTCACCACCTTAATTTAAACCCAAGTTTGATTGTATAATTATGGGGTGAGTTTTCCACTCAAACAATACCCTAACATTTAGTGTCACAACAACTGTATAACTTGCTATAACCCCCGTTTAAGAAATTGTATTGTCATCCAAAGCCATAATATCATCAAATTAAATTTTGAGAAACTATACTAGTCTTTTTTTATTTGGAATAAACCTATTACATTAGTGGTAACTTGGTTTTAACAATATATATTTAAAATTATTAGCTTTTCATCTAAACAATCTCAAAACCACCTATGTGTGTTGTAAAAAATGGAAAAAACTATAATATTTATTAATGAAAATCATCATAAACAACAAATCATGATTTCAATGTTTGAAATATATATATTATATATTTTAAAATATTATAAAATATTCAATAATATCGATATAATTATTATATTTAAATAATTTTTATTTTTATTTTCTAAAAACACATATCTCTTCGCATTAAAATTCAATAATTTTTTACCAATATTTCCTCACATAAAATTTCTCTTAAAAATTTTCCATTAAAAAATTATAAATAACCACAAATAAGTTTTTCCAATTTTCACATTTTAATATATAATTATAATGTTTTCATATATTATCAAAAATTTTCCAACAATCATATAATCAAAAATAAAAATGAGGAATTTATTTATATTTAAATATATTGATGTCTTAACTTTCATACATTAATTAAAAGATTTCAAAAAATATTATATTGTCGCTATTCATTTATCAAATATCATTTATTTTCATAAAACCCTGGTAGAAAGCATAACAAAGCACTCAATTAATTAACCCATAAAAATAGGTTTGGATCTTATTTTTGTAGAAAATTAAAGTTATATGATATCTATTTATTGATGTAAAATCATCCACCCAAATTAATTTTTATAACCTTTTAAAACATTAAAAATATAACATATTTTTATATTCATCTATTCAGATCCCAATTTGAAAACACTCAATAAAACCACTTATTGTACTACATGCTACCATGTTCACATAGGGGAATATTCCTCTACCATGTATATTAATATTAAATTAAAGATATATCTATAATATATAATTTATTTCATTTATATATTAAATTATTGATAAATTTCACAAACAAATATATAATTCAATACATAAAATTAAAATATTATCTTATGTTATGATTTTGAGGAAATATTATAAAAATTAGAACAATGGATAAATATATAAATCTTAGTTTAAAATAAAACAAAAAAATATACTCTCATACTGATTAAATTACCAATGTTCCCTATATAGTCAAAAATAGAAAATTAGCCTAGAAAACAACATAATTAATTAAATAAGATGCTTCATTTATTATATAATAAAAAAATTTCCTTATTTTTTACATAAAATATATTTGAATCAATATAATTTCATTAAATAAAATTTATTATGTAATTATGCATATTTTAGATTATATGGTGTGGTTGTGTAATTTTTACTTGATAATTTAAAAAAAATCCCTTGTAATTAGGTTCTTTTTAATGATTGTCCACTAGTTTTATTTAAATTATTATTATATTTATTGCTAATAATGATATATATAAGATGGGATAATTTTTTTACTATGTTCTAAGATAGTTTAAATGGATAAAATATATATAGTGACCAAATCATAATTTTATTCTCATCAAAGTTTGTGGCCTATGCCAAATATATCTAGCATTTTTAACATCATAAATATTAAATAAATTTAGCGGATAAAAATTCGTAAATAATTAAAAAAAATTTAAATAAATTATTTATATATTTGTAGGATATTATTAGTAATATCTGTTTATTTTTGGAGGATTGTATTATATGGGAATTTAATGTTTCTTTGGTCATCTATGATTTAGATTTTTTGGACTTATTTATAGATCATCTTCAATAGTGTGGTTTTTCATTGAGCCCTATTATTCAATTAAAATTATAAATATTAATCTCACATCCCTAATATTTTATGAATGAGTGGAATAACTAGGGATTTTGTTTTGAATTGATATATTTCATAGTTATATTTTTTCAATTATAATACCAACTTATGGGTATGTTTTTTTAGTTCATTTATTTATCTACATGATTTTTGAGAAGTTTTATGTTAGTTTTTATTCTTAATTCCTATATTACACACATGATATATAAGTACTCTAATAGAGGTGAATGATGGTTGGAGTATATCTCATGTTAAAATTTCAATTCAATGCTTCCAAGATGACGATTCTATATTATTTTTAATTTTTTGGGGAATTAATAAGGTTTTATGAGAGTTTATTATTGGGCCTTAAAATATTTTCTTATATTAATTAATGCTAAATAAGTTCTTTTTTATTATTTATTATGAATAATTCCATGGTATCATTATATGAATTGATTTTAAGGAATCAAATCTATATTAATTATTAAGTTTTCTTATGAGTTTCTTATATCATTATAGATTCATGATTGGAAGCCCATATTAGTGGATGTATTCCATTAATAAGGTTATAATGTGAAAATATATCATTTATTAACAATTGTTATTGGATTATTATTATTGAATATTATAAATTTAGTAAAAATAATTAAGGTTATTTATTATAAGATTAAAATGTTATGTATTAATGGATAGTAAAATTTTAAGTGTAAAATAATTAAATTGAATAATAAATTTTATAAAATTTAATTATAGAGATAAAATTTCTTTCCTCCTTACACTATAATCATAATAATATTATGAATTATATAATATA
Organism: Viscum album; assembly: GCA_963277665.1. Classification (NCBI taxonomy): domain Eukaryota; kingdom Viridiplantae; phylum Streptophyta; class Magnoliopsida; order Santalales; family Viscaceae; genus Viscum; species Viscum album. The sequence continues at coordinate 410,101,643 of OY728133.1, forward strand.
ATGATATAATAATTATTATTTGTATAATATGTGATAGATTATTATCTTTTTGATCTTCATACTGATGTTTCTAGATATTTAATTATTTAACATTATATTCCAAATATTGATTCTATAGTGGATGACAATCAAATCAGTTACTGAGTATGACTGTTTGTTTCTTTGGATGGTCATTATAATGTAATGTATGAATTAAATATTTTATCTATGACAGTGAATCCATGAATTCAAGATTTGATTCTATTTTCATTTAGTAGAAAAGGGGATCTATAATATAGAAATATATAATGAATCAATTTGACATATGAAACACCACTAACATATTTCATATGTGTCATAAGGGGAATAAGTTAGTGGAATTAAATACCTCTAGACCCCATAGACAGACTCACAATATTTTCTCTAGATTATGATCCTTACCTCAGGAAGGAACAAATATTATTTTTAGTGACTCTATTGGGATTCAATATCTTCAGCCACCTTAACTTTTTATTTCATGATCATTCCCCTCTTTAAAAAAATTCAATGTATTTGTTGTAAAAAAATTTGATATATACTTTACATCACAATATGTAATGGTAGCACATCATGTATTGGTTGGGTTTCTAAAACTATAGAGTATTCCATGGTAGAAATAAGGAAATAATTTCATGGTTTATTATATATGATTTTTTTTTAATATAGGATTCAAAATTTTTATCTCCTTATGTATACATTAATGAAATTATTTAATTTATTATTCAGTATAGAGTAATGTTATAATGATATTTTACCTCAATTATTCATTGTAGAAGTAGTTCAATATTATATTTTTTCATCATATGATAGTATTTTATCCTATTTTTACTTAACATAGAATATATTGATAATATTTTAATTTGATTTTTCACCCACTTATATTCATAAATAAAAATTTCATCGACTAATTCATGGATAAAAAGATAGTACAATCAAAAAATTGGAGGTTATATTATGAATGTTTATTGTGAAATTTATTATATTATGTATTGAACATTTTTTATTGGTTATCTTTTCTTATAACTACAAATATCATTAATATATCGATATGAAACCTTAAATGGAACATTATAGAAGACCTTATCATTTTCTAATATTGTCCATTTATATTGGGCAGTCAACAATTATTAAACCATAAGTATTGCACGATAAAATAACATGTATAGATTAATAATGATCAATTGAATACAACATAGAGAATTTAATAGATTTAAAATAAATATGGAAAAGTCTATTCATTTGTTATGTATACAATATTATTATGATTTTCTACTTAAAATAACATTTCTTGTGGTGAATTAATCTTTCATACAAATAGAAAAAAAAATTATGCCCCTGTAATATATTGGATATTTATTTTTTCCACATATTCTATCATCGAATCTAGAGATGATTCATGAGATTTTATGGTATCACCCACCTAGATGTACAATCATGATCTATCACATATCACAGAATTGAGTAATCCACATATGATGGAATACTATAAATTTGTGGAAAAAAATTTAGAGATTTATTTTCATTGGTATTATTTTTTTGGATGTGTTATCCCTTTTTAAAATTTCTTTAATGACAACTTTTTGAAAAGAAAGGTGATTGGAAGATGAAATCACATATAAGAGTGCAGTATCCTTATTTATTCATGATGTTTTTCTTTGTTTTGGAATTTTATTTAAAATAAGAAAATGATATATAAGATTTATTTATGTTTATGATTAATTTTATTGATGCAAAAAAGTTTCAAAGGTGAGTAAAATGTATATATTAATTTTTTTATTTCATCACGTTGTCAAAAAATGGATATTATATTACTCTCTTAAATTGTGAAAATAAAATGTATTATTTTATCAACATTAAATGAAAGTTTTAGTGAACTACTATTCTAAATATTTGATATTTACATTTTTTGGAACATTTGTAATTTAAATTTTAATGTTGTACACTTTTTTAAATGATATAATTTAATGAATTTATCCCTAATGAATATAGCTATGTATATTTTATCTCAAAATATATAGCATTATTTTTTACATCCAAATTATTGATTTTTTATCCATATAAGTATGTTATTTAATTTTTTTAATTATTTATTGATTTACATTTATAAATAAATATTATGGTATATTCTGGTGTTACTTAACATGGTATATTATATGTGTTTATAGAAGAATATATATTTGTATTAACATGGTTACCTATGGTATTATTATTGAATTTAATTATTGGATGATATTGTAAATCAAAATAATTCATTGAAAATGAAATTGTAATTTTAATGAATTGTTATGTTCAAAAATATGATAGTAGTTTTTTATTTTCATCAATTAATAATGGATTTTGACAATTCATTTTCCACACAACCATGATCCCGATTTTTCAATGGAATGTTCATTCATTCAATTATAGAGTGGAATACTAGGTGCGATGAATGATGAATTATGGGTGATGAATAATGAAATAAAATTTTTAATTTGTGGAAACTATAGAATTGAATTATGTGACTAAAGACATAATCTCTATTAATATATTGGAATTTATCATGCATTATTACTTTATAATGGGTTAAAAATTCATGATACTCGGAAAATAAATTATATTTCTATATTAAAAGTATATATAATATAAATTACTTTATCTATTAATTTGTAGTATTTTTATATATAATTTTAAATAATAATCATATATTATGAAATGTTGTAAAATATATTAACTTTGCAATTTATGTGATATACATTATAAATAAAAAGAAATTTATATTTTTCGTTTATGATTAATGATAGGATTTTTATTTCAAATATATGAAATTATTTAACTATTGAATATAAAAATATACAAAATAAGTATATCATGATATGGTTATTATGATAAATTTGATAGTAATAATTTACTAGGGAAAATTATAGAAATTCTTTAATTCCAAAAAAGTGGTTTGGAGAATGTTTTTTTAAATTTTGATATTTTTTATTAGTATAATAATTCCTTATTTACGACTTTTTGAATAAGAATATTATAAATTTCACATAAGTTGTGATACTTTCTAAAACATCCATTGATAATTTAATAGCTTAAGACCATTATAAAAAATATTTCACATGGGTCATTCCAACATGTATGGGAGTGTCATGAACCACCTTCACCAAGACAATGAAAGGGAAAGAAAACTTTCAGACCCTTCCTTCTTCAACATGGAGGATAGATAATGTCCCCCACGACCCACAATCAATAGGTCCCAGAGTGGATAATAGAACCAAGAGTATATAATCACACACAAAATATAAGGAATTATCCTTTTTTATTTAGTAGGATAAGAATATAACATAGTAAATCTAATGGAACACCAAAACTTGAAGTAAAATTAAAGCCAAAACAATCCATTCCCATATGCATGTTCCAATGATAGGTTCTTTATGTACAAGAAAAACTCAATGGGGATGTACCAAAGAAAATAAAAACAGCAACATCAAAAATCTGAATGTCCATTCAAGTATAGTCATTCATGGTCTTCGTAGTCCTCCTAGAAACCTGAAAGCAGTTTTATATATATTGGGTGAGTATAAAAGTATTCTCGGTAGGTAAAACTAAATGCTCTACTGAACAAGTGGGGAGACATTGTAATGCCCAATGAGAAAAACGAGATAACCAAATCTTCTATCAAGGAAACTATCCACCCAACCTCTGCAAGGGATTGTCCCCAGATAACGCAAGTCACGTAATGTAATAGTAATGACACATCAATATTTGGGTACCCCACACCACATTTCCTCTAGTTATTGAAGTCATCATACACATCAGACCTCAACCTCCATTCTCACCGCAGTCGCAGTACCATACCCTACTCACACACACCCAAGATACCACTACCACACATCCCACCCACAAACACTCATTCCACAACAACCTCATGTAACCATGCCCGCGTATACCTGGTCTAGAACAACCACCAACATGCCTGAAGAACCATGTTCATGAACAACTACACAAATGCCTGAAGACACCTTAACCCCATACCGAAGACACTTGGGAAACAACCTACCCACACACACAAGGGACAACCACCACAACTACCCTACCTAAAAATGTTGGGCTTTTTGGGAAAGGGAGAAGAAGATAAGTTAATAATAATCCACTTATAGGAGTATTGGGAAATACGCCCACCCCATTAAATTGGGTGTTCGACACAAATTAATCAACTTGAATGTGGCATGAATTAGAATCCTAGAAACTAAATTATACATATTGGTAAACATGAACTCATAACAACCTAGGGTTTTTAAAAAAACGGCATATACACAAACACCCTCATTACTATTCATTAATAAAAAGAAAAACACCAACATCCAAGGCACAACTCACTCCCAGAAAATAATTCCCCATTGAACCCATTCTTTTTATCAATTTAAAGTGATTCCATTTAAATAATTTGTCACTACCGGGTAACTAACAAGCATAGCCACAAGGCAAGGAAAAATAGCCAAGCATCAATTTATGTATTCACACCCAGTTCTTTTGTAATGTCACAATAACAAAAGAGATATGTAAGATACCTTGAAGAACTGGAACCCATCCAAGACCAACCATATGGACTCAAATCCACATACCAACAACAACACGACAACAGGGGATCCCATCCCCATCAATGTCACCCCCAATTATCAAGTATAAGAACAACACATATTACCAAGACAGAGTAATTGAGTTTCCAGATTCAATCACACCATTCATTGAGATCCTTATTTCCATTTATAAACATTGGTGATCTCACAAGGATTCATGCTCACTAGACATCCATTTAATCATAAAATTTTATGTGATTGACCAATTTTATATGTTAAAACCATTCCATCATCACAGAAGATAGGGGTCCATTAGTGCGCAAGGGTAAACCACAAACATCCATGATTTTATGTGGACAAAAGGACATACAATTCCCAACTTATAAGAAATGGTAAAATAGTACAACAACATCATCAAACACACCCCTTAAATCGTTAAAAGTCGTTTTATTTTCTTCATTAATGCTTCGCTTCATCCATAAATGTAGAAACATTATAATCCCCACCCCGCATGAGACACAGTAAAGAGAGGTGAAGGAAGAACCCTACTTGGATGATTAACAGTCTATGTTTTTCAACACACGCCATGAAAAGGGGACGCACAATAGGCAGGGGATGAACTCTGAGGACTCCAAAAGCAAGAAGGAAAGGCTCCAACACAGGCGCACCAGTAGCCTTGGGAATGGGGACTCCAAATGAACCAGGGAATGGAAAGAGACCCACAATGAAGAAGGAAGAATTCATGTGCAATAAAAAGGTGAGATCCTAGAGTTACTAGATGTGAAATTTTTAATGGATTAGAAAATGATCATGGATTCACCACATTGTAGGATGGTTACACATGATGGAATTTATTATTAATTAATAATTCTCATTAGATAGGTCTTCATAACGGCTATGAGTTAAAGGGTTTCCTTTAAATGGAAAACAATGTAAACTGGGTGGAGCTGAAAAGTATTGTAAAAGGGTGTGACATCAAGGAGAAAGACAAATATTTTAGTAATTCAAGGATCTCCCAGCCCATAATGGATTTTAAATGACATTTTTGGGCTTTTAATGGAATTAAAAGGGGTGTTATACACTTCTACGAGAAAATACATGTTGTAGGAGAGGAACTTGATAAAGAAACAATGAGTGGGACACCGTTTGATGGGATACCATAAGTGATGCCTCGATCACTGTTCCACCATGAGAGGTGCCCTCGTTTTTGTGTGTGATTGTGACGGTGTGCCCAATATGGTGCGACCATCATGGTGCCACCATTTCGGTGGAACAATGTAAGAGGTGCCATTGATTCGGTTTGTGACCGTGACTGGTTCCATTGTTATAGTGCCACTGTGACTGGTGCCACCGTTATGGTGGAACTGTTTGATGTAATAGTGGTTTTGGAAAACTCCATAATGAATAATTATCCATGCCACTATATCAGATACCTCTCAAACTATTCACACCCTCCAGAATTGAAACTAGACCCGAATAAATTAGAGAGTTCCGAACAACCTCTTCAAAATAAACCTCTCAAGAGTAATCCTCCTTGATATATAGGAACACCTCTCCTTCAAGTGACCACACAAACATGTAAAGGTCATACTACCTAGTTATCTACATTAGAGAGTCCATTTATCCATGTCAAAATACTATTCTCTTTCGGTGTCACTGACTTGCCCGCATGGGTTTAACTGCATCAACATTAATGCTTCTTAATTTAGGACATGGTCCTCCCCATTCTAGATTTAGGAATTTTCACACACATTATGAGAAAAAGGAGAAAAACACATTTACTAGTTAAGAAAGTTATCCACTACATCAAAAACATATTTGAAACAAAATAGAACAAAACTCAAAATAGCTCTGTGTACTGGGATTGCATCTATGCCAACCGTTCCCAGGTACTCTCCCTGAGGCCATCATGCCTCCACAATACATGAACCAAGGGAATGGTTCATCCGTGAAGAAATTTATCCCCACAATCATCATTCCTCACTGGATTCTATATGATTGTTTGTTCATCCTTGATATTCATCATTCCCTAGTTGAGGATGTGGGAGTCCTCGTGTATGTATCGACGATGTTGATAGACATGGAAAACAATGTGCACCCCCAGTAGCAGGGGTGGTTGTGCCAGTTGAAAAGACACTTCTCCAACTCATCGTAACACCTCAAAGGGTCCAAAGAACCTGGGAGAAATAATTCTCACATTGATGAAACATTGTTGCCCACACTGAGGGGTGACCTTAAATAATAAGTGTTCCCCAACGTCAAACACCAAGGGTCTCCTCCTATGACCGGCATACAACTTATTCCATTCCGGAGTTTCATTTATCATATCTCGTATAATATGAACCTTCTTTTTCATGCTCTGCACCACCTCTGGGTGATGAACACCTGTTACCCTAACCTCCAACCAGCTCACAGGTGAGCGACACTGCCACCCATACAATTATTTGAATAGATCCATTCCAAAGGTATAGTGATAGCTATTTTTGTAGAAAAATCCTACCAGAGGAAATTGTCATACCAACGATCCCCCAAAATCTAAAACATATGCCCGAAGAATATATTCTAATGTCTAGATGGTGACCTATGTCTTCCCATCTATCTATTTGTGGAAAGTAGTGTTGATTCATAGCTAGGTGACAAAAGTATAATGCAATCCCCCTAAACTCGTGAAGTAAACCATGCATCTGTATCTCAAACTATTTACCTCAGAACTATATGCATCCACATAAACTCATCCACATACCTCTATGCTAAGGCATCCACCACACTCGAATCTCTGATTTCCATGAAGTGAGCTGATTTCGTCAGTCGGTCTACTACTACCCAGATAGCATCACAACCCCCTTGAACACTGGGTTTTCTTGTGAATAAATCCATCGAGATGTCATCCACACTTCTACTCGGGGACATCGAATGTTTTTAACAAACCTCTTGGGATGTGGTGTTCAACATTCACCTGCTGACACACGATACCACTACCCGCTTCACCCCAATCCACCAAGATTGACCCCTCAAACCCTGGTACATCATGGAAACTTCATGGTGCACCTCTAGGGGTGAGTTGTGGTACTCACCAAGAAATATCCTATGCATTTCCACCAAGACCAATAGCCATCCATGAAACAACATCTGATTATTCCTTTCATCTAACCATCTTTCTGGAGTAAGACCCTGAATAACCTGATTGTGCATCATTTCAGCCTCTACATATCTCCATTGAGACTCCTCCCCCTACCTCAATAGATAGGACTACACTGTCATCTGAAATAGACAACCTCTACCACAATCCACCCTTTCATCTAGGTTTAAGGTAGCCATATACTCTATCTAATTCCTTGAATTCATAGATTCTTGAATATTTTCCCTAGGTGACTTCCTACTTAAGGCATTAGCCACAACGTTCACCTTACCTTCAGTATAAGAGATATCAAATTTCTTGTCCTAAGGAAACACCATCCACCTTTGATGTCGCATGTTCAGGTATCATTGAGAGAAGATATACCTCATGTTCTTGTGTTTTTTGAATACCACAAAACTATCCCTGATGAGGTAGTTCTGCCATAACATTAGTGTGAACACAACTGTTGTGAGTTCTGTGTCATGGGTGTTATAGTTACGTTCATATGGACGTAACTGTCTAGAACCTTAATAGATCATCCCCTGCTTTTGCATTAGTTCACATTGCAAGCCTTGGCCGAAATCATCATAGAAAACCTCAAACATCACCCCTTCATTTGGAAATGTTAGTACTGGGGAACTAAAAAACATCCCCTTCAGATAACTGAAGGATTCCTGGAACTGCTCACTCCACAGGAAGTCCCGGTTCTTTCTTGTAAAAGCTACCAAAGGAAGTTTAACTCAAGAGAAGTCTGGCACGAACCTCCAATAATAGACTAACAAATATAAGAAAATATGAACCTCCATCACATTCTTATGTGATTCATAGAAAAATGATTTCATCAACCATTGACGGATCAACCACTATTCTATGCTCAAACACCACGTGTCTAAGGATGTGCACCACTCGTGTTTATAACATTCACATGGATGACATATCGTAGAGATGTTGTTGGTGAAGGACCCCTAAAACAATTATCATTTTCTCTTTGTGATTTTCCACTGATCATGTGTATATCAGGAAGTCATTAGTAACCATGACCATGAACTGGTCTAGAAACTCATGGAAAATAGAGTTCATGAGCCCAATGAGCACAACAACTGTGTTCATAAACTGAACGGCATTACTATGAACTAAAAGTTACCATAATTTCATGTAAATGTAGTATTTTTTATATCATTGTACTCCATATTCAACTAGTGATAACAAGACTATAGATCGATCTTAGAGAACCAACCAGCTCCCCTCAGCTACTCAAAGAGGTCGTCAATCCTCGCGAGAGGGTAACAGTTCCTGACCATCCCTGGATTCATTATCTGGTAGTATATGAACAGCTTGAGACCACCAACTTCCTGCTTCTCAAACTATACTGAATCAACCCATGGTGACGATCTTGGTCGGACAAAACCCTTGTTTATTAGATCGTCAATTTGTACCTGTAATTCCCGTATATCCGATGATTCCATTCAATAGGGAGATATCAAAATTGGACTGTCACAGGGTTGAAAGTCTATCCCAAATTCAACATCACGTCAAGGGAGTAGATTCACAAACTCCTTAGAAAAAAATTCCAAGACCTCTCGGAAAACTCTTGGGACTTCCATCATTATTTTGTCTGCTGAACCCGCTAACAGCTCGGCTAACAAAGAATAAAGGGGATTCACTCGCCGACTGCCTTCCTTGCAACCCCGCTCACTGACGACGGTCACACATTGTCTACCAACATCTAAAAACAAAATAATTCTTCTGATGTAGTCGATAATGGAACATACCGAGAACATCTAGTCGATACCTAAAATGACATTATATGGCTGCATCTACAGAAAAAGAAGGTCCCCACTAGACTGATGTGGTCCCAATATCATTCTACATCTCCAGAAAACATGAGACAAGCTCTTCAGACATATGACTATAGTACTCATAACCAGGGGTACAAAAAGTATCTCTACATATAAACCAATGGTATGGGATAGACTAGGTGAAACAATGGAGTGTGAAGCTCTTTAATCAAACAAGACACATGAAAGAGTTCTAAACAAGCTGATCGTACATCGGAGAACATCGAGAACTACTAGAACTGCTCTCTGTATGGTGTAAAACTTCCCACGCCCATCACTTATTACCCTTGGTTGTTGGATACCACTACAACCATTAAATGGATGAGGTCCTTGAGGAGTAGCTTGGGGTTTACCTTCCCCTAAAACGTCTCCTCTCGAAGGATCAGGAGCTTGCAGTCCCTATTATTGCTGCTGAAAAGGAATGGTTGAGAACTGCTACTACTAAGGTGGGTGCTAAACCTGCCCACCCCAACTATAACTGTACTTGGTTTGAGTGTGGATTCAAAAGGTGACCATGACTTACATATATTAAGCATCTCAGTCATGGTCCCACAATAAATAAGTGTGGACCAGGTGATCAGGACTGGAACTGCTGGGACCTGATCCCCACTGGTTGAAACCTAGAATTCCCTGATGTTGGAGGTCTGCTGCTGATGGAATTCCCCTTTGTTGAGCCCATATGGATTCCCTATTGGGGAACACCTACCATTGTGTGCATACTCTTCCCCACTTCAACCTTCTTATGGACCTCCAAGTAGGTTGTTAGTGTGAAGGTAGTAACAAAAAATGCAAGAGAAGTTCATAGTGCCTCCTCCAAATGCCTTTCCCAAGACTCCTCATATAGAAAGAGGTATAGATAAAAGTGAAGGAAATCCTTGAATTTGATTCTCAACTCCCTTACTGACATGATCCCCTACTACAGGGAGAGTACCTCTTGCCTCTTCTCCACCATCATCTTGAAAGTGAAGAATTCAACCCAAAACTCACTCTTGATGTTTTCCCACAATTCCTCAGCCACCCTCTTCTTCCCAAGATATAGCATCCCCCACTTAGGCACAACTACCCACATATAGATTGCACTCAGAGGAACCTAGTACTCCATTGGATCCTGAATAAAGCTGAATGCTATCACCAAATCTTAAAGCAATATCTCGGTCTCCATGTCTGAGAAGTTTTTCTTGTACTTCCTAAGGGTATGCCACTGAAAGGCACGAAGTGTCTTCTACCACTGGTCATATTCCACTTATTGATCAATCATATGTTGATCAGCCATATCAGCCTCATGGGCCATGATCACCCGCACTACTCGTGGTCACCATTGGGGTGTCATATCTATATGGTAAATACAGAACTCCTAATCGATAGTAGCGAAAAATATTTCAGTTAAATTTTAATTAGACTTTTTATTTATTTTTAAATCCAAAAAATACCCAATACACACATGAACATAAGTCATTATGATGCATGCACCTTTCCTAGGGTCTCTACCCTACAATAATTGTATCCTTAATTTGATGTTCTGTAGGTCCAGTTTCCTTGCATTGGATCACAGGGGGCCCTAAAACCATGTCTCATAACAGGTATTCCCTATCATATTTCATATGCCATGATTCTCTAACACTTGTTCCCTATCATCCCATTATATCCTCTCTACGCCTAACTTGGAACTCCATCCTATCTCTCAGCCTCCTCTGATACCATTCTATCATGACCCACCTTCACCAAGATTAAGTAAGGGACAACAAACTGCCAGACCCTTCCTTCATTATGTTGAATGGGAGATAATGCCCTTTGGGACCCGCCTTCAATAGGTCCTAGACTGGTGACTAGAACTATGGGTATAGAATCACACGCAAAATAGAAGTAATTACCATTTTTTATTTACTTGGATCAAGAGATAAGATAGTAAATCCCATGTAACTCTGAAACTAAAAGTAAAAGTAATGCCAAAACAATCTATTCCCATATGAATGTTCTAATAATAACTTCTATAAGTACATCAAAAAATCCATGTGGAAGTACCAAAAAAAAGAGAAACATAAAATGTCTCAAACTCCGAACTAGTACGGTCCCGCATAGTCCTTGTAGGCCTCTTAGAAACCATAAATAAGATTTATATATGTTCGGTGGGTATACAAGTATACTCAGTAGAGAAACCCAAAATCACTCGTGGACAAGTAGGTAGGCATTCAAAATCCCTATGATAACATAGAGATAAGAAAAGCACTTAGTAAGGAAACAATCCACCCAAGCCCACCAAGTCACTCTCCCCCAATAATGAAAGTCAAGTAAAGTAATAGTAATAACACATCGATATTGGGGTACATTTTACGACATCTCGATGGGTTATTGATGTCATAATATGCATCAGACATCTCCCTCCATTCTCATCACAATCCCACTGCCATACCCCACTCGGACAACCATAGGCTACCACGACCACAAATCCTTCTGAAAAACAGATGGGACACAAAAACCACGTGTTACCATGAGTACAAAAACCTAGGATAGAACAACAACCACCAATCCCAAATACACTTGGGCCTTAAATACTACTTCCTTACCCGAAGACACCTAGTCCTCTTTCTGAAGAAACTTCGAAAATAACCATCATGCACACACCTGGGCCAACCACAACAACTACCCTTCTCAATGAATAAAGGGATATAATGGACCTAAATCCATCAAAACCTTCCCAAAGTGTCTTGTGATACTAAGTAAAGGGAGCATAAAATGAGCTAATAACCATCCACTCATAGAGGTGTTAGAAAAATCACCCTCCCCCATGAAATTAGGTGTCTAGGAAAAAGTACTCAACATGGATGGGGTGTGAATAAGAAACATAAGAACAAAATTATACATAAATGTTAACAAGCAGTCATCCCAACCTTGGTGTTTTAAAAACATTTCAGCCCAAACAAAAACACCTTCATTACTATTCAATTATAAAAAAACAACACCCAGAATCAGGGCACAACTCACTCCTAGAAAACAATTCCCCATTGAACCCATTCATTTTATGATATTCAAGTGATTCTGTTTAAATAGTTATTCACTACTAGGAAACTAACTGGCATGGCCACAAGACAAGAATAAACAACCAAGCATCAATTTAAGTATTCACACCTGGTTCTCTTATAAAGCCACAACAACAAAAGGGATTTGTGAGATCCCTCGATGTATAGGAACAAAACCATGCCCCAACATACGACACCACATTCCCTCAGACCCACAAACCAAAAATTGTACCACAACAGAGGATATCAACCCCATATGTTACACCCCACAAGAATCATGCAGAACAACCCCACAAATTACCAAGACAGATAATGGGAGTTTCCAGATTCTATCACATCATTCATAGAGTTCTGTATTTCTATTTGGTTAACTGGGGTGATCATACAATAATTTTTTCTCACTAAACATCCATTTAATCCAACAAGTTTACTTGATTAACAAATTTCCATGTTATATCCATTCAATTATCACAAATGATATGGGTCCATTAGTGTGCAAGGAAAAAACACGGATGTCCATGATTTTCAGTTGATAGAAGCCCATACAATTCACAACATATAAACAAGGTAAAAATAGTACATCATCATCAAACACTCCCCTTAAATCTTCTATAGTTTGTTTATTATCTTCGTTAAGTTCTGGTTTCATCCATCCCCATAATAAAAATTATCATACCCACCCCGTATAATAAAAATTAAAGAGAGGATAAGGAATAACCCTACCAGGATGATCAACGATCAATGTTTTTCTTGACGTTCTAAGAACAAGGGTTGTGTTGATTGTATGGGAAGAACTATGAGGACTCCAAGAAGGAGCAGGAAAGACAGTAGAATTGGCACACCAACAACCTCAGGAAGGGGGACTCTAAATGCACCATGGAAAGGAAAGTGTCAAGCCATGAAGAAGGAAGAATTCCCATGCAATAAAAAGATGAGATACTACAGTTACGAGATATAAAATTTTGACCTGATTTAAAAGTGGATTGGGGTTTCACCATGTGGTGGGACAATTAGACATGATAGAATTTATTTTAATTTAATAATTCTCATCAGAGAAGTAGCCACAACAGTTGTGAGTTAAAGGTTTTCCTTTAAATGGAAAATTACATAATAGGGGCGGAGCTGAAAATTATGGGAAAATCGCATGACATTGAGGAAAACTCCACATGTTTTTGAAGTCAAGGGTCTCCCGAAACATTGGGGATTTTGGATATCATTTATGGGCTTTTAATGGCTCTAAAAAGGGAATTAATCACATTTACATCAAAAGATATGTTGCAGGAGAGGAATATGAAAAAGAAACAGAGGATGGTACATCGTACACAGTGTCGCGGTTGTGGTTCCACTATCACGGTGCCACCGTAAGAGGTGCCACCAATTTTATTACAACTGTTATAGTGGCACTATCATGGTTCCACTGTTTCATTGTGTGACTATGACAGGTTCCACCGTTACGGTGAAACTATGGTCAGTGCCACCATTTTGGTGGAACCGTTTGATGGAAATGAATTTTGGAAACTGTTTAATTAGTCAGTATCTGAGACCTTACATGGAGTCATTTCATTTAATGGTTTGGAACAACACTCATTCAATAAATATATTATTTAAATTACAAAAAAAATTAATTATCTATTAGGATTGGATATTCTAAAATTTCATAAGGTTTGTGTCACCCACTTCTATTCCTCCCTCTTTTTCACTATATGGCATCAGTGTCTATTGTGTACTTCTATATTTTTTAACATATATTAATGATTTATGAAATCCTATAAAAACAAATTTAACAATAACAAGGAATATTTTTATAGAGGTATGAAAATTAAAATATGGATGTGGGTAGATTGTATTCATTAAAATTTGATTACTAACATTTTTTGGACATGTTTTGAGAAACCTAAACACATTATAAATACCCTATATTTGAGGGATGTTTATGTTAATGATGAATTTCTATGGGAATTTCCAAGGATTTAGGGTAGCATGGAATTTGTTATTCGATATTATATTCCAAGTATTATAATATCATAATTAGATAGAACCTATAATTGAATGGGGTTAATTAAGCGAACAATGTAGTATGTAATCTATTAATTGTAGACATATTATGCTTGGGAGAGAAGTTTTTTAATGTCATGACCCATCCCTCAAGGCATGTTCCATGACTACCCCAAGCCCACCTTCTGTAGGCTTGGGGCTAGTGACTAGCATCTAAAGGCATATTCCCTAAAAATGGGAAGTCATTGCCATTATAACCTGTTACTCACACAACTAACCGCAAAGCAGGATAAAAGCACAAAGTAAAACTATGTAGTAAAAAGGGTGTGTATAGAAAGTAAAATGGGAATGAATACAAGTCCAAATGTAAAGTACAAGAAAAACGTGAATATACAAGTAAAACTGAGTACAACTCCTATGAAAACCATCCAAGGACTCTTACCTGAAGTGTAGGTACAACTCTCGAATGGTCGTCTCTGCGGTACACATCATCTATGGTCCACCTCTGAGCAAACTCTTGTCCTGTTACCATCATCCTCTGTCAGTATTGTCCTTCATATACACCAAACACAACATTTTTCGGGAGTAGCACGTGCATGGGTGAGTATAACGATACTCATTAGGGACCCTGAGTCCCTCGAAGGTCTCACAAAATCCACAAAGGATAAAACTCAAAACACGAAAACAACTAACAGCCCTAATAAGGTATATTCCCATATATATACTTAAGTTGTCGAGTAAACCCATCTCACTCGTGTTGAGACACGAAGGCCAACTCAAAATCCCAAATCCCATCTAATCCATGAATGAAAGAATATCACAAATATAAATACTCAGCTCACAACAGGTATAAAACTCTGAGAAATAGATTTATGATGTTGACCCATGTAAAATTGCTATGAAAGTAGATATCCAGCAACAAAATTCACTAGGGATAGTAATGAATAACATTTCGAACACCTCAGTTGTTGGAGAACTCTTCATATATCAAGTAAAGTGGGTCTTCTGCATCACACAGAGGCTCTTCCCACTAACCAGGTACTACTAAGGTACTCCTCCTGTCTAGTAATGTGGGTCTGCCGTGTCACATAGTGGCGCTCCCCATTATGGGTTTTCCGCTTCACACAGAGGCGCTCCCCCATGTGGCCAACTAAGCTACTCCTCCGGTTGAGTATCATGATTATACCATGTCTCACAAAGGTGCTCCCCACTTTGGGTCTGTCACATCACACAAAGGCGCTCCCCACTGGGCATGTCGAGTCACTCTATGTTGAAACGGTCAGTAGTCTTCAAGCCTCTTCCAGTTATAGGGTTCTGTACCTATCACATTTGGGAGAACCTCTCCCTAAGCCACATTTCATACCTCAACTGTCTTGATATTCCACAAAGAAGTAACCCAATGGTCTGTCATGTCAAAAGGGACCCAACACAACAGACAGCGCATCAAATGGACGCCCGGTCTGTATGTTATTAAGGATTCCGCTCCGAGGGCCCGGTTGGATTTGGGGTCTGATCCAACCCAGACATACTCCAACATTATCCAAAACATATGTTGAGTATATCAGAAGAACTATATCCATCTTAATATTCTGGCTCCATAGATGGTTCGTCAAACGGATGTCTGGTTCTCATGTTATGGCCAAAAATGTAATACTGGTCCCAAATGTGCCTGGGTCTGGTCTGACCCAGTCCAGGTCAGGCCCAGATGGACTGGGCCTCGGTGGGCCCAGCCCGCTGGGACGTGGATTAACCCGTCCCATGTAGGGGGTGGCCTAGCCCCGCCCATGAAGGGTGCGACCCATTAACACGGATTGCTGGGCAGCATGTGGTGCAGACTTGTTGGCATGAGGGACAACTCGGTAGTCCCTCACGGTGCGCCTTGCCTGGGTAGAATGGTCATCTGGATTTCCATCCAGTGGCGCGATG
This sequence comes from Viscum album, assembly GCA_963277665.1. NCBI lineage: Eukaryota > Viridiplantae > Streptophyta > Magnoliopsida > Santalales > Viscaceae > Viscum > Viscum album. The sequence goes on from OY728133.1 coordinate 410,118,108, forward strand.
GTTCCTCTTTCCACCTTTGTTCAGCTGGGTACTGGCTGTCGTCTGCCTCCACCATGACCGAGTGGCCATAACCTCCTTCTCCACCGGTGGTACGGACAGACGATGTCGCTCCGCCCCACGGTCGGTCGATCGTTGACCACCATCCATCCCTGCCTCAACTAATGGGTCATTGCCTCCCCTTCAACTAGATGTGAAGATGCTCGTTGTCCATCATTCCTCACTATCGGCCGGCTGTCGGCCGCTACCTTCTCCCATGAGCCATTGCAGCTTCGTTCCAAGCCCAAAAAAAACATGAGTGCATATTCACGATCCTTGTGTCTAGGGATTCACATCCATATATTGCGCTCAACAAAACTCTATATTTATAACACAAAAAAAATTAGGGTGTTAAAGAACACACAAAGAACGTACGAAAAAATAAAAGGAAGATAAGAAAGGTTAATGTGCGGGATGATGGCCATGTTCGTTGGGTCGTCTTCATCATTAAATTATGATATGAGGATTAAAAATGATAAATTAAAACACATATAAAATCCCTACCTCAATTGTGTGTTGGAGGTGGCACAAGGAAGAAAGACGTAGTCGATGAAGAACATCGGTGTTCATCTCTTCCGCAAGATGCCTTTGACATGGGCTCGGGGTCGGTTCCTCATTCTATGTTGGGGGTTGGTTCATCGTTTGAAAAAGTTCTTCTAAGTTCTCCAAGGATCTACCAGCTCTCCTTTGTCAATGATTTCCAACATGTAAGTGAGGATCCAATATATATTAAAATTGGTATTTCAAATTAATTTTGGTTGGCACAATTAATTTGGTTACGTTGGAATGTTTATGTTGGAAAAATTTAATGGCACATTAAATTGAATTACGTTGGCACAATTAAATGGAACATTAAATTGAATTCACATAGACACAATTGAATTGGAGGATTCCATGGAATTTCCCCACATTAATGAAGGGTTCGAGTTGTCCCCACCACTAAAAATAAAAAAGGAGGCTTCAAACTCAGGTGGTCCCGACCTCCATTAGTCAAATGGAGGATTCATCATGAGAAATAAAATAAAGATGTTTTCTTTTATTTTCATTATTTTATCACACCCACAAAAAGTCTGAAAACTGACATTCACTCTCAACCAACTATGGTTGAGTTGATGGTCTCCTTAATGGTATATCGGCTATGCGAGTTCAACGGTGTCCTCATATTTAAATTCTGATCACCGATTCAAAAGTTACAACAAACTGATCACACGTTTATAAAAACTACTCAAAAAAAGTTCATAAATTTATTATGGGAACTCTGGACCTGAGAATCATGCGTCATCAATTTTCATGGACTCGTAAAATTTCCATATAATTAAAAAAATACATGAAAAAATCTGTGTCTTTACATTCTCCCCACCTCAGGGATTTGATTCCCCGAAAGCCACCAAATAAACTGGGGAAACAAGTCGGGGTACTGAGCAAGTATATGAGCCTCCCGCTCCCAAGTGCTCTCCTAGAGTTTCCAATGCTTCCAGCTAATGCACTCCAGAGGTATCGACTGCCCATGAAGGACCCACTCATATTTATCCTCAATTTCTTATGAAACCTCCATAAATGTCGCCCCATCGTGGATGTTCATCTCTCCCCAGTCAATGATGTGTGAAGGGTCATGCATGTATCCCCTCAGCTGGGATACGTGTAAAATGTCATGCACTTGGTGCAACTGTGGTGGAAGAGGTAAGCGGTAAGCCACCTCACCAATTCTGCTATGGGCCTGAAAGGTTCTGATGAACCTCAGAGATAACATGCCTCCCTGGCCAAATTTCTGCAAGCCTCATCAAGGGGAGACCTATAAAAATAAATGGTCTCTATCCTCGAACTGTAGAGGTATCCGTCTCCTGTCAACATTTGATTTATGCCTACTCTATGAAGTCTTCATCTTCTCTTGGATGATTTGGACCTTCTCCATGGTAGCCCATACGACATCTGTTCCCATGAGTGTTGTCAACCCCAGGTCAATCTAGTATAGTGGTGATCTTCAAGGTCATCCGCAAAATGCCTCAAATGGTGCCATATCCATAGTGGAGTGATAGTTGTTGTTTTATGCGAACTCAACCAAAGGTATGTGATCCAGCCAGTTGTGGAAAAAATCAATGATGCAAGCACGTAGCATGTCCTCAAGGGTTCATATCGTCTGCTCTGTCTAACCATCCGTCTGAGGGTAGAAGGCGATGCTCAACCGAAGTTGTGTCCTGAACGCCTCTTGCAAACCACATTCGTAGTTAGGAAGTAAAGCATGCCTTACTATCAGAGAAAATCATAGATTGAACTCTTTGAAGTCCTACAATATTCTGCATTTAGAGGCATACCATGTTCTCTACTGATCCCTACCCTCTAATAGGTATGAAGTGGGACGACAAGGTGAGTCAGTCTATGATCATCCAGATAAAATCATGACTCATGGACGTGCATGGAAGTCCTTCCCTGATGTCCATATAAATTCTATCCCACTTCAACTATGGAACCTCTAATGGCAGAACTAAGCCTACTGGAAGCTGATGCTCTACCTTCACTTACAAGTGAGGCACCTAGAGACAAACTTCACCACTTCCTTCATCATTCCTAGCCACCGGATCTGACTCCAAAAGTCCTAGTATATCTTCTCCATTAATTGTAGTAACTCTAGAGGGGACGTATAAAACTCCCTCAACACTTCCTCCCTATGTTCTACAGGTACCATAGTACACCCTCCTAAGAGGATGGCATGCTCCCCACATTCAAAAAATAAATCAGGTTCCTTTCTTGTGAATATATGAGCACGTCAAGCCTTGCAGTATGCATCCCCAAGATGTGCCTCCATGACTCACTGAAGGAGTGGGGGTGACTATAAGAGACTGAAGATATGCTGCCCCATCTCGATCCACATAGGATATCTGCAAAGCATCTAGCTTATATGTTGCCTCTCTCAAAAACTACATAACAGATATCTTGCAAATTGAATCTGCTACTACATTCCCTTTTCCAATAGTATAGACTATCTTTAAGTCATAGTCCTGGAGGAACTCAAGCCAACGCCTCTGTCATAGGTTCATGCACATCCGAGAGAGGATACACTTGAGACTCTTGAAATCATAGTAGACTATAAAATATTCACCCATCAATTAATGTCACCACATCATCAAGTCAAAGACTAATACTGCCAACTCTAGGTCATGGGTTGTGTACATTTTCACATGTTGTCTCATCTTTCGAGAACCAAACGTGATCACTACTCGCTCCTGCTTCAAGACACATCCAAGCCCATTCAGTAATGCATCACAGTATCCTATGCTCCCAATACCATCATCAGGTATCCTCATGTTGGGGGCACTCATTAGTCTCTTCCCCAGCACATAGAAAATCCACTGGTATCTCTATCACCACATGAATGGTTCTCCCTTCTTCGTCAATGCTGATAAGGGTACCGCAACTTTGGAAAAGTTAGGCACAAACCTCCGGTAGTAACCAGACAAACCAAGAAAACTTCACACCTTCATCACGCTCCTAGGTGTCTCCAAAACTAGCATAGCCTCAATCATCACTAGATCTAAAGCAACACCCGCCTCCGAGATAACGTGTCTTAGGAAGTGGACCTCTCGTATCCAAAACTAGAACCATGAGAGCTTACCATAAATATTGTGCTCTCAGAGTGTTTCTAGAATTATCTGCAAATTATAGAAATAACCCTCCTCTGTCACTGAGTATATCAGGATGTCGTCTATGAAGACAACCACAATGTGATCGAGGTATGGCTAGAAGATCCTGTTCATGAGTACCATGAACACTGCAGGGGTATTGGTCACGCCAAAAGGCATAAACAAGAAGTCATATTGGACATACCGACATCTGAAGACCATCTACTAAAAATCCCCATCTCGTACCCAGATTTGGTGATAGCCTGATCTGAGGTCTATCTATGAAAACCATCATGCTCCCTTCAGCTGATTAAAAAGATTGTCAATCCTCAGATGTGGGTACATGTTCATCGTGGTCAACAGATTCAGGCACCAACAGTCCACAAAGAGTCTCCAAATCCTATATTCCTTCTTGGAGAACAAAATTCAGGCTGCAAAAGGGGAAACACTGGGCTTATTGAACCCCTTTCTCTATATGTCACCCTGCTATACTCGAAGCTCCACGGGAGACACCTGATATGCTAGGGTAGATATTGGTGCCGTCCAAGGTACAAGTCAATGTAAAATTTCACCACCCTACATGGAGGTAGACCCATAACATCATCAGGGAAAACATCGGCGTACTAGTCCAACAATATAGGATATCTTAGACTCTCAACATCAAATTTTACAAGGGTAAGTCTTTCCAATTGATGTGTGATCTGCTGCACCCCCCCCCCCAGGTAAGTCTTTCCTGCACTACAAAGGTTTCCTTCTAGCCAGTAAAGGAAAACCTGGTCCCATCCATGCGGACACACAACACATTGCACCTAATACAGTCAATTTGATCATTGACTGTGGATAACCATTCCATACCAAAAATGACATTGTAAGGCATCAACACCGATACTAGGAGATCCCAGTCGATTCTCTCACCTCCTAGAGTAATCTCACACTGTTGAAACCAGTGTGTAATCGTCGAATCTCCACTTTTATGAGTCTCTAGATGTAAGGATCGAGAAAATACATCCATCGGAATATTTGAGCTCCGAACGAGGGTCGTGGAAATAAATGAGTGGATGAAACCTATGTCTATAAGTACAGCAAATAGGGTGTAGTAGACACATATCGTACCTCAAATCATATTTGGAGTGCCATGATCGTTGGCCTCAACTGCCTAGAGATGATCTCGTCCATGTCCTCCTGCTTCCTATGGTCGAGATGAACCTCCTAGCGGTGGTGGTGGTAGAACCTCAAAACGTATCCCACCACCTACTGCACAGCCTGCTCCTCTTCCATGTCGACATCCAGCCTACGAACCTCCTTGATCGAACCATTTTCTCTACCTTTGTTGTCCCTCGACCATCTGCTGCTCATTGGTACGCTGGGTCGGGCAGTCGTGAGCCATGTGACCCTACCTGCTGCACATATAACACTGTGTCTCTCTCGACTATCCCGATCATCCTTGATAGCATCACACAACTGACCCTATAACATGTAGTCATCTGCCTTTAGGTTTGGTCCCCATGGACCTCTGCGTCATTTTTCAGCTTCTAGCTACTGATGAATCTGCTTCATCTCTTCTGGTGGTGGGTCTCACTGTCGGGGACTGCTTGGCAAGAAAACTCTCCACTTAATGTGCTTGTTCTTACACCCCTGCCTGTGTTGAGATGCTAAGAGAAACCATATAATCTCTAATCTCTTATCTGATCCCATGATTGATTTTCTGGGGCCTGAATAAAGGATCCATCACCATGTAAGTGGAGTACCATGAGGGGTTAGTGAACCTCATTGAATACTGATCCACAATCATGCTACCCTGCTACAGGTGTTGAAGAACTTGTATACGCAATGAGTGTATGGTTGTCATGAAAAAATCATGTTTAAAAAGTCTCTCAAAGTCCTCCCAGATAAGATTTTCCTTGTTGTGAACCTGGAGCTTCAAACACAACCATATTCCCAATAAAACCAGAAGAAGGTTGGCGGTAAGAATTACCATGAGATCAGCTGGTGTCCCTACCTGTCAAAAGACTCTAACCACAACCTCCAGTCAATCATGTTCCACCTATGGATCTATCTTGCCCGAGAACCATGATGGCCTCCGGCCTTGGAACTCGTGAAACACTCTCAAGCGTTGTGTACCCTCTACTGCTAGGGCCGGTGGCATCAGTTGCCCAACGGGTAGTGGTGTTGCTGGTACACCCCCATGTGGTACAACTATCATAAGGGGGCCTTGCACCGAAGCCTTGTCACTCGGAGGGCTGTCATCACATACTCTAATTAGAATCCTGGCTAGCTATCTGTGTGGAGGAATCCTGAAAAGAAAAATGTGTGCCACAATCATTATGTTTATACCTGGTGAGCTGACTCAAAAAAATCAGAAACTTTTCAAAAACAAACGCAATAAGTTCTTTCATGTGCTGAGTAATGAAATTAGAATTTTGGGTCCTAGTGTATCGATATGTCGGCCGCCGCACCAAAACAGGACTCCCTGAATTGAAAACCACTCCCATAACACATAACACTATTTCCATATAGAAAAGATTAGAGTTATAGTTCATCGGTAGATCCGAACACCTCTTTTAACAATTTTTCACGAACCATCCCTCGGGGACCATGCTATGAATACCCCAATCCCACCATCCATAGGCCAGGGGATGGAGACTATCACTGAAAGGTGTATTCCCAAAAAAATAGGAAGGAATTGCCTTTATAACCTGTGACTCACACAAATATGAAAAAAAAATACAAGAACAAAGTAAAACTAAGTAGTAAACAGGGTGTGTACAGAAAGTAAAAGTGGCCAGAATACATGCCCAACTATAATGTGCATGAAAAACAATAATATAAAAGTACAACTGAGTACAACTCCTATGAACACCCTTCATGGACACTTACCTAAACAGTATGTACAACTCTCAATGGTCGTCTCTGTGGTACGCCTCATCTATGGTCCATCTCTGAGCTACCTCCAGTCCGGGTACCCTCTTCCTCAGTAAGTGTTGTCCATCATCTTCACCAAACACAACAAGATGCATGTGCAGCCCATGCAGGGGTGAGTATAATGATACTTTATAGGGTCCCCAAGACCCTTGAAGTTCTCACAAAATCCACAAAGGATAAACCGTAACAACTGAAAACAAATAAAAACCATACTTAGTTATATGACCATACATATACCTAAGTTGTCATGTGAACCCATCTCATTCATGATGAAACATGAGTCCCAACTAAAAATCCCAAATCCCAATTGTTCCAATAAATAAACAAAGTCACAATGATAAAAACGTATCTCACACAATGTATACAACTCTAAAAAACAGAATTTTGAAGTTGAGCCACATAAGATTGCTATAGAAGCAGATAGCCAGCAACATGATTTTTTAGGGATAGTAACAAATAACATTCTCAACACCTCATCAACTAGATAACTAATCCTCTATCAAGTACAATGGGCTTGTCGCATCACACAGAGGAGCCTCCCACTAACCATGGAATTCTTGGGTACTTCTATGGTCGATTACTGTTGGTCTGCTACATCACACAGAGGGACTCCCCCTCATGTGCTATTGAGGTACTCCTTTTATCGTGTATCGTGGGTCTGCCGCATCAGACAAAGGCACTCCCCACTAGGCCAGTCGAGTCACTTTGATTCGAAACGGTCAGCAGTCATCAACTCTCTACTAGTCGTAGGTTTTGGTACGTATCGTGCTAGGGAGAACTGTTACCCAAGACATAGGTCATACCTCAACCACCATGATTTTCCATTAAAAAGTAACCAACAGGTCTATCATGTCCAAGGGGACCCAACGCAATAGATAGTGCTTCAATAAGACGTCGAATCTGTAAGTTATAAGCATTTCTTCTCTGAGGGTCCGGTTGGATTTGGGATCTGATCCAACCCATCTGTAATCCAACATTATCCAAAACTCAAGTAGATTTTATAAAAAGGACCATCTTGATACAAGGATTATTTCATAATAGATGGTTCGTCAAACATATGCCCGGTTCTTAAGTTATGGAAAAAAATGGTAATACTCGTCCATGATGGGCCGAGGTCCGGTCCGACCCGGCTCGATCCCATCCGAGTCTGGCCCATACGGCGTAGGCCTCAACAGGCCCGGCTCGCTGAGTCGTGGTCCAGCTCGGCCCACGTAGGGGGTGGCCCAACCCAGCTGGGGAAGTGCATGATTCGTTAGTGCGGCCCGTTGGGCGGCTCGCAGTGCGCTCATGGTACGGTCGATGGTGCGGCCTAGTGTGGGGCCCAATGTTTGGCCTGTGGTGTGGCCTTACGATGCAGCCCGCAGAGCGGCTCGTAGAGCGTCCTGGATAGCTTGAGGGGCCTTTTGAAGATCCCGCACAGTATGCCTCAACTGTCCAGAACGGTCGGATGGCCTTCCTTCCAGCAGCGCGACGATGTAGATGTCCACCTGTATCTAGCCAAGTGCCGACCTCCATTAGCCTCTTCCACAGCCAATCATTTGTGGCCTTCTTCTCTACTGGCGGTGCAAACACACACCACTGCTCCACCATGCATCCTACAGGCCGAATTCTTCCATCCTACCCCATCGTTGCCAATGGGTTGTGGCCTCCTCTTTAACTAGCAGCATCGATGCGTGTTGCCATTTTTTCCTCACAGCTAGTCGTCACCTTCGTCCATGAGTCAATAAAGAATCATTCCAAGCCTGAAAAACATTATAATTACATATTCATGATCCTTGTGTCGAGGGCTTCACATCCATATGTAGTGCTCCTCAAAACTCTATATTTCTAGTGCCAATAAAAACTAGGGGGTTAAAGAACGCATGAAGAATGGAAGAATAAATTAAAAGAAGAGAAGAAAGGTTGAGGTGCAGGATGATGGCCATGTTCATTGGTCCATCTTCATCATGGAAGTTGGATATAAGGATTTAAAAGAATAATATCAAACATATATATAACCCCTACTACTATTATTTGTTGGAGGAGGAGCAAGGAAGAAAGACATAGTCGATGAAGAATGTCATCGTTCGTCGCTTCCGCAAGAAGCTTCTGATCTATGCTTGGGGTCAGTTTTTTGTTCTTTGTTGGGGCATGGTTCTACATTGGAGATGTTCTTATAGGTTCCTTAGGGTTCTCCCAACTCTACATTTCCAATGATTTCCAACAAAGAAATGAGGATCCAACATAAAATAAATTAGGTGTATCAAATTAATTAAGGTTGGAAAAATTAATTTGGTTACGTTGGCACAATAAATTTGGCACAATTAAATGACACATTAAATTGAATTACGTTGTCACATTAAATTTTAATTCTCATTGGCACAATTGAATGGGAGGATTCCCAAGAAATTTCCCCCATTAAAGAAGGGTCTGGGTGGTCCACACCAATAAATTTCAAAAAGGAGGTTTCAAACCCGGGTGGTCCCCACCTCCATAACTCAAATGAAGGTTTCTACAAGAAAAATAAAATAAAGATATTTTATTTTATTTTCATTCTTTTTACACACCCACAAAAAGTCTAAAAACTAACTTTCACTCTCAACCTACTACGGTCTAGGTGAAGGTATCCTTAAAATAATACTGGCGTTGTGTGTTCAATAGTGTCCTAAGATTTCAATTTGGAACACCCATTCAAAATTTTAAAAAACCCACTCGCACATTTACTGAATGTACTAAAAAAAGTATTGAAATTCATTCCGGGAACTCCGGGCCTCAGAATCATGCGCCGATAATTTTCTCAGACTTGTAAAATTTCTATATAATTAAAATAAAATACATAGAAATATCCCATTCTTTACATATATAATTGATAAATTTTAAAATTAATATATTATTGACTGTTTAGTGGTATTATTATTGATATTTTTTTGAATTATATTTCATGTGAGTTAAAATGGAATATAGGGTAATAGATAAATGTGGAATTTAATGAACAATCACAAAAAAATGAAAGGTAGGAAGATAAAATTCTTAGTTAGTAATTCAGGGCAAGGGAGAGATCAAGGAAAAATGGCTATGAAATTGAGACAAAAATGCCACTTAATTTAATTATTTCATTTCATATAACATGCATATAGACAAACCAAATATCTTGGTGTAATATGGAACTTATACAGAGGACTATTAGTTTATAGGGAACATGGACCCTTATTTTTTCAGTGATATCCATTTTGGTTTCAATGCCAAAATGCTTGAGGGAGAGTTTTACAAGAAATTATAGCATCCCATTTTAGTTTTATAGAGCATATGGGTTTTTTGTTAAAAATTATATTGTTAGTTTCCTTAATGAATTCTTTCAAGGGGTATGTTTACCACGTGTAGCATGTGATACCACCCTTGTCTGCATACCCAAAATCAATTCCCCCACCTCTCTCTCCTTATCACTATATACTAGGGAGTATATGTAATTTTCCATAAGTTATTTTGGAGATCATCACCAATAGAAGACTATACATGCACCTACCATTATAGATTTACTTAGAATCGCATGGGTCTGTGAGGGGTGGTTCCATTCTATGGGCCATTAAACTGGTCCAAAATTGATTAGAGACTTCGACCTCAAGACCTGTGGTTCATCAATGGAAATCAAACTGGACATGAACAAAAAATATGAAATAATCAAATGGATAATCATCAATAATGTGATAAATAGTATGGTATTTTACCCTATGTACATTAATATTGTTTTTAGGTGTTGTAGAACCTCATGGATGTATGTCTCTTTTGTGAGGAAAATTCATGGATTATTTAATCCTACATGTGGGTTGAGTCATGGTGACCCAATATCTCTAACTATCATTATCCTCACCCAATATATCATTAGCCATCCTAATAAAAATATATTTCTCAATGGAAATATTCTTCCCTATCCTAACAGATCTAATACCCCCCCCCCCATTTCCCACCTCATGCTGGTATATAATACCAATGTTTGCATGGATTTCTCATACAAATTAGTGTGAGAGATCAACAAAATATTAGATTGTTAGTTTTACTAGAGTGGGTAGGTTATGAAAAAAACTAGGAGAATAATCTGCCTTTCAAATGTATGTGCGGCCAGTCGGGTCTCCTCTGTATGACAAATCTTAGGAATTCAGAGAGGAATTATCCCAATGGAGTACCTGGGCACCCCTAAAATCAATTACCTTTCAATTGGAGGCCGAATTTCACTGGTTAACAATATCTTGTTGGCTTTTCCTAATCATGCCCTGACATCCATCAAGGTTCATAAGTGAATTCAAACTTCCATTGAGAGGATCCTTGATGGATTTATTTTGGATATGCTCTCTGAGGGTATGTTTTTTTGGGTTTCATGGTCGATAATGGTGAACCCAATCTTGGAAGGAGGGATCAATGTCAGGAGACTTCATGATAACATTAATGTAATGCATGATAAGCTGTTGTTGGTGGTTATAGTATGGTGCAACTTGTGGGGAAGGACTGTGTACACATGACTCCGAGAAGACACAGATGATCTATGGAGCTATATCTCCACTTCTAGTCCATGATTTCGTCCATCATTCGGACCATAAAACCCCATATTAGCTAGATTAACGGGAGAGAAGACAAGTCCATAAATCACCATAATTTGGTAGGCTTTAAAATTGACATCCCAAGGTGACTATCTCATACTATATTCTTCTAAGTGGATAGTAGTTTCCAATCATTTATCACAATATTCTTACAATAATAACAATGAAAAAAAATTTCATAACATCGAGTTGAATTTTTAATCAGAAATTTTTTTTACACCATATTCCATAGGGACCTTCTCTACAGGAGATTTACACTATAAGGAGACCCCTCAAGACATCCATGATTTCTAGAATGTGTTACAGTGGTGCATAATGATCCCTAATAAGTAAAACATTATGACTTGGATAATAAAGAAATGTTTAATCCCTATGGATGAGAACATTCAGTCAAATAGAATTTTCCTTTTCTGAAGTTAAAACTGTTGGAAAAACCACATTGAGGAGTCTTTTCACCACCACTTTTTTGAACATGAAAGGAAGTGTGTTATCTAGAGTTCCTTTGGAGAATTTATGAAATTCTTTATACAGGTTCTTTCCTATACCCATTTCATAGAACAATGTTTTCCAGGTTCGAATAAGTCTTGGATAGAAATAGTGACTTAATATATCATCTTAAGAACTAGGTGATAGTGCATATAGAAAGTAAGGAATATGTTTTTCCATGAGGGAACCCACACTATTTGAAGGGCTCGTATTTTCATATCACAAAATCTGCAAATTGACCTGGTTTAACATCTTAAAAATTTATCTGATGCTTCAACCCAATAAACACTCCATGTGACTTATCCTCTAGTCCAACCCTGTCACAATGCCTCCCATGGGAACTATGTGCAATGGATTCCTACTCTCAGAGTCCATAAATTAAATAAAAATGGATCTTATATATTAGGTGACGTGAAATGAGGGGGGTCTTGACTCTAGAGGATCAGTAATCATGGTGTGTACTACTCATTTTGTCCATGAAAATTTATTTTAGGGGTAATGTAGGGCTATGAATACTGGTTTCAATCATTTCATCCAATGTAACATTACTCTAATAGATTTTGGAACAAATTAAACCATTATATACAATTCCTTGATCATAATTTATACATTCCCATGATTCATTTATTATTTTACCAGAATGTTTAGAATCATCCTTAAAAGTAACATACACGTGACTCACACCTAGTGCAAAGGAAATAGGGTTGTGGATCACATTGCATCCATGTCATTCCAGGATTCCTATGTATTTTTATATGAAAAAATTAACTCTTAGAGCTTATTTTGGTTTGAAAAATTCATAGGGGATTCTCTCCGACTTCATTACTTTAGACCTCCCTAGGTCCAAACTGCTATATCAATTCCTTTCTCCCTTAAATCTATAGCAATAAATAAATAAATTATGATTGATTAGGTAATATAAGTCCCCCAAATCCCCACGTTTCATTCTGATATGGGTTGTTTCTATTATTAATTTGTATTAGAATGTAAATTAATGTTACATGTAACAACCAAAACGTTTTGAATAATATCTGTTTCTTAAAAATTAGTGTAATATTATTTCATACTCAACATGAATATATCTATTTAATAATTGTGTGAGTATAATTTGAAATGTGACCATCACGTTATGACCATTATATTATCATAGGATAATTATGATTGTAGGTCAATTATAAAAATTGGTCAATATAAATGTTGGAAAATATAATCTTAATAATAATTTTAACATTATAATTATTGTTCATAATTAGACATGACATAGAAAAATTGATGCAGAAATAAGGGTCAATGGACTAATTGTAGAGACCCGTAGCCTGACGTACATCGACTTTACATTACTTTTGCGGAATACTTAGTACATAACAAAAACACACACACAAGGATCATAACAGTTTAGTGTCTTTGGAAACTCGGAACGTAATCTTCTAATCGTGGTGAAAGATCTTCAATATCTCCCATAAAGATCTTCCCCTTTTTTTTACCTAAAACCTTTATTTATATCCTGGGGAAAAGAAAACATAAAAGGGTGAGCTCAAATGCTCAGTAAGGGTATACAAAAGAAATAAAAATCATATCATATCTTTTTGAAAATCATAACCTGCAAAAGAGATCATAATATCTTAACATGGAACAAATCATAGAAGTGAAAATGAGATCCCCATAATCATAACATAAAACTTGAAACTTTGTGGCATGCACACATAATCATGGAAAATCATTTCTTGTTAGTCATGACTCATCGCCAAGACTATCTTAGTGGACAAAGTCCCTTTCTGAACCGAGTTCACTCCTCGTTTCAGTCCTGTATCACTGAACCGAAATAACCTTCCGTTCCAGCCATGTCTATCTCATGAGATATAAAATCTTTACCCAATGCATTGGAGGTATATATAGGTCCCACCCATCTTATAATGAATCCTTTCTTATGTGTGACACATAATCATAAAACATACATCATCGCATAACACATGTAACAAAAATGGGATTCTTGAAACATCATGACATCATAAATCAATTCATATAAGATAAAGGAATTCATAAAAATGTTTCCATCAAAACATAATCAAATCCATGTAATAATAGGGATAAAAACAGAACCATTTTATTATCTTAGATGGAAAATAATTTTGATAAAACACTTGAACTTCATTCTTGAGGAAAATATCCTTTCTACTTCAAAAACATTTTTCCTTTCATAACATGTCATAAAACTTTAAAATAAAAGAAGTTGATTAAAAATAAACTTGAAAACTTGTAAAGGAAGCTTCTTGGAAATAATGTTTTAAAAATCCATTCATGCCGTATAAGTTAAAAAAAACATTCTTTGTACTTTTGTCGGAAAAGTCAAAAAGTACCTCGTACGAAAAACGACAAAAGATTCCTTTTATTTCTTTTACTAAAAACTCACCGAAGGGTAAAAATGGATTTAAACAATTGTAGGTGGATGAAAATAATATTACATATTGATGAAACATGGATGTGGATGATAAAATACACCCCAGTAAATACTTACGAATAAACAATCTCGGAAAAAAATGAGATTGTGATATTTCCCTTACCTTAGGTCCAACTTGCTTTGTAAGTGTCCAAACCTCCTGTATAATGATTTAAATCATGTTATTGACTTATTACAGAATCATATTCATTGTTATGATATCATATATGGTTCACTTATTACATTATATTACCCGTTCTTTTGTAAATTCCATGTTAAAGAAGCGTTTTGGGTAAAATCGTTTCATTTATCGTAGGTGTTTTGACTTGTTGTTCTTGACATCATTATTACTTATATCATGATTTACTTACTTCCAGAATATAAAATATGATTTGTATATCATATATATTCAGTATATATATATAAATAATAGGTAGATAAATAAAATGAAAAACATCGTTCATGGAGACGGTAGTCCGTACGTACGCATGAACGCTGTTTTTCTTTCCTTATTATCTTGAAATGGAAGTAAGTAGATGACATACATATGTATATATACATAAATCCAGTAGCTTTATAATGTCATATATTTCATTATTATTTCTTATATATACATTATAATCATTCTTAAATGGTTAACATGGAGAATGAATCTCATCGCGTCGTGGAGACGGTAGTCCGTACGTACGCACGAGCGATGATATCATTTCTATAAATATTGAATTGAATTGGAGTGGATTATACAATATATCAGAATCAATATGATGTTGTAATAACTATGTATAGTTATTCTTTACACCATTATACCCATCCATGTAAGGTGGCGGTGGAAAATAGATTACACCACGGCGTGGAGACGGTATTCCGTACGTACGCACGCGCGGTGATTTCTTTTTCCGTAGGATGGATAGATGGTGAAATAGGGTTGTTTCATACTTATAATAACATATCAGTATATGAGTGATACTGATGTTATTACTTCATAATGAAACAACCTAAGAAGAAGAAGTGGAAGAAGAAATAAAGATGAAAGAATTGGTAATGGTAATTACCTCTTCTTCGAAGTGCCTCTTTGAGACCTCCTCTTAGGGCACTAGAATTGGTCTTTGAGGAAGACCAGAACCTCTAGGATGTTGCTAGGGAAGTGGAGAAGGGATTTTGTCAGGGGTTGGCCGAGCTTGAGTGCTCAAATTGGTGTGAGGAGGAGGGGGAGGAGGTGTCCTTTTATAAGGGAGGAGAGGGGCACCTTAGGAATATCTCAAAATATTATTTTATATTAAAGTCAAAATCGGTTTATAATGGTTCCAAATGGTCTTATTTCGAAGCTAAAGTGGGGATGGGTCGAAATCCTATCAACCAATATAATTTAGACAAGTTTAGGTTATTATTTTAACCTTATCAATTAGATTTAACTCTAAGTTAAATAATTTAACTTTTACCGTGTCTTTTTGTTTTCTTTCACTATATGGTTAATACACTTACTATAACATGCCAAACGAACCCCAAATTGTATATTATTAATAAATATATCCTTATCTAAGTCATTTGGCCGAACCTTAGATTTTTAGGAATAAAATAACAATTAATAATATAATATTTGATTTAAAAACTATTTTGTGTCAATTTTGACACTATTTGATATATGATTTTTTTGAAAGCCATAACAGAATTATATGTTCGAACCAAGTTGATTAAATCACAATTAATATATCATAGTAACCTAGAAAATTAGTGGAATTCATAAAAAATCTCAAATTACATTTATTTTGGTGTTTATAACATCAATTATTTCAATATTTCATTAATAAGATAATTACTGCATCATCGTTGTGTCATAAATAAATTAAATTATTTTATGTCTAAAAATTACAAATAAAATACCATCATGTAGGAAATCGTTTTAGCTTTCTAATGAATATTTAAAATCGAATTTATCTTATGTATAACCCCATATTAAAAATGATTTACTTATTAAACTTTGATTTTAACTATTTTAACCCTTCTTTAAATAAATTAATAATAAATGTCCTAATCTAATCCAAGTGGGCCTAAATGGTCATATTTTATTCCTAAGTTTGTTTTTGGTCGAATTACACTTGTCCAATAGAATTAGGACATGTGTTAGGATAATAGTAATATCATATTTACCCTTAGTTACCCTATTTACTATTAACCGCGGTAAAAAAAAGTAAAAAGTTACTATTCACCAAAAAATTATTTTCTTCTCATTGAACCACATTTTAGTCCTTGATATTAACCGTGTCTCTCGGATTTTCGAAATTCCATCCACAGAAGCGGCAAAATTAAGTTTTATGAAGAATTCAGTTTTTTTAACTACCACTTAGTAGTTTCACTATTCATCAAAAATTGATGTTTTTCAGAACAATGCCAAAATTTCATCCTAAGCTATATTTCATATTCCGAATTCAAAAATGAAGTCTATTTTACCAAATTCATAACATAGAAGTTGCATTAATTAATTTTATAATTAACTCCCGCTGTTAAAACAAATAGCGTGTTTTTAAGAAACAATATCTATCAAAAGATTGACACTTGTTTATGTCTGGTTTAAATGTGAAATTACATACAATGACCAACATTGTATTGAATTGTAAAAATATATTCTAAATATACTTTAAAACCACTCAAATTAATAATTTATCACTATTAATTATTTCGATTAAAAAAGTTGTTTTTAATTAAAATTTAGTAATTTTCACTATTCATCAGAATATGAAAGTTATCCGAAAAGTATCAAAATTTCACCTTAGGCTAAATTCGATACTCCGAATCCAAAAATAAAGTTCATTTTGAAAAATAAGATTTACTGGATTTCAAAAAGTGGTTATTACTATTCATAACGGCTAGTTTTAATAATATTTTTATAGCATATCGTTGTTTAGTGAAACTCAGTATTGCGTACTACACACGCAATCGAGGAAGGTCACGATTGCGTGTAATGCAAGTCAAGTCAAGGATGTGTGTTGTGCAAGCTCCTTTTGGTGTAGCGTACAACACAATAAAATTAAAAAGAATATTTTTTTATAAAATCTTGGGCTGTTACATTCTACCCCCCTTAAAATGAATTTCGCCCTCAAAATTCGTCGGGGTTATAAATGGTTTACTATTTGAAAGTTTCTTTAATAGAAACCCACATCGTAAAAGGGAATACCAAAACTTGGCTTTAAAAACTAAAGTATGAAATGTAACGATTACCCAAATAAACTAATCACTGGGTTTCCACATAGGTGAAAATATGGATATGGAAGAGAAATCTAACCATCATGTTCTGATGGAGAGTGGTAGAGAACATGGCTATAGTAATCACAAATCCATAAATTTGTGACGATCTAAGGTACCATCTGATTCATCAGGTATAAGATCACTAGGATAACATTTTTGGTTTTCAAGATCATTTCCCTAAAGTTGAAAATTTGAATTAGAATAAATACTTACTTTATTTTGGTACAATATCACTGTTGTTCATGCCTTGAACAATTTCCACTTCATCTCTTAAATAAATGAAGATGAATTTGTTATTCGTGAAGTGTTAGCAGATCATGTGATAGAATGACAGGTCATTCCATCTGTCTCAAACAAAAGGTTAGCAAAACTTATATACATAAGTCGATCTATAGTGTGATTAATCATATATGGTTCCTAAAATGGACTTATACTTCATATATCATACTGCTTAATATAATAAAACTAGTTTCTACTAAATAGGGACTTCTTGTAGGTCAGTGGTAGGCGATAAAGGCCAGTCGCACTTCGGTTGTGGGTTCGATTCCTACAGCTTTGTCCGAAGCGATGGGCTGTCGCCCGTCCTGCAGGTTGTCCCTTTTTCTAAAACTACGTTACTATAACATCCCATCAATAATATCGAAAATCTTCTATCCTTAAACAATACTAACTTATGTCCAACATAATCCAGTCTAATCTTTAGGCTTATAATACTGCAGTCCACTCTCATAATATAGTGACAACGATTACCAGATATTTAATACTGTCGTTGATCCCCACATATCATAAGATATGTCTTGTTGGTCACATTCCAAACATTCAAAGTCCTTAATCGTGTATTCTCTTGAATACCTTAGTGAAAACATGAGTGCAGTTAAAAGTTAACACTTTCCACATACCAAAATCCTCAAAATTCTATATACTCAAACCATGATATCACTTAGTCCTTATATCAATCATGAGCTCATGAATACTATCAAACATTTAATTTTCTCCTTATCCCTTCATTATGCGCATATCATCTACATTCCAAAATTATCTGGATAACCTTTCATGGATACTGGTAACATTAATCATACACTTTCAAAACACAAGGAAAGACAACAGTGTAACAATCCATAGATGTCTCTTTATTCCAAAATTACACATGATAAACATGTAATCATTCCACTACATTCTCAAACCATTGACCGAGCTTCAAAAATTCTTTCATCTCACGTATCATTTGTAGTCTCTTCATCATCATCCACATAAATACTACCCATATGACCATACTGATTCTCTTCATGAGTCTTTCCCTTAGGGCATTTGTTTGCATAATGCCCATACATTCCACATTTAAAACACTTAACCATTTTTGATGTCGTAGCAATACCATTATCCTCATCCATGGTGTTAACCGACCCTTTTCCTTTGCACTTACTTGCTTTGTGTCCTTCTTTTCCACACCCAAAGCATCTTCCAGTTCCCTTGAAACATTCCCCTTGATGCCTCTTCCCACATGATTTACATAGGGGAAATTGAACTTTCTTTCCTCTATGATCATCATGGAACTCCATCTTTCTCTTATTAGTCGAGTCAGGAAACTTACCAAATTTTACTTTATTGATCATATTGTGAGATTGCTGATTCGGCAGAATAATGATGTTTGGACATCCAAATCCCATTTCATTTGGTTTCTCATGAAGAATATCATTCCATTGTCCATCATATCCTCCATTATTGTGAATCATCTTATTTCCAGCCATTTTCTAAAACCCAAAAAGAATAGTGTGAGAGGCAAAATAATGCTAAGGAAAACAACATAGTAAAGGGGGAGTACCCTTAATATCTAACATCTTAGGTTAAATTCTATGATCGTTAGCGTAATTCTAGTACTATAACCTATACGTATAATTATCCCTAGTGACATCCCTAGACATACCTTAGAAATATCTGTAGGGATCTCACTAACGTTTTCGCATCCTAGTTTCCAAAGGTTGACTAAACCTTTCCTCTGATACCAACTGTAGAGACCCGTAGCCTGACGTACATCGACTTTACATTACTTTTGCGGAATACTTAGTACATAACAAAAACACACACACAAGGATCGTAATAGTTTAGTGTCTTTGGAAACTCGGAACGTAATCTTCTAATCGTGGTGAAAGATCTTCAATATCTCCCATAAAGATCTTCCCCTTTTTTTTACCTAAAACCTTTATTTATATCCTGGGGAAAAGAAAACATAAAAGGGTGAGCTCAAATGCTCAGTAAGGTTATACAAAAGAAATAAAAATCATATCATATCTTTTTGAAAATCATAACCTGCAAAAGAGATCATAATATCTTAACATGGAACAAATCATAGAAGTGAAAATGAGATCCCCATAATCATAACATAAAACTTGAAACTTTGTGGCATGCACACATAATCATGGAAAATCATTTCTTGTTAGTCATGACTCATCGCCAAGACTATCTTAGTGGACAAAGTCCCTTTCTGAACCGAGTTCACTCCTCGTTTCAGTCCTGTATCACTGAACCGAAATAACCTTCTGTTCCAGCCATGTCTATCTCATGAGATATAAAATCTTTACCCAATGCATTGGAGGGAGATATAGGTCCCACCCATCTTATAATGAATCCTTTCTTATGTGTGCCACATAATCATAAAACATACATCATCGCATAACACATGTAACAAAAATGGGATTCTTGAAACATCAAGACATCATAAATCAATTCATATAAGATAAAGGAATTCATAAAAATGTTTCCATCAAAACATAATCAAATCCATGTAATAATAGGGATAAAGACAGAACCATTTTATTATCTTAGATGGAAAATAATTTTGATAAAACACTTGAACATCATTCTTGAGGAAAATATCCTTTCTACTTCAAAAACATTTTTCCTTTCATAACATGTCATAAAACTTTAAAATAAAAGAAGTTGATTAAAAATAAACTTGAAAACTTGTAAAGGAAGCTTCTTGGAAATAATGTTTTAAAAATCCATTCATGCCGTATAAGTTAAAAAAAAACATTCTTTGTACTTTTGTCGGAAAAGTCAAAAAGTACCTCGTACGAAAAACGACAAAAGATTCCTTTTATTTCTTTTACTAAAAACTCACCGAAGGGTAAAAATGGATTTAAACAATTGTAGGTGGATGAAAATAATATTACATATTGATGAAACATGGATGTGGATGATAAAATACACCCCAGTAAATACTTACGAATAAACAATCTCGGATAAAAATGAGATTGTGATATTTCCCTTACCTTAGGTCCAACTTGCTTTGTAAGTGTCCGAACCTCCTGTATAATGATTTAAATCATGTTATTGACTTATTACAGAATCATATTCATTGTTATGATATCATATATGGTTCACTTATTACATTATATTACCCGTTCTTTTGTAAATTCCATGTTAAAGAAGCGTTTTGGGTAAAATCGTTTCATTTATCGTAGGTGTTTTGACTTGTTGTTCTTGACATCATTATTACTTATATCATGATTTACTTACTTCCAGAATATAAAATATGATTTGTATATCATATATATTCAGTATATATATATAAATAATAGGTAGATAAATAAAATGAAAAACATCGTTCATGGAGACGGTAGTCCGTACGTACGCATGAACGCTGTTTTTCTTTCCTTATTGTCTTGAAATGGAAGTAAGTAGATGACATACATATGTATATATACATAAATCCAGTAGCTTTATAATGTCATATATTTCATTATTATTTCTTATATATACATTATAATCATTCTTAAATGGTTAACATGGAGAATGAATCTCATCGCGTCGTGGAGACGGTAGTCCGTACGTACGCACGAGCGATGATATCATTTCTATAAATATTGAATTGAATTGGAGTGGATTATACAATATATCAGAATCAATATGATGTTGTAATAACTATGTATAGTTATTCTTTACACCATTATACCCATCCATGTAAGGTGGCGGTGGAAAATAGATTACACCACGGCGTGGAGACGGTATTCCGTACGTACGCACGCGCGGTGATTTCTTTTTCCGTAGGATGGATAGATGGTGAAATAGGGTTGTTTCATACTTATAATAACATATCAGTATATGAGTGATACTGATGTTATTACTTCATAATGAAACAACCTAAGAAGAAGTAGTGGAAGAAGAAATAAAGATGAAAGAATTGGTAATGGTAATTACCTCTTCTTCGAAGTGCCTCTTTGTGACCTCCTCTTAGGGCACTAGAATTGGTCTTTGAGGAAGACCAGAACCTCTAGGATGTTGCTAGGGAAGTGGAGAAGGGATTTTGTCAGGGGTTGGCCGAGCTTGAGTGCTCAAATTGGTGTGAGGAGGAGGGGGAGGAGGTGTCCTTTTATAAGGGAGGAGAGGGGCACCTTAGGAATATCTCAAAATATTATTTTATATTAAAGTCAAAATCGGTTTATAATGGTTCCAAATGGTCTTATTTCGAAGCTAAAGTGGGGATGGGTCGAAATCCTATCAACCAATATAATTTAGACAAGTTTAGGTTATTATTTTAACCTTATCAAGTAGATTTAACTCTAAGTTAAATAATTTAACTTTTACCGTGTCTTTTTGTTTTCTTTCACTATATGGTTAATACACTTACTATAACATGCCAAAAGAACCCCAAATTGTATATTATTAATAAATATATCCTTATCTAAGTCATTTGGCCGAACCTTAGATTTTTAGGAATAAAATAACAATTAATAATATAATATTTGATTTAAAAACTATTTTGTGTCAATTTTGACACTATTTGATATATGATTTTTTTGAAAGCCATAACAGAATTATATGTTCGAACCAAGTTGATTAAATCACAATTAATATATCCTAGTAACCTAGAAAATTAGTGGAATTCATAAAAAATCTCAAATTACATTTATTTTGGTGTTTATAACATCAATTATGTCAATATTTCATTAATAAGATAATTATTTCATCATCGTTGTGTCATAAATAAATTAAATTATTTTATGTCTAAAAATTACAAATAAAATACCATCATGTAGGAAATCTTTTTAGCTTTCTAATGAATATTTACAATCGAATGTATCTTATGTATAACCCCATATTAAAAATGATTTACTTATTAAACTTTGATTTTAACTATTTTAACCCTTCTTTAAATAAATTAATAATAAATGTCCTAATCTAATCCAAGTGGGCCTAAATGGTCATATTTTATTCCTAAGTTTGTTTTTGGTCGAATTACACTTGTCCAATAGAATTAGGACATGTGTTAGGATAATAGTAATATCATATTTACCCTTAGTTACCCTATTTACTATTAACCGCGGTAAAAAAAAGTAAAAAGTTACTATTCACCAAAAAATTATTTTCTTCTCATTGAACCACATTTTAGTCCTTGATATTAACCGTGTCTCTCGGATTTTCGAAATTCCATCCACAGAAGCGGCAAAATTAAGTTTTATGAAGAATTCAGTTTTTTTAACTACCACTTAGTAGTTTCACTATTCATCAAAAATTGATGTTTTTCAGAACAATGCCAAAATTTCATCCTAAGCTATATTTCATATTCCGAATTCAAAAATGAAGTCTATTTTACCAAATTCATAACATAGAAGTTGCATTAATTAATTTTATAATTAACTCCCGCTGTTAAAACAAATAGCGTGTTTTTAAGAAACAATATCTATCAAAAGATTGACACTTGTTTATGTCTGGTTTAAATGTGAAATTACATACAATGACCAACATTGTATTGAATTGTAAAAATATATTCTAAATATACTTTAAAACCACTCAAATTAATAATTTATCACTATTAATTATTTCGATTAAAAAAGTTGTTTTTAATTAAAATTTAGTAATTTTCACTATTCATCAGAATATGAAAGTTATCCGAAAAGTATCAAAATTTCACCTTAGGCTAAATTCGATACTCCGAATCCAAAAATAAAGTTCATTTTGAAAAATAAGATTTACTGGATTTCAAAAAGTGGTTATTACTATTCATAACGGCTAGTTTTAATAATATTTTTATAGCATATCGTTGTTTAGTGAAACTCAGTATTGCGTACTACACACGCTATCGAGGAAGGTCGTGGTTGCGTGTAATGCAAGTCAAGTCAAGGATGTGTGTTGTGCAAGCTCCTTTTGGTGTAGCGTACAACACAATAAAATTAAAAAGAATATTTTTTTATAAAATCTTGGGCTGTTACACTAATCTAGTTGATTTGTTCCACACTATGCCCATTTATTAGAACATGGGAGAGATGTGGAACCATTGGGATTCTCTTGACCATGCCCATTCTGAGCTTGAACATGTTATGATTAAATGAGATCACTTATTAGAGATGTTCATGTTAGTGTAATTTACCACTCGGACGATGTTATTCGAGCCGCACCAAGAATATGTCACCATCTCCCAACTCACCCATAGGTTGTACGTGGGTTTCATAAGGGGTAATGTTTGGAGGCATTATTAACTTAATTTGTAGTCCCTTTGTATAAATATAATTTTTTTTCCATATATTCTTTTTTGAGAATAATTTTTCATAAAAATATGTGGAATTTGATAAATTAATTTTTTTGACAGAAATTGAACTTTTCAAAAAAAATATTATAAATATTTATAATAAAGAAATATATTAAAAATAATAAATATTTTAATAAAATAATATTATTAAAAAATTCTTATTTTAATATAAATGATAAATTTGTTTTAATTTTTTCAATGTTATAAATTTTATGATGTATTGAACAATGCATTTTTAATCAGCTAGTATTTTTAATTTAAAAAAATTATTTTTAAATGTTAAATTTTTCATACATATAGAGTTATTATGAAAAAACAACCACATTTTATGAAATCAGAACATTGATTTTTGGTTTGACTAAATTTATGATAATATTCTAAAGTATTTTGTTTTCTAGTGAATAGTAATGATTTATTTACAGTTTTTCAATATGTTTAAAAACATCATTATGATATAATATATAATATAAAATTATGTTCAACTCTTGTGGATTATAATAAAATATTTATTGTCCTAAGTTTCCAATAACATGGTAATATACAATGTTAAATCCAATGGTTTTGAATTTACCACTACTGAGGTGTCCAAGGAAATAAAACAAATCCCTCAATTTTTCTCTAAATACAAACCAATTTCTCCATTATAATTAATTCCCAATTCATCCACCATGAATATATAAAATTTTCAAATCTTATGGAGTCATCTTATGGTTTCCACAATCCCCCATGTTCCCAATCTTCAATTTATTGGAGTTACCCATCACGGTAAGGGAAATCTCGATTTCTCTTTTCCTTTCAAGATACCATATTCTGTGGAAGATCGTTAAAATTTATGTACAACATTCATATCTAAATTTTATTCTATCCATTTATAGTATTAAAATTATTTTATGAATGTGAATCCCTTTTCCCATCTATTTTTAATGTTTTCTAAAACCATGTTTTATACCAATTATGCTTCCTAATTTTCTTCCCCAAATTTATCCCTTTTTCTTTGAAATTATTTTATTTTAATTATGTGAACTCCCAAACATAATTATTTTCTAAGGGTATCCAAAAAATTTATAAAAAAATATCTTTTTTATTATATTATCAACATACAAAAAATCCTCATCCTTTTTTGATGGGTAATAAATGACAAAATGATCATGTTTTTTAGTAGTTTTTAAAACACTACGATTTTGATATGAAACCTGTTTATTTTATTTTATTAAGATTATTTATGAAATTTATTATTATGATATTTGTGTATGGAAATAATTAATACATATTAAGGTTGTTCTTGATAAATATTCAATGCATTTTTTAATGTATTTAATCTCTAGACATAATATTTTTTACGATACCTTGGTGAATAACATTGGTAATTATAATGACAACTCAATGACAAAACTTGGTGATATATTTATGATTTTATTAAATGAATTTTTTAGCCACATTTACAAGTGATTATTTATTTAATTTTATTTATGGTATTTCTCAAGTTTTTTCATTCCACAATGATATTCTTTATGTTCTAATTGAACTTCCTGAAGATCGTATGTAAATTATATTCCTTGTTTTCCATTTTTTGGCCTTATTATCATCACTTCCATAGATATATTTCCCCAGGTTATGAGATGCAGTAAAAGTACTTATCATGAAATTTAAATAATTTTTTCATGTGGAATATGAGAATTTATTAATTTTTCATTTATTAAATTACATTTTTCCAGTAAAAAAACATTAAAATATCGCCTATTTGTATAGTGTAATGAAAATTTATGGAATAAAAAATAGGGACAACATAGTTGTTTGTAAATAAATTTTTATTTACTAATAGAAATTATTATTTGAAAACCTTATGAAGAACCTTATATAAATGATAAAATATATTAAAAACATTTTGTTATTTTAGTAAAATATCATGGAAATGATTTCTATTAAAAGAAATCATTTTATCGATAGGAAAAAGTGGATGTAGCTATGGTATAGATATACATAGGGGTAACAACTCTGGTAGGGTGAATTGGTCATGATTTAGCGTAACCTAGTACATGACAATGTGACTTTCTACACTCATAGTTTGACACTCCATGTGGATATGTTGGGTTAATCAGAAGCTTTTTGTTAACCATTATGAATGAATTATAGAAAATTTAATTGTTGTTAAAGAAAAAAATACATAAGCATGATATTTTAAGACAACAAATTCCTTTATAATTATATGATTATTAAATGAAACAAATATATCCATAATGCATTTTTTGAAAAAAAAATTGTCGGAAATATGAGAAACTGTGTAAATGGTGAGCACAAGAAACCTAGAACTGATTGACATATGAAATATTACAAAATGGAGGACATCATGAGAATGTTAAATTAACAATGTCATGTTATAAAAAATAACTTGAATCAAGATGACAGACTAGATACACATTCAGATGAACAACTATATGTTGATTCCTTGATGCATCAATGACCACCTTCATTTAGTGGATCTACCAACCCATTGATTGTTGAACAATGGATAACCTCTATCGAAAAGATATATTTTGTACTCTTTTGTTTAGAAAACGATAAAGTCACCCTTCCTATGTATCACATAGCTGGATAAGATCATTAATGTTGAAAAATGGTTAAAACCATGAAACCAACTGTGGAGATTAAAGATATGATGTGGGAAGAGTTCAGGGGAGCCTTTTTCCAAAAATATTTCCTTCGCTATATGTGAACAAAAATGTAGAATAAATTTATAGAGCTGAAGTAGAAGGAAAAATGATCAATTGGAACATTTGATATTAACATCTTAATACTTTCCTTTTACAACTCTATCTTTTTCTCGGACCCCAATGGTTAGGTAGACTAATTCCCCTATAGACTAAGACCGCATCTACGAAAGAATATATCAATATGATACTGTGAAAGCTATGAGGATATCATGACAAGTGCTATGATGGAAGAGATGGAATTTAGAGAGATGTGGTGGTCCCATAGATCAAATAAAAAGAAGAGATATGTGAATCCAAATATGGGGAGCATTTGTGATCAAGGAAGAGGAGGAAATTAAGAGAAACATCACACATGAAAAAAATTGGGAAGAAGGATTTAGGGGACTACATACTTGGTATAAGGAAATGTAAGAAGTTTGGAAGAGATGGAAATATTTTGTAGATCTATCATAGTGAGATGAAGGATCAACTTCTCATCACTAAATACAACATCTCATTGTCCAAATCTGACTTTAATAGAGGGGAATCACTATCAAAATCAGTATAGGACAACAAATAAATGACTTTTTTACATAAAAACGACTGAATATTATACTCCAAATGATGTGGTGGTAGGTACCCTTTTTGTTCTCACATACCTTGAAATTATTTTGTTTCATTATGGTTCTACATATTCCTTTACTTCTTCATTGTATGTAAAGAATATATAATCACTCCCTGATCTTCTAGAAGAAGAAATATTAATCAATACTATTAGAGGGAATTGCTAGACATCAAAAGTGTATAGAAACTCTAGTATTTCCTTTTGCGTGAATAATCACATAACAAATATTGTAGTCATTACCATGATAAAAATACACATTATACTATAGACTGACTAGCTCTCATAGTATTATACTACAATCAACTGCATAACCAATGAACTGTTAGTAATATTTAATGAAAAACATTCAGTTTTTTCAATGGATATATATCTCAAACTGAGTTATTTCTAAAATAAAATACCATATATTTCTATATAGAAATTGTTAGAGAATATTAATAAGTAAATAAAATAATATGAATAGAGAATGTCCCCATCATTCAAGAATACATAGAATTATTTTCTAAGGTGTTACCTGGACCTCCTTCGCAATTAGTGGCATTGAGCTCATGATTGGTTCATAGCCAATTTCAAATTCCCCTTATAGAATAGAAAATGTGGAGCTTTAGGAATTAAAGAAATCACTCCAAGATATTTTGAAGAAGTGGTTTATGCAGCTATGAGAGTCTCATTGGGGAGAATATGTTCTTTTCTGGAATAACAAGTATGGATTATTGTGGCTCTGAATTTATTATAGAGAACATAACGGGTTTACCATGACGAACAAGTAACCTCTTCCAATAATTGATATTTTATTTAACCAACATCATGGGGATCGATTTGTATAAAATATTGATATTTGATCTGATTGTCCTCATTTGAGTTTCAAGAAAGAAGATATTATAAATACTACCATTTGATCATGGTATGGGAATTAAGTGTTTTTTGTTATGCCTTTATGGGAGAATAATAATCCTTTTATTTTATGGATTTGATTAATGGATTCTTTAACAAATACCTTTAAAACATTGTGGTACTTTTCATTGATGATATGATAATATATTCCAGATATCACGAGGATCATGAGGACTATCTAAGGGTTATTTTTAAAACTATAATGAATGAGAGGTTATTTGGAATTTTCAAAAAATAAAAATTTTCTTAAAACAAGTTGTTTTCCTTTGTAAAATTATGATGAGGGTATGATTGTCAGTTAACACTACCAATAGAATAGTTTTAAAGGATTGTATTCGTCCTAAAATAGTAACAACGATTCGTGGTTTCCTTGTTCTTATGAGATATAATAATGGTTTTGTGAAAAATATATCACAACATTCTAATCCACTGACAATGATAGCTTGAAATGGGGTAAATGTGCTTGGGAATATGAAGTGAGAATAAATTTTCCAAGATGTGGAGATGAAATTTCATACTTCATCCATGTTAAATCTACCAAGAATCAAAGATGGAATCATTATTTTAGAAAGGAATATCTGAATGGGATTGGGTGCATCATCATGGAATATGACATATTGATTGCTTATCCATCTCAGTAGTTAATCATCATGAGTAGAATCTTCTTATGCGTGACTTGTAGCAATTTGATTCTTTCTATGAAATATGGATTGACTATCATGATGGGAGAAATATATATATACATAGACCAAAAAAAATTTAACTATATTTTTAGAAAAAAAATGAACTAAACCTGATACAAATGATATTGATATTACTTCTTAAAGAATATGATTTTAAAATTCATTATCAACCTATATGAGAAAAAAATTCACTAATTATTTAAGAAGGAAATTCCCTATTAGGCAGTAAATGATGGAGATTCAAAGAGATCCTTTAATAAAATACCTAATAAAACTGGACATGGTAATCTTAAGGGAAGGGACCTCATAAAACCTATCACAAATGATTTATCAATCACTATTACTAGATAACATCAAGAACTATCAATGAGAATATTCTTTTTTTATATAATAAGTTAGAGGCTATAAAAAATGTGAATTTTCCTAAGTTCAATATTGATCAAAATGGTGTATAAATATTTCCTACAAGGCTATGACTTATATATATTCAAGAAATAAAGAAAGAG
The DNA here is from genome assembly GCA_963277665.1 of Viscum album. Classification (NCBI taxonomy): domain Eukaryota; kingdom Viridiplantae; phylum Streptophyta; class Magnoliopsida; order Santalales; family Viscaceae; genus Viscum; species Viscum album. Next base: position 410,147,344 of record OY728133.1, read on the forward strand.
ATCTCAGATGAAGCTCATAGCTCTACATTCTCTATACATCCTGGAAGCAGGATAATGTATAGAGACCATTAGTATCAATATTAGTGGGACTATATGGAAATAATGATTTAAACTACAGTATAGGGTTCCTAGTATTCCAACTAGTGAAGGAAGAGTGACAACATTATAATGGGGTATTACAATAAATACCCCTAAATACATGGAAGTAAGATAATATCTCTATGGAAATTTTAACTATTCTACCAAAAACATCCTAAGAAAAAAATATGATATGGATTATAGTGAAGAATCTCACCTAGACTACCAATTTTTTCTCTATTCAGGAATTTTTCTGTCTTAACCAACATTAAACGCTTTATATAAAGGAAGTGGTAAGGCTTCATGGTGTACGACTCTCCATAGTATCTAATTGAGATCCAAGGATCATATCAAAATTATGGGGAAGTCATCAACATAATATAAACAATTAATTTAATTTCATTATTGCATATCACCCAAAAACTAATGTCCATTATGAAGGGAATTTTCAAACACTCAAAGCCATATAGAGAACACACCAAATGGAATTTAATTTTTGATGGGATTGACATATCTAATTAGTTGAGTTCTTATAAAAAGCTTCCAAATGAGTATTAAAACTATACTCTATGAAGCCCTACACGGGAAGTGATATATAACGCAAACATGTTAGGAAAACTCTACTAAGAGAAGGCTTATTGGGATTGATATTGTGCAATAGATTATAGCAAAGGGGTATTCCACGAAAAATCACATAAATTCCACACAGAGTCAGATGAAGAGCTCTATGGGAAACCTTCAAAGGGACATGAATTTTGATGTTGGAAACAATTTTTCATTAAAATTTCACCTTGTAAGAGTTTCAGTTGGTTTTAAATGAACGGGAAGCTTATCCCTAGATACATTGGCCCCTAAGAGGTCCATGATCGCATAAAAGCAGTGGCCAATTGGCTTTCACCTCATCCAAATATAGCTCATGTTCATAATGTATTCCAGATCTCTCTTATAGAAGTTTTTACTTGACCCTTTATATTTACATAATCCTGAATGGGTACAACCTGAACATGACCTCTCTTATGAGCAGCAGTCGGTCGTGATCATGGACTATAGAGACAATGTTTTATGAAAAAAAACTACCCACATAATTATAGTGTTGTGGAGGAAACAAAAATTTGAAGAAGAGATTTTTGATCTAGTGGAGACCATGTGTAAAAGGTACACACATGTTTTCTTATCCAAAAAAATGATGTGAAGTTTCATGGATGAAATTTCTTCAAGTGGGATGAATTTAATGACTTGGAATTTTTTAATAATATTTCATTATTTAAAATAAGTGATATATTATTTTTAACTCCATATAAATATATCTATTTAATAAGGAAGTGATAATAATTTGAATGTGACCTATTGGGTTTTACTATTATATGATCATTGGTCAACTATGACTATTTTTTAATATGAATGTTGGTAACAATACTCTTGATAATGATTTTTACGTTCTAATTATTTATTATAAGTAGAAATAAAAAAAGAAAAATTAATGGAGAAATAAGATTCAATGGACTATTCTAGTAGAGTCATGACATACAAAGTCTATTTCTAAAAACATGGTAGGGTGGTAGCTTTGCTGGGTTATGCTCTTGACCAAGCCCAAGCTAAGCATCACCATTTAATTCTTGTACAAAATTTCTTATGGGATACATTCATGTAAGAGGAATGTACCACTCTAGTGATGTTATCCCAGTCTCTCAATGAATCTATCACAATCATACACCTCGCCATTATGTCATATGTGAGTGTTATAATGGACTTTCTAAGGAGAAATTTATTATATAATGTGAAATCCCTTTGTAAAAAAATATTTTTTATTCCATCAATTATATTTCGAGATTTGGTTTTCTTAATACTATGTAAAATTTGACAAATTGGTTTCATGGATTAAAATTTTACTTCTAAAAATAAAATTTATAATAAAATAACATAATATAAATAACAATTATTTAAATTGGATATTATCCTCAAAAAAATTTTATTTAACTTTAAATTGAAAAATGACCTTATTTATCTCATGTGTCAAAATTTTCATTCCACATTTTACTATGAATTTTATATCGGATATTATTAAAAAAAAGTATTATTATATTTAAATTTTAAATTTCATACACATAGATAATTATTATTTGTTTTAAAAAAATTTAATCATCACATTAAAATTAGGTTGTGGAGAATTTATGAGAATTTTATAACGTATTTTTCTCGCTGAATAGTAAAAATATAGTTTGATTTTTTCCGTATGTTTAATCAAATCATAATGATATAATTTGTAATATTAAATTATGGTTTACTATAGTAGATTCTATAAAAATATTAGTAATTCCATGTGTCCAATAACATGGAAAAATACCATGGGAAAGCCCATGGTTTTCAATTAACCACAACCTCTGGTTCCAAGGAAATCAATAAAAAAATACCTCACTTTTTCATTAAATACACATCCATTTGTCCATTATATTTCATTACAAATTCATCCTCTTATAATAATAGCTATTGTTTCTTTTTAAGGACTCCTCCAATAGTTTCCTTAATCCCCCATGTTCCTAATCTTCTGTTTTTAAGAGTTACTCTTAATGGTAATGGAAATATCAACATCTGTATTCCTTTCAAGTTATCTTTTTTATGTGGTATGTATTCAAAATCCTCATAAATTTTTCTTATGTAAATTTTAATTTATATAAAAAAATTATCAAGAATTTTTTATGAATGTGGTACATTATTCCTCCGCTTTTAATTTTTATAAAACCATATTTTATACCCGTTATGATGATGACTTTTCTTAACAAAATTTCAGTATTTTTCTAAAGATATTACTTTATTTTATTTATATGAATACAGAACCCTTATTTATTTCTAGGGATGTTCACCATTATTTAATAAAGATTTATTTATTATGGAATTGACGTACATAAAACCCTCATTCCAAATATATTGGTTATAAATTACATAATGACCAGGTTTTTATGAACTTTTTAAAACACTATGATTTTGATTTGAAAACCATTATTTTATTCTCCCCAAGATATTTATAAAACTTTTTATTATGATATATTTGGATAATATTAATAAATAAATATTATGGGTGTTCCCTGATAGTGCTCCAATGCATTAGGTCAATAATTTAATATCTAGAGATTGGATGATTTATGATACCATGGTGAATAAACTTGGTAATTTTTATGACACCTCCATAATAAACCATAGAGATATTTTGAATGAATTTATAAAATAAATATTGTATCCTCATATCCCATAAATTATTCATGTCCTTTTATTTATGATATTCCTCATGTTTTATTTGTAAATCGCCATTGATATTCTTTATGTTCTTATTAAATTTCCCAAAGATCACTTGTAAAATGTTTCCCATCATTTCCCTTATTGTGCCTTATTCCCACCATTTCCTATTATGTATTTATATAGGTGGTGATATTTAATAAATTTACTTATTATTAACATTTATGTATCCCTTAATTGGGAATATAATTTTTTTGTGTGTTTTCTTGTTTTATGTACATTTTTGGAAAAAAAACTAATATTTAAAACATACTCTGTGTGTAAAATGTAAAGAAAACTTATGTAATAATAAGGTGCTATTATTTATTACCTAAACTGGTGGTTGGTTTATTTAATTGGTGGAGTGTTTTAATAGATGTCAGAGGAGAAAAAATAAGGGTTTTGGGATATTTTATGTATAATTAAAATTAAAAATTGGGCCACTGTGATTTAGTGATTTGAATGGACCTTTTCCTGTTGAGATTTGTTTAACACACATTAGGTATCATCCAAAACTTGGGGTTGTGCATAAAAAAACATGGCCTATGGGAGTGCATGTTATTTTTTTTTCATTGTAACCAATATCAATGAATAATTATTCAAATACATATATATATATAATCATTTTATTTGGGGAGTGTAATTATTGTGAGGTAAAGAAAAGAGTTTGTATTATGAGCATACCAAATACAAAAATGCATAAATAAAAATCCCATAATTAAATGATTTCATAAATTTAATATAACAATCACATTCCTATGACCTTGTTTTATAGTTTTATTCGATTAGGAAATAAAAAATAACTTTAATGATTATATAATAAAATATAATAATTTAATACTCAATAAAAATAGATTTCTTCCAAAAAAACAAGTTCATAAATATAAATTTACATATTCCAAGACATTTTTTATTATATAAAATATTATATTTGTTGTTATATATACTCATCCATACAATCCAAAAATATCATAAAAATGTATATTAATCGTATAAATCTAGTTAAAAAGTAAATAAAAACAGGATGATTTTCAAGTCAAACACACATTAAAACCCAGGAAGATGGATATAGATTATATCAAAGGCATTGAAATATAAAATAAAATAACACAATATTATAAAAAAATCTCTATAATAATTAAATAAATAAAACCATTATGAAATTTTTATTGAGATCTTATCCAATAGTTATAGCTCATACCAAGTCCTTATACCAGAATGTGAATTCCTACTTAGTCGATAAAAAATTATAATGTAAGTGTATAAATATTAAACATCCATATATAAAAACTCATTATTGAAAATCCTTATTTTTAACCCTAATTTAAATTCATTGAAAAATAATATCATTACCCTATACATTAAGTTGAAAAATAATTCTAGGGATACCTATCACTGTTTATAATTTCAAAAAAATAATAACTTATATAAAACATATAAAATCATACATTAAACACATTCTAATAAGCATCATGAAATTTTTTTATCCCAATAGAAAAAATTAATCAAATATAATTGGTTAACTTGTTCTCTGTTGTGGGAAAAAATATTAAAGAAATTAAAATAGTGAATGAAAAATGATACTGATGACGATGAAAATTATAGAAAATACATAAAAAAATTTAAAGATAGTGTTATAAGGATTATATGATAACAATTAGGAAATTTTAGTGGAATTTATTATAGGACCCCTTAATTCCACTTAATAGTATTCAATGTGACTATTACAGCATAAAATGAGTTATGGTATGTTACATTTTTTAACGTATTCAAAATAAGTTTATTACTAAATTAGTATCTCTTTCAATATATTATTTTTAATTCAAATTTACATAAAATTTAATGTAAATTTAATGATAAGAAAATATTGTACTCAATAATATTTTAATTTAACTAATTTTATTCTAAATTTAAAATTAATTGAATATAGTGTAAATTTTTAGAGTTCATATATTTTTTTAAAAGGAGTAGTACATTATAATTAATCTTGTTTATTTAAATATATTATATCATTCATGATTTTTGATATTTATACATTAATTTGCAATTTAATCATATGTTAATGATATTTTAAATGTTAAACATGAATTTCATCATGTGACTCGCTTGTGACCATGGCACTATGTATGTGTGATTGCCTACTTTAATGAGTAAATATTCACCATGGGAAATTATTATGTTAACAATTTATTTTAGTATGATAGTAATAAAATGCATTCTTTATCCCTAATAACATATATTTTCAAAACATTTCCTATAAAATGAATGATATTTTATTAAAGGAAAATAAATAGAAATTATTCAGAGAAAGAAATTAAATAAAACATTATATTAAAGTAGTTTTATTTTGTTAATATTATATTTTATGAATAAAAATATAATGACTGAACTATATTTTTTGACCTAATATTTATCATAAATAATTATTAACATTATTGAAATTGGGAAAAATATAATAAAAATTAAGAAAATTTGAATTATGTCATTATCGTTCATCAAAAATAAATACTTTGATTGACTCAGTGTGATTATAAATGGAATTAAAACACAATTATAATTGTAAATAAATAAAATTTTAGAATATGAAGTGATTTAAAATGATAAAAATTCATTATTTAAAATTATTTTCCTGAAAATGGAGAACAAATCCTTTTGTATTGATTTTTTATGTTTACTATTGTAATTTAAGTTTAATATTATTTAGAAAATTTCATAATCCAATCCTTAAGATTTAAATAATTTATAAATCAAAATAAACATAACATAAAATCATAATTTTTTTCCCTTATCGATTTTATTATTTTATAACAATTATGATCCCATTATTTGTATATCGTGTATATTATACAGACTATGTTCACATTTTAGAATGATTAGAATAAGTATCATTTTATATATCCTAGAAATTCATGTAATTAAATTTAATTAATTTTATTATAATTATATTTAGACCCTAAAAAACAAAAAACTATTTATTCTCATATATCTCATGACATAACACTAAAGATAAATTATTTTACTTTATTTTGTAATATAAATGATTTGGTCAACATTGTTTTAAAGTATGGGTAATCATTTTTCCTTGTAATGTAATTATTACTTCAGAAATTACTCTCTTAGTGAGTTTTATTGAATTACATACATGTTATTTCAATGCCAAAAATATTGAAATTGTCTTTTATAATATTTTGTCAAAAATTATTATAAATATTAATCTCCCATGTAACATTTGTTATAAAAGAATATATAAGTCAAATGATAATATAAGATAAACTGTATACTTATATAAATCTAACATTAATTGGTTATATAAATTAGATAATCTAGAAATTTAAGTGCAGAGATCTATCTAGTCTTTCCATTTTCATTTTACTGAATCATGTGGTGCTCAGAGGAGGGTTGGGGTAGGTCTGGAAGTGTTTGGATACTAAATGATTGAATCAATGATGATTCTTTAGGTGTAAAAATCCCACATAATAAATGTGTGGCTAATGTATTGGGTATGAGACCAATTCATGATCATAAAAATTGGCTACTTTAGTGATTAACACAATGATTCAGGTACATCGATTAGCTATGTTAATCAGATACATGAATGATCGACTATGTGAATGTATCATCTATTTGAATAGATCAGCTACATGAGTCAGCTAAACAGATATATTCTCTATATGAATTTTCTATGTGTATGGATGAACTATGTTGATTAACTACATAGATTATATATGTTAATTATTGATTTTAATATGGCTATGTTAGGATTTTTTAGATAGAGATTTCAGCTATGTGGAATTGGTGACCAGGATATTTCCACCAGTTTTATAAAAAGGACCAAGCAGGTCATCTGGAAGAATAAATCCAGGGAATTCAAAGTAAAACTCATAAATGATAATAATAGTATTGATTTTATATGATTTTTTTAGATGAAAATGTGTCCCTTAATGTGGAGTATTATGAGATCTAAAATATTTTGAGTAAAATATTTTGTCAGGCATAAAATTATGATCATCCTAACAATTATTTGTAAATTGATGTTTGTTCCCTTAATTTATCCCATAATTGCATCCCCTTGATACTGGAGATTGTTAAACATTACATTGGATTCATTTAATCCTATTACCATTGGTGTGTGTTTCCCCTAATGTTGATTTTATCTTGTCTATGCCCCCAATTTTTGGTGTAGTGAATCATGTGGACCTTCTTATTCCATATAGGGGATTCATTGCATACCTTATTTATTTTCATGAAATCATAATGTTATTATTGTTTATCAACATGGATGTAATTGTTAGTAACATAATTAAGGTTTAAGTAAATTAATAAACAATTTTATTTTGATGGTATATCATTTCTTTCTACCGTGATAAAGGTTTTCCCCTTGATTTTCTAGATTGTGTGGGATTTATTATATGCTTCTTTAGTGTGATGTTATAAACATTTTCCCATGTTTTTCATGATATAACATAAAAAATGACATAATGTAGCACGTAATTGATTATTAATTTGATGTATAATAATGCTTCATGCTTAATTAATCTAGATGTTATTTTAAATTAATAATGCTCAAATTGATGAAAGTATGAATGTTTAATTGGAAATGTAATTCCATGTGTTGATGGAATCTGATAACTAATGTTAAGCATGTTAATGATTTTTTAAAAAAATATAATTAGTGGAATGCCAATAAATTGTAGTTCTACATGTTCATGAAAATAGAAGGAATGATAGGAATTATGTTTAAACTAATTATTTAATTATTTTAGTAGATTTTTATATCTTTTCTTTTTAGTTTTAACATATATGGAATCGGTTAGTAATAAATTAGTTAAATTAATAAGTAATTAAAATCGGTTTTTTCATTAAGATTCTTTTTAGTACCAATGTTTCCTATCTTCTTGAGAATTCTATGAGCCTTATTTTGGATCCATGAGAGATTAATTTTTTAGAAGGCATGATCCCTTATTTCAGGTGATAGAGTTCTCTATTGACTATGTTTTTTTCATGCTTCATTTTTCTTGAGATATATGTGTGATTTTTTCTATACAGCATTATATAATCTGGGGATATATGATATTGGGATGGATGATGTGATGGATGATCTACGGATGGATGCTGTGATAGATAATCCTAGGATTTATAATGTGTAATTGGGTGTGGAGTCCTTGATGATGTGACAGTAGTTGATTCTCATAATGGTGAGATGAATCGAGATATACATGCGGGTGTCGAGGATGGAGTGGACATGATTAAATGGGATGAATCTAGGTTTACTTATTAATGTAACAAAGTTTAATTCTTTATGGAAATGAATTTGTTTAATGGATAATGCTCGGGTTGGTTATATTATCATTATTTCATTCCCACTATTTGAGATACATGGGTGTTCTAGTCTTCATGTTACCTCATTGTTGTATGTTAGGGTAGTTTTCCTAGAATTCCAGTATTATATAATTATTTTAATAGTATTTAATTAATGAAATAACCCATGGGGTTGGGGTTTATGGAATGAAAATTCTAAAAAGATGTTAATCTTGAGAAACTATGGACTTTGTTCAGACTATGCCTAAAGGGAACATAGCTAGATCAATGTTTTATAATGTAAGGATTAATGCTGTTAATTATAATTTCATGAATTAATTATTGATATACAATGGAAAAATTATAACAATTAATTTAATATATCCCTATTAATACTTGTGTTCTTATATGATATCTAGTTTTAACGGTGGAAGTCAGGAGTACGAGTGAGGATAGATGAAGTTGTGTTTAATACTAGGTTATGCACAAAGTATGGTTATGAGATATATTATATCATGTCTTTTTTGAGATCATATTCAACCCAACCAATTTTTGTTAGGGTGATTAACACTCAGTGGCCTTTATGCGGGCATTTTAACAATCATTTGGAGGGGAGGATAAATTGATTACCACTGCTATTGGCCCAACTCCCTTCTCTTGTTATTGACTTGTTCTAGTAAGAACAGTGGTTAGTTTTTTTGTATATGTATGGATTATGGTTATTTTACCCCAATAAATCTAAAGATTTAGTATCCAATATAATGTTATTGGAATGACTGTTATAGACTATAATGGATTGAGGTACCTTACTCGGTGTATGGGTTGTGATGGCTTGCGGTATAATACCCGATGTATGCTACACAACATATAGGATTTTTTTGTCTCTTATGAACACTTTCGTTACTATAAAGATATTTCATATGGAATTATTTAGTGTTGTGATGCATGATGTTAATATTGTGTTGATTTTCCCATGTGACATCAGGATGGAATATATATGATAGATATGGCTCATGATGTGGATTTTTAGAGAAGATACCTTTTTTACTATATTATATTATCTCTTTCATGTGATACTTTGAGATAGTTATCTGTGGTGTGTCTGGTAACATAGAATACCTTTTTAAGTAATACGTTAGTTTTACCATCATTCATAATTAATAAGCATGCTTCCATAATCTTTTATATGGGATGATTCAGGGACGATCTTAATTAATATACTGTTATTTTCGCCAAACATATTTATAATGTATTTTTATATTGTTATGAGTAGGCTGGAGATCGGTTTTTTTTATCACAATATGAATGTTCAATATTAGTGGTTTGGGATGCATGATCGCTGCCTTCTTTTCATTATTGTTACTTATAGTTTCCCTTTCAGTTGTTTCAATATTTTATATCGTTGAATGAATGAACATGGTATTCAATAGTATATATATATATATATATTGGGGGTTTCATTGGAATTTATGTCGTATCTCCCCTTCCACATGTTCTCTGAGAGGGTAATTCCTCCCATTTGTATGATTATTATACCCTCGATGCTAGTTATCATCCTCGAGCCCACTATATGTGAGAATATTGAAATAAAATTCTCTATTATCTAATTATTATCCTAGTAGGGGTAATATTTTTGGGGAGGGGATCTTGATATTAAATATATTTTTATTTTCTTATATATTTAATATTATATTACATTTTTTTTGTATTTCATTATTTATTGGTGCTCTTAAAATTTTAAAAAAAAATTTATATTTATATAATTTTGTGACGTTCATTTCCATATTAAAATTTCGAAATCTTTTTTACAAATGTACACCTTTATCTAGAAAATATGTAACACCCCATGCTACTACGGTACTCTTATCTTTTAATAATGCAATAGCGTGTGTTGTACGCAACATTGAGTTCTAACACACACCACAACCGAGCAAACTAGCCGTTATGAATAGTAATAACTACTTTTTGAAATTTTATAAATTTTATCTCTCAAAATGAACGTCATTTTTGGATTCAGAGTATCGAAGTTAGCCTAATGTTAATTTTTGGTACTTTTTAGATAACTTTAATATTTTGATGAATAGTAAAAATTACTAAATTTTAATTAAAAACAACTTTTTTTAATCAAAATAATTAATAGTGAAATTTTTTTAATTTGAGTGGTTATAAAGTATATTTAGAATATATTTTTACCATTTAATACATTGTTGGTCTTTGGACATAATTTCACAATTAAACCGAACATAAACAAGTATCAATCTTTTGATAGTTATTATATCTTGAAAACAAGCTTTTTGTTTTGACAGTGGGAATAAATTTTAAATTAATTTCTGTCACTTCTGTGATTTGAATTCGGAAAAATGGATTCCATATTTGTAATCAGGATGTTCAAATTGTGTAAATAGGTAACTTTTAGTTTTAGAAATTTTGAATAATTATTTCGGTAAATATTTTATTTACCATGGTTAAAGGGTAAATCCGGGAAATAAGGGTTAAAAAATAATATTATAAAAATAAAAAATTACCCTAAAATGTGTCCTAACCTTATTGGTTGATACATGTCCAACCATGGGAATATTTGGGTCGATTTTCGGTGTAGAGACCCGAAACTTGACGTACATGGACATTATATTACATTTGCGGAATACATAGTATATAACAAAAACACACACACAAGGACTGTAATAGTTTAGTGTCTTTGGAAACTCGGAATATAATCTTCTAATCGTGGTGAAAGATCTTCAACATATTCCATAAAGATCTTCCCCTTTTTTTCTTACCTAAAACCTTTCTTTATATCTTGGGGAAAAGAAAACATAAAAGGGTGAGCTCAAATGCTCAGTAAGGGTAAACCAAATAAATATCAATCACATCATATTCATAAGAACATAACATTTTGGAAATCTTAACCTGCAAAAGAGATCATAATATCATAACTTGGGATAAATCATAGTAGTGAAATGTAATCCCAATAATCATAACTTAAAACATGAAACTTTGTGTCATACACACATAATCATAGAGAATCATTTCTTATTAGTCAAAACTCATTGCCAAGACTATCTTAGTGGACAAAGTCCATTTCTGAAACGAGTTATCTCCTCGTTTCAGTCCTGTTTCACTGAACTGGTTTAACCTGCCATTCCAGCCATGTCTATCTCATGAGATATAAAATATTTACCCAATGCATTGGGGGGCGATATACACTACGGGAAAAATGGTTATTTGAGACGGGTTATTTGCGACGAGGATAAATCCCGTCGCAAATAGCCCCGTTAAAAACTTATTTGCGACCGGGGTATTTGCCCGTCGCAAATAAGTAGCCTTTTGTGACGGGATTGCTTTCCCCGTCGCAAAAGGACTGGCGCGCTTTGCGCGCCAAATCGCGGGGAACATATTTCGACGGGCGGTTATTGCCCGTCGCAAATAACCGGTGGCGGTAAAAGGTATTTCCGACGAGAATATTCCCCCGTCGCAAATAGTATGTCGGTAGATGGTTATTTGCGACGGGTCCCGTCACAAATAAATATTTAACCGTTGACCGTAATAAATGATGGCTAAGGTATTTGTGACGGTACCCGTCGCAAATAACCGGCGACGGTAAAAGGTATTTCCGACGAGAATATTCTCCCGTCGCAAATAGTATGTCGGTAGGTGGTTATTTGCGACGGGTCCCGTCACAAATAACTATTTAACCGTTGACCGTAATAAATGATGGCTAAGGTATTTGCGACAGAACCCGTTGCAAATAATATTATTTGCGACGGGCTACCCGTCTAAAATAATCTAACCTATAAATACCCCCATCGGTTTTTTTCAATTCATTCTCAAACTCCATCTTCTCCTTCTCTCAAAATTCTATTTCTAGAGATCAGCGTTTCTCAAGTTTAATTTTTTTCTCCGGAGTTGATATTGAAGTTTTCAAGAACGACCAGAGATCAACCTCAGATCAATTTTTAAGGTATTTATGTTCATTTTAATTTAATATTTATTTTAAATTTTTTATTAGTTTCAATTATTCTTAATTAGTTTTAATTTAATTATGTTTACATTGTTTTGTCACTTAATAAATTTAAATTATTAGTATTGTTTATAGTTAATGGTAATTAGGAATAATTAGTAATAATTTTCAATAATTAAGAATAAATATTAATAATTAGTAATAAATACCAATAATTAGGAATAATAACATTATTACATTATTAGAATATTTTATTATTAATATTAAAATAATATAATTTTTTCTGTTATATACAATTTTCCTTTCATCTGTGTGTTTTCTGTCTCCACATGTATTATTTTTATGTGGAGACAGAAAACACACAGATGATAGGAGAATTGTATATAATATAGAAAATTATATTATTTTAATATTAATAATAAAATATACTAATAATGTTATTATTCCTAATTATTGGTAATTATTCCTTATTATTGGTAAATATTCATATAATTACTAATAATTAGGAATAATTACCAATAATTAGCAATAATTAGGAATAATTAGTAATAAATAGTAATAATTACCAATAATTTGTAATAATTACCAATAATTAGTAATACATACCAATAATTAGTAATACATACCAATAATTAGTAATAATTACCAATAATTTTTAATAATTACGAATAATTAGTAATAATTAGTAATAATTATCAATAATTATCAATAATTAGTAATAATTACTAATAATTACTAATAATTACCACTAATTAGTAATAATTAGGAATAATTACCAATAATTAGTAATAATTAGTAATAATTAGTAATAATTAGTAATTATTAGGAATAATTAGTAATAATTACCAATAATTAGTTATAATTACCAATAATTAGTAGTAATTACCAATAATTATCAATAATTACCGATAATTACCAATAATTAGGAATAATTATCAATAATTAGGAATAATAACCAATAATTAGGAATAATTACCAATAATTATTAATAATTACCAATAATTAGGAATAATTACCAATAATTACCAATAATTAGTAATAATTACCAATAATTATTAATAATTACCAATAATTAGTAATAATTATCAATAATTAGTAATAATTAACAATAATTAGTAATAATTACCAATAATTAGGAAATAATTACCAATAATTACAAATAATTACCGATAATTAGTAATAATTAGTAATAATTATGAATAATTACCGATAATTAGTAATAATTAGTAATAATTACCAATAATTAGTAATAATTAGAAATAATTAGTAATAATTTCCAATAATTAGTAATAATTACCAATAATTAGTCATAATTACCAATAATTAGTAATAATTACAAATAATTACCAATAATTAGTAATAATTATCGATAATTAGGAATAATTAACGATAATTAACAATAATTAGTAATAATTAACACTAATTAGTAATAATTACCAATAATTAGTAATAATTACCAATAATTACCCATAATTACAGATAATTACCAATAATTAGGAATAATTACCAATAATAAGTAATAATTACCAATAATTACCAATAATTAGGAATAATTACCAATAATTGCCAATAATTACCAATAAATACCGATAATTAGTAATAATTTGTAATAATTAGGAATAATTTTTAATAATTACCAATAATTAGTAATAATTACCAATAATTAGGAATAATTACCAATAATTAGGAATAATTACCAATAATTACCAATAATTAGTAATAATTACCAATAATTAGTAAAAATTAGGAATAATTAGTAATAATTACCAATAATTAGTAATAATTAGTAATAATTACCAATAATTAGTAATAATTAGTAATAATTAGTAATAATTAGTAATAATTACCAATAATTAGTAATACTTAACAATAATTAGTAATAATTACCAATAATTAGGAATAATTATCAATAATTAGTAATAATTACTAATAATTAGTAATCATTAATAATATTTACCAATAATTATCAATAATTACCGATAATTACCAATAATTAGAAATAATTACCAATAATTAGGAATAATTACCAATAATTAGTAATAATTAGTAATAATTACCAATAATTAGTAATAATTAGTAATAATTACCAATAATTAGTAATAATTAGTAATAATTAGTAATAATTACCAATAATTAGTAATAATTAGTAAAAATTCGTAATAATTAGTAATAATTACCAATAATTAGTAATAATTATCAATAATTAGTAATAATTACCAATAATTATGAATAATTACCAATAATTACCAATAATTACTGGTAAATAGTAATAATTAGTAATAATTAGTAATAAATAGTAATAATTAGGAATAATTACCAATAATTAGGAATAATTACCAATAATTAGGAATAATTAGTAATAATTACAAATAATTAGTAATAATTAGTAATAATTACCAATAATTAGAAATAATTACCAATAATTAGTAATAATTACCAATAATTAGTAATAATTACCAATAATATTAGTACTATGAAAATAATAAAAAATTTATATAATATTAAAATTATCAATATTTGTAACAGGTATTTCTTTATTCTCAACATATTTAATTCTAAAAGGGTCAATTTTTAGGTCTATCTCAATAAAAAGTTTGCGTCAGTCGTGTATGATGTAAACTCTATAATTATCCTAGCTTGAGTGTTTTTTCTAAAAAATTATTCAGAACCAGTAATGCTTTTATATTTTATAGAAAAATATGGAACAACGAGGTCGTCAACAATCATTATTAGGTGACCGCATATGGATAAATCAACGTAGAAATCCAAACGGTTCTGGTTTAAATCCAGTATATGTAGAGGGTGTGGAGACTTTTTTATCATTTGCGGCATCAAATACAAAATTTGTTTCAGAAGGCAAAATAAAATGCCCTTGAAGAAAATGTGCATTGAGAACGTTTGACACGTTTGACAAAGTGGGGGAACATCTCTTACATTTTGGTTTTCAACCAGATTATGATTTTTTGGTATCAACACGGTGAATGCAGTTCCAAAGCAGGTGATACCAACTTGATTCCAGATCCATCCGGGTTTCAAGATTTAGTACATGATGTTACAGGTTCATCTGTTCAACATACAGAAACTCCGGCTGATATAGCTTCAAATCCTGAGTTGGCACCGTCTGAATTTTATGATTTGTTGAGGTCTGCTGAGGATGCATTATATCCTGGCTGCAAGATGAGCAAATTAGAAGAAGTTGCAAAATTTATGGCTATCAAATCAGATAACAGAATGTCAAACACCTATTTTGACCAGATATTTTCTTTGCTTAAAACACTGTTACCCGAAGGAAATGTTTTTCCTGCAAATTACTATGAGTGTAAGAGGCTGGTTTGAAATTTGGGACTTACTTGTCAGAAGATTCATGCATGTTCAAATGACTGAATTTTATATTCTAGGGAAAATGAGTCATTGGATAGTTGTCCCACATGTGGGAAACTGAGATATAAAGAAGGACAACACGGGAAGTCTGGTTTGATTCCTGTAAAACAGTTGAGATATTTTCCGCAAACATCCAGACTTCATCGTTTATTCATGTCTAAGAATACAGCGACAATGATGTCATGGAATAAATAGAATATTTCAACCGATAAAATATTGAATCATCCAGCCGATGGTGATTCATGGAAACATTTTGATAGAGTGAATCCATCCTTTTCTTTAGAAGCTAGAAATGTTCGACTAGGAATTTCCACTGATGGTTTCTGTCCGTTTGGATCTTATGGTAGTCAATATTCATGTTGGACTATTTTTTTAACTCCGTACAATTTACCTCCATGGATGTTGATTAAGGAGCCATATATCCTTTTGACTTTACTATTTCCAGGACATCCGAAGAAAAATATTGATGTTTATTTGAAACCATTGATTGATGAATTAAATTTATTGTGGAGTACTGGTGTCAGTACATATGATGTTGCAACGAAATAGAATTTCATACTGAGAGCAGCATTGATGTGGACAATTAGTGACTTCCCGGCTTATGGGATGTTATCTGGCTGGAGTACACATGGTCAGAAATCATGTCCTTACTGTATGGGAAAGAATAATGAATTTATGATCATTCATGGAAAGAAACCTTGTTATTTTGACTGTCATCGCATATTTCTTTCAGCTGATCATCCTTTTCGTAGAAACAGATCTCATTTCAGAAAAGGAATAGTTGAATTGGATGGACCTCCAAAAATTCTATCAGGTTCGGAGTTAAAATTAGTTGTATTTTCGTTACCTCCCATCACTTTTGGTCCCACAATAAACCAACAAATAATTTCTAGTTTTGGGAAAGAACACAATTGGATTAAACGTAGCATATTTTGGGATTTTTCATATTGGTCTGATTTGTTGGTCCGACACATGTTAGATGTCATGAAAATTGAGAAGAACTGTTTTGATGATTTTTTCATACAGTTTTGGATACGCCAGGAAAGAGAAAAGACAATGTATATGCACTTTTAGATCTTGCCCAAATTTGCAGGCGTCCAGAATTGAAACTGTTTGAGAATGTCAGAATAGAAAGGTTATAGAAACCAAAAGCAGCTTATACACTGTCTAAAGAAAACTGTTTATTATTTTGTCAGTGGATTGCAGATTTGAGACTTCCAGATGGTTGTGCTTCCAATTTGGGTAGATGTGTAAAGAATGGTCATATTACTGGATTAAAAAGTCATGATTGTCATGTTATAATGGAAATACTTCTACCCATTGGATTAAGAGGTTTGTTGAATTCTATGATTTGGGATTCCATAACAGACATGTATCATTTTTTCGGGAAAATTGTGCGGCTAAAGAAGATTATGATGCTCTAGGCAAACTTGAAAAAGATGTTGTTGTAATTATATATAAACTGGAAAAAATATTTCCATCGTCTTTCTTCGACTCAATTGAACATTTGATGTTACATTTGCCATATGAATCCAAATGTGGTGGTCCAGTACAGTTTCGATGGATGTACCCATTTGAAAGATGCATGAAAAAATTGAAAAGAAAAGTATGTAACAAAGAATTTGTTGAAGGATCTATTGCAGAAGCTTATTTGTAAGAGGAAATATCTTTTTTCTTCTCCCATTATTTTGAATCTGAGTATCCTTCAAAACACAACCGAATGGGACAGAACAACAGTAATATTGATGAAATCGACAATCAATTATCTGTTTTCAACCACCCAGAGCTTGGTTTTGATGGAGTTTATGAACGCTGGCTTTCAGATGATGAACATCATAGAGCTCATAAGTATATTCTGCTCAACTGTGAAGAGATGACATCAGTTGTACTGTAAGTGTTTATATCACTTATTCTATAATTTATGTTCCAGTAAATAACTTTGGTTTTTATAGGTTGTATGATAATCATATCAAGAAACAAATTCCAAAAATTACAGCAGCTGCTCTCGAAGAACGTCGACTGAAAAATTTCTTTCAGTGGTTTTAAAAACTCGTAACATAAATTCTTTATCTTTTAGAAACTCATTCAATGTATAGTTTACTATATTGATAATTATTTCACATATTTTTAGGTGTCTCGACATGCTGATAAAATTGAAAAACGGCTGTGTGTATTGAGTAACCCAGTATCCAAACTTGTTAAAACTTATAATGCATATGTGTTTAATGGATTTCGATTTCACATACATGCATATGGGGAATCGAAAAAAACAATGAACAGTGGAGTTAGCTTGAGAGGATCTCATCATTGAGAAAATGAAATTTACTTTTATGGCATACTTGATGAAATCATTGAACTCTGTTATCTTCGACAACATTACATAACCATGTTCAAATATCGGTGGTTGGATACAGAGAGAGGCGTGTGTGTTCATCCGACTCATTGAATCATCGATATTAATTGTAAAAGTGTTCTCGCAGTAAATGAACCATTTTTATTGGATCAACATGCACATAAAGTTTATTACGCAATGTATTGTGCTACATCAAGAGACTTGACTGATTGGTGGAGTGTAATAAAAATAAAAATTCGAGACAATCAGTTTAGTCAAAGTGAATGTGCTTTCACTGATATGAATAGAATTGAAGTTTCTCAAGAGAGTACTCAAAATCAATCTTTTTTACAAAGAGACATGAGTATCAATGACAACACCCCACATTTAAGAGTCGGTGATAACGATGATGTTAATGATGTCACGTATGAATTTGAAATGGTAAGAGAAGAAGCAACTGTAAATCGAATGGATATCGATGATGTTGAGGAGGAATATGAAGATGACATTGACATATATGAAGATGATGATGAAGATGAACACTGATAGAATTCCATGTTATTTATATACAATCATAATATGTATATATGTATATATAATAGTAATTATCAATTATTTTCTAAAAACATTAACATTTTCTGTTTTAGATGGACAACACCACATTTCGTGAGTTGCCGGATGCTGACCTACCTTTCGATGCGGATGAGTTGCTGGTAGATGACCCTCAGCCTGCAGGCGCTCTAGGGAGTACGCGGAGGGGGCACAGTCTTGCAGGATTGATGATTCCTGACCCCGTCCCCGAGTTACGTCCACATCTTGGGTTTGATCCACGCACACTGAGGTGTGATAAACTGTGGATTTGACTAAGATTTCATTAATCTATTCACATAATAAATGTTTATTATTTTTACAGTTTTCCGCATATAGTAGTCGGACAGGGCAGCGCTATTTTGCGCAACTATTTCTCTCAGCTGTGGACCACATGGGAGAAGATTCCCATTGATGTGTAGCAGGCCATGTTCGGCCATTGGTTGGTACGTACGTAAATAAATAATTTTTATTTTGAAAATTATTTCATTTCTAACTTGATATTTTGATTTATTTGTAGGGTTTATGGAATCCGATCGAGGATACCATGCGTGACGCCATCCACGAGTCATGGGAGGTGGCCATGCGTGATCGCCTTCATCAGTTTTGGCACAATTTAAGAAAAGCTGCCATGAAGAATGTAGGAGTGTCAGATTTTGACAAGTCATGTAGAGCACACTGACCAGAGTACATTTCATCCCATGTATGTGATGGATTATGTGCGCACTGGTTGAGTGGTGCCTTTTAGAGGAGATCATCGGTGGGGAGACAGAATCGGGGGAGACAGGATGTAGAGACCCGAAGCTTGACGTACATGGACATAACATTACTTTTGCGGAATACTTAGTACATAACAAAAACGCACACACAAGGATCGTAATTGTTTAGTGTCTTTGGAAACTCGGAATATAATCTTCTAATCGTGGTGAACGATCTTCAATATCTCCCATAAATATCTTCTTCTTTTTTTATACCTAAACCCTTTCTTTATATCATGGGGAAATGAAAACATAAAAGGGTGAGCTCAAATGCTCAGTAAGGGTAAAAAAAAGAAATATCAATCACATCATTTTCATAAGAACATAACATTTTTGGAAATCTTAACCTGCAAAAGAGAGCATAATTTCATAGCATGGGTTAAATCATAGTAGTGAAATGAAATCCCAATAATCATAACATAAAACATGAAACATTGTGGAATACACACATAATCATAGAGAATCATTTCTTGTTAGTCAAGACTCATTTCCAAGACTATCTTAGTGGATAATGTCCCTTTCTGAACCGAGTCACCCTCGTTCCAGTCCTGTTTCACTGAACCGGTATAACCTACCATTCCAGCTATGTCTATCTCATGAGATATAAAATCTTTACCCAATTAATTGGAGGGATATATAGGTCCCACCCATCTTATAATGAATCCTTTCTTATGTGTGCCACATAATCATAAATCATACATCATCGCATAACACATGTAACAAAAATGGGATTCATGAAATTTCATGACATCATAAAACAAATCATATAAGGTAAATGACTTCATAAAAATAATTCCCTCACAACATAATCAAATCAATGTAATAATAGGGATAAAAACAGAACCCTATATTATCTTAGATGCAAAATAATTTTGATAAAACATTTGAACTCCAATCTTGAGGAAAATATCCTTTCTACTTCAAAAACACTTTTCTTTTCTTAACATGTCATAAAATTATAAACTAAAAGAAGTTGATTAAAAATAAACTTGAAAACTTATAAAGTAAGATTCTTGGAAATAATGTTTTAAAAATACATTCTTGCCGTATATGTTAAAAAACATTCTTCTCGTACTTTTGTCCGAAAAGTCAAAAAGTACCTCATATGAAAAATGACAAAAGATACTTTTCTTATCTTTTACTAAAAACTCAACAAAGGGTAAAAATGGATTTAAACAATTGTAGGTGGATTGAAATAATATCACATATTTATGAAACATGGATGTGGATGATATAATACACCCCAGTAAACACCAAAGTATAAACAATCTCGGATAAAAATGAGATTGTGATATTTTCCCTTACCTTAGATCCGACTTGCTTTGTACGTGTCCGAACCTCCTATATAATGATTTAAATCATGTTATTTACTTATTCCAGAATCATAATCATTGTTATTATATCATATATTGTCCACTTATGACTTTATATTACCCGTTCTTTTGTAAATTCATGTTAAAGAAGCGTTTTGGGTCAAATTGTTTCATTTATCGTAGAAGTTTGGACTTGTTGTTCTTGACATTATTTTTACTTATATCATGATTTAATTACTTCCAGAATATAAATTATGATTTATATATCATATATATTCAGTATATATATATATAATAGATAGATAAATGAAATTATACACACCGTTCATGGAGACGGAAGTCCGTACGTATGCATGAACGCTGCTTTCCTTTCCTTATTGTCTTGAGTGGAAGTAAGTAGGTGACATATATATATATATATATATACATAAATCCAGTAGATTTACCATGTCATATATTCCATTATTATTTATTATATATACATTATAATCATTCTGGAATTGTTAACATGGATAATGAATCTCATCGCGTCGTGGAGACGGTAGTCCGTACGTACGCACGAGTGATGATATCGTTCCCATGGTCGTGGAATTGTGTTGAAGTGTATGTATACTTTTTCAGTATCAATATCACTTTATAATATTCATATATAGTTACTCATTACACCATTACACCAATCCGATTAAGGTGGTGGCGGAAAATAGATTACACCACGGCGTGGAGACGGTATTCCGTACGTACGCATGCGCGGTGATTTCCTTTTTTCGTAGGATAGATAGAAGGTTAATTAGAGTTTTTTCATATTTATAATAACATATAAGTATATAAGAAATACTGATGTTATTACTTTATCATTAAACAACTAAAGAAGAAGAAGTTTAAGAAGAAAGAAATTGAAAAAGATTGGTAATGGATATTACCTCTTTTTGACGCGCCTTTTCTTAACCTCCACTTAAAGAACTAATGATGGTCTTTGAAGAAGACCAGGACCTCTAGGATGATACAAGGGAAGTGGAGAAGAGATTTTGGCAGGGGTTGGCCGAGATTGAAGGCTCAAAGTAATGTGAGGAAGAGAGGGAGGAGGTGCCCTTTTATAAGGGAGGAGAGGGGCACCTTTGGAATAACTAAAAATATTATTTTATTATAAAGCCAAATTCGGTTTAAAATAGCTTCAAATTGATTTATTTCGAGGCTAAGGTGGGGATGGGTCGAAATAATATCATACAATAGGATTTAGACAAGTTTAGGTTATTATTTAAACCTTATCAATTAAATTTAACTCTAAGTTAAATAATTTAACTTTTACCGTGTCTTTTTGTTTTCTTACACAATATGGTTAATAAACTTACCATAACAAGCCAAACGATCCCCAATTTGTTTATTATTAATATATATATCCTTATCTAAGTCATTTGGCCGAACATTATATTTTTAGGAATTAAATAACAAATGATATTATAATATTTGTTTTAAAAACTAATTTATGTCAATTTTGACACTATTTGGTACATGATTTTTATGAAATTCATAACAGAATTATAAGTTCGAACCAAGTTCCTTAAATCAACAATAACATGTCATATTAACCTATAAAATTAGTTTAAGTCATAAAACGTCTATTAGGTTAATGTTTCTTAAAAAGGTAATTACTGTATCATTGTTGTGTCATAAATAAATTAAATTATATAAAGTTTAAAAATTACAACTAAACTACCTTTATGTAGGAAATCTTTCTATCTTTCTAATGAATATTTATAGTCGAATTTATCTTATGTATATCCCCATATTAAAAATGATTTAGTAAATAAACATTGATTTTAACTCTTTTAACTCTTCTTTGAATTAAATAATAATAAATGTCCTAATCTAATCCAAGTGGGCCTAAATGATAATATATTACACTTAAGGTTGTTTTTGGTCGAGATAAACTTGTCCAATAGGATTAGGACATGTGTTAGGGTAATATTAATATTATTTTTACCCTTAATTACCCTATTTACTTTTAACCGTGGTAAAAAAAGTAAAAAGTTACTATTCACCAAAAATTATTTTCATCTCATTGAACCACATTTTACTTACTGACATCAACCGTGTCTCTCGGATTTTTGAAATTCCATTCACAGAAGTGGTAAAATTAAGATTTATGAAAAAAATAATTTTTTTAACTTCTACTTAGTAGTTTCACTATTCATCAAAAATTGAAGTTTTTCAGAAAAATGCCAAAATTTCACCCTAAGCTATAATTGATATTACGAATTCAAAAATGATTTATATTTTACAAAATTCCAAAAATATATGTTGGATTAATAAATTTTATAATTAATTTCCGATGTCACAACAAATAGCGTGTTTTTAAGAGATAATAACTATCAAAATATTAACACCTGTTTATGTCTGGTGTAAACGTGAAATTACATCCAATGACCAAAATTGTATTGAATTGTAAAAATATATTCTAAATATACTTAAAAACCACTCAAATTAATAATTTATCACTATTAATTATTTCAATTAAAAAAGTTGTTTTTAATTAAAATTTAGTAATTTTCACTATTCATCAGAATATGGAAGTTATCCGAAAAGTACCAAAATTTCACCTTAGGCTAAATTCGATACTCCAAATCCAAAAATGAAGTCCATTTTGAGAGATAAAATGTCTAAAATTTTAAAAGGTGGTTATTACTATTCATAACGGCTAGTTTTAATAATATTTTAATAGCATATCGTTGTTTAGTGAAACTCGGTATTGCGTACTATAGACGCTATCGATGAAGGTCTTGATTGCGTGTAATACAAGGCAATTCAAGGATGCGTGTTGTGCAAGCTGATTTTGGTGTAGCGTACAACACAAGACATTAGTGAAATTAAAAAGAATATTTTTCATAAAATCTTGGGCTGTTACATTCTACCCCCCTTAAAATTCATTTCGCCCTCGAAATTCGTCGGGGTTATAAATGGTTTACTATTCGAAAGTTTCTTTAATAGAAACCCACATCGTAAAAATGAATTCCAAAACCAATATTTAAAAACAAAAGTATGAAATGTAACGGTTACCCAAATAAACTAATCACTGGGTTTCCACATAGGTGAAAATATGGATATGGAAGAGAAATCTAACCATCATGTTCTGATGGAGAGTGGTAGAAAACATGACTATGGAAAAGCCAGTAATCACAAATCCATAAATTTGTGACGATCTAAGGTACCATCTGATTCATCAGATATAAGAGTACTTGGACAACATTTTTGGTTTTCAAGATCATTTCCCTAAAGTTGATGAAATTGGAATTAGAAGAAATACTTTCGTGATTTTGGTATAGTCTCACTGTTTAACGTTCTGTGGACAATTTCCACTTCATCACTTAAATAAATGAAGTTGAATTTGTCATTCGTGATGTGTTAGCAGATCTTGTGATAGAATGATGGTTCATTCCATCTGTCCTAAACAAAAGTTTAGAAAAGTTATCAAAAAATACATAAGTCCATCTATAGTGAGATTAATCATATATGGTTCCTAAAATGGACTTTATACTTCATATATCATACCGCTTAATATAATAAAACTAGTTTCTACTAAACATGAATTTCTTGTAGGCCAGTGGTAGGCGATAAAGGCCAGTCGCACTTCGGTTGTGGGTTCGATTTCCACAGCCTTGTCCGACGCGATGGGTTGTCGCCCGTCCTGCAGGTTGTCCTTTTTCTAAAGCTATATTACTATAACGTCCCATCAATAATATCGAAAAACGTTTTTTTCCTAACTTATATCCAACATAATCCATTCTAATATTTAGGATTATCTAAAATACTTCGATCCAAGCTCATATTATAAATAAAATGATTATTTGAAATGTCACAGAACAATCACGTGAATGCCATCATTTATCCCCCATATATCATAAGATATATCTTGTTGGTAAAATTACAAACATGTAAATACCATAATCATGTATTTTCTTGAAGAATGAATACCCATTGAACCTTAGTGAAAACATGAATGCAGTTAAAATTTAACACTTTCCACATACCAAAATCCTAAAAATTCCATATACTCAAACCATGATATCACTTAGTCCTTATATCAATCATGAGCTCATAAATACTGTTAAACACTTCATTTTCTCGTTTTCCCTTCATTATGCGCATATCATCTTATTTCCAAAAATATCTCAATCACTTTGAATACCCCATTAGACTAATACATAAATATTCCAATACTCCATGATACAATATTATTTTGGAATCCAATTACATAAACACTTAATCATTCCACTATATCGTTGTCATATTCAACATCTCTAATAGAGATCACATGTGACCTCCCTTTGTCCTTTTCCTTCAGTGGTTGCTCATGTTGATCATCACTAACCCTTTGATTGGGGCATTTATTAGCATAATGCCCCTTTTCCTTGCACTTGAAGCATTGAAGTGTTGGTGGTGCATTCTCTGCAGTGTTTGCTTTATTCACATCATTAGAAACCCTTTTTCCATTACTTCGACACTCAGCTGCTCGATGACCTTATTTTCCACACTTAGAACATTTTCTAGTCCCTTTAAGACAATCTCCACCATGCTTCTTTCCACACTTTTTGCATAAGGAAACATTCATCTTCTTTTCACCATTATTTTGAGATTTCTCCTTGAACTCCATCTTTCGTTTCATGTCAAAAATATGAGATGGATAAGTAACACCAACTTCCGTTTTTACCTTGATAGCACAACGCACAATTTCTTCATAGCTACTGAAGTCTCTTATAGCTAATGCCCTTCGAAGATTTGGTTTTAAGCCACTGAAGAATCGATCAACTTTACTTTCAGGTTGCATGATAAATCCAGATGCATACCTTTCAAGTCTTGTAAAATTCGCTTCGTATATACCAATAGATTCATCATCCTTTTGCTTTAGTTCAAGAAACTCCTTCTCCATCTTTGTTCGAAGAATATGAGGGAAGTACTCATTGAAAAATAAGTTTTTGAACTCGTCCCATTCCATGGACTCAATTTCATCTCTTTGCCTCGTATTCTTGATAAGATTCCACCATTGATCAGCTTCACCCTCCAAACGATATATTGCTAAGATGACTTTATCATGTTCAGAACATTGAAGAACTGAAAATATCTTTTTAGTGGTACTGATTCATTGTTCAGCAACAAGTGGATCAGAAGACCCACTGAAAGAAGGTGGACGTTGCCTCATGAAGGATTCAATAGAATATTGTTCCCTTCACTGCTCATTTGGAAGTCCAGAATGATTCATAGCTTGTGTAAGTATAGCAATAAGATTTTTTCACTCCATCTCCCATAACAATTGTTTGTTCAGGAGGACAATCATTGCATTTTCCATTACAGTGATCAACACGGTTCCATCGGGTTCCAGCCATCGTCTAAAACCCAAAAAGAATAGTGTAAGATGCAAAAATTATGCTAGGTAAAACAACATAGTAAAGGGGTAGCACCCTCAATATCTAACATCTTAGGTTAAATTCTAAGATCGTTACCGTAGTTCTAGGACTATATCCTATACGTATACTTATCCTTAGGGGCATCCCTATACATACCTTATAAATATCTCTAGGGATCTCACTAACGTTTTCGCATCCTAGTTTCCAAAGGTTGACTGAACCTTTCCTCTGATACCAACAGTAGAGACCCGAAGCTTGACATACATGGGCATTACATTACTTTTGCGGAATACTTATTACATAACAAAGACACACACACAAGGACCGTAATAGTTTAGTGTCTTTGGAAACTCGGAATACAATCTTTTAATCGTGGTGAAAGATCCTCAACATCTCCCATAAAGATCTTACCCTTTTTTTCTTACCTAAAACCTTTCTTTATATCTTGGGGAAAAGAAAACATAAAAGCGTGAGCTCATATTCTCAGTAAGGGTAAACAAAAGAAATATCAATCACATCATTTTCATAAGAACATAACATTCTTGGAAATATTAACCTGCAAAAGAGATCATAATTTCATAACATGGGATAAATCATAGTAGTGAAATGAAATCCCAATAATCATAACTTAAAACATGAAACTTTGTGGAATACACACATAATCATAGAGAATCATTTCTTGTTAGTCAAGACTCATTGCCCAGACTATCTTAGTGGACAATGTCACTTTCTGAACCGAGTCACCCTCGTTTCAATCCTATTTCACTGAACCAGTATAACCTACCATTCCAGCCATGTCTATCTCATGAGATATAAAATCTTTACCCAATGCATTGGAGGGAGATATAGGTCCCACCCATCTTATAATGAATCCTTTATTATGTGTGCCACATAATCATAAATCATACATCATCTCATAACACATATAACAAAAATGGGATTCTTGAAACATCATGACATCATAAAACAAATCATATAAGGTAAATGACTTCTTAAAAATAATTCCCTCACAACATAATCAAATCAATGTAATAATAGGGATAAAAACAGAACCCTATATTATCTTAGATGGAAAATAATTTTGATAAAAGATTTGAACTCCATTCTTGAGCAAAATATCCTTTCTACTTCAAAAATACTTTTCTTTTCTTAACATGTCATACAATTATAAAGTAAAAGAAGTTGATTAAAAATAAACTTGAAAACTTATAAAGTAAGATTCTTTGAAATAATGTTTAAAAAATCCATTCTTTCCGTATAAGTTAAAAAAACATTCTTCTCGTACTTTTGTCGGAAAAGTCAAAAGTACCTCATACGAAAAATGACAAAAGATTCCTTTCTTATCCTTTACTAAATACTCACCAAAGGGTAAAAACGGATTTAAACAATTGTAGGTGGATTGAAATAATATCACATATTTATGAAACATGGTTGTGGATGATAAAATATGCCCCAGTAAATACCAAAGTATAAATAATCTCGGATAAAAATGAGATTGTGATATTTTCCCTTACCTTAGATCCGACATGCTTTGTAAGTGTCCGAACCTCCTTTATAATGATTTAAATCATGTTATTGACTTATTCATGAATCATATTCATTGTTATTATATCATATATGGTCCACTTATGACTTTATATTACCCGTTCTTTTGTAAATTCATGTTAAAAATGCGTTTTGAGTCAAATTGTTTCATTTATCGTAGGTGTTTGGACTTGTTGTTCTTAACATTATTATTACTTATATCATGATTTAATTACTTACAGAATATAAAGTATGATTTATATATCATATATATCCAGTATATATATATATAATAGATAGATAAATGAAATGATACACACCGTTCATGGAGACGGTAGTCCGTACGTGTGCATGAACGCTGCTTTCCATTCCTTATTGTCTTGAATGGAAGTAAGTAGATGACATATATATATATATATATATCCAGTAGATTTACCATGTCATATATTCCATTATTATTCATTATATATACGTTATAATCATTCTGGAATGGTTAACATGGATAATGAATCTCATCGCGTCGTGGAGACGGTAGTCCATACGTACGCACGAGCGATGATATCGTTCCCATGGTCATGGAATTGTGTTGAAGTGTATGTATACTATTTCAGTATCAATATAACTTTATAATAATCATATATAGTTACTCATTTCACCATTATATCCATCCAATTAAGGTCATGGAGGAAAATAGATTACACCACGGCGTGGAGACGGTATTCCGTACGTACGCACGCGCGGTGATTTCCTTTTTCCGTAGGATGGATAGAAGATTAATTAGAGTTGTTTCATATTTATAATAACATATCAGTATATAAGAAATACTTATGTTATTATTTTATCATGAAACAACTAAAGAAGAATAAGTTTAAGAAGAATGAAATTGAAAAAGATCGGTAATGGATATTACCTCTTTTTGACGCGCCTTTTCTTAACCTCCACTTAAAGAACTAAGGATGGTCTTTGAAGAAGACCAAGACCTCTAGGATTATACTAGGGAAGTGGAGAATAGATTTTGTCAGGGGTTGGACGAGCATGAAGGCTCAAAGTTGTGTGAGGAAGAGAGGGAGGAGGTGCCCTTTTATAAGGGAGGAGAGGGGCATCTTTGGAATAACAAAAAATATTATTTTATTATAAAGCCAAATTCGGTTTTAAATAGCTTCAAATTGATTTATTTCGAGGATAAGGAGGGGATGGGTCGAAATACTCTCATACAATACGATTTAGACAAGTTTAGGTTATTATTTTAACCTTATCAATTAGATTTAACTCTATGTTAAATAATTTAACTTTTACCGTGTCTTTTTGTTTTCTTACACTATATGGTTAATAAACATACCATAACAAGCCAAAAGAACCACAAGTTGTTTATTATTAATATATATATCCTTATATAAGTAATTTGGCCGAACATTATATTTTTAGGAATTAAATAACAATTGATAATATAATATTTGTTTTAAAAACTAATTTATGTCAATTTTGACACTATTTGGTACATGATTTTTATGAAATTCATAACAGAATGATAAGTTCGAACCAAGTTCCTTAAATCAACAATAAGATGTCATATTAACCTAAAAAATTATTGTAAGTCAAAAAACGTCTCAAATTACATTTATTTGGGCATTTATAACATTTATTATGTTAATCTTTCTTAAAAAGGTAATTACTGTATTATTGTTGTGTCATAAATAAATTAAATTATATAAAGTCTAAAAATTACAACTAAAATACAATTATGTAGGAAATCTTTCTATCTTTCTAATGAATATTTATAGTCGAGTTTATCTTATGTATTACACCATATTAAAAATGTTTTAGTAAATAAACTTTGATTTTAACTCTTTTAACTCTTCTTTGAATTAAATAATAATAAATGTCCTAATCTAATCCAAGTGGGTCTAAATGATAATATTTTACACTTAAGGTTGTTTTTGGTCGAGATACACTTGTCCAATAGGATTAGGACATGTGTTAGGGTAATATTAATATTACTTTTACCCTTAATTACCCTATTTACTTTTAACCGTGGTAAAAAAGTAAAAAGTTACTATTCACCAAAAATTATTTTCATCTCATTGAACCACATTTTACTTGCTGACATCTACCGTGTATCTCGAATTTTTGAAATTCCATTCACAGAAGTGGTAAAATTAAGATTTATGAAAAAAATAATTTTTTTAACTTCCACTTAGTAGTTTCACTATTCATCAAAAATTGAAGTTTTTCAGAAAAAATGCCAAAATTTCACCTTAAGCTATAATTGATATTCCGAATTCAAAAATGATTTCTATTTTACAAAATTCCCAACATATAAGTTGCATTAATTAATTTTATAATTAATTTCCGCTATCACAACAAATAGTGTGTTTTTAAGAGATAATAACTATCAAAATATTAATACTTGTTTATGTCTGGTGTAAACGTGAAATTACATCCAATGAACAAAATTGTATTGAATTGTAAAAATATATTCTAAATATACTTTAAAACCACTCAAATTAATAATTTATAACAATTAATTATTTCGATTAAAAAAGTTGTTTTTAATTAAAATTTAGTAATTTTCACTATTCATCAGAATATGGAAGTTATCCTAACAGTACCAAAATTTCACCTTAGGCTAAATTCGATACTACGAATCCAAAAATATAGTCCATTTTGAGAGATAAAATTTATAAAATTTTAAAAGGTGGTTATTACTATTCATAACGGCTAGTTTTAATAATATTTTAATAGCATATCGTTGTTTAGTGAAACTCGGTATTGCGTACTACACATGCTATCGAGGAAGGTCTCGATTGCGTGTAATACAAGGCCAGTAAAGGATGCGTATTGTGCAAGCTCCTTTTGGTGTAGCGTACAACACAAGACATTAGTGAAATTAAAAAGAATATTTTTCATAAAATCTTGGGCTGTTACATTCTACCCCCCTTAAAATTCATTTCACCCTCGAAATTCGTCGGGGTTATAAATGGTTTACTATTCGAAAGTTTCGTTAATAGAAACCCACATCGTAAAAATGAATACCAAAACCAATATTTAAAAACAAAAGTATGAAATGTAATGGTTACCCAAATAAACTAATCATTGGGTTTCCACATAGGTGAAAATATGGATATGGAAGAGAAATCTAACCATCATGTTCTGATGGAGAGTGGTAGAGAACATGGCTATTGAAAAGCCAGCAATCACAAAGCCATAAATTTGTGACGATCTAAGGTACGATCTGATTCATCAGATATAAGAGTACTAGGACAACATTTTTGGTTTTCAAGATCATTTCCCTAAAGTTGATGAAATTGGAATTAGAAGAAATACTTTCGTGATTTTGGTATAGTCTCACTGTTTGTCGTTCTTTGGACAATTTCCACTTCATCTCTTAATGAAATGAAGTTGAATTTGTCATTCGTGATGTGTTAGCAGATCATGTGATAGAATGATGTTTCATTCCATCTGTCTCAAACAAAAGGTTTAGAAAAGTTATCAAAAAATACATAAGTCCGTCTATAGTGAGATTAATCATATATGGTTCATAAAATGGACTTTATACTTCATATATCATACTTCTTAATATAATAAAAATAGTTTCTACTAAACATGGACTTCTTGTAGGCCAGTGGTAGGCGATAAAGGCCAGTCGCACTTCGGTTGTGGGTTCGATTTCCACAGCCTTGTCCGATGTGATGGGTTGTCGCCCGTCCTACAAGTTGTCCTTTTTCTAAAGCTGTATTACTATAACATCCCATCAATAATATCGAAAAACATTTTATCCTACACTATGTCCAACATAATCCATTCTAATCTTTAGCCTTATCTAAAATACTTCGGTCCAAGCTCATAGTATAAAGAAAATGATTACTTGAAATTTCACAGAACAATCACATGAATGCCATCATTTATCCCCCATATATCATAAGATATATCTTGTTGGTCAAATTACAAACATGTAAATACCATAATCATGTATTTTCGTGTAGAATGAATACCCATTGAACCTTAGTGAAAACATGAATGCAGTTAAAAGTTAACACTTTCCACATACCAAAATCCTCAAAATTCTATATACTCAAACCATGATATCACTTAGTCCTTATATCAATCATGAGCTCATGAATACTGTTAAACATTTCATTTTCTCTTTTTCCCTTCATTATGCGCATATCATCTTATTTCCAAAAATATCTCAATCACATTGAATACCACATTAGACCAATACATAAATATTCCAATACTCCATGATACAATATTATTTTGGAATCCCATTACAGAAACACTTAATCATTCCACCATATCGTTGTCATATTCAACATCGCTAATAGTGATCGCATGTGACATCCCTTTGTCCTTTGCCTTCAGTGGTTGCTCATGTTGATCATCACTAACCCTTGGATTAGGGAATTTATTAGCATAATTCCCCATTTCCTTGCACTTCAAGCATTGAAGTGTTGGTGGTGCGTTCTCTACAGTGTTTGCTTTATTCAAATCATTAGAAACCCTTTTTCCATTACTTCGACACTCAGCTGCTCGATGACCTTCTTTTCCACACTTAAAACATTTTCTAGTCCCTTTAATACAATCTCCACCATGCTTCTTTCCACAAATTGTGCATAAGGAAACATTCATCTTCTTTTCACCATTATTTTGAGATTTCTCCTTGAACTCCATCTTTCGTTTCTTGTCAAAACTATGAGATGGATAAGTAACACCAACTTCCATTTCTACCTTGATAGCACAACACACAATTTCTTCATAGCTACTAAAGTCTCTTATAGCTAATGCCCTTCGAAGATTTGGTTTTAAGCCACTGAAGAATCGATCAATATTACATTCAGGTTGCATGATAAATCCAGATGCATACCTTGAAAGTCTTGTAAAATTCGCTTCATATATACCAACAGATTCATCATCGTTTTGCTTTAGTTCAAGAAACTCCTTCTCCATATTTGTTCGAAAAATACGAGGGAAGTACTTATTGAAAAATAAGTTTTTAACTTGTCCCATTCCATGGACTCAATTTCATCTGTTTGCCTCGTATTCTTGATAAGATTCCACCATTGATCAGCTTCACCTTCCAAATGATATACTGCTAAGATGACTTTATCATGTTCAGAACATTGATGAACTGACAATATCTTTTTAGTGGTACTGATCCATTGTTCAGCAACAAGTGGATTGGAAGACCCACTGAAAGAAGATGGACGTTGCCTAATGAAGGACTCAATAGAATATTGGTCCCTTCTCTGCTCATTTGGAAGTCCAGAATGATTCATAGATTGTGTAAGTATAGCAATAAGATTTTGCACTCCATCTCCCATAACATTTGTTTGTTCAGGAGGACAATCATTGCATTATCCATTACAGTGATCAACACGGTTCCTTCAGGTTCCAGCCATCGTCTAAAACCCAAAAAGAATAGTGTAAGAGGCAAAAATTATGCTAGGTAAAACAACATAGTAAAGGGGGAGAACCCTCAATATCTAACATCTTAGGTTAAATTCCAATATCGTTACTGCAGTTCTAGGACTATATCCTATACGTATACTTATCCTTAGGGGCATCCCTAGACATACCTTATAAATATCTCTAGGGATCTGACTAACGTTTTCACATCCTAGTTTCCAAAGGTTGACTAAACCTTTCCCCTAATAACAACTGTAGAGACCCGAATCTTGACGTACATGTACATTACATTACTTTTGCGGAATACTTAGTACATAACAAAAACACACACACAAGGATCTTAATAGTTTAGTGTCTTTGGAAACTCGGAATATAATCTTCTAATCGTGGTGAAAGATCATCAATATATCTCATAAAGATATTCTTTTTTTTATACCTAAAACCTTTCTTTATATCCTAGGGAAAAGAAAACATAAAAGGGTGAGCTCAAATGCTTAGTAAGGGTAAACAAAATAAATATCAATCACATCATTTTCATAAGAACATAACATTTTTGGAAATCTTAACCTGCAAAAGAGAGCATAATTTCATAACATGGGATAAATTATAGTAGTGAAATGAAATCCCAATAATCATAACTTAAAACATGAAACTTTGTTGAATACACACATAATCATATAGAATCATTTCTTGTTAGTCAAGACTCATTGCCATGACTATCTTAGTGGACAATGTCCCTTTCTGAACCGAGTCACCCTCGTTTCAGTCCTATTTCACTGAACCAGTATAACCTACCATTCCAGCCATGTCTATCTCATGAGATATAAAATCATTACCCAATGCATTGGAGGGGGATATAGGTCCCACCCATCTTATAATGAATCCTTTCTTATGTGTGCCACATAATCATAAATCATACACCATCGCATAACACATGTAACAAAAATGGGATTCTTGAAACATCATGACATCATAAAACTAATCATATTAGGTAAATGACTTCATAAAAATAATTCCCTCAAAACATAATCAAATAAATGTAATAATAGGGATAAATACAGAACCCTATATTATCTTAGATGGAAAATAATTTTGATAAAACATTTGAACTCCATTCTTGAGCAAAATATCCTTTCTACTTCAAAAACACTTTTCTTTTCTTAACATGTCATTAAATTATAAACTAAAAGAAGTTTATTAAAAATAAACATGAAAACATATAAAGGAAGATTCTTGGAAATAATGTTTTAAAAAACCATTCTTGCCGTATAAGTTAAAAAAAACATTCTTCTCGTACTTTTGTCGGAAAAGTCAAAAAGCACCTCATACGAAAAACGACAAAAGATTCCTTTCTTATCCTTTACTAAAAACTCACCTAAGGGTAAAAATGGATTCAAACAATTGTAGGTGGATTGAAATAATATCACATATTTATGAAACATGGATGTGGATGATAAAATACACCCCAGTAAATACCAAAGTATAAACAATCTCGGATAAAAATGAGATTGTGATATTTTCCCTTACCTTAGGTCCGACTTGCTTTGTACATGTCCGAACCTCATGTATAATGATTTAAATCATGTTATTTACTTATTACAGAATCATATTCATTGTTATTATATCATATATGGTCCACTTATGACTTTATATTACCCGTTCTTTTGTAAATTCATGTTAAAGAAGCGTTTTGGGTAAAATTGTTTCATTTATCGTAGGTGTTTTGACTTGTTGTTCTTGACATTATTATTACTTATATCATGATTTACTTACTTAAAGAATATAAAGTATTATTTATATATCATATATATTCAGTATATATATATAATAGATAGATAAATGAAATTATACACACCGTTCATGGAGACGGTAGTCCGTACGTACGCATGAACGCTGCTTTCCTTTCCTTATTGTCTTGAATGGAAGTACGTAGATGAAATATATATGTATATATACATAAATCCATTAGATTTAACATGTCATATATTCCATTATTATTCATTATATATACTTTATAATCATTCTGGAATGGCTAACATGGATAATGAATCTAATCGCGTCGTGGAGACGGTAGTCCGTACGTACGCATGAGCGATGATATCGTTCCCATGGTTGTGGAATTGTGTTGAAGTGTATGTATACTATTTCAGTATCAATATCACTTTATAATAATCATATATAGTTACTCATTACACCATTATACCCATCCAATTAAGGTGGTGGCGAAAATAGATTACACCACGGCGTGGAGATGGTATTCCGTACGTACGCACGCGCGGTGATTTCCTTTTTCCGTAGGATGGATAGAAGGTTAATTAGATTTGATTCATATTTATAACAACATATCTGTATATAGTAAATACTGATGTTATTAATTTATCATGAAACAACTAAAGAAGAAGATGTTGAAGAATAAAGAAATTGAAAAAGATCGGTAATGGATATTACCTCTTTTTGACGCGCCTTTTCTTAACCTCCACTTAAAGAACTAAGGATGGTATTTAAAGAAGACCAAGACCTCTAGGATGATACTAGGGAAGTGGAGAAGATATTTTGACAGGGGTTTGCGGAGCTTTAAGGCTCAAAGTTGTGTGAGGAAGAGAGGGAGGAGGTTCCCTTTTATAAGGGATGAGAGGGGCTCCTTTGGAATAACTAAAAATATTATTTTATTATAAAGCCAAATACAGTTTTAAATAGATTCAAATTGATTTATTTCGAGGCTAAGATGGGGATGGGTCAAAATAATCTCATCCAATAGGATTTAGACAAGTTTAGGTTATTATTTTAACCTTATCAATTAGATTTAACTCTAAGTAAAATAATTTAACTTTTACCGTGTCTTTTTGTTTTCTTACAATATATGGTTAATAAACTTACCATAACAAGCCAAAAGAACCCCATGTTGTTTATTATTAATATATATATCCATATCTAAGTCATTTGGCCGAACATTAGAATTTTAGTAATTAAATATCAATTGATAATATAATATTTGTTTTAAAAACTAATTTATGTCAATTTTGACACTATTTGGTACATGATTTTTATGAAATTCATAACAGAATGATAAGTTCGAAAAAAGTTCCTTAAATAAACAATAACATGTCATATTAACCTAGAAAATTAGTTTAAGTCATAAAAAGTCTCAAATTACATTTATTTGGACATTTATAACCTCAATTATGTTAATTTTTCTTAAAAAGGTAATTACTGTATCATTGTTGTGTCATAAATAAATTAAATTATTTAAAGTCTAACAATTAAAAATAAAATACCATTATGTAGGAAATATTTTTATCTTTCTAATTAATATTTATAGTCTAATTTATCTTATTTATAACCCCATATTAAAAATGTTTTAGTAAATAATCTTTGATTTTAACTCTTTTAACTCTTCTTTGAATTAAATAATAATAAATGTCCTAATATAATACAAGTGGGACTAAATGATAATATTTTACACTTAAGGTTGTTTTTGGTCAAGATACACTTGTCCAATAGGATTAGGACATGTGTTAGGGTAATATTAATATTATTTTTACCCTTAATTACCCTATTTACTTTTAACCGTGGTAAAAAAAAGTAAAAAGTTACTATTCACCAAAAATTATTTTCATCACATTGAACCACATTTTACTTACTGACATAAACCGTGTCTCTAGGATTTTTGAAATTCTATTCACAGTAGTGGTAAAATTAAGATTTATGAAAAAAATAATTTTTTTAACTTCCACTTAGTAGTTTCACTATTCATCAAAAATTGAAGTTTTTCAGAAAAATGCCAAAATTTCACCCTAAGCTATAATTGATATTCCGAATTCAAAAATGATTTCTATTTTACAAAATTCCCAACATATAAGTTTCATTAGTTAGTTTTATAATTAATTTCCGCTGTCACAACAAATAGCGTGTTTTTAAGAGATAATAACTATCAAAATATTAACACTTGTTTATGTCTGGTGTAAACGTGAAATTACATCCAATGACCAATATTGTATTGAATTGTAAAAATATATTCTAAATATACTTTAAAACCAGTCAAATTAATAATTTATCACTATTAATTATTTCGATTAAAAAAGTTGTTTTTAATTAAAATTTAGTAATTTTCAATATTCATCAGAATATGGATGTTATCCGAAAAGTACCAACATTTCACCTTAGGCTAAATTCGATACTCCGAATCCAAAAATGAAGTCCATTTTGAGAGATAAAATTTCTAAAATTTTAAAAGGTGGTTATTACTATTCATAACGGCTAGTTTTAATAATATTTTAATAGAATATCGTTGTTTAGTGAAACTCGGTATTGCTTACTACACACGCTATCGAGGAAGGTCGCGATTGCGTGTAATACAAGGCAAGTCAAGGATGTCTGTTGTGCAAGCTCCTTTTGTTGTAGCATAAAAAACAAGACATTAGTGAAATTAAAAAGGATATTTTTCATAAAATCTTGGGCTGTTACACAGGAGGTGACTCATCGAGCTGAGAGTCGTTCTTTCAGTACTCACAGACAGCATCTGGTACGTACATTATTTATAAATATTTTATATAACTATAAATATTAACAGTTTATTTTTTATTATTATAGGCTGTCGAGCACCCCGATATTACGGAGTACGACGTATATCGGATGATGTATAGTGATCCTACTACTGGGGAGCTCCGAGGTGATCGTCTGCATCACATCGTGGTCAGTATTATTTGTTTTCAAGTTTAAAAATTAACTTCATATAATATATTCAAATTTTTAATTTTAAATTGCAACTACAGGAGTCATATGAGGCCGCAACGTCACAGGCCCGACCTGAGAGTCAGGCCGAGTCATCAGATCAGACCACTGGCCATCAGTTTGATGAGGCGGCATTGATGCAGGCCACCCAGTATGCCTTCATGAAAGGCCGGGTAGTTGGTATCAGCTCTCGACTGACTCCCGGAGATTATTATGGCAGTGCTGCGATGTTGGCATCCAGCTCGAGAGGAGCTCGTGCATCTTCTTCTGCTACACAGTATAAGGATCAGTTGCGATCTCAGACTGCACTGATAGAGAGTCTTCGAAAGGAGCAGGAGCAGATGCATCAGCAGCATGAGGAGGAGCATCGACGCCAGCAGCAGCTGTACAAGGAGCAGACGAGTCGGTGGCAGCAGCAACATCAGGAGGAGATGGAGTACATGCGCCGACTCACTCATGCTTTAGGGATGGAGTTTCCTCCAACACCATCTACAGATCCCCCCTCCCCCCCTCATTCAGATTAGAGTTTGTTTTTATGTTATTAAATTTGTGAAATCAAAATATGATTTTTTTTATACGTAGTTTCTGTCTCATTATAAAATATTAATAATATTATATTTTGAAATAACAATATTAATATGAATAATAATATTATTTATATTTTATAATATTAAATTTTATATATATATTAAAATTTTATAATATTTTAATTTAATAATATTTTTTTGTAATACTTGAATAATTTAATATTTGAATGTAAAATAATTCTATTATTTTTATATTAATTAAAATAACATACTAATATTTTTTTATTTATGAATTATAAATATAATATTATTATATTAATTAAATCATTTATTAATATTCTATTATTTTTTATTTTTGAATTATAATTCTATTATTATTATATTAATTAAAATAATTTATTAATAATTTATTATTTTTATTTGTGAATTATAATTCTATTATTATATTAATTAAAATCATTTATTAATATTTTATTATTTTTTATTTTTGAATTATAATTGGATTATTATTATATTAATAAAAATAATTTAATAATAATTTATTTTTTTATTTATTTTTTAGTATTTGTGACGGGATACTATGCCCGTCGCAAATAGTATTATTATTATATGAATTAAAATAATTTATTAATAGTTTTTTATTTTATTTTTGTAAATAGTTTTTGCGACGGGTCCCGTCGCAAAAACTATTTGCGGCGGGCCCGTCACAACAGGTATTTGCGATGGGGCCCGTCGCCATTACTATTTGAAAAGTTTTTTACAAATATAAGGAGTACTATTTGCGATGGGGAGAATCCCCGTCGCCAAAAAACGCTTTGGCGACGGGCCCATCGCAAATAATTGTTGTTGCGACACTGTTTTCAGCAACGGGCCATTTGCGACGGGCCCCCATCGCAAAAAGCCATTTGCGATGGGATCCCGTCGCAAATACCTGTTTTTCTAGTAGTGATAGGTCCCACCCATCTCATAATAATTTCATTGTTATGTGTGCCACAAAATCATAAATCATACATCATTGCATAACCCGTGTAATAAAAATGGGAATCTTAAACATCATGACATCATAAAAAAATTCATATAAGATAAAGGAATTTATAAAAATATTTCCATCATAACATAATAAAATCAATGTAATAATAGGGATAGAAATAGAATCCTTTATTATCTTAGATGGAAAATAATTTTGATAAAACACTTGAACTCCATTCTTGAGGAAAATATCCTTTCTACTTTAAAAACATGTTTCCTTTCTTAACATGTCAAAAAATTCTAAACTAAAAGAATTTGATTAAAAATAATCTTAAAAACTTGAAAAGTAATATTCTTGTAAATATTGTTTTAAAAATACATTCATGCCGTATTAGTTAAAAAAACATTCTTCTCGTACTTTTGTCAAAAAAGTCAAAATAGTACCTCGTACGAAAAATGACAAAAGATTCCTTTCATATCTTTTACTAAAAACTCACCGAAGGGAAAAATTGGATATAAACTATTGTAGAAGGATTTAAATATTACATATTGAGGAGACATGGATGTGGATGATAAAATACACCCCAGTAAATACCAATGTATAAACAATCTCGGATAAAAATGAGATTGTGATATTTTCCCTTACCTTAGGTCTGATTTGCTTCGTAAGTGTCCGAACCTCCTGTATAATGATTTAAATATTTTAATTGATTTATTACAGAATCATATTCATTGTTATTATATCATATATGGTTCACTTATGACTTTATATTACCTGTTCTTTTGCAAATTCATGTTAAAGTAGCGTTTTGGGTAAAATCATCTCATTTGCCGTTCGTGTTTTAACTTGTAATTATTCATATGATTACTTAGATCATGATTACTTAAATACATAATGTAAACCATGATTTATATATAATATATTTTCAGAATATACATATATATAATGTATCGATAAATGGAAATAAATACACCGTTCATGGAGACGGTAGGTCGTACGTACGCATGAACGTTGTTTTCGTTTCCTTATTGAATTGAGTGGAATTAAGTAGATGACCTAAATATATATATATACATAAATCCGGTAGTATTATTATTTCATATATTTCATGATTACTTATTATGTATACTTTATAATCATTCATGAATGGTTAACGTGGAGAATGAATCTTATCGCGTCGTGGAGACGGTAGTCCATACGTACGCACGAACGATGATATCGTTCTCATGATCGTGGAATTGTATTGGAGTGTATGTATACCATTTAAGAATAAATATCACTTTGCAATAATCATATATAGTTATTATGTACACCATTATACCCATCCAAGTAAGGTGGTGGTGGAAAATAAATTACACCACGGCGTGGAGACGGTATTCCGTACGTACGCATGCGCGGTGATTTAGTTTTCCGTAGGATGGATAGATGATGAAATAGGGTTGTTTCATACTTATAATAACATATCATTATATGAGTGATACTGATTTTATTACTTCAAAATGATTGAACCTAATAAGAATAAGTGGAAGAAGAAATAAAGTTAAAAGAATCGGTAACGGACATTACCTCTTCTTTAAAGCGCCTCTTTGAGTCCTCCTCTTAGGGCACTAAAATTGGTCTTTGAAGAATACCATGACCTCTACGATGTTGTTAGGGAAGTGGAGAAGAGAATTTGGTAGGGTTTTCCAAGCTTGATGGCTCAATGTGGTGTGAGGAAGAGAGGGAAGAGGTTCCCTTTTATAAGGGAGGAGAGGGTAACCTTTGGAATAACTAAACCTATTATTTTATTATAGAGCCAAATTCGGTTTTAAATAGCTCCAAATTGATTTATTTCGAAGATAAGGTTGGTATGGGTCGATCTACTCTCATCCAATAGAATTTGGACAAGTTTAGTTTACTATTTTAACCTTATCATTTTGTTTTAACTTTAAGTCAGATAATTTAACTTTCACCGTGTCTTTTTGAGTTCTTACACTATAAAGTTAATAAACATACTATAACAAGCCAAAAGAACCCCATGTTATTTATTATTAATATATATAACCTTATCTAAGTCATTTGGACGAACCTCATATTTTTAAGAATAAAATAACAATTAATAATATAATATTTGTTTTAAAAACTATTATATGTCAATTTTTACACTAATTAGTAATTTATTTTTGTGAAAATCATAACAGAATTATTAGTTTGAAAAAAGATAATTAAATCAATACTAACATTTCATAGTAACCTATAATATTAGTGGAATTCATTAAAAGTCTCAAATTACATTTATTTGGGTATTTATAACGTCAATTATGTCAATATTTCATTAATAAGATAATTACTGCATCATCTTTGTGTCATAAATAAATTAACTTATTTAAAGTCTAAAAATTACAAATAAAATATCATTATGTAGAAAATCTTTTTATCTTTATAATGAATAATTATAGTCGAATTTATCTTATGTATGACCCTATATTAAAATTGATATACTTATTAAACATTGATTTTAACTATTTTAACCCTTCTTTAAATAAATTAATAATAAATGTCCTAATCTAATCCAAGTGGTACTAAATGGTTATATTTTATTCATATGGTTGTTTTTGGTCGAATTACACTTATCCAATAGAATTAGGACATGTGTTAGGGTAATAATAATATCATTTTTACCCTTAATTACCCTATTTATTTTTGACCGTGGTAAAAAAGTAAAAAGTTACTATTCACCAATAATTATTTTCATCTCATTGAACCACATTTTACTTACTGATATAAACTATGTCTCTCGGATTTTTGAAATTCTACTCACAGAAGTGGTAAAATTATGTTTTATGAAAAATTCATTTTTTTTAACTACCACTTAGTGGTTTCACTATTCATAAAAAAATGAATGTTTCCAGAAAAATACCAAAAATTAGGCCTATGCTATATTTGATATTATGAACTAAAAAATGATGTCTATTTAACAAAATTCGAAACATATAATTTGTATTAATTAATTTAAAAATTAATTCCCGTCGTCAAAACAAATAGTGTGTTCTTGAGAGATAATAACTATCAAAAGATTGACACTTGTTTATATCCGGTTTAAATATGAAATTACATCCAATGACCAACATTGTATTAAATTGTCAAA
This sequence comes from Viscum album, assembly GCA_963277665.1. Classification (NCBI taxonomy): domain Eukaryota; kingdom Viridiplantae; phylum Streptophyta; class Magnoliopsida; order Santalales; family Viscaceae; genus Viscum; species Viscum album. The sequence goes on from OY728133.1 coordinate 410,190,007, forward strand.
ATATATTCTAAATATACTATAAAACCACTCAAATTAATAACTTATCGCTATTGATTATTTCGATTAAAAAGGTTGTTTTTAATTAAAATTTACTAATTTTCACTATTCATCAGAAAATGAAAGTTATCTGAAAAGTACCAAAATTTCACTCTAAGCTAATTTCGATATTCCGAATCCAAAAATGAAGTCCATTTTGATAAATAAAATTTACAAAATTTTAAAAAGTTGTTATTACTATTCATAACGTCTATTTTTAATAATATTTTAATAGCATATTGTTGTTTAGTAGAACTCGTTATTGTGTACTACACACGCTATCGAGGAAGGTCGTGATTGCGTGTAATGCAAGGCAAGTCAAGGTTGCATGTTGTGCAAGCTCCATTTGGTGTAGCGTACAACACAAGACATTAATGAAATTAAAAAGAATATTTTTCATAAAATCTCGGGGTGTTACATTGGGACCCCATGGATCCACTTGTAAGTGATAGGGAAACTTTATTTTAATTAAGTTAAAATGAATACAAAAATGACACAAGCATATATCTTTTAGAAAACCAATTTTTACATAGGGTTATATATGTTGGATTTTCAACTATAAATATTCTTTAGAAATCTATCAATATTTCCTACATAATGGTATTTTATTTATAATTTTTAGACATTAAATAATTTATTTTATTTATGACACAATGGTGATGCATTGATTACCATAATAGTGAAAAATTAAAATGATTGATATTGAAGATACCAAAATAAATATAATTTGAGACTTTTTATGAATTACACTAATTTTCGAGGTTAACATTACATGTTAGGAATGATTTAATTAACTCTGTTCAAAGTAATCATTCTGTTATAATTTTTACAAAAATCAATTATTGAATAGTGTAAAAATTAACATAAAAGAGTTTTTAAAACGAATATTATATTATTAATTGATATTAAATTTCTTGAAATCTAAGGTTCATCCAAGAGACTTATATCAGGATAGGTGTATCATTAATGGACCACTTGGGGGGTCTCTTGGATGTATATAGTATGTTTATTAAACATATAATATAAAAATACAAAGAGACATTGTAATAGTGAAACTAATTAACTAAGAGTTAATACTTAAAGATAAGGTTAGTATAATGACCCAAACCTGTCTAAATTCTATTGGTTGAGTGGTTTTCGACCTATCCCCACCTTAACATTTAAATAATCCTCTTTGGAGCCATTAGTAACCGAATATTAATTTATTATAAAATAATATTTCTAGCTTTTCCAAAGGTGCCCCTCACCCCTCTTATAAAAGGGCACCCCCTTCTCATTAACTCACACCTTCAAAGCCTTTTGGATTGGCCAAACTCTGCCCATATACTCTCTCAACTTTCCTCACTTCATCCTAGATGCCTTACTTTAGTCAGAAAGCCAACCTAAGATCCCTTTTGATCAAATCAAAAGGAAGAACCCAAAGAAGAGGAGGTTAACCTACCCCAACCAAGGAAAAGTACAAGGTAAGTGTTTATTTCGCAATCTCTTGATTATCCGAGGTTGTTAATACGTAATAATCTATTGGGATTTCTTTATCATCCACATCCATGTTTCTTAAAAATGTATTTCAAAACATTTTTACTATTTACAAGAATATGGGTTAAAGACATTTATACCTTTGTTTGACTTTTTATAAGAGGTTTATAAAGGAATCATTCCTTCATTTTCCAAATAAGGTGCTTTTTAACCTTTTAGACATAATTAAGGTAAGATTTTTTTTAACATATACAGTGGGTGTGGCTATTTTCCGCCGTTATAAAATTTTCGAAGCTTCCCTTACAAGATTATAAGAATATTTTCAAATAAAATGTTTTATTTTATAAATATATGACTCTTAAATGATTTCAAAATAGAAAGAGATATTTCTCTAAAAAAAGTTTTGATTTCATCTATGTCAACATCCTTTGATGGATTTTACGCTTATTTGAAGTTGATTTATTATGATACTAAACTTCTATATTGTATTGAAGGTTTTGTGATATGTTTGACAGTGGATGTGTTATTTTTATACCATTCATGGTTTATGGATGAAGTATTTACATTTCTTATTCTAGTTTTAATACAAATTTTTATGTTATGTTTAAACCTTTTAATATGGGAATGCGTAAAAATTAATATGTGATGGGTGGAGCCCACTATAGCTCGTCGATGCATCAATATGTCTCATGAGACAAACTAGTGTTTTGGCATAAGGCCTTGACAAAATCTTATTTGTAGTCTTGGTACGAGCCCTTGGCTATGTGGTTATGATAGTCTGGCATTATGCATTCCATCATTATGAAAGTGGTTATTAATATTACATTTAATTATTCCATTAGTAGAATATCCATGTGAATAAGTAAATGGCATTATTTCATTTTATTTTTTTCATAATTTGTTGATGTTCAAGTTTAAAAGGCTTTTGCTTTATTTATACACTGCCTTAAATGTTTATTCTTATTTATGAAAGTTTCTACTATATTGTTATCCTTACTGGGAATTTGAGGTCACCCCTTTTCTATGTTTTATTTTTCCTAGGATGTGAAGAAGTAAATTATGAATGACCTGCAGGGATATTATGAGGGGATAATAGTGTGGACTATGGAGACAATATGTTGTTGTTGTATTTGTTCACTTTATGATGTAATGTAAAACTTTATGAATATATCTAGTGTTTCCAAGGCTACTAAACCAATCGGTCTTTCGAGATTTGATCTTTCTTGTGAGCATTCCAATGTTATGTAATAATGCACCGACTCTAGGTAACTGGGGTCAGGGCATTACAGTTTGTATCAGAGAAAGTTTGGTACAAACCTTGGAAGTTATATTTAGATAAAATCTGATTAGAGCACATAGACCTAAGATGGACTTTGAGGATTTGTAAAGAAGAACTTCCTAAAATTTTGGTATTGTAGTGATTTTGTGATTTTTCAGAGAAATACATCCCTGTCTGGATACGAGCAGGTAGAGGCGGCTCTGGCATAGATGTACCTAGGGGTAAAACCCCAAAACACTGCTTTGAGCTAGACTCGAATGGGAACTGGTGCCCGATAACAGGCCTTGTTACACTCTAGGTTATGACACACCTGGGGGATATGATTAGGATAACTCTCATTTTCAATACAAATCATTATGAAGGGTTTATGAGTATATACTTTCTCAAAGAAAACATTTTTTATGATTATGTATTATATCCATAAATAGTTCAATTTATGTTAAGTGTTTTATTAGTATGTAATTATGTATTTTGATTCAGAAACTGATCTAGTTTATGCCATTGTTTAGAAATGGAGCCTATTGAAATAAATGGAAACTGTATCAATGCATGCACTCCATGTAGGGATTGCCCACCTGCTCAAGATAATTATAGTGGAGCTGGTGATGCAACTGGTGCCAATCAGCTAATCACCATACTGGGACAACTCACTCAGGTTATGAATAATAACCTTACCCGTATGGAGCACCCCGATCCACAGCATGCAGGATCAATGTTAGATCGCTTCATAGGGAAACAACCACCAACGTTAAATGGGAGTACAAATCCGATAGTAGCTGAGCAATGGATAAATTTCCTAGAGAAAATATTTCCAGATTTGAGGAGTAGTGAAAGGGAAAAAGTTATCATGGCAGTTTATTGCCTCACTGGAGATGCTGGTCAACTGTGGTCAATGATTCAAAACATGAAGGAAGATGATGAAGTATCAAATATGTAATGGAGGGAGTTCAAAGATCTGTTTTTAGAAAAATACATTCCTCGTGACCATCGAGCGGATATGGAAAGGCAATTTCTGAGTCTGAGACAAAAGGAGGATGATAATGTCACAAATTATGAGGATAGCATTACAAGGTTAGCAAGGTATGCTGGAGATTATATACGTAACCCAAGAAGTCAGATTGATCATTTCATTGATGGGTTAAAACTATTTATTCGGAGATCATTAGTCTCACAATCCTTCTTGTCGTACGAAGACATTGTCTCATGTGCTATGAAGATAGAAACAGAATTCTCTAAGTCTTATGACATTAAAGCAAAGCAAGAGAAGAAGAGATCTGCTGATCAATCTTGGAATGGAAATAAGGGGAAGAAAGGAAAGGTTGAATATCCGTCCTGTGGTAAATGTGGGAAGAAGCACCCTGGTACTTGCTTAAAAGGAATGGGAGTCTGTTAAATGTGTGGTGAAAAAGGCCACCAAGCTCGTGATTACAAGGGGAAGAAGGAATCTACCGATGTCCAGTGCTACAATTGTAGGGAGATGGGACATTATGAAAATGAATTTCCTAAGTGTCAGGGGAACTTACCTCAGAAAAGGCCTAGGGATCAAGACCAAGATTATGCTATCACTACTGCTGAGGTAGAAGTTCTGAAAGACGTGGTGGCAGGTAATTTAATGGTTTCCTCAAGTTTAGAAAATGCATTATTTGATTTTGGATCATCGCATTGTTTCATATCTTCCCAGTTTTCTAAGAAAATTAGATATTTCTAATTTGATTTAACAAGGGAGTTGTCAGTTAAAACTCTTAAGGGAAGTATCATTGCAACAAAGTTTTGTGAATCAATCCCCATTAGAGCACATAAATGTTCTTTATCCGCTGATCTCATCGTCATACCTATGATTGAGTTTGATATAATCCTCAGTATGGATTGGATTTCAGATTATAATGCAACGATTTATTGTAAGAAGAAGGATGTTACGATTTTTGATGATGATGATAAGGAACACCTTATCTATAGAGCAGAATCGTCGCCACATAATTCTTATCTAGATCCACCCCCAATAGCTCAACTAAATTCAATTATTGGGGAGGAAGATAATGAAATGACTGTGGGTGACGAATAGAATGTTCAAATAGAGGATGTACCTATTGTTAAAGAATATGTAGATGTATTTCCGAAAGACTTACCTGGACATCCTCTAGAATGAGAAGTTGAGTTTTCCATTGATTTAATTCCTGTATCAAGGCCTATATCGAAGACCCCTTATAGAATGGCCACTGTAGAATTAGTTAAACTAAAGAAAAAACTAGAGGAATTGAGTAATAAGGGATTTATTCACCCTAGTGTTTCTCCATGGGGAGCCCCTATTATTTTTGTTAAAAAGAAAGATGGATCTATGAGGTTATGTATCGAATATAGGGAGATCAATGCCATAACCAAAAAAACAAGTATCCCCTACCTCACATTGATGATTTATTTAACCAACTGCATGGAGATCAATACTTTTCAAAGATTGACCTTCGATCTGGATACCATCAGTTGTGTGTAAAGAAGGGAGACATTTTGAAGACAGCAATTCGAACCAGGTACGGGCATTACGAGTTTACTGTAATGCTTTTTGGATTGACTAATGAACCCTCTGTATTCATGGATATGATGAATAGAGTTTTCAAGGAATATCTTGATGAATTTGTGGTGGTATTTATTAATTATATCTTGGTATACACTAAAAGCTACGAAGATCATAAAAATCACTTGCGCATTATCCTGAAGACTCTGAGAAGACATGAATTATATTTGAAGTTTAGCACGTGTGAATTCTGGCTTCATGAGATTTCATTTCTTGGCCATATTGTCTCTATAGATGTAATCTCTGTTGATTCTTCTATGACCAAGGCAATCCAAGAATGGTTAGCACCTATGAGTATAACTGAGGTATGCAGTTTTATTGGTTTGGAAGGTTATTATCGACGTTTCGTCCATAATTTTGCACAATTGGCTAACCCATTAACGAAGCTCCCACGTAAAGGGGTTAAATTTGTTTGGACAAAAGAGTGTGAAGAATGTTTCGAAGAATAGAAGAGAAGATTAGTCAATGATCCTATGTTGACTCTACCATCGGGGAATGATGGGTTCATTATTTATAGTGATGCATCGAAGAAAGGACTTGGTTGTGTCCTTATGCAGAATGATAGGGTTATTGCCTATGCATGAGGACAGTTGAAAATTCATGATCAAAACTATCCTACTCATGATCTCGAGTTAGAAGCTGGGATATTTGCTTTGAAGATATGGAGTCACTACCTCTATGGTTAAAAATGTGAGATTTATACTGATCACAAGAGTTTGAAGTATATTTTCTCACAAAAAGAACTCAACATGAGGCAAATGAGATGGCTTGAATTACTCAAGGATTATGATTGCACGATACACTACCACACGGGGAAGTCCAACAGGTGGAAGATGCTTTGAGTAGAAAAGACCATGGAGTTTTGAACAATATGAGAATTGAAAGGGATCCAATTTTAATGGATCGAGTGAAGATGGACATGGGAATAACCAGGGAAGGTGAAACATCAATGATTTTTCAAATGGTTGCCAAACCATCTTTACTAGAAAGGATTAAGAGTTCTCAGACCGATGATGAAGACTTTCAAAAGAATATTAATGCTGTGAATGATGGGAGATTGAGAGACTTTGTGTATGAAGATGAAATTTTGAAATTAGGGCAGAGGCTTTGTGTTCCCGATATACCTGATCTAAAAATGGTATTGCTGGATAATGCTCATAGTTCCAATTTCTCTATGCACCCTGGGAGCACCAAAATGCATTAAGATTTGAAGGAACATTTTTGGTGGGACAACATGAAGAGGTAGATTGCTGATTTTGTGTCAAGATGTATGGTTTTTCAACAAGTGAAAGCTGGAAGGAATCAACGTGGAGGAGTCATGCAACCTCTTCCCATACTGGAGTAGAAATGGAACAATATTACGATGGACTTTTTCATGGGGCTACCAAAGACTCCTAGAAGGAACGATGCAATATGGGTTATTGTTGATCGTCTTACCAAGTCAGCACATTTTCTTTCTATAAGAGAAGATCTACCACTAGAATGTCTAGCTAGACTATATATCGATGAAGTTGTGAGACTTCATGGAGTACCCCTATCGATTGTTTCTGATCGTGATCCCCGTTTTACTTCAAGATTCTGGAAAAGTCATCAGAAAGCCTTGGGTACTGAACATCATTTGAGCACTGCCTACCACCCTCAAATAGATGGAAAATCAGAATGAACTATTTAAACCTTAGAAGACATTTTGAGATCCTGCTCACTTGACTTTCAGGGTATATGGGATCAATATTTACCTATGGTATAATTTTCCTATAACAATAGCTTCCATTCGAGTATTCAGATGGCACCATATGAAGAATTATACGGAAAGAGGTGTCGTACACCAACCTGTTGGGATGGCGTTTGTGAAAGAAAACTTGTAGGACCAGAAATGTTGGAGGAAGCGATAGAAAAGGTGAAGGTAATCCAAAATCACATCAAAGCAGCTCAAAGTAGGCAGAAGATCTATGCCGATAATTGAAAGAAGGGTTTGGAATTTCAAGTCAGTGATCATGTTTTCTTGAAGGTATCTCCATGGAAGGGAGTCATACATTTTGGTAAGAAATGTAAATTGAGTCCCAGGTACATCGGACCTTTCTAAATTCTATAACGAATTGGGGTTGTAGCTTACCGATTGGAAATGACGCAAAGTCTCTCCAAAGTTCACGATGTGTTCCACGTATCTATGTTGAGGAAATACATGCCTGACCCAATGCATGTACTCACTTGTTAGGAATTAGAACTGGAACCCGATCTGTCTTATTGTGAAGAACCCGTCAAGATTATTGATACGAGAGAACAAGTACTGAGAAACCGGACGACACGTCTGGTAAAAGTTTTGTGGAGAAACCATAAGATGGAAGAGGCAACGTGGGAACCCGAGGAACATATGATGAAAAACCACCCGAGTCTTTTCATGCGGTAGTATTTTAGAAATTTTGAGGACGAAATTATTTGAAGGAGGGAATAATGTAACACCCCAAGCTTCTATGGTATGCTTCTCTTTGAAAAATGCAATAGCGTGTGCTGTACGCAACATCGAGTTCTAACACACACCACAACTGATCAAACTAGCCATTATGAACAGTAATACCTTCTTTTTGAAATTTTATAAATTTTATCTCTCAAAATGGACTACATTTTTGGATTCAGAGTATCAAATTTAGCCTAAGGTGAAATTTTGGTACTTTTCAGATAACTTTAATATTTTGATGAATAGTGAAAATTACTAAATTTTAATTAAAAACAACTTTTTTTAATAAAAATAATTAATAGTGATAAATTATGAATTTGAGTGTTTTTAAAGTATATTTAGAATATATTTTTACCATTTAATACAATGTTGATCATTGGACATAATTTCACAATTAAACCGAACATAAACAAGTATCAATCTTTTGATAGTTATTATATCTTAAAAACACGCTTTTAGTTTTGACAGCGGGAATTAATTTTAAATTAATTTATACCACTTCTATGTTTGGAATTTGGAAAAATGGATTCCATATTTTGAATCATGATGTTCATATTGTGTAAATAGGTATGTTTTATTTTTAGACATTTTGAATAATTACTTCGGTAAATATTTTATTTACCATGTTTAAAGGGTAAATCTGGTAAATAAGGGTTAAAAAATAATATTATAATAATAACAAATTACCTTAAAACGTATCCTAACCTTATTGGTTGATAAATGTCTGACCATGGGCTTCTTTGGGTCAATTTTGGGACCCCATGGACCCACTTTTAAGTGATAGGGACACTTTATTTTAATTAAGTTAAAATGAATACATAAATGACACAAGCATATATCTTTTAGAAAACCAATTTTTACATAAGATTAAATATGTTTTAGTTTTGACTATAAATATTCATTATAAAGCTAAAACTATTTCCTACATAATGGTATTTTAAGTATAATTTTTAGACATTAAATAAGTTAATTTATTTATGACACAATGGTGATGCAGTAATTACCATAATAGTAAAAAAATAAAATGATTGATATTGTAGATACCCAAATAAATATAATTTTAGACTTTTTATGAATTACTCTAATTTTCTAGGTTAATATACATGTTAGGAATGATTTAATTAACATTGTTTGTTGCAATCGTTGTTTTATGATTTTTACAAAAATCAATTATTGAATTGTGTCAAAATTGACATGAAAGAGTTTTTTAAAAAATATTATATTATTAATTGATATTAAATTCATAAAAATCTATGGTTCGGCCAAGAGACATATATCATGATAGGTGTATCCTTAATGGACCACTTGGGGGTCTCTTGGATGTATATAGTATGTTTATTAACCATATAATATAAAAACACAAAGAGACATTGTAAAAGTGGAACTAATTAACTAAGAGTTAATACTTCAAGATAAGGTTAGTATAATGACCCAAACCTGTCTAAATTCTATTGGTTGAGTGGTTTTCGACCTATCCATACATTAAAATTTAAATAATCTACTTTGGATCCATTAGAAACTGAATATGAATTTATTATAAAATAATATTTCTAGCTTTTCCAAAGGTGCCCCTCACCCCTCTTATAAAAGGGAACTCCCCACTTATAAAAGGGATCCCACCCCAGATCCTCTGGCTCCTACGGCACCATCTTCACTGGCTTCTTCGGTTCCTCCTGCCGCTGGGTTTTCTCCAGAGCTGCCGGTTTCGGTGCCTGTTCGACCTAGCTGTTCGTTTCGGGATGCGGTCAGAGGCTTGGGGGTAGGGGTTTCTAGCCACTATTTCCCGGACGTTGCATTGTTTTCTCACTTAGTGGTGAGGGAGGGCTCTTCTGATTCGTTGGTGGTGCTGGAGGCAGCTTTCAATGAGGCGGTTTTAGGCTTAAATGGACCCTGGTGGCAAGGTTTGGGTTCTGCAAGCCTTCTATTCCTATTTTCTGTCGGTTCGAGGACTCCTAGGGTTTGTAGGGGGTGCTCGGGTTTCGGTGCTACATCAGAGATCCTTCTGTGTGGTGTTAGCCTCGAAGGCAGATTTTGTTCAAGCGTGGTTCTGGGCCCCTCGTTCTTTTGGGCACTGGTAGTTTAGTCTATCACGGTGGTCGATGGAGGTGCATCAGGGCAGGGAGGGACCGAAGGCAGCAGTTTGGCTCAGTTTTCCTGGTTTACCTCTATCGGCTTGTAGATTGCAGGGACACTTGGTGCAATTATGACGCAAATATCATGGGACTCCTTGGCCGGTTGCAGGCGTCAATTGTCCTGCTCGGTCTGCGAGGGCTCGTCCTAGAAACTTTGTTCCATCTACTTTGGTGTCGGCTCGCAGACCACTTGCTCGCGAGAGTGAGTGGGTTCAGGGTGGTGGCCATGTTGTGTCTGGCTTCTCCTCTATTGTTGTTGGGTGTCGTCAGCCAGTGCTTGCTCCCCTGGACTCTGCGTTAGCCTCCGGGGTTGTGTTAGGGACGTTTTTTAGGGGCCTCTGGTTTCTTTCTGGTCTGACAACAGTTCCTACCCCTCTGTATCCCGGGGATGGCTTTGGTAATCCTCGGCTAGGTAGTGGGTCTGGCGAGCTTGCAGTGCTGTTTCCTAGGGGTGGTCTTTATGCAGGTGGTTTTCTCAGGACGATGGTTCTTTGAAGGGGATGCTTGGGGATGGCAGGTGGCTATGTGAGGGACCTAGCGGTGAGATGCTAGTATCTTCCCAGGCTTTGTCTCGTCCAGCGGAGGTTCGGGTCTCGGTGCCTGTCTCAGTGGTGGATTGTGGGTCATCCAGGGATGTCGTTGTCCTGGATGGCGATACTTCCACACCCCGCGGGCGGTCTTGCTATCGGGCTGGGTTGCAAGGAGGGAGTCCCGTGGTGATCACTAGGATGATGAGGAAGAAGCTACTTGATGGGGGGAGGTCCATCTTCCCTATTCGGAGGGCTACATCTCCTGGGTCCAGCACTATGATGAATAAGGCTTAATGTCTCCTACTCTTATTTGGAATGCCTGTGGTATAGGGGTTAGGGTTAAAACTGACTACATTGTTTCGGAGGTTAGGAAGAATAAAGCCGCCTTGGTTTATATTATCAAGCACAAACAGAGGAGTGACAAGATCCAGGAGTTTTCTCGTAGACTGATGATGCATTCAGCCATACATGGGGCCCCGTCGAATAACCATATTTGGTTGTTTTGGAAGAGTGGGGTTACAGTGAATCTGTGGAAGGTATGGGATCATGTTATCATGTCGAAGGTGACTTGGAATGGGTTGGAGTGGTTCATGTCCTTTGTTTATGGGAGATGTGATGCGCGTCGGAGGGAGGGGATTTGGGCCGAGCTAGCAGATGTCGACCCGGGGGATATGCCATGGATAGTGGGAGGGGACTTCAACATTATTGCGGGACCAGATGAGAAGAAGGATAGGGGTGTGTTCCAGAGCCGGGAGAGCACGGCGTTTGTGCAATGAATGGTGTGAAAAGGTCTCAGGGATGTTGTCTTTTCGGGCGACCCTTTCACTTGGTGTAACAACCGCAGAGGGGAGAGTCGCGGTTGGGCCAAACTGGACAGGTGTTTCGCTAACCTTCGGGCATTTGCGGTGCTGGGAGATGTAAAGCTCTTCCATTTGGCTAGGGGGGTCTCTGATCACTCTCCGCTGCTATTGTCCTTTGGGAGGGTTGAGAGGACACAAGAAGGATTTCTTTTCTCCAAGTTGTGGATCGACGACCCGGATTTCCTTAGATTGGTTACGCGGGTTTGGGGATAGCCTTCTAGGGGGCATACGTGGGTTGCGTTACACGGGAAGTTGCGGCGGTTGAAACAGGAGCTCATGCGGGGGGCGAGTTCTATACCGGCGTGGGATAGGGAGCTGGATTCCTTCAAAGCAGACATTGATATGCTGGAGGTTAGTCTGGAAGGCAGGTGGGATGCTGCTATGTTTGAGGAACTTTCGAGAAGAAGGAGGCCCTGGCTGTGATGCTACTTTCTCAGGAACGCAGTTCAAGGGATTGGTCGAGGGTGAGATGGCTCAGAGAGGGAGATAGGAACCTCAGCCTACATCGATGCATGCATAAGGGAGAGACGGATGGTGGTGAAGCCTAACTTGGCTTTGGAGGAAGGATCTTTTTCGGATGATATGGAGGTGGTTGGGGGTCTAGCTTTGGATCATTTCAAGGATATCCTGGCTTGCCTGAGAGGTGATGGATATGAGGGGTATCCTACCGGTAATTGTCGGTTATGGGAGGCGATTTCGGAGGTAGTTTCAATACAGAAGAATGAACAGTTTGAATCCATCCCCGACAAAAGGGAGGTGCAGGCGGCAATGTGGCAGTTGAACCCGGATAGTGTTGCGGGGCCGGATGGTTTCCTGGGGTGTTTCTACAGAGGGTGCTGGGAGTGCGTGAAGAGTGAATTAGTGTTGGCCATTCAAGACTTCATCCGAGGGGGTGTCCATCCGCGAATAGCGGCGGCGACAACCTTGGTCCTTTTACCAAAGTGCAAAGACCCTACTTCACTTAATCACTACTAGCCAGTTAGAATGGGTAATTTTTGATACAATGTATTAGAGGTTGTGATCAATAGTCGGCTGTCAGTTTCCTACTGAGGTGGGTATCAGCGGAGCAGCATGGTTTTGTAAAGGAGAGGTCAATACAGGGAGCTATGGCGCTGGCGCAGAAGCTGTTGAGGGATCTGAACATGAAGGCTCGTGGAGCTAATATGGTGGTAAAACTTGATATGAGTAAATCTTATGATATAATGGAATTGGGATTCATGAATGGAGTTCTACGGAGGATGGGGTTCTCATCCTGGGCTTGCGATATATTCTTCAGGTGCGTTAGCTCTCCATGTATGGTAGTGTCCTTCTGGGGGAGAACGCACGGATTCTTCAAATCTGTTCGTGGCCTGCGGCAAGGGGACCCCTTATCCCCTAGCTTGTTCATACTGATACAAGATTCTCTTAGCAGACTAATTAACAGGGGAATAGAAAGGCGGAGATCTTGCCGTTCCCCAGGAAACATGGGGGCCTCTCGTTATCTCACCTCATGTATGCAGATGATACAATCATGTTTTTGAATGCTGGGGGTGATGTCTGTGAGGGAAATCAATGACATTTTGAAGGAGTACTGTAAATGGAGTGGCCAGCTGATGAACCGGGAGAAGAGATATTTCTATATGGCATCCTCGTGTTGAGAAGACAGGGTGGATGTGGTGGGAGGGATGTTGGGCATGAGGAAAGGGTCCTTACCGATGGAGTACCTGGAGGATCCGGTGTCTACCGGTCAGCTGTGGAACACGGATTTTGTCAAGGTTGTTGATAAGATGCTGGCACTGATAATGGATTGGAAAAATCATTTCCTATCCTTTGGGGGTCGGATTACCTTAGTTAACAGTGTTGTTGCAGCTATACCAGTGCATGCGATCGTGGCTTCTAACAAAATGAAGGGGGGCATTAACTCCATCGACAGGGTGGTTGCGTGGTACATCTGGGATGCTTCGATGGAGGGGGAGAGACAGTGGGTCTCATGGAGGAAAATGGAGAGGCTGATCAACGAAGGAGGGATCAGCGTCAGGAGCATGGCGGATACGGTGCATGGAGTACGTGCGAAGCTTGCATGGGAAATTACTGAGGGGGAGACGTTGTGGGGAAAGTTTATGCGGGGTAGGTATGAGGATGGCATCTCCAGCCTCCCAGCGTGAGGGTTTTCCATGTGGGACGAGGTGCGCAATATCATCCCGGAGTTGCAGCACCGGGCTCAGCGGATCATTGGGGAGGGGAGGATCCGCTTCTGGGATTACAACTGGTTAGGGAGGGTACATGATTTTCTGAGGTGTCTGGCCCCGCTGATCTCCTTTAGGGAGGCCAATAGTCACCCTCTATTCTTCAGAGAGGTGCTGGATGTGGATTCTTGGAGGATCTTTGAATTGGTGGTGATTAACTGGGAAAGGGATATATGCGTTTTCACGCCCTCGGTGTCGGGTAAGTTCAACCTGAAATATTTTCATTAGAGTTACAACGATCAGCAGCCGCAGGAGTCGTAGAATAGGGTGGAGTGGAGAAGGATGGTTCCCTCTAAAATTAACTTTTTAACGTGGAATATCACACAAAAGGATATCCCCTCGGATGAGAATATCAATAGATTGGGTATTATCATAGAATCTGGATGTCAATGTTGCAAACAGAGGAGGGAGAAGAGCATGGAGCACATATTCCTTGAAGGATAATGGGCTAGAGTGGTTTGGAGTTTTTTGGGAACACACATAGGGTATTCTGTTAATGATGTCACCTGGGATCGTTTTTTGGACATGTGGTTTTAGGGATGTGGTTGAAACAAGGAGGATAAAGAGACTCGGGCATTGTTTTACAATGCGGGATGCTGGGTACTGTGGGAGGCGAGGTATCGCTCCAGGTACGAGGTACTCGCATCCACAGGGAGGGCGGGTGGTGGCAAGAGTTAGGTGTCTGTTGATTGAACTAGTGAAAACTGCAGGCTTTGGGGAGAACGTTCCCTCTTTACGGGTGTCGATATCCCCGGGGATGAGGGTTGGACAGAGGACTTCAAGGGGGCAGGGGTCTTGGGTTCAATGGATCCCTCCAATGGGAGGTTTTAAGTTGAATGTTGACGGCACGTGTGCTGGAGAGAACATGCGTGGTGGTGGGGTGCTTCTTGATGGCAGCGGTAGTGTGTTGCTGGATTTCGCTTCACTCTAAGGGAGGGGGAGCTCGGTGCAGGCAGAGGCCTTGGCAGTAATCTCGGGGATGTCGTTGTGCTTGGACAAAGGCCTAGTGGTGGAGTAGATAGAATCACACTCAAAAATTATACATGATGCATTGCATGAACAGAGCATGACGCCATGGAGGATATCTTACACTATTAGGCAGTGTAAGGTGATCATGGGGAACAACGTAAGGGTAACTCATACCTGGAGGGAAGGGAATAATGTTGTGGACTACTTTTCTTCGATTGCGGTTCCTGGGGACACTATGGTTTGGGGGGATAATGTGCTGCCCATTAGACCCGAGGGTGTCAATCTGATTAGGGGAGACGCACTTGGGTTGCATTATTTTCATCCACCGTAGGGGGGACCACGTTTGTGGTTATTTTTTAGTGGGGTGATTAATGAAATAAAAATCATAATGTTGGTGGTGAGGTTGTTTATATGTAATAATCTACTGGGATTACTTTATCATCCACATCCATGTTTCTTAAAAATGTATTTCAAAACATTTTTACTATTTACAAGAATATGGGTTAAAGACATTTATACACTTGTTTGACTTTTTATAAGAGGTTTATAAAGGAATCTTTCCGTCGTTTTCCAAACAAGGTGATTTTTAACCTTTTCGACAGAATTAAGGTAACAATGTTTTTTAACTTATACAGCGGGTGCGGCTATTTTTCGCCGTTATAAAATCGTCGAAGCATCCCTTACAAGCTTATAAGAATATTTTCAAATAAAATGTTTTATTTTATAAATATATGACTCTTAAATGATTTCAAAATAGAAAGAGATATTTCTCTAAAAAGAGTTTTGATTTCATCTATGTCAACATCCTTTGATGGATTTTACGCTTATTTGAAGTTGATTTATTATGATACAAAACTTCTATATTGTATTTAAGGTTTTCTGATATGTTTGACTATGGATGTATTATTTTTATACCATTCATGGTTTATGGATGAAGTATTTACATTTCGTATGCTAGTTTTAATACGAATGTTTATTTTATGTTTAAACCTTTTAATATAAGAATGCATTGGACTTAATATGTGACGGGTGGAGCCCGCTATAGCTCCTAAATGCATCAGTAGGTCTCATGAGGCAAACTAGTGTCTTGGCACGAGGCCTTGACAAAATCTTAATTGTAGTCTTGGTACGAGGCCTTGGCTATGTGGTTATGATAGTTTGGCATTATGCATTCCATCATTATGAAAGTGGTTATTAATATTGCATGTGATTATTCGATTAATAAAATATCCATGTGAATAAGTAAATGGAATTATTTCATTTTATTTTTTCCATAAAATATTGAAGTTCATGTTTAAAATGATTTTGTATTAGTTATACACTGCCTTAAATGTTTATTCTTATTTATGAAAGTTTCCGCTATATTGTTATCCTTTCTGGGCATTTGAGCTCACCCCTTTTCTATGTTTTATTTTTCCCAGGTTGTGAAGAAGTTAATTATGAATGACCTGCAGGGATATTATGAGGAGATAATATTGTGGACTATGGAGACAATATGTTGTTGTAGTAGTTTTTCACTTTATGATTTAATGTAATACTTTATAAATATATCTAGTGTTTCCATGGCTAATAAACCAATAGGTCTTTCGAGATTTGATCTTTCTTGTGATCATGCCAATGTTATGTAATAATGCACTGACTCTAGGTAACTGGTGTCGGGGTGTTACAAAATATATTGTAATTAGATAAATTATTTAGACACATAAAATTTTTAATCATTATTTAAACTATAAATAAAATATCATTTTTTCATGCAATAAACATTGATTTTTTTTTAAAAAAAATATTTTCTAATGATGATAATAAATATAAATACATGAAATTGTAATTAATAAAACAATGAACTATAATATTTTTTTAGAATATATTTTTCCTTAATTATCTCAACCGTTGTAAAAAAATTATCCTCATAATTTTCACTTGTTGATAAAAAGTGGGGACATTATCATATCAGATATTATTTATGTTTTTATTTTTCTTCATTCACTATGTGATCTTTTCACAAATCAATAACCATCTATGTAAAATTATCTTTTAATATATATATATTAAAATTATGAATTTGATGTAATCATTCTATATAAGGTATATTATACTCAATTTTCATCACTTCAACCACTATATATGATACAGATTGGGTATGTAATTTTGTAATACAAAAACATGATCCATGTTACGTATAAAAGATAAAATTATAATAATCCGTTTTCAATAAAAAAAGAAGTCATATATTCTCAAAAATATCATTTTAAGAACAAAAAAAGTTACCAACATAATTATATGATGCCTAAGAAAATATTTACGGAATTTTTGGCAGCATGCTATATGATTGATACATTCAAATAATAAATATATGTGAATATTGTTCTTCAAATATAATGTGTGACAAGGTCTGTGCATAAATAATGAAAAAATCTTAAAAGAAAAACTTTTTATATACTATTTGACACCACTAAAAGAGATTGTCGGACATTAGGGGATGAATATTGTATAAGGAAGAATATATAGATGTCCTAAAAACCCTGGCATATCCTAGATCTAATATTTAGATGAAATATGAAAGGTAATGTTTGAATAAAAACACCGGTAAATAAAATAATTTGTTATAAAGTGTAATCTGATGGTTTTTTATATATCAATACCATAAATTAATATATATTTATGGGCCCAAATATATAAAAGAAATTAATGATACAATTTAATAAATATTTCTAAATGATCCTGAATAAATGTTTTACCATAATTCATCATTTGTAATTAAAATTATTATGAATGGTCCTTAAGGACATTCATAAGATCTAAATATTCTTTAACGTTTCATTCCTTGGATTGTGAAATATTATTATTCCTAATGGATCCACTAAGAATAATAGTCTACTATTATGTACCTTTTGGTTCCATGAATGTTTATTTTATTAGGAAATTATCTCAACATACACCCACTACCTATTAGAAAATTGTCATCTTCATAGATAAGATGACATGAACTCATAGACACTGGTAACCCATGTTTCATTTAGTCAAAACATATTTCCTTGAATTTCACCTATCATTGATGGATTTACAATTAGTCCTTAAACAATTGGATCCTCGAATAGAACCACCACCTACAATATGAACATACCTCATCATGATAGTTACCCATAGTTCAATAATTCTTAAAATCTATTATATTCTATAAATCATTTGTATATGAACCCATCATATTATTGAAACCCATATCATTATTCCCCTATATTAGTGGAACACTCACACAATCCCATGGTTCACTCACCTGTGAGAATATTATGTGTGAATTTCTTGGTGTAATACCCACACATTTTCCAAATTCATTACTGAGAATCCTTATAATGGGATGTTTTTTCATTTGATCTATATCATTCTTAATATCCATTACCTATTGTGTATCCAATAATAGTCTGGGATTCAGTAATATATGTCACAATAATTACCACTTCTTTGTTCCTAAGTCTTATGTGAATATCCATATTCAATGTTTGTATTAACATACATACCACACATTATGGCCCGACATTCATTGCCTTATACTTCATGTAGTATTCGCAGTAATATATATCAAAAACATAAGATGTTTTTCCTTGTCCTGTGATCATAAATGAAATAGAATTATGTTCTTTATCATATGACCTTAAACTCTACATTGTTCCATATTTTCTTTATAATATTTATCAACGTTTAATTTTATATATAGATAGATTTAGGCTATATGTCATGCTTTTATTATTGATTTATAATTACAATCCTCATTATTCAAGGATGAGGGTTATTCCATATACTTTGTATGTAAACTATTACAAGGAACTATATGGTTTTTCATACTATTGATAACGTTGTGTATGAATCTTTTCAATGGTTTAATCCCAAAAAAATGAAATCTACATAATATTCTTAAAAAGCTTTGTTCTAGATGATGCTAAATTCTATTGTAAAACCATTAAGCCTAAATTTATAGCCTTAAGCTATAGAATAACATTTATGTTTTCCCAAAAAATACTATAATCAAACGGAACCATTGATTCTTCTTAGAGACTAATAAACTATAGAGTAAACATTTGTTGTTTATATATGATATGAATGTTTTTTTGGGTCGATAATTATTTAAATAAATACTAAGTTGTGGGTGAATATTCATTTAAAAATTTTACTAAAATACAATAATATTTCAGAAAATACTATAAACATTGATTCATGTGTTCTAGAAATGAAATGCTGTTGAAATAAAACAGAAGAACCGAAATATTTTTATTGGTTCGAATCACCAATGTCACACTGCAACCTATCTTGTATTTTATTTTATAGTTTTCTTTCACTTTAAATTTTTTTTGGTGTCTGGGTTGAGTTCCAGATGAAAAAATTTTGAGTTATGTCAAAAAAATTCATGATACATATTTGATGTCATTGGGCGTACAGGTGGAATGCATTTTGAAAACCCCGCGCGGCTACGCTTAGGCATCTGCACGGTCCACCTACCATAGGAAAACATAAAATTGGTAATGATTTTATTATTGTTAAAAATTTTATAATTTTTTATTAAAGATGAAATGATAAATTCTTATTGTTATTATTATTATTATTCTGGCTGGTACGCAGGCACTACACAGCTGGTGAAGGCTATGTGGTCAGCTCGGGAACCCGTGTGACTACTTCTGGATCAAACAGAGGCTACCGCACGGTCTTCACATGAGCACTTGATTTGTGTGTGGGCCATGAGGTTGCGACATCCAATTTAAAAGACTCAGTAAAGAAAACAGTGAGGTAAAATTAAAATGAAGCGGATAAGAATACTATTAATATATTTTTCAATTTCTATTATTATTATTATTATTAAAATTATTATTATCATTATTATTATTGTTACTATTAAAATTATTATCTTTATCATTCTATATTATTGCTAATGGGGTTTTATTTATTATTATGTGTATTATGATTCTTATTGTTATTGATGTTAATATTAAAATTGTTATTATAGGTTAAAGTTATTATTATTATTATTGTTATTATTTTATTATATATATTTTTTTCATTCACTTAATTAATTTTTTTATTTATTTCTTTTCTTTTCATTATGTTTCTTTATTTCTCCCCTATCACTAACACCGAGTTTTTTTTTATATGCATTTTTTCAAAAAAAAAATTGAAAATACATCTAGGTTTAAAAAATTTATTTCTTTACCCCCAAAAGGCGGCACCTGGTGTGCCGCCTTTGCCCAAAAAATAACCACAAAGGCAGCACACCAGGTGCCGCCTTTTCCTAGATAATTTTATTTTTAAATTTTTATTTTTATTTTTATTTTTTTGTTTTGTTTTTTTTTGTATATATGTATATATATGTATATATAACAAAACTTTTCACCAGAATTTTTCTGCTATTTAATATCCAGCAGTTCTGCCATTACAACAGTCTGGATTCTGACTGATACACTCACCCAGGACTCCCTTTTATAAGGGGGTTTGCCCTGAAAACAAAACTGTATTTCCGATGTGGGATTCTGGTTCTCCTTTTCCTGCACAGTACATTCTGTGTTTCCAATGTGTGACTCTATTTCAAGTACGTGACTTTGAAAGACTATAAAAGTTAAAGTATAAGACCAATACAAATGAAACTTTAAACACTGATTAAACATATAATAAATAGTTTTAAACAAAAATAATTTCATAAAAAATGTTGATACAGATTAATTTATAAGCTTTCAAAACCACCTACTTGAAACTCAAACATATTTGAAGTATGTGACTTTGAAAGCTTATAAAAGATAAATTATAAGACCAATACAAATGAAACACAAAACATTGATTAAACATATAAGAAATAGTTTAAAACAAAAATAATTTCATAAAAATTGTACGCCAAAAAAAATTTATAAGGTTTCAAAACCATCAACATGAAACTTAAAAATGTTTCAAATTCCCGACTTTGAAAGACTATAAAACATAAACTATAAGACCAATAGAAATGAAACATTAAACATTGATTAAACATATAAGAAATAGTTGAAAACTACAAAAACTTCCTAAAAAATTTCCGTAAAAATTAATTTATAATCTTTCAAAACAGTCTACTTGAATAGGGAATCCGATCCATCAGTTTGAGGGATACCGGGGTAGGTAGATAGATAATCTGATCATTGTATCTATGAATTTTTTGGATATGAAGATATATTCATTTCATTCATTATATCGAGGTATTTTCTTTTTAATAGAAATAGACTTTCTTATAATTATAAATTAAGATACACCTTTATTTTTTTGTTATAGAATACGATTCTCTTAAGGTTAATAGACATTATTCTTTTAATGGCTTTGAAAGTCATTATTTTTTTGTATAAAATTTTATTTCTTTTCTGTAAAATTTTTTTGTATTTACACCACACATTTAATTGATTTCAAAACATCATATTAGTATTTTTATTATGATTTTATCCATATTAATATGATTTTGATAATAACAAAACTTTTGAATTAATAAAATCTATCATGATTATGATTCTTGTACTCTGATTACTCGGATTCATATAGAATCTGATCTTTTACATTCTGATTTAATAAAATTGTTTCTATTTATGATTATTTGATTGGACTGAGAACCATGTCCAATAAAAAATGTAGGAGTTTTTTTATTTTTTAGTTTATTTCTTTTAAACTACATTTTTTAATACTAAAATATTCCCACTTTTAACTTATCTATTAGAATAATATTCTTATGATCCTAATAAAAATTATAGGTATAATGATACAAAATTGTGTGGTTTTCTCAAGAGAATATTCCAACTCATCTTTTAATAACCATTTATTGTATTTTCTAGCTTTACCATTATCATTACTATATGAATAAATTGAAAATTTCTCAACTTGATTAATGAAACTAAATTCATATTTTTAAGAACTACTAGTTGATGATTTATCTTTTAAATAATTTCTTATCAAATTATTATTTCTATTACTATAATGATACATCTTCTTCATATCATTTTTCTATTTTAGAGGATTCTCACTTTTTTTTATCAAATTATAAATTATCCATTATCATTATAAAATTCATGGAAAAGATTGCAATGAAATTATAGATTCATCACCATAGTGGTTTATTTAGTTTTAAATTCATTTACCCTATATAATCCATATTTAAATAGGTGAATAAATTTCATTAATGTATTCATCAAATTCATCATCATCAGAATCAATTGATTCCCCAATTTCCAATTATTTGAACATATTTTTTCTTATAGCCTCAAAGGATATATAATCTATATCTTCTTTTTGAAACTCATTTCCTTTATCATTTAATAATCTATGAGAATAAAATATAACTCCTCTAATGAAATATATTCTCTATCTTCCATGTCTAAAACCATGGCATCAAATCCTTTATGGAAATTTATCAAAAGCATTTTCAAAATTTTTGAATCTTATATCTTCTAACCAAATACATAAATATTACATACCATCTCATTGAACCTAATGAAATAGTCATCAATGATTTCATCATTGACCATTTTAATATTCTCAAACTTTATTCTTATGATTTTCATATTATCTCTCTTAACATTAATATTTCCTTCATAAGTACTTCGTAGTTTTTCTGAAATATCCTTGGTAGTTTCAACACCCATCACGTTAGTGTCTAACATTTTTGATAAATCCATTAGGGTATAATTTTGATATTTCCCATCAAGTTCAAGATTTATCATATTATATTTAGTACAATAATAATACTTAATAATAGGTGGTAATCTAATGGTTGATACGTCTTTTATTTATAAGAAAAGCGATTGAAGGAAAAGAGTATAATATTCCTCTATGTATAGTAGTTATTTCCCTATGATTAGGTATTCTATGGTTTCTCACTGAATTACGATCCTTCATTTCTCATAATGTTTTCTTATCATGAGAGGGGAGCTTTCTATGATACCATTTGATTTAACCAAGGATCAGTTGGGTTATAATGAGGGGGGGGGGGTGAATCCATTGTACATTGTTTTAAAAATTCACTATTCTGTAATCTAAAATTTGTGACTGATTAAACTATCTATCCCTTATCTTAAATTATGAAAATCTACCTGAATGAAAAAATAAAATCAATGAAAAACACAGGGATTCTATTAGGTTCATTACAAAGACCTACTCCTTACTACAACCATTTATTACACCTTGATAAAGCTTATTCACTTTTTTTAGTCGGTTACAACAAGGGAAAGTTGTATTCCCATAAAAAATAAGTCCAATAGTGTTTCATATCTAGAGTCCCACTAGAAATTACAAGCTCCCACCTTCACTAACAACTCTTAACTCCCATAGTTGGATCTTTATACTATATCCATGGTGATTCTAAAATATCATAAGCCTACTCGAGAGTCCCACTGGTGACCTCTTCTACATCTGAGTCCCAAAAAAGACTTCAAAAATCATAAGTCACACAATATATAAACTTTTTTCTAAATATATCTATCAAATTTTTATATTTCTGGACAACCTTCATATATAGTCTTTCTCAAAAAACAAACAAAGCACCTGATCTACCCATGTACAATATTAATGAAATTATGCAACTGTTTTTCAATGACCTTATCTTTATTACTATCCATTGAACATAAAATTGCCTGGACTAATCTCAAAAAACTCCTAACATGGGTATATATCTTCTGAAACACTACCTAGATCGGTCTCAATATTTATGTATATAAAATTGATGGAATATCAATTCAATTTTATTTAAAAAAGACAAATATAAAATATTCCATGATAATTTAATGTAAGTGTCATTTAATTTTCATGAAAATATTTTATAATTCAAGCACACCTACAATGCCTCTTTCCTTCTCACTTTAGTGCTTCCTATTCATGGTACTCTCACATAACATCTTTGGAATATTTTCAAAACCTGGGCCCATATACTTCATATACATTGGGCCTTTTCACATTTCTTCATGTATCATAACTCAATGATATTGATCAATGAATAATATCTCACGAAATTATATCAAACATATTATTATAATAGAATATGATGTATATAATAATAGTTGACATAACAGTATATGCATTAGTTTTTCATCACGAAGCTTTTATTATTGTAAAATAATCATAGTTTCTTTTATATGTGGCAACATAATGTTTTATTACCACAGGTGAAGGTTCACATAACTATAGTCTTCATCATGCAATCATGAAGTAAAATTCCCAACAAGATGATATGGAATCTCTTCATGAAAATAGAGGGCCTCCTCAGCTCTATTTCACTCTAATAAACTCTCCTTCAAACTGTAATTAAGAACTCACCAAAAATTAAAGTGGTTAGGGTATTTATAGGGAATAATCTACTAACTTAACTCCATCGACTTAACTAATATGTCCACCACCTTTCATCTATGCGCACCACCTTTTTTATTTACAATATAATGACAAATCATTCTCTTTTCTCACCCACATATATTTACCTTAGATTAAATATATCTCTTTCACAAATATAAAATTTCATTTATATAACAATATTATTTGATCCTTCCTATCACCAACTCAAACTCAGTTCGATCACAACAGGAAGGCAATGAAGTCACAATGAACTTTAACACATGAAACAAACCATATACTTATTTTAGAGGAATAATAATATACTTCTTGATTGATTGAATTATGTTGATCATATAGAAATTTTACTCAAATTTTTACCCATAAATTTTAATAAAGATGAATATTACCCAAAATTCAGGATCACATGTCAGATTTTGAACCATCTTGGCACTGCTTAATAAGTAAACACATTTTATGGAATTGGAATATGTGTGTATTAGGGTCCTCTCTATAATGCAATATAGCACTAAACCATGGCAACTTTCTTTGCAGGAACTCCACCATAAATGATGGATCCACTATTCTCTCATGTGTCTCTATTTTCACAACCACCCTTTCTCATCTATGAGCGCATCTTACCACTTATTGTCTGGCTAAGGTTTAATTCCTTTCCCACCTAAGTAGTTGTAGACTCTTCCCTTGGCTAGATAGTGGTAGGATAATGTTTTTGAGTAAAATCAAACAAATAGTTATCCATTTCGTCTCCTAAATTATTATTTATTTAAAATATAAATTCGTCTCACATGAACATATTTTAATCCCTCGTGAAATAATAAAATATTATATTTCCTTAACTTCCTTTTCTATTATTGTAAACAATGTGTAACCATTTCCACAATTTTTTTAACATAATATCACATCAAAAGTCATCACAATTATGCCTCACATATCAAAATAATCTACTAACAAGTCATTCATCCTTATTGGAAAAAAATTCAAATCAATGGGATATTTATATATCATCTTCCTTATTGTTTTGAATTAATGACTTCCATTGTTCCACATATCCATTCATATGGTGAACCACCATGATGACTTTTTTCTTTTAACTAATTCCTAAATTGAAAATTATTTTTTATAGGGAAATTATGCATTTTTCATCTACAAATGGATTAGAAATTTCACTGAATGTTGGAGGTTATTACTACATGAAGATATACATTATATTTACACAATGTTGTAGATCAATAGTCCTCTCTATATAGGTGGGTTTATTTTTCATAACAAGGGTTAAAATCCCTAATATAGTTATGAATAGGTTTTTCTGCAAAATATATTTGTTAAATTGTTTATGGGGAATATCCCTACATTGACTAAGAATGTTTATATGGTTCCCATTCCCCCACTTGGTATCCATATTTTTATAATGACATATATATTATTAGCTAATAAAATCTAAATGTAAAATATAATTCTAATTATGAATTATAGAGTGTTTTCTAGAAATCTTGAGTGTTTTTCATTGAAATATTTATATCTATATTGGTTCCTCTAAATCAATTTCTAAATGGTACTAATAATGTTACTCAAATACCAACTATAACATCTTATAATCCATAAACCTATAGTCAATAGTTATATTACATTATTGGTATAAAGTAAAAGAGTCCCCAATGGAAAGAACAATTTAGTAGTCTAGGAAGAGCATATATAGATATACAATACATATCAAAATAAAAGATACAAAATGAACATATTATGAGATCATGAAAATCCCTTCAATCATATCCCAGAAAATATCACATATTCCTCCTCAATGATTGCTGAGAAAGGAAAAAATTACATGTGTGATCAAAAGCTCATTACAATGTAGCATATATGGGAACCTTACATAACATAAACATAGAATAAGTGATATGTAAAGTATAAATTAAAAAATGAAGTCATAATATGCTAAAGTTGAGGGAATTATATGGTCATGATTATAAACAATAACATGGAATAAAATAATCAATTATCTCATACTTATGGAATGTATATTTCTAGAAATGAAATTCTTGTTGTTAAGGCCTAACGCTAGGCCACATTAGTATTATTAGAAGAAGAATACACCAAATACCAACATATTTTTTCATATGATATCTACTGATGAATTGATGGTAAATATTGTTATATGCCAGACCCACAACCCGATTAAGACTAATAAATTAACTCTACGAGTTATAATGACCTCTGTAAAAGTTCCCTATGAAACCTATTGCTGAATTAATCATGGGTATCTATATATTGATAAATGTATACATAAAATACTTACCATTCCTTATAATAATGTAAATTTCTTCTCAAAAAACCCTTATTGAACTTGGAAGACATGTGTCACAATCCATGTAATTGGAATTACCCTAATCATAAAAATATAGTGGTGAGGGTACCTTCAATGTGTTGCATATCCATGGAAGATAGTAATTGAGTACAATAGTTTTCATTGGTATGAGACCAAGGAAAAAATGACAACCCATATATTTAATGCCCCCTATTTCATGATTTCATACAAAAAATATACACTTAATATAATCACAAAATAAAATTATTCCATGTGTCCTTAGGTAATTAGTTACATAGAATAATAACCTAAAATAAGAATACAAAAAAATTATTTAAAACTCCATAACAAGCCCTTAAAATATATTGATCTTATAACACTGCATAGGATAACCTGGGGATGTACATAAGAAAGGGGTGAATTATAAATCCTAGTAAAGAAATAATAAAAGATTAAAATTATGAAATTAATACATGTGAGTCGAGAGACATAACAAGGTGATATAAAATTGATGTGATTCATAAAAATAAACCTCAAAATTATTATATAATAAAATAATATCAAGGAAACATTGGAATGCAATAAAAAACAAAACATGGTATCACAATTCTAAGTCAACAATAAGCACTAAAAAAATATAACATAGAGTGCTTAAGATAACCTCCCATGCACTGTAAGTGATTTCTCATGAGGTAAAAACATTACCCATTTTTATTAAGTGGAATATAATTTATGGCCACCCATCATACTCATATCATGTACATGAATTTTTTTATGTTTCAAGTAGATTTTTTTGAAAGATTATAAATTAAAATTTATGGAAATTTTTTATGATGTTTTTGTTGTTTTCAAATATTTCTCATATGTTTAATCAATGTTTAATGTTTCATTTCTATTGGTCTTATAGTTTATGTTTTATAGTCTTTCAAACTCGGGAATTTGAAACATTTTTAAGTTTCATGTTGATGGTTTTGAAATCTTATAAATTTTTTTTGGCGTACATTTTTTATGAAATTATTTTTGTTTTCAACTATTTCTTATATGTTTAATAAATGTTTAAAGTTTCATTTGTATTGGTCTTATAATTTATCTTTTATAAGCTTTCAAAGTCACGTACTTCAAATATGTTTAAGTTTCAAGTAGGTTGTTTTGAAATCTTATAAATTAATCTGTATCAACATTTTTTATGAAATTATTTTTGTTTTCATATATTTATTATATGTTTAATCAGTGTTTAAAGTTTCATTTTTATTAGTCTTATACTTTAACTTTTATAGTCTTTCAAAGTCGCGTACTTGAAATAGAATCACACATCAGAAACGCAGAATGTACTGTGTAGGAAAAGGAGAACCAGAATCCCACATCGGAAATGCAGTATTGTTTTCAGGGAAAACCCCCTTATAAAAGAGAGTCCTGGGTGAGAGTATCAGTCAGAATCCAGACTGCTGTAATGGCAGAACCGTTGGATATTAAATAGTAGAAAAATTCCGCCGAAAGGTTTTGTTATATATATATATATATAACAAAACAAAACAGAAAAAATAAAAATAAAAATTTTAAAAAAAATTATTTAGGCAAAGGCGGGACCTGGTGTGCCGCCTTTGTGGTTATTTTTTGGGAAAAGGCGGCACACCAGGTGCCGCCTTGCCCTGGGCAGAAAATTCCCCAAAGGCGGCACAACAGGTGCCGCCTTTGGGGGGTAAAAAATAAATTTTTTAAACCTAGATGTATTTTCAAAGTATTTTTTTGAAACAATGCATATAAAAAAAACTCCACTAACACCCCCTTTTTTTCTTTCCATAGCCCTACGCGATGCCCACTATTCCCCTTTCCCCACAGGGCTAGAGCACCCCCCCCCCATGGAGCCTTCCTTCTCCCTTTAGCTCACCAATACACCGACTTCGGGGTCCCTCCCACCTGTCCTGCACTGTGCGACCCGGCGCCCCGGTACCCTCCAGCCGCCTAGCCTACCGGTTCCCTCTACCTGTTCAATTTCTTCCTACACTGCCGGCCTCCCCCTCCCTTCACCAACACGCATCATGTTCCCCTCTGACTTACTGCTCCGCCCCACTCCCAAAGGATCACCATGACTGCTTTCGGCTCTCCCGCACCCCTCGGTTCCTTCCTGTTCTCCTCTTAACCATCCTATCCCACACAACTCCACTACTGTTCGCCTCGTTCAAGCACCATCCTCCAATGCCATGCCCTCGCTGGTGCACCCCACTCTGACAGCGCAGCAACCCCCTCCTTCCCTTGCGACCTGGTCGGCACACGCCCCAAATATCGGCCTGTCCTGGCCAGGCACCTCACCAGTGCACACTCTCCCTCCTGTTGTGAGTCCCTATTCCACTTGGAGGTCTTCTCAGTGTCACCTCCTATTCTAGTGTGCATGGGACATCTGGTTCATCCCCCTGGAAGAAACCATGTTCGGTCATGGCCCCTCTGACCGTTGCTAATAACTCTTCACTGGCCACCATGCACCCTCCTAGCTGATCCTCACACCATCGTCACACCCTTGTCCACCCACACATCCCCCTTTTTTGCGACAACCTCTCATATAACATTTGTTAAGAGTTTGGTTAGAGTTTTCTTTAAGGGTTCATCATTTTGGGCTCCTCCTTTGGTAGAGTTTCCATGTTATCCAAATCCCAGGTGCTAGGGTTTATTTTTTGGGGTAAAATCCTAATCATTGTCTATTAAATCTTGTTATGTATATTGGTTTTAGCTTTCTATGCTTGCGGTTTAGGATAAAATTAGTTTTTGTACTGGTATTGGAATGCCGTCCGATGATTGAGGTAAGATCCCTTTTCACTTTCCTCCTTTATGTTTTGAAATAATTTGATTGCTTATGTTTTTCATTACTTTATTATTAATTAATTAATTTATCTTGTGTTGTGTTTATTTAAATTTTTCAAAATTTAATTTAAAACTTTTTGAGTATTTTTTGCGTAAATTTATGAGTTACTTTTCGAATATTGTTTCATAAATCATAATGTGCTTTTGTAATAAAGCCGGTGATACGAACTATGTTTTTAAAACATGTCAAGAATGTCATTTTTGCATTATTTGTTCGTTTGGATCGTTTTAAGTCCACATTTAGGTATTTTAGTTATCTTTTCTATTGCAGCACATTGGAATGATTTTTTCACGGCCCTGCGATCGTCAACTTGCATGTGCTTACACGCCCGCTCGAGGAATGTCACACCATCGTGCTTGGACTGTATGTTGAGTTTGGTCCCCCGCTGCACTCTCCTATAAATTGAGAATTTATTAATTGATTGATATTTTATTAATTTTAATAAATTGTAAATAATATAAGATTATTTAATTTTAAATGATTATTTGGTGTAAAAAAACCATTTATTTTATACATGAAAATTGAAATATTTTCTTGATGAACCGACACCGAGTAGTCAAAGAAGGCCCTTTTTTCCTTTAAATGTAATTTTCATAATTTCAAAAGTAGTTTTGGGTAATTTATAAATGATTTATTTCTGAAGTGTGAACAAATGTTTTGGTTCTCTTGAAAAATGAGGATTTCCTTTAAAACTGGTGAAGGCCCGTTTTATAGGTTAATAAAATAAATTATTTTGGAAAGCACTCTTTGGGGTGACTTAGGGGTGATATTTGGTGTACATTGACTATATGATTTGTCTGTGATGTTTGCGCTACTTGATTGACTTTTTTTACTCACCCATTTATTTTTTATTATATGTGTTGACATGGGAACCTATCTTAGTATGTGAATCTTCTATGAACGATTGTTGCAGTAGTTTAGATTACGCACTGGCTAGTGGCCTTTAGGGTATATTATACTCTACTAGGTGACTGAGCCCCTTGGTTAGGCCATTCAGGGAAACACTAAGCATTAGAGTGTTATGACGTCATTGAGAGTAGGCATGCCTTCTGGATGAGTCACATGTATTGTACGTTCTGTATTGTTCATGAGATCCTAGGTTTGACCCAAGTTTTCTTTAGTGTTTGTTTGTATGTGGCAGATGATTGAGAGGTCTAGCTCACTCGTTGGCCCATGTGCACCACTTTATTCCATTTCCCTTAGTGTGTGTTGTGTGTGGTTTTCCTTTTTACTATCAACTGAAATTCATATTTCAAAATTGTTCTTAATAATATTTAAAATGAAATTCACATGTTTCTTTCAAACATTAAACATGTTTTTAAATTAAAAAAGGCAAAATACCATTACTTGTTTTATAAATGGATTTGTGTGTGGAATCCAATATTTATGTAATTTTTATTAAATCTAGAATTGATAAATTCTTTATTTAATGTTATGTTCATTGGTAATAGAATTAGTGGAGTCTACCTACCGTGTTTTAATACTCACACCTATAGTGTTTTCCTGTTTTTAGTTTCTATTACCGGATCAACTCAATATTTCTCACCTTGGGCGAGTATTGGTTGTGGATTAGTGAGCGACTCTCGAGGTCGTGAGGAGTTTTGGTCGTGGTTTGGTTAGTTTGTTCTTGTTTTGGGACGTTCTTTCTTTTTTTGTTGCTGATTGACTTTGCATTTTTTTATTTTCTTTCTTCTGCTTTATTTATTTTCATTGGGAGAAATTATCCTCTCTTTCTCTTTTTTGATGCCCTGGTGCATGTTTCTAGCCCGAAAGGATCAGGAATACTACTTGGGCCATGTCGCAGACCGGATCGGGTGATCTATTCAGGGTTGACCGAGGTTGGTTCATGAAAAAATGGTATCTGTGGAGGTTGGCTCATGATTGGACCTTGTTTTTCAGAATTCACATCATTGTTTGGGGTTGTCATGGTAGAAGTAGTAGAATATTAAGGACTCGAGGCATAAGGAAGATAAGGATATAATAAAACCTTTCTCGTTCAAAACCTTGGGTTACTATGAGATGTTTGCACATATTGGTGTCCTTTGATTATTGTCAATTGTTTTATGTTGGGAAATGAAATGGGAGCCAATAAAGTGACCTACTGGAGCTCGCATGATCTAGAAAGACATGTGGATCCGGGGACATTACAATATAGAGATCCTTGTGACGGTGGTGTGAATGGCGTATGGCCTAAACCCATACGGCCGAGTCACCAATCGACACTAGTTACTCTTTGTGGATTGTTTGGGTCTTCATTACTTTTAAGAATCATTTTGTTATGTTTTATTTTGAAATTTGTGTGAATTCAAATTTTAAATGACAATGACCATGCTTTGATTTAGTTCATCGCTTTCTTGCTTGTTAGTGTTCTACCCCATGAATGTTTGATGAATGCCCAAGGTGGAGCTTTGGGCGGTGCATTCTTAGAAAATCCTCTAGTTGATCAGCCTATAGTCTATGTTCTGGAATTCTGGAAGTTGAACGCAGCCCTATTTTATGGCCAAGAAAATCCACTTGAGGTGGAGGAGTGGATGTTGAAGATTGAGAGGAACTTCAGTTTCAATGGGTTTTCAGAGTCATTGAAGGCGAATATGGATACCCTTATACTTGAAGGTCCAACCTAGACATGGTGGAAGTTTGTGTCTCAAAGCCAGCATCGAGAAGATCTCACTTTGAAATTCTTCATGTGTTCGTTCATCAAACAATACTTATCTGAGATGATGAATTCTAAGGAATATAATGATGTTGTGTTGTCTTGATCAGTGTGCTGAAACCAGTAATAGAATTCTATCGATGCATCATAGCCCTAGTTCCGTACGATTAGTGGTTTGTTGCGAATGATCCCGGGAAGGCACGAAAAATTGAGTCTGGACTCCGAATTGAACTGCAATTGAAATTGGAAGTGCTCAACAAAACCACCTTCTCGGATGTTATGGGGATATCCTTTTTAGCTGAAGTTGGGTTGGTAGGATGACTTGAGGGGGGCGAATCCTCCAGCATTGGGAAATAGTGAAGAGGATGGTGATAAGAAGAGTGAGAAGAGACCTTGCACTGGTAGTGCTGGAAAAGAGATCAAGAGGCCTTCAAAACTTCATTCATCTTCTTCACAGCGCAATGTTGGGATCTATCACCAGTGTGGTATGTAGGGTCACACGAGGACGATGTGTCCGAGTGCTCGAAGACCCTACCACACCTATGGATGTTGGGGTCACTAGCAGCGATTCTACCAAGGTGTTTCCATGAAGTGCACAGAAGCCAGACCTGGATTTTCAAAGGTCACCCCATCCCATCAACAAGAGTAAGGTTATGTTTGGGAATCATTTTGATGGTTTCTCTTTGTAGTCTTTCATGGATGTAGTGGCCATCGCTTGTAGCGTTTTACAGTGTTTCTTTTTTCCTTCCATTATTAGAATGGATATTATCGAACCTCTTTGAATATTTTATTTTATTGGAAGTGTGTTTGGTGAAATTCTATTTTGTGTGTTATGTTTCGGAATTTTTTAAGCATGAATGTGATGTAAGAGATGATTCAATAATCGGTGCTCCAGCCATAGGCCCTGAAGTAATGTTGGTACATAGTCAAGAGAACCGCAACGATGAAGAAAATTCTTTGTTTAATATCAGTCATTAGTGTGGAATCACTTGTGTTCTTTTGAGGGTGTGACGTCATTGAGGAAGTGGTGAAGGTAGTATTGATGTTTGATTGGTTGGGCTCGTCCCTCTTCTACCCTTGTGGTGGGGTTTCTGGTCCTTGTGGAAATATTTCAAGTTTGGTTAATCTCATCAGTTTTTATGGTGGGGAGACCCATCATAGGACACATTGAATTCAGTTTGGCTTGTTTCCTATAGTGGGTCTGTTCGGGCCTCCCTATTCCAATATAAGAGTTTTGATTCGAGTTTCATTTGGGTGGTGTTTAAAGTGTTTGTGTTTTGAGGATAACTGGCATGTCATGTGAGTTCAGTGTTTGTTTGGATCAATCAACTCGAGGCACTTAAACATTTGGGGGTGAGTGTCATATATGGAGTTTCATCTTTGGGTCTTGGTCTTATCATAGATTTCTGGGGGTAGAAAGCATTATGGTGGGAAGAAATGTCAAACCCCGACCAATATATTATTTTATTATATAATTTTATTTTACTTTTAAATTTTTTTGGGGTCTAGGTTGTGACCTGGGAAAATTTGTTTTGGGTTATGTAAAAAAAATATGTGTTTTTTAGTTGATGTCAATGGGCGCACAGGTGGAGTTTATTTTGAAAACCCCAGTGCAGCTCCGCCCAGACATCTACATGGTCCGCCTGCCATCGGGAAAATTAAAATGGGTAGATATTTTATTATTGTTAATAATTTTATAATTTTTTATTAAAAATTAAATGATAAATTATTATCGTTATTATTATTATTATTATACCCAGTACGTGGGCACTGGACGATTAGAAAAGGTCATGCGGTCAGCCTGGGAAACTGTGCGACTACTTCTGGATCAGACAGAAGCTACCGCACAGTCCGCACATGAGCGCTTGAGTTAGGTATGGGCTACAGGGTTGCGATATAGAATTTAAAAGACTAAGTAAAGAATAAAATGTGGTAAAATTAAAATGAGGCGGATAATAATACTATTACTAAATTTTTCTATTTCAATTATTATTAATATTCTTAAAATTATTATTATCATTATTATTATTATTACTGTTAAAAATATTTTTTTATCAATGTATATTATTGCTAAAGGGGTTTTATTTATTATTATGTGTATTATGATACTAATTGTTATTGATGTTAATATTAATAATGTTATTAGAGGTCAAAGTTATTATTATTTTATTTATTATTCTTTCCATATTATCATAATTTTTGTTTTCATTCACTTATTAAATTTGTTTTTTTTTCTTTTCATTATTTTTCTTTCTTTCTCCCCTAACCCTAACTCCCCCATTCTTTCTTCTTTCCATAACCGATTGTGCCGCCCCTTGTTTCCCTTTCCCTGTAGGGCCAGAGCGCCCCAGATGGAGCCCTCCTTCTCTATTCAGCTCACTAGCACACCAGCCTCCCGGTGCCTCCTGCCTATCCTGCACCATGTGCCACAACACCCTACAGTAGCCCAACCCTCTAGTTCCCTCTCCTCGTACTCCCTCTTCCCGCACCCCCGACCTCCAGCTCCATGCACCAGCGTGCCTCCCACGCACCTCTTCCTACCTACTCTGCCTCACACCCAACAGATCCCCCTGCCTACTTCCGGCTATCCCGCACCCCTCAGCTGCTTCCTGGCCTCCTCTCCACCTGTCGATACCACACCGTGACACTGCTCTATGCCTTGTTCTAGAACCCTCCTCCAGTGTCAGGCCCTCACTGGAGCACCCCAATAGGATAGCACAACAAACCCCTCATCCCCCTGCGACCTGGTCCACACACACCCCTCACTCCAGACAGTCCTGAATGGGTGTGTCGCTGGTGCACACTCTCCCTCTAATCGTGAGTCCCTATTCCTCTTGGAGATCTACTCGTCATCACCTCCTATTCTAGTGTTCACGGGACAACTGCTCGAGCCCCCCCATTGGGGAACACCCCATTCAGTCATGTCCTCTCTGACCCACACTGATCACTCTTCAACGGATTCCATGCGCCCTCCTAGCTATGCCGCACCCCATTGCTACACCATTTCCCAACTGTGCATCCCCCTTTCGGAAACAACCACTTCTATACCCTTTGGTAAGAGTTTGTTTAGAGTATTTTTTTTGGGTTCGTTGTTTTGGGCCCTTCTTTTGGTAAAGTTTTCATGTTATCCAAATCATAGATTCTAGGGTATATTTTTTGGGTTAAATCCTAAAATTTGTGTGTAATGAATCATTGTGTATATTGGTTTTGGCTTTTTGAGCTTGCAGTTTAGGTGAAAATGAGTTTTTGCACTGGTTTAGGAAAGTCATCTAACGATTGATGTAGGATCCCTTTTCACTTTCCTGCATTCTGTTTTTAAATACATTGATTGCTTGTGTTTTTTATTACATGAATATTAATTAATTAATTTATCATTTGTTGTGTTTATTTATATTAGTGCGAATTTAATTTTAAAATATTTTAGTTTTGTTTTCATAAAGTTATGAGTTACTTTTTGAATATTGTTTTATAAATATTAAAATGGTTTAGTAATAATGTAGGTGATGCGAACTATGTTTTGATAACATGTTGAGCTAGTTATTTTTCCGTTGAATGTTTGTTTATGTCGTTTTAAGTCCGCGTTTATGTATTTAAGTTATCTTTTCGGTTGAAGCGCATTGGCAAGATTATTCCACAGTCCTGCGATTGTCAACATTCAAGTGCTTGCACGCTCGCTCAAGACGTGTCGTGCCATAGTGCTTGGACTACATGTTGAGGTAGTTCCCCCACTGCACTCTCCATTAAATTCATAATTTATTAATTGATTGATATTTTATTAATTTTAAATCATGGGAAATAATATAAGTAAATTAATTTTTAAATGATTATTTGGTATGAAAAGGGTCATTTATTTTATACATGACACTTGAAATATTTTCTTAATGAACGAACACCCAGTAGTTAATGAATTATTATTTGGCCTTTAAACATAATTCATAGAATTTCAAATGTAGTTCTGGTTTTTTTATAAATGAATTAGTTTGAAGCGTGAAAATGTGTTTTGGTTCTCTTGAAAAATTAGGATTTCCATTCAAATTGGTGAAGGCATGTATGTCACTTTAATAAAATAAATTATTCTGGAAAACTCTCTTGGGGGTGACATAGGGGTGATATTTGGTGTACGTTGACAACATGATTTATGTGTGATGTTTTTGCTACATGATTGACTTTGTTGACTTACCATATTCCAGTTTATTATATGTTTTGACATTGGAAATGATCATAGTATGTGAATCTTCTGAGAATGATTACTGCACTAGTTTAGATTATGCACTATATAGTATCCCTTAGTATAGATTATACTCAGCTTGGGGATTGAGCCCCTCGGTTAGGCCATGTAGGGAAACGCCGAGAGTTAGAGAGTTACGACGTCATCAAGAGTAGGAATTCCTTCAGGATGAGTCACATGTATTGTACGTTCTAGATTGGTCATGAGCTCCAAGGTTCGACCAATGTTTCCTTTAGGGTTTGTTTGAATGTGTTGGATGATTGAGAGGTCTAGTTCAATTGCTGGCCCCTGTGTGCCACTATTTTCCATTTCCCTTAGTGTGTGTTGTGTGTTTTGTGTGGATTTTCATTTTACTAACAACTTAAATTCATATTTATAAATTGTTCGCAAAAATATTTTAAAATGCTACGCACCTATTTCATTCAAGCATTAAACTTTATTTTAAAATAAAAAGGGAAATTAATCGTTACTTGTTTTAGAAATGAATGTGTGTGTGTGGAAACCCATATTATATATAATTTAGATCCAACCTGGAATTGACAAATACATTATTTAACGCTATGTTTATTGGGAATAGAATTAGTCGGGCCTAACTACTGAGTTTTAATACTCACACCAATAGTTTTTTCCTGTTTTTAGTTTCTGTTGTATGTTCGACTCAAGCTTACTCTCCATAGGTAAGATATAGTTGTGGATTGGTGACCGACTCTCAGGATCGTGAGGAGTTTTGGTCATTGTCAGGTTAGTTTGTTGTTGTTGATGGTTATTCTTTCATTTCATGTTATTGATTTGCTTTGCATTGTTCTATTTTAATTCTGCTGCTTTATTTATTTTCATTAGGGGAAATCATTCCCTATTTCTCTCTATTGATTACACAATGCTTGTCGCCAGCCCGGTAGAATCGGTAATGCCTCTCGGGCCATGTCGCGGACCGGGTCGGGTGATCGGTTCAGGGTTGACCTGGGTTGGTTCGTGACTACCAAGATACATCACTACACAATATAATTCTATAGTCTATGATATTATTGGTACCCGTTATGAAAATTACATCTATAGGTTTGAGCACATATTATAGACTCTACATTTAAAAAAATAGAGGCACAACATAGACATTTTATTGGACACTAATCCTAGTCAATGATATGATTTTTGATCAGGGTCACAACCTAGACATCATTTTTTGTGCTGGAATGAATTGAAAAAGAAAGACATTTCTTTTACTAGGAAAAGTATAAACCGGACATTAAATATTTTCCTAAAAATACGTAAAATATAATCCAAACAAAAAAAATACAATGAAACTAGTTGATGATCAAATGGATAAGGATAATGTAGTTTGGTGATCGTGATGACACCCGAAAAGAAGATGTGTATGGATAAAGTAAAATTATTATAACATTAGGGAAGGAAGAAATCTTTAGAGAATGTTTTCACATTATCAATAACATTAGTCTTGTCATATGAAATAATAAACTCATTAAGAGTCAAAGCCTATGTTTTTTCATTATATTACTTGATATATTTTTATCATGAAACCACGAACGATCCTATTTTTTTTCTTCATACAAGGTGTTCTTAATATTATTATAAATATATAATTAATAAAACATTTTATTAACTATAAATACCTCACTTATGATCAATAATAATATTGGCTCAATTTTATTTCTACACGAAACTAATTAAAAAATTTCTAATATATTTGATAAAAAAATGAGAGTATTTTGTGTAATTAAGAAAATAAAAATTATTTTGATAAACATCAAATAAAATTAAAATTAAAAGATAATTAAAAAAAG
Organism: Viscum album; assembly: GCA_963277665.1. Taxonomy (NCBI): domain Eukaryota; kingdom Viridiplantae; phylum Streptophyta; class Magnoliopsida; order Santalales; family Viscaceae; genus Viscum; species Viscum album. The sequence goes on from OY728133.1 coordinate 410,227,710, forward strand.
ATCATAAAACGAATTATCAAAAAATTATTAATCTCATTATAATTTATACGATAGTTTAAATTCACAAAGGTATAAATATTATAATATTTATTCATTTTAACAAAGAAATATAATAGAAAAAAAATTAATATAATTTTTCAGTATGATTTCTTATAAACAAAATAAATAAAATAGTGTATTTTAAGAATATACATTTTTATTAAAAAATGAAACCAAATATCAAACTTACCATACTTGTAACAAACCTCACGGTCAATATGTTGATTGTATGAATATATGAAGTAAGTATGCATACCTTGCATGCATGGTAGGTGGGATGAACGTGTGACCCAAATGGTTTTGTGGTACGTCTACTAACTGTGTGGATAATTTTTTATGTGTGTTCAATATCATTGAATTTGAGGTCATTAGAAAATAATATCAAATTAATTTAAAACATTATATTAAAAAAAACATTTAACAATAAAATAATAATTGAGATAAAAAATAATAAAATATTAATGGTAATAAGAAATGGTCATTTTTGGTACGGTTGCTTATTCTTCACGATAAGGTATATTACAGTGTATCTCACTGAACACGGTAAGGTGTCTACCATCTCTTTATGGTAGGGTGATTACTATGTGTTACACATAGTAACCAGCATATGAATGAAAGAATACACAATGCTTTAGGGGGTGCAGCTGTTGTGATGTTGTTATTTTCATACATAAAAAAGAAACCATGGGAGTGTGAATAATGACATATTCATTAGGGAGAACATGATAGTTGTTTATTTATGTGTTGAAGTTGAGGTTTATGTAGTGCTTATAGTCACTACTATCAAATTCGACGCTTTTACCGAACATGATGATACAGTGGTACTTCACTTATATTAGAAGATTTCATGAAATATAGATCATAGCTAAAATTTTACAGTTGCTTTCAATATGAATAAATGATTGTAATAGAGATGGATGAGAACTATAGTTTTAGGGATGTTTCTCTCAAGTGTATATGAATATGGACGCATTGTTAAAACAAGGTTATGTGTTGATGTGAAGATAATCCATTATGAATAAATCTCGGATAATGGTGCGTGACCTTGTCGTAGTCCACAGAGATGAAGGGTGTTGTGAACTAGTGTCATAGCTATTGTGAGAGGCAAAAGGTACACGGATTTACAAAGGTGTTGAACATAGTTTAGAGGCCAATCATGCTTGGATGAAGGCGGTACATTACTCCTTGAGGAAGTACAATAGTATAAACATGATTATATATATAATATATATTATACAAAATGATATACAATTAAATATATATATATATGTTAGTATATATAATTGAATATATATTTTACAAAAAATATTACAAATTGAATATGTTAAAAAGATAACCAAAAATTTTATCAAAACTATAACATTATAAAATTCACTAAATATGTAAATATAAATATATTTTTGAAATATTAACACATGTACTTAATGAGTTTCTGTAAAAATAATTCAATAGATTAACAAATATCAGATATTATTGTTAAAAAAATTATATGTTTAAATAAATTAAAATTTATTAAACTGGAGGAAAATAAAATTTATCTAAACAATGATATAAAATATCACTATTATATTATCTAATCATAATTAAAAATACTAAAAATCTCACCATTTATTTTATTTAGAAAGAGATAATTTATTAAATATATGAAAACCATCTCCCCATATTTCAAATATATCAATAGATAAATAAATATATATTTTAAAGAGTCTCAACTTTCTATTACTAATGATTAAAATTAGTATACATGTAACCATATAGTTGAAGTGGTATCTGGATTCAAAACAATTTGTCATTATCATAAAAATAAATATAAAACAGGTAACATACCCAATTCAAAAATAATTTTTGTAGAATTTATAGAATAAAATATGTTTAGTGAATATTTCACCCAACTTTTTTTCAGAAGAATAAATTAAAACAAATACCACTTTTATTTATATAACCCCAAATAAAGTGATATATTATTTATATATGAATGGTTCTAGAGGATATTATAGGGTTTTAAATGATTTAAATTTCACTATAATTTTCATATAATATTGGAATTTTATCTAAATAAATATTAAAATAATATGATGATTGTTTTATTCATAATCACTGTGAACAAAAAATTGTAGAAAAAACATATTCATCCTCAGTTGTAGATAGTCCTATTTAAATATCATTCTTATAACTACATGAAATTAAAATTTTACCTAGAAAATTACACATACATGTTTTTCTTTTCCAATATATCCAACATCCCTGAAAGACAGAATCATAGTAAGATAGTAAATCAAAACAATTATTTTTGTATTAAAATAATAATGTACAATCAGTACCCTTGATATATCTAAATACTCTATAAACTAAATTTTCATTACATTATTTAGGTTTTAATTGAAATCTATTATATTAGCAAATTGAAAAAATTATGCATGGTCTATATGAAATGAGATACATTGAACATAATATCATTAAAATACACAATTTAATAACAAAACACTTCTCATATTCATCTAGATCCATTTTATAATTTTTATTTATTTGTTATTTTATAGTAATAATAGTATCAAGCCCTAACCTTTTAGAAATTTCATTATCATATTTAACTTTATTTAATAAAATACCATCATTTCAATGTATAATTTCGAAACCTATAAAAAAACTAAATTCTCCCAATAAAATAATGTCATGTTCTTTATTCATTAGCTTACAAAATTACTACATAGTAAGTAATTTTTTGATCCACGTATTATTTCAATAATGTAAATATTTATAAATATTATATTATTTGAAACAATTTTTTAAAACAAGGATAAATCAACGTTACCTATATAATTATTTTTAAAAATCATTTTCTTAGTATTTCATTCCAACCACATGGAGCATGTGTAAGACTATATATAGATTTATTATGATCAAAACCGTGAATTTTAATCTTTTCATTTTCACATATTGTGGGTTTTTTAACATAGACATCCTTTAAAATTAGTCTGTCTAATAAGGTACTTTTTACATCTATTTAATAATAATCTATGTTTAAAAAAGAAGCATAGGCTAAAATAATTATAAAACCATGCATCAGTTAAAGAGGATAAAATTATTCATCAAAGTCAATTCACTCTTCCTTGGAATAACCTTGAATAACTATTATTTCATTATTTTTAACTATGAATTCATCTTGGTCTATCTTACTAAAACAAAATCCATTTTTTCATATTAATAGATTATCTTTAAGTAATTCTAATAAATTCTAAACATTATTTTTTAAAAATTGAATTAAATAATTATACATTTCATTAATAATATTTTAATTAGTTAAATAGTTATCAATATTTTAATGAAAACAATTATATGAACAAAATTACTGTTTTTATTGTAAACTAAAACCTATTTTATAGTTTATACAATAGATTCTATAGTACAAATTTCTTTTTAAATTCGGTGGTCATTAAGTGTATTCAGTTCATTAGGACTAGTTTTAGAAGATATATTCTTCCCCTTAATTGATGCATTCTCGTTATCTTTCTCATTATCTTCACTAATTTTAAATTATAAGAATTCATCAATGTCATTATCTGAATTAGAATACTTATTGTTTGAATCTTTTTCATTAAACATAACTTGAAAAAAATCTTCAACAAATAATGTATTGTTATAGAAAACTGAAAAATATTTTTAAGAAATTTAATAACCTAAAATATCCATTTATCACTTTTCTAATCAAGCATATCTAAATTTTCATTTTCATTTAACAAATACACTTTACAATCAAATAACATAATATATCCAACCTAAGGATTAAAAAATTCTTACAATTCATAATGGGCCTTTTTAAAAAATGATTAAATAGAAACTCAATTTAAAAAATAGAAATATGATCTAATAGCTTATCTCTAAGGGTATTTAGGTACACTTAATTTCATTATCATAGAACAAGCTACTTCTTCAATAGTGTTTACTCTTACTTTATACCATACCATTTTTTTATCATGTTATAATAGCTAAAAAATAATTTTTTATACATATTCCTTATAAATTGTATAAAATTATTAATTAATAATTTCACTACCTCAATTACATTAGAGGGAATCAATTGAAATATTTTTTATGCTATGAATTTGTTTACCGAGGGAAATTTTTTGGATTAATTGTCAATTTTTTTGATATGTAATAAATCCATAGGAATATAGGTCAGTCAGCATTAATTACAAATACATAGTTTTTACCATGAAAATTAATATATTGTATAGGTCCAAATAAGTAAAGACATAACAATTCTAAACATATACCAGTACTAATATAATTTAAATACATAAACATTTCTTTGTGTTTTTTACCCATTAAGCAAGAATCACACGTAAAATACATACATGAATGTAATTTTGAAAATTCTAGAAAATACTCATGCTTTATAGTTTATGAAAGAGTATAAAATTTCCATTATCAGGCCTCATATTCCAATTAATTAAAAAAATTCTATATTTTTTTTACACATACCCTTTTAGTGGGTTGTATTTGAGAAATATTAGTGTAATCATTCACTTATCTATTGAGTTAAAATAAAATAGATTAAATTTTTAGAACTATATATTAATAATTTCAAAAACTGAAATTTAATTCATCATCACAAAACTATGAAATACATATAATATTATGATTCAATCCATCTTCTTATAATACTTTTGAAATAAAGAAATTTCTAAAAAATTAAACTTCACTAAATAATTTTTATCTAACAATTATATTTTTCTCCAAATTTAAAATGACCATCATCAGATTAATTAAAAGATGGAAATATTTAAATCTAACATATTATCTGTTTGGATAATCAATTATCTTTGAACCTTGATTTTTTTAATTAAAATGATCAATTACTAAAATTAAATATTTCAAATAGACTATTTCGGTACACCTGCTAACTTGGGTATAACGTGATTAGTAGAAGAAAATATTGGGACACAAATTTATTTAAATTATTTATTTCTTTGATTTTTAAAAAGAAAATATTTATGAACGAATGATCTAGTATGTCAAAATAATTTTTTAAATATCATTGATAACACAATGGTGTAATGATATTTCATTCATTATTTTAATCATATTACACCAAAAATACTTCATTTTGATAATTTATATGAGTTATCATTATTTAAGAATTTCAATAAATAGTAATAAAAACCCATTTTAATTTGTGTTCAGTTTCATCTATTTGATAATTTTTTCTATTTTAATTTACCTTCCACAAGTGTAGATAAATTTTATTTAATATTGAAAACATTATTTTTAAAACTTATTTTAACTTTTTGAATAGTTTTTAAATTTGTATAAACATTCTCATAGTTTTCATACAATCGTTTTCAACTCTAGTTAAATCATCCAAAATTAAATTAAATATTCTTTCTTCATCCTAATGATATGCTTCAACATATTTTTTAACTTTTACATTTTAATCATTTTGTTATAATAATTCAAAAAACACATTTCTCTTTAGATATATCATTATTGGCAATACATATTTTAAAATTTATATATTCACATTTTTTCAGTTTTTTTTCATTTAAATGTTATTTTTTCTTTTTATTTTAGTATACTTTTCAATTATTATAACACAATCATCTATTAATTATATATTTCCTTTAAGTAGTTATTTCAGTTTGGAATTCACAATATCCGAACCATTTACATCTTCATTTTCAAATAAATCATTATGATCGTAATTTTTTGTATTTAATAGCTAAATAAAGTTTTAATAATTTAACTCACATTGTATACCCATCAGAGAAATATTTACCAGCTACGGTTCACTTCCAAAATCACTATTTGAGTTAGAACTGTCCAAGTAGTCCCAACCACCAAATAAACCTTTATATTCTTGTATTAATTTATTTTTTTGTTTCATATGATGTTTACATTTAGGGAAGACTTCCAGTATGTTACACTTATTACTACAACAATAAAATATTCATTCTAAAACATCATTATTTCTAAAAGTAATTCATTTTTTATAGTCCTTTCTAAACTTCCTCCTGAACAGATTCATTCAACCATAGTTTAGCATGAACTTTAAAAACTTCTTAATAATGGGATCCCACTCCATGTAACATTACTAGAAATCAGATTTAGAGTCATTATTGGAGTTAATTTCATTATACTTAATGAAATACCTTTCCACTATTTAGGCTCCTTATTAGTAATTTTTCTAAACTCTAATTCATACTACTGTAAAGAGTGTATCACTTCATCTAAGGCACACTCATTAAAATTATTACTCTCATTTATGGTGAGATTCATCACATTACATCATTTTGGAAGAGATATCACTACTATTTTGGCATGATATGTTTTGTTAATATCTTCTATAAGATCACTCATACCATTTTTGATACTTTTGAACCAATGGAACATATATTTTATTTGTTCTTACCCTCCTATCATAATGTCCTGGTATTCTACTTAGAACATTATTTGATTGGTTTTATTTATATATTCAGAGCCATAGCGAGTAACTCGATGTATTATCTATATATTATCATTTCTATTGAACGATTAGAAATTTCAATAAACACTTCTTCCTATATCACAATACCAAGTATTTTTTATTTTATAATTAAAATCATATTTTACCATTTCAATACATTCATATTTCTTCTGTTAACTTTTTTGTTGCCCATATCTTCTTTCCATGATATTCTTGTGATCCATAATTAAATATTATAGGTAGGTTATAGTTCTCTCATTAAAATAATCATAGTCACTTTCATCAAAGAATGGGTTTTTTTTAATATACCCCTCTTTCACATTTATACATTCCAAATTAAATGATACTTTTTATTTTAGTACGTAAAATATTATCTCTTGGATAACATTTTTGTAAAGAGTTAAAAATAAATAATATAAGCCATCAGAGACTCTAAAAAAAAATTTATTGTAAAATATCCTTTTTTACTAATTGTTGGGTATTAAATAAAAAATAATCATTCAAGATAACTATCCTTTAAAGATGATCCAAACCATTAAGAAAATTTTTCAATCGATAATTATGAAAGTAATTTCTAGAGGGGAGAAAATTTATTTATTTATTTTATTATAAACCAATCATAATATATATTATAATATGTATAGTGACTGTTGGGCTCTTTAAATGAAGCATAGTGAAAATAAAATGATAAAAATAAGGATTTGTTATGGTTTGGATGAATAGTATCATATTCGTCACTTCAATATTCTATAAACTATTATAATATTGGTATCCACTAAGAAAATCACTTTTAGAGGTATGAGAACCTCTTATAGAATCTGCATTTTAAAAAACCCTGATGCATGACCTTGTCTTTTTATAGGTGACTAAGCCATGTATAAGATTTAAATTTTTTATCAGTAGTCACAACCCAAAATTCTTTTATTTTTAGTGTAATATCTAGACAAGTAAATACTTGTTTTTTTTCAAAAAACCGTAAACTATATGTGACCAATTAGAAGAAAAACATAAAGTCACATGAAGAAAAAAATACAAAGAAAAAAGAATATGATCCTATAGATGATGAAATATAGTTTCATGGTCTTGATCACAACAAAAAATATGGATTGTATATATATAGTCACTTTGGGATCTCTGTAGGGATGATATAACTTTTAGAATAAAATTTTTTATTTTTCAATGAGATTTTTATTTTTATAAGAAATAAAAAATAAAACATCGTTCAAAAAATGAGTTTTTCACGTTATTTGATTATTATTTTCAATTAATTAAAAACCATATATCATGTTTTTTCATCATGAAGGTGGGAATTCAATGATTATCAACATCATATAGTAGTTAAAAATATTTAAATAAAAAAAATTAATTACCTATAATATCTCAACATGATGAATAAAAACATTTAGTCACTTTTATTTATACATTAAACTTATCAAAAAAAAATTAATATATTCACTAAAATAAATGAGAGTATTTTAAATAATTAAAACAATTAAAATTCCTTCCATAAAAATTCTATAAATTAATAATTTAGATATAAAAACATTGTAGAGCATAAAATTAATAATCATAGAATTATTATTCAGAACAATTTATATGAAAATTTAAATTATATAATGTATAACAGGGTTATTATAACATTTTTTTATTTTGAAAAAAATGAAAATATTAAAAACATTACAAAATAAAGTTACTGTAAGAATCATTTTTAAAAACAACACTAAAAGGGAGTATGTTACGAAAATTAAATTTTATTAAAAAATAAAACCAATTATCATTGAAAATGTGTGTCGAACAAGCTTCATAGTTAGTATTTTCATTATGCACCCATGTGTAGTATGTATGCTTATCTTATTTTCATGGCCAGTATTATGGCCGTGTGACACGAATGGTCATGTGGAAGGTCTATATATTTTGAAAACATTTTCTATCATGCTGTCAGTAAAAAATCATATTTAATTAATATAAAAATGATTTGCCAAAAAAATTATTTAACCGGGTGAAATCATTTATTTTAAACAAACTAATAAAATAATCATTATAATAAGAAAAAAAAATTTTCAGTAAGTTGACCACCTCTTCATAGTGAGGTAACATATCATGTCTCTCACTCCAAAAGGTAGGGTGGATACCATCTTCTCATGGTATGGTGAATCACCACGTCATATATATAATAAGTTATAGATGAACGAATGTTTTTGTTGTGATGAAGGGGTTGTTAGTTTTGTGACGTTGTCGCTTTCATTGTTTAAAGGATAATAAGGGGTAGGATGAATGTGATATGCCTTAGGGAGCTCATGCTAGATGTCGTTGTCTGTGGTGTTGTCATTTTTCAAGAATTGTTTAGAGAATTTACATATAAAGTCAATGTTGCAATGGTAATGTTCATGGATGGGTTTCTTACATGGGATTTAGCTCATAAATTTAATGCTACATTTGTTGTCCCTGTGAAAGCATTGTTGTAGTGGAGATAGAGAATATCTCTAATTTCAAGAGTGTTTCTCTGATTTTTTGACAAATAGGGATGCAACAACAAATAATGGTTGTTATTTGATATGAATATAATTTATTATACATGAAGTAGGTATGTGACACTGTTGTAGACTGTAGGAAAGCTTGGAGTTGTGAACAGGTAGAGTAGATTTTTTGTGAGGCTAGAGGTGTTTCGAGTTGTTGAGGTGTTGGACATGGATTAGAACCTGATCATTCTTGGATAAAGGGGTTGTGGTACTCCTGAAGAAAGAAAAAAAATTAGAAACACACACAGATATATATATATATATGCAATATATTATATATATATATATATATGAGTAAATATAAAAATATATATGTACATAAGAATGAATATATATATTTCTAAAAATAATATAAACAATATATGTTAAAATGTTAGCAAAAATTAATTTTTAAACAAAAACACATAAAAAATAATTAATTAAATTTTTAAATATAAAAAAAATTCTAATAATAATAGTTGTACATATATTGTTAGTGTAATGAAAATTAATTTATCAAAGCAATTATAAAAATAAATCTGTTATATTATTAAACCAGAATTATAAATACTAAAAAGTTTAACATAATAATATATATTCATAAATGACTCTGACTCCATTGTATACTTTTAATATTTTAGAAAAACGTAAATCCTCAGCGTAATCATCTTCCTTACTATATGTCATTAAAATATATTGTCTCCATGAGCTATCAAAGATAGACTTAAAATGTATCTTTTTATCCATGAACAAAATTAAATTCAAACTTAAACTTTTATTCATTCCTGAGTGGCCTCAAATCTATCATAAATAGTTACATCATTCTATAATACATTAAATTTTCGCATAACCCTTTCTTACTACGTGTATAATAATAACCTCAATCATAAAATTTAATTATTCTGGGATGATGTTAAACTCTAATATAACCCTTCTCAATTTTTACAATATGATAATCACTATTATACCATTTTAGTCTTTCTATATGACTATAAAATATAGTTTATCCTTCTGTCATTGTAGATTAAAAAATATATTGTTCCATTAATCGTTCATAGATTTACAGTTATTTTAATATAACACTTTTCATATTCTTATGAAACATTTAAATATAATATAACATTAAGCATTCACATATAGTTTTAATCTCCAATGACATTCTTTCCATCTTATAAGATTCCATTAAACACTATAATAACCCTTTCCAAAATTTACGATGATAATAAAGTCCAATATAAATTTTATGTATTCCTAGATGACACTCAAGTTTATCCAAAACACTCATGATTATACTATAAAGGATTCATAATAATTGATATTCATAGATGGATTGTGATGTCACACTAAGAGGCGGTGAATCAGGGTGAAGAAGTTTTACTAAATTATATTCTCTTTAAATTAACCTCCATAATATCTAAAGAAATGACCCATAACAGTTAATAGATATGTTTATAAATTCCCAATCAAAAGAACCAGATGATTAGATTTAAATAAAAACGAGTTTTTGTTTGTGGTGTTTTTTCAAGCTTCGCCCCCAATGCGAGTAACTACATTGTCTCTTTGTTTGGGTCGAGTCTGAGACACAAATGTACACTAATAAAATATATTAAATGTTGGTGGGAAAGGTATCATTATTTAACCAAATTATATATCCCAAAATTCATATATTATCTCTTAAAACTTATAATATACTATCTTCCATTGATTTATAATCGGTCCTCCCAGCTCACTAATGAAAAAGATCAACTTCAATTCTCTAAACTGCTCCAGTAAAAAAGGTATATTATATTCCTAAATAAGTGTCTTCAAAATCCAATATACCTTTCCTACTTTAGATTTCATTTCAATCAATTTATATTATCTCAATCATCAGAATAATCAAAACATATAATTTTTAAACACTAGTACAAAATAATCCCTCAACAGTGTTGGCCTTTATCAGCACTAGAAAAAATAGCTAATAAAGGGAACTTGTATCATTATATTAAAAGAACTAATAAATATTACTTATTATCATCAATTTTTGTAGCACTGATAAAGGATACACTTTATCACTGTTTTTTAGTGATGATAAATTGTTACTCTTATTAGTGCTTTATTTTTAGCGAGGCTAAATGGTTCCCTTTATCAATTCTTTATTTGTAGTACTGATAAAGGGTTCAATTTTTCAACACATTATTTATAGTGTTCATAAATAAATCCATTATCAACATTTTTTTAACAGTGATATATTTTAGAATATAATGAATTAATTTAAAAAATGAGTACACGAGAAAAATATTAAAAAAATTATTCACTAAACAATTACTGATAAAAATGAATAATTTGATTATTCTATATATAATTTATAAATACTAATTAATAGTATATATAAAATATATTTATATTTTTATGGAAAATAGAAATTTCATATCTCAAATTCAAAATAATTAAATTTAGAAAAAATATTAAACATTTCATTATCTAAATAACTATTGATAATATTAAGAAATAATTTATATTAAATATATAGATATATATGAATGGATATAAATTTGATTTATATAATAAAAAATATTTATCCTTTTACATTAAATAGAGATATATTTATAGAATAAAGTTTTTTAATAAAAAATTAATATGAATTAAAAATACAGCCTATTTGAAGAGTCTAATAGACATAATTAAATATTAGTTGATTTTTCAAACTACCATAGATCATACATGTGTTATAAATATTTCACTTATAAGTAATTATTTTATTTATATATATATACAATGCACACATACAAAACATATCCATTTTTTCAATATTGTTAAAGTGTACTTATTTATAATGTATTCAATTTCACTTATTTTTAACATGCATACACTTATGATTAAATATTCTTTAATTATGATAAAAATTATTTAAAAAAATATTTATAAATAAAAAATTTAAAAATTTACACATAGTATATATATTCAATTGTATATTTTGATTTGTAAATAAATAAATATTATTTTTTAATTTGTTTTATTTATAAAAAAAACAAATAAATTTTAATAAATATTCAATTTATAATAATTTTATTAAAATAATGAATATATTTCAAATATATATATTTATGTGCATTCATTATGTATATATATATAATGATATAAATTCCATTTATTAAACTATTTATACAATTAGAAGTAAATAATTATACATTTAATAATTATAAATTTTAAAATAATATTTAAAAAAATGAATATATTTACATTTTTGATATTTATATATATCTATTTAATATATATTTAATTATATATAGACATTTATAAAAAACTATTTACGGTTATAACTATAAATCCTTTATCAAAACTAAAGTAAGAAGAACTAATAAAAGTTATCTTAATCATAACCATTATAATAACGATAAATATAGAGAATTGTCAATTCTACAAATTTTTTTATAAATGATTTATTTTTCATCTCTCAATCTTTGGTGCTAATAAACATTCCTTTTATCATCACTTATTACCTAATCACTGATAAAATGTATCTTTTTAGTGATTGTTTGGAAACACTAATAAACGTGCATCAATCTATTTTAGGAACCCGAACTATCGAGAACCAGTTCAAGATATACAACAACATCCACATAATCCACCTTTTATTGGTTCTCCTCCTCAATGAATCGAAAATCAATTAAAGTTTCATACAATTTCAAGGATCAAATGATTTGAGGATCGAAATAATCCAAGGATCGAATATAAGTCGTTCCCTACATTCTCTCAAACATAAGCCTTTCTTTTCCTTTAATGGTGAAATCAGGGTATAAAATGTTAATGGTTCATGTCAGGGTGGAAGATATTTTTCAAATCTGAGTGTGGCGAGTTATCCATTTAAGATATTCAGTTGTGGAGATTTTCTATATTTGATGCTAGGAATTTTTAGAGTGTGACACACCACTGCTCCCATGCCATATCAGCACCTCCTTCCTTCTCAATTGCACCTATGAATTAATGTTGAGGATTTGTGATATACTTATTTATTTACATGAAATTGTGTGTGAATCCTGCTTTATATTCATTGGATAAATATTATAATTAACCATATTATAGAATTCACAGCCCATTTTATATTGTATATATAATTTTGTATGTATCAATTTCAATGATGGTGGTAGGGTAGCCTATGAGACTACATCCTAGTGCATTAAACTGACTTGTAATTTTTGTATATGTGATGTAGATAATTTTGATGGCGAATTTGGTTTTATATATATATTAATTCCATCATTTAATTTAAATTTATAAGTGATTTAAGGCTATACCACTTAGAAAATGTGGCCTCGCATGAGTTGTTCCTTCTCAATAAAGTCTAGTGTGTATAATATATATGTTTGAAATGTTGGTGTGTTTTTCAATATTATTTGTGATATATCTTGATTATGATTATTTTTTCTATATGCCATGTTATTTATCAACCACCCTTTAATCATATGGATGGCTCAGTTTATATAATATGGACTCCCTAGAATCATTTAGATGGGAATATCTATGTAATGACCTCTATATAATCCTCATGTTGGGTTGGTGTGGTGATATGACATCACAAGAGACTTTTGATGTTTACAAATATTTGACATACCATTAATATTTAGTATAAAAATTCTTTATGTTGTTACATCACTTGATCCAAAAAATAGAATGGAGGTTATAAAATTTTATATATTAGAAAATATTTATAGGTATTAATAATTTTAGGTCAACATGTGTTGGTTCCACCTCTTGGAATATCTGATTACTATACATGTATATGAAATAACATTTTATTTATTAAATGATTTTTTCCAATACTTTTTTATATCTTCTAGTAGATTAAATGTGATTTTATTATTTTTGTTTAACATATTTGGGTTTCTTTTTACACTTTAAATTATTTCCTGACATTTTCATTTTTTATGGGATTTAATAAAGATATGATGTTTTTCAAACAATATTAATCATTATAATTTTTTTGCTTGAGACTCATCCCTCATCTCTTTTATTAAAAACTTCTATCATCATCTATTTTATCTCTCAAATAGTTTTTGTATATTTATTTTGGACACACATATACCATCTGTTTTATAGTTCTTGTACTACTTTGGGATGTTTTCATCCCATGAATAGCTAACTCTTAGAATATTTCATGTAACATATGTGTATGTCCATAAGAGATGGGGGATGTGTCTCAAACAACAAAATGTAGTGATAAATGTTAGGTAGATGAGATGATAAGAAAGACCTTTGTCTCTAACATTTTCATTTTAATGAATTCAGATGATATCAACTGCCATATTACAATTATACATTTCCTAAATTAAATTACACTTATTTTTCAAAGAATACTAATTTTTTTAAATAAATCGAATATTGGGATTCCCTTATTATAATGGTCTATAACTTTATTCTTTGATAGATAATATATTATGTGTATTTATTTCTGTATTGTACAAAATTAATTTCTTATTTACCCAATATGATTGATATGAATCAAAATATATTCAATATAATCATTTTTCAAAAGTGTATGAATACAGAGTTAAAAAGTTCATCAAATTTGCAAGATATAATTCATAAGACCCTTCCCAAACCCTTTTCATGTGTTTATGTTGTTTTTATTAAATACAAATTAGACTGGATGATTTATAAGAACACATTATCTTTCATGGAATAGATAATAGATATAAATACTGGGCTAAACATGGGGAATAACAGAACGTCAAACTGATTGGGATGATACTACGGTTTTTGTATCATTCGATATGACTACTACTATAAATGATGATAGAGATGGAATAAAAGAAATGACAATGGAAATTTAAGATGACCTTAATGATTTTATAAAGTTGTTTAAGAAGTTAAATATATATTCTAATAGACAATTGTATACCGGTTTTTCTAAATACACTACATTTATAGCTATATTGAAATTATATAAATTGAAAGATGGAAGTGGATGGAGTGAGCCAAGATTTGTTGAACATCGTTGTATTTAGAATGATATAATAAAAGAAGAAAATGATCTAACATGTATAAAATATAATGAAAAATGAATTTTGAATTAAATGGGAATCATCAATAGAAAAATAAAAGCTTGTACAAATTATATCATATTTTTTCACAAGGACTATGAATCACTCATAAAATTTCCTAAGTGTGGCTTAGATTGATATAAGAAAAATGAATCATCTTCTCTAAAATTTTTATGGTAATTCCCTATCATTACATGATTTAGAAGACTATAAATATGTTATAAAACTATGATATAGTATAAAAGGCATGTAGATATTAGAATTAAATATAGGAACATACGTCCTCCAATGAATACTTCTTAGTAAAATAAAATTAATTACATCTATCCTGAATTTGGAAATGGGAAGAGAAACATTCATCATTCTTTATCTATATATGTAATAAAATACATTTTATTTGTACAGAGTATTAATCACATTACGTGTTCTGTCACATGGGTAAATTACAAATTTCCACCATGGTTAGGAACTAATCCGAGATAAATTATATTGTCTTTATTTATATCAATTCCAAAGGAACCTGACAATGATATTGATGTGTATTTGGATCTATTGATCAAATATCTAAAACTTATGTGGGATACATGCATTAAAATGTATGATTCAAAAAGAACTAATGAATTCACATTAACAGCCATATTGTACGGGATCGTAAATGACATTCCCTCTTATGAAAATTTATTAGGCTATACATTTAATGAAATGTTGTGGAGTCCCATTAGTGAAAAACCTACATAATCCATTTGGTTGAAACATCACTCGAAGATTCTCTTTTTAGGATATCATAAATTTTTATCATAATGACATAAATACTTATATTGGACAACATTATTAGATTGTAAAATCAAGCAAGTTACAACTCTATCTATAGTAACAGATGAACAAATATACAATTAAAAATATTGACACTTTTTTGGTAATAAAGTTTATTAACAGATTTGAAAATTAAGTTGGAAGAAGAGATATATTTTCATTGATTTACTATATTGGAATTTTTTATATTTCAGACAATTTTCTTGAGGTCATGCATGTAAAATAAAATTTATTTGATAGTGTTATTTGCATGATACTAACACTTCCTAGAAAAATGAATGATGGAATGATGGAATGGTTGGACATGACTGAAATAGGGATAAGTGAAGCATTAGTGGTATTGAATGATAAAATGAGGAATTTTCTTCCTCCAGCATCATACAATATATAGAGAAGAAAATTGACATCTTTTCCATTCCTTTAATAGTGTAAAAGATACTTTGTGTCATTCATTAAATATCTAGAATGTATATTCAAAGACTTATTTTAAGTTACAAGTTCTAAAATAACATTACTATCATATCATGATGAAAGATTTGACACCCATTTTTTATGGAATTCTACATATAAAATTAAGACATACATTGTCCAGGCATTCATTCTTTTTCAATTCAATAAGCACTAATATTATATACCTTATTTTTTTCAAATTAAGAATAAATAGGTTGAAATCATATAATATAAATTAGAGATTTTCATCCAATAATAATTCATTTATTTAATGGTCCACTTAATGGTTCACATTGATAGACAGGTTCAACTATCTGTTCAGGTCCATTATAAAAAGATGTTACCAATTGAATAGTATATGTATAATTTGCAACGATATATCATGAATGGATGGTATCAAAAAGGTTGTATGGAAGAATGATATATTATTGAAGGATATATTGAATTATGTAATTATTATAAATTATATTTTTATTGAATCAATATAAAAAAATATCATCATATTGGACACCTTACGGGTGATGTTATTTCTAGAAGAAATGTCGTTACAATTACCTTGATAGAACAGGATCGTGAGAACATTTATATTTTACATAACTATAAATATAGAGATCAATACATTGAATCCTACAATGAAATTCATATATAATTGAATCAATAATGGGATGAAATTTAAATATAAAATACACATAATTAACAGTTTATTGGACGGTTTTGATATCCACATTATATGTGGTTATCCAAAAATGTGAACTCAATTGCTTAATGAAATTAATGACTAGCTAAGGGACCAAATAAAAATGTAATATATTACACTGGTTTTCTAATAATTTCTTCTATGTTCCATACAAAAGAACATGATGACTGAATTATGATGAAAAATAGTGGTGTTAGTCATATTGATAATATGATGCATATATCAGGTTCCAAGGATAAAATCCAACTGATACATATATGTCATATTGTGGAATTATCGATGAAATGGACAAGGTATTTATAAAATAAAACATTTCATATCTATTAATACATATGAATAAGAGATTAATATATTGTTAAATGGAGTTTTTTTTCTGGAAGCATACTCAACACGCAACAACAGATTTCTCCAAAATCATAGGTTGCAAACTATTTTGAGTTATATCGAAAAATAATATTATAATATTATTATTTTAAATGGTATTTAAGACCTAGCCATTGTTTTGGTTGAATGAACATACTTAACCATATTATGATTAAACATTTTTTAAATGGTTTTACATTTATCCAATAAAATTTAGAGGTTTAAAATGAGAATGAATTCAATTTTAAGCATAAATATTCTGATATTTTTAAATGTTAGTTTTGCAGCATTTTTATATATAATCTTTATTAAATATATTTTTTTCACTTTTATATGCTGTATTTGACAAAATAATCATTTTATTTATAAGTGGGACATCATAATTTTCATTGGGTATTTTTTGTGTATTTTTCTGATAAACATCACTTTTTAATCAATAGTTAAAAATACTCTATTTTAAATAAAAATTGTCTTTTCAGATGATTTATTTATATGGATAGATTATATTTTGAACTGATTTTAATTTTTAATAAGATATTATTTTTTCCCATTTTATTCAATTTTTGACATTTAAATTAATTTCCCTTTTAATTAGACATAAAAATATTTCTATCTTTTGATAGTTATTGTTTCATAAAAACACACATTCTGGTTTCAACAATGAGATTTAATTTATATTTAATATCTACAAATTATGTGTTTCGAATTTGGAAAAATGGATTCTATATTTATAATTAGGAGTTAAAAATTGTTTAAATAGGTAATGTTTATTTTCAAACATTATGAATTGTTAATTCATCAAATATTTTGTTTACCTAGTTATGGGTAAATCTAGAAAATAAATGTAAAAAATAATATTATAATAATATTAAATTAGCTTAAACTTTTTCAAGTCTTTTTTGGATGGGATATTTACAACCATGTGAATCCATGGGTAGATTTTAGGAGCCCATGGAGCCACATGTGTTTGAACATTACATTTAATTACTTTTAATTTAATGTTATGGAAAATATAACTCTAAAATATATTGTTCACTAAAAAAAATTTATATGGGTTTATATAAGTGATATATTTGACTATAAATAATAATTAGAAATAGAAAAAGATTTTCTACATCATGTTTGATTATTTATAATTTATATATATAATATCAATAAAGTTATTTATAACACAATGATGATGTAGTGACTACCATATTAATGGATGATTTAAAAAATTAGATTATAAATATTAAAATAAATTTATTTTGAAACATTTTATACCATACACTAAATTTATGGAATATTTTAAATTTTTATATTTGAAATAATGAAGTTTTTTTGATAGAATCATGTTTTTATGGCTTTTTTAAAGTCATTTTTTGAATAGTATATAAATTCACATAAATGAGTTTTTTTAAAAAAAATCCTATTTTATTAAATGAAATTATAGTCCTATAAATATAATATTCATAAAAATGACATTGATAAGGGTTAAAATGTCTTTTATGAACCACTTTATTTTATATTGGAATTTTATTGTAACTATATTTACCATATAGTATGAATATATAATAATACATGGGAAAAGTTAAATTGGTTAACTAATGGTTAATTTCAAATGATAAGGTTGATTTTATAAACTATACATGTCAAAAAAAACATTTAATGTGAGTATTTAGGGCCCTACTAATCATATATTCTAGATATTTCACTTTTTTTAAATATAATTTGAAAATATATTTACAATAAAATAATATCTCAATGCATTCCTAAAGATCCCCTCCCTTTTCTTATAAAAGGTCACAACATATATCCCCTTACTCACACCTCCAAATCCCCTTGGATAGTTAAAATTCGACTCCAATAACTCCCAAGATTACTCCCTTACTTATACAATCCTACCCCTATGCAGAAGACACTTCTTAAAATCCCATTGTCTCAAATCAAATAAAGATACCCGATTTGGGGTAACATCTTCTCTCAAGTTCCATTCCATTATTTTTACTTCTACACTCCATATTCATTTATTATTATTTATTTATATAAAAATAAAAGTATCCTAAATATAATATATAGTTTTTATTTTAAGCATTATATCTACACATACACACACATCCGTCTAATGGGTATATAACATACTATTTCTGTGGATGGAAAACTACTACCTGTGGAAATGTTGACTATTCCATCTAATCCCACCACCACTTTTGGTGACCATTATGATGGAACTATAATTATAAATGATATATATGATATTTTTTTCTATGGTTAGGTAATTTTAATTTAGAACATACCATTATGCTTTTAATGTTGTATAAATACGATAATTTCATTTGAAGAAGTGTAGAATGCCGCCCACTCAAAATGATATGACTCGTTCATGGTATACATACAACATATATATTATGAGATAAATGAACATATGTAACATATATAATAGGTATATTATAATTGAGTTATAATATACCTCTTTATCATTTATTTTTCAATAATTTAAATGTGAAAATGGAATGAAAGCAGTGTCCATGCATATTTATGGTTTACCATCTCCATGAACGGTGCATTTCATGTATTATTTCCAAATTTTATGGACAATTATAAATAAATATATACTAGATATATATTATATATTTGTCATCTAAATCATGAATATCATTTTTCATATAATATACTTTTGACCACATGTAAAATTTGTAATTATAAAATGTTCATTTTTGACTCAATTACCGAACATCGACAAAGTGACCAATATGAACATGAGTAATTATATGATTGTTATTGAATGGTAATAAGTTATATAGAAGGAATAATAAATTTCAAAAATATTTTCAAAAATGAAGAAATTAATTTTATTTTATTATTTAGGAAGAACAATGAACATACGTGACAATTCAGACTCCAGGTAATGGACATTGTTTTAATATCCTTTCATTGGGTCATGTTTTGATAATATAAACCTCCTCATTTTATATGTTCTATTATAACAACTTTTGACTTTTACTTTCATTCAATGGGATTGTTTTTTCTATAAATCATATTACTATATGTCAAAAGGAATGTTTATAACATATGGGACAATAATGGCCTTTCCACCATCGTAATCGTTATTTGATGTTTGGATTACTCTTTAATACATCATGTTTTTTAAGGAAAAAGAAATCATAAATTTCTTTTTTTTTGTTTTGGTATTGAAAATTGTTTTCAATGTGGAATTACGATTTCATTATCTTATAATTATTTCATGTGATTGAAAATGAAATGTTAGTATTGAATTGTTCATATATGTAAAAAAATTGTATTATGGTTATATAATGATACTTGGACATTTGACAAGTGGTTACATGATAAACCGGTGATGGGTGGTTATGTGTTAAACCAAATAAAAGGTGGTTCCGTGATAAACCACATACGGGGTGTTATGTTATAACCTCTAGTGAACTGGGTTCAAAAGTCGGTAATATAGATATTCTATTAGTGATATGTGTGGATGTCAATTGTATGGTTATTCAATTTTAGTATGTTTATTTCCTAATTTTCTTTTATATGCTATATGTTTCTTTCTATAAGATTTTTGGTAAACTTTTGAATTATGAAAAGGGTAAGAAATGAGGTAATATTTAGTAATGTGTTTTTTTGATACTTCATATAGGTGAAAGGTGTTACTTTATTCATGGATTACTAGTAGTTTTGAAAAAACTAAGTGATTTTCGTATTTATGTATTACTTACTGATCATTTTATTCTCATCCAAAGTTTTGGATCATTCTTTACCGGACAAAAGGATGAATACGGTCAAGGATGGGTTCTAAGAAATTTCATCTTGTTTAAATCATGGAAGTAAACATGTCTCTTTTCAAAGAGTTTTGGTTTTATGAAATAAATGTATAGTGAGTAGAATTGTCTATATGTAATATTAAAGTTGTTATTTATAAGTTATGGCCTAATTAATAAATTATTTAAACCTAAAAATATCATTAATTTGAATTATTAACATAATATAAGAGTATTTAAAGATTAAGGTGGGGTCCTTACAGTTGGTATCATAGGATAGTTTAGATAACATTAGGAGATTGGATATTGTTTAAAGATTATCCATAAATGAGTTTTACATTATGGTCAGATGGAAACGATATAGAATTTTAATATTACCACATTACTTCATATAAGATATGTTTATTTAGAATGGTCTTCCTTAGAGGAAATAGTGTGGCAATGCTAGTAAGGAATATATAGGAGATTAATCTACCAAAAAAGCTTCCCAAGATGGTCAAAATCGGAATTGAACAGCTTTTTGTATTAATGGCATAGTTGAATCAGGATATAAATGGTTGTAGTATCTATGCATGAGATCAACTAGATCAACCCCATATAAACCTGACAATAGTGGATAATTTCATGAGGCAACATCCACCAACATTCAAAGAATCATCTAACCCAGTTCAAGCAGATGGGTGGATCAAAGCACTGGAAAAGATTTTCTATATAATGGGTTGTAAAATAAATCAAATAGTTCGTCTTTTTTTTATCGTTTTGAAGGAGAAGTATATCAGTTCTGGTCAATGTTTAAAAAAATCATGGAATGTGACGACATTTATCCTCACAGTTGGGTCAAATTCAATGTTATGTTTCTTGAGACATATATTCCAATGGTAGTTTGACATAGGATAGAAAAAAATTCTTATAATTGAGGTAGGAGGATGAATCAGTGGCTACTAATGAAGAAACGTTCACTCTATTGGAAAGGTATACTCCAATCAACATCCAGGATCTTGATAGAATGATAAGTAAATTTTACTCATGATTGAATCCATAATATAGAAGATCATTAGAAATTACTGAATTCTAAAGCATTGAAAAACTCGTCAGATGTCTCAAGAAGGTAGAAATGTAGTTTTATTATTATTAGGTGTTCCATGAGATCAAGAAAAAGAAGAGATCTGGTTACCATGAAAATGTGAAGTATTCATTAAACAATCCTGGAAGTTAGAAAATTAAATTTCCATCTTGTTAGATGTGTGGGGGAAGGAATCCTGGAGAATTTTTATCAAATTCTAGGAAGTGATTCTGGTGTGGTGAGACTAGTCATATACCTCGTAATTATAATAAATATGATCAGCCGGGAAATGAAAAGCCAATGTTATGATGTATTAATTTCAATGGGTTTTGGTATTAGGCCAATGTGTTTCCAAAGATGATTACCTAGGGTGGAAAACTAGTCAGATCAAATGAATAAGTATGTAGAGAAATATTTTGAATCTACTTCGGTTGATGTGGGACCATCAAATGAAGTAGTATCAGTTACATTGTTTTTTAGATTATGTGTATGTGTAGTTTGATTCAAGGTCTACAAATTATTTTATTTCTGTGAAATTTTCTGGTAAATTTGGAATTCCACCTCATTAAATGAATCCATAACATATGTTAATAAATGTGGGGAAAATGGTGAGGAAAAAAGAAATTATAGGAATCTTCTTATGCATATTTGTGGAAAAATTTTACCTGCAAACCTTGCTGTTTTTTACATGTACTGTTTGATGTTATTTTGGGAATCGATTGGATTTCTTTTTAACATTCTACAATTAACTATAAATATAATTAGGTTTGTTTTCATAAATAATTTTGATTGCTGTACAAGAATGAACCCCTATCTTTGATAAAATATCACGAATCTGAGAAACTAGTGAATGGTGGAAATGAATGTTAGCTTTCACATATTGATGAAAATAAATGAATTGTTCAGTTTAATGATGTGCCATTAGTAAATGAGTATATTGATGTTTTATCTGATGATTTTTCTGGTATTACACATGATCGGTAAGATGAATTTACTATTTAATTAGTTTTGGATGATAATCAAATTTCAAAAAAACCTTATCGAATACCTCAATTTGAACTATTACAGATTAAGAAAAAAATAAGGAGTTCTTAGATAAAGGTTTATTTAGACCTAACACATCACCATAGGATTCTCTAGTCTTGTTTATTAAAAATAAATATGGTTAAATGAGACTTTTCATTGATTATAGAGCCTCGAATAATATCACTATTATAAACCAGTATCCATTGCCTCATATTGGTGATTTTTTTAATCACCTATAGGGATTGTTGTATTTTTGAAGATAGACATGAGTTCAGGGTAAAATCATTTTTAAAGAAAAGGAAGAAGAAATTACAAAGACCATGTTTCATACTAGATATTTCCAATAGGAATTTTCTGTTATACCTTTGGGGTTATCCAATGCACCTACTATAATCCTGGGATGTATGAATATAATATTCTGTGAGTTCTTGGATATGTTTTTGGTTGTTTTTATTGATGACATTTTGGTATATTAAAAAAGTAAAGAGGAACATAGAAGTATTTTAAGGTATGTATTAAAAAACCTAAATGAAAAGTAATTGTATGGGAAATTTAGAAACTGTGAGTTTTGGTTACAAAAAATTTCATTCCTTGGATAAATTGTTTCTAAAAATGGAATAACTATTTCTCCTACTAAAAAAAACATTTTTAAGAATTTCCAGGACCAACTAATATAACTGATATAGGTTGTTTTCATGGTTTTAAAATCTATTATTGATGGATTGATGAATCATTTACGTTGTTATCTAGCCCACTAACTAAGATAACTCCAAAATGTGTTATGTTAATTTCGTCAAAAAGAATGTGATGATTGTTTTCAAGAATAAAAATGAATATTATTAAATGATCTTGTTTAGGTATTAATATCCATAGGTATTGAATTTTATATATACAATGATGGTTCATTGAAAGAACTTGGTTGTGTCCTAATGTTGAATGATCAGATAATTGCATATACTTCACATTAGTTGAATCCTCAATAGATAAATTTCCCTACACATGATTTGGAATTAGCTGTTGTTTTTTTTCTTTAAAAAATTTGAGGGATCATTTTTTTGGAGTAAAATTAAAAATATTTACTAAAAAAATGTTTGAAGTATATATTCACTCAAAAATAATTGAAAAAGAGATAAATAATATTGATAGAATAAATCAAAGATTATGATTTCATGATTTATTACCCTCGTGGAAAATAAAATAATGTGGATGATTCATTGAGATAAAATAGTAATGCTACATTAACCATGTTTCATTTAGAACAAGACCCTTTGATTAATGATTTGATGAAATTTGGAATATAATTTTTTGGTGTTGAAAATTCATCTGTTTTATTTCCGGTGTCAGTGAAATCATCTTTGTTAGATAGAATTGAGAAAGAAGTTAAGGAAGATAGTGAGTTGCAGAAAAATGTAGAATTGATTCTGAAAGTTATGTTTCCTGAATTTAACATATATAATGATTGTGTTTTGAGATTTGGGAAAATATTTTATATTCCTTGTGATTCACTATTAATGAAAGAGTTGTTATGTGAAGCTCAGAGTTCTCCGTTTTCAGCCCATCATGCTAGTACTAAGATGTAAAATGATTTCTAAGAGTATTACTGGTGGGATGGAATGGAAAGAGATATTGTTGACTTTAATCTAAATTGTTTCACTTGTAAACATGTTAATGTTCAGAAAAAGTTACTGAAAGGTATGCTTCATCCATTACCGTTGCTAGATTGGAAATGGTAAAATGTATCCATGGATTTTTTTGTCGGATTACTGAAGACATATCTAGGTAATAATGGAATCGGGGTTACTGTTGACTGATTGACCAAATCTTCTCATTTCCTTCGTATTTGAGATACTATGTCTCTAGACCAACATTCTCAATTGTATATTATAGAGAAAGTAATATTACATGGAGTTCCCCTAACTGTTGTATCTGATAGTGATCCCAGATTTATTTTAAAATTTTGGAAAGGCCTTCATAATTCCTTGGGCACTGAATTAAATTTTAGTAGATATTTTCAACCGTAATAAAATGGGTAGTAAGAAAAAACAATTCAAACATTAGAAGAAATGTTATATGCATGTTTAATGGATTACTAGGTAAGTTGGGACCAACTTATTTCTTTTGTTGAATTTTCTAATAAGAACAACTTTCATTCAGTATACGTATGGAACCATTTGAGGCATTATATAGAAAGCGATGTCGAACTACAACATTTTGGGATGAAATAGGTGAAAGGAAACAAATGGGACCAGAGTTGGTAAAATATTTTGCAGAGAATTTTCAGTTGATACAGAAACACAAGAGGAGAGCTCG
The DNA here is from genome assembly GCA_963277665.1 of Viscum album. Lineage (NCBI taxonomy): Eukaryota > Viridiplantae > Streptophyta > Magnoliopsida > Santalales > Viscaceae > Viscum > Viscum album. Next base: position 410,253,207 of record OY728133.1, read on the forward strand.
AAGTTGGAAAAAATTTTATGTGGATAACTGATAGAATGGTCTTTCATTCAAGGTTGGTGATCATGTTTTTCGCAACGATTCCCCATGGAAAAGTGTAATGCATTTATGTAAAAATGTAATTTTGAACATGAGGTTCATTGGACCCTATGATATCCTGGAGAAAGATTGATCAGTTGACTACATAGTGGATTTACCTCTACATTTATCCCACGTACATAATTGTTTTATGTTTCAATGTTGAGAAAGTATATGCTGAATCAACCTCATTTTTTGAGTCCAAAAGTAGTTCAATTGGAGGAGAACCTTTCTTATGAGGAACAACCAGTCTAGATTCTTGACCATAGAGATAAAGTGAAATGAAATAAGGTGATTCATTTGGTTAAGTATTTGTGTAAAACCCTCTTGGTTGAAGAGGAAAATTGGGAAACTGAAGATGTTATGAGGGATAAATACCCCACTTATTTGATAAGTGAAAAGACTTTCGAGAACACAATTCTCAAAAGGGAGAAGGATGTAATGAACCAAGTATATATAGAAAAATACATTTGATTTATATTAACACATATGAATAAGATATTAATTTTATGTAAAATGAGACATTTTTTCTGATGTAATACTCAACATGAAGCAATAGATTTTTCCAAAATCATATGTTTCACACAATGTTGTGTTATACCAAAATTAATATAATATTATTACATTAAATTGTAGTTCACGCCTATCCATTGTATTGGAGGGAATGAATATTAATATCCTTATTATGATTAAACATGTTTTATTAAATTTTTAATTATTTCAATGAAATTTAGAGGCTTAATATGAGAATTAATCCACTTTTACGTAAAAATACTCTAATATTTTTTAAAGGGTAGTTTTAACACCTTTTAATGATGATCCCTTTTTAAATATAGTTTCTTTAAACATTTATAAGTTACATTGAAAAAAAAACTTTTAATTTAGTATCGGGACATAAAAGTTCATTTGTGGTAAGTTTTTGGTATTTTTATGATAATGTTCATTTTTTAATGAATAATGAGAAATACTGCATTTTAAGTCAAAGTTGTCTTACATATGATTTATTTATATGGTTAGATTATCATTTTAATTGAATTTAAAGTGTAATTAGATTATGTTTTTACAATTTAATCCAATTTTTTTCATTGGATGTCATTTTACATTTCTATTAGACATAAAAACATATCAATGTTTTGATAGTTATTATATCTTAAAAATATGCATTTTGGTTTTGAAAATGCAAATTAACTTTAAATTAATCATTTCAACTTCTATCTTATGAATATGGAAATTTAGTTTCCATATTTATAAATTGGTGGTGAGAATTTTTTATTATTTAACTTTTATTTTTAAGTATTATGAATAGTAACTTCATTAAATATTTTAATAACCATGGTTAATGTTTAAATCTGGTGAATAAGGGTAAAAAATAATATTCTACTAATATTAAACTACCTTAACACGTGTCCTAATCGTATTGGATGGTATATTTGTGTCCATGGAAATCCTTGGGTCGATTTTTGGAACTCATGGTGCCACTTCTATATGAAAATGGCTTTTAATTACTTTTAATTTAATGTTTAGGAAAATATAACATAAATATATATCATTTAAAAAATCATATTTTATATGGGGTGATATAATTTATCCATTCAATAATAAATAGTAATTAGAAAGGTAAAAAGATTTCATATGTCATTTTATTTTATTTTAAATTTCCAGATATCATATAAATAAATTTATTTATAAAACAATTGTAATGTAGTGATTACATTATTGATGAAGGATTTGAATAAATGAGATTTTAAATAATAAAATAAATTTATTTTTACTCCTATTATAAAATAAAACAATTTTATGTATTATTATTAATTATTATATTTGAATTACTGAAGGTGTTTTGAAATAATCAATTTGTTATGGATTTTTTAAAAATCATGATAGGAATAGTATATAAATTGACATAAATAAGTTTTCTAAAAAAATACTATTTTATTAATTATATGATACTTATAAATATATAATATTTGTCCAAATGACTTAGATAAGGTTTATCATGTAAATAATGAACCACTTTAGGATCTATTGGAATTTTAAAGAAACTATATTAAACATATTGTATGAATATACCAGAAGAGAGGGTACAAGTTTAATTAGTTAACTCAAGGTTAATGCTAAATGATATGGTTACTTTTATGACCTAATGTAACACCCGAGACTTTTATGAGAAATATTTTGTTTTTATGTTATATAAATCATCAAAGGAATATTTCACTACACACAACACTAGCTTGGCTTGCTTTACCCACAACTGCGACCTTGATAGCTTGCGTCGTACGCAATACCGAGTTTCACTAAACAACGATATATTATAATATTAGCAGTTATGAATAGTATTAACTGAATTTTGAATTTTATAACATTTCAATTTATCTTATACATTTTCTAGAATGAGGTTAGAAAACAAAATCAGTTTTTTTGGATAAAAGAATTATTTATCAAAAAATGCAGTTTTACCGCCTTTGATGGCGCACCCACATTAAATCTAGTTTTTGACAAGTTTATAAGTTCAATTTGACAAAATAAAATTTTAATTTATAATTAGGATATAAAAATTTACTTTGGATAAATTTTTCATATTATTCTGATAACCTTCATATTTTAATGAATAGTAAAAACACGCTATATTTTAATTAAAAACATCTTTTTTCATCGCAATACTTTATATGGTTAAATTATAATATTAAATGTTTATAAAGTATAAATAGAATATATTTTTACAATTTAACATAATGTATGTCATTAGAATTATTTTTACATTGAATTCCTAGGTAAAAACATTTCAATCTTTGGCAATGTTTTAAATTTTAAAACTCGTTTGCTTAACAATGGGATTAATTTTAAATTAATTACTACAACTTCTGTGTTTTTAATTTTGAAAAATAGATTCCATATTTGGAATCAGTGGGTCCAAATTATGTTAATAGGTTACTTTTATTTTTTTTATATTATGAATAGTAACTACGATAATGTTTTTTATTTACTATGGTTAAAGGTAAATAGGGTAATTCAAGATTAAAAGAATATTATAATAATTCCAAATTACCTTGACATTTGTCATAGCCTTATTGGATGAGTATTGTCCGACCATGGGTATCCTTAGGTCGATTTGGGGACCCCATTGAGCCACTTTGTAGTGACAATGACAATTTGGATTAATTAATTTAATGTAAAGACAAAATTTACATTAACAAAAATCTTTGAGTAATTAATTTTTATAAGGGGTTATATAAATTATACTTTTGACTATAAATATTCTTTAGTAATCTCAAAATATTTCCTAAATAATGATATTTTTTTTATAATTTTTAGGCACCAAATAAATTAAATTATTTGTGACACAATAATGATGAAGTATTAACCTCATTAAAAAATGATTTAAATAAATAAAATTATAATGATTAAAATATTTTCCAAAACATGTCCAATTATGATTGGATGATTTTATTTCGACCATGAGTCATCGTATCGTCATCTTTAATGATTTTTGGACCTTTTGAAACCAAAGATAATTTTATAATAAAATAATATTTCCACACTTTCCAAAGGTGCCCCTCTCCTCCCTTATAAAAGGGCACCTCCTCCATCTCTTCCTCACACCAATATGAGCCTTCAAGCTCGGCCAACCCCTGCCCATTTAACCTCCCCACTTCCTCATAAACCTACTAGAGGTACTGGTCTTATCAAAAGACCAACTCTAGTGCCTTATGATAAAGTTAAAAGGAGGCAGTTCGAGAAAGAGGTAATACCTTCTAACATTTTATTCAAGTTCCATTCTTCTTCTACTCCCTCTTCTTTAGTTGTTTCATTATGAGGTAATGACAAAATTATCCCTCATATAATTATATGTTATTATAAATATGAAAAAACCCTATTTCACCCTTTATCCATCTTACGGAAAATGAAATCACCACACTTGCGTACGTACGGAATACCGTCTCCACGCCGGGGTGTTAACTGTTTTCCACCACCACCTTACTTGGATGGGTATAATGGTGTAATGAATAACTACATTTTATTATTGTAAAGTTATATAGATTCTGAAATAGTATACATACACTTAAATACAATTCCACGATCATGGGAACGATATCATTGCTCGTGCATACGTACGGCCTACCGTCTCCACGATGTGATGCGACTCGTTCTATATGATCTTCATTGAATAATGATTATATAAATGAATTTAATGAATGAATATTATATATATTACACTAATAACATTCTGTAAATAATGTATCTATATCCTATAAAGAGTAATAAGAATTTATTTGACAAAATACGCATAAGAACAAAATGTAATAAACACCCGAATAACAAGTAGTAATGAAATATTACTAATAAGAAGCTAAGAATATGACCATATATGATATCATAACAATGAATATGATTATTTAATAAGTCAATGACATTATTTAAATCATTATCTATGATTTTTGGACACGTACAAAGCATATCGGTCCTAAGGTAATGGAAATATCACAATCTCATTTTTATCCGAGATTGTTTATACATTGGAATTTACTGGGGCGTATTTTATCATCTGCATCCATGTTTCCTCAATATATAATATTTATATCATTCTAAAAAAGTTTATATCCAATTTTACCCTTCGGTGTGTTTTTAGTAAAATATATGAAAGCAATCTTTTGTCGTTTTTCGTACAAGGTACTTTTTGAATTTTCCGACAAAATATGAGAAGAATGTTTTTTTAACATATACGGCATGAATGGATTTTTAAAACATTATTTCCAAGAAGCTTCCTTTAAAAGTTTTCAAGTTTATTTTTAATCAACTTCTTTTAGTTTATAATTGTATGACAGGTTAAGAAATGAAAAGTGTTTTTGAAGAAGAAAGGATATTTTCCTCAAGAATGGAGTTCAAGTAATTTATCTAAATTATTTTCCATCTAAGATAATAAAGGGTTCTGTTTTATCCCTATTATTACATTGATTTTATAATTTTGTGGTGTAATTATTTTAATGAATTCCTTTATCTTATATGAATTGTTTTATGATGTCACGATGTTTAAGAATCCCATTTTTATTACATGGGTTATGAAATGATGTATGATTTATGATTTTGTGGCACACATAAGAATGATATCATTATGAGATGGGTGGGAACAATATCTCCCTCCAATGCATTGGGTAAAGATTTTATATCTCATGTGAAAGACATGGCTGGAATGAATGGTTAAACCGGTTTAGTGAAATAGGACTGAAACGAGGAGTGAACTCGGTTCAAAAATGGACTTTGTCCACTAAGATAGTCATGGCTATGAGTCTTGACTAATAAGAAATGATTCTCTATGATTATGTGTGTATTCCACAAAGTTTCAGTTTTTATATTATGATTATTGGGATTACATTTCACTACCATGATTTATCCCATGTTATGAAATTATGATCGCTTTTGTAGGGTAAGATTTCCAAAATGTTATGTTCTTACAAATTTGATGTGATTGATATTTCTTTTTTTTAACCCTTAATGAGAATTGGAGCTCACCATTTTTTATGTTTTCTTTCCCCAGGTCAAAAAAAAGGTTATTACATAAGATATGCCAAAAAGGGACTATAGATATGTTGAAATAAATGGGAGACAATGTAGATGCTTTATGAACCAGTTGATTATTATAACGACCCATACTTTACATACATTTTTAATACTTCAAAAATTGAAGCACACTTATTACAACATATGATAAAACTACAAAGGACCGTATAGGTATAGTGCCTTTAGAAACTGGGAAACATAAACAACTGGTTCATAAATCTTCTACAGTGTCTCCCATTTATTTCATCATATCTAGGGTCCCTTTTAGCATATTCTACTTAATATCCATCTTCCTGACCTGGGGAAAAGAAAACATAAAAGGGTGAGCTCAAATGATCAGCAAGGGCAAATAAAGGAAATAAAAATCATATCATATCTTTTTGAAAATCAAAACCTGCAAAAGAGATCATAGTATCTTAACATGGAATAAATCATAGAAGTGAAAATGAGATCCCCAAAATCATAACATAAAACTTGAAACTTTGTGGCATGCACACATAATCATGGAAAATCATTTCTTGTTAGTCATGACTCATTTCCAAGACTATCTTAGTGGACAAAGTCCCTTTCTGAACCGAGTTCACTCCTCGTTTCAGTCCTGTATCACTGAACCGAAATAACCTTCCGTTCCAGCCATGTCTATCTCATGAGATATAAAATCTTTACCCAATGCATTGGAGGGAGATATAGGTCCCACCCATCTTATAATGAATCCTTTCTTATGTGTGCCACATAATCATAAAACATACATCATCGCATAACACATGTAACAAAAATGGGATTCTTGAAACATCATGACATCATAAATCAATTAATATAAGATAATGGAATTCATAAAAATAATTCCATAACAACATGATCAAATCAATGTAATAATAGGGATAAAAACAGAACCCTTTATTATCTTAGATGGAAAATAATTTTGATAAAACACTTGAACTTTATTCTTGAGGAAAATATCCTTTCTACTTCAAAAACATTTTGACTTTCTTAACATGTCATACAACTTTAAACTAAAAGAAGTTGATTAAAAATAACTTGAAATCTTGTAAAGGAAGCTTCTTGGAAATAATGTTTTAAAAATCCATTCATGCCGTATAAGTTAAAAAAAACATTCTTCGTACTTTTGTCGGAAAAGTCAAAAAGTACCTCGTACGAAAAACGACAAAAGATTCCTTTCATACATATTACAAAAACTCACCGAAGGGTAAAATTGGATTTAAACTATTGTAAGTGGATGGAAACAATATTACATATTGAGGGAACATGGATGTGGATGATAAAATACACCCCAGTAAATACTTACGAATAAACAATCTCGGATAAAAATGAGATTGTGGTATTTTCCCTTACCTTAGGTCCGATTAGCTTTGTACGTGTCCGAAGCTCCTGTATAATGGTTTAAATAATATTATTGACTTATTCCAGAATCATACATATTTATAGGATATCATATATGGTCATATTATTAGCTTCTTGTTAGTAATATTTCATTGTTACTTGTTACTCGGGTCTTTATAACTTTTTGTTCTTATGCGTGTTTTGTCGAATAAATTCTTATTCTTATCTTTAGGTTATAGATAATTCATTTCCAGAATGGTATTAGTGTATTATATACCATATTCATTCATTCAATTCATTTATATAATCATTATGAAATGAAGATCATGTAGAACGAGTCGCATCACATCGTGGAGACGGTATTCCGTACGTACGCACGAGTGATGATATCATTCCTATGATCGTGGAATTGTATTGGAGTATATATATATTATTTCAGTATCAATATTACTTCATAATAATCATATTTAGTTACTCATTACACCATTATAACCATCCTTGTAAGGTGATGGTGGAAAATAGATTACACCACGGCGTGGAGACGGTATTCCGTACGTACGCACGCGCGGTGATTTCATTTTTCCGTAGGATGGATAGAAGGTGAATTAGGGTTGTTTCATATTTATAATAACATATCAGTATGTAAGTAATACTGATGTTATTACTTTATCATGAAACAACTAAAGAAGAAGAAGTTGAAGAAGAAAGAAATTGAAAAGATCGGTAATGGATATTACCTCTTCTTTGGAACGCCTTTTTGAATCCTCCACTTAAGGAACTAAGATTGGTCTTTGGAGAAGACCAGGACCTCTAGGATTATTCTAGGGAAGTGGAGAAGGGAAAATGGCTGGGGTTGGCCGAGCTTGAGTGCTCAAATTGGTGTGAGGAGGAGGGGGAGGAGGTGCCCTTTTATAAGGGAGGAGAGGGGCACCTTAGGAATATCTCAAAATATTATTTTATATTAAAGTCAAAATCGGTTTATAATGGTTCCAAAGGGTCTTATTTCGAAGCTAAAGTGGGGATGGGTCGAAATCCTATCAACCAATAGAATTTAGACAAGTTTAGGATATTATTTTAACCTTATCAATTAAATTTAACTCTAAGTTAAATAATTTAACTTTTACCATGTCTTTTTGTTTTCTTTCACAATATGGTTAATACACTTACTATAACATGCCAAACGAACCCCAAATTGTTTATTATTAATATATATATATCCTTATCTAAGTCATTTGGCCGAACCTTAGATTTTTAGGAATAAAATAACAATTAATAATATAATATTTTATTTAAAAACTATTTTGTGTCAATTTTGACACTATTTGATATATGATTTTTGTCAAAGTCATAACAGAATTATATGTTCGAACCAAGTTGATTAAATCAATAATAATATATCATAGTAACCTAGAAAATTAGTGGAATTCATAAAAAGTCTCAAATTACATTTATTTTGGTATTTATATTATCAATTTTGTCAATATTTCATTAATAAGATAATTACTGCATCATCTTTGTGTCATAAATAAATTAAATTATTTGATGTCTAAAAATTACAAATAAAATACCATCATGTAGGAAATCTTTTTAGCTTTCTAATGAATATTTACAATCGAATTTATCTTATGTATAACCCTATATTAAAAATGATTTACTTATTAAACTTTGATTTTAACTATTTTAACCCTTCTTTAAATAAGTTAATAATAAATGTCCTAATCTAATCCAAGTGGGCCTAAATGGTCATATTTTATTCCTAAGTTTGTTTTTGGTCGAATTACACTTGTCCAATAGAATTAAGACATGTGTTAGGGTAATATTAATATCATATTTACCCTTAGTTACCCTATTTACTATTAACCGCGGTAAAAATAGTAAAAAGTTACTATTCACCAAAAAATTATTTTCATCTCATTGAACCACATTTTAGTCCTTGATATTAACCGTGTCTCTCGGATTTTTGAAATTCCATTCACAGAAGCGGTAAAATTAAGTTTTATGCAAAATTCAGTTTTTAACCTACCACTTAGTGGTTTCACTATTCATCAAAAATTGAAAGTTTTCAGAAAAATACCAAAATTTCACCATAGGCTAATTTCGATATTCTGAGTCCAAAAATGAAGTCCATTTTGAAAAATAAAATTTATAAAATTTCAAAAAGTGGTTATTACTATTCATAACGGCTAGTTTTAATAGCATAATGTTGTTTAGTGAAACTCGGTATTGCGTACGACGCAAGCTATCGAGGAAGGTCGCGATTGCGTGTAAAGCAAGCCAAGCAAGTGTTTTATAGAAAAAGATTCCTTTGATGATTTATATAACATAAAAGTCTCGGGTGTTACAATCTACCCCCCTTAAAAAGAATTTCGCCCTCGAAATTCGTCACTTTGCAACAAACAGATGAGGATACTTCTCCCTCATCATATCCTCAAGCTCCCATGTAGCTTCTTCAAGTTGGTGGTTCCTCCATAAAACTTTCACCAAGCGAGTGGTCTTGTTTCGTAGGACTTTTTCGCTACGATCCAGAATCTCTATCGGCTGTTCTTCATAAGAAAGATCTTGCTCCAGCGGTACAACTTCTGAGCTGAGTACATGTGAAGGATCTGGTATGTACTTTCTCAGGAGAGATACATGGAACACATCGTGAACTTGAGAGAGATTCGGTGGAAGCGCCAATCGGTAAGCTACCTTCCCAACACGATCCAATATTTCTAAAGGACCTATATATCTAGGGCTCAACTTCCCCTTCTTTCCAAATCTCATAACCCTCTTCCAGGGAGATATTCGTAAGAACACTTTATCACCCACTTCAAACTCTAGGTCTTTTCTTCGGTTGTCGTCATAGCTTTTCTGTCGACTCTGAGCTGCTCTTATGTGTTGTTGAATAGATCTGACCTTTTCTGCCATTTCATCAACGAGATCAGGTCCTAATAGCTTTATTTCCCCAACTTCATCCCAGCAAGTTGGAGTCCTGCATTTCTTTCCATAGAGAGCTTCATAAGGAGCCATCTGAATACTGGAGTGAAAGCTATTATTATAAGAAAATTCCACCAAAGGTAGGTGTTGATCCCAACCTCCTTTGAAATCCATAGAGCAAGATCTCAACATATCTTCTAGGGTTTGAATTGTTCTCTCAGACTGACCGTCTGTCTGGGGATGATAAGCAGTGCTGAAACTCAACTCTGTATCCAGAGTATGCTGAAGACTTCGCCAGAACTTCGAGGTAAATCTCGGATCCCGATCAGATATAATAGATAGTGGTACTCCATGCAATCTTACCACTTCCTTTACATATATCCTGGCAAGCTGATCTAGAGAGAAATCCTCTCTAATAGCAATGAAGTGTGCAGACTTTGTAAGACGATCAACTATGACCCAGATAGCATTATTGCCTTTGGATGTTTTAGGAAGTCCTGTGACAAAGTCCATAGTGATGTTTTCCCATTTCCATTCGGGTATGGGTAATGGTTGTAACATCCCCTTAGACTTCTGTCTCTCAGCTTTAACTTGTTGACAAACCAAGCATCGAGAGACATATTCAGCAACATCTCTTTTCATGCCATCCCACCAGAAGTACTCTTTCAGGTCCCTATACATCTTCGTGCTTCCAGGATGAATAGAGAATGAAGAACTATGAGCCTCATCCAGCAGCTCTTTCTTTAATTCGGGGATGGGAGGAACACAAACCCGATTCCTGAACTTTATTATCCCATCACAATCAAGGTTGAATTCAGGAACATTTCTCACCTTCTTTTGTAACTCGACATCTTCTTTCTGTGCCTCTTTAATCTTCACATGTATAGATGGTTGAACATTCATTTGAGAAAGATAAGATTTTTCCCCTTCCATTAAAATTCCAAGATCCATCCTTTGTAAATCCATAAATATTGGATCTTTTGTGATCCTCATCATGGATAAACTAGTATGGTCTTGTCGACTTAATGCATCTGCCATCTTGTTTGCTTTCCCAGGGTGGTAATGGATTGAGCAGTCATAATCCTTAATCAGCTCCAACCATCTTCTTTGGCGCATATTCAACTCCTTTTGTGTGAAAATATACTTTAAACTTTTATGATCAGTATAAATATCACACCTTTCACCATAAAGGTAATGCCTCCAAATCTTTAATGCAAAGATTACCGCAGCCAACTCCAAATCATGTGTTGGGTAATTTTGCTCATGGATTTTCAACTGTCGTGAGGCATAAGCTATCACCATATCATTTTGCATAAGAACACACCCCAATCCCTTCTTGGATGCATCACTGTAGATCACAAACCTTTCTCCACTACAAGGCAGTGTGAGCACAGGTGCACTGGATAACCTTCTTTTCAACTCCTTGAAATTCTCTTCACATTCCTCTGTCCAGACAAACTTAACTCCTTTCCGAGTCAACTTGGTGATTGGATTAGATAACCGTGAAAAATCTTTTACAAAACGTCGATAATATCCAGCCAAACCAAGAAAACTTCGGATCTCAGTTACTGTTGTTGGTCTTGACCATCTTTCGATAACCTCTGTTTTTGCTGGATCCACAGATATCCCCTCTTTTGAGATTATATGACCCAAAAATGCAACTTTTTGAAGCCAAAATTCACACTTGGTAAATTTGGCATAAAGCTTCTCTTTTCTCAGGGTCTTCAATATAATTCTCAAGTGATCTTCATGCTCTTCCTTGCTCTTTGAATAGATAAGAATATCGTCTATAAAGACTACCACAAATTGATCAAGATAGTCTCTAAAGACTCTATTCATTAGATCCATGAAGATAGCAGGGGCATTAGTAAGACCAAATGGCATCGCTATAAATTCATAGTGTCCATACCTTGTACGGAAAGCCGTCTTTGGTATATCCTCCCTTTTGACCCTTAATTGATGATACCCTGAACGAAGATCAATCTTGGAAAAGTATTGAGCTCCGCGTAGTTGGTCAAATAAGTCATCAATGCGTGGGAGAGGATATTTGTTCTTGATAGTGATCTTGTTAAGTTCTCGATAATCAATGCAGAGTCTCATTGATCCATCTTTCTTCTTAACAAATAGAACAGGTGCTCCCCAAGGTGACGCACTAGGGCGTATGAATCCCTTATCAAGATTCTATTGGAGTTGCTTCTTCAATTCCTGCAACTCAATTGGGGCCATTCTATAAGGTGTCTTTGAAATAGGCAAAGCACCCGGTACGAGTTCTATTGAAAACTCAACTTCACGATTTGGTGGAAGACCCGGCAATTCCTCCGGAAAGACATCATCAAACTCCCGTACAATGGGCATATTCTTAATCGTGAGTTTCTCACCAACCATTTGAGATAAATAACCTTCATTTAGTGGAATCAATACCCATAAGATGGAAGAAATTTCCACTGGAAGGTTATGTTCATCCTTGCATTGATAGACGATCGTAGGATGATCTGGAATATGAAATGTGACTTCCCTTCTTTGGCAATTGATATGAGCTCCATGTAGAGAAAGCCAATCCATGCCAAGAATCACATCAAATTCCACTAAAGGAAGGATCACAAGATTTGCAGGAAGCACTTTCCCACAAACTTCGATCGGAGAAGAATTATAAACTTCTGATGCGATTGATGTGCCATTAGGTGTTGTCACAGCTAACTCAACATCTAATTGTTGAGGTAATACGGTGATACCCTTAGAAAATTTTTCAGAAATAAAAGAGTGGGTGGATCCAGAATCAAATAAAACATTTGCTACTTTAGAGTGGATGGTAAGTGTACCTTTCACCACATCGTTATCGTACTCCACATCGCTGATAGAAATTGCATGTGACTTTCCTTTGTCTTTAGCCTTAAGATTTTGTTGACGTCGACCATCATCATCAACCCTTGGATTTGGGCATTGATTGGCATAATGCCCCATCTCCTTGCACTTGAAACATTGAAGTGTAGTAGGTTCATTCTGTGTATCCCTTCCTTTGTTTGCATCATTAGACATCTTCTTCCCATTATCATGGCATTCAAATTCCCGATGACCTTCCTTTCCACATTTAAAACATTTACTTGTCCCTTTAAGACAACTCCCTCCATGTTTCTTTCCACACTTTGAGCATAAGGAAAAGCTCATCTTCTTTTCCGTGTGCTCTTTAGATTTTTCTTTGAATTCCATATTCCTCTTCTTATCAAACCCATGTGACTGATGGGTTACTCCAATCTCCATCTCGACTTTGAGAGCACATCGAACGATTTCCTCGTAGCTATTGAAGTCCCTTATGGCTAACGCCCTTCGAAGACTTGGTTTTAAGCCACTAAAGAATCGATCGATCTTACTCTCAGGTTGGATAATAATACCAGAAGCGTACCTTGCAAGTCTTGTAAAATTTGCTTCATAGGTACCAACAGATTCATCATCCCTTTGCTTCAGTTCAAGAAACTCTTTCTCCATCTTTGTTCGGAGAATACGAGGGAAGTACTTATTGAAAAATAAGTTCTTGAACTCGTCCCATTCCATAGACTCAATTTCATCCCTTTGCCTCGTATTCTTAACAAGATTCCACCATTGATCAGCATCTCCTTCCAAACGGTACACTGCTAGGATGACTTTATCATGCTCAGAACATTGAAGAACTGAAAATATCTTTTCAGTAGTACTAATCCATTGTTCAGCAACTAATGGATCAGTAGACCCGCTGAAAGAAGGTGGACGCTGCCTCATGAAGGATTCCACAGAATGTTGCTCCCTCCTTTGCTCGTTTGGAAATCCTGCATGATTCATAGCTTGAGAAAGTTGTGTGATCATGGCTACAAGATTTTGCATTCCAGCTCCCATATCGTTTGGATGCTCAGGGGGACAATCATTGCATTGCCCATCGCATTCCGCATTAACACGGTTCCTTCGGGTTCCAGCCATTGACTAAAACCAAGAAGAATAGTGTGAGCAACACTAATTATAATAGGAAACCACATAATTCAAGAATAAAATTTTCATGCTTATGGTCTTATCCTAGGTTATTCATGGCCATTTCTAAGATTGTGTTCTATTCTTAGACTTATTCTTAGGGTTCTTACTAAGGCTTTCACATCCTAGTTTCCAAAGGTTGACTATACCTTTCCTCTGATACCAACTATAACGACCCATACTTTACATACATTTTTAATACTTCAAAAATTGAAGCACACTTATTACAACATATGATAAAACTACAAAGGACCGTATAGGTATAGTGCCTTTAGAAACTGGGAAACATAAACAACTGGTTCATAAATCTTCTACAGTGTCTCCCATTTATTTCATCATATCTAGGGTCCCTTTTAGCATATTCTACTTAATATCCATCTTCCTGACCTGGGGAAAAGAAAACATAAAAGGGTGAGCTCAAATGCTCAGCAAGGGCAAATAAAGGAAATAAAAATCATATCATATCTTTTTGAAAATCAAAACCTGCAAAAGAGATCATAATATCTTAACATGGAATAAATCATAGAAGTGAAAATGAGATCCCCAAAATCATAACATAAAACTTGAAACTTTGTGGCATGCACACATAATCATGGAAAATCATTTCTTGTTAGTCATGACTCATTGCCAAGACTATCTTAGTGGACAAAGTCCCTTTCTGAACCGAGTTCACTCCTCATTTCAGTCCTGTATCACTGAACCGAAATAACCTTCCGTTCCAGCCATGTCTATCTCATGAGATATAAAATCTTTACCCAATGCATTGGAGGGAGATATAGGTCCCACCCATCTTATAATGAATCATTTCTTATGTGTGCCACATAATCATAAAACATACATCATCGCATAACACATGTAACAAAAATGGGATTCTTGAAACATCATGACATCATAAATCAATTCATATAAGATAATGGAATTCATAAAAATAATTCCATCACAACATGATCAAATCAATGTAATAATAGGGATAAAAACATAACCCTTTATTATCTTAGATGGAAAATAATTTTGATAAAACACTTGAACTTTATTCTTGAGGAAAATATCCTTTCTACTTCAAAAACATTTTTCCTTTCTTAACATGTCATACAACTTTAAACTAAAAGAAGTTGATTAAAAATAACTTGAAAACTTGTAAAGGAAGCTTCTTGGAAATAATGTTTTAAAAATCCATTCATGCCGTATAAGTTAAAAAAAACATTCTTCGTACTTTTGTCGGAAAAGTCAAAAAGTACCTCGTACGAAAAACGACAAAAGATTCCTTTCATACATATTACAAAAACTCACCGAAGGGTAAAATTGGATTTAAACTATTGTAAGTGGATGGAAACAATATTACATATTGAGGGAACATGGATGTGGATGATAAAATACACCCCAGTAAATACTTACGAATAAACAATCTCGGATAAAAATGAGATTGTGGTATTTTCCCTTACCTTAGGTCCGATTAGCTTTGTACGTGTCCGAAGCTCCTGTATAATGGTTTAAATAATATTATTGACTTATTCCAGAATCATACATATTTATATGATATCATATATGGTCATATTATTAGCTTCTTGTTAGTAATATTTCATTGTTACTTGTTACTCGGGTCTTTATAACTTTTTGTGATTATGCGTGTTTTGTCGAATAAATTCTTATTCTTATCTTTAGGTTATAGATAATTCATTTCCAGAATGGTATTAGTGTATTATATACCATATTCATTCATTCAATTCATTTATATAATCATTATGAAATGAAGATCATGTAGAACGAGTCGCATCACATCGTGGAGACGGTATTCCGTACGTATGCACGAGTGATGATATCATTCCTATGATCGTGGAATTGTATTAGAGTATATATATATTATTTCAGTATCAATATTACTTCATAATAATCATATTTAGTTACTCATTACACCATTATAACCATCCTTGTAAGGTGATGGTGGAAAATAGATTACACCACGGCGTGGAGACGGTATTCCGTACGTACGCACGCGCGGTGATTTCATTTTTCCGTAGGATGGATAGAAGGTGAATTAGGGTTGTTTCATATTTATAATAACATATCAGTATGTAAGTAATACTGATGTTATTACTTTATCATGAAACAACTAAAGAAGAAGAAGTTGAAGAAGAAAGAAATTGAAAAGATCGGTAATGGATATTACCTCTTCTTTGGAACGCCTTTTTGAATCCTCCACTTAAGGAACTAAGATTGGTCTTTGGAGAAGACCAGGACCTCTAGGATTATTCTAGGGAAGTGGAGAAGGGAAAATGGCAGGGGTTGGCCGAGCTTGAGTGCTCAAATTGGTGTGAGGAGGAGGGGGAGGAGGTGCCCTTTTATAAGGGAGGAGAGGGGCACCTTAGGAATATCTCAAAATATTATTTTATATTAAAGTCAAAATCGGTTTATAATGGTTCCAAAGGGTCTTATTTCGAAGCTAAAGTGGGGATGGGTCGAAATCCTATCAACCAATAGAATTTAGACAAGTTTAGGATATTATTTTAACCTTATCAATTAAATTTAACTCTAAGTTAAATAATTTAACTTTTTCCATGTCTTTTTGTTTTCTTTCACTATATGGTTAATACACTTACTATAACATGCCAAACGAACCCCAAATTTTTTATTATTAATATATATATCCTTATCTAAGTCATTTGGCCGAACCTTAGATTTTTAGGAATAAAATAACAATTAATAATATAATATTTTATTTAAAAACTATTTTGTGTCAATTTTGACACTATTTGATATATGATTTTTGTCAAAGTCATAACAGAATTATATGTTCGAACCAAGTTGATTAAATCAATACTAATATATCATAGTAACCTAGAAAATTAGTGGAATTCATAAAAAGTCTCAAATTACATTTATTTTGGTATTTATATTATCAATTTTGTCAATATTTCATTAATAAGATAATTACTGCATCATCTTTGTGTCATAAATAAATTAAATTATTTGATGTCTAAAAATTACAAATAAAATACCATCATGTAGGAAATCTTTTTAGCTTTCTAATGAATATTTAAAATAGAATTTATCTTATGTATAACCCTATATTAAAAATGATTTACTTACTAAACTTTGATTTTAACTATTTTAACCCTTCTTTAAATAAGTTAATAATAAATGTCCTAATCTAATCCAAGTGGGCCTAAATGGTCATATTTTATTCCTAAGTTTGTTTTTGGTCGAATTACACTTGTCCAATAGAATTAGGACATGTGTTAGGGTAATATTAATATCATATTTACCCTTAGTTACCCTATTTACTATTAACCGCGGTAAAAATAGTAAAAAGTTACTATTCACCAAAAAATTATTTTCATCTCATTGAACCACATTTTAGTCCTTGATATTAACCGTGTCTCTCGGATTTTTGAAATTCCATTCACAGAAGCGGTAAAATTAAGTTTTATGCAAAATTCAGTTTTTAACCTACCACTTAGTGGTTTCACTATTCATCAAAAATTGAAAGTTTTCAGAAAAATACCAAAATTTCACCATAGGCTAATTTCGATATTCTGAGTCCAAAAATGAAGTCCATTTTGAAAAATAAAATTTATAAAATTTCAAAAAGTGGTTATTACTATTCATAACGGCTAGTTTTAATAGCACAATGTTGTTTAGTGAAACTCGGTATTGCGTACGACGCAAGCTATCGAGGAAGGTCGCGATTGCGTGTAAAGCAAGCCAAGCAAGTGTTTTATAGAAAAAGATTCCTTTGATGATTTATATAACATA
Organism: Viscum album; assembly: GCA_963277665.1. NCBI lineage: Eukaryota > Viridiplantae > Streptophyta > Magnoliopsida > Santalales > Viscaceae > Viscum > Viscum album. Next base: position 410,270,844 of record OY728133.1, read on the forward strand.
AAAGTCTCGGGTGTTACAATTATGATTCCCAGTTTCTAAAGACACTATACCTACACGGTCCGTTCATGGTTTTGTTATATGTTGTAAAAAGTATGCTTCAATTTTGAAGTATTAACCATGTATTTAAAGTATGTGTCGTTATATTTGGTATTAGAGGAAAGGTATGGCCAACCTTTGGAAACTAGGATGTGAAAGCCTTAGTAAAAATCATAAGGATAAGTCTAAGCATAGAACACATTATTAGTGTTTTATAAATGGCCATGAATAACCTAGGATAAGACCATAAGTGTGAAATTTTATTCTTGATTATGTGGTTTTCCTATTAGAATTAGTGTTTCTCACACCATTCTTCTTGGTTTAGTCAATGGCTGGAACCCGAAGGAACCGTGTTAATGCAGAATGTGACGGGAAATGAAATTATTATCCCCTTGAGCAACCAAATTTTATGGGAGCTAGAATGCAAAATCTTGTAGCCATGCTCACACAGCTTTCTCAAGCTACAAATCATGCTGGACATCCAAACGAGCAAAGGAAGGAGCAACATTCTATTGAATCCTTTATGAGAAAGTGTCCACCTTCATTCAGCGGGTCTACTAATCCATTAGTTGCTGAACAATGGATCAGTACTACTGAAAAGATATTTTCAGTTCTTCAATGTTTTGATCACGATAAAGTCATATTAGCAGTGTATCGTTTGAAAGGTGATGCTGATCAATGGTGGAATCTTATTAAGAATACGAGGCAAAGGGATAAAATTGAGTCCATAGAATGGGACGAGTTCAAGAACTTATTTTTCAATAAGTATTTCCCTAGTATTCTTCGAAAAAAGATGGAGAAGGTGTTTTTTGAACTAAATCAAAAGGTTGATGAATCCGTTGGTACCTATGACTCAAATTTTACAAGACTTGCAAGGTACGCTTCCGGAATTGTTATCCAACCTGAGAGTAAGATCAATCAATTCTTTAGTGGATTTAAACCAAGTCATCGAAGTGTGTTAGCCATAAGGGACTTCAAAAGAAACGATGAAATTGTTCGATGTGCTCTCAAGGTTGAGATGGATATTGGTGTAACCCATCAGTCACATGGGTTTAATAAGAAGAGGAAAATGGAATTCAATGGAAAATCTAAAGACCACACTGAAAAGAAGATATGTTTTCCCTTATGCTTAATGTGTGGAAAGAAACATGGAGGAAATTGTCATAAGGGGACAAGAAAATGTTATAAGTGTGGAAAGGAAGCTCATCAGGCAACTGAATGTCGAAATAATGGGAAGAAGATGTCTAATGATGCAAACAAAGGAAGGGATACACAAAATAAACCTACTACACTTCAATGTTTCATGTGAAAGGAAATGGGGCATTATGCCAATCAATTCCCAAATCCAAGGGTTGATGATGATGATCGACGTCAACAAACTCTTAAGGCCAAAGACAAAGGAAATTCACATGCAATTACTCTCGGCGATATGTAGTACGACAACGAAGTGGTGAGAGGTACACTTAACATCCACTCTAAAGTAGAAATTTGTTTATTTGATTCTGGATCAACCCACTCTTTTATTTATGAAGAATGTTCTAAGGGTATCACCATATTACCTCAACAATTAGATGTTGAGTTAGCGGTGACAACCCCTAATGGCAGAACAGTCGCATCAAATGTTTATAATTCTTCTCCGATTGATGTTTGTGGGAAAGTTCTTCCTGCAAATCTTGTGATCCCTCCTATAGTGGAATTTGATGTGATTATTGGCATGGATTGGATTTATTTATATGGATTTTATATCAATTTCCAAAGAAGGGAAGTCATATTTCATATTCCAGATCAATCTATGGTTGTCTATCGATGCAAGGATGAACATAACCTTCCAGTGGAAATTTCATCTATCTTATGGGTCTTGATTCCACTAAATTAAGGTCAATTATCTCAAATGGTTGGAGAGAAACTCATGATTAATAATATTCCCATTTTATGGGAATTTGATGATGTCTTTCCAGAGGAATTGCCAGGTCTTCCACCAAATAATGAAGTAGAGTTTTCAATAGAACTCGTATCGAGTGCTTTGCCTATTTCAAAGACACCTTATAGAATGGCCCCAATTGAGTTGTAGGAATTGAAGAAGAAACTCCAAGAGAATCATGATAAAGGATTTATACGCCCTAGTACGTCACCTTGGAGAGAACCTATTCTATTTGTTAAGAAGAAAGATGGATCAATGAGACTCTGCATTGATTATCGAGAACTTATCAAGATCACTATCAAGAACAAATATCCTCTCCCGTGCATTGATGACTTATTTGACCAACTACGCAGAGCTCAATACTTTTCCAAGATTGATCTTCATTCCGGGTATCATCAATTAAGGGTAAAAAGGGAAGATATACCAAAGACATCTTTCCGTACAAGGTTTGGACACTATGAATTTATAGTGATGCCATTTGGTCTTACTAATGCCCCTGTTATCTTCATGGAACTGATGAATAGAGTCTTTAGAGAATATCTTGATCAGTTTGTGGTAGTCTTTATAGACGATATACAAGTATATTCAAAGAGTGAGAAAGAACATGAAGGTCACTTGAGAATTATATTGAAGACCCTGAGAAACGAGAAGCTTTATGCCAAATTTTCCAACTGTGAATTTTGGCTTCAAAAAGTTTCATTTTTGGGTCATGTAATCTCAAAAGAGGGGATATCTATGGATTCAGCAAAAACAGAGGTTATTGAAATATGGTCGAGACTAACAACAGTAACTGAGATTTGATGTTTTCTTGGTTTTTCTGGATATTACCGACATTTTGTAAAAGATTTTTCATGATTATCTAATCCACTCACCAGGTTGACTCGAAAAGGAGTTAAGTTCGTGTGGACAGAGGAATGTGAAGAGAATTTCAAAGAGTTTAAATAAGGTTATCCAGTGCACCTGTACTCAGAAATCCTTGTAGTGGAGAAAGGTTTGTGATCTGCAGTGATGCATCCTAGAAGGGATTGGGGTCTTTTCTTAGGCAAAATGATATGGTGATAGGTTATGCCTCACAACAGTTGAAAATCCATGACAAAAATCACCCAACTCATGATTTGGAGTTAGATGCAGTGATATTTGCATTAAATATTTGGAGGCATTATCTTTATGGAGAAAGGTGTGATATTTATAGCGATCATAAAAGTTTAAAGTATATTTCCACACAAAAGGAGCTGAATATGCGCCAAAGAAGATGGTTGGAGCTGATTAAGGATTACGACTGCTCAATTCATTACCACCCTGGGAATGTAAACATGGTGGCAGATGCATTAAGTCGACAAGACCATGCCAGTTTATCCATGATGAGGATCACAAAAGATCCAATATTTATGGATTTACAAAGGATGGATCTTGGAATTATAATGAAAGGGGAAAAATTGTATCTTTCTCAAATGAATGTTAAACCATATATACATGTGAATATTAAAGAGGCACCGAAAGAAGATGTAGAGTTACAAAAGAAGGTGAGAAATGTTCCTGAATTCAACCTTGATTGTGATGGGATAATAAAGTTCAGGGATCGGGTTTGTGTTCCTCCCATCCCCGAATTAAAGAAGGAGCTACTGGATGAGTCTCATAGTTCTTCATTCTCTATTCATCCTGGAAGCACGAGGATCTATAGGGACCTGAAAGAGTACTTCTGGTGGGATGGCATGAAAAGAGATGTTGCTGAATATGTCGCTCGATGCTTGGTTTGTCAGCAAGATAAAGCTGAGAGATAGATGTCTACGAGGATGTTACAACCATTACCCATACCTGAATGGAAATGGGAAAACTTCACTATGGACTTTGTCACTGGACTTCGTAAAACATCCAAAGGAAATAATGCTATCTGGGTTATAGTTGATCATCTTATGAAGTCGGCACACTTCATTGCTATAAGAGAGGATTTACCTCTAGATCAGCTTGCTACGATATATGTAAAGGAAGTGGTAAGATTTCATGGAGTACCACTTTCTATTATATCTGATCAGGATCCGAGGATTACCTCAATGTTCTTGCAAAGTTTTCAGCATACTCTGGATACGGAGTTGAGTTTTATCACTACTTATCATCCTCAGACAAACGGTCAGTCTGATAGAAAAATTCAAACTCTAGAAGATATGTTGAGAGATTGCTCTATGGATTTCAAAGGTGGTTGGGATCAACACCTAACTTTGGTGGAATTTTCTTATAATAATAGCTTTCACTCCAGTATTCAGATGGCTCCTTATGAATCTCTCTATGGAAAGAAATGCAAGACTCCAACTTGTTGGGATGAAGTTAGAGAAAAAATTCTATTAGGACCTGATCAAGTTGATGTGATGGCAGAAAAGGTCAGATCTATTCAACAACACATAAGAGCAGCTCAGAGTCGACAAAACATTTATGCCGACAACTGAAGAAAAGACTTAGAGTTTGAAGTGGGTGATAAAGTGTTCTTACGAATATCTTCCTGGAAGAGGGTCATGATATTTGGAAAGAACGGAAAGTTGAGCATTAGGTATATCAGTCCTTTCAAAATATTGGATCGTGTTGGGAAGGTAGCTTACCGATTGACGCTTCCACCGAATCTCTCTTAAGTTCACAATGTGTTCCATGTATGTCTCATGAGAAAGTACATACCTGATCCTTCACATGTACTCAGCTCAGAAGTTGTACCACTGGAACTAGATCTTTCTTATGAAGAACAGGCGATAGAGATTCTGGATCGTAGAGAAAAAGTCCAACGGAACAAGACCACTCTCTTGGTGAATGTTTTATGGAGGAACCACCAATTAGATTATGCTACATGGGAACTTGAGGATATGATGAGGGAGAGCTATCCTCATCTGTTTGTTACGAAGTGACGAATTTCGAGGGAGAAATTCATTTTAAGGGGGTAGAATGTAACACCCGATACTTTTATGAGAAATATTTTGTTTTTATGTTATATAAATCATCAATGGAATCTTTCACTACACACAACACTAGCTTGGCTTACTTTACACGCAATCGCGGCCTTCCTCGATAGCTTGCGTCGTATGCAATACCGAGTTTCACTAAACAACGATATATTGTAATATTAGCTGTTATGAATAGTATTAACTGAATTTTGAATTTTATAACATTTTAATTCATCTTATACATTTTCTAGAATGAGGTATGAAAAAAAATCAGTTTTTTTGGATAAAAGAAGTATTTTTAAAAAAAATGCAGTTTTACCGCCTTTTGATGGCGCACCCACATTAAATCTAGTTTTGGACAAGTTTATAAGTTCAATTTGACAAAATTAAACTCTTCTTTATAGTCAGGATTTAAAAAATTACTTTGGATAAATTTTTCATATTATTCTGATAACTTTCATATTTTAATGAATAGTAAAAACACGCTATATTTTAATTAAAAACAACTTTTTTCATCGCAATACATTATATGGAAAAATTATAATATTTAATTTTTTTAAAGTATAAATAGAATAAATTTTTACCATTTAATATAATTTTTTTCATGGGAATAAATTTTACATTGAATTCATCGGTAAAAACATTTCATTCTTTGGCAATGTTTTAACTTTTAAATCTCGTTTTCTTAACAACGAGACTAATTTTAAATTAATTACAACAAGTTATGTGTTTTAAATTTTTAAAAAGGGATTCCATATTTGGAATCAGTGGGTCCAAATTATATTAATAGGTTACTTTTATTTTCTTGATATTATGAATAGTAACTACGGTAATTTTTTTATTTACTACGGTTAAAGGCAAATAGGGTAATTCAAGTTTAAATGAATATTATAATAATTCAAAATTACCTTTACAGTTGTCCTAACCTTATTGGATGAGTATTGGCCGACCATGGGCATCCTTGGGTTGATTTGGGGACCCCATTCAGCCACTTGGTAGTGAGAATGACATTTTGGATTAATTAATTTAATGTAAAGACAAAATTGACATTAAAAAAAATCATTTAGTAATTAATTTTTATAAGGGGTTATATAAATTATATTTTAGACTATAAATATTCATTATAAATCTAAGAATATTTCCTACATAATGATATTTTTTTATAATTTTTTGACACCAAATAAATTAAATTATTTATGACACAACAATGATAAAGTATTTACCTCAATAATACATGATTTAAATAAATAATATTATAATGATTAAAATATTTTCCAAAACATGTCCAATTCTGATTGTATGATTTTATTTCGACCATGAGTAATCTTATCTTTATCTTTAATGATTTTTTGACCTTTTTAAACAGAATATATGTTTATAATAAAATAATATTTCCACACTTTCAAAAGGTGCCCCTCTCCTCCCTTATAAAAGGGAACCTCTTCCCTCTCTTCCTCACACCAATTTGAACCTTCATTCTTGGGCAACCACTACCCATTTCACTTCCCACTTCCTTATAAACCTACTAGAGGTACTGGTCTTATCAAAAGACCAACTCTAGTGCCTTAAGAGATAGTTTAAAGGAGGCACTTCGAGAAAGAGGTAATACCTTCTACCGTTTTCATCAAGTTCCATTCTTCTTCTACTCCCTCTTCTTTAGTTGTTTCATTATGAGGTAATAACATCAGTATCCCTAATATACTGATATTTTATTATAAATACGAAACAACTCTATTTCACCTCTTATCCATCCTACTGAAAACGAAATCGTCGTGCGTGCGTACGTACAGAATACCATCTGCACACCATGGTGTAATCTGTTTTCCACCACCACCTTACTTGGATGGGTATAATGGTGTAAAGAATAAATATATATTATTATTTTAAAGTGATATTGATTCTTAAATAGTATACAGAAACTTCAATACAATTCCACGATCATGGGAACAATATCATCGCTCGTGCGTACGGACGGCCTACCGTCTCCACGATGTGATTCGACTCGTTCTATATGATCTTCATTGAATAATGATTATATAAATAAATTGAATGGATGAATATGATATATATTTCACTAATACCATTCTTTAAATTATGTATCTATATCCTATAATGAGTAATAAGAATTTATTCGACAAAACACGCATAAGAACAAAAAGTAATAAACACCCGAATAATAAGTAGTAATGAAATATTACTAATAAGAAGCTAACAATTTGACCATATATGATATCATAACAATGAATATGATTCTATAATAAGTCAATGACATTATTTAAATCATTATACAAGAGGTTCAGACATGTACATAACATATCGGACCTAAGGTACGGGAAATATCACAATCTCATTTTTATCCGAGATTGTTTATACTTTGGAATTTACTGGGGTGTATTTTATCATCAACGTCTATGTTTCCTCAATATGTAATATTTATATCCTTCTACAATATTTTATATCCAATTTTAGCCTTCGGTGAGTTTTTAGTAAAAGATATGAAAGGAATATTTTGTCCTTTTTCTTACGAGGTACTTTTTGACTTTTCCGACAAAAGTACGAGAAGAATGTTTGTTTTAACTTATACGGCATGAATGGGTTTTTAAAACATTATTTCCAAGAAGCTTACTTTAAATATTTTCAATTTTATTTTTAATCAACTTCTTTTAATTTATAATTGTATGACATGTTATGAAATGAAAATTGTTTTTGAAGTAGAAATGATATTTTCCTCAAGAATGGAGTTCAAGTATTTTATCAAAATTAATTTCCATCTAAGATAATAAAGGGTTCTGTTTATATCCCTATTATTACATTATTTGATTATGTTGTGATGGAATTATTTTTATGAATTCCTTTATCTTATAGGACTTGTTTTATGATTTCGCGATGTTTATGAATCCCATTATTATTACATGGGTTATGCAATGATGTATGATTTATGATTTTGTGGCCCACATAACAATGGTATCATTATGAGATTGGTGGGACCTATATCTCCCTCCAATGCATTGGGTAAAGATTTTATATCTCATGAGATAAACATGGCTGGAACGGTAGGATAAACTGGTTCAGTGAAACAGGACTGAAATGAGGAGTGAACTCGCTTCAAAAATGGACTTTGTCCACTAAGATAGTCTTGGCTATGAGTCTTGAGTAATAATATATGATTCTTTATGATTATGTGTGTATGCCACAAAGTTTCATGTTTTAAGTTATGATTATTGGGATTACATTTCACTACGATGATTTATCCCATGTTATAAAATTATGATCTCTTTTGCAGGGTATGATTTCCAAAATGTTATGTTCTTATAAATTTGATGTGATTGACATTTCTTTTGTTTACCCTTACTGAGCATTTGAGCTCACCCTTTTGTATGTTTTCTTTCCCCAGGTCAGGAAGAAGGTTATTAAGTAAGATATGCCAAAAAGGGACTATATATATGATGAAATAAATGGGAGACAGTGTAGATGCTTTACGAACCAGTTGTTTATGTTTCCCAGTTTCTAAAGACACTATACCTATACGGTCTTTTCATGGTTTTGTTATATATTGTAATAATTATGCTTCAATTTTGAAGTATTAACCATGTATGTAAAGTATGGGTCGTTTTACCTAAACTAGTATAAAACCCATTGGATGAGAGGATTTATATCCCTACATGTCTTATCTTAGAAATATATCACTTTTGTGACATTATCATTCCAAAATCAATTAATAATAAAATAATACTTCTGGATATTCTTAAAGTTCCCCTCTTCCTTCTTATAAAAATAAAACCACTTCTAACCCATTACTCAAACATCTTATGCCCATTGTATCTTCCAAACTTTTCTAAAATAGGCTCCAAAAATTCCTCCTTTCCTTCTAAAATTATTTCCCTTGGAAGAAGGCTATTCAAGAAATCCTCTTTGCCCAAATCAAAATAAGTTACCCGATTTGAGGTAATGTCTTCTCTCAAGTTCCTTTCCATTATTTTTCCTTCTTTGTTCCCTATTATTTTCATATTATTAGTTTATATTACACAACCCATATCTTAGATATACTATTTTGTTTTTATGAGAATTAGTTGAACTACACTAACACACAACTCTGTCCAATCGGTAGAGAACATAGAGTTTATGTGGATAGAGAACTATAGCCTCATGAAATGATAATTTTCAATATTATCCTACCACCTATTTTCGTGGCCATTATAATAGAACTGTAATTATTTATTATATATATGATATTTATTTTAACTCTATTCATATTTTATTCTCATTTATAACATACATTTATGATTTTCATGTTGTATAAATACTATAATTTCATATGAAGAAGTGAAAACTACCACTCCCTCAATGTGGAATGACACATTAATGATATACATGGAACATATAAAGGATTACATTTATCAAATTTTGTAACATATATAAAATAAATATTAAAAACGAATTAAAATCTACCAATTTATCATTTTTTTCATTATTATAAATATGAAAATGAAATGAATGTAGTGTTTATGTGTATGTACAGAATACCATCTCCATGAACAATGGATTTCATTTCTTATATCCAAATTTTATGTAAAATTATAAATTCATATATACTAGATATATATGATATATATGGTATAGATAAAATGACTGATATGAACATTAATAATTTATGAATGAAATAGAAATGTAATATGTGGTATAAAATGAATAATAAACTATAAAAAGGTTATTAAGAAAGTATAAATTAAAATTTTTTTATTTAGGAAGAACACGGAACATATGTGACAATTCAGAATCAAGTTAAGGGACATTGTCAAATTCTCCATTCATTGAGGCATGTTTTGATAATAATGCTCCTTATTTAATACAGATTATAAATAAACCCTTTAACTTTTTCATTCATTCAAAGGGTATATTTTTTCTTTGAAGCGTTTTACTAAACGACAAAAGGAAGTTTTTTGAACGTAAGCAGCGACAATAACCTCTATGACATTATAATCATTATTTGATATTTAGATTCCCTTACATGCCTTAATGTTTTTAAGAGGAAAATAAATACCATATTACAATTATTATTTTTCTATAAAATTTGGATTCACCATTTCAATATCTTGGAATGATTTCTTGTGATTACAAATGAAATGATAGTAGTGAAATGCTCATTTTTACAATATTTTATGTCTAATAATTATATAATGGTACATGGAAATTTGAAGAGTTATTACGCGATAAACCAATAATGGTTGGTTGTGTGATAAACCAAATGAAGGGTGGCTATGTGATAAACCATGGATTGGTGGTTATGTTATAACCTGTAATGCATTCAGTATGGAAGTCGGCCATATGTCTATTTCATTTAGTGATATAATTGAAGTCAACCGTATAGTTATTCAATTTCTGTATTTTTATGTCCCAAGATACAATTATATGTTATATGTTGCTTTATAAGGGAGTTTATTAATCATTAAGATTACAAAATGTTTAATAAATGAACATAAATTTATTGATGTGTTTTTATAACTTCATAATGGTGAATGTTATTAATTTATTCATGGTTTACATGTTAATTTAAAAAACTAGCCGTTTTCATTCTTCATGTATCCCTCATAGATCATTTTATAATCATCCCATGTTTTGAAATGTTTTTCAAAGGACATAAAGATGAATAGGGTCAACTATGGGATCAAGGAAATGTTATGAACTTTAAAACAAGGAACTAAACATCTCACATTTTAAAGAGTTTTTGTTTTATGAAAAAATGGATAGTGGGTAGAAGTGTATAATAGTAATATTCAAGTTGTTATGCATACGTTATGACTTAATTATCTAAATATCTAATCCTAAAAATATCCACAATGTGAATTATTACTTTAATTCAATATTATCTCATGTCTAAGGAAAAGTCCTTATAATGGAAAAGATATAAGAATTTGATTATACAACATTTCAAGTGAACATGTTTCATTAAAAAGATGATGATAATATGAGTGCAGTGAAATTTGATTAAATTTTCTTCATGAAGAAGAATTTATGTTTAGAGGGGGGGGGGGAAATTCCATCATAATGGCATCACATGTAGTGAATGTATTTTATGTCATTGATCAAAAAAATAATTTGTTGATTATCCTGCTTGTGACTAAAAATAATGTCGGGTCAGATGATAATATAAATTCGGATGACCATTTTATTGGTAGATCACAATCAGTTCATGTCAGTCCCAATATATACAATGTCTTGTATGTTAGATGACACTACAAAGAGGGGATTTGGGTTCTGTATATCGAGACCAAATCCCTAAAACTTATAAAAAATGAAATAGAGTTCAATGAGAAGGTAATTTTTTTAATATATAATTTTTTTGCACCAAAATTATATGGTATCTGCTATTTTAACATAATATAAATTAAATGGTTGGAAACTCATGAAGACAATGTCTTCGGCACATTATGATGTTACCAATCCATTAGAACAACAAATAATAGTAAAGGGAACCCTATGGGAAGATTTAATGTTAATGTTACAATATAATTTTCATCTATTGATGAAAAAACATATATGGTAATTTTGATTTAATTTTCAGTATTCTTTGTAATGATCATTTATTTTACAATATTTTTAACAATATTTAACACATTTTTAGGAATTTCAATGATGTGGTCTCCACTCAATGACGAATATAATCCGGATATTTTTAATGTAAATTCATTATCTAAAGAACTATTATATTATATTATATTTATGTTTTATTTATTTATTATTAGTATTAATCACATAATAGTTGTTTTCATTTTTATGGGGATTCTTTTGTTCATGTTTGGGTGATATATCTATCAAACAATACATTCTACAAAAAATATTCCACAAAATTCATCTCCCCTATCAAAATTCACCCCTAGAGTGTTTGAATGTTTCACTATCCTTTATGTTCCCCCACTGCTAAATAACAGAGGTAATGTTGATGTTTTCTTAGTAAAATAAATTTTTATAGATTTAAGGTATTATATAATATTTATGTTTTATTTATTTCTTTTTTTATTACTCATACAATAATTGGTTTCTTATACAATAGGATTCTTTTGTTTAATTTTTGGTGGTTTGTTTGAAGCAACTCATGATCATAAGAGATTGGACTTCGATCCGCAAACATAGATAATTATGTGAAGGAATTTTGTCAAAATTGTATACAATAATCATGAAAATGTGAATCCCTTTGACTTATTTAATTAAATTTTTTTCATTTTAACTAATATTTGTAATCTAATTTCACTATCATTTTCATTTGTTACTCATTTATTTTTTTTCATAGATCTATTGGAAAATACTATTGAATTGATAATATTAGAAGAGAAAATATTTTCATTAAAATCCAAAAGATTAGAGTAGGCTTATGTGGTCATTATGGTGAATTGTCATGATATAATGGGAACATCAGCATCCAATAATATTCTAGAATTCAATAATGAGAATAGTTTTACATCTTAGAACATTGATTCAATATATTGTTTTGGATGTTCTATAAATAAGGGAATTGTAAATCATTCTAAAATGGGTAGTTTTCTTTTTTAGGCTTTATAATGTGTAGGAATCATCCACACCATAATCTGACAAATAATGTGATCAGTATTGCTCCAAGTACCTCTTTTTAAAAGAAATTTACATTAATTTTAGAATAAAAATTGAATATTCAAAACATGGAAAAAATATTTATATATTTTACATACTGTAGTAAAATGATCTATATTTCTTTTTTGAAATATTGGAATTAAATTCACCTCAATCCGATACATGATGGGCCAAGTATGACTCAAAGTCCCAATTATCATTTTAAAATAGACATATTAGTTAAAAAAGATTAAATCACTGAAAACTGATCAATCATACTTTTATTTTTGTGATTATTTTGGAAAATGATTTATAATTATTTTGTGACAATTAGGAAAAAGTCTCATATGAAACCAATACATGATGTAATTGGTATGAGTCAAATTGTGTGTTTCTTGTTTAAAATAACTTTTTTGTAAAAAAGAAATAGGAAGTAATCAAAACCTAGAAAATTAATTAGAATTGTCTTGATACTTTAATAAAAAGATCCAAATTTCATTTGACAGACGATTGAATTATATTCACCTCAATACGATGCATGGTGTGACCCATATGATGCCAAGTGAATCTTTTTATTAAAATTTGACATCAATTTCAGAAAAATGGAAAACATGCCTACTAAAAACATAGAAAACACATTCATATTGTTTTGATATTTTATGAATATTATAATTAAATCATTTTAAATGATGAAATTAGTGGTAACTTAATCTGTTACATGATATTCCCAATATGACTCAAAGTGGTGGTTATCAGTTTAAAATCTACATTTTTTTTCTAAAAGTGACGCTCACTGAAAAATGATCAAATGAGACTTTATTTTATTGATAATTTATGAAAATTATTAATAACACATTATTAATATATAGGAATCAATTTCAAATAAAACCAAGTAAAAAATTTTATTGATAAGAGTAAATGTGTATGTTACCAGTTTAAAATTACATTTTAGAAATAAAGAATAGTGATGTAATCAAATCCATTTAAGACTTTCTTTTTGTTTCTATAATTTATAAAAATAATTTTTTATTCATTTTAGATGTGTATAAATAATATTCATCATAATATGTTGCATGGTGTGACTGGTATGACTCAATGTGCATCTTTTTATTTAAAAGTGACATCAAATAGTCGTAAAATGGATAATAGATCTACTCAAAACTGAAGAAAACATATTTAGATAATTTTTATTCATTAAAAACAATCCATATTTAATTATTAACGTATATTAATAATCCTCACCTGAATATAATACACGATGTTAATATAATAACTCAAAGTGTCTCTTATTAGTTTAAAATCAACATTTTAGATAAAAAAGTTTCACTCACATAAAACCAATTAACCCAATAATAGTTTCATAAAATATATTGAAAACAATTCAAAAATAATTTTTGAAGAGTAATAATCGGTCTCAAATAAAAATGATACACGATATGGTCGGTATGATTCATATTTCATGTTTCCTGTTTAAATTTAAATTTTAGTAAAAAAGGCAAGTGAAACAGTAAATCAAACAAAACACATTCATAATGTTTTGATACATACGAAAAAACAACCATAAGTCATTTTAGATGTTTAGGAATTATCCTCAGCTCAATCCATATCCCGATGTGACTGGTATGTTTCATAGACTATCATTCTATATAAACGTGAAATTTATTTTAGTAAAATGGAAAATTGAACTACTCAATACGATAAAAATTGATTTGGAATGTTTTTATACATTATTAAAACGATACATAAGTTATGATTGGTGTGTAGGAAATATAATCACCCCAATCTATTACACAATGTGCCCAATATGATCTAATGTGCCCATTATCAGTTTAAAATTTAAATTTCCTCAAAAAGTGTAACTCTCTAAAAAAAGATCAAACATGCTCAGATTTTCTTGAACATTTTGGAAAAAAGATTCATATTTAATTTTTTATGTGTAGGAATCAGACTCACATGAAACGAATACACGATGTGATTTATATGATTAAAAGTGCATGTTTCTAGTCTAAAATGACATTTTATTAAAAAAAGAGAAGCGACTTACTCAAAACTAATCAGACGCAAACATATTATTTACATACATTTTTAAAATGATCCTTAAATTATTTTTAGATGTTTTGAAATCATTCTCACCTAAATTTGATGCATTTTGTGACTGGTATAACTCAATGTACATCATTTTATTTAAAATAGACATCAATTTTAATAAAATGGGAAACTGGCCTACTCGAAACCAAGAAAACACATTCGGAATGTATTAATACATAAAAATTGATCCATATATTGTTTTTGAGATGTATGAATCATCCCCACCTATATATGATACATTATGTTCTCGTTATAACAGTAGTTTTCTATTATTACTTTAAAATCGGCATCTTTGTTCAAAAAGTGACACTTACGCGACCACTAGGCAACCCCCTTGGGGAATTTTCATATAATGATTTAATTAATTTTCATAGGGATATTTCACGAATTTTATAAAGAAGTGGTGAGATTTGTAATAATCAACCACAAATCACACTGATACACAATGTTCCTTGAATGACTAAATATTTAGTTAAAAAAATTAACACTTTCTGTTAATTTTTTTATGTTATTAAAAAAATAAGAATTTATTTATTATATAGGTGTGTTATTTTTCTCAAGAAGGGTTGGTTTGTTCAAAAATAGAATTATATAGGGTTATGATCAAAATAAAAAGGAACATTATTATTTTTAAATGTATTTGATAATTTTATACTTATGAAATTGTAAAAATCAATGTTTGAAATGGATATAATATAAAGTATTTTTCTTATATTTGTATTGTAAATTTTATGTTATATAGGTACATTAGATTGATAATACCTTGTAGTGTTTTATGGGCCAATTTGTTTTGTTACAACACATTTCACCAGTGCTGCAATGTTCTATTACATCACACTACAATATTCCACATTATCAGCACATTTTAAAGTGCTGATAAATTGATCCTTTATTATTGAATTTGAAATCATTGATAAGTTAATCATTTATCAATGATTTTGATGTTGCTGATAAATGTATCCTTTATCAAATTATTGTGAAAAATTAATGAATGTATCCTTTATTGGTGTTATATAAAATCACATATAATGTGGTCCTTTATCAGTGGTTTTTTAGGTATCGTAATTCACATGGGATTTTGTTCTTACTCTTATAGTCAATGCTTCTCTAGAACTGATAAATCTCATTTTTAGTGCTTCTAAAACCAATTTTGTGATATTGAAATATCATCATGTTTTATTATTACTCGTTTATAGAGGATCAAATTATTTTTATTATTTTTTATCTTATACCATTTATTAGAATATGTTTTTTAATATAAGTACCTCATCATCCTAATTTCTATTATTTTTTTACAAGTCATTATTTACTTATTCATTCTCTATTAAAAAGATAACGACTTTATGAATATCATCATCATATCTAAATATTTTCTTCAATACACTTAATCAATTGGAATTTTGTTTTCCGTTTTTCTTTCTCTCACACACATATACTTATTAGTCTTCCTCATTTTAAAATCACGCTCTTAATTGATAAAATTGGGTTATTTTCTATGATCATCAATCTGTAACTACTCATAAGTCATTATTAGACATTATCTAATATCCTTTTCATTCTGAAAATATTTTTCAATTGATTTTCTAAAAATATGTACACCGATTATCGTCAATCATGTGTATAATATCATATACTAAATATTTTGTGGTAACACTCCTTTGAAACCTGTAAAATATTTCTGAAAATAAAACCTTAAATTATAATCTTAAAAATTCATATCAAAACAAATTATTTGATATCCAAAAATTATAAAAATAATATCTTCCATTACCATTTATTTCTCCTCCTAAATTTTTATTAGTCACTTTTGAATATCTAAGAACATCATGATATTTATGACTTCAGGATTGAATAAGAATCATGTAATTCAAATTTCCATAATTCTTGAATTTTGAAAAATGATAATGTAACATCATGAATAATAGAAAAACTCCCTTTCTAGGATTTAGTGTATAATTTTTAGTTCATGTTCATATGAGTCATATTTGGCTGTTTTGCGGAACCTAGCCTTGGTGCATCCAGTAAAGAAAATTTACATCATAAATTTCAACATTATAGAATAATTCTTTTATTAGCCACAAGATATAAAATTTGTATATAGTTTAATATAAATTTAGTCCATAAAACCCATTTAAATCATTAATGTGTCACTCATGATACATTAACCTGAGGTGAAATTATTTTAAAAGTATGTGAATTCATGGGAGATTCACTCTGTAAACAAGGATTTATGATGTGAATAAACCATGCAAAGTGGGTATTATTTTTTCCTCATCTGACATCAAATTCACCCCTTATGAATCTATCTCTCTCGAATCATATCATCCTTCTTTGTGTTTATGGGTGGTTTATTCACTATTTATTTCCTTCTTTGGTGTATATGATCTCCACTATGTTTGGATGACACCATTCAGGTAAGTATGACCATTCTACTTTTTTTTACTTTGTAGTGTAAATAGAGTTGGGATGTGTTTATTAAATATGATGCACATAAGATGATGATTATTAGATCTTATTTATATCTATTATTGAATTATATTATTTGGGGTCATCCCTTATGTTGGTTTTGGTGGAACATGTTAGTTACATGATGTATGTTTTTATCTATCCTCTCCACTTGATGATTTTATTTTGGAATCCATTCTGAGATGTGGGAATCAATAATAAGGACTCTATTTATTTATTTATGTTCCTACTAGTGTGTGGATACTATTTAATTATGTGAGGAACCTAAATTTGAGATGTTTGGTTCCATCTCAATCCTTTATTGTATAAACCATAATTTATCATGAATTATAATTTTTTTATAAATATATTAGAATGATTGGTCGGTTTGTGTGTGTAAATGGGTTTTTTTAAAAAATGTCAGTTCCCATTGTTATAATAAATGAATTATGACTTTTGAATAATTGATAAATAGGTTTTTAAATGGGATATAAACCATGTTTTTGATGTAAATTTTTTTCCAAATTTTATTTTAGAATTTGTAATCCATTTGAAAATATATAATAAACATAACACATTGGATACATGGGTACTCAGTTTGAAGGTTTGGTATTTTTTCATGTACATTTGTATTGTAAATGATTTAAATTTATAGGGTGTTATTTTTTTCCTATATCAAGATGAATTTGGATTTATAACTCATTTTACATTTTAGAAGGAATCGCCTTTTGGGGTGTTCCTCACTTCCCTAAAACTTGATGCATGATTTCTAGTGAGTTGTAGATGACACTAGTCATATTGATGATTCAGTGACTTAGCTAGCCTAATCTTGAGTTATTCCTGGATTGTTACCATTATTATTGGACTTTATATTTCTTTTTCATTTACATACCTATTTTATATAAATGTTACTGGATAATGGAAATTATTCTTTGAAATTATTTTACCTACATTATTTTGGAAAGTAATATATTGGGGAATAGTTTATCATGATTTTTATATAAACCTTTTTACTTATTATAATGACCTATTTTGTTTTAAATTTATAATATTTGTATTTTTTATTGAGTCATATTATGGAACACTGGGGTGGGATCATACTGAGCCAATTTAACTCATACCCTGCACACCTCTTCATTGATGTGATGGCATTATGTAATCTATTGATGTGGGAAAAGGCGGTGAATCATAGTAAGGTGGAATGTTTCATGTCCAATGGTAATGTTTACATGGTGGTGACATGGTTAGACATTTTTTGAATATCAAACGGAGTATGAGTTTCATATGTTTATTTTCTCACTTGGTTTTTGGTGTGTATATTGGAGTTTTGTTTAGCTATTTTTGAGTTATATCACAACCATGGTCACTTCATTGATTATGGGATATATTTATTTTAGTCTTATTATATAATTTCATTCTAATAAATGTATATGTATATATATATATATATTCTATGTATCTTGTTTTAGGTAAGGTGAAATAATTCCATCTAATTGTTGTTTGTCACTCGGGTGTTAGCCTCCAGCTAGTGGGGATTGAGAAATCCCTTCAAGCCAATAAAATATTGGTTTGGGTACTATTATTCATAGGTTCTTCCATGTACGTTCATAAAAAATTTCCATCATTTCATTGTTATTCTGAGTTTTGAGACATTGTTAAAAAGGATATACAATTTTTAGGACCTGATGTGTATGTTGGGGTGAGTAACTGGCCAACTCTTGTCTTGGGTAGCCTCAAGTAGCCATGGTATTTTTGGATGTGTTACTCATGTGTTATGTAATGGTCTTCATATCATCATACTCTTATTGTTTCCTAGTTTACATTGACATTTTACATTGACCTAAACATTTTCTTCTATTTATTGTGTAATAAAACATGCCTCTGAGACATCTTTTTGGTGTCCCACTATAGTGTGAAACAGATTCTCATCAAGGGAACCATCCATTGGATCAGAATCTTAAATAGGATATCATTTCTGTAATTTGATGCATGGATAAAAACACACCATGGTTTTAAAAACCAATTGTTGAGGCATAACTAATAGATAGAGGAGACAAAGGTCAAGCTCAAGATTTCATATTTGAGAATCCCTTTTCCTTTCATGGTATGAATGATACCGAATTAGAGGGTTAAATTATGGAAAAGATCAACTAGCTCTTCAAATTATTTGATAAACTTATGAATATTAAGGTGATATTTACAATATTTATACTTAATGTTCCCAGCAAGTGGTGTTGGGATTCCAGGATATTGGCAGATCAACACGTGAACTAAGATAAGATGAATTTCATGAAACATTATTATTAGATCAACCACGAGTCTCTATCAATGGCCAGGTATCTAGAGTTTTTCTACATATTGTAGTGAGAGAATTCAGTGTGGCAGTACACCACTCATTTTGCAGTCTTTATTTTTTTTCTCAATATGTATTGATGAATTAGTAACTAAGATCTCATAAATAACTTCATGAGTTGTGATCAAATATATAATCACAAATTTATATCATAAATATTAACAAATATGATGACATGGTAGATAGATAAATGAAAGTATAGATGAATTTGGAGGGAGTTATAGTCTCTTATGGTTATTACCTTCCTCTCATCGGCAGTTTCAATGGTTTACATCGGAAAAAACTTATGTGGTGTGGTAACCACATGGTTGGTTGAGTTGGTTCTTAATTGTGGGATCCTCAGCACCATCAATAATAGCTAGTAGTGTACCCATAACTTTTTGTGTGTGTGTCAAATAAGGTTATTCTAGGATTTTTTATCCTGAACCCATGATGATATATGGTGCATGTGGCCTTCAAAGCCATCAATAGAGTTTATTACATATAATATATTTATTTTATAATGGTCATTTATCAAAATATACGAGGTTCACTATTGTGCAATCATATTTTTTACTGTTTATATGGATTCAACCATGGGAATCATGAGTGAATCACGTTCAAACAAAGGATGGATTTCTATTGGAGGATACCATTGGCCTTGATATAGTATGATGTACCAATATTGATGCATATTCTATAGAAACATCTTTATTTGATATTTGTGTCTTTCATTCTTATATATCTTACTAGTTTATTGATTTTCTAAATACTCCCACAAATATCATGACCTTTGTTATAAAGCTAGATATTACTCTGGGAAAGAGAAAATAGTAGGAGTTTTGATATCAATCCTATACTCTATCAATAGTTAACATGAATTTGGTATGGGATTTCCTTGTTCACAATATAGATTTATTTGGTGTTATTATTAGAATGTATTAGTGAGTTTCCCATTTTTCTGGGATTCATTGTTGTCATCATTTTTTTCATCATTCATCACAAACTGGAGAACTATGGTGTTCTAGGGATAGTGGTATATGAGATATTTTCTATCATATCCTTCCAACCTAGAGGTGATGAGTATGTTTTATGACGTTACAGTTGATCCCAATGATGTTCCTTCGGAGGATAATCTCCCCATTTTAGTTAATTCCATGATTTATTACTAGATGAATTATATAGACTTCCACCATAGAGGGAGGTATAGTTTTCATTTGATCTGGTGTTGGGAATGTAACCAATTTTTATACCCTCTTATCATAAGCAACTTGAAGACTTTAAGGAGATCAATATTCTATTAGAAAAATTGGTAATGTAAGGTTATTTTTTCCCTAATATTTCACCATGGGATACCCATGTGATTTTTAGAAGAGGGTACATGGTTCACTTCATTTATCTATAGGCAATCTGAAGTTGAACTAGTAATAGTTATGAATAATTACCCCTTATATAATGTAGGTGACTTTTTCAATCAGTTATATGAGTGAAGTGGTTTTTTAAAATTTAGCTTCATTTGGGATATCATCAAATCCTTATTTTGGAGTCTAATCAGATGAAAAAAATTTTAAGGGAAGGTTTGTATATTATGAAAATCTATTGATTTCATTCGGTCTGAATATTTATCCTACAGTTTTTATGGCCTTGAAGAAATGGATATTTCAGTATTATATCGACACCATTTTTCTTAATTTTTTGGATGATATTCTGTTTTATTCAATATCATAGAGTGAGCATGAGTACCATTTCAATCAAACAATAGATATATTGAGGAGTGAAAAAATCCATGTAAATCATTAAAAATGTATCTTTTGGATCCAATAAATGATGTTCTTGGGGCATTTAATCTCTAAGTGTGAACTTTTTGTTCATCCTAAAATGTTGATGTCCTTTTTTTGTAATTAAACATAGTAGAACTTCAATATATAACGTTTAATATATATAGACGGATAATATCAATGGTTAATTGAGGATTTCCCAAATTTGGAACAACCTTTGAATCCCCCCCAATAAAAGGGGCGAATTTCAAGTGGAATTCTTAGTGTTAGACTCATTTATGAGTTGAAATGGATTATAGAATCAACCTTGATATTCATCTTAACTGATCCTAGTAAAGGTTATGTGGTATTTTATGATTCAAATAGTGAAATTATATGTTGTGTACTTATGTAACATGATGATTTTGTGGACATTGGATATCTTCAGCTATGTAAACATATAAAAATATTACCCACTCATGATTTAGAACATTCCAAATTAATTCATAAAGGTAAATGTTGGAGACACTATATTATTGGAGATTAATTATTTGTATTTTTTTATCATAATAGTATAATAAATATATTTATCATAAGGAAATGAATCAAAAATATTTATGGTGTTT
The DNA here is from genome assembly GCA_963277665.1 of Viscum album. NCBI lineage: Eukaryota > Viridiplantae > Streptophyta > Magnoliopsida > Santalales > Viscaceae > Viscum > Viscum album. Next base: position 410,292,557 of record OY728133.1, read on the forward strand.
GGAATGCCTCTAGACTGTTCAATTTGACATCACTTACACCCTAGGGAAGGGGAATGTCTGCACAGTTTCTCTTAGTCAGAATGTTCCACTGTAGGCTATTTTGGAATCAATATAGGAGTAGAGGATATTAATAATTTTCACTCAGTTTCATATATATATATGTTGGACGATGGCTGAATTATGGTTTTGACCAGAATGAAGTTATAAGCATCCCTCCTTGAGTCGATTATATAGGTTCAGTAGTAGGATGATGAGTGTAGTGGAACCATGTAATGCTTAAATAGTGGAGAAAATTTTTCTCATTGGTCTACCAATAATATTGGTATTATCTTATTTAGTTATTTGTTTTTCATTATATAACTTGTGAGGAATTTAGTCTTAAATGATTTTTTTTCAGTTATTTTTGGGATATTGATCCTAGAAAAACATAGATGTATTATAACATGAGATAAAATTTATGGTGTATATATATTATGAATGACATCGATGAATATGTGACCTATAGTTTCACTTTTTGTAGATAATGGTATAGGACATGATACTTTTTGCCCTTCTCTAGCCTCTTTCAATTATAATTTTTAAATTTGATGTTGTGTCCATGGACATTGTTATTGTATTTCCATAGTGTCCCCAATAAATGAACACTATATATGTTGAATTTGTTAACTTGAAAAAATATAATCATTTCTTTCCAATCATGAAAACTAATAAATTTAAATATATTGTTGTGTTTTATGTTTAATATATTGTTAGGTCACATGAGATTCCTTATTTTAATATATCTGATATGGATTCTAGGATTACTTTTATATTCATGAAGAGTCTCCAAGAGGTGAGGGGGAATAAAATCAAGTTGTATAAATCATCTCTTCCATAGATGGATAGTTAAGAAGATCATGATATTTAGATCCTATAAGATATAAACAATGCCAACATCATATATTTTCATGTGTAATTATACAACCATATATGAATTTTTATGATTACATATAGTGATTTATTTGTCAATAATCAGAATGGATTTCTTTCAGGATTTGAATGGTTTCCCATACTGGTCAACTATTATTGGAAAATGTTTGATGTGGCCTTTGTCATGGGATTGAGTCTCATTTAGGAGATGTAAGTGAGGATTAAAGAAATAAACAAACAGTTGTTTAAATTTCATAGCTGGAAGAAATCATTTGTATTGAAAAAACTATTTTCTTTATAGTTTTTTATTAGTTACTGAGTTTTCATTAATGTTTCTTCTTATTTAGGACATTATCAACTTTAGAAACATGTAAAACTAGATCTGAGATTTTTTGGACAATTTTTTATTACAATGTGTTTTGGGAAGGTTTCTTTTCAGTTCGTATTAATATCTCAGTTGATAGGTATCCATAATGTTTACCACTTATCTCAATATAGGAAGTACCATCACAATCACTCTATTGTTCTTAATTTGGAAGATATTGAGTTGGATATAGACATTTTTATGCAGATATTGGTGGGGATAATTGATACATAGTTATATATCTTTTGTGAGGAGTACATTTTTCTATTTAGGGTATTATAAAGACAAATATCATATTCTTATGAGACATGGGAGTGCATATCATTGGGTATGGAGTTTTGGAATCACATATTTCTATATAATTCTTCCTCCTATGCGACTTCCCAAGGATGGAAAGTCCAATGGTGGGGAGAACGTAACATCCCTGATAAAAGATACACTCTCCATCGGGATTTTATGGTCTTTCATTCATGTTTTTGGGCTGTAGAGGATTATGTAAGAGTTTCTTTACAACTTGTGTAGGGTGAAACCTATAAAGAACATTTATATTGTTAATTTACACTTCCTGCCATAAATATATTTCAAGTAAAATGATGTAAAAATATTTTTATTTTATAAAATTAGTTCTAGATATAAAGCAACATTGACATCATAAATGTGTCTCTCTATATAAACTAACCCAAAGTGTCAGGTTTTGTGGTTTATGTGAATTTATGGGTTATTCCCATCATAAAACTAGGATTTACACTGTAAATACCTCATACCTAGTAGATTTCATTCACTACTCAGGTAAATACTTCTTAATTCCTAATGAAGTCATCTCTCTCAAACTCCGAGTTCAATCTATGTGTGTTTGGGTATTTTAGTCCCTCGAGATCATTTCCTCTATCTTTTCTGATATCCATTTTGGTTGGTTGTCTCCATTTTTGTATGTGTGCACTTCCTTGTTCTTCTTTAATCTTGTTTCAGTGGTGGAATTGGGGTAAATTTACATTATTTTTTATCATATGGTGATTATAATGTGATCCATTTAATACTTCTGTGATCTTGCTCTAGGGTATATCCATTTTCTAGTAGTGTTTCTTAATGTATGTTACTTGAGTTATTTATTGATCTATCCTTTCTGGTGACTATTTTTTATGGATTCAATTTTGATACATTTGAATCAATTCTAGGGCCGTTATTTGTTGTTATGTGTTCCTCCAACTATATGTATCCTATTATGGGTTTTGTGCATCCCATTTATGTGGTGTTTGGTTATATCTCTAGCCTATATTGGATTATTGACATTTTCTATTGGATTGTAAATTGTTTTAACCATAAATTGGCATGATTAAATGATTTGTGTTTGTCAATTTGTTTTTGAGAAAATATGCTTTCTCCCCATGATTTGTTAATTTCATTATGATTTTAATATAATCGATTAATTCATTGTGAAATGGGTTTTCAAATAATGTTTTCATTGTAAAATGGTGTTCAAAATTTTATTCCTGAATGTGTAATCCTGATGAAATTATTTTATAAATGAAACATGTGGTAACATTAGGTACTTATGTGGAATGTGTGGTATTGGGCCTTATAATTTAAATGATATTTTAGTTCAATTTTTGGGGTTGTCTCCAATTCCAATATGGTAATGAAATTGTTTCTAGAACATGATTGAAATCATATGATGGGTTTACTTTATGGGGTGTTCATAATTTCTCTTCACCTATATGAATGGGTGATAGGGACATGCAGTGTTCTCTATTCATATTGATGTATGAGTGTCCTAACATACCAGAACAGGAGTTATCAATGTAATATTTTTTAATGTGATATAAATTTTTACTAATTTGTATTTGTTACACCTATTTTGATAAATTTATATGGATTATGGAAAGTATTATTTTGAACCGTATTACAAGACTAGTTTCAAAACTGTGGGGAAAGAAGAACTATTTACCAAAACTTTGATATAAACCCATTATATAACATATCATAGAATATTTTATTGAAACATGGAAATAATTAAATTTGGTATACATACATGATATGGGAAAACATGGTAGGATCTAACAGATCCAATTTAGCTGACACTTGGAACAACCCTTTGGTGTTGTGTAGAACTAGTATTATCTTTTGATGTAGGAAAAGGGAAGTGTCATAGTGAAGAAAAGATGTTTATATCAGCTGGGTATGGTTAGATGGGGGTTAGATGGTATAAATAATCCAAATATCCTATGAACTAGGGTTTCTTGTTTTAGTTTTCCCTTATTATTGTAGGATATCAACCATTGAGTTATTTAGGTTTTCTGAGTTATATAAACACATTTGATTCTTATTTGGTTATGGAATATAATTATTTTAGTCTATATTCATTGTTCATTTCCATTATATATATATATATATATATTCCATGTATATTCTTTTATTATGCGAGAAATAATTCCCACTATTTTTTTGATGTATGGCTGCTAATTGTCAGACCATGGGTTTTGAAAACACCCTTCATATCAATAGAGGATTTCTCTGCGTAAAAGTTATAGAGTGTTCCTCGAATGAGTTTGTGAAATTTAATCTTTATTTGATAAGTGAATTATAATATTTATCACTTTAGTGATAAAACATATATTACATATCTATGAGAATATTTAATGTATACTCATGAGGATCTTAATTATTCTCAATAGAATATTACACATGTCATTGCATATTTTTTGTGTCATCTAGGTCATCTTATGTACCACAATACCTAAAATACAATGAAATATTTCATTCTGTAACAACATATATACCACATTTGAAATATTACATATCGTCTAGATTATATTAATCATCACCCTATAAATATTATTTATACTCAAGTGAATCATATATATCACATTTCATCTCGAACATTACAAAAGTTTACACTATATTATCATTTTTACCACCTAGGAAATATTTATTATTGACTTGTAAATATCATTTATGACCTATATATAATAATTATATTAATTAGTACTTTTAATTTTTATTTTGGAATGAATTCATTCATATATCATTATATACACTATAATATATTGTGTATCAACAAGAAACCCATATATATAATCTAATGAATGTAATGTATCATAGTTCTTCACCCAGATTTCATTATGTATTATCAGGATAAAATTATGTATCACTAGTGATCTCCAATACATTTGAAATTTTTTTTTTCAAATAAAAATAAGTAATATTCAATTTTTTACATTTCAACTGCATCTCAAAATTACAAACCCTCATAAATTTACCTTGAAAACAATTCAAATAATCTCTGGGAATCTCTAACCCCTCCAATTCATATAAAGGTATTAACATTCATTAGGAATATTCTGAACCTTCAAAAATACCTTAAACAAAATTTCTAAATCAATTTTCATCATATAATGAATCTTCATGATTATTTCAATGTATATTTTCTACCTTATTAATGAAAAAAATTAAACATAATTTTTTATCCTCAATTAATAGAGATTTATTAATTACTAGTAAATTTATAACCATCCACAATTTTGTAGAATCTAAACATTTTAAAATTTAACCATAATTCAAATAAAATTTTCAGAATATGAACTCTCATAAGATATATAGATGGGTACTCTGTTAAACACTCGTAAATATTTATTCAATTTCATTATCATCAGACTTCTAAACCACTAAATCTATTGCATAAAAATATCTAATCTTCTATTAATATATTTAATTGATTATAATTAATTATATATGAAAAATACTATGATATTAAGGATACCTCCTTAAATCTTTATATTAATAAATACTAAGTAGCATCTCATATTTTTTATTTAAACTCCTTTAAAATCTTCTGGGTAATATTCATCAATATATTAAGTGTCAAATAGAATATAAAATTATCAGAATAAATCTAAAATATAACTCATAAAACTAATTTTGAATTTAATGGCCTCTTAATATCTATATATATTATTGAAAATAAATAAATATCTCAAAAAACCTTTATTATTTTAATATCCAACATTGGACTTTTCATCAACCACCGTTTCATTTTCCAATACAGCTAATTTCAATATTCTCCAAGTATCAATTTTCCATCTTATTTACAATAGTTTAAATGATTCATGAATATAGAATAATTCATTCTCAATTAATGATCCTATTATATAACTCTTCATAATAACACACCTAGATCTATCTAAAAAACAGACACTTAATGTATTGGATTTAATGCCATGTAAAGAGACTAAACTATAACCATCCAAAATTACAATACCCATAACCAAAATTCAATCACATATATTCATGAAAAAATTTGTATTGGAGTTTTATAGAATTACGACAACCCATTAGTTAACAAAAACCATTTAATTTTATTCTAATTAATACTTTTCCCATTAAACAACTATTTTATTTCTGTATAATAGGTTTCTAACATCTCTCATAGTTTCATTCTAACTTAGTAACATTTTATGAATATTACACATAAAACCATTATTTATAACCTGGTAAAAATGAAACATAAATAAAATGTGATATCAAATTCTCAATATGGTAAAGAATACAAAATTTTAATCCATGAGTATAATTGTGCATAATATGTGTATAAGGTTATGAAAATATAATCAAGATAGACAATAATAGAATATTAAAAAACTTCCATCAATAAGAAAAAAATTTAAAATATATGTTTCATAAAATTGATTATGCATAACATAAGAAATATTTCATGTGAATCCACATTCGTGAGCCACGAAAGTATATCATAGGGATAAGTGTGTGGTATAAAAGCATGTAATAAACATAAGAATAATAAATCATAAAATATTAGAATAGGAATAAAAACATCATTCTCTTAAAATAGTGTAGTATTAATCACTTTCAAGTTCACATATCTTGATTAATAGAGTCCCATAATAGATTGGGTTCACTCTAAATACCTTAAATGTCCTCTCATGATATATAATCCATTACCCAATGAATTGGAGGCCTGTATAATTCATCGAACACCCTCTACATAATGGATATAGTAACCTATGGGTTTGGGTTCACATAGCATTTCTTTTAATATTATGGAATGATATATTTGGTTTTACCCAATTCATTGGAGGGATATATAATTCAGTTCCAATGCATTGAAAAACTATTACCATATATATGTGTGTTATAAGTTAATAATAGCATATTTTATTTCATTATGTGTGAATTAACCACTGTTGAAGAAAAATATTTCATAAAAACATCATTAGAACATTATTACCATATGTAATCATGAAAAAAAGTGGGAAGTATGATTATAATATATCCCCAGTTAATCATTAGTCTCCTTAATGGATATTGGAATAGTTGAATAATAAATTTTTATGAAAATTGAAAATATGTTTTAAAAAACAATAGAAAACATTAATTTTATTTTTCTAATAATTAAAAACTAAATATTAAATAAAAATAGATATCATATTTTTTATAAAAATATATTCAAACCATTGAAAGATTTTTTTAAATGAAGAACCAACGTGATGATAAGAATGTTTCCCATTTGGAATATGATAAAAAATTATTCTTTTTCATACTTCTACTAAAAGTATAATATATTTTTTACAAAAACATTTTATGATTTAACGTTTATAACATTGGATAGAATGTAAAATATATCTAAAATTACATTAATTTTTTATTTGAGTATAGAAAATAACAATTTCAAAAATATTAAAGAAAATAAAAATGTATGTAAATTATTTCTAACAAAAAATGATAAATAAGTTCGGTTTTTATTAAAATCAATAAATTTTATTAATACCAAATAATGGTAAAATAGAAATAATATATGATATTTGATAAATATCCAAGGAAGAATGAAATAGCTAGGGTATAAGAAATAATGATCATACAATTTCCAACAATATAAATTGAACCAAAAACAATCTTGATGAAATGTGAGACTGTAACATAAATCCCCACTGTTTTTTAAGATATGATTCAAAACTAGTATGAATGAGAAAATTTAAAAGAAAAAATTTATATAAAATGAATAAATATAAAATCGTGATACAATACTTCAATGTGGCAGAATATACACCATATAAAAAAATATGTTCATAATAAAAAACAAAAACCAAAGAAGATAATTTGATATGAAACCTCTACTTCATGTCATGAAATTCATTTTATGTTTTCTAATATCATATATAATAAATTTTGAATAATTATAAATCTATAAGGTAACTTTATTAAAACTTATCTTACTATATATCATTACATTATAATTTTCAATCAAATTGTTTTTAACAATTCTTCATTTTAATCAAAATTTGGTTTAAAAAGTCAATTTTCCCCTAAATGATTCAGTTTAAAGATCTAGAAACTATACATTGTTAATTATTTTATCATATAAAAATAATAATAATTTCACAAATATATTATTTATTAATTATATACGCTTTTATAACTATTCAAATAAGATAATCATGAAAAAATGATAACATCAGGTCATGGAGGTAGTACTCAATAAATAAGTATGGTTTATTTTTTCATTTTTCAAAAGATGGTAGTAAAGTACTGGGAATAACTATATTTATTTCAAAGAAAATAATTATTTTTAAAACTATTCGGTATAGATAGTGATTAAAAATTAATTATATCACTTCATTGAGGGTGTATTCTGTACATACACATGAGTCATGATTTTATATTCTATTAGATAGAATAGATAAACAGACAATTTTAGCCACATACATAAAAAAATTATCATTTTAATAATATTTATTTCATTATGTTAAAGTAGTTATAGAATAATTACAAGAGGTGTAAGAGGAAATAAAATATAAAAATCCCATAAATAGCATATACATCTTCCACGGATAATATCTTATGAATAACACCTTAGGGATTCTTGGAAGGGTCCTCTAAGAAGGGCAGATGTTCTAGATAATATCAACTAGTGTTTAGAGGGTAATTTTTTAGATATTTATTTAGATGATGTTCAATTTTTTTTGGATAAGTGAGAAGAGGATTATCCCCTCTATATGTTAGGATAGTGTCTGCCTTGAAAAGACCCTTAACATTAAAATGTTATTGTTATTTTCATTGGTAATTTTAACCAAATTGACTATTTTTAAAAGATAAAATAATTTTCTGTACAATTTTCCTCAAATGGCTGTATTTAGTTTTTGTTCAAATAGAATAACTATCTATTAGTTTAACCCCATGAATGACCCTTTGAACCCTTACCGTGGAAACATGATTTTTACCCAGGTAACTATTATTTTAGATATGAAATAAATTTAATTTTTTTGAATATTTATAATGATTATTAAAATTACGGAACACGTTTTACAATATTAAATTATTAGGCATATTCAGAATTATTTTTAATTTTTTCACAAAATGATTAAAACCTGTGGGAAAAGTTTTATCTTTTATCCTAAAAGACTTATTATTTTTATACTTCTAGTAAAACCCATTATATTCATGTAAATTTATTTTATAAACTATTTTTTCAAAATATTTCATTAAATTAATTCAATAATAGTAATTTAATTAATCTATTAATATATAATACAATTCAAACATTAAAAAATAGTTTTTAGGAAAAAATATAACTCTCTTTGACTTCAAATTACTTTAATTATTTATAACCATTAAAAAATAAATTTATGAATGATAATTCTTATATACACATTTATAATAAATAATATTCAATAGATTTTTTACTCAAAATAAGTGAAATTAACATTAAAATTAAAACGTATATCAATAAGACAATGTTTATAAACAAACAATTTCTATTTTTACATGAATTATTACATTAGTATTCTTTTTCATTTTGTTACAATTTCAAAGTTGTGGTTTATTTATTTTTTTAGTTAATAAATTAACCTTTTCAACAAAATTGTAAGAATACAGTTTTTATATTAGGTACGGATCATTTTATTTTTAGTTTATCTCCTTGGTTTTGACATAATGTGAATACCTTGTAAGGATATAAAGAAAATGATTGTGTTTTGGGATTTTTTGGAGCCTATAATCATTGAAAGTGGAAGAAATAACTAGGATACGTGGTTTTTATAGTCCCCGAATCATAGTGAAATTTTTTTATCCTACATGTGTGGGGTGTTTCATAGTGTAGAAGAGGAAACTTGATTTTCCCTAACTATGAAACATAAGATACACACTCATGTGAAAGTGATACAGATTTTAATAGAGGTGTATAAAATTTTTTTCAAAAAGTTTCCCAAAACATGCACATGAAATATTTTATTCCCCTCCATGGATATTAAGCCACACATAGATGTCACATGATCTGGAGAATTGTGCGGCCAAACTATGTGACCCATTATTAAATTGGTAAAATAACTATTTTTCCCTTACGAATTTATAATTTTAACCCCACTCTTATTTTCTACATCCAGTAGGAAAATAAACTCTCTTTAATGTTGACATCTCTTCCATAATCACACCACATAGTTTCATTTATTAATTATCCATCCAGACATATAATCAAGATTAATTTTTCTTGTTGTAATCCTCATGGTAACTTCTATAATCATAAGCCAACATTAATCATTATTTTTCTTATTGATGATTCTATTTTGATGAAAAATCATATAAAATATATTAAGGTGTTCATTAGTTCTTTAATTTTATTGTAATCATGTATGAACTAAGGGATGATATAGTATTGGTCATCTACTATAGGAATAAGGTAGGCGGTCTATGAATTTTTCCTATAATCCAAACCTTTTATAAAATGCCACCATTGTATGCACGTCAATTTCAACAATTATTTCTCTTTAAATTCACCTTACTTAATTTTGAAGTTTTCTATTTTATACTATGTCTCTAATTATATCTCTTAACGTCTATTGGAGTTTGTGATATCAATACAGACCACACAATAAGTGTATGTTCTTTATTTATGTCTTGGTGGCCCATATTGGGTATATTTCTATAACAGTTTGGGTGTGTCTAACTTGACTATTGATAAGGTAAGTTTCCATTCATAAATAATAAATATTTAAATGAATTTTACTGAAATTATACATTTATAGATATCACATTTTCTATTTAATGTATTAACTAAATTAAATATGGTTACGTGTTCATTAAACATATTTTAATTTTTAATGAAGGGTAATAGATGGACCTATTGAATAATTAAATAGAATGAGTATTACACCTCCATGATTACATTTGATATAACTAGAATAATTATATGGTTCTTACCTACTTTCGAACTTTTTCATATTATTTGGAATTGTTAGACTTGATCCATCTTTGGATTCTTGATAGAATCCATTGAGAACTCTGAGGAAGTCATTATAATTTATTAAGCTAATTTTCATGGGAGATAACAACCATTTAATATGGTATTTTATTTATTACAAGAATTCCTAAATGTTCTATAGATAATTCAATCAAAATATTTTATGTATATTAAAATTTTTAATATTTACACCTTATAATCAACTCAATGACTTTGGACACACGACCCCATAGATATACACCCCTAGGAATTGTCATGATTTACCCAATATTACAATGGATGAGATCCATGGAATTTGTTATAACAATGTAGAGTTTAATTCCATGGGAGTGACCTTTGGATTACACTCATACCCCTTATATCTAGAATTAATGAGTTGCCAATTTTGGTTGGCTTGACCATTTAGTGCTTGTATTATTAGGTTATACTTCGAATCCTCTATAATTATTACTTCTTAATATGATACTGGTGATAACTATTATACATGAAAACATTTTTACAAATTTAATCATAATTAATTAATGATCACTTGTTCAAAGGCACTACCATCAATGTATAATGAAGATATTGGTCATTTATTTCATAATTTAATTACTTTTATATATTTGTACATTGTATTATTTTACATACAAAGACTATATATTTATATAACTTGTCGGTGGAGGCATGTTGATATTTATCTCACAACTCATCAAGGACTCCATTTGTTCCTTTTAATATTATATCATTACAAGTACAGACAAGTTGATGTGTCCCACTTTGTAAACCTGACTTTATTATATTAATATGGGAGGTGGGTTGCAGATGACTATGCCAGATCTCGAGATACATAGATAGTTAGTTCTTCTTTTGATTCTTATGAATATCATGTATTGTATTGTTTATCAAATTCTATATAGTCCAAATTTCGTTTTTCAGAAACATGAAATCATTATTTTGTATATGATACATATTATAGTTTTTTTCCTATTATTGTTGTATAGTAATATTAATTTCCATTGTATTCTTCATTATTATTGTAATTAAGATATTTATTAATCTATTTCTCCACTTTTGTTCACTAAAATGTGAAGTCTTAGTCTCTCCAAGGACACACCCAAAGCTCTTACAGCTATTCAGCATCCTCTAGTTTATGGGGAGTCACACATGCAGACATGTGCATGACTAGGTTTTGTTGACCAAGATAGAACTGGGTCCAATAAGTTACATCAATTTATTGATATCAATCATCAAAAGTATTAAACATTAAATAAAATAATAATTATAAATGGTTTAATAAAGCCTAATTATAATCAATTATATTTTCTTAAATTAATATATCCCCTTGAATATTAGATTTTCATTTATTTATCAATTTCATTTTAAAAATATAATAATATTTTCTATTTTCTATGTTAATAAAAAATAATACACTTATGTTTGGTTTTTTGTTCAATAAAATATATTTAAAGTATATAAATAATTTAAAAGTAAATTTTTTATAAAATATCTGTGCATTATATTCAACCCCAGAATGAATTATTTCCACATATGTTTTATTTTATATTAATAAATTTTTGTATCATTAAATATCAAAAAATACTATATATATATTATCATGAAAAATAATTTATATGTCAATACCAAGTATCCTAGTATTTCTTAATTAAATATTTAGAAAACCATCCTTGTTTCATTATATAACTTATAATTCTACATGAGTTTCAATTATTGTAGCATGGGGGATTAGTGGTATTTTACACATAATACTCAATAGATTTATATTTATATTTCTAGATTTAAGTAATTATTCTTACATCTAGATATAGAAAATGGGAAAAAAGAATTACATGATTTCATTCCATTTCAGAATAACCATGTCACAATTCCATTTTTTAAAATATTTTTTCATTTGTTCTTAATCTCATATACTAAATGATGTAGTGATATTTTTTCATAGAACTTTTTTTGACGCCAGGAAAATGTTTGTGTTGAAAGGGTTGTCTTTTTGTGTTAATGAAAAATGAAATCAATTCACTTTTTAATAGATGAATGATTAGACTCAAAATAATAATCATTAAATTAGACTAAATATTTTTAGGAAAGTCCATCAGATTGAGAATATGTTTTATGGATGGAAAGGTTTCTCATACGAACCATGAGTTTGGAATTTATGGTTTAATCATTATAGGAATATTTTTCAATGTCTTAATATCTCTAATAAAAATATAATAATTTGTTTTTAATTTATATTTCAATGTAATTCATAATTTTTTCACAAAAATTATGATGTAATCCATATTGAAGAATGGGTGAGAAGAGGGTTAACCAATCATATGGAGTTTTAGATGGAAGAAATGAAGTGTGAGAAGGATATGAATTTACTATAATTTTCATTGAAATTCATATGACTAAATTCATATCCCCAATGTATACGAATTCATTAGGAATCCATGATATAAGATAAATTTTTTATATGGTGAAAGTTGATAAATTTATGATTTATAGTCTCACTTCATCAGTGTGAGACCACAAGATAAATATTTAATTAAGGGTTGGGAAGGTTGTTTAGAATGTGAGATGATGAATGATCTTATTTTCAGTTTGAATAATAATCGAAAATATTAAAAATATTTTGAGAAATAATATTGTGTGTATCATAATCACAAAATAAAATAAGTTACTAAAGTCTAAGATATTGTTATCCAACCATAATATGTGGTGTGCCACCGATCATTGGAGTCCGAGTTTCTTTCATTTGGAATTTTTTTAGAACAATGAAAAAGGAAAAAAAGATGATTTTTGGAATCAATGAATGAATGTCTGATACTCATCTTAATAAAGATAAAAAAATATAGTCAAATTGTTTTTATCACATGGAGTTTCTGGTTGTTTTTCATTTGGATCAACATAATGTAGGAATTTAATTTTTGTTTAACTATTGGGTCAAGACTATTGGACTAGATATGACTCCGATAAATCAGAGTAAAAAAGACGGAACAATATCAGACATAAAACCAAATGTTATGAAATAAGGTTTATATAATAAAAATAATGAATTTTTATGAAAAATTGTGTCTTAAAATAGATGACATAATGCACTTGAAATTGGGTAAGAATTCAGGAAGTTCCCTTAAAACGTGTTTAGTTAATTGGAAGTATTGAGGGAGAATCATGTAAAAACATATATTTCCCAAAAAGAGAATTATGAATAGATCATTATACATGAGTTTTAAGGAAATAAATATTATTTATAATATGTACATAAAAATAAAAGATAACTTTATTTGGGTAGAATGAAATATAGAGAAACCAGAAAGAATAAAAGAGGATTGGGTAGAATCCCTTACCTTAGGCCCGATGGTGTTCTCCACTTGATATTAATGAAAAAATTAATAAAATTAATATCATTAATTTTTAATTTAATAACATATTTTACATTTAATTGATTTATTATAGACTTTTTTAGTTTATTGATAACCATTCTGATAGGTTCTGAGTGTCAATTTCATTTTTCGGGTCCATTTGATTCATAATCCTTTTACATATATAAATGAACAGATAATAATGTAAATATAATATGGTTTTCTAGATTGTGAGTTATATTTTATTATTTATAATACATAAGGATACATGTTTTTTAATTTCATTTGGTTACTTGCAGTGAAGATGAATCATTATTTACAACTTTAGTGATAGCCTTTTGGAATAATTGGTTGTTTTTTATCACAATGAACACATTTAATTTTATGAATCAAAATCGTGTGATTAAAAAAATTCTAAAATCATAGGCTAGAAATAATTCATATATTATAGACTATTTCAACCCTAATAATGGTTTTAGGTCCAGAAATGAAGATGGAAATGGAAATTTCAAAACCCATCACTCTTGAATGTGGTCAATTTACACATCATGGATGGTGTTTTCACTATTTGTATAAAATAAGGGTAAGGGTGATACTATAATAAATTCTTCTATTTTCATAATAAAATTATAGTACATATAACGTACTACATTTGTCATAATATTTAGATGAGGCGATGTAAGGAGAGAAAATAAAACAAAGTAACTCGAAAAGAAAGTAAAAAATTGAAAACTGGAATTTACCTCTTAAATTAATCTTCATTGAGAGCCACTTAAGGTGAGATGATTAGGTATTTTTAAGAGAAAAATGGATACTATAAATGGGGATGTCATTGGGGAGATATTTGAGAAGAAATTTGGAAATAAACTGGACTTGAGTGGAGTAAATATTAGAGTGGAGTGTGGGTGTTGTAAATAGTGGAGGAGAGGAGGGTATTCTTAATATGTTAATCATTAGTTTATTATTTTTCCATAAGATAAGAAATTTTGACTATTACACGACCAAAAATAGTAATAAGTTCATTTTATTTCGAATTAATGGTCATTTACATCATCTATGACTCATGTGTGATGCATAAATTTGGGTTTTAGCACTAATAATAAATTAACTTATTTTACTATTCAAAAAAATCGAGTACTTTAGAAAAATCCCAAACAAATTCACCCTAACCATTTCCAAATGTGTAGAAACAAAAAAAACTACAATTTTGAAAAATAATATTTTTAGTCTGATTAATTTAATTTTTAAATTAAAACATATTTTAAATAACAAATAATTATTTTAAAACAACAAATGATTTTAAAATGATTTCAAAAATTACCTATGGTCTTATAAAATTATCATAAGACCAGAAAAAATAAAATTTTAAATTTATGAACATTATTTAGAAAAATAAATTTTATTTTAAATTAAATAGTTAATTTTAATTAATTATTTAGGACATTAAAAAATACCAATACTTTTACAATGGAAATATTATCACCTATAAGATGCCAAAATATTATTTATACATTCAAGTGTGAGGTTACAATTATTTTTGATTATTTTCTATTCATAAGGGTTATATTACTACTCATAAGGATATCAAAACTATTAATATGTGTCGATTACTATTCACCAATATGTTTTTTGTCTTATCATACTCCAAACATCTTATTGATAGAAACCGTGTATGTATGATTTTTATAAATCAAGACACAAAAGTTGAAAAATTATGTTTAATGACTGCATAGTATTTATTGTCATCCAATTACATTATGTCTCTAAATTTTATTATACTATAAGAAATAATTACAAGAAGGGAATTTCAATGATAAAACATTGGTTCATTACAGAATTGAAATCAGTATAAAAATATATTAGAAAGTATGAAGGGATCTGATGGTGTGAGAATATTCAAGAAGTTTCGAGGAGAAAAAATTAGAGTTACAATGTGTTGAAAAATTAATGTATGAATATGATATTTAGGATAAATTTGATGATTCTAGAAAAATTGTTATGTGGGATTGATTTTTAGAATCCCACCTAAACCATTTTTGGATCAGCTATAAGTAGATGGAGTACATTGTACATTCCAGACACCGGTATTGTTCATAGATGTGGAAGATAGAAAGAGGGGGGATTAATTTTTACAAATAATAAGTTTTAAAATTTTGATTTTCTAAAAAATATTTCTATAGTAAAGTATAAAAAGACGATTATTTTAGTGGATTGTCATATTGGAAAAGATTAGAAGACCAAGAATTGAATTGGGATTTCTGGATTGAGGTTAATGTAGTTCAGAATTGTTTCAGGGGCATATATGTAGAATAAAAATATTTTCTTGGGCAATCATATTGGGAGAATCTGACTAGAGATCAAATTGAGAGACATTATGAATCCCAGAGTATGTTCTTACCTACTATAGTATAAGAAAGTGAAGAAATTTTTGAAGGAAATATTTTTTAAGAATTGACAACAAAATATAGTAACATGTTTTTAGGAAACTGTTTAATGTTTTCGAACGTTTTACACAAATTTTATTACATCATTTCATGCTACATGAAGCACATCATTATTGTATTGAACATAGTTCTACATAAGGTTAAGAGAATATACAAAATTATATATCGAGACAAAAGTACTTTTTTCTAGAGGATTGTGTGGAATTTTATTGTATCCAAACCATACCATGGACATAACTACTCTTGTTGAGTATTGAACATTTAAAATTATTATGTTCATGTGGATCTAGGATATGTTTAGTTTTTAGAATGTAACAACTCGTTAGTAGGAGGGGAGGGTCGTTTCAAAAAGGAGATAAAATAAAAATAAAAATATATCACTGATTCACTCATTCCCCTCTCAATGATACATTGTTCATTACTTAGAAATATCAAACGATAAATAAACCTGATTAATTCATCATCCATTGAGCACTAAAATCAACATTCATTGGATAATAATATCCAAAAAATAAGGAAAATTCATTCCTCCCATCTCTAGTTGTGTACTAAAAAAAAGTTGGTAAATGTTTATGAAATATTCAATATGAATAATTATTTACCTAATGAAATAATATATTAATATCCAAAAACAAAAAATTAATACCAAATGTTCAATTTAAATCAATCCAAAAATAAATAATCCAAAAACTATTATAAATTTTTAAAGACTAAATATATACCAACAAATTAGATATAATTGGTCACATATTCTTACAAAATAAATATAAAATTTAACTGAAAACAAGATCAAAAACATAGAAATATTTATTCTCAAAATATATATAACCATGTCACATATTCTCTAAATTAAAACAACCTTTTCAATAAATAACATGAATACCCAAAAAAATCTAAATAAAATATAAAATATCATTCATGTATATACCTACAATATTTTCCACATATAATACCAACCACAAGGAAATAAAATCTTATATTAGACTAAATAACCCATCTGCCTTGATTACTATAATTTTACTAAAAATTAGCAAACATCGTCCCAAAAATATTAACCATATAATCAACAAATCAATATTTTAATAACATACTAATCTAAATGATAAAAAAAATATAGTTCCAAATATATAATAACCTTTTATTTTAATTAAAAATATTATCCTTATCATCAATGATCATATTAACATTAGTGTTTATCTATACCTTATATTATTGATCCACAAAATATTATCATTCTTTCCAAATAACCAATATAGTAAATAAAATTATAATCCAAAGTGTTACATTATTTAAAATCATCTATTAAAAAACAACTAACAACAACTAAATAGGATTAATCACCTCAAAATTACATAATACCTAAACAGGTATATATACATTAGAAATTATGTTCATCCTTAAATTTATCAATCCCTAAATAAAATACCCCTATATCATATTTTACAAGACCCAATAGATAGAAACATCAGTCACTCACCTTCTTTCATAAAAAATTTACTAATATTTTTAATCATATTTTTTTAAAAAATTTTCATACATTCAAAAATATTTATCATTTCATATTATAAATCAATCTCAATATAATCATGTTTTCTATATTAAACATAATTCAAACTAATAAAATAATTGACACATTTAATATGTTATTAACTTCTTCATCATCAACAGTTCTATAGATTAAAACATTGATGAATCATTAATCATGCATTATTATTTATTCACTTCATGAAAATTCATCCTAGGGAATTTATTTTCAAAATGATAATATTTCCTATATATAAACAATTCAATTAATACTTTATAAATGAATGTATTCCCCTCTATTGTGATAATTTAACTCTATATTTTTTCCTGGATATTTATTTCCTTATCCAGTCCATTACCAAATATAAAACATCTACTTATTCCTTTGAGAAAATTCCATCGGTACTTATTTCAATATTATTGACATGTTTAATGTCTAATATTTTTTATCCTCATGATCATTATCACCTGTAATTCCACAAAACTGATTTCTCTATTATTTTTTATGTTAGTAAACTAATCTAGGATTATTTTGTTAATCATTACTTATAAAATGATAAATGTTATAACAAAAATAGTTAACATGCCATCACTTATCCCATTTGGTTTCTCGTTCCGAAAACTCTCGCATTATCTTTCAAATCCACTATTATCTCAGTTATAGCTAATTCCATCTAATTAATGAATCAAAAAATGGGTTATGGGAGTATATAAAATAAAAATGTAATAAAAATTTTCATGATGTTGAAAAATAATAATATATATACAACTAAGTAATTTTAAATTCAACACATTCAATTCAGAAAAAAAAATCATAGTTCTCTGTAACATATTAAAATTTAATGTTAAAAAAACTGGTAATATATGATTTCAATCCATAATTTTAACAATTTATATTTTATAAATATATTAAATTATACTCATTTAATAACAAAATAACCTCAAAAGTTTTCATCACCCATAATTTCATATCAACTATAATGTCATAGACACATATTTAAGGATCTAGTGCTAAAAACATAGTCTTTTCATACTAGTTTTAATGATAAAATAAGATACTAAATTTTGAAAACCCATACATACTCTATTGAAAACCAATATGGAGTCACTTCTATACATGAAAGATTTTAGGATCATATTTTTAGGAAATTTTGAAAACCCATTAATTAAAAAATTCAGTTCTTTCCTATCTAGTGGATTATTTTCCCGTTATATCTAGATTTTATTATTCCCTAATAAATATTCAATATATCCCAAAAATTTCTTCTCACATATAAACCTTATTAAATATTATTGTTTAAAACCATCCAGTAAAACGTAGTGATAATAAAACATAACAAATAGTGATTTCATATGCTAAATAAGGGTAAACATGTAAACTATCCTTCGACAATCGTAAGTGATCATAAGAGGAACATAAGGTTTGGATAACATAATAAATCAATATAATCATATATTATGAAAAGTGTGGGGTTTGGATGTAGTGGAATCTCTTTTGGAGGGTGGTGTATGAATATTAATTTTAATATAGAGATTCCTAGAACGCGGATAGAAGATCTTTTATACTGAATATATAATTAATTTATGTAAATATGGGGAGAATTATTACCTATTTTTATACCTTATTAAATCATGTTGTTGATCTTTGGAAAACTTTATTAAATTACATTCAATTTGTTTTATGTATTCAATTGTAAAATCCCTCAAGCAATGATCCATATTCACTCCTTTGATCATTGAGAAATGATGATTGATTTTTTTGTGATAGTATCGTAAATCAAATATCATGAGTTATTCATGTTCTTATTTGTCTATCAGTCTTGAAGGAATCTATATTCTATTTATCATTCTTGGAAGGGATAAAGAAAGATTAGTCTAGAGAGAAATTCAATTGGGTACAAATATTATTAGATCTAAATTATCTCTTCAAAAAAGACATAATAATATATATATAGGGGATGATTTTGGTTAAAATATTGTTTGATTTCATTTTAGGCCTGAAATAATATATTATTTTTCATTAATCTGATGAAAATATTATAATTATTACATTAATTTTTATTTTATGGTCATGTGCTAAAATTTATAATAAAAATTATTATTTATCACAATTTTAAATAAATATTCATCACCAGACATGGCATTAGTTGGTTCAAACTTATTGTTTTTTATAGAATTCCCAAATAAATATTTAAAAATTTTATTTCACTGATTAATTAATAATTTCAATGTGTAATGATTTAATAAAATTATTCATTTTTTAAATAATAATAATGATATTATTTAAATTAAAATATAAGTCACTCAAAATCAGTGGAAACACTTAATATGTGTTTATATAGGCCCGGTGGTTTTTGGTTCAACCTTTAGGGATCCTGCTATTCAGATACTTGGAAGCGTCTATGGTAGTTGTGACTTTTCCTCTTCACTAGAAGATGAAATTATGAGTATGAATAATTCAATTTATATTTCAAAACAATATGGTTGGAGAAACCTTTGGATAAATAGTGACTCGACCACCATTGTGCTATAAATTTCGAATGGTGTGATACATCTAGTGTGGCTGATCACCACCCCCAGGATAGGTTTCATCCACACTCTTCTCAACATTAACTACATCATCACTCATATATATCGTGAACCTAACATGGTTTCTTTTGGCCTTTCGAAAATGGGGGTTAATCAATATATTACTTGGCTTGATGATATTTTTCCTGATCTACATCCATTTAATAACAAATATTGTAATATGTTTATATATTTTAGACTCTTGTAACCCCATTTTTTATAATAATTGAGCCTTGGTTTTCTGGACAGGCACCACCTTCTTAAAAAAACATAATGTGTGGCCCTCTAAGATTTTTTCTCATTATAATTAGGCTGGTATCCCTAAAGTCCAATATGACTGTCTTACAACGGGTTAAGGAACCCAAGGGAAAGAAATTAATGTCAAAATATTTCCAACCACATTTTAACACTCATGGTGTCATATAATATCTTTTAACCAATAACTAATCAAAAAGTTACACATCTATGTCATCAAAATATCTTATCAATACATCTTTCATTGATGATCTAAAATAAACACCTCATTTCACCATGATAATGTAATTTAATATGATGTGTCTATTCCAATCAAAGAGTTAAGATATCAATTTCAATAATTATGGAATAGAAAAATCATTCTTTGACTTGTACATTAATGACATGTTAATTGTGATGATCCCAACATAACCAACCTCGCCATTAACATATGTCATCAATATTTTCATCCATTGATCCATGTATGGATATAATTAAAAACATTAAAGATAATCATTTAGTATAAATACCATCACACTTACTCATATATAGGAATAATATGTGACACCAAAACATGAAAAATTTATACTAGTGGGTATGTTCTCATAATCTCTTTTCCTAGATATAACAAAGTGAAAACATCATGACAAGAAGAATCATCCTCTTACGACTAATTTCACCAGAAGTTCTACATACTATGTTCCCTATCATAATATGTTATCCAAACAAAAAACTGAAATTGAGAATATCATCATATCATTTCATGGTTTTCATGATAGACGGAGAGAACTATGATCATATCAATACAATAGATACCCTAGGAGATTATTAAATTAAATTTATGATGAAAAATGAACTATATGTAATAAGGTACTTTATTAATATTAAAATTATCAAATATAAGTAAAATTAATGTTAAAATAGTTGTTCTTTGGACACCAACACCAAAAAACACCCACATGGACTAGATATTCCATCCACTAGAAAACAAGTGGCAATATTGTTTCTATAATGCCAATGATTTTGTGAATTTTCCCTCCACATTTCCATCCATTGAAATAATACTCACTTACACCTTATATCTATAAGAGAAATATCATAAGTGATTATACTTATCAATTGTATTCTTTTTCTATCAATGATACCTTAAATATTTCTTAGTAGACACCCCAAACGTACTATCATAATAGGTTGATTTAGGGTCTTCAGTTCTGGGTATCATAATTTGATCATGGAAAATATTTCATATCCAAATTGATTCTTTAGCTACCTCAGAATCTGTAATATAATTGGACTTTTCTATATAATTTATGGAAAAAACCTGTTTTGAGTTCTTCCAAATTAGAGGAACTCCATTCAAAGTGGATATTTATCCCATTTGAGATTTCATATCAACTTCATCTATTTGGAAACTATAATCTACATATCCCTTGATGACTAGTTCCTTATCTCGTTCATAGACTAGGATTATATCCTTTGTACAACAATGATATTTATGGATAGTTTTGACTTCTGTACAATGGTGGTCACCTAGGCCATTTTGATATATTCCTATTTTACGTAATGCATATACAACATCAATCCTTGTACATAACATATCATATATGATTGACCTAATCAATGGAATGTATTGAATCCTTTCAATTATGATTCTTTCATCATATATATGAGGACACATTTTCTTGGAAAGATAAATGTCATGGAAAATTGGAAATAATCACATTAGGGATTATTCTATAGTAAATATATTTAGCATATTTTAAATATATATACCTTGAAATAGGCTGATCGGTCTCTTGGATCTATCTTTAGGGATTTTGGTCCTAATATTGTACATCGTTGTGACTAAGTACTTCATGAAGAAGAATTTATTCATTGTGGATTTAAAAGACTATATGATTATTATTTATCCCAACAACTAAAATGTAATTGGCATATAATATTAAGAAAATGACGACACTCCCACTAAATTGATTATGTACAAAAAACTCACATTATTTCTTCTTTAATAATATTTTCATTATGACCTCACCAAATTAAAAATTCTATCACCAAGATGATTACATCAATCCATAAATGAATGTTAACAATTTTGATGTGTTATTAGAATCCTTTGGAGTCACAAACCCCAAATGAATTTCCATATATACTTGTTCCTAAAGATTATAAAATAGTAAGTCTAATTTTTACATTGATTTTAAATTTCTCATAGTCCTGGAAGGGCACACTGTCTAGTATAATTATAATGGATTTTATCATTGACACTCATGAAATTGTTTTTTCATAGTTAATGATTGGCATTGTTAAAAATATTTTACAACCAGTTGGGATTTATAGTTCATGAATTTTCCATCAATTTCTACTTTCATATTTAATTTCCATTTACAACTAATGAGAATTTCATCCACTATAGGATCTACAAAAATCCGATATTTTTCTAGTATATTTTGATCATTTCCAAATTACATGATTCATTCCACTAGGAAAAATATATCCAACATACTTCATTCTTTTAGGTTATAAGACTATTCTAATCAACCAATTTGGTGACTAGAAAACCATACCATTCTGGTTTTATAACTACTCTTGTACTCATACATAGTACTTGTGACTCTGGAAATTATTATTCTTTTATAAGGATATGTGGAATTTGTTATTATAAAAAATATTATGTACCTTGAGTCTCGACTTCATTTAAGTCTATCATACTTCCATTATCACCATTAGATATGTGATCTTTATTAGGGATTATGACATGTATTTCCACAATTATTATTCTATTGGTGGGTAATATAGGTTTTTACCCCATTTTTCTTTGGGAAATCATATAATGGTACACTATGTTCTAGGGGGTGAGAGTTTGTTACCTAAATAGGACATAACAAACACCTAATAACCCAACAAATGTAATTATGAGATCAGAGGTTTCCTTCCATACTAAATTTGGTATGTTATACCGCATTACACTTTATTTGGCACTTGAATTAGTGTTTCCACAACTATTTGTAACATATATCCCAAAAAGATTAATTTAAGACCTGTATGAATCATCATTGATCTAAAAATGTACAACAATGTGTGGTTATTCCTATCACTTACACCATTATAATGATGTGTTTTAATTAGAGCGAGTTGAGATAGAATACCAAAATCGTAAAGATAATCAATAATTTATTCAATAAGATATACTCTACCAAGGTCTGAGTATATTCTTATATTCATCTTACAATGTTGGTTCACATCTTCCATCTTATTATCTTGGAATTTAACAAAATAATTTGACTTATACCACATTAAAAATATACTAAAATCATCAGTAAAAGTTTTAATGTATAAGTATCCACCAATTGTTTCAATAATAAATGGTTCACACACATCAGTGTGGTATAATTAAAGAATAAATTTATACATTTTACCTTGTAAACATGCATGAGATACACTAAGTGGTGTTTATTGAAATGAATATAAATATAAATCATTGTGTAATTGTGTCAAACTCTTTTCATTTTCATGACCTAGAAAATGATTCTAATGTTTATTTTGATATGATTCATGTTAAGTAATTTAATTATTTATAAATTTTACATTTTTTCTGTAATCCCACAAATAAATATTGTTATTTAAATGTGTCTTACCATAATAATTATTATCCTTGTAAAAGAGAAATAATTTTCCCCCTTATTTTAAAATAAATAAATCAGTATCTAGATTTGATTGAGAAATAATTTTTATTTTTTTGTATGACACATATCAAAAATATTTTAAAGCCATGATCATTATGGTTAGAAATATGAGTTGTTTTATATTGATAGCTACACTACACTGTTTATATCTATTATCATTATGTAGTTTTTCCAACCGTTGGTAAATCTATCTACATATTATTGGATGATGTATTTAAATACATACATGATCAACACAGGTTTTATATAATACCAAACTTTTAGAATTTGTAAAATTTAAATTATTAAAAAATTCACCTGAAACATCCCATTAATTGATTGGTTGGGTTCAGGTTTTATTCTAGTGGTTCTTCTTTCCACGGATTAAACAAAAAGATTCATCTTCTCTTGAATTCATACTTTTCATTCTCTATATAGATGATCAATGAAATGAATCATTTTATTTTAGGATCTATGATAGTATTTTGATTTTATAACCATAAGGATATAAGTATTTTCACAATTCTATTCCTTATCTACTTGGTGAAGAATTGTGATCATGTCTAGAAGAAGCATCTCAATGTTTTTCATTTTAAAATTTATAATCAAGAATGATAATCATGGAAGGATTTATAAGAGAATGATATCAGTACTTTGTTATTTAGAGAGTTTAAACCCAAAAATCATTATCTGGTAAATGTAACCACTATACATGACTATTTGATTCCCAATTGGTACACCCACATTAACATTTTACTAAAAATAACCTCAGAAATCCCATAATTCTCTTGAATATATCTCTCATAATATAAGCATCAAATATTATTGAGCATTTTATAATCATACATTTTTCTAGGAGACTTCATGACATCACTAATAAAAGATAACAACATTAATAATTTAATTTTTTGATAAATTTTTTTCTATTGATTATAAACTCTTTGTCACTCTCCTCCTTGGTAAGAGGAATAGTCATTGAGTATTCCTTTTTACTCATGGTGCAGTATACCCTAAATGTGTCTGAACCATTTCTAGATGTCACTTCTATTGAGGAGATAATCTCTCTCTAAATATATATCATAAGGATAGTTTGATTAAAAAACGTTCTATTTTATAAAGCTATAAAGGATAATTTAATTATTAATTTTCATGATTAAAAATTATTAGATAAATAATAATATACAATTTTAATAATTATCAACCAATTTTATCATGTCCCAATATCACTCACAATTGAACTCAAAATGTTTAGTATCAAGGACCTTCATATGGAAAGAATACAAATTACCATTTTCATGAACAAAATGAGGGTTGTTCATCCTACTGAAATGTATTTAGTTCTGCAAGTCTTTTCCAAAAACCCTCTTATAAATCCTTGATCCATTCAGTAGACTCTCTTACACTAAAATCCAAACATGGATTCGGTCAACACTTTACACCATGTTGAATCAAGTAGAAAAAATACCACTTCTCTTGATATAATCAGGTTATGTCATCCCATAACCTTTATAAGTATTCTACATTAAATGTACATTTTCCTGCAAGGAATGGTCAAACACTTAGTTATAAATATGTCATTCATAATCATGTTATGGATGAAAAAATTCAACTTAATATAAATTTGAAGGATTTTAATATATTATGAGTATATTTTTATATTTTTTTATCCTTAACATTACATGTTAATTTTATGTTCAATTAACATAAATAATTAACCTTCCTGGATAAAAAATTTATGCATAATCCGTTTTTTAAAATTCTATATTTTCAAATTAATTTAGTTATTTGTGTGATAGTAGTCTTACAACCATAAAATAAATAATGGATAAGACATAAATAGATAAATAATAATTGAAATAATCATTAACATATCTAATAATTGATTTATTTAGTGAAAAATGAATCATCCTAGTATTTAGGGTGATAACACTTAGTTCTAGTCTTGTCAGAAGTTAATGCATTCCACATATCCATGTATGTGTCTTGTTGGTTGGTGTCATTTTTTTCTTCCTTTAAGTGCATCCACATTCCTTATAAGACTCCATTAATTACATGTATTTATAACTCACATGTAGATGAAGGAAACCAAATATTGGTCCATAATGATTCCATAAATAAGCATGGGAACACATTACATATATTATAATTGAGTTCTGGAAGACACAAATGATATCATATAATTAAATAACAATTAATTGAATAAGAAAGAAATAATTATATTAAAACATCCAACACATATATAGGTCTTGGTTAGGATAAGGAATGTGCATTTAGGCAATGTATAAACAAAATTAAATAGGTTTGCATTCATTTTAATAAATTTTTTATTATTATGATAATGTCACCCTCATTAATTAATTAATAAATTAATTATATTTCATATTACTGTCCATCCAAATTCACTAGGAGTCAGCCATAAATATTGGAATACATGGAAAATAAATAGTATAATGAATAACTAAAAATTTATTACAAAAAATAAATTGAGAATTTAAAATTATTTCAAACCTTGTTTAAATTATTAACACCTAAATCTATGAAATATTCAATAAGGTTTAAATGATAATATTTTAATTTTAATGAAATCTAATTCTTTGACATTATTTGAAGCCAAGATGGCGTGTACTATCAATCCACATTCCATATATCAAATTTTTCATGTAACCAAGTCACATTTTGG
Organism: Viscum album; assembly: GCA_963277665.1. Classification (NCBI taxonomy): domain Eukaryota; kingdom Viridiplantae; phylum Streptophyta; class Magnoliopsida; order Santalales; family Viscaceae; genus Viscum; species Viscum album. The sequence continues at coordinate 410,319,530 of OY728133.1, forward strand.
GGCCTTCAACAAGTGTCCATGTGGAACTTCAAGACATAAAAATACCGGTAAAAATATATTCATCATAGTTTTTGTGTGTCTACAGAACTCTTTGGAGGACTCAATGAGTTATTCTGATACGAGACTACATGACATGTTCAATCTTTCTCATGGTCATATATCTCACATTTCGTGTGTCTGCATAACTCTCTTAAGAAGTCAGTGAGTGTTTTTAAATGGTATATAATGAAACCCATGGATTTGTTTTTCAAGATATTGACTATGTATGTCATTATTGCTCTAGGATGTCAGTCTCACAGTGATTGACCATAATTATACCTACATGGATGTAAAAAATTTCTGTTGACCCTTGTAGAATATATGATGTGTACTTTTGGTACCCAATATGTATTCTGACATGTTTTATACTAGGTTTCCAAATCCTATTGTGTTATCAATTAAATTCACCATGTTTAATTAATAGTTAGCATGTTTTTTATACAATGACACATCCAGGTGGAATGCAATTAGGGATAGGGTGTGTACTCCAACAACACATCATGTTGTCCAATGTCATCTGGTGATAATACTCAATACTTCCTGATGGAATATATAGTAATTATTCTTCTATTCTTATACATTTATGAAAATTTAGCACTTAAAAATGATCATTGATATGTTGAAAACTTTTTAAATTAAAATAATATTTAAGAATAATTTATATGAAATAAAAAATTCAACCATGATTTCATATATAAATCATAAATAAAAAAATAATTAAAAATTAAAAATTTTATTTCTCTAATAGAACATGTTGGTTCTAAGTGAAAATGAAGAACCTTTAGTGAGGGTTTTAAAAAAATTTATTTTATTTTAGAGTTACATAGAAACCAAATAGATGATCATGCAATTAAATTTATAAATAAAAAATGTAGATTTTGATAAACTAGTTACCTATTGGGATCCGTTATTCTAGGAAATTTTTGATCTTCAAGAAACACATTAAGAGTACCGCCATTTCAATATAATTATTGTACTATAAGATCCATCTAACAGTGACCCACTTATGCTTCATTGATCTTTGAGAAATGTTAATAGATTTCATGGTGATATCACGATGAATTGATTATCTTGTGTTATTCATGTTGATCAATCATACTTTATCCATAAAAGAATCTATCTTTTTTTATCATTATTAATAAGAATATAGAAAGAGGATACAAGAGAGAAATTTTATTGTGTTTAATGATTCTCAGTCCTCGATTAACAAAACACAATATTCATAATCATCTATATAATGAGTTATTTTTTAGCTAAATATATTATTTTATTTCGTACCAATACTTAAATAAATAAAAATATTTGCTAAAAAGAAATAATCTAACTAATAACTAAATATTATTTATTTATGGTTCACATGCTAACCTGAACAACAAAAAATATTATTAAATAGATAATAAACTATTATTTTTTACCTAACATTATTTTAGTCTGTTCTAAGTCATTAGAGTTTATTGAATACATGAATAAATATTTAATAAATTATTATGTTTTTAAATAAATAATTGTGATCAATATAAAAGTAATATATATATTCTTTGGTCCTGAGAATGATATTCATTCTATTAGTTAAATTAATATTAATTTATTCAAGATCAACTGAAACACTATGTGTGTTAACCATTACAGTTATTTCTCAATGGAATTATGTGGTTATGCTTATTTTCTAATATTAGTATCAATAAATGTTTCATGGATCCAATGAAAAAAACATAACTTATCAATGTTAGTAACCACATATGAATGCTCACTATGAAATATAATCCCTTGGTCGCAATAACTCATCATAACTGTTGATCATTTGTGCCATCAACCTCTATAATGGATATATATTTGTTATATTATCCGAAATAAACATGTTATATTACCAAGAACAAGATTCTAAATTGAATGGTATCATTCTAATAAAACATTTTGTTTTTCATTATTCATAATGATTGAAGGTAAATATCCTTCTTGATCTTACCAATTAATTTTATTTCAATAATGGTTTTCCAAATATACCATGCATCACAGTGAACAAATGCTATCATTGTTTTCGTTAGAAAATATAATTGTATGATCCATTACATGAATTAATGATAATATTAATGACTGAGGACTATTAAACATGTAATGTGATAGGTATATATGATGTCACCAAATCATTCAGAATTCCTACTGGATGGTCTATTCTTATAATGTCTCATCTTCGATATTTTCATGTGTGAACTTCCTGATAAGAATCATCATCTCTTTAAAATAACTAACATATGAAAATTAAGAAACTATATTCTCTATCATAGAATGTTATCAAACCATATAACTACATTTATGAATAACAACATAGAACATAAATGGTTCTAATCATAGTGGGGAAATACTATGAACATTTAAATGTGACAAATACCCTTTTACTTTGTTGCATTAAATTCATACATAATAATGAACAATATGTAATAATATATTTTACTAATAATTGAATGATAAAAAATGTATGCAATCAAACTACGAATATCTATTTATTGGACACCAACTGTAACAAAAAGTGTACTAAAGATATCCAATTTTTTTTAAATAATATGTTATAGAATAATTCATAGGCATTATAAAAGATATTAGTCATGTGAGCCTAATGTAAGGATCCATGAAAACATAATATAAACATAAATGTGTATCATAAAGTTTTATATAAAAAATCATAGGAAATCATAATACAATAGAGTAAGAATCATAACCGGAATCCCATATCACTATGAAGAAGGAATCACTTCCAAATTCCCATAACATAGTGGATAGAGTCCCATAATGTATGGGGTTTACTATGATATCCATAACATGTCATCTCCTGAGATAAAAGACTTTACACAATGAATTAGAGGTCTATATAATTTGGGGCATGCCGAATAATTAATTGAAATAGTCCCCTAGGGGTTTGGGTTGTCCCCCAACATCCTTTCAAATTATCTCATTAGATATAAATATTTTACCAATGCATTATATCACTATATATATTTAGGATCAATAATAATATTATAAGAACAATACATAACCATGACACAATATCCTCAAAACTTATACAATTTTATCATATATTACATAACTCATGTGAATAAAAGGATTCATAAAATCATAATTTTAAAAACCATTATCCAAATAAAATTAAAGAAATAATTTAGATGTTGTCACTATAGAATATCCCTAGAGAATAATAAAATCTATAGAAAATTTAGACATATATAAAAAATACATTTATGAAATAATTTGTAATATGTTTTGAAAATAATAGAGAGAATCCTTTTCATTTGGGTATATTTAAAATAGAAAAACCAAAGATAATGGTAATTGAAAATAATTTGTAAAACAATGGGAACTTGTAAAGGAATCATTAGAACAAGGAATAAACATGATTGCGAAAAAATACATTAATTCAGTAAAAGTGTTATAAAAATCGAATTTTCAAAAACAGTCAAATACAAAATTTATAGAAAACATTGTATTGATACGTTTTAATTATTAGAAAATATATTCTAATATATTTATGGAGGAATATTATTCCTGGAAATAAAGGATAAATAACTTCCTCTTTTCACAAAAACACTCTTTTACTATTATTTACTACCAAATAGTGTTATAATATAATGAATACAAGAAATCCCTAGAAATAAAAAGATGTTGAGAAAATAGATTGGATTCAGGATATAAATAACATATAATATCATTTAATGAAAATTGAAACATAATCAATATAAAAAAGTTGAGATTGTATTATAGGTATTGTAATGTTTGTAACATTGTTTTGAAAACCTTTATGGAATAGAAAAAATGATATGAATCCATAAATACAATGTATAAATAAAAAATAAATATATAATACTTAAAAATTCATCAAATTCACTATATAATAAAATATAGTACTTAAAGCAAAACAAGTATCAAAGAAGGTTATTTTAGACAAAATGCATACCTCATGTCTTGACTTTCTTTATATCCAATAAAATATTCTGTATAATAAATTTATATTTATTATAATTTTATATTAGAAAAATATAAATAATTTTCTTACTATATATCATTTCATTATAATTTCCAATCACCCATTTATTAAAAAATTATTTTAAATTAATAGTATAGTGTTAAATATTACATTTTCCATGCATGTTTCAAATTTATAGTTTTATTAATTACACCTCTGTTGTGGATTAATCATCTATTGAAACATAATAAATTAATAAATTAATATTTATTAATTATATATACTTTTTGATATATCCTTGTAGTGTGATGATGAAAAATGGATTACATCACATTATGGAGGTTGTTGTCTGTATGTACACATAGGTGATGTTTTCAATTTTTAAAATATGGATTAAATGAAATAATTATAATAATAATTTATTATTATATAATAATATTACTGTTATAAAAATAATATATATTCATTAATTTTTTATATATACAATCATCCTATTATTTTGGTTATGATAAATAAATTATATTGCTTCATAGAGGCAGAATCTTGTATGTACGAATGACAAAAACTTACATTTTCAATTATATGGAAGGGAGAAAAAATGGTAATAAAATTTAAATAAAAAATAAATTATCTTAAAGATAGTATTTCAATTATTTTAATATGGAATAGAATATTTTGACTCATTTTATGAGGAATGAAATTAGAAATGGCTCAGTAAGAAGATATACATCTTTATTGGATAATCTCTTTTATAAAACACCTTAACGATTATTTGATGGGTCATTTTGGAAGAAAATAACTTATAGGTCATTGATAAGTGTTTTTAGGTTATTTTGTAAGATATTGATTGATATAATGTTCTCATGTGGTGTGGATAATATAGAAGACATGGTTCCATTTTATAAGTGAGGGATGTAGTACCCCTGTAAATACCACAAACATTAAAATAATATAAAGTCTATTCAAGGGAAAGTAGAAACAGTGGAAAAAACATCAATGAATATATACGTTTTATTTAAAAAACATTAAAAACCATATTTAGAAAATGTTTTAGTGATAACTGATGCCTTATCACTTAGTTTAACCCCCCATGTTAACCCTTTTAACCATTACTGTGGTTAAAATATTTTACCATGGTAACTATTTATTATGAATAAAAAGTTTGTTTACCTTATTTCAAAATATTTATTATTATTATTACAAATATATAATCTATTTTAAATTATTTAATTCATAATGGTGTAATAAATAATTTAAAATATTTGTACAAAAACATATAATCACCGTTTTTAGATTAAATTTATCTTTAAGATAAGAAATTATATTATTATTCCTTTACCAATTAAAATAAAAAGATGAATATTATCTTATTTTAATGATTTTATTATCAAAAAATTTTATTAAAATTTTCATTAATTTTTATTTATTTAAATTATTAATATAAACTATATCACTCACATAAATAAGGTTTTTTAAAATATATATCGTTTAACCATTAAATGGTTATATCCTTATTTTTAACCATTTTATAATGTATTTTTAAATGATAAATAATTATTATTCTTGTAAAAATAATAATGACCCATTGGATTAATATTCAAAATTACAAAAATATTTTATATAATAAAAATCATATATATATATATATAATGTAATGAATGTAAATAAAACAATTGATTTCGGCTAAAACTTATTAGATTATTATTCATTATCATTAATTAATCATTTCAAGGAATTTCATATTGATTTAAATAATTATTAGATAAATTTATTAATAATGATTATTAATATTATTTGGTAATAATATTATATTTAACAAAAATGCATAATTTAGTAAAACATTTTTAATCGACTCATTATAATCCATTACCTTTTATTATATGTGTTTTATCCCTTTTATAATAAAAATTTATATATTTGTCAATTTTATCTAACAATAGATTTATATTTTTCATTTAATATTTTAATAAAAAATTATTCACTTTTGTTTGGTGTTGCATTCATTAAAAGATATAAAAAACATCTAATTTATCATAAAGGTATATATATTTTTAAATATTGAGGTGTTGTAAATAATGATTAAAACTATGTATTTCCCCCATTTTAAAAGTGAATCATGATTCAACTCATAGATGGTTTTCATAAAATTTATCTATGAATTTACCTATAAATTAATCAACTCAAAGTCTATATGATCTATCATGGGGTATAAAACATGATATACTGACTTATAAATCAAATTTTTCTATAAAAATATTTATCCTTGGATAACAGCTTAAAAATAATTTACTTTTAGTTTTTCAAAAATATTTTCTCAATAATTTTTAATTATATGTCATCTAAAAAACAAAAACATTCATGTACATGTTTGTTTTCCCTAATTAAATTTTAATTTTATCTCAAAAAGCTCTCCCCTTTTATGATGAGACTTAATGCATACAAAATAATGACAAAAAATTATGATTATATTACTTAACATTAGTATTTTAATGAAATTCCCTATTTAAGTAAAATAATTACTTCTCATATATTTATCATCCTTTCAACTCCCTCAAGTGGGATACATTATATCAGTCAACACCATATCATATATTCAGTAAAATAAACTCCAATAATATCATTATAACACCATTTTAAATGTTTCAAGGTGGTTTCAAGAAACATGTTAAAGACCTCCATGATTGATATCTACTTATTGAATATAAACATTATATCATTAATCCAATTCCATTATTGAATAATATCTTTTTAACTCCTTTAAAAATTGAACAAAATCAAAATATATATGAAAAATATTGATTCTACATAGCTCTTTAGTGAGAACAATATGTATGATAATATATTATCTACCTATAAACACTTTTAATTTCATCTAAAATAGTGCATGAACTCTTGCTTTCTACTTCTCTGTTTATTTTACAAAATTTTTCTTTTACCAAAAACATGGTCTTCTTATTTTTTATAAACTTATTCTCATTGGGAATTGAAAGTTTTCACTTGCTAAAAATTAAAATCAATTTTTTCATTCCCCACCTTCTATAACATTTATATATGGGCTAAAAAATGAGTAAGAATAATTTATAATCAGGATCATAATAATTGTAATTTTTACATGACTTATAAAAAATGCCAAAGTCACCACTCTTTAGAAACCTCTATAATTCTTTCCATTTGATGTCTTCCACTAAAATAATTCTTTTTAATTTCATGGATTCATTCTAGTTATTTATTTATCTTAAATACTATAGTATTTATTCTTATTACATGTTTTAAATGTCCCTGATGTTCACTTTTCTTCAATAGAATTATAATCTCCTCTATTGTGTATCATCTTTCATAGAATTACATATAGTTGTGTTTTTTTCTAATATTATTTAGTTTCTTACACTAGAAGGAAACCTCATAATTTCCACTTATTTAAAAATTATTAATATATTATAGTCACTATTATTTACAAAAAAAATAATTTTTTTGGTTAGTGTGAATCAAAAATCATCATCATAATGAAAATATTTATTGAAACCCCCATTAATTTATACCCTATAATCATTGTGGTTTCAACTAAGCAGGCTTAGTATATTATCAACGTCCTTGAATAATATAATAGTGATACATAAATATATGTGTCCTAGCTAGTATCCTTCTTCCTAAATCACATGTTATGTTTTATTTCGTCAAATCTATTCAAGACTCATGATATTATCAAATGTTACTAAATTAGAACTCTATTATATATCTTGAACCAAATACCAAATGCCATTATGTCAAAAATATACACCATTGTAAGCCCAGATAGGTAGTTAGTAAAGATATGTATAATAATCAAATCCCACTTATAATTTCTTATTGGTTGGTTACTATCATGGATTGTGTCATTCAAAAAGGTAAAAAGGATTTCCCAAAAATTCCCCAAAGAAACTAAGCCAAAATAACATACCAACTTATTATAAAAAAGATACAAGTCAACATTTCCTTTTCCAAACTATAAATATATGAAACAAATACAATATGTCCAAGGAAAATATAAGGCAAACCATCTAGAGATCCACTCTAGTAACTTAAACCTAAAGATGTTCAATCTCCCTTGAATTATATTGAAGTATAACTCAAGGAAATTTAATAGGGGTAAGCACTTGGGATCACTTGGTATTATAGTATTTTTAATTTTTTAAATAAATTTGTATTAATTTTTTTATTATACATATTTTAGATCAACTATAATGTTTTATTATATTGTTAAGAATTGTAGATAAGAATGTAAGAAAGTTTAGATTCTAAATAATATTAAAGAACCATATAACTATCAAAATTTACTGCATCACATTCTGTCATTATTTTGTCTAATTTATTCCCTCCAAGCCATGAGCTAAATTACATTAATTTATAAATTATAGAGGAGGAAAAAATATTTCCACTACTCTCCCATATCAATTCAGAGGCCCTTCCAACTCAGATCGAGTATGGTTCGATAGGAGACACTCTAACCAACTAACTTGAAATTCAATAATGAAACAGTAACATACAATCACATAAACATATATCACCTACTACCAATCATCCATGTCATCAAGAAATATAACCTAGTTCCAATAAATAGCATTTCTAAATGAGACCAATCATATTATCCAAATACTATATCTTTTATAATGTTATAAAAAATATGATATAACAATAATTACTACATAGAAACGTTATTTTGTAATTAGGGATTATTAAAATAAAACTAAAATAGATATAATAACTTCATCATAAAAAATATCAAAACCGATGTAATATTACTTTATACAATAATCAAATTATTAATTTACAGATAATTTATTCATATCATTAAGAAACACATAATATTGTAAAATTAATCATTTTAATCATTTCATCTTCAAAAACATTATCAATATTTTAACCCACATTCAATTACCACCTTATTTATCTAAATGGGTATAATTTTATATTGACTAGTGATTTGATATAATAATTCTAATCCATTCATTATGTTAAATATAGACAACCACCCACATATTAATATAACTACATTCAATCATCTAACGAATCACATTATTCATAAATCAAAACTAATCTATACACAAAAATACACTACTCTTCTAGACCACATAACCATATAAATACCAAGGATTATCCAACTCAACATTACCTCTAAACCTTCAAACTCTTATAAATAATAATACCCATCATATCTTCAATTCATCATACCCATCTAATATTGTAGAATGTGTGCCTTGTTCCTTAACATAACATACAACACCACCTGCAAAAAGTAACAATGGAACATCTCTTCTAATAGACTTATAAATTGTCACATTTCAACCTAACATATAAAATTAATATAGGGAAATGAAAAATATTTATGGTAAATAAAATACCAAATGAAAGAAACAGTATTCCCTTTCGCACCTAATTATTATATCTGGTCCTAGCTGGCCTAACACACTCAAATGAAAGTGTCTTCTTCCCAAACGTAAACTAATATACCTAAAATCTATCAATGAAAATAACCCACATATCCCCTATTAATTATTGGGGAACTCCAAATTCTAAAATCCCATGTCACCCCACTATAATAATCTACCATTCCCAAGACTTATTAATTCCATATTACATTTGGTTTCATATATATTCTATCATATCTATACAATTTTCATATTCCTATATTCATTTCAAACATCATCTTTTCAATTTATGTGCATATTCCAATCTAAGGATGTCCTTATGAAATTAAAAATGTTTTTATTCAATTTTGATATTATCAGAATATATTTTATGAAAAATTATTCATTTAACTAAAATTATTTAATTATATATATTGATCCCAAAAAATCATATCTTATTTCAACCAACGGGCATAATAACTAAAATATCACAGTATAATAATTTATTAAAAAATTCAATTCAATTATACAAAATTGTATATATATCAATAAATAATACACTAATTATATGTATTGAAAATCTAAAAGAAGAAAACATGAAATATCCTTTACCCCAATAATGAATCCCACAACACTGAACCTAAGATAAGTGGGTGATATATAAAATATTAAAGGAATATAATACCCATTTCGTTAATCCCCAACCCACAACATCAAGAATTAGATAAGAGTATGATATTAAATATTCATATATGAATTTTTTTTCTACCCCTTGGACTAACCCATCGATACTAAGACTATAGAGAAAGAATGAACATTTTTACATCTCAAAATTTCATAAATGGGGAAGGATAAAACCTGTTGTCGTGATGCAATAAAGGGGATTTTCTTTATTGAATTTCTGTGAAGGATTCAAATTTATAGATGATAATGTTATATTATGGTTTAAATTTTCAATGTGGGTATCAATTGATAGAATAAAATTAATAATTAGTAGATTTTATAATTTATCAAAATACGTGAAGAAACATGTTATTCTATAATATAGAATGAATTGCTTAGAAATTTACTACCTTGATGCCACAAAAAAATCCATAGCGATGAATCTAAAGTTGTGAATAAATTATATTTCTTGAACATTATACATCACGAGTATATTTATAAATTCAACCACAATTTAATATATCCAAGAACCAATTATTATTCTTCTATCCCTGAGAAAATAAGAAAATGAAAAGGAATATATAAGGAGGGAACAATGTATTAGTAATAATATTAAAATGAATGAATAATTTATTATACCATATGAACTCAATTAAACACATCACTTTAATTATAATATTTTTGAGAAGAAGGACATAGATATAATTATGAAAACATTATGAAAAACTTAATTATCACTATGTAGTAATATTTTAATACCCAAAAATCATGTCATAGATCCTGTAACAAATAAGGGAGTTATATCATCAAATACAACAGGCATTATGATTTATAATCCAATTATCAATCAAAAAATATAATTCATCTAAACCAAAACATATGATATATAATTCCATATAAATCATAAAATAAGACGCAAGAAAAAAGGAATATTTAAATATTCATAGCTACCGAATGACCCTTACACATGGCGAAATTTACTTTTACATAAGGTGAAAAACAATCTTATATAACAAGATTTCATTTTAATTTATCATGGTCTTACTCCTATGTATTAAAAACTGTGTTTTATATATAAATTAATTAATCTTATTTATGCAGAGTATAATTTTACATATCATGAATCTAATATTAAATTTCTAATAAATGACTCATGTGTATTGAGAAAATAATCTTATGTACTACTAAAATTTTAAAAACTCCTCGATATGTAATAGTAGTTTGGGATGATGTGTATGTGTTATCTAGTGATGAAATAAATATTTACGGGTCAATAGAGTGATATTTATTGTTAATTTGATAAAAAATCTAAGGATATATAAAAGAGATTCTGGAGAGTATTGAAATATCAATCGGTTGTTCTAGGTTTTGGTAAAAATGTAAAAATAAAGTCCACATGTAATTTCAATCATTTATTATGATATATAATTATTTTAATCTACCATAAATTATGATAAAAAGAAGATAAATATCCCCCCATAAGACTCCCAACAGATTCACTCAGACTTCCATACCACCCATGAAATGAAAAATTGTCTCGGAAAATATGGGTCCTCGTTAATATTTTTTAATATTTTTAAGTATATTATATATACTAAATAAAATATTAAATGTTCTTTTGAAATTTTTTATATCACCTAAAATATATTTTGTACCATTGTACCTATGATACTTTACCAAATTATTCTCTATAATATATGGCATTCCATCTTCAAAATACTTTGTATCATCTATAATTTATTATGTATCCCTGAATAAATCTTCCATCATATTATGAGTATCTTTAATATCATAGTGGATCTAGTAATTTGTGAAATTTTAATTCCCATTATCTTACATTCCACTAGTGAATTATTAATTATTGAGTTTTAAATCTTTTTTATTCACATAATATCTTAGGAAGCATAATTCGGTCATTCCTTTATCGTATTTTATAATGAACATCAACATATATGTTTAATTTTCCCATGGATATATTATATATCTTTAATAAAACCTTATGTTCCATCTGAAATATTTTACATATCATAGTATGAATCATATATTTTTATGTATTATCTATAGAATGTTATGCATCAAAGTGAGCTCAAAAGTATATACAAATATTATTTTTCTAAGAAAAAAACACACACACACACACATATATATCATTGTCAACTTTTATGCTCCAACTCAAAATTCAATAACATCTTCAATATTAAACAAAAATCATCAAGCATTATTTTTGAATCCTAAATATCTCAACTAATTTAAAAAATATTAAATAATGATTTTAATTTTTAAATCCCTCCCAAATATATTGAACACAATTCCAAAAGCATTTTATCATATAAATTATCTTCTGGTGTACATTAATGTAATTAGACTTCCTCAATAAATCCATCTTCAAACATCATTAGATTTAGAAATTGATTTTTCTTTGTTATATACAAAATTTTATCCTTTTACATTATTCATAAGGATTTCAACATGTTGAATTTTCACTATGATCCAACTAAAACATTAACACATTGTTGGGTACTCACTTCAACTATCATCTACTGTCACTCAATTTTTCAAAATGAAACATATAAACATCATAAATCAATGGTAGAGTTGTATTTGAACTTTCTTAAACAACATTCATTGATTCTAATTAATTATATCTATAAAATCATCAATTATTATGTTTTATTCATAACTGTTAATATTTCTAATACCAAGAAGCATCTCAGCCGTTGTCTTCAATCTTCTTTACCAACATATGAATGGATATTCATAAAAAAATCCATTAATAGAAATAACACATATTAATCATAAAAACTCCATTTTCAATTTCATTAAATTATATAGGCAATACCAAATTCTCAATCGCTTAATATATTATTATCAAAAAATTCAATACTCATAATTATTTGGGCATTTCAACAAAAAATTTAATTTTACTAATTAATAGTAGTTTTACGCAACTAAAATTTTAAATTTACTTGAATTAAGATTTATCATAAGGTATAACATAATCTATGATGTTAAATAGACGTTAAAAAATTTATAATAGTACATTAGGATAATAAAAACCAAACAATAAAAGAACTTGAACATGAATATTATGAACGTCTCAGTCTCCAAGAACTTTTTCCCTACGATAAACATTTTAAAAGGGAAACAAAACAATTTAAAAATGATTATAATATTTTAAAAAAATTATAGATAACTTTGATATGAAACATAGTGAATGGATTATTATATAAATAATAGTTATTTTTATGAACTATATGTATTATATTGTCATTCAAAATACCATAATTTGAATAGTAACATGACCATCCGAATAGTAAAATTTCTATTTGGGTATCTAATTATGTAGATTTATAATTTTTATGAAGGATAAATTATGTTAAAAGAAGTATCAAAATATCATAAAATAATTTCTTAATCAATGTAACATAATTTAGGTGTATGTTTAAATTCATAAAAAACATGTTTTACATTGAAAAATAATTTTGTTGCTTTAAAAGTAATATTTATAATAAAATTATACGGTCTAGAATGGTTTTTAAAAAATATATTTTATTTTTTTATTAAAAACATTTATATTCGGTAAGGTGAATTTTTTTATTTTTCATAAATATAAAATCATTTAGGTGAATAGTGAACTAAGAAAAAATGTAGTATTTTATAACAAGGTATATATATATTTATAGAACCATAATGTAGGATGTACTGGTTAGGAAATATATCATTAACTCAGTCTAGAATTTAATCATTAGTATATTTAGACAAAAAATAAATATTATTGATAGTCTATAGGAAAAATAAAGAATTAGTCAATATCTGATTCTATAGACACCCTACCTTTTCCATAAAAATTCCACTATCTTCCACCCATTTATCATTAAATAAAAACATTAAATTGTAACATTTATTACAAAATTAATCCCTCAAACTGTCATGACCCATCCCCTGGGGCCCATGCCGTGACAAACCCAAACCTGCCTTATAAAGGCCTGGGGCTAGCAACAAGCACCAAAGACATAAATCCCTAAAACTGGGAAGGCATTGTCTTTATTACCTGTAAAAACTCACAACCAATTATAGAGCCAGATACCAACACACTTAAACTGTATAACAAAAAAAATTTCTGAAATGAAAAAACAGGCCATAATACAATTCCAATAGTAAAGGTACAAGGAACTATAAGTAAAAGTAAAACTGAGGAAAAAGGAAAAAACAGCTAATGGGTTGTCCTATGAGGTTCCTACATGAAGGGTTGTTATAGATCACCTCCTCAGAAATCCTAGACTATCTATCTCCTCCGTGTACTGACTCATCATAATGTCCACCACTGGGTACCGTCCAGTCCTAGTACACTCAGCCTCAGTCAGCGATGTCTGTCATCTGCATCCAACACAACATGGTGCAGGAATAACCCGTGCAGTGTTGAGTATAACGATACTCAGTATGGACCCTAAGACCCTCAAGGTCTCACAAAATCCACCATGTATAAACCACAAAGAATGAAATCAATAGATAACCATACTAAGGTATATTCCCATACATATACCTAAGTTATCAAGTGATCCTCTCAATCATGAGGAAAACACAGAAAAATTAACTCAGCTCAAACCAGGATTTTAGTCTAGGGTTAGTAACATGTAACATCTCGAGTCACATTATTGAAACTCAGAAGCTGGAGAACTCCTCCATTATTGAGTATAGTGGGCCTACCGTGACGCCAAGCGCGCTTCCCACTATCCTTGGACAGCTGAGGTACTCCTCCTGTCGAGTATCGTGGATCTGCTGCGTCACCAATCGTGCTCCCCACCATGGGTATACAACATCACAAAGAGTTCCCCCTCTCTTAGCTTGCTGAGGTACTCTTCCTTTCGAGTATCATGGGTCTGCTGCGACACCAAGGTGCTCCCCATAGTGGGTCTGTCGAGACACCAAAGCACTTCCCACTAGGCTTCCAGATTTACTCTGAGCCAAAATGGTCAGCTGCCGTCATGTCTCAGTCAGCTACTAGGCCTATGCACAACTCTCACTCGCCTTTGGGAGGATCCTCCCCATGAGTTATTGGTAGATACTCCAACTATCATGAAGTATTAAAAATAAGTATCTCAAAGGTATGCCATGT
Organism: Viscum album; assembly: GCA_963277665.1. Taxonomy (NCBI): domain Eukaryota; kingdom Viridiplantae; phylum Streptophyta; class Magnoliopsida; order Santalales; family Viscaceae; genus Viscum; species Viscum album. The sequence continues at coordinate 410,334,687 of OY728133.1, forward strand.
CATAGGGCCTCAACGTAACTGATGGCGCATCAATCTGATTCCGGTTCTGTGTGTTATTAGACTTTTAGTCCCAGGGGGTCCGGTTAGATTCATGCTCAATCGTACCAGACCGAATCTCAACTATACCCAAAACACCAATAAGGTATACTAAAAGGGACGGTGGTGCTCCATGATTTCTAGTGCCACTGATGGTTTTTCAAATAGACGTTTGGTGCCAATGTTATAGCCAAAAGAAGAAAAAGTGTCGTAGTGGGCCCGGCTCTGGTCCGACCCGGCCCGACCTGGCATGGGTCGGACCGGTTCGGGTCAACCTGGCCCATCACATTGAGTCTGGCCCATTCCGTTGGGTGTGCTAGACCATTGGGTTCATCCCGGCCCTCTCGGCCCGGCCCTATAGGCCGTAGGGGGCCATGGAGATCCATGAGTGTGTGAACTGTCCACAGGGGGGTGGTGGACCAGCCATGATGGTGCAGACTGGCAGTGAGGCCATGGACCGGCCGTGAGTTCACGGAACGGATAAGAGTCGGCATGAGATTGGTTCGGCCCGGAGGGCGCCGCATGGGCAACTCGGCCTAAAGGGCACCGCAAAGGCAGCTCAGCCTGGGGAGCGGTGATTGTTCGGCTAAGAGGGTCGTGGCGAGGGCGGTGTGGCCTGAAGGCCGGGATGGAGCGGCCATGGCCAGTTCGTCCGGGAGGTCGGGCGGCCTGGGGGGCTCAGATGGGGGGGGGGCTCTGTCGGTGTATGATGAGGCTAGGGTGGCTCGACCGGGAGGCCGTGGAAGTCGGGAGCTGGTTCGGCCGGGAGGTCGGGGTTGCTGAGGCAAGTTCGGCTGGCGGACGATGTGGCAAGGGCAGCTCAGCCTGGCTCGAGTCGGCTCGGCCAAATGAGTGGAGACCGTGGGTGGGGGGGTTTTCGTCTGGGGGGCTCTGAGGGGTCATGCGGTTGGTTCGGTCGGTGATGGCGTGGGACACCTCGGGGGCGGCGCGGGATGCAGAGGCTGCGGGTGGTGGCACTGTTTCCTTTGTCCCCTTCGTCACCTTTCTCCATTTTAAAGAACTCTGAAAATCAACATAAGGGTTACAGAGAAGATGTTCCATGTTAATTTTTCCCGCACTCCCCACATTAGAGCGGTAGAAAGTGGTTCACAAGAATGAAGAACATCAAACCCTTCTGCAATGATTAATCCCAAAACTCACAAAAGGAAGCAAATGTGGATCAAATAGTTAGAAAGTTGATTTGTGTTCCTAGTTCTAGAAGAGAAGAACATGGGTATATAAAATCATTCACAATAATCCCCTACCTTGTATATTGTAGGTTGATGTTAGTGCGAGAAGGCGTACAACGATTCGTTGCAAATGATCACGTCCTATGTCAAAGAAGTTCCGAGAAAGAAAGTTGATGTTATGGTTGTTCTTCGTAGTCGAAGTCCTTTCTCGTCGATGAACCATTATTCATTGGGAGATCTCACACATGTTCCTCCTCTCCCCAATTCCACCCAAGTGAATTCATATCCAAAATAATAGATTTCAATACCTATCATTTCATTGGCATAATATTTAAATAGGTTTAATTAATTAATTGATGTATTGGATCAATTAATTAATTGGGAGGGTTTGGCATAATAAAATATTTGAGATGGAATAATTAAATGGAAGAGGTGATGAAGAGGCTGCCCCAATTTATTTGGGAGTTGAGGGTTTCTCCCAATTAAATGGGGGTTTCATGGGGGTTTAATCCCATGTGGTCCCCACCACTACAACCTCTCAAGGGAGGATTGGGTTCGGGTGGTCCCCACCACCATAACCTCTCATGGGAGGTTATGGTCTGGTGGTCCCCACTTTAAACTTACACATGGAGGTATAGTTCTAGTAGACTCCACCCTGGAACATCTACATTGAGGGTGGTTACAACAAAACCAGAAAATAAATCATGTGTTTATTTAATTTATTATTTCCACGAATAACCAAAAAACTAACTTTCACCCTCGAACATATATCATTGAGGTGGAAGTATCCTTAAGAAAATACTGCTACTGCAAGTTCAACGGTGCCCTCATTATTCAATTCCGAGCACCGATTCAATAGTTAGAAAAACCCGTTCACACCTTTACTGAACATACCCAAAATAAAGTTCAGAAATTCATTCCGGACACTCCAGGTCTCAGAATCACACGCTGTGAATTTTCCAGGACTCATAAAATTTCCATATATATAAACAAAATACATGGAAATTCTAGGTCATTACATTCTCCCCACCTCAGGGCCCTACGTCCCCATAAGCCACAACTCAATCTAGGTAAACAAGTGGGGGTACTGAGCACGGATCTGAGCCTCCCACTTCCATGTTCCCTCCTGGAAGTTTTCGTGAAGCCAGCAAATGCGCACCAAAGGTATCAACTTTCCATGAAGGACCTACTCCTGTCGATCCTAAATCTCTACTAGAACCTCCATAAAAGTTTCCCCATCATAGATGTCTAGATCACCATGTTCAATGATGTGAGAAGGGTCATGCATGTATCTCCTCATTTGGGATTCGTGGAAGACATCATGCCTCAGGAGAAACTGAGGTGGAAGAGCTAAGTGCTATGCCACCTCGCCAACTCTACAGGGGACCTGAAAAGGTATGGTGTTCCTTGGAGATAACTTGTCGGCATCACCAAATCTCTGCAAACCTTGTCGTGGTGAGACCCATAGAAAGATGTGGTCACCATCCGTGAATTCTAGAGGTCTCCATATCCTATCAGAATACGACTTATGCCTACTATGTGTAGTCTTCATCCACTCCTGGATGATATTCAACCATTCTGTGGTAGCTCGTACCATCTCTTGTCCCACGAGTGTGGACTCCCCTGGGTCATTCCAACACAATGGTGATATTCAAGGTCGCCCGTATAATTCCTCGAAAGGTGCCATCCCAATGTTGGAGTGATAATTGTTGTTGTACGAAAACTCCACCAAAGGAAAATGATCCTCCCAGTTATGACTGAAGTTGGGGACACAAGTGTGGAGCATGTCCTCGAGATTTTGAATTGTCCACTTTGTCTGGCCATCCATCTGAGGATAAAGGTGGTGATCAAATGACGTTGAATCCCAAAAACCTCCTGCAACCCCTTCCATAGCTGGGAAGTAAAACGTTCATTACGATCAGAGACAATCGTCATGGGTACTCCATATAGCCTCACAATATCATGCCCATTGAGGCGTCCCAAGCTCTCTTCTGAACCCTGCTCTCTGATCAGTAGGATGTGGGCCGAATTGGTGAGTCGGTCAACGATCACCTAGATAGATTCATGTACCCTGGATGTACATTGATGTCCTATCACAAAGTCCCTGGATATCCCATCCCACTTCCACTCTACATTATCTAAAGGCTTAACCAAGCCTATAGGTACCTAATGCTCCTCCTTCACATGTTGAAAAGTGAGGCATTGAGAGACAAACTCTGCAACTGATTTCTTCATTCTAGGCCAACAATTCTATAGTTAGAGGTCCTGGTACATCTTCCCCACTCATGGATGTACCGCAAGAGGAGGTGTGTTTAACTCCCTCAACACTTCCTCCTGAACTGATACTGGTACCATGGTACATTCTCAGAAGAGGATGATATACTCCCCACCTTCATAAATTCAATCAGGTGCCTGCCCTGTGGATATCTGAGCATCTCATGGCTCACTATTAGCATCCACACACTGCACCTCCCAGACTTGATGAAGAAGTGGGGGAGTGAATGTATTATACTGTAGAAAAGCATCTACATCTCTATCCACAAAGGATATCTGCAAAGAGGCCAGCTGCATCGTATCCTCACCAAGGATCAATATACCAGATCTCATATTGAGTGCATCTACAACAATGTTCCCTTTCATAGGATTATAGACTCCCTCAAATTCATAGTCCATGAGGTACTCAAGACAGCATCGTTTTCTCATGTTCAGGTCTTTCTGTGAGAAGATATACCCAAGACTCTTATGATAAGAGTCCATGGTAAAATGCTCGCCCATCAGATAGTGTATCTACATTTTTGAGGTGAAGACCACTACTACTAACTCCATGTCATGGGTAGCGTTGTTCTTCTTGTTTTGTCTCAGATGTTGAGAACCATATGTGATTATTGCTCGCTCCTAAATCAAGACACATCCGAGTTCAGTTCCTGATGTGTTGCAGTAGACTACATACCCTACACCTTTCTATGGAATCCTCAAGATGGGGGCACTAGTTATCCTCTACCTCAGCTCTTAAATGATCTGACAGAATCACTCCAACCACACAAAGGGATTCCCCTTCAGTGTCAGGGATGATAGTGGTGCATCAACTCTGGAGAAATTTGGAACAAATATCTGGTAGTATCCAGCCATACCCTGGCATCTTCGTACCTCCATCACACTCCTAGGTGGATCCCAGGAAAGTACCGCCTTAGTCATCGCTGGATCGACTGCAACTACAGCCTCTAATATGACATGTCCCATATATTGAACCTCTCGAGTACAAAATTGGCACTTTGAGAGCTTACCATAAATTTGGTTCTCTCGCAGTGTGTCCAGTATTAACAGCAAATGACAAGCATGTCCTCCTAAGTAGTCGAGTAAATCAGAATGTCGTCAATAAAGACTATGAAAAAGAGATCAATATAGGGCTGAAGGATCCTATTCATGAGTCCCATTAACACTTTTGGAGCATTGGTTACACCAAAAGGCATAACCAAGAACTCGTAGTTGTCGTACCGACATCTGAAAGTTGTCTTAGGCACATCCTCATATTGTACTCTGAGCTGGTGATAGCCTGATCTGAGGTCTATCATTGAGAACCCCTGAGCTCCCTACTGCTAATCAAAGAGGTCGTCAATCCTCATGGGTGGGTACTTTTTCTTCATGGTCACCTAGTTCAGTCACCAGTAGTCAACACAAAGACTCAATCTCCCATCTGGCTTTTTGGAAAATAGAATCGGGGCTACCCAAAGGGAAAAAATGGGCCAGATGAATCCCTTCCCCTATAAGTCCTCTAGCTATACCTTCAGCTCATGAAGCTCCACATGATCTATCTGAAATGATGGTATAAATATCAATGTTGTCCTAGGGTACAAGTCAGTGTAAAAGTCCACCTCTCTGAGAGGAGCTAGACCAAGGAAATTATCATGGAAAACATCTTCGTACAAGTCCACCACTACAGGATAACTCGAACTCTCCTCATCCATAGCTCTGAGGGTAAGGCTAGAGAACTGATGAGTGATAGGCTGCACTATACTCCGAGCAATTCCATCATGGGTTGCAAAGGCTCTCTTCTCGCCGATAATGGTAAACCTGGTCCCATATGTGCAGATACACCACAAATTGTGCCTAATATAGTCTATCTGAGCATGGACTGTAGATAACCAGTCTATACCCAAGATGACGTCGTAATGCCTCGATGAAACTACTAGGAGATACCAACCAAAAATATCACATTCTAGAGTAAGATAACTCTACCGGAACTAGTAAATAATCATCAAATCTACTCCCATATAAGTCTATAGTCGTGAGGATCAAACCCACAGCTCCGTTGTAATTTTAAAACTCCAAACGAGGGAAGTGGAAATGAAAGAATGACTTGCACATGTGTCTATAAGTACTGAAACTAGGTTGGAGTAGACAAAGATCATACCTCGTATCATATCTGGAGCATCGTGGTCATAGGCCTCAGCTGCCTAGAGCTGAGCTCTCCCCTATCCACCAACTCCCTATGGTTGTGGTGGACCTCCTGGTGGTGGTGGCAGTAATATCTCGAATTGTGGCCCACTGCCAGCTGCATGAACAGCTCCTCTGCAATGTATTCCGACTATCGACGGACCTCCATGATCAAATCTTTGTATCTTCATGTGCGGTGCTCCGATCGTCTAGTGATCATCTGAACGGAAGTTTGGACAGTCACGTGCCATGTGACCCTGACCGCCGCATGCGTAACACTTCCCACTCCAGGCAAGTCTGTCTTCAATTCGGGTGCCCCGCACAACGGATCCTCAGTCATGCAGTCATCCACTAGTAGGTCTAGTCCTCTTGGACCACTGTGTCATCTGTCTGTTGCCAGCTTCATAAGATTCCACTACGTGATGACAAGTGGTGGGCCTCGTTACTGGATACTGCTCAGCATTGAAACTCTCTAACACCCCCACCTGCGTCGGGATGTTGAGTGAGATCCCTGAAGCCCTGATCTCATACGTGAGTCCCTGGTCGAAGGTCCGGGCCATGAAGAATGGGTCCCTCACCATATCGGTATATTATCGTGACAGTTCTATGAACCTCACTGAGTACTGATCTATAATCATGATGCCCTGCTGCATATGAAGTATCTATTGTATGTGCACTGCACGAAGATTCGCTAGAACAAACTCCTCCAAAAAAAGGCTCTCAATGTCTGCCCAGAGAAGCATAACCTCATTGTGGACCTAGAAAATCAAGCTCAACCATCTGCCCACTGCTTCCTATAAAAGGCTGGCTTCAAGAATCACCATGACATCGGTCGGTGTCCCTACCAATCGAAAAACTCTCACCACAGCCTCCATCCAATCCTTAGGCGCATGTGGGTCCATATCTTCTCTAAACCTGGGTGGACTCTGTCGCTAGAACATGGGAAACATTCCCAATTGGCATATATCATCTTCTATTGGGGCTGGTGGCATTGGTGGCCCAACAGGGAAAGGTACCACTAGTGCCTCTCCTTCAAAATGTCCCTACACCGAGGCCTCATCGCTCGATGGGCTATCAGTAAATACAACTCTCGGGACTCCAGCCGGCTGTCTACGTGGAGGAATCCTAAAAATAAACAGGTGCGCTATGGTAAAAAATTGAATCCTGGTGAGATGGCCTGGTGAGATGACTTAAGGAAAACTTTTGAGAACACAAACACAATCAGTGTTTTCATGCACCAAGTTGAAAATCAAAAGTTAGGGTCCTGGTGTATGGATACATCAGCCGCCGCACCAACACTAGTCTCCCTGAACTGAAAACCACACTCACTACAATAAACATTATTGCTTCATAGAAAATATTAGATTCTTATATTCTACGGTAGAACCGAGTCCTCTGATAACAATTTCTCATGACCCGTCCCCCGGGGCCCGTGTCGTGACTACCCCAAGCCCGCCTTCTATAGGCCAGGGGCAGGGGACTTGCACCAAAGAGATAAATCCCTGAAACTGGAAAGGCATTTTCTTTATAACCTATAAACACTCAAAACCAAGTACACAACCAGATACCAAAAAAATTAAACTGTATAACAAAAAGAATGTTGAAAAGAAAAAGGACCAGAATACAATCCCAACAGTAAAGGCACAAGGAACTAGAAGTAGAAGTACAACTGGGGAAAAAGAAAAAAACTATCGGGTCATCCTCCCAGGTTCCTACATGAAGGGTAGTTACAGATCACCTCTTTATAAATCCTCATTCATCCATCTCCTTCGTGTATTGACTCATAAAAAGGTCCTCCACTGGGTACCGTCTAGTCCTGGTACTCTCAGCCTTAGTCACCGATGTCTGTCGTTTGCATCCAACAAAACAAAGTGTGTGCCTAACCCATGTAAGAGTGAGTATAATGACACTCAGTATGGAACCTGAGACCCTAAATGTCTCAAAAAATCCTCCAAGGATAAACCACAAAGAATGAAATCAACAGATAACCCTACTTAGGTATATGACTACACATATACCTAAGTTATCAAGTGATCCATCTCAATTATGAAGAAAACACAGAAAAAATCACTCAATTCAAACCAGGATATTATTCTAGGGGGTAGTATCAAGTAAAATCCCCAGTCACATTGTCAAAACATTGACTGCTGGAGAAATCCTCCTCTATTGAGTACAGTGGGCCTGCTGCGACACCTAGAGTGCTTCCCACTAACATTGGAATGCTGAGTTACTCTCCTGTCGAGTACTATGGATCTACAACATCACCAAGTGTGCTCCCCACTATGGGTATACCACATCACCAAGTGTGATCTCCCTCATATCATGACGAGGTACTCATCCTATCGAGTAACGTGGGTCTGATGTGACACCAAGACCCTCCCCACTGGGTTAGTAGTGTCACTCTGAGTCAAAACAGTCCGCATTCTTTTGGTCTCAGCCAGCTACTTGGTCACCGCATTAACCTCACTCGTCTCCAGGAGGATCCGCTCCACGAGCTACTTGTTGCTACTCCAACTGTCACGATGTCCCATGAAGAAGTATCTCAAAGGTATTCCAATCCATATGGGCCTCAACGTAACATATGTCATGTCAATCAGACACATGGTTTGTTAGTTATTAGCCTTTTAGTCCCAAGGGCCCAGTTGGATTCGTGCTAGATCCAACCTGACCGTATCTCAACTATACCCAAAACTCTAGTTGGGAAATCTCAAAGGGACTGTCATGCTCCATGATTTCCAGCGCCATTGACGGTTCATTAAACGGATGTCTGGTGACAATGTTATGGAAAAAGAAGATAAAGGGTCATAGTGGGCTCCGGTCTGGTTCGACTCGGTTGGACCGACCCAGCCCAAACTGGCATGGGTTGGCCCTGTTTGGGTCACCCTGGACCATCTCGTTGGGTACATCCCATTTCATTAGGCAGTTCGGCCCTCTGTTCCCATCCTAGCAGGCCGTAAGAGGGCATGGAGAACCATGAGGGCGCGGACCGGCTACGAGTCGGCGCGAGGGAGATTCGGCCCGGAGGGTACCGTGTCAGCGGCTCGGCCCTGAGGGTGCCACGAGGGCGGCTCAGCCCAGAGCGCGAGGAAGGATCAGCTTAGAGGGCTGTGGCGAGGTCCCCGGTTCAAATGTTAGAAAAATACGCTCGCACGTTTACAGAATGTACCCGAAATAATGTTCAGAAATTCATTCCAGGCACTCTGGGACTCAGAGTCACCCGCCGTCAATATTTGTGGACTCCTAAAATTATCATATATTTAAAACAATTACATAGAAATTACAGGTCATTACACAAACCCCCATATACCCATTTTTGATGTGTTTTTCTCACAAATATACCATTCCATGAATCCATACAATGTAGTGTTGATGGGCCATCTCAAGGAGGAATCTATGTTTTCTAATTTATGACCTTTCACTAAATTTATTTTCATTTATTCAACATTTTCATTCATAGATTATTAAATAATCATTACATCCTCAAATTTATAATAAAATTATATTTTATTTTTAATGATATAGTCATATAATTCATAAAAATCCATGGCATAGTTGTTTTTAACAACCATTCCATTATAGTTGTATTTAACTACATATCTGGATGACGTTATGAAGTCAAGTACTATAGACATACATGGATAATTTTAATAATGATTTTAATAAATATTTATAATAATTAAAATGTGATTAATATTTTAGAAATACAAAATGGTAATTACATTAATGGTGTTGGAAATAAATTGAAATGACCATTTAATCTTCAAAAAAACCATTATATCGAAACAAGATTCTTAAAACATCTACATTTTTAATACATATTGAAAATGGAAATTTTATAGAACTATAATTACATTAATTATTATAAATTTAAAAATATATTTTTATGGAATCATTATATAGTGAACTTGTTCCATTACCATTTTATTGAAGTGATATTGTATTTTTGGGTAAACAATTAGACCAAATTTATGTAACAAAACAAATCAAAAAATTGAAGGAAATATGATAATGAATGGGATATATTAAATTATATAATATGAATTTTGGTTTTTAATTATGAAATTAAAATATGAAAATAAAATATAAATAATGTTAGAGGATTTCATATGTGAGTGAGTATATGAGTAAAGGGTTTCCCTTCCAAATACTCATTCAATACTGACAATATTTATTTACTATCTATCACCTCCTATATTTATTCTCAAAAAAGAATTGAAATTATTCCTTACCAGTTTTCCTATATTAATTTTATTTTATTTTTTTCTAGTTAAAATTATTATTTATTTAAGGGTCTTATTCCACTCTATCTTAATTTATTATGTTTTTTCTCTCAATCAATCTTTATCTTTCTCTCTTAAGTTCATAATTACCTTTTATGGACTTATTATTTATATCATGTATGTATTTTATTGATTCCTAAACATTATTATTTACATTATAATATACCATTAACTCAATAAATTTTAAATGTAAATTATTTTATAATTCAATTTGAATTGATTTTTCCTAAAAAATTATACAAATCCATTGGAAAAGGTAATATTGACAATTCTTATTTCCATTTTTTAATATAGGTAATTATTAATTATATATCAATATAATATGTTAACTAGGGAACATTTTTTTATCCATTTATTCCTTTAATGTGATGATTCTACTAATCACATTTAGTGGATGGTGGGTCTAAGAATTATATAACCCCTTAATCCATCATTAGGTCCCATGAGATAAACTAGATTTGGAATTTTGTGTTTGACTACCCATTTATGTATGATTTCATAATTGAAGACTTAATGGTATGGTTATCATATGAAAATGTACGTATTTAATAAGTCGCTTATTATTTATTCTTATATATTTTCCAATTATTTTCTATTATTATGAAATATATGGATAAATTATGTTCATTTCATAAATTATATTTAATTATTTAATTAATAATTTCTATTATACTTGTTTATGTATCATTTATATTATGATATATTCTAATGATCATTACTACATGCTGAGAATATTATCTCACCTTGTTCTATTATTTCCCAATTACCATAAGAAATGACGATGATTACTATGAATGGTCCATGGATAAAAAATAGGGGAATAATATTATTTCATGTGATGTAATGATATTTTACATGTAATGTATAATGATTTTTTTATATAGACTCCAAAGACTATTGAACATTATATATCATGTATTTTCGATCAATTTATCATATACTACTATAATAAAAACCCCAATATATATGGGTTATTAAATTAAGTGATACTACAATAACATTAGTTAATATTATAACATATTAATCCTTAAAGTACCCTTATGCCTTCCTAAAGGGAATTAACCATCGACATAATTATTCCAATCATTTTAGAGAGAATTAAAATCTATGGTATCACTTTGAAGTTTCCCTATGTAAATTAAAATCTATGGTAACATTTTAATTCCTCTATAATGATAATAAAATCCATTAAGCCATTTTTGACTCTCTTGATGACCTTAATCAATAGTATACCCATTAACACCTTCATGGATAGCATAAAACTCTAATGTACATTTACATGCCTTCCTACATTAACGTAAATTATAGATTACCTCTTAATGTATACCCACTAGGATTTAAATTATAAAATATCCTTCATTACTTCATGAAGGGATTAAAATTAAAATGTGACATCATATACAATTTTAATCTACATTATATCCCCACATCCTTGTTATATATCCTAGATATCACATACTCTATTAGAAAAAATTTGATTTAATTTTATAATGTATCACAATAATTAACTATTGTCATCAAATACCATTAATTATAAGTTTTTACCTACATAATGATACCAGAAATATAATTAACTAGTATTGATACTAGTATGGATATTATAATAATGTCATTAATATGAAATAGATTCTATGAATATAAAATAAGATATTTTGTGGGGTGATACGACCACTCATTCTCTCAATTCCACAACATATTTCCAAATATTTCATGATCTCCCTACATAATTAATGTATTTGTATCAAATTTATGGAAAAGATATAAACATTAAAATGGTGAGACTAATATGAAGTAATTTACCTTTGATATAGATTAACTGATCATGCCTATTAAATTCTTATACTTCATTAATGATTCAGTTTTTTATGGTCTTACAATGTAAAAAATTCAACCACATAAAATGGGTGATGATTAATTTGGGAGCCTAACTAGAACTGGGATGGTACAATAGATATTTGTACCACTATAGTTCTATACCACAATATAGATATCTTACGAACATATGTTTACAAAACCACTTTTGTAACTACCTTACCTCTATGATAATGATTTCAATTCTCCCTGATATTGCATATGAACAATAAACTGTGAATGTGATTGTATTAGAGTACATATTATATATCATGATCATTACATGAATAAAATACTAGGAAAATCTAGAAAAATATTTACATATGTAGAGGATAACACCACCCTGACAAGTAGGTATTCTATATGGGTATCTCATTATTATAGCTTAATGCATTCGGAGTCCATGTCCTTAGAATAAAAATTTCCCCATAAATTATATTATTATGTAATATCAGAACATCACATACATCCAAGTGTCACAATGAATATTTTTGGGAGGGATTCTATCCACCATGGCCCTTACCATATTCATATCCAAATATTCCATAGAGGCTAAAGAAGTTCATACTGTCTAATTTTTTTAATATATAACACCTAAATAAAGATCATATTGTGAGAAATCCAACCCCTCTATCCTAAGTTAGATGATCAGAATAAACATAATAAAACAATTTGGTCTTTGTCTCTACATATATAGTGAGAGATGGATAATTTGAGGACACATAGAGATGGAGGCCCTATTCATTGTCTTCATTTTCCTTGGAATCCACACCCACTGAATCTGCACCTTTAGGAAGAAAAATACCATGAAGATCCTAATTATAAATATGTTATCAACTACCAATTACGTCCTCCCCCACAAATAATACATTTACTATCACAGAGGTCCTATGAATGAAGAATTAGTTGCCCCCTATTGTGTTTCTCCCCATGGGGTACCATCAACTATTACATAGTTCCATTAAATTTTGACATTGATATGTCCTATCAAGTTGAAACCACATAATAATGTGGTTTATCCCATGTGAGGCTTTTATAGTGGATTTACATCACTTCCCTAATACCAAAATCATCAAAGAATAAATAAAAGATAGATATCAATTACATATAATCAATATTGTTTTTGGAACCATTATTTTCAAGTTTTACCATAAAATTGTATGATATGAACATCATCCCTAAGGCCATTTTGGATATATTTTCATAGATACCAGGTTTCCATGTTTTTCTTTTCTCTCCTCCCGGATCAAAGATTTTATCTCCAAGGTGGTATTTCAAAGAACATATCATCCTTCAAATAGTCTAAAATAGTTCCTCAAATTAGACTAGACATGGTTCTTAGCCTTATTATTTCTCAAAATATAATTCAACCTAAACAAACCATCCTATTAGAATAAACTTTTGGACTAAGAGTGATCCCTCATAGATAACAAACCAATGATATGTGATATCCTATCTCAATAAAAATATGTTCTAAGAAAAAAATTTCATCAGAACCTCCATGAGATCCATTAAACAAATAATATATAAAAAATATTTATGAATTCCATACCACAATTACAATGATGCTAGAAATTGTCACATTTGGTTATATTTTCATGTTGATCGATCATTTTAAGACAAAGTTGAATTCAATGTTATATGTGTGGAGTTACGTAAAATTCCCCATTTATTAGTAATAAAAAAAAGTTTGAAACAAAATTAAAATGAAATAATAAATAAGAATAAGACAATATAATATTTTTTAAATAATTACAGACCATTGTATTCCTCCTTTTCAAATAATTTATAATGATTTTAATGTATCCCATAACTAGAAAACCCTTTGAGAATAATCTGGGATTAACTGAACAATTTAAGAGGGTTCACAACTATTTTACATTCTCCAAGAATGTACTTAAAGATATACATTACACTACACAATCTTTGTTGATAGAAAATATTATATATAATAGGCCATGGTCTATTGTTGGTGAAGAAATATAATTTATGATAGTGAATGAGTCAAGATTCACACTAATATGAATAACTCTTTTTTCCTAGAATATAGAAATAACTAACTAAACAATTTTATATTATTCTAAATGTGATAAAATAAAACCTACATAAACAATTATATGTCTAGAAAATGAAATCAATGTCCCTCACATATGGTTCTTCAAATCATACCCATTTTCATCATCCCTCCTTGAAAACAAACAATAGATTTATGACTGTATCCAAGACTATGGGATGTCAATTAAACAATCAAACTCTCTTTTAACTTCTCTTAGGTATGGAAAAAAATTGATATATTAATATGATAATATCAAAAATGGATATCAGTGCATCAATGGATGATGAAGAAACAAGTTCCCAACATTCTAAGTGAAATAAAAATACAAAGTTACTAGTGAAACATTGTTTTCTCCCAATAAAACTAAAATATGATTAAACCATATGGAATTGGATAGGAAAAAACCCTAGAAAATACCACATATAACTATTGGATTAGATTCCATAACATAAACCAACTAAAAATTTAAAAGATTCATAAATATGGACATATAAAGATATTGATCCACGATAGAAAACAATTTCCTAAAGGCATCAAAGCTCATAAGATTTCAATAAAAAGGGGAGTTAGTGAATCAACATGATTATTGTTTAACAACCATACCTCAGAACAAAAGGAATTATACATTATTAATGGTACTAGTCAATAGGAATATCATTTCATGAAATCCTCTAGATAATAAATATTAAATTATTTATAATATAAGTGTTTTATTATAGGAATTTTGTTTATGTTAATCATAAATTTCATTGACAAATATATCAATCCATGTCCAACAGTATCTCTTACATGAGATGAAAAACAACATAAATATTTATTCCCACCACAAACCCATAAGGCTCTTCTCAATTCATCATTAAGAAGAGTTTCCCCCAAAAAACATTATTTATTAACCACTTTCCTATGGTTTGTATTCCATGGAATACCTCATTATGTATGACTATATTCCATACATAAGTCACAGGGTATGGATACAATGCAATCACCTCAATTTATGGATCATGTCATACTCAAAATATGTAGAACACTCAATATTATAATTATAATGTTTTCATAGGTGGCCCTCTCTAAACTCCTAGTAGAATTAAACCTTAATTACTATAGTCAATTTGAGTGACTATAACAAACATTCCTAGATACAATTAGAGAATTATTTCATTTCATTGAAGATTATTCCAACCATATATGCTTCAGGAGCTAAGGGATGTGTAATGTACATTAATTTTACCATATATTTATCTTTATAAAGATCCAGATATATCGATTATGGAACATACTTTTGAATGGTGACATGAATTTTAATGAAATATTGTCACTCTTTATTGAACCCAAAGTTTAAATAATAATATGTTAATTCCTTTTTACTCATAGGACCTATAAATTTTTAAATATCAAAATATATATACTTAGTGAGATAAAGATATTGATATACACAACCATAAATATTTTCATCTATAGAATGTGGAACCCAATAAAAAATTTTTGAGCACAATTTAGATGAGTCCTCCACCAATAGTATCTCCCTCTCAACAAGATATTTCTAAATCATTGTCAAAAAATATATAATAATCCTTGTATATGATGCTTATTATCCAATAATATTAATAAAATTGTAGAGAAGTAGTGATTTCTGGAACATCCTAGGGGAGGACTTAAATCATCGGGTAGGGGGAATTTTTATCCAAACCATCATCTACAAAACTATATATATGGAAAATAATTCCATATAAATAATTATTTATATGTTTGTGATACATTGAAAGGAAATCAATTTGATAAATTCTCTTCTAAGGGAACATTTCGTATGTTTTTAGGATAATTCCCTATGAATCACCCACCACAGATAACCTTTTAGTAATCCATAGATAGAACATAAGAATTATAAGGTAGGTGAATTTCTCATCTATTTTAATTATATTGGATTATATTTTTATTTTATTATTTTCAATATAAATGAATTCAATGCATGCTTAGAAATTATGTTGATGGATGGAGTATCCACCCATTATTAAATTAGGGTTGTCACCAACATGTTGGACAATGGGAAATGTTGATTTCACTACCCAAGAATATTTTTTGGATAGGTTATGATGGAGGCATATGAATTAGATTATTAAAGATCTAAACTTTCTCGTAGAACATTTATGTTTATGATGATGTAGTCCTGATACTATCTACAATAGTTAAGGAGAATAAGAAGTTATGGATAAGTAATGCGATTGAAGGAGTTGTAGTTATTTGTGTTAAAATCTTGGTGGATAAGATTTTGAAGAGATAGAGATTTGGATAATCCATAATTATATACCTACATATGACTATTTTATTTAAAACTATGATGAAACACAAATTAATGAAATATTCAGTTAATTGAAATAAAAAATAAATTAGTTGATATTAATAAAATCAAATATAGTGTTTTCATTAGTTTAAAAATTAATTTAGAATCCTACTAAAGTTTATGAATCTATTTAATAAATTACCAATGGATTTATTAATTGTTTATTATTGGTTGATAATGGAGAAAGATGGACTGGATATGCCCTGGTTTGAATTAAATAAATTTTAGAATATTTAATAAGTTAATGTTCAAAATTCATGAATGGAAACAGACATAAATTCTTGTCACATAGGTGAATCCATGCATCTGGAGTCACCACATATGAAAATGTTTTCATATGTGAGGATAAACATATGTGAATTTTTTAACATAGCTAAATGGATCACGTGTCAGATTATGTAGTGCATAAAAACATCACATAGCCAAATTATGATATGTATCGAAATTTTTGAAATGCGTACTCAAATGAATATTTATATATCTAAATATTGACACACACACTAATAATTAATATCAAAACCCAGATATAAAAATTATTACTATCTAAAAAAAATTATGATAATGTAAGAGAATCCATCATATATTCATGTCTATATATGCAATACAGAAATTCAAAAAACAAAATTTCTCTTATTTCATGGGTGAAATATAAAAATTTATGGAATTTTTTATTCTAAAGAGAAAATAATATCAGATTATGCATGTATTATGAATTCCTGATTAAAACATCCTAAATTTCATTTATGTCATGATTTGAGCTTTATTGATGAATATTAAAGGATAAGAATTGAGTAACATAGTTATTTATATATAAAAAATATTTATTGGGTTTTAGGAATAATGAAGATAAAAATACATCGAATCATGGTTAATCATTAAAACACAAACTCATTATTATCTAATTTTGATAGAGGAATAATTAATAAAAGATTCTATATTTTTTAAATGTAAAATCCATAGATTCAAGAGTGTATTTTTTTCATTCGAATCTCACAAACTAAAAGGAAAATTTCCAAATGATATTTTTTTAAATGTACTTATACATATGTGAAGATTATATGTGTATACTTTTTGGAATCTAATTGATGAATATGTGGTTATACCTAATGTAATTATTTTTTCTATATTTTTTACTAATTTTTCAAAAAGAAGAATCATTTTATTATGTTTATTTATAGAACACCCTTTGAAATAAAATTGGTACATGGAAGATCATGGGAATGCCAAATATAGGTATTATATAATATTAATTTTCAACTAGATGTGAGAATAAATAAAATGATTTTATTTTGTGCATACTGAAAATAAATGGAGATATGTAATGCATGAGTATGAGAAATTAAAATATAATATACCTTGAAATGTGGCGGCATTTGTGTGAAGAATAAAATGGTTAATAAATTGTGTTGGGGATTTTTTTATTAGTATGATGAAGAAGATAATTAAATATTTTACCATTGTGGGAAATTTATAAGAACTCTAAAGTGATAAGATGAAGTAATGTTAATACTAAATGTGAAGATACATCTACTAGGTATCAAATATGAGAAAAATAGAGATGTTTCCATCAATCTATGATCGACCAGAGAGAACCATTATAGTCAAAATAATAATAGAAAAAATACTATGTTTTTATTTTTATATCTATTTTCAATACATTTTTTGTTTGGTGACTGAGGTAACTATATTATAATGTTTTAAAGATCCCTAAATCTTACTTTCAAAAAATTAATAAGTTAAAAATTATTATAAAATATATCTTCATTATAAAGGAAATATTCCTAAGATGCAAGAGATATATTATATGTGTATTGAATTATATTATAATAAATTAGATATATACTTCCACAGATTAACAATATATTAAAACATTCATATATATGGTAAGAATATGTAGATCATTTTTGACTCAGTGTGTATTGAGAGATCATAGTGAAATTAAATGAAAAAAGACTAAAGTAACTAAAATAAGTCCAGTTCATTTTTAGATATAGAATTCATGTGTGGATCAATAATTTAAGACACTTTGAGACACATTATTATTTTTCTAAACACCACCTATTCAAATCATTATCATACCACAGCTTATAGTCTTTGATTTTGGTCAAAAACTAATCAACATAAGGAGTGGGTCTTTATACCATACCTTCTAAAAGTATTTTGTTCTCATTTATTTATTTAATTTCATATTTGTTGTTTTATATTGCTATGTTAAATGAAAAATTAATCCATATTCACTATGAATATTTAGAGGTTATATTCCAAAATTGATTCATGATAGTTTGGAATTTGGGAAAAAAAATTTGTCGATACATAATTCACCCCATCTTGGGTGTTTCCACCGATCCAAGTGGTATATAATTGGTAGCAGAGAGATTTTAAATATCAGTGGATCATTATTTAAATTATAATGTTGTTCTTGTATGAATTTAAAGTAGTTCAAATTTCAAGAGATTCTTGATTTTTATCCTCACATAAATAATGTTATTTAAATTATAATAACTATGAAATATTAAATTTTATGCAATAAATTACAAAATTGAGAATAAAAGATTCCAAGAGGGTATAAAAATACGTGACGAACAAACTGGACAAACCAATACATAATGATAAAAAAACTAGTATGTTCTCATCAAGAGAATCAGTTGACATAAATACTTTCAAATACACTATTTCATTCTCTTTTGAGCACGAAGAAATAATAAAATATGATAAAAAAATATTGACATGTCATGGGTTATCTAAATAATGATCCTAATGAATTTTTGGATATATATTTAGTTTTATTAAGGAAATGTGTGAAGAAATATCACATATTGAAAAAAATACAAAAGAAATGGAAGATAATTTGGATAAACAAGTTGGATGAATTAACACCTTCCGTAATCTAGTGAAATATAATGTATAAAAAATTTCACTCTACAGTAATTTTTTTTAATGATTAAAAATTCAAAGGAAAATTAATTATGAAGGAAATGTCAACTCTTCTACTATAAAGGTATTTCATGCATTGCGGAAGTCATAAAAGGTCTCAATAGACTTCATGTATTCACAACAAAAAAATAAAATATAAAGAGTGAAATTGATGGATAAATCAATAGTGGAGTTAATATATATTCATCTGTATAACGATGGGAATCTAAATAAATAATGGGAAACCATAATGATATTATCTGAGGGTGAAAATCAAACTCTTTATATGAGGTACCTCGAGATGGATATTATGTTAAGAAATCCGTATTCAACCCATGATTGAACTTATAAATCTTCTGAGAAAATATTCTCTAACCTAGAAACATATAAATATATACCTACATCTAATAATAGTTATAATTGGGGTTCAAAGAGTCTCAAATCATGTGGTGTATCATCCACCAAAAGTGTATGGAAAAATATAATCCACAATGTTCATAAATTAGCTTCCAATAAATATGTCATTTATGGGATTATGGAATAGAAATTATAATTTCTATAATTCATGAAGGAGGAAAATAATTTTAATTCAGAAAAACTAACCAATGAAATAGGTTTCAGTACCTAAAAAAATCCCCTCAAAAGAGACCAAAAGTTTGGGTTTCTTGAATAAAAATGAATCTATTTTATACTAGATAACATGCATCATAGGTGTAGTGAGGAGGATTAATTAGAAGTTATTGGTTGTTCTATAGGTCTGGAAATAGATCCATTATATGTTGGAATAATATTTCATAAGTTATAATCTCAAAAAATCGTGAACAGTGTGGGAGAAAATACTATTATAGAATAAAATATATTGTAGTGAAGAATGAAAAACAGAAAGGGTAATTTTTTTCAAATTAATAGAATAAATTCATTGAGGAATTACAATGAGTTTTAATATTCTAGAAATAATAGATGTGTTGAACTATTTTATAATTACTTTGTGTGTCAACTACATTATTATTATAAAATAGGCCTTTACAGGCTAATAATAATATTAAGTATGAAAGTTTTTCTACCTTGTGTTTAAAATATTTGAATGTGTATTCACCCATGAATGAAATAACAAAAGAAAATAAGGATGATACACCTACAAAAATAAGATATTTTATATAATAATATAGTCCAAACCATGCACTAATGTAAATTTTACATGGATATTTATAAATGTGAGAGAAAATATAAATCCAAAAGGGAATCATTTTAGGAGATAGATTGATAAATTTTTATTGTTGATTACACTTCTGGTAATGATTTTGAGAAAATACCCAGGAAGTGAGAAGTCAAATATGATGAATATATGTTTGTAATGTGAAAGAGATAAGGCTATAGTCTTGTTATATTTTGATATGGTTTCTTTAATATAGAAATTTGTTGAATAAAAAATGGAAATCACTTATGAGATCATGTTTAGAAATTATTACTAAAGAGATGAATTCCACACCTGAGAATAATTATTAGAATACACCAAAAAATTCAAACAATCTAGCTATATCAGTTAGAGTTGGATCAAAATATATAGAATGATTAAAACCAAGTATGTTATCTATTTTCAAGGGTTGAGATGATATTTCTATAATAGAACAGTGTTAGAAAATAAATATTTCAATACTACCCAATGGTGAAAAATTTGGAAAGAAAAAGGGCATCCAATAATGAAAAGGAATACACACTTTTGATCTACATTTATTGGAGTTTCAATTTTGAGATATCATACTCATTACAATGTCGAAAATGGGGTAGAATCTTAAAATTAATCATTACCCTATATTTATTTGATTATTGTTAAATTATTGGAAGAGAAGGTGTGGAAGTCTAGATAGTATCCCTTATGGTGGTCCGTTAAGAATTTATTAAATCCGTTACATATTAACAAATCTATTTAAATAAGGTAAACTACACAGACCATTAAAAACATAAAGGATGAGGCATGATTTCATTCACCCGTCACTATTTCAAAAATTTCTATATCATTATTTTATATGGGGGTTAATTATCTATCCAATGAGTGGATGAATTTACACATTAAATCATATTATATATTTACTCTAGTGAGTGTAAGTTCTAATTTTCTTATAGTCTATATAAACAATCCTAAATGTAAGAATGAAATTTTTTTACTACTTTCTAAAAACATAAACAATAATATTATCTACACCTATGAATATTGCCTTCCATAATGGGCATTCCCATATTGACATAGATTTGACTAGTTGATGGCAAGCTACATAGTGAAATATGATCCCATGTATTGAATTCTTAATATGTTGTCTTGTTATGTATTACTTACAATCACTTGCAACTTTTAGAGACCCAAATCTTGACGTACATGAACATTACATTACTTTTGCGGAATACTTAATACATAACAAAAACAAACATACAAGGACTGTAATAGTTTAGTGTCTTTGGAAACATGGAATGTAATCTTCTAATCGTGGTGAAAGATCTTCAACATCACCCATACAGATCATCCCTTTTTTTCTTACCTAAAACCTTTCTTTATATCCTGGGGAAAAGAAAACATAAAAAGGGTGAGCTCAAATGCTCAGTAAGGGTAAGCATGGATAAAATAAAACATACATATACATTTGAACTTAAAAACATGAACATAATGTTTAAACATCAAAATCTTGAGTAATGACATAAAACATGGAAGTACGTATGGATTAGATCATAAAGAAACATTAATAATGATAAAATAGCTTGGGAATAAATCATGTAATTGTGGAAACCATTAAGCACATCATATGATTTCCATATTAGCTAAGGCATTGCTGCCAAGACCATCTTAGTGGACAAAGTCCCTTTCTGAATCGAGTTCACTCCTCGTTCTAGTCATGTATTACTGAACCGGTTTAACTTGAAGTTATAACCATGTCTATCTCATGAGATATAAATCTTTACCCAATGCATTCGAGAGAGATATAGGTCCCAAAAATCTCATAATGAAATCATTCTTACTTGTGCCACAAAATAAACTTAAAACATTCATCATAACCCAAAGAATAAAATGGGTTTCATAAACATCATTCCATCATAACATAATCCATAAAAAACAAATGAATATCATTTCATCATAAGAAAAGTGAAACCATGTAAATCATAGAGACATTATACTTGAAACATACACATATGAAATAATGTCATCTTAGATGGAAAATGGTTTTGATAAAACACTTGAAATAAAATCTTGAGGAAAATATCCTTTCTTCTTCAAAATCATTCTCTTTTTACAAAATGTCATGAAATTTTATAAGAAAAGGATTTGTTTGAAAAGAGTCATGAAATATTTTGGAGGATGATTCATAAAAATAAGGCTTTATAAAACCATAAAAATCTATTCGTGCCGTATAAGTTAAAAAACAGTCTTCTCGTACTTTTACCGGAAAAGTCAAAAAGTACCATGTAACGTAAACAAAAGAAAGATTCCTTACATACCATGTAGTAAAAGAAAAAATGGGTAAAAAGGACATTAAACATACCTAAAAACACTTTTAGAAAACATGGACATGGATGATAACAGTAACCCTAGTAAATACTTACGTATAAGCAATCTCAGATAAAAATGAGATTTGCGAAATTATCCATTACCTTAGGTCCGATATGCTTCGTACGTATCCAAAACTCCTGTATAATGATTTAAATAATGTCATTGACTTATTAAATAATCATATTCATTGTTATTATATCATATATGGTTCACTTATGACTTTATATTACCCGTTCTTTTGTAAATTCCATGTTAAAGTGTTTTTTGGGTAAAATGGTTTCATTTGTCATCCGTGTTTTGACTTGTAATTATTCATATTATTACGTAGATCATTATTACTTAATTCCAGAATATAAAACATGATTTATATATTATATATATTCATAATATACATATATATAATATGTCGATAAATGGAATGAAATATACCGTTAATGGAGACGGTAGACCGTACGTAGGCATGAACGCTATTTTCATTTCCTTATGGAATTGAATGGAATTAAGTAGATGAAATAAATATATATATACATAAATATAGTAGCATTATTATGTAATATATTTTATTATTACTTATTATATATACTTTATAATAATTCTTGAATGGTTATCATGGAGAGTGAATCTCATCGCGTCGTGGAGACGGTATTCTGTACGTACGCACGAGCGATGATATCATTCCCATGATCGTTGAATTGTATTAATGTGTATGTATAATATTAAATAATCAATATCACTTTACAATAATCATATATATTCATTACTTTCACCATTATACCCATCCATGTAAGGTGGTGGTGGAAAATAGATTACACCATGGCGTGGAGACAGTATTCCGTACGTACGCACGCGCGGTGATTTCATTTTCCATAGGATAGATAGATGGTGAAATATGGTTGTTTCGTACTTATAATAACATATCAGTATATTAGTGATACTAATGTCATTAATTCATAATGAAACAAATAAATAAGAAGAAGTTGAAGAAGAAAGAAAATTTAAAGAACCGGTAACAAATATTACCTCTTCTTTGACACGCCTCTTTGAATCCTCCTCTTAGGGTACTAAAATTAGTCTTTTAAGAAGACCAGGGCCTCTAGTATGTTTATAGGGAAGTTTAGAAGGGAAATGGCCAGGGTTTTTTCGAGCTTAAAGGCTCAAATTGGTGTGAGGAAGAGAGGGAGGAGGTGCCCTTTTATAAGGGAGGAGAGGGGTACCTTTGGAAATCTTAAACATATTAATTTATAATAAATCTAACCCCACATAAAAACCTTCAAAAATGACTCATATTTGAATATACGATTAGATAGGGTTTTGATCTCATCAACCAATAAAATTTAGACATGTTAGGAAATTAATTTAAACATTATCAACTTGATTTATCCTTACTTAATCAATTTAATTTTATTTGTTGTAATAACATTCAAAATTTTAAATTATAACATAAAATTACTTATTTTTTGTGAATTTACCATAATTGTATACCTTATAACATTTTATACCATATAAATGTAAATTTATAATTTTTAAATATTTTTGTGATTTTTAAACAATTTTATAATATGTTATTTTTATAAAATAACAATAGTATCAATTTTGACACTATCTATATATATGAATTTAAATAAAATATATATAGAAGATATGTTCGAAATAAAAGCCTTAATAGATTCATAAAAGGCAATATGTTTCTAGAAAATTAGTTTATCACATTAAATAGTTCATATAATATTTATTTTATTATTTTTAAAACAATTTATTTGGTTTATCTCTTAATAAAATAATTACTAAAACATTTTCGTATAATTATTTAATATACTTATTTTTTGCATAAAAATTAAAAATAAAGTACTATGATTAAAATACATCTATTAACTTTCACAATAATACTTTTAATCGAATTTATCATCTTATATTCACAATATTTAAATTGTTATATTTATTAAATTATGAAGGTGACAACTTTGGCATCATTTAAAATAAAATAATATAAGTGTCATAATCATTTTTATAAGACTCCAAACGGTTTTATATTATGTCATTATATTTTTATGGTATATATATACACTAAAAATATGTTTTGGTCCGGTTTTTGGGCCTTTTAATGGGTATTATTATTTCAATAAAAACAATATTACTGATTTTTCACTTACTAAATAATTTCTGCTTCATTAATGTATCACCATTAATGATAATTATTTAATCCCTAAAAAATATAAATAAATTATTATGATGTAGGTAATTTTATTAGATTCCAGGAGACTATATATTTTCTATGTTTTATGATGGTTATCACTAAATTAAAATTATTATACTTATAAGATTTAAGAGAGTGACATGTTGTCACTTTCTTTAGATTTAATAATAATGAAATTATTTTCTTGGTCAAAAGTCCATAAAATGGATCTAATCTGATACGTAGGTGACATGAGTATACTTTTAGTCATCCAATAGGATTTTGGCATGTGTTAGGGTAATTTTATAATATTATATTCACACTTAATTACCCGATTTACCTTTAACTATGGTAAATAAAATTTGCCGTAGTTACTATTCATAATTCCCAAAAATAAAAAGTAACGTATTAACATAATTTAGACCCATTGATTCCAAATATGGAATCCATTTTTTCAAATTCAATACACAGAAGTTGCATAAATTAAATTAAAATTAATCCCATTGTCGAATGAAAACGGGTTTTTGTTTGACACATTACAAAAGATTGAATTGATTTAACCTACGAATTCAATGTAAAATCAATGATAATGAATTAAATTATATTAAATGGTAAAATTATATTCTATTTATACTTTTAAACCATTCAATATTATAATTTGACCACATTAGTTATTACGATGAAAAATGTTGTTTTTAATTAAAATATAGTGTGTTTTTACTATTCATTAAAATATGAAAGTTATCAGAATAATATGAAAAATTTATCTGAGGTAAAATTTCATATCTTCATTACAAAGAATAATTTTATTTTGTAAAATTGATCTTATATACATGTTAAAAACTATATTTAATGTGGGTGCACCATCAAAAGGTGACAAAACTACATTTTTTGGAAAATACTTATTTTACCTGAAAAAATTATTTTTTTCTTATACCATGTTAGAGAAAATGTGTAAGATGAATAATAATGTTATAAAATTCAAAATTTAGTTAATAATATTCATAATGGCTAGTTCATAATAATATTATAATAATATATCATTGTTTAGTAAAACTCAGTATTGCATACAACACACGCTATCGAGGAAGGTCGTGATTGCGTGTAATGCAAGACAATTCAGGGTTGTGTGTAGTTCATGACTCCTTTTTTGCTATGTATAACAAAATACATTGAATATATATATATACTAAATGTTTTGTAGAATAACTACTATCAAACAAACATGAAATTGTGTGTAACACGATCTAGGATTAGTGTTGCGTATACTGCAAGCTAATATGGTGTTGCGTATATCACAAGATAATCTTGGTGTATCGTACAACAAAATATATGAAAGAAATTAAAAAGAATATATCTTATAAAATCTCGGGTTATTACATTCTACCCCCTTAAAATGAATTTCTCCCTTGAAATTCATCGGGGATATAAATGTTTTTCTACTTGAAAGTTTCTTTAATTGAAACCCACATCGTAAAAGGAATACCAAAACTTATCTTTATAAACTAAAGTATGAAACATAACAGTTTCCCAAATAAACTAATCACTGGGATTCCACATAGGATAACATAGGTGAAAATGTGGATATGGAAGAGAAATCTAACCATCATGTTCTGATAGAGAGTGGTAGAGAACATGGCTATAAAAAAGCCAACAATCACAAAGCCATAGATTTGTGATGATCTAAGGTACCATATGATTCATCATATATAAGGTCACTAAGACAACATTTTTGGTTTTCGAGATCATTTCCCTAAAGTTGATGAATTTAATGAAATACATACATGATTTTGGTACAATCTCACTGTTGTTCGTGAAATGAACAATTTCCACTTCATCCCTTAATGAAATGATTTTGAATTTGTTATTCGTGATGTGTTAGCAGATTATGTTATAGAATGATGGGTCATTCCATCAGTTTCAAACAAAAGGTTAACAAAAGTTATAAGTCCATTGTATGGTTAGATTAATCGTATATGGATCCAAAAATTAACTTATACTTCATATATCATACCGATTTATAAAATAAAACTAGTTTCTACTAACCAGGGATATCTTGTAAGCTAGTGGTAGGCGATAAAGGCCAGTCGCACTTCGGTTGTGGGTTCGATTCCCACAGCCTTGTCCGATGCGATGGGCTGTCGCCAGTCCTGCAGGTTTCCTGTTTTCTAAAACTTCATTACTATAACATCCCATCAGTAATATCGAAAAAAGTTCTATCCTTAAACAATACTAACTTATCTCCAACATAATACATTCTAATATTTAGTCTTATCTAAAATACTTCGGTCTAAGCTCATAGTATAAAGAAAATGATTACTTGGAATGTCACATAACAATCACATGAATGCCATCATTTATCCCCCATATATCATAAGATATATATTGTTGGTCAAATTACAAACATGTGAATACCTTAATCATGTATTCTCTTGAAAAATGAATACCCATTTAACCTTAGTGAAAACATGAATGTTGTCAAAATTTAACTCTTTCCACATACCAAAATCCCAAAATTTTATATAATCAAACCATAATATCACTTAGTCCTTATATCAATCATGAGCTCATGAATACAACCAAACATCTCATTATCTTCTTATCCCTTCATTATCCACATATCATCTACTTTCCAAAAATATCTGAATAACCATCCATGGTTACCGGTACCATTCAACATATACTTTCATATACTTTAGGAAAAACAATAGTGTAACAATCCTTAGATGATTATTTAGTCCATAGTACCATAAATTATTCTATATAAACATACAATCATTCCACTAACTTCTTAAACCTCTAGATGAGCTTCATCATTTATTTCATCTCATATTTCATTTTTAGTCTCTTCATCATCATCCACATAAATACTACCCATATGACAATGCTGATTCTCTTCATGAGATTTTCCCTCAGGGAATTGGTTTGCATAATTCTCATACATTCCACATTTAAAACATCTAATCATTGTTGATGTCGTAGCAATACCATTATCATTGTCCATGGGGTTAACTGAACCTTTTCCATTGCACTTAATGGCTTTGTGTCCTTCTTTTCCACACCCAAAGAATCTTCCAGTTCATTTGAAACAATCTCCCTGATACCTCTTCCCACATGATTTACATGAGGGAAATTGAACTTTCTTTCCTCTATGATCATCATGAAACTCCATCTTTCTCTTATTATCGGAGTCGGGAATCATACCAAAGTTGAGATTATTGATCATATTATGAGATTTCTGATTAGGTATAATAATGATGTTTGGACTTCTAAATCCCATTTCATTTGGTTGCTCATGAAGAATATCATTCCATTGTCCGTCATATCCTCCATTATCGTGAATCTTCCTGTTTCCAGCCATTTTCTAAAACCCAAAAATAATAGTTTGAGAGGCAAAAATCGTGCTATGGAAAACAACATAGTAAAGGGGAAGTACCCTCAATATATAACATCTTAGGTTAAATTCTATGATCGTTACCATAGTTCTAGGACTATATCCTATACGTAAACTTATCCTTAGGGATATCCCTAGACATACCTTTGAAATATCTCTAGGGACCTCACTAACGTTTTTTCATCCTAGTTTCCAAAGGTTGACTAAACCTTTCCTCTGATACCAAATGTAGAGATTCGAAGCTTGACACACATGAACATTACATTACTTTTTCGGAATACTTAATACCTAACAAAAACAGACACACAAGGACTGTAATAGTTTAGTGTCTTTGGAAACATGGAACGTAATCTTCTAATCATGGTGAAAGATCTTCATCATCTCTCATAAAGATCTTCCCTTTTTTTCTTACCTAAAACCTTTCTTTATATCCTGGGGAAAATAAAACATAAAAAGGGTCTGCTCAAATGCTCAGTAAGGGTAAGCATGGATAAAATAAAACATACCATATACATCTGAACTTAAAAACATGAACATAATGTTTACACATCAAAAGCTTGAGCAATGACATAAAACATGGAATTACATATGGAATAGATCATGAAGAAACATTAAGAATGATAAAATAGCATGGGAATAAAATAGGTAATTGTGGAAACCATTAATGACATGATATTATTTCCATATTATCCAAGGCATTGCTTCCAAGACTATCTTAGTGTACAAAGTCCCTTTCTGAATCGAGTTCACTCCTCGTTCCAGTCCAGCATTACTGAACCGGTTTAACTTGTCGTTCCATCCATGTCTATCTCATGAGATATAAATCTTTACCCAGTGCATTGGAGGGAGATATAGGACCCACCCATTTCATAATGAAATAATTCTTACTTGTTCCACAAAATAAACTTAAAACATTCATCATAACCCAAAGAATAAAATGGGTTTCATAAACATCATTCCATCATAACATAATCCATATAAAACAAATGGATATCATTTCATCATAAGAAGAGTGAAACCATGTTAATCATATAGACATTATACTTGAAACATAAACATATAAAATAATGTCATCTTAGATGGAAAATGGTTTTGATAAAACACTTGAAATGAATTCATGAGGAAAATATCATTTCTTCTTCAAAATCATTATCTTTTTACAAAATGTCATGCAATTTTAAAAGAAAAGGATTTTGTTGAAAATAGTCATGAAATATTTTGGAGGAGGCTTCATAAAAATAAGGCTTTATGAAACCATAAAAATCCATTCGTGCAGTATAAGTTAAAAAACATTCTTCTCGTACTTTTACCGGAAAAGTCAAAATGTACCTTGTAACGTAAACAAAAGAATGATTCCTTACATAAAATGTAGTAAAAGTCAAAATGGGTAAAAATAAAATTAATCATATATAAAATCACTTTTAGAAAACATGGACATGGATGATAACAATAACCATAGTAAATACTTACATATAAGCAATCTCGGATAAAAAATGAGATTTGAAAAATTATCCCTTACCTTAGGTCCGATTTGCTTCGTACGTATCCAAACCTCCTATATAATGATATAAATAATGACATTGACTTATTACGGAATCATAATCATTGTTATTATATCATATATGGTTCACTTATGACTTTATATTACCCGTTCTTTTGTAAATTCCATGTTAAAGAGTGTTTTGGGTAAAATAGTTTCATTTGTCGTCCGTGTTTTGACTTGTAATTATTCATATGATTACATAGATCATTATTAATTTATTCCAGATTATAAAAAACTATTTATATATAATATATATATATTCATAATATACATATATATAATAGATCGATAAATGGAAATAAATACACCGTTCATGGAGACGGTTGGCCGTACGTACGCATGAACGCTATTTTCGTTTCCTTATTGAATTGAATGGAATTAATTAGATGAAATAAACATATATATACATAAATTCAGTAGAATTATTATGTCATATATTTTATGATTACTTATTATATATAATTTATAATCATTCTTGAATGTTTATCATGGAGAGTGAATCTCATCGCGTCGTGGAGACGGTATTCCGTACGTACGCACGAGCGATGATATCATTCCCATGATCGTCGAATTGTATTAAAGTGTATATATAATATTATAGAATCAATATCAATTTACAATAATCATATATATTCATTACATTCACCATTATACCCATCCAAGTAAGGTGGTGGTGGAAAATAGATTACACCACGATGTGGAGACTGTATTCCGTACGTATGCACCGCGATGATTTCATTTTCCAAAGGATGGATAGATGGTGAAATATGTTTGTTTCATAATTATAAAAACATATCAGTATATGAGTGATACTAATGTTATTAGTTCATAATGATACAAATAATGAATAATAATTTGAAGAAGAATGAAAATTGAAAGAATTAGTAACGAATATTACCTCTTCTTTGACACGCCTCTTTAAATCCTCTTCTTAGGGTACTAAAATTGGTATTTTAATAAGACCAAGACCTCTAGTATGTTTCTATGGAAGTTGATAAGACAAATTGTCAGGGTTTGGCCGAGCATAAAGGCTCAAATTGGTGTGAGGAAGAGAGGGATGAGGTGCCCTTTTATAAGGGAGGAGAGGGTCACCTTTGGAAATATTAATAATATTAATTTATAATAAATCTAACCCCACTTAAAAACCTCCAAAAATGACTCAAATTCAAATATAAGATGTGATAGGGTTGTAATCGCATAAAACAATAAAATTTAGACATGTTAGGAAATTATTTTAAACATTATCAACTTGATTTATCGTTACTTAATTAGTTTAATTCTTTTTGTGGTAATAATATTCTAAATTTTAAATTATAGCAAAAAATTACTTATTTG
Source organism: Viscum album (assembly GCA_963277665.1). Classification (NCBI taxonomy): domain Eukaryota; kingdom Viridiplantae; phylum Streptophyta; class Magnoliopsida; order Santalales; family Viscaceae; genus Viscum; species Viscum album. The sequence goes on from OY728133.1 coordinate 410,365,768, forward strand.
TTGTGAATTGTCCAGAATTGGATAATTTATAACATTTTAGACCATATAAATTTTAATTTATAATTTTTAAATATTTTTGTGATTTTTAAACAATTTTATAATATGTAATTTTTATAAAATAACAGTAGTGTCAATTTTGACACTATTCATTTATATGAATTTAAAGAAAATATATACAGAAGATATATTCGAAATAAAATCCTTAATAGATTTATAAAAGGCCATATGTATCTAGAAAATTAGTGTACAACATTAAATATTTCATATAATATTTATTTTCTTATTTTTAAAACCATTTATTTGGTTTATCTCTTAATAAAATTATTACTAAAACATTTTTGTATAATTTTTTAATATACTTATTTATCGCATAAAAATTAAAAATAAAATCCTATGATGAATATATATATATTACCTTTCACAATAATACTTTTAATCGAATTTATCATCTTAAAATAACAATCTTTAAACTGTTATATTTATTAAATTATGAAGGTGACAACTTTGGCATCATTTAATATAAAATAATATAAGTTTCATAATCAATTTTATAAGACTCCAAACGGTTATATATTAGTTAATTATATGCTTATGGTATATATATACACTAAAAATAAGTTTTGGTCCGGTTTGTGGGCCTTTTATGGGTATTATTATTTCAATAAAAACTATATTACTGATTTTTCACTTACTAAATAATTTTTGCATCATTAATGTATCACCGTTAATGATAATTATTTAATCCCTAAAAAATATAAATAATTAATCATAATTTAGATAATGTTATTATCTTTATAGATACTACTCATGTTCTATGTTTTATGATGGTTATCACTAAATTAATATTATTATACTTATAAGATTTAAGAGAGTGACATGTTGTCACTTTCTTTAGTTTTAATAATAATTAAATTATTTTCATGGTCAAAAGTCCATAAAATGAATCTAATCCGATCCTTAGGTGGTATGGGTCGACCTTTAGTCATCCAATAGAATTTTGGCATGTGTTAGGGTAATTTTATAATATTATATTCACCCTTAATTACCCGATTTACCTTTAACTATGGTAAATAAAATTTACCGTAGTTACTATTCATAATTCCCTAAAATAAAAAGTAGTCTATTAACATAATTTGGACCCACTGATTCCAAATATGGAATCCATTTTTTCAAATTCAATACACAAAAGTTGCAGAAATTAAATTAAAAACAATCCCGTTGTCGAATGAAAACGGGTTTTTGTTTAACACATTGCAAAAGATTGAATTGATTTAACCTATGAATTCAATGTAAAATCAATGCTAATGACATAAATTATATTAAATGGGAAAAATATATTCTATTTATACTTTAAAACCATTCAATATTATAATTTAACCACATAAGTTATTACGATGAAAAAAGTTCTTTTTAATTAAAATATAGCCTTTATTTACTATCCATTAAAATATGAAAGTTATCAGAATAATATTAAAAATTTATCCAAGGTAAAATTTTATATCTTGATTCAAAAGAATAATTTTATTTTGTAAAATTGAACTTATAGACATGTCAAGAACTATATTTAAATTCGGTGCACCATCAAAAGGCGGCAAAACTGCATTTTTTGAAAAATACATATTTTACCCGAAAAATTTATTTTTTTCTTATACCATGTTCCGGAAAATGTGTAAGATGAATAATAATGTTATAAAATTCAAAATTTAGTTAATACTATTCATAATGGCTAGTTCATAATAATATTATTATAATATATCGTTGTTTAGTAAAACTCGGTATTGCTTACAACACACGCTATCGAGGAAGGTCGTGATTGCGTGTAATGCAAGGCAAGTCAGGGTTGCGTGTAGTGAACGACTCCTTTGTTGCTGCGTATAACAAAATACATTGAATATATATATATATACTCAATGTTATGTAGAATAACTACTATCAAACAAACATGAAATTTTGTGTAACACGATCCAGGATTAGTGTTGTGTATACTGCAAGCTAATACGGTGTTGCGTATAGCGCAAGATAATCCTGGTGTATCATACAACAGATGATATGAAAGAAATTAAAAAGAATATATCTTATAAAATCCAGGTTATTACACAACTGTTGAATAGTTTTTTTTTTCTGAAATGCTTCTCTCATGTGATATTTTATTGAATCTATCAAATGGAGATGAAAACCATATAGGGAGATGATGTTGTATAAATCATTATATAAAAAATCATTAGGTGGGGGGGGATTGGAAAAAGAGCCTTTAGTTTTACCTTATTTGAAATTTGAAGTGGAATCAACCTTTAATAGTGGAGAACATGTTGAAACATGACCCTGGTATAGTGATATTTGAGATAGTATCTTACTGTCACAACTCGTCCCCTGGGGGCCCGTGCCGTGAAACTAGCAATGGAAAGGCATATCCCTAGAACCAGGAAGGTGTTACCTTTTCACCTGACAACTCACACAATCAAAGCATGGAGAAATATATAATCACAAAGTAATCTATATAGTAAATAGTGTGAGTACAGTAAGTAAAGGGGGATGAAATACAATCTCAACTGGAAAGTACAAGTAAATCTGAAAACTTAACCTATAAACACCCTCCAATGATCCAATATGTAGGGTAGGTACAACTCTCAAACATTCAGCTCTGCGATACACCATGTTTAATGGTCCACCTCTGAGTTGCCTCCAGTCTTCGAACCCTTGACCTCAATCAATACTATCAGTCATATGAACAAGACACAGCAAGGTGCGGGCATAGCCCATGCAGGGGTGAGTATAACAATACTCAGTAGGGACTTTGAGACCCTCGAAGGTCTCTCAGAATCAACGAAAGATAAACCACAAAGAAACGCCATGTTTAGATGCATGAAACAACAGTCAACCCTAATGAGGTATATTCCCATACATATACCTAATTTATCAAGTATACACATCTCGTTCATGAGAAAACATAAGGACCAACTCTCTATCCAAAATCACAACTATTCCACGAATGAAACAATACCACATAGGTAACACCAAGAACACACAGAATAATAACATGATGGTATCACCACACATATGAGTACCACAAAGGTTTCACCGCACAGAATAATACCACAAAGGTATCACCACACAGAAGTGTACCAAAAAGGTCAAGACTCAGCTCACACTAGGTGTAACTTATGAATGAGATTATAAATGATTAGATGTATTCCTAGATCAGCATACTTCATCGAGAAGTGCTACTGTGGACCCACACAGTTTCGTAGATGACTAACACATGATCTGAAAATGACCCATATAGGATCTGAAGATGATGACCCACACAGGATCCGAAGAGGACCCACACAAGATTTGATGGCGACCCACATAAGATCTGAATATAACCCACACAGGATCTTTATATTCATTAAGTACAGCCGTCCATAGGGTTACCGCACTAAGTATGCTTGATTCTGGGAGGATCCTCTCCCCAATCCATCTGACGATACATAAACTGTGATGAAGTGCCACAAAGAATTATCACAATGGTGCTTCATGCGAAAAGGGATCCAACACGACTGATGGTGTATCAATCAGATGCAAGGTCTATAAGTTATAAGAGAATTTGTTCCATGGGCCCAGTTGGATTCTGGTTCGATCCTACCCAGACATACTACAACATTATTCAAAACACATCTGGTGTATAACAAAAGGATCATCTTGATTCCATTTTTCCAGCGCCATAGACAGTTTTTCAAACAGATGCAAGGTTCTCAATATATGGACATAAAGGCCTCTTAGGGTTTAGTTGGGTCTGGGTCCTGTCCAACCCAGTCTGACCCAGCCTAGGCCAACCCTACTTTGTTCAAACCAACCCAGGCCTATCCGGGTCATGCCAGGATTTTCTGGACCGCAGCGGGCCTGACACGCTACATGCGGCCAAGTCGGCTGGTTGCGGTCCGCCCGGCCGCCTGCAGTCTGCTAGGGCAGGTCCCGCCCTAGCCACCACCCAGTCCCCCCCCCCCCGATTCTCGAACGGCCCAAGAGTAGTTTGGTTATGGAAATCCCAGCAGCTCCACTTGGCACTGCCTGCTGGCACGCAGGACCCACCGGAGCGGGTCCTGCTCAGCATGATGTGTCCAGTTGGGGATCTGGCTAGATCTCCTTTCGAACGGTGCCTACATGCACTGCTGCTACCTCCATGACTAGCCGAGTTTTGGACACCCTCCAAGTGCACTGCTGCGAACCATCAGTTGTGGCCTTCTCTTCTACTAGCAACGCAGACGAGCGCCGTCCCGATTCCACGCAGTCAGCCGACTATCAGTCGCCACCCTCCTCCACCAAGGAAAACATGTCCCAGTCACCTTCAGCATCGCGGTTGGGCCCCTTCCGCATGTACCCTACCAGTATCGGTTGCCGGCGATGTGGTTGGATCTGCTCAACCCATCAATCAGCCTACGAAGAACGCGTCAACAATGGAGTAGCAGAGGGTTCGATCCACATTTGTTTGGCCCACACCCTCTGCATTAAATCAACAACAGGCAGTTCATAGATTGGATAAAATGAATTTTCACGAAGGACAAAGATGAACAATTTTTCTAACTCATTTGTTCATCAGAGAACACTCAGTATTGGAGGTGGTGTTGATGTTCATCATCCCCACAACAAGTCACTAACAACGTCACTCAAATGAAGACCCTCCGACCTTTCTTGGTGGATCTGATCTTCGTCTGGAGCCTCAAGATATTCCTCTCTCTTTCTGCCAACAGAAAATAACCCCCTAATCACCTCAAAGAGTGTTAATATAACTCTTAATAGAAAATTTCATTCATTAATTTAGAATTAATGAATCCTATTACCCAAAAGAAATTGTGGTTACATATTTTTTGAAACCGAGCATTTAATGCCCATCGATAAATTCCTGACCTCCCTCATGTGGAACATAATACAAAAATTTCAAAGGATAGGTGTGAGGATGCATTTTTAAAATAATTTATATTTATTTTATTTAATTCTCAATGAAAAACGAAAAAACCATCTTCTTATCTCAACCGAATATGGTTGAGGTGAAGGTCTCTTTAAGAGAATATCAGTGTTGTGTGTTCAACGGTGTCCTCAATTTTCAATTCTGAGTACTGGTTCAAAAGTTACAATACACCGCTCAAACGATTAGCAAAAACACCCAAAAAAATCTTCATAATTCCATTCCGGGCACACTAGGCCTCGGAATCCCTCACCACAAATTTTTGCAGACTCATAATAATTCTATATAATATAAAAATACAATGAAAATCTAGGTATTTACATTCTCCCCACCTCAGGGATTTGCATCCTTGAAAGCCACAAAACAAACTAGGGAAACAAGTGGGAGTACTGAGCACGAATATGATCCTCCTGCTCCCATGTGATCCCCTAGAGGTTCATGTGCAGCCAATGTACATGCATCAGAGTTATCGATCACCCATGAAAGACACTGTCATGTCGATCCTCTATCTCTGCTGCAACCTCTGAAAACATCACCCCATCCTTGATGTCAAGCTCTTCACAGTCAATGATGGGTGAAGTATCATTCATGTTCCTCCTCAGCTTGGATATGTGGAAAACATCATGCACCTGGTGCAACTGAGGGAGAAGAACAAGGTTGTGAGGACTCAGATCCTCGCGGTCCATCCCGTTGCCAAATTCTCGATCCCAGGAGTGACGTCTTGGTGGTAGGACATCATGTTGGTGTGCGACCGATCGGGGCGACTGACTAGCACAACAGATCGGGGCGATCGATCGGGGAGACCGATCTGCGCGACCGATCGGCGCGACCGATTGGTGTCACCCATCCTTTTCGGGTTTATCTTTTACAGTTTTTCCCATAATGCCTCTTTTGGGATTTTTCAATTTTTTTCAAGTGGTTCAATGCCATTTAAAATCACATAATTAATACCCAATAAATCTTTAGGGACCTCCTCAATGGAGAATTAAATAAAAATTAATTCCGTCATGTGTAACCACCCAACCGTATGAGGAACCACAATCCAAAATTAAAGCTGTTCAAATCCCCATATCCCTTATCAACGGGATATTATCTATATATCGCATTGGAATTTCTTCTTCATTCTTCTTCCTCTTGGCTGGATTCCTTCCATCTTAGTACGTTTGGAGTTCCCGACGTCCCTCCCCAGCGAGCCACGCTTTTCCCTAACTCTAGGTGTGTGGAGAAGAACTTCGATATTTGATTAATCTAGTAGGGTTTTCCTTCGCCTCTCCTTTCTGTGTATCATGCGGGGTGGGTATGTTTTTGTCTCTTTGTGAATTGATGACACCAAACCTAAAGAAGATAATCAATGGACTTTTAAAGAATGAAGGGGGGTGTGATTGTTGTTTCTACTATACTACATTTATTTTATTAATTGTGCGGTCCTATGCTCACTGAAAATCATGGCCGTTGGTGGTCATTACTTTCAGACTAAAGAATCTTTGTCTTCTATGATGATTAAATGACTTAACATGGAAATTGGTTAACCACGTAAACTCTGTTGGTTTATATGGATGTTCAGTAAAACAAGAAACTCTGTGTGACCACCCCGGTTAACAAACAGAAAGAAGAACCAAATGAATATTCTACTTGAACCTAGAGGTTTTCCACTCTGTTTGGTGGGGGGTGTGTTGTTCTGCCTGGTGATCATGGGAATATGTGAGTGGGGATGGGATCCTCTGTTGTGTCATGGTTGTTGATTGTGAATTTGAAGCTGTGGTTGCTCTACTGTGACATGAACTTGGGTGGAATCCTCTATCATTGAGAAATGGTGGGTTCTTGGTTTTGGGGATATGGGGATATGTCTCAGGGTTTTTTTTGTCTCTAGTACTTCTAGAGATCTCACTTATCCCTTTATTGAGGTTTTATTTGGTACGAGTACTTCGAGGGATCTCATTTATCCCTTTTGTGAGGTTTTTGTTGGTTCTAGTACTTTGAGGTATCTCACTTATCCCTTTGTCGTTGTGACCTCACAAGATAACCGGGTGTGAATGCTTAAATTTATGTTTAGCTATTTCTTTTTTTTCTGGCTTGTGTTTATGCCTGTTAGTTGCCCGGTAGTGCATAATTCACCCTAATGGGATCACTTGAACATGAAAACAAGAATGTTTGAGTGGGGAATTAGTTTGGGAATGAGTTGTGACTTGGTTGTGAGTGTCATGGCTTCTTTTGTGAATGAATAGTAACAATGGTGTTTTTTCTAAGGTTTTGGAACCCCTAGGTTTGGATGAGTGTTTGTTACATATACATATATCTATAGATTTTATGTTTCTTATTCGTGCCCCACCCAAGTTGAGCACTAAGTGTTGAACACCCTATTTCATGGGGAGGGTGTTTTCCCAACATTCCTATGAGTGGATGGTTATTTTCCCCTTTTTTTCTCCCTTTCCTGAATTGCCCAAGACTCTTCGGGTAGGATATGATGGACTGAAGTCCCTTATTAGCCCAAGAATCTTTAGGCAGGGTAGTTATGGTGGTTGGACAAGGTGTCTGCGGGCTGGTTATTTCCCAAGTGTCTTCAGGATAAGGCCCAGATGTCTTCAGGCATGGCAGTAGTTGTTCTGGCCCAGGTGTCTTCGGGTGTGGCAGCAGTTGTTCTGGCCCAGGTGTGTGAGAGTGGGGTTTGGTAGTGGGACTGCGGTGAGGTTGTGGCCCATGTGTGTGATGGCGGGGGTTGGAAGTGGGACTGTGGTGAGAATGTCAGGATTGGTTTGATGCGTAAGATGTCTTCAATAACCAGTGGGGAAGTGGTGCGGGGTACCCAAATATCGATGTTCTATTACCATAATTTACTTGCCTTGTGTTATTTGAAGAGTGTGCCTTGGTGAGACTTGGGTGGATAGTTTTTCCTTGCTAGGTGCTCTGGTTTTTATTTTCTCATAGGGTATTAGAATTCATCTCCACTTGTTCACGAGAGTCATTGGTTTTCCCTACTGAGTGTACTTGTATGCTCACTCTACGTATATAAAACTGTTTCAAGTTTCCAGGAGGACATCAATGATCATGCAGGACCGTACTATCTCGATCCTTGTGGCAGTTGTTGTAGTCTTTTTCCTTTTTCCTGGTACATTACCTTTGGAGTTTTGTGGCTTGAATCTTTTACTTTTGAACATGCATATGGGAATGGTTTACTTTTGTATTTACCATTACTTTCAGCTTAGATATTGTTGGAGTTTCTATCTTATCTCTTGATCCAATAAAAAAATAACAAAGGGTAACGCCTTCAATTTTGTGTGAGATTCTATACCCCTGGTGTTGGTCTCCACTCCGGGACCTATTGAATGCAGGTTTTGGGGGTCATTATCTCTCCTTAAACTTAAATAAGGAAGGGTCTGACAATCTTCTGACCCTTTCATCCTTTTGGTGAAGGCGGATCGTGACAGAATGGTATCAGAGGTAGGTTGAGGGATATGATAGAGTATGGAGTTAGGCATAGTGAGGATTGCGTGGGGTGGTAGGGGAACAGTGTTGGGTGATCTTGGTGTGTGAAATCAGACAGGGAATACCAGCTAGGGCATAGGATTTTAGGTTCCCCCATGATCCGATGCAGGGACTCTAGACCTACCAAAAGAACAGGTGAGTCTACACTGATTGCAGGGTAGATAACCTAAGAAGAGTACATGCATCATAATGACTTGTGTTCTCATGTTTCTAGGGTGTTTTGGGGATTTGAAATGAATCAAAAGTCAAATAAATATTTAAGACCAATATTCTGCACTACTCGAGCTTAGGCATTCCTTGTTTACATTGCATCTATGGAACCTGGGAGATGACCACGAGTTGTGCGGGTGATCGAGGCCCATGAAGTTAACTTGGACGATCGGTAGAGGACTGACTGAGAGGAGGAGGATGATCAGTGGACAAAGATGCTTCGAGCCTTTCAGTGACAGACCCTAGGGAAGTACGAGGGCAGCACCTCGGATATGGAGATGGAAAGCTGACTCAAGGAACTAGTTATCGCTTTCGGCCTGATTCAGGCTCTGATAGAGTACTGGGTTCCTCTGGCCGTCAGCCAGATGCATGGAGATGTGCGTCAGTGGTGGACCCTTTATCATGGAGAGAAGAGGGAAGCTGAGGTTGAGTGAGATGTCTCCGAGATGGAGTGTCGGGCGGAATTCCACTCTTCCACGATGAAGGCCATGAAGAGGCAAGAGATACTCTTCCTCCAGCTGGAGAGCATGTCCGTGAGAGAGTTGGTGATCAAGTTCAAGGATCTCCTTCGCTTTGCTCTGGACCTCTTTCCAGATGTGGAGTATCGGGCGAGACGTTTAGAGGAGGCACTTCGACCTTCTCTTCAGTACATTGTTACCCCCTTCACCCGAACGACATACATAGAGGTGTAGAATAATGATAAAGTGGTTGAGAGAATGAAAATGTTAGGAGGTGTGTCACGAAAGGGGATCCAGTTCAGCTTGTCAAAAGGGGAAGGCTGTCAGCAGCAGGCCTCCAGCATCAGGGCCCTCTAGGTTCCAACCAGCTGGGAGCAGGCCGCAGCAGTTCTAGTTCCAGTCTCCCAATCATCGACCTTTCCCTTCGAGACCTGGACTGAGGTGCATTGTTTGTGGAAGCCATGGGCTCCTTCGAAACCGGTGCCCGGACAGATTACAGTACGGTGGCAGTGGGAAGGTCCAGCACCCACCTCTATTGCAGTAGTTCTCGGCTAGGAATTTTCAATAGCAGTAGTAGGGGTTGTGGGCTCCCACTCCACTGAGGGCAGATGTTGCAGGGGGAGGCCGACCACAGGGCACTCTTCAGGGACCTCGAATCGGGCGTGTTCGGGGAGATGGCTGACAGCTGAGAGGCAGCGGAGCTGGGCGTGGGATATTGCACGCCACGGAGGCAGCAGTTCCAGCAGGGCCAGAGGTCGTTCAAGGTATGATCAGCTTGTTTTTTACCCTTGCATATGCCTTGTTTGATATATGAGCTTCCAACTCATTTGCTAAACCCAGTTTGGCCCATGCTCTGGTTTTAAAAACTGAAAGACTTCCAGGGCCCCTACTGCTGAGCACACCAGATGGAGGACAGACCTACTTGTTGTATGATTTTCTAGGATTCAGACTGATGATAGGGCCACATCAGTCAGTCAGGGATCGTCCACTATTGTAGATACAACCATACGATTTCATCATTGGAATTGTCTGGTTGTTCTCTGTTTGTGTCGTCATTGACTGATTCTGAGGAAGGGTTTTGTTTTTAGACTTGGGTGCCCGATGGGTGACTTTCATTGGCGAGCATAGTTTCCAAGGAAGAAGCAAGAGAGGGGAACCCCTCCTCCCCAACCTGGCTGAGCTATCAGTAGAGTCGGTGGATGTAGAAATGGTGGAAGTCCCAGGAATCATCAGTGAATTTATGGATGTCTTCCCTAAAGAGGTGGAAACTCTGCCCCTCAACGTGATGTTGAGTTTAGGATAGACTTGAAACCTGGTGCTCATCCGATTTTGATGAACCCTATCGTATGGAACCTTAGGAGCTGTGGGAGTTTCAGATCCGAATTGATGATATGATGAAGAAGGGTTTTGTTCGGCCAAGTGCGTCCCCGTGGGGTACTCTTTTTTTGTTTTTCAAGAAGGAAGATGGCGGTCTAAGGCTGTGCATAGACTAAAGGAAGCTGAATCAGGTGAGGATCAAGAATCGCTACCCTCTCTCGAGGATAGACGATCTCTTTGACAAGCTGAGGGGAGCAGGTTTGTTCTTGAAGATTGATCTTCCATCCGGATATCACCAAATTAGGGTGAAAGAAGGCGACATCTCAAAGACTGCCTTCAGGTGCAGATATGAGCACTTTGAGTTTGTAGTCAGGTCGTTCGGTGTTACGAACGCACCAACTGTGTTTATGGTGCTTATAAACTCTATTTTCCGGGAATATCTGGACCGGTTCGTACATGTGTTTATTAAGGACATCTTTATCTACTCAAGATCAGAGGAGGATCACTTTGAGCACTTGAGAACGGTTTTAGAGGTTCTCCGACAGCACCAGCTCTATGGGAAGTTGTCCAAGTGCAAGTTTTGGATGCGATTAGTGAATTTACATGGGCACGTGGTGTCCAATCTGGGGATATAAGTGGACCCATCGAAGGTTGAGGCGATTGTTTCTTGGGAATCACCCATGAACATGGTGGAGGTTCGTCGTTTCCTCAGGCTGGCAGGTTACTACCTGAGGTTCCTGCCTAACTTCTCCTGAGTTGCTGCACACTTGACATACATGACCAAGAAGTTCCATGCTTTCATATGGGATGAGCAGTGCGAGGTATCCTTCAGATATCTGAAGGAGAAGTTGTTTAGTTCCCCAGTGTTGAGGTTGCTAGAAGAAGGGGTAGCATATGAGGTGTTCTGTGATGCTTCAGGGCAAGGCCTTAGATGTGTGTTGATTCAATTGCAAGGGGTGGTCTCCTATGGGTCTAGGCAGTTACACCCTCATGAGATTAGTTATTCCACCCACGATCAGGAACTTGAGGCAGTCATATTCACGCTAAAGTTTTGGCGGCATTACCTCATTGGGGATTGCTTTGTGGGCTGTACAGATCACAAGAGCTTGAAGTATGTATTCTCTCAGCTGGACCTGAACTTGCGACAGCGAAGGTGGATGGACATACATCAAGACTACGTCTTCGAGATTTTATACACCTTAGGAAAGGGGATTGTAGTTGCCGATGCCTTGAGCAAGAAGTCACAGAGGGGTGTGGTTCGAGAGTTGGCAAACACTTGGAAGGTGATGGAGGAGTTGGTTGCCCTGCACTTGGATGCGAGGATGTATAGTGGTAGAAGTTTCATGTACAGATGATAGTGCAATCCTCTCTTCTACAGTGGGTGGAATATTCCTAGTGGGGGGACTCAGAATGCGAAGTGATGTGTGACCGAGTTGACCAAGGAAATGCTCCGGAAGAGTGGATGGAGGAAGGTCAGAACCGGATGCCTTTCCAAGGATAGCTGTTTGTTCCAAAGGCAATGCATGGAAAAGTTCATAGTGAGTTCCAAAACTCACCCCTAGTGGTGTACCCGGGAGTTTCCAAGATGTACCAGGGCCTGAGGAGATAGTTTTGGTGGCCCAGGATGAAATGGGAAGTAGCGGAATTTGTAGCAATGTTCCTCGTGTGTCAGTAGGTGAAGGCCGAACACAATGTTCCAGGCGGTCTTCTGCAGTCTCTAGATGTCCCCAAGTGGAAGTGGGAGGACATCTCGATGGATTTCATCACGGGACTACCCAAGGATCGAGGGGTCTGCGATGCTATCTTTGTAGTGGTGGACAGGTTGATGAAATCAGCTCACTTTCTAGAAATCAAGGAGTTGGGTGTCGTGGATGCTTTAGTATGGAGGTGTGTGGATGAGGTGGTTCGGTTGCATGGATTTCCGAGATATATAGTCTCAGATAGGGATGCATGGTTTACCTCCCGAATCTGGAGAGGGTTTCAGCATGCTTTTGGCACCCAGCTACGTCTTAGAACTGCTTTCCATCCACAGACAGATGGACAGACGGAGCGCACCATCTAGACCATGGAGGATATGCTGCAGGCATGTGTTATGGACTCAAGAGGATCATGGGTGCGACACATGCCTTGGGTAGATTTCACCTACAATAATATCTATCACTCTACCATTGTCATGGCTCCGTTCGAAGCCTTGTACGGGAGGCCATGTCGCTCAACCGTGTGCTAGACTGAGGTTGGGGAAGTGAGTGTTCTTGTCCTGGAAGAATTTCAGAGCACGACGGAGTAGGTTCAACTTATACTGGAAAGGATGAAGGCGACATAGGACCGACAGAAGTCATATGATGATAATAGGCGGAGACCCTTGGTGTTCGGGGTCGGGGACCACGTGTTCTTGAAGGTCTCCCCTCAACATGGACAATGGATGTTCGGTAGGGGAGAAAGCTCTCTCCCAGATTCATCAAACCCATCAAAGTGTTGCAGCAGGTTGGAGAAGTTGCTTATCAGGTAGAATTACCACCGCCGCTTCTGAGGATACATGACGTATTCCATGAGTCTTAGCTTTGTCGGTATCTGCATGACAATTCAAACATCCTTGACTGGGGAGATATAGATATCGAAGATAATGAAACATTCATGGAATGAATAGTGATGATTGAGGATTGTGAGGAGAAGGCTCTTCGTGGATGAACCATTCCTTTTGTTAGTGTGTTGTGGAGGCATGGTGGGCTTGAGGAAAGTACCTAGGAACGAGAAGCACATATGCGTACCCAGTACCTAGAGTTGTTTTTAGTTTTGTGCTGTTCTATTTTGTACTTGTTGTGACAGAACGCTTTACCTTGTTAGCTATGGAATGTGTGGTTTTCCTTCATCCTTGGATGTGTGTGATGTATCCTGAGATGTTGGGAGGGGAGGACCTAATCCATTGTTAAGACGAAATAGAGTGGATGTTCCTAAACCCATGCGGGTGAGTTAGAGCCACCCAAAGCGGATAGTATCTTAATAAAGATGAAGGGAAACCCCTCATCACATGACCAGATGGTTTAATCCTATGTTTTATGGTGATTTTAATTTTACAATTTCACTCTTGAGAGGTATCTTCCGAGGCGGTTGTTTGGACCCCCTCCTCTGTTCAGGTCTGGTTTTAATTTCTCGAGGGCGATAATGCTTTGAGTGGAATCTAATGTGATGACCCGGATCCTCGCGGTCCTTCCCTTTGCCAAATTCCGGATCCTAGGGGTGACGTCTCTATGGTAGGATGACATTTTGGCATGTGACTAATTAGGGCGACTGACCTGCGTGACCGATCGGGGGAACCGATCGGCGCGACCGATCGGTGTCACCCAGCCATGTCAGGTTTCCCTTCTACAGTTTTTCTTGTAACGCCTTTTTTTGGCTTGTCAACATTTTTTCTCAAGTGGTTCAAATCCATTTAAAATCCCATAATTAATACCCAATAAATCCTGAGTGACCTTCTCAATGGAGAATTAAATAATAATTAATTTCTTTGTGTGTAACCACACAACCATGTGAGGAACTACGATCTGAATTTAAAGCCATTCAAATCCCCATATCTAGTAACAAAGGGTTCTTATCTATATAATGCATGGGAATATCTTCCTCATTCTTCTTCCTCTTGGCTGGCATTATTCCTTCTTAGTACATTTGGAGTTCCCGACATCCCTCCCCTGCGAGTCACGATTTTCCCTAACTCTTGGCCTGTGGAGATGAACATTTCTCTTTGATCAATCAGGTAGGTTTTTCCTTCGCCTCTCCTTTATGTGTATCATGCGGGGTGGGTATGCTTTTTTCTGTGGGAATTGATGAATCCAAACTTAATGAAGATAATGAATGGAATTTTAAAGAATAAAGGGGGGGGGGTGTGATAGATGATTCTTCTGTACAACTTTTATGTTGTGAATTGTTCGGGCCAATTCTCATTGAAAATCATGGTTGTTGATGGTCTTTCCTTGCACACTAATGAACCATTGTCTTCTATGATGATTAAATGATTTATCCTGGAAATTTGTTAACCAAATAAACTCAGTTGGTTTAAATGGATGTTCAGTAAAAGATTAAACTCTATGTGACCACCCCGGTTAACAAACAGAAAGAATAACCTAATGAATGTTGTGCTTGAACCTAGAATTTTCCACTCTATTTGGTGTTGGGTGTGTTGGTCTTCTTCGTGATAATGGGAATATGTGAACGGGGATGGGGTCCTTTTTTGTGGCACCGTTGTTGGTTGTGAATTTGACGTTTTGGTTGCTCTATTGTGAGAGAAACTTAGGTAGAATCCACTATCATTGAAAAATGGTGGGTTCTTGGTTTTGGGGTCATGGGGCTGTGTCTCGGGGTTTTCATTGTCTCTAGTACTTTGAGGGATCTCACTTATCCCTTTTGTGAGGTTTTCGTTTGTTCAAGTACTTAGAGGGATCACACTTATCCCTTTTGTGAGGTAATCTTTGGTTCCATTACATTGGGGGATCTAACTAATCCCTTTGTCGTTGTGACCTTACAAGAGAACTGGGTGTGAATTCTTAAAAATTTTTTTTTGTTGTTTTTTTTCTGGCTTGTGTTTATGCCTCTTAGTTTCCCAGTAGTGCAGAAGTAACCATAATGGGATCACTAGAAAATGAAAATGAGAATGGTTTAGTGGGGAATTAGTATGGTAATTAGTTGTGAATTGGTCGTGAGTGTCGTGGCTATTTTGGTGATTGAATAGTAACACGAGTGTTTTTGCTTTGGTTTTGGAACCCCTAGGTTGGGATGAGTGTTTGTTACCTATACATATATCTATAGCTTTTATCTATAATATTCACGCCCCACCCAAGTTGAGCACTTAGTACCGAACACCCCATTTCATGGGGAGGGTGTTTTCCCCAACACTCTAATGAGTGGCTAGTTATTAGCTCCTTTTCTGCGCCTTTTCCCGAATAGCCCAAGACCCTTCAGGTAGGCTGTGATGTCCTGAGGTCCATTATTAGCCCAAGAATATTCAGGCAATGTAGTTGTGGTGGTTGGCCTAGGAGTCTGCGGGCAGGTTGTTTCCCAAGTGTCTTCGGGATGAGTCCCAGGTGTCTTCGGTCATGGCAGTTGTTGTTCTGTCCCAGGTGTCTTCGGGCGTGGAAATAGTTGTTCTTGCCCATGTTTGTGCGTGCAGGGTTTGGTAGTGGGAATGTGGTGAGGTTGTGGCCCAGAAGTGTATAGGCGGGGTTTGGCAGTGGGACTGCCGTGAGAATGGGGGGATTGGTTCGATGAGTATGATGTCTTCAATAACTAGTGGGAAAGTGAGCCAGGGTACCCAAATATCGATGTGATATTACCATACATTACTTTCCTTGCGTTATTTTTGGGAGTGTGCCTTTGTGAGACTTGGGTGGATATTTTTTCCTTGCTAGGTGCTTTGGTTTTTCTTTTCTCATGGTGCATTAGAATGCCTCTCCACATGTGAACGAGAGTCTTTGGTTTTCCCTACCGAGTGTACTTGTATTCTCACCCTATATATATAAAACAGTTTTTAGGTTTCTAGGATAACTTTAGGGATCGTGCGGGACCGTACTAGCTTGGACTTTGGAGTACTTTCTGTTTTAATTTTCCTTTTTCTTTGTACATTACCATTGGAGTTTTGTGGCTTTTATCTTTTACTTTTGAACATGCATATGGAAATGGTTTACTTTTGGATTTACCTTTAATTTCAGCTTCAGTACTATTGGTGTTGCTATCATATCTCTCGATCCTATAAAAAAATAACAAAGGGTAATTCCTTATATTTTGTGTAATATTCTATACCCTTGGTGATTGTCACCACACTAGGACCCATTGAAGGCGGGTTTTAGGGGTCATTATCTCTCCTTCAACATAATAATTTAAGGGCCTGGAAATCTGCTGACCCTTTCCTCATTTTGGTGAAGGCGGGTCATGACATAGGTGGTACACCACCTCACCAACTCTTATGAGGACATGGAAGGGTCTAATGAACCTCATAGATAACTTGCCCCTGGGACAAATCCCCACAAACCTCATCATGGTGAGACCCTCATAAATACATAGTCACCATCCTCGAACATGAGAGGTATCTGTCTCCTGTCAGCATACGACTTCTACCTACACTGTGGAGTCTTCATCCACTCCCAGATGGTCTAATAATTCTATGTGGTAGCTCACACAATCTTCAGTCCCATGAGTACTGACTCCCCAGGGTCAGTCCAGTATAGAGGTGATCTGTAGAGTTGTCTGTACAATATCTCGAATGGTGCCATACCAATAGTGGAGTGATAATTGTTGTTGTATGATAATTTTACCAGGGGAAAGTGATCCTCCTAGTTATAGCTAAAATCAAGGACACAAGCACGCAACATGTCATCAAGGGTAAGAATGGTCCACTCTGTCCGACCATATGTCTGTTGATGGAAGATGGTGCTCAATCAATGTTGTTCCTCGAATGCCACTTGCAACCCCTTTCATAGTCATAATGAAAAACATTCTTTATGATCTAATACAATCACTAATGTCACTGCATGAAGTCGTACAATCTCCCGTACATAGAGGTTCCCCAAGACAACTAATAATCCCTACTCTATGATATGTAGGAAGTGGGCCGACATAGTGAGTTGGTCAATGATCACCTAGATAGAATCATGACCCCTTGACATGCATGGAACTACTATCATGAATTCCAAGTAAATTCCATCACACTTCCACTCTGGCACCTCTAGTGGCTGAACTAAGCCTGCTGGAACCTGATGCTCTACATTCAATTACTGACAATTGAGGCACCGTGAGTCAAACTCTGCCACATCTTTCTTCATTACCGGCCACCAGTGCTGACATCAGAGGTCCTGATACATCTTTAGCACTCCTGGATGTACTCCATGAGGGCAGATATTGAAATCCCTCAACACATCCTCCTATAGTTCCACTAGTACCATAGTATGTCCTCTAAGAAATATGACGTGCTCTCCACCTTCATAAAATCAATCTGGTACCTGTATAACGGATATCTGAGCACATCAAGCCTCGTAGTCAGTTTCCCCAAGCTTTAACTCCCTAACTCACTGAAGGAGTGGGGGAATGACTATCACAAACTAAAGATACGTTTCTCCATCTCTATCCATGTAGGATCTTTGAAAAGTAGCTAGTTTCTATGTCACCTCACTCATCAATTGTATACCAGATATTTTACTTAGTGAAAGTATTACTACATTCACCTTCCCAAGAGTATAGACTAGTTTGAAGTCATAGTCAAAGAGGAACTCAACCCAATTTCATTGTCCCCAGTTCAGGTCCTTCTGGGAGAAGATATACCTAAGACTCTAATGATCAGAGTAGACTGTAAAATGTCCCCCCATCAAGTAAGGGTGCCACATATTTAGGTCAAAAACCACTAATGC
Organism: Viscum album; assembly: GCA_963277665.1. Taxonomy (NCBI): domain Eukaryota; kingdom Viridiplantae; phylum Streptophyta; class Magnoliopsida; order Santalales; family Viscaceae; genus Viscum; species Viscum album. The sequence goes on from OY728133.1 coordinate 410,383,572, forward strand.
TAAATCCAAGTCATGGGTAGTGAAGTTCTTCTCAAGTTTTCTCAGCTTTCGAGAACCATACATGATCACTTCTTACCACTGTAATAAGAAACATCCATGTCTGGTCACTGATGCATTGCAGTGAAATACGTACCCAACTCCCTCCTCCAGTAAACATAAAATTGGGGCAATCGTCAGTCAATGCATCATCCCCTAGAAACTCTGATGATATCTCTTCGAACACATGAATGGTTTAACCTTCATTGTCAATGCTGATAAACGTTCCGAAACTATGGAAATGTCAGGAACAAACCTTTCGTAGTAATCGGACAAACCTAGGAAACTATGCACTATCATCGCATTCCTGGGTGGCTACCAAGCAAGAACATCCTCAATCTTCACTAGATCCACTGAAAATGCAGCCTCTGAGATGAAATGTCCATGAATGTGAATCTATCGGATCCGGAACTCGAAATTCATGATCTTACTATAAAGCTGCTGCTCTCGGAGTGTGTCCAGAACTATCTGCAGATGATAGGCATGCTCTTCCTCTATAGATGAGTATACCATGATGTCCTCGATTAAAACTACCACAATGTGATCATGTTATGGCCATAAGATCTTTTTCATGAGTCCCATGAACACTACTGGGGTGTTGGTTGTTCCAAATGGAATCACCAACAACTCATAGTGGCTTTTCTGAGTTATGAAGGTCGTCTTCTGCACATCCTCATCTTTGACAGAGAGCTGTTGATAGCATGATCTGAGGTCTATATTAGAAAACTGTCATGCCCCGTTCATCTAATCAAATAGATTGTCAATCCTTAGAAGTGGGTACTTGTTCTTCACAGTCACCTGGTTCAGGCATTGATAGTCTACAGAGAGTCTCAAACACCCATCCACATTCATGGAAAATAAAATCAGGGCTGCCCAAGGAGAAACATTGGGCCAAATGAACTCCTTCCTATGAAAGTCCTCCAACTTTACTTGAAGCTCTCAAAACTCTGTGGGAGCCATATGATATGCTGGTTTAGATATCAGTGTCGTCACATGGTACAAGTCAACGTAAAATTCCACCTATCTGTAATGAGGTTGACTCAGAACATCATCAGGGAAAACATAAGCATACTTGTCCACCACTATAGGACAACTCAGAATCTCAACATCAACCACTCTGAGGGTAAGGCTATCCAAATGATGTGTGATCGGTTACACCCTCATTCGGGTAAGTCTATCAGGTGCTACAAATGTTCCCTTCTAATCGGTGAAGGAAACCATGTTCCCATCCTCACAAACACACAACACATTGCGCCTCATACAGTCAATCTGATCATGGAGTCTATAGTAAGCTCACACTTCCATCACTAGTGTGTAATCGTCGAATCCACTCCCATAAGAGTCTCTAGAATTAAGGATCGAGCCAACGGCTACACCAGAATCACTAAGACACAAACGAAGGTCATGGAAACAAAAGAGTAACTAGAACCTGTTTCTATAAATACATAAACTAAGGTGGAGTAGGCACAGATCCTACGTCGATTTATCTGTGGAGAGCTGTGGTCATAGGACTCGGCTACCTGGAGATGAGCTCATCCCTTTCCACCTACTCCCTGTAGTCAGGGTGGGCCACATGGAGGTGGTGTTGGAAGAACATAGAATCGCTTCCCATTTCTTGTTGCACAACCATATCCTTTTCTAAATCCACCTAATTCCTGGGGACCATCTCGATCGAATTTTTTCTTCTTCCCAAGTGGTCTTTTGAATGTATACCGGTCGTCCATAAGGCGGGTCAGGAAGTCATGATCCATGTGACCCTGCCCGTCGCACGAGTTACACTACCTTCTCTTCACATGTCTTTCTTTGTCTTGAGCGCCCCATACAACCGACCAATTATCCTTCTGTCATCCACCTGAAGGTCTGGTCCTCTTGGACCTCTTCATTAGCTATCTGATGCATGTTTCTGAAGGCTCTACTACATGATGTCTGGTGGTGGGTCTTGCTGCTGGTTCCTACTCAGCAAGGGTGCTCCCCACTAAGAGGTCTCGATCTAACACCCCCACCTTCATCTGTATGATGAGAGAAATAATAGAAGCTATAATCTCTCATCTGAGCCCACGCTCAGAGTTATGAGCCCTGAAAAACGGTCTTGCACCATGTAAGTGGAGTAGCATGTGGGGTCTATTAACTATGCTGAATACTAAGCCACATTCATGTTACCCTGCTACAAGTAGAGAATCTCTTGTATATGCATAGAGTGTAAGGTCACCGAGAAAAAACTCTTCCCTAAAAAGGCTCTCGAAGTCTTCCCAGATGAGATTCACATCATCATGAACCTAGAGTACGAAGATCTACTATCTTCCCACTACTTCCTAATGAAGACTGGCTGCAATGAAAATCATAAGATCATCTCGTGTCCCTACCAGTCTGAAAAATCTGACCACAACCTCCAGCCAGTCCTTAGCTGTATATGAATCCCTCTCTCCCCAGAACTTCGGTGGCCTCTAGCCCTCGAACTATTGTTATATGCTCAATCGATGTGCACCCTTTGCAGTTGGGGATCCTAGTATCATCTGATCAGTGGGTAGTGATGCAGCAAGTACACCACCCGATGGTACAACTACTAAAAGGGGGCCCTGCACCAAAGCCTCGTTGCTCGGTGGGCTATCATCACATACTCTAAATGGAACCCTAGATATCTGTCATTATAGAGGCATCCTGGTAGGAAATAGGTACACCACATTTAATAAGTTATACGTGGTGAGATGACTCAAAGATATCACAAAGCAATATTTTTAAAAACACCCAAACAATCTGTGTTTTGGAACACTGAGTCAAAAATAAGATGTCATGGTCCTTGTGTATGGATATTCTAGGTGCCATACGATCATTGGATTCCACAAACTAATTACCACACACATAAAATGTAACACTATTGTCGATTAAAAGACTAGTTTCCAAGTTCTTCCATATAACTGACTCCTCTGATACCAATTTGTCATGACCCATCCCCCGAGGCCCATGTCATGACTACCCCAATCCCTCCTTCCTAATTCCATAGGATGGAGACTAGCACTAAAACTACATATCCTTAAACCTTGTAAGGCATTTCCTTTTTACCTAAAAACTCACACAATCTGATCACACAACAAGATACTACTACAATGTAAACTACATAGTAAATAGGGTTAGTGCAGTAAGTAAAGGGGGATAAAATAAAAGTCCAACTAGAAAGTAAAAGTAAAACTAAAAGCAGCTCATGTGAACACCCCCCAAGGATCATACCTATAGGGTAGGTACAAGTCAAGAATAGTAGTTTATGTGATACGTCTCATCTAATGGACCACCTCAGAGCAGCCTCCAATTTTCAAAACATCATCCTTGATAAATTGTTTCATTTGTCTACACAAGACACAGCAAGATATGGGCCTAGCACGTGCAGCGGTGAGAGTAACAATACTCAGTAGGGACCCCAAGACCCCCAAAGGTCTCTCAGAATCCACGAAGGGTAAACCACAAAGCAACACCATGTTCACATGCATGAAACAACAGTAAACCCTACTTAGGTATATGCCCATACATATACCTAAGTTATCAGGTGTACCCATCTAATCCATGAGAAAACAAAAGGCCCAACACTCTATCCAATGTACAACTTTTCCATGAAGGAAAGAATACCACAATGGTAACACCATGAAGTTATGTACCAAAAAGGCAGTTCCACACAAAATAATACCATCAGGGTATCACCACACCGAACTGTACCACAAAGGTAACACCACAATGAAAAATACAACAAAGATATCACCATATAGAAGTGTACCACAATGGTAAAGACTTAGGTCACACTAGGTATAACATAAGTTCAAAATTATATATGATTAGCTGCATTGCTATATCATATTTCTTTGTTGAGAAGCTCTACTATTGACCCACATAAGATCATAGATGACCCACATAGGACTTCAAGGTGACCCACATTGGATCTGAAGATAACACACACAAAATTTTTCGATTCTCCACTTATAGCCAACCACAGGGTTCCCGCACTAAGTACACTTGATTTCTGGATGATCCACTCCTTAATCCATCTAAAAATAATTCAACTTCCATGAATTCCCATAAAGAAGTATCATGATGTTCCACCACAACAATAGGGATGCAACGTGTCTGACGGTTTGTCAATCAGACGCTTGGTCTGTATGTTATTAGCGTTTCCGTTCCGAGGGCCGGGTTGGATTCAACTTCGATCCAACCTAGCCATAAACCATATTTAACCAAAATTCAAATGGATTATACCAAAAGGACCTTTTTGATTCAAGGATTCTGGTTCCACATACGGTTCGTTAAATGGTCGGCTGGTTCTCAAGATATGGTGATAATGGTTTTTCTCGGTCCAGATGGGCCCAGGTCCAGTCCGACCCGGCCAGACACACCCTGCTTGACCAGGCCGAGTCCGGGTCGCAGCCGGATTGGATGGACTGTGGAAATCCTAGACCGCTTGACTGGGTGGGGTTTTCCCGTCTTTGTGCGGTCCTCCCTGTTGGGAGTGGTCTACCATGGTGAGGCCCGCCCTAGATGCTCCCATAGAGGAGCCCACCACCCCGCCCCTCTCAGATTCTCGAATGACCCATGGGCTATTTGGTAATATCCATCCGGACACCTCTACGTGGAACCACTAGCTACCATGCGGGTCCCGCCAGAGCCGGTCCTGCTTGACATGAAGCTATCGGCTTGGGATCTGTCTGGCTCCCCCTTCTAGTGGCTCTGGCGTGTACCGCTGCTACCTCTATGGCTGGTCGGGTGTCGGCCGCCCTGCAGCTGGGCCATAGTGGCTCAACAGTCCTAACATTCTCATCTACTGGGGGCGTGGACACGCGCTGCCACGGTTACATGCGGTCGGATGGGTATCGGCCACTACCCTCCTCCGCCACGACCAATGGGCTATAACCTCTTTTGGCGGTGTGGTTGTGCCACCACCGACTATACCCTGCTGACATCAGTCACCGGTGAAGTGGACGGGTCCGCTTAACCCATTGATCCACCCTCAAATAACACATCAACAATGGATTAGTGAAGGGTTCAGGCAGTTTTTGTTTGGGCCGTACCCTCTGCATTAAATTTATAGCAGGTGGTTCATAAATTAGAAACTATGATTCATCACGAATAACAAAAATGAAAAATTTCTCTATCTGAATTATTCATCAGATAATGCTCGCAACTGGAGGTGGTGTCGATGTTCGTCTTCCCCGCAACAAGCTGCCAACGATGTCGCTCAAACGATGACCCTCTAACCTTGCTTGGTGGATCTATTCTTCATCAAGAGCCTCATGATCCTCCCATCACTTTCTACCAATGGAAAACCAACCTCCAATCCCCTCAATAATAGTTAATATAACTCTTAATTTAAAATTTTATTAATTATTTTAAAATTAATGGATCCTATTAATTAAAGGAAATTGTGGTTACACATTTTGTTTAACTGGGCATTTAATTCCGAGCATTAAATGCCTGACCTCCCTCATGTGGTCCTTGCTACCATAATTTCAATGAAGTGGTGGGGAGGTACATTTTTAAAATAAATTATATTTATTTTATTTAATCCTCTATGATAACTCCAAAACCAACTTCTTCTCTCGACCTACTATGGTCGAGGTGAAGGTCTTATTATGTGAGTATCAGTGCTGCAAGTTCAACAGTGTCCTCAGTTTTAAATTCCAAGAAACGATTCAAAAGTTACAAAAGGCCTCTCATGTGTCTTCTAAAGATACAAAAAAATGTTTAGAATTTCATTCTGGGAACATTGGGCCTCAGAATCATGCACAGCTAATTTTCGCAGACACATAATAATTTCATAAAATAAAATAATTACATGGAAAATCCTTGTATTTACACATACCCATTTCATTCGTTGTCAATTATGGTGAATAAGATAATATAATAATAAATATTTGAATTAAAAATAAATTCAAATATAGTGATTTATGTGGTCTATGATTTAAAAGTGATGGTATTTTACTTTGATTGTTTTTCACTATAATGGAATTAAATGCATTCTCAGAGAATTTTGTTTATCCTCCCACAACATAAGGATATCTTCTACACAAATATTTGTATATGGGAATAGATAATTTGAATTCCCTTGAACATCTTGGTGGAGAGGTTCTAGGGAATCCCATATATCAAACAATTGATATCATAAATTTCATGGTAGAAAATTAAAGGTTCTAAAGATGTTGTTCCTGTATGGTCCACAATAATTTGTAATATCCTGAAGAGCTAGAAAATTGAATTTATTTATGTATTTTTTTTATCGATGATAAAATATAGTGGGATGAGTGATTGATGATATGGAGATATATAAAATCCATTCAGTGGTACTTACATAGGATGGATACATAACACCATGATTAAATATACTTTTATTATGTATCAGGTTTATTTAAATCAATATTACAATGCATGATATTTAATAACATAAAGAGTAGAGTTTATATTTTCTAAAATTTTCTTAGAAATCATGTTGAAGTGTTTGAGAATGGTTCTTAAATTACGAAATGAGTTTTTCAGTGTTTATTAGTGTTTGAGAAAAACTATAGATAAACTATAGGAGCACTATTTTGAAGTGAATGACATATGGGAAAATTCATGAGTCCAGGATCCATGTATGCCAATAGAAAAATACATGAATTCATGTAATATTGATGGCTCCACATATCTAAATTCACCAATCCTGATATTATTACCATGCATGATGATCAGAATATGTGAATTTAATTATGTAGTAAATTACCTCACTTATTAAATTATATGATGTATTTGAACATCACAAATCTAAATTGTACTATTTATCAAAACTAGTACCCCACCTGTGAATTCGAACGAAACTATAAAAAAATTACTATATACAACAATAAAATACAATTTTTCAAACATAATCATTAATATCAATAGTGATATCATTTAAAAAACAAAGGAGTCGTACATTCTAGTGAAATAGAAGTTACATAATTGATGGGAGTGAGTAATAAATCCATAAAGAATCATGATATCCTAATAGTATCTTAATGAAATATCCCTCAAGTGTTTGAACAATAAGAATAATTTGGAATAAAAATTAAGATCCTTACACTAAATTCCAAATAGAATAAGAACCAAATTATAATTATCTACTATAGTATCTTTTCCTAGAACCCAAAACCAGAATATCTTTCAACTTTACAAAAATACATGCTTCTATGGATCATTTCCAAACATCTTGTCCTCCAATAGAATCCAAAATTTCTCTATCAATGCATCCTGGAAATAATTATATTTCATTTTTATAGTTCAACATCAATTTCAATGTAAAACACATCTCACTCTTCACTAAGATATTAATTGTGCTAAAATATTATGATCAATGATTCCAGAAGGTATTTTTGGAGGGGACCTAGTTTCGTAGATTAATGGTAGTATTTCCTAAGTACAGAACATATACCTCATAGTGTATGTTGTTGAATCAACCATATTCTTGATCAAGCAGTGTGAGTCCCCTCCTCAAGATAACTCCAATGTTGTCCAAACAATAATGAAACCAAGAAATGAGTTATTCTTGAATAAATCAATCTCGTGATCTTACTCCAATAGAAATTCAATTGGAATGAATTTATTCATTCAAAACCTATTATGAAACCCATTATGTAAAAACTATTTGAACCCTTAATGCTTGATCCATGTTGATGGAAATGACAATTTCATCTAATTTCATTTGTAGATCGTTTAGTAATTCAGAATCATTTCAACTAAAATAAATCCAAATGTATACTATATAATAAAACATTACAATATGAATACATAAATAAAATTAACTAGTAAGGAAGTCATTCTAAGTATTTATTGATAATTATGTGTATTAAACACATATCCACCAATATAATGTTCAAATATTTCATGGTCCATAATCAGTAAAAACAAAAACTTGAAACCCCTCTAAATTACAGATTCATTTAAATCATGATGACAATAGAAAAAAATACCAAACATACTGATTATGTTTCACAAATCAATGATTCAATAATATCTTAAAACATAGTAAACTATATGTTATATAACAAAAACAAAATGTAATTAATGAAAAGAATAAAAAACATGATCAGAAGTATTACAATTTTAGTGATATATCTTTAAAAAGCATTCCATGTTGAGGTACCATTCTAGTACCAAGAAATTCCTTCTTCATGACAATGGTGGTGCAAGTATTTAACTGAATAAAGCAACATAACAAAAATATGTCATAGAAAATATTGGTGAGTCCATTAATTCTAATATAACATCATCCTTTAATACATGATCTAGTTATCATAATGAAACTATGTAAAATAAAATAGAATAAAATAATACACTTCTCCAAAAATGTCAATTAATATTTATTTTATGTAATATAATTATCCACAACTGCAATACATGATATGATGCTCTAAAATGCATTATCCACTGCTCTAAAACAGATTATTCACTGCAATAAAAAATTCAACCATTGATCAAATAAAACACATGATCTAGAGCTCAAATAAAATACTTGATCCTTTACCTACATAAAATTCATGATCCAGTTATCAAATTACAAAAAATTACACCCCCCTAAAAATAATTCTATAATGAAATAAAATACATGATCTGATTTTCTACTCATAGAAAATACAAGATCCAATACTGTTAAAATGGATCAACTATTTTGATACATGTCATGTATGATTTTTGTAGAAGTAAAAGTATATAATTAATTATATAAAATAAAATTATCTACTACTTCTTAATATGTCACTCATCCTGTTTTTCGTTTAAATTTGGTGTTACTTCACCCTATCACATTGTATACATGATTGAAACCTGCATCACCTCTATGGAATGGTCCACTAAATGTTTCTTAGGATTTTAAATACAATTTAATTATATATCATATTTGGATATTAAAATCATGACTTCCAATCTAAAAACATTTCATGAATTCATGTTACTTGTTTGGTGAGAGTGAGGAAATTAGAAGAAGAAATGAATTGAGTGAGGTTCATCTGACACATATCGAGTTCATCCCCTACTCCTTGGTTTTATGTTATGATTCATATAAAAGGATGTTTTTTGTAGTGGTGTGGTTTTAGATAAATTTCCATTTTTAAAAGGGTTAGATTTATTGTCACAATATTATACATAATTCAGAAAAATGATCATTGAAATACTTTTTTAAAAATATGATCTAAGAACTCTGAATAATTTTTTTTAAAAACCATTGATGTTTTGTGCCTATGTTTTCATTTGAGATGTGTATATGATAAAAATATAGTGAACTTAATATTCATATATCTTAAATAATATCAAAACCTTGTTTTAAAGAACATCTTCAATCAACATTAGAACAATACATTGAAATTATTTGTGCAAATAAAAACAAATAACAAAGGGAGTTATTGAATGTGTTTTTAATATAAAATGTAAACATATATGAAAAACATTATTAAACTCCATTGGATATGAAAATTAAATTTCCTGTAGAACATTATAAATTTTGTAGATAGGTTACATCAGAAGGCATAACATATATGTAAATAAATAATAGTGTAGACAGATTGATAAATATTTTTATATATTTTGTTGGAGGGGAATAATTTAGAAGCATTGTTGGTGTAGTGGTATAATGTTAATATGATAATATATCAGAAAATTCTTATCGTGTAATGAATATAGAGGGGACCCCGAAAACACCCATATCATAAAATAGTAGCTTCTCAAATTTACAATATTAGATATTTTTCTACATAACCCCACTAAGATGGCCAGGTTCGAAATGGAACCCATGTCATGCGGGGGATCTTCTAAAATAATGGTACATGCCTCTTTGAATTCCCCTAACATTCCTGAAGTTATTGTACATCCATCCTATCTCCCTTACCCATGATATGTTTCTTTAACTAGATATCGGATTCTGTTTTGTTCTTTCTCTCAGACTCATTTCCAATAATGATATTTTCTCCTCTCACTTGAATAACTTCATCATCCTAATTCATTCTCCATCTCCATTTTTTAACATTTTATTCAGCTTCTTTTTCTTGTTTCATGTGTTCTTCACCTCTCAAATTTTCTTTTTCTTCCTTAATCTCCGACGAGCAATCTCTGACCATTCTATAACCAATATCTTTCTTTCATGTGATGTGATATTGATTCCTCTCAGTAGTATTCATTTCCACTAGAAATGAACCACAGATCTAACAAAAAGACAACTTTTTCTCTTGAGAAAGCATCAACGCTTCTTCATTATGTGGTTGATAAAACAGCCCATGTTTCTGCACATTATGCACCGACACCTTTCCCATGAGTTCCTCTACTTCATCCAATTTTTATGCTTCTCAATGTGCCTATACTTGTCCTTGGAGGTTCTTGATTTCCTACTCTCACATAGATAGTTGGCCTACTTTTTCAGCTTTCATTGGAGGAGGGTGAGACTTCATCTTCCTGAGCAACGTGTTCTCACCCATTCCTAACTCTTCAATCATGAATCAGATCAATAGAATATATAAAACCCTATTTTAGATAGTATAAAAATTGAATAGTTGCAGTGTACTAATTTTTTATAATAATACAAATTATAGAAAAATAACTTATGAAATTGTATATTGAATAATCACACATTGTTGACTAAAATATAAAAGGTTTTTTTGAAAACAGATTTGAATTCCGTTTAAGTGAAAAAGTATTGTATGCAGGTGACATATTAATAAATGAAATTCACTAAAACTTTGTAACTATTTAATGTGACGTTATATTAAATCTATTCAAATATGTATGAATATTTATATGAAAACATTAATATGTTTTCCTGTAATAGTGATTCTCATTAAATTAACTACTTAACCTAAGACACGAACTCCAGTACACATTATGTCAACTACTAAACATAATAGTATAGACACAACATATTAAAAATGAACAAACTAAAAGTGAATACAAAATTCTATAAGTTATTAGAAACACAGTTATAGTAGAATCAATTTTCAGTGAATGTATCATATTAATAGTGAACACAAGATATCATTTCATCCATGAACAATTAGCGAACATAACATACTAATAGGAAACACGTATAAAATTGATTCAAAATATTAAAAGGTCACAACATACGAGTAGTTAATGGAAAATAATATACAATGTCCAAAATCATAGAAAAAATATAGAATGATGTTAAAATAATGATAAAGAAATATAAAATCCCCATAAAAATGTATATGGAAAATTTGATACATGAACAATGATATAAGGAATATTAAATTATAAATGTTACAAAGAACTTATAGCACGTTGGAAGAAAGAATCAAGGAGATGTAATAGAACCATTCACTACACTCATACCTGGTTTCATTTAAGGGAAGATGTTATTTCATACATGAATACATATCGAAGAAGACTTATTTCATCATAACATAGATACCATATTGAAAATAATAACATATTTAAATTTCTAAAAATAGCAAACACAGAGAGACATGGAGGGAAAGAAACAATGCACCAATACATAAGAACCTAAAAAATGAATAATACACGGTTCATTAGAGTGGTGTCTTCATGGTGAGATCTCACTACATGAAATAAAACATGTTTAGAGAAAATAATTTTAGGATTATATAAAATGAATTTTCTCATTTAGTTATAGTTTGAAAAAATAGTAAAAAAATTATAATTTTAAAAAATTAGAAGATTTTAGTTGACCTCCATTTTTGACAGTCAACACTGCCATATAAATACTGAATTCAGACACTTGAATTCTAAATAAAAGAATAACAATATAAATGAAAAGAATAATTAAAATCACTAAAAATTCCCAAAAAAATTATTATATGTTGTGATCTCATAGAATATAAATGGAATGAAATGAATTTAATTTTTTTAATCCAAATAATTATAATTTGAAAAAATAATTTTCAAGGAATGTTGGTTTTCCATAACTGAAACAATATAATGGAAGAATCACTACTTGAAACCCCTATAATAGTTGTAGTTTAAAAAATATATGATAAACTACTTTAAAATTTCAAAAAAATAAAAGAATTTATATGACTTCCATTTTTTTCATAAAAAATTGGTATGAAAATATGGAATTTCGATACCTGAATTCTAAAAAAATTAAATTAAAAGAAAAATAAAATTCAACAATGAAACTACCCCAAAAAAATTTATATGATGTGATATCAGAGAATATCAAAGGAATGAAATGTGATTATTGTTTATAATATAATCAGTTAAAATTATAAAAAATAATTGTGAATGGTTTTTGTTTTTCCATAACTTAAACCGAATAAAAGATGAATAACTTCATGAGACCACATTTCATATTCTGTAAATCGTAAAATATTTAAATAGGCTTAGAAAAAATGAACCAATTCATAATAACCTTGAAATGTAAAATACCTGTATCATTAGATATGTGCTAACATTAATGCAATATAGGACATAAATATAAACCCTAGTAAATAAGTGATTTATGAAACAATTTCCAATAAGAAGGACATGAAGTAGTTGGAGTATTAGAGTAAGTAATTTACAATATGATTTTATTAGATAATAGAGTGCAACTGCAAAAAAAATGAGGGAAATAAGGGAGGTTAATTAAATATATTTTAGGGTTATTTTTAGAAAATAAAGCGAGGTTCTATGCTTGAAAAATATATGAAGAACCTCATATAAGAGATCAGAGGAAAGAGACCGAACCATTTCAGTTGATAGAGAAATCATGGCGATACCGCACTATCGATTATTCCACAGCTCGACGTGCAACGCCATAGACTCTCCATGATCAATCCAATGAGGATTTCTCTCAATAACAACATCTAAGAAGGTTCTAAAATCCATCAAATAGGTTTCTCGTTTCATGGTCTAGGGAGAAGAAACCCTATATTGAGCGGATTACCCAGACATGGAATAACCGATGTGAGGGTTTTCGGTGGAGGATTAGATGAATGTGGAGGAACCAAAGGTGGAGGAGTCTCTAGAGGAGCACATGAATGCAGAGCATGTGGAGGTAGTGATGGGACTAGAGATGAGAGTCTAGAATGGGAGCGGGTTAAGGGAGTCGGGGTGGGGAGTAGGAACCCTAGATGTTCTATACATAAATCGCGATCAGGTGCGGCATACCACATGTTTCTTTTAGGTTTGGAAGCAGAATTAGATGGATCGCATGATGTGGAATAATGGGAAGGTGTCAGTTCGATGGAAATAACTCCAACATTTGTAAATATATTGATAGATTCGATAACTGTGTACCCATATGAATTTTATATAGTTGACTCCATATATGTTGTTGAATATTATGTACCTAAACCCTCGTATATAAAATCCCACCATTTAAGTCAATATATAGAAACATAATGGAATCTATTATATTACTAAGATAGAGTATTATAAGTGAAAAATACATAGAAAATCATTTCTCTTACATTGTTGATGAAATATACCAGGTTTAAATAATTTCTTATTCTAAAGATAACATAACATAAAATGATGATTGTTTTCTACATTTTAGATAATAACATCATGAATATTATTTAAAACCATAATAAAATTATATTTTGAGGAATACCGAAGGAGAAGAAACATTTCATATAGTTCTTGATGGTTAAAATATAATTATCATGTATTGAAAAATAATAAAGAAACAAATTCATCGAATCCAAGTAGTTCATAAAATATAAAACTAATTTTGATATTAGTCTATCTATGATATAATGAATTAGAGATGAGTTTTTTCTACTATGTATAGGTGTAAGATTCAATATTTAATTATTTTCATGGGAATATATCATGCTATAAGGAATAGTTACAGACTAAACAATTTGTGTTGTATATTATCATACAGAATTAAATTTATTAGTGAAAATTTGGTGGAATCATATTGATGGAGATGAGATTGAACCTCTTGTAGATATTTCATGAGAATTTTGGTTTTATTATAGAAAAAAATTCATTTTATTATGTTTATTTCTAGAATACCCTTTTAGTTTAAATGTGGTCCATAAAAAATCATCAATATCTGAAATACATGTATTCTGTAATAAAACTTTTCCAAAGGTAGAGATAAAGTCTCTTCTAATTGATTTTTTATAATAAATATTTAGGAAGATATTAAAAGTATCCATTACAGAAATAAAATGTAATTTCACCTAATAATGTTGTGGTACATGTGTGGAGAAAAAAAATCTAAATACAGTGCTTTGAATATTTTTTCTCAATATAGATGGCGAGAATATGATATTTTTTATACTAGGTGACATTTAGATGATCTCATAATGAATAATAAGAAAATTATATGCTACAGGTAATGTTGCATATACTAGGAATCAAAATAGAATTTAATAGAGAACTATACTATCCCATTGAGATTATTTTTAGATATCCAAATTAGTAATAAGAAGAATATAATAACAACAGACTAAATCAAGTAATTTAAATCAGGTTGGATATTTTCATTGTTTGGTTAGTGAGAAATCTAAATGATTCAGTTCTAAAGATCTGTGAATATGAATTTCAATATGTGATCAAGTTATTTATTTTTGTTGAATAATTAATATCACTCAATGGATCAATTGTTTTATTGAAGGAGATATAATATATTGGTTCAAAACCACCCTATAATGAATTTTATATCTATTTCAAAATTTAAAATTTAAAGATAAAAATTCACATATGTGTTTGGACTCAATAGGGACACTGTGATTCAGGGTATACAGGGTGATCATGGTTTGAAAATGTCGGAATAGAGTGAAGCTATTAAGATATGTTTTGTGAGTTTATGGAAGGAGAATTACATTGAAACTTTGGCATTGTATACATTTAGAAACTTAGTGTTATTATGGGAAACACCATAGTCGACATAATATTAAATTTCATAATAGTTAATTAGGGTTAACAATTAATATGTTGGTAGCACATGAGGAATTTTTAATTTACTACGGGTCTATAAAAATTTAATAATTTATAAAACAAGGAAAAATCAACTAAAAGATTTTCATACGTGGTCATTCCATGTTTTGAACACACAAATACTTTTTGTATTCACTAAAATAACTCTATAAATTAAAAAATGTATCATTTTGATTGGTTTTAAATTGATGGAGGGAGTGTGATACATATAAAGAGTTGGTTGTATTTGAAATAAATAGTGAAGTCATTTTAGGGTTATATCATTTTGGGGTTCTTATTAAATTTTATTTTAACAATTTAATTGATTATTTAATATTTGGAATTAGATCATAGATTATGTGAATCCAATGATCATGGTATACCCTCCTCAACGCAGTGATCCTCCTTTTCCGATGATAAGTTAATTAGGGATTTTTTTTACTCAAGTCTCTCTCGATACCATTTTTATACGTAGTTGCACAGAATGCAATAATGGCAGTTCCTCAATATTGGGTAACCGGTTGTGTAATTATTAAATGTTTATTTTAGATTCAAATACCAACATTTAAGATAAAATTAAAATAAAGGGATGGAATTTATTTAAATAAACTAAATAAATCCAAATGCATGAATAAGAAATAAATAAGGATCCCATTGAACCTTATACCATAGGAAACAAAACCCTTAAAAAAGGTCAATTTTACCCCCTCATCCATGTGATTATCGTGTAATGGTTGATAAAGAATGAAAATGAAAACAAAAATGAAAGATATAGATGAAACAGGTGAGGACACGTCAAAATATAGCTACTTGTACCAATTTTTATTTCATGGATCCCTTTTGTATGGTGAATCATCCCTCTATATATCAACATACCTAGGAATACGGTAGTATTCATTGGTGTCATATTGACTCAAAAAATGGTCGTAGGTGGTCGTTGGGCCACAAACTAGTTCCCCGCCATATGATACGTCAAATTTGGCCTTTTATTTTCCATTCCATAATTTCTAGATACTATAATTATGTGTGAAGTGTAGTCCATGAAATATTCACAACATGATTCATAAATTTTACTGTAGGTATCTTTTCTTCTCTTCGTGTATTTTAATTTTGTCAAAATGTGTATAATTTTATGATGTTTCATGTTTTCACGATGTGTATCTTGTGTTTACACCTCTAAAAGATCCTTTTCACCTAGGTTCTTTAGTTTTATGACCTATAAGTATTAAATGATCATTCTTCATTTTCAGAATCCTAAATTTTCTGTGTGTCACACCATGACACTAAATTTTGTGGTGCGTATTGTTTTTTACTCTTCATTTTCTCCAATTTTTTATTCATTCTCCAAAATTTATTTATACCCTACATCAACTCACTAAAAAAATTAAATAATCCAAATATTGGAAAAATTCTTATTTATTTTATGAAAATTAATATATTAAAACATCATTAAATAAATCCCAAAAATACATGTATCACAAGGGATGGATATTTTTTACAAACCTTGTAAACATATTTAATAATTGTTTATTACTTTACTCACATTTCATGTTATAAATAATTTCTAGTCTAAATATAAAATAGATCCATATGCTCTAACCACAAATAGATTCAAAATCCCAAAGTGGTTTGTGGGTAGCCTGGAATTTGGAATAAATTAGCCAATACCAGATTCACCACTACTCTTAGATGTCTACACCGATCCATGGGGCACAATCGTATTTAGCAATAATGGTTAAATGGTTATAAGTTCATATAAATAAAAATCCATAGTTTCATAGTAAGATTAATCCACTGATAATGATGGCGATATTGATGAATCATTATTCATTAAAGATAAAAATAATTAATTACATCCAAAGGGGAATGAATTGTTGAATGTCGTCACATCTAGATTCAATAATACCTCAGAACATCGGGTAGAAGAATGAACAAATAATGGATATCGTGATACCCAAGGCCACCAATATTTTTTAACTTGGATTTTTTCATTTACATATTTCATTTTTATATTTTTTTCTGAATTTTTAGAATGAAATTTTCAACATTAGTAAAAATAGAACTCGGTACAAAGTTAATATTAACCATACACCCAAGCATTGCAATTTATGGAGAATATTTCTAGTGGCATGTTCGTTATTAGTACATAGTTACCCAAACCATATTTCCATGAATTTTATAGAATATGACATCAAAATATTAGTGAATAATTAAGGTCAGTTTAATTGTAATCATGTAGTTTGCCCATACATAGTGTGATTTCCATCCTATTTTCTATTATATCACTAGTGAATAGTTTACTCATCCATGAATCCAAATTGATAAACATTCCAAGAAATAAAAAATTACACTGTATATTATTTCAATGATTGATTTATTTTATCACTTATTTTCTTCACGTCCATTACAAAACACTATAAACTCCCTCCAATTATTCTCCTATTCACTTTTGATATCATAAAAAAATTCATTAATTGATCCAACCTAGTTTCTTTAAGGTTACTCCATTTTCCCCTTCATTTCAACTTCTATTCCTCTCTAATTTTGCTAACCATTCATTTTCCCCTTATGATATTATATTATTTATCCATGGTTGCCATTATATTGTCTAGGGTATATTATATAATCTATGTTCATAGATCTTAGGGTGTTTGAGTTTCTTTTTTACTCAAATCTATTATTTTTTGAAGAGGATGGCATGGTTATAAACACTTTCTCATAGGTGTCTATTAACAACAACTTTTTCATTAGCATAATCTTGGTGTTTATGTTTTCTACACTTCTTATCATTCCATGATATGATTTGAATAAGTTATTGAACACTAATTTATGCTTTCTCCTTGTGCTTCTAGATTTTATATTAGAAAAATTGAGGGTTTTTCATGGAGTTCATATAATATTCATTATAAATATATTTTTTTCTCTATAAAGTTATTATTAATATTATTCAAAGTATATATTGATCTGAAATAATCTAAAAATGATTCTTTAAACTGGAATCCATGTTTAAATTATTCTTTTATGATTTTTAAGCATATTAATAATATAAATACATATATGGTTATATTGTTATATGTTTTGTAGGATATTTAATTTGTTGGGAACATCCCATGTGAATATGTTTTGCATCATCTGAATCATACATATGATTATATCAATGTTATTAATATTTGTTTTAATAAGTTACACATGTTAATACTTGGGTATATTCTTGGGTAATTGGGTAATTCTACACTAATGTAGATTATGAGTCATCTAGTTAATTGGATTAATTCCATGAATTAGATAGTTCTATCACCTAACGAGGCTAAGATGGTATGTCTGGTTTTGTTGCTGTTAGGTTCATCAAAGGTTTTTAGGTGTTCTATGACCAAGGTCATATTTTAACTATACATTATTTTCAAGAGCCCTGGTTAGATCCCATGTTGTTCAATGTTGTGGCATATTCTAATTTAATGTTATTATTTTATGTTTCTCCACATTTCATTATTCCATGGATGATGCTTATGCTATATTACCCTTGGAATTATTTATACATTACATGTACTTACATACCTCTAGAATTATTTTCTTTTTATATGGATAATGAAAAATTTATTAATTACTATTTTAATACTTCATAAAACAAAAAAAATTCCAAAAAATTTGTTACATTCAAACTCTTGCTAACAGTTTTTCATTATGAAATATATTTTGTAGATTCATGGTAGTATTCTACTGGTATTTTTTCAAAAAAAACCTACATACATACATTGGGTGTATTAAATCATAGTGTTTTCAAATGTGGGTAAATTTAATGAATACATATCCTTTGGTGGGGTATATTGATGCCATTATTTTCCTTAGTATTGTGGTGATCAGTGGTGACCGGGGTCCATGGGGAGTTGTATGGTGTGAAGAATTTTTGGTATCCTCTTGTGGTTATTCTTAGGTATTATAAACATTGTATTTAACCTTATTTCAGTATTAATGTATTTATTTTTCTTTGGGTATTAATTTTTATCCGGTTTATGAAGTGATGTTTGTATGTTTATTTAGTCCATCCCGTTCCCCCTATATGGATTGAATCATGTTTTTAAACTAATTTTATTCATATGAATGGAAATAAAATATATTTATATTTCATGTAATATTTTTAATAAAGTTAAATTATATCTTTTTTTCATTTTTAGGATGGTATAATTCCAAAATATTTTATTTGATTCCCTTGGTGCTTATCAATAACCTTTGGTGATCTGGTACATCATTCCATCCTTGTGGTTGGATAACATAGGTCACATGTTGGGATAACTTAGACTTGTTTGTTACAATGTATTATGAATCCTATCTTATTATTTATAAGATAATAGTTTTTTAGATATACGAAAATAGAATCTTAAGAGGTGGGTGTGGTGGAGTGTCTGGAAAACCCTTTCTTATGAAGAGTCTCAAGTTACAATGTGTACTCCAAAATTACATCCCGTATTTGATATTTATTTTCAAGTATTTTTTATGGTTTTATGTGATTTAATACCATTATGATTTTCACAGTAATTTCATGAGTGATCTTACTAGATTTCATATATTAATGTGTAAATGAGAATAAATCATGAGGCACACAGTTTAGTCACATGGTCTTCAAAACCATATGAAAACCATAAAACATATTTTTGACACATTCTTATAAAACTCACCCAGATTGAATATTGAGTTACATACCATGTTTCTAAATATATGTGATTTGATAAAATAAATAGAATTCTGATATTTTTACCCACTTCGGTGTTTCATATAGTTATTTTTACTATTTTCACTTATATATGCGAAATTGAAAGAGGATGTAGGTTAGGCAAATGTTTCTTGAAGTTATGTTATATATTTTTTTAGTTTTATTTTTTATTTTTTATATTCATTTCCTATAAAAATAAATGATAGAATCATACAGAAATAGTATTGTAAAACTTTCCACAGTCAAACCATCCTACTGAACCTATTCTCACTGATGTAGTCATTAAATCCATTCAATATTTGGGATGGGATGGCGAGTGAGGAAATCTCGTTTCGTGTACCATGATCACGAGTTATTAAGAAGTACTATTTTTTTCTGTAGTGAAATAGGGTCTCATAAACCAAATGAATGTATAAGGAAAATTGAATGCATATTTGGTTTTATTGAGAACCCTAATATGTCCAAAGACATGTTTTCCAGTTATATACTAGAGGGACCAATATGTAGATGGTGGGACCACATCAAAAAGTATAGGTTCTATGAGATCCTCAAATGTAAAATTCATTACGTGGTATTAAACTACAAAAATTACACAGGGACCTAATGATAGGAATGTTTAGAGAGTTTCTAAATATAGATCAACTAAAGAACCTTATGATGGAATATTCTCCATGGTTTGTTTAATTGGTCTGATTATCTTTTAATTTTCTATAATATGACTTCCTTGAGCCTTGGTTATTTATAATAGTTTTAAAATATGATAAGATATTGATATTTTTTATTTTATACCTACTTGTAAATGATGAGGTGGTAAAAATGGCATCGGTAGCTATGACTGATATGAAAGGTAAGTTCTATTTCAGTGGTTCCTCAACAGGTGCTGGAGGACATTAGATTTCAAAATCGATTATTAAGTAGAATAACTAATAATATCTATTAATTATTAGTTGGAGTGAATTATGTTATCTAATTACATTCTCATTGGACCTTTAATTCATTAGTTTTTTGTTCTATTCCCATATGAAACCATATTATTGTGAATATCGTAATACAAACATTTTATGTGGGTTATTGGTCATCTATAATTCTTTTGTATGAGAAATCCTTAGTTTAGTATAGCTTTTTATTCCTATATTAGTCGATCATTGGTAAATTCAAGTATATCTAAGGGACACGGGTCTCATCCTCATATGTGTGTATATTTTTATAGTATCAAGAAGTCATAGAGTATGACTAAATCTAACAACTTATATAAATTATATCATAAACCTACTAACTCCAATGATCAACTTATGGATACTGTATGTATGGTGTTCATTATTACTTTTATGTTCTTGGATTTATTTGACATAAGTTCATAATATTATTTTATTACATATAAATTGATTTATTTACTAGGACTATAATCTGATCAGATTCCATATGTATTGCATCTTTCTACTTCTATGGTAAATAATTAGGAGAAAGGAGTTAACTTCTATACATGTCTTTTGATGGTTTCTAATATTCAAAATGTATATGTTTTATTGTTCAAGATTGAGATATCAATGATTTTTATATCGTATTGAATGGATGGTTATCTCAAAACCATAGATTTTCTACTATCATTGGACAGCTTTTTCCCTTTCTCATAATAAAAATACTCATGTATTTCATGATGAGTGGGATAAAATATTATGATCTGTGGGGTATATTATTTTTGATATGTGTAATATTTCATATCAAATATATAGTATGATATAGGATACTGTTGAATATTTTTTATATTATCATCTTTTTTATGGTGGTGCAAAGGTATCCTGAGGTTTTCTTCTAGTGATTAATCATGGTTTCAACAAATGTGGGTGTGAAAATTCCTTATTAACCTATTCATGTAGGCTAGTACCAATTCATTGTCAAATTATCTAATGTATCCCATAAATCTAATGTAATTTATGTTCTATGAGTAAGAAAATGAGCGTAAGGATTTATATATCCTATCATATTACCATGGGAATTGAAGGTTCTGTTATTAAATAAGGTGGATAGAATTCTCATAGTTTTCACCGATTACCAAATGCTGAATTATGTTATTGTTGAGAATAAGAAATTAATGTCTTGGATTGTGGAACTCACTGGCCAGCTTAGATAAGATATATGGTGTTCAGAGATTGACCTTTGATAGGGATACAACCAATTGAGTGTAAAGTAGGTAGACATACATATGTCCCCTTTCATGATTAGATATGGGAATTATGTGTATGTGTTAATTTCATTTTTCCTTACCAATGATACTACATGTTATATAGTACTATGACGTGTCCTCTCTGTAGGTATCTCGACACATTATTGAGGTTTCTATGGATGTTATCATGGTTTAATATAAGATATAAAAGGATCAGGATATATTTCTTATAATATTGAAGGATATTTCCTAGTATTATATGTTATCTATGTTATAATTTAAGATCCATAATGTGAATTTTTTAGGCCATGCGATATAAAAGAAAGGTATATTTTTAATCCTGAGGTGATCGATATGGATATATATTAGAAAACGTAAAGCAATGTGGATGAGGTCAAAATATTTTTTGTTCATCAAGAATAATAAGGTTATTTGGTCGAGAATTTTTTATGTTAGAATTTACCTAGATGGCCCTAACACTAATGGGAGATGAATTTGAATGGACTGAGAAACTATTGAAATATTATTGTATAATTAAATTAAATGGTGGACATCAACTGTTTTTTATTATTCTAACCTTTGGTGAGGTCTATTAAATTTATTTTAACACCTCATGTGTGCATCTTTGGTATTTTTAATACCACATGACCATGTCATGAAATATGTATCATTCATGTTCTTCCCTCATGGGAGAAATAATGAAATCATAAACTATAATTATTTTTGGTTATCCATTCTTTTGAAACATGGATTCATAACTTCTTCATGGTGGTGTTCATGGTGTATACCAATCATAAGAGACTAAAGTACATATTCTCCCAAAACGATCTGTATCATAGATAGTGATGATGTGTTGATTATACTAATACCATTTATTTGGAATTATCCCATACATCATGAAAAGGTAATATGGTTTTTAATTTCATGACTAGGAAATTGCTGACTATAGAGGTGAATGAATCATGGGATGAATGTAATTTCATGATATAATAATTTATAAAGAATCTAGATATAAATGAGGTGTGTTTTTATATATTCTTGGTTTGTGCGAATGTCACACATTATTATGATGATCATATTTCATAAATGTAAGAATTGTTTCATGATTTTTATTGTATATATGGAATTATAGATAGTGGTGAGTCTTTAGGTGGCTGGATTAAATATTTTTATGGTTTTGATAATTTCATGAAGAGGTTGGTGATCCATTTGACCATAATGTAGGAGGGGACAAAAGTGGGAGAATTATAACAACCCTGTTCATTATTACAACATAAACATGATTTATTACATAAACTATTCACTTAATACAGCATGGATGTTCAATAGGTACAGTGTCTTCGGGGCTTAGGATTATTACATAACAACTTATAGCATGAAATACAACATCCTTATTGAAATCTTCCTTTACATGACCACTGTATTCTCTCTTACTTAGAATTGCATGGGATAACCTAAGAACATGCATAAGAAACAGGTGTGCTATAAATTTTTGTAATGTAATAAACATGGAATAACATGAAGAATACATGACTTGATAGAATATAGGCATATAAATGGATAAAAATAGAAACATGAAAAAAGTCATGATAAAGCATAATAATCATAACATGGAAATGTGGAAACAACACATAACATGGAATTAGCATGAGGCAAGGATCATTGCACATAGAGCATGAGTAATCCCTCATTACACATGAAGCATGATTAAAACCCTATTGCACTTGAATTTTCATGAGTCAACACCCATTTCACATTACATATCATGATACTATACATTACTCAATCTATTAGAGCGCTACCAAGGTGCACCCTTCTTAAACATTTCATTTCAATCATAAGTGTGCCACATGGATCATGCAACATAGAATCAATCATCAAAATTTATTCCAAGATAAAGGGATGTGGAATAAATACATGAAGATTTATAATCAATACGTAAATGTTCAAAAAGGTCAATACACTAGATAGATAAATGAGCATGTTCTTCACTACACAATGACATTGGCGTAGAAAATCATAGTGCAATTTCGGTAGTATAACAGCATGAAATATGAACTCATAAAAATTGGTTGATGAGAGAGAAAGGTATGTCTCATCATATTTACATGAAATGGATAGTAAGGGGTTCATATAGATACATTTCCTAATAAATTTAATGAAATTTATATGCATAATAAAAATTAATTACTTGGATGTAAAACAGGAGAGAGAAATCCCTCATGGAATTTCGGCACGATAATGGGTGTACATGGGAGGTATTAATGAGAGTGAAAAGTGTAACACCCAAAGATTTTATGAAAAATATTCTTTTAATTTCATTAATATCTTGTGTTGTATGCTACACCAAGATTACCTTGCGCTATACACAACACCGTATTATCTTGCAGTATACGCAACACTATTTTTGGATCATGTTACACACAATTTTGATAATAGTTATTCTACGCAACATTGAGTATATATATATATATATATTCAATTTATATATTAAATATGGTTGTATTCTGTTATACGAAACAATGAAGGATTCTTGCACAACACGCAACCCTGACTTGGCTTTCATTACACACAATCGCAACCTTCCTCGATAGCGTGTGTTCTACGCAATACCGGGTTTTACTAAACAACGATATATTATTATAATATTATTATGAACTAGCCGTTATGAATAGTATTAACTAAATTTTGGATTTTATAACATTATTTTTCATCTTACACATTTTCTAGAACATGGTATCAGAACAAAATAATTTTTTTGGGTAAAATAAGTATTTTTAAAAAAATGCAGTTTTGCCGCCTTTTGATGGCGCACCCTCTTTAAATCTAGTTTTTGAAATGTTTATAATTTCAATTTGACAAAATAAAATTCTTCTTTGGAATCATGAAATAAAAATTTACTTTGGATAAATTTTTCGTATTATTCTGGAAAATTTCATATTTTGATGAATAGTAAAAACACACTATATTTTAATGAAAAACAACTTTTTTCATCGTAATAATTTATATGGTTAAATTATAATATTGAATGATTTTAAAGTATAAATAGAATATATTTTAACCATTTAATATAATTTATGTCATTAGCATTGATTTTACATTGAATTCGTAGGTTAAATTAATTCAATCTTTTGCAATGTTTTAAACAAAAACCCGTTTTCATTCGACAACGGGATTAATTTTAATTTAATTTCTGCAACTTATGTGTATTGAATATTAAAAAATGGATTCCATATTTGGAATCAGTGGGTCCAAATTATGTTAATAGGCTACTTTTTATTTCTAGGAATTATGAATAGTAACTACGGTAAATTTTTATTACCTTAGTTAAAGGTAAATCAGGTAATTAAGGGTAAATATAATATTATAAAATTACCCTAACACATGCCAAAATTATATTGGATGGATAAAAGTAAACCCATATCATCTAAGGGTCGGATTAGATTCATTTTATGGACTTTTGACCATTAAAAATAATTTAATTATTATTAAAACCAAAGAATGTGACAACATGTCACTCTCTTAAATCTTATAAGTATAATAATTTTAATTTGGTGAAAAATGTCATAAAACTTCAAACATGAATAGTCTCAAGAAATATAATAAAAGTATCTTCATCATGATAATTTATTTATAATTTTTAGGGATTAAATAATTGTCATTAATTGTGATACATTAATGATACAGAAATTATTTATTAAGTGGGAAATAAGTAATATAGTTTTTATTGAAATAATAATACCCATTAAAAGGCCCACAAACCTGTCCAAAACTTATTGGTAGTGTATATATACACCTTAATCATACAATTACCTAATATATAACCGTTTGGAGCCTTATAAAAGTGATTATGACACTTATATTATTTTATTTTAAATGACGCCAAAGTTGTCACCTTCATAATTTAATAAATATAACAATTTAAATATTGAGATTTTAAGATGGTAAATTCGAGTAAAAGTATTATAGTGAAAGGTAATAGATTTATCTTCATCATAAGATTTTATTTTAAATTTTTATGCAACAAATCAGTATATTAAATAATTATACAAAAATGTTGTATTAATTATTTTATTAAGAGATAAACCGAATAAATGGTTTTAAAAAAATAAAATAAATATTATATGAATTATATAATGTGATCAACTAATTTTATAGATACATATGACAATTTATGAATCTATTAAAGCTTTTATTTCTAACATATATTCTGTATATATTTCATTTAAATTCAAATAAATGAATATTGTCAAAATTGACACTATTGTTATTTTATAAAAATAACATATTATAAAAAATTTTAAAAATAACAAAAATATTTAAAAATTAAAAATTTATATTTATGTGGTCTATAATGTTATAAAGTAAACAATTATGGAAAATTCACAACAAATAAGTAATTATTTGTTATAATTTAAAATTTATAATTTTATTACCACAAATAAACTTAAATAGATTAAATAAGGATAAATCAAAATGATATGGTTTAAAATATGATCCAAACATGTATAAATTTGATTGGTTGATGATATTACAACCATATCTCATCTAATATTCGAATATGAGTAATTTTTGGAGGTTTTTAAGTGGGGTTAGATTTATTATAAATAAATATTTTTAAGAATTCCAAGGGTGCCCCTCTCCTCCCTTATAAAAGGGCACCTCCTACCTCTCCTCCTCACACAAATTTGAGCCTTCAAGCACGGAAAACCCCTACCAAATTATATTCTCCACTTCCCTAGAAACATCCTAGAGGTTCTGGTCTACTTTAAAGACCAATCATAGTGCCCTAAGAGGAGGTTTCAAAGAGGCGTATCGAAGAAGAGGTAATTTCTTATCACGATTCATTCAAGCTTCTTTCTTCTTCAACATCTTCTTCTTAGGTTGTTTCATTATGACGTAATAACATCAGTATCACTCATATACTGATATGTTATTATAATTATGAAACAACCCTATTTCACCATCTATCCATCCTACGGAAAATGAAATCACAGCGCGTGCATACGTACGGAATACCGTCTCCACCCTGTGGTGTAATCTATTTTCCACCACCACCATACTTGGATGGGTATAATGGTGTAAATAATAACAATATATTATTATTGTAAAGAGATATTGATTATGTAATAGTATACATAAATTCCAATAAAATTCCACGATCATGGGAACGATATCATCGCTCGTGTGTACGTACGGAATACCATCTCCACGACGCGATGAGATTCATTCTCAATGATTAACCATTCATTAATGATTATAAAGTATATATAATAAGTAATAATGAAATATATGACATTATAATGATACTAGATTTATGTATATATATATATATATATTTGTGTATGTCATCCAATTAATTCCATTCAATTCAATGAGGAAACGAAAACAACGTTCATGCGTACGTACGACCTACCGTCTCCATGAACGGTGTATTTATTTCCATTTATCGATCTATTATATATATATATATATTCTGAATATATATTATATATAAATCATGTTTTATATTCTGGAATTATGTAATCGTGATCTAAGTAATCATATGAATAATTACAAGTCAAAACACGGACGACAAATGAAACGATTTTACCCAAAACGCTCTTTAACATGGAATTTAGAAAAGAACGGGTAATATAAAGTCGTAAGTGAACCATATATTATATCATAACAAATTAATATGATTCTGTAATAATTCAATAAGATTATTTAAATCATTATACAGGAGGTTCAGATATGTACGAAGCATATCAGACCTAAGGTTTTGGATAATTTTGCAAATCTCATTTTTATCCGAGATTGCTTATTCGTAAGTATTTTCTTGGGTTATTGTTATCATCCATTTACATGTTTCCTAAAAATGGTTTCATGTATGTTTAAAGTCCATTTTACCCACTTTTGACTTTTACTACAAGGTATGTAAGGAATCTTTCTTTTGTTTACGTTACGAGGTACTTTTTTGACTTTTCTGACAAAAGTACGATAAGAATGTTTTTTAACGTATACGGAATGAAAGGATTTTTATGGTTTTATAAAGCCTTATTTTCATGAAGCTTCCTTCAAAATATTTCATGACTATTTTCAACAAAAACATTTTCCTCTAAAATTGCATGACATTTTGTGGAAAGAAAATGATTTTGAAGAAAAAATGATATTTTCCTCAAGAATTCATTTAAAGTGTTTTATCAAAACCATTTTCATCTAAGATGACATTATTTCATATGTGTATGTTTCAAGTATAATGTCTATATGATTTACATGGTTTCACTTGTCTTATTGTGAAATGATATCCATTTATTTTATATGGATTATGTGATGATGATATGATGTTTATGAAACCCATTTTATTTATTGGGTTTTTATGAATGATGTATGTTTATTTTGTGGCACAAGTAAGAATGATTTCATTATGAGATGGGTGGGACCTATATCTCACTCCAATTAATTGGGTAAAGATTTTATATCTCATGAGATAGACATGGCTGGAACAGTAAGTTAATCTAGTTCAGTGTTACAGGACTGAAATGAGGAGTGAACTCGAATCAGAATGGGACATTGTCCACTAAGATGGTCTTGGAAGCAATGCCTTGGCTTCTATGGAAATAATTACATGTTCTTAATGGATGCCACAATTACATTTTTTATTCCCATGCTATTTAATCATGGTTTATGTTCCATTATGATCTATGCCTTATGTACATCCATGTTTTATGTCGTTGCTCAAGATTTTAATGTGTAAAAATTATGTTCATGTTTTTAAGTTCCAATGTATATGGTATGTTTTATTTTATCCATACTTACCCTTAATGAGAATTAGAGCTCACCCTTTTTATGTTTTATTTTCCCCCAGGATCAAAAGGAAGGTTTTAGGTCAGGAAAAAAAGTGGAAGATCTTTATGGGAGATGTTGAAGATCTTTCACCACGATTAGAAGATTACATTCCAAGTTTCCAAAGACACTAAACTATTACAGTCCTTGTGTGTCTGTTTTTGTTATGTATTATGTATTCCGCAAAAGTAATGTAATGTCCATGTACGTCAAGCTTAGGGTCTCTACAGTTGGTATCAGAGTAAAGGTTTAGTCATCCTTTGGAAAACTGGGATGCGAAAACGTTAGTGAGATCCCTAGAGATATTTCTAAGGTATGTCTAGGGATGTACCTAAGGATAATAATATGTATAGGATATAGTCCTAGAACTACGGTAATGATCTTAGAATTTAACCTAAGATGTTAGATATTGAGGGTGCTCCCCCTTTACTATGTTGTTTTACCTAACATGATTTTTCCCTCTCACACTATTCTTTTTGGTTTTTAGAAAATGGATGGAAACATGATGATTCATGATAATGGAGGATATGACGGACAATGGAATGATTTTCTTTATGAGAAATCAAATGAAACAGGATCTGGAAGTCCAAACATCTTTATTATTCATAATTAGCAATCTCATAATATGATCAATAACCTCAACTTTGTTAAGTATCCCGACTCAGATAATAAGAGAAAGATGGAGTTTCATGATGATCATAGAGGAAATAAAGTTCAATTTCCCTCATGTAAATCATGTGGGAAGAGGCATCAGGGAGATTGTTTCAAAGGAACTGGAAGATGCTTTGGGTGTGGAAAAGAAGGACACAAAGCCAGTAAGTGCAAAGGAAAAGGTTCAGTTAACACCATGGACAAGGATAATGGTATTGCTACGACATCAATAATGATTAGATGTTTTAAATGTGGAATGTATGGGAATTATGCAAACCAATTCCCTAATGGAAAATCTCATGAAGAGAATCAGCATGGTCACATGGGTAGTATTTATGTGGTTGATGATGAGGAGACTACAAATGATATATGAGCTAAAAGAAGTGTTGAAGCTCAGTCGGTTGTTTTAGAAGGTAGTGGAATGATTGTATGTTTATTGAGAGTTATGTTGTATAGTTAATGGTACTATGGAATAAAGAATCATCTAAGGATTGTTACACTATTGTTTTTCCTAAAAGTATTTGAATGTATATGTTGAATGGTACCAGTAACGATGGAATGTTATTCAGATATTTTTGTAAAGTATATGATATGCGCATAATGAAGGAATAAGAAGATAATGAGATGTTTGATTGTATTCATGATCTCATGATTGATATAAAGAATTAAGTGATATCATGGTTTGAGTATATAGAATTTTGAGTATTTTGGTATGTGGAAAGTGTTAACTTTTAACTACATTCATGTTTTCACTAAGGTTCAATGGGTATTCTTTTTTTCAGGAGAATACATGATTAAGGACTTCAAACGTTTGTAATGTGACCAATAAGACATATGTTATGATATATGGGGATCAACGATGGTATTAACATGCTTCTTATATGAAATCTCTGGTACTCGTTTTCACTATAATATGGCAATGGACTGCAATATTATAGATAAGCCTAAATATTGGAATGGATTATGTTGGACATAAGTTAGTATTGCTTAAGGATAAAACCTTTTTTCGATATTATTGATGGGATGATATAGTAATGTAGTTTTAGAAAAAGGACAACATGCAGGATGGGTGACAGCCCATCGCGTCGGACAAGGATGTGGGAATCGAACCCACAACCAAAGTGCGACTAACCTTTATCACCTACCACTGTCCTACAGGAAGTCACTGGTTAGTAGAAACTAGTTTTATTTTATTAAGAGGTATGATATATGAAGTATAAGTTCATTTTTGGAACCATATACGATTATTCTAAGCATAAGATAGACTTATAACTTTTTCTAACCTTTGGTTTGAAAGAGATGGAATGACCCATCATTCTATCAAATGATCTGCTAACACATCGCGAATAACAAATTCAACTTCATTTATTTAAGGGATGAAGTGGAAATTGTTCAATTCACGAACAACAGTGAGATTGTACCAAAATCATGCAAGCATTTCTTTTAATTCATCAACTTTAGGGAAATGATCTTGAAA
Organism: Viscum album; assembly: GCA_963277665.1. NCBI lineage: Eukaryota > Viridiplantae > Streptophyta > Magnoliopsida > Santalales > Viscaceae > Viscum > Viscum album. The sequence goes on from OY728133.1 coordinate 410,414,301, forward strand.
ACCAAAAATGTTGTCCTAGTTCCCTTATATCCAATGAATCAGATGGTACCTCAGATCATCACAAATTTATGGCTTTGTGATTGTTGGCATTTTCACAGCCATGTTCACTACCACTCTCCATCAGAACTTGATAGTTAGATTTTTCTTCCATATCCATATTTTCACATATATTCTCCTACGTGGAAACCCAATGAAGAGTTAATTTGGGTAACCATTACATTTCAAACTTTAGTTTTTAAAGCCATGTTTTGGTATTCCTTTTTACGATGTGGTTTTCTATTAAACAAACTTTCGAGTATTAAACCATTTATAACCCCGACGAATTTCGAGGGAGAAATTCATTTTAAGGGGGGTAGAATGTAACACCCCGAGATTTTATGAAAAATATTCTTTTAATTTCATTAATGTCTTGTGTTGTATGCTACACCAAGATTTCCTTGCGCTATACGCAACAATGTGTTATCTTGCAGTGTACGCAACACTATTCATGGATCGTGTTACACACAATTTTGATAATAGTTATTTTACGCAACATTGAGTATATATATATATATATTCAATGTGTAAATGAAATATGGTTGGATTCTTTTATACGAAACAATGAAGGATTCTTGCACAACACGCAACCCTGACTTGGCTTGCATTACATGCAATCACGACCATCCTCGATAGCGTGTGTTGTACGCAATACCGGGTTTTAGTAAACAATGGTATATTATTATAATATTATTATGAACTAGCCTTTAGGAATATAATTACCTAGATTTTTAATTTTAAAACATTATTTTTCGTCTAACAAATTTTCTAGAACATTGTATAAGAATAAAATAAGTTTTTCGGGTAAAATAAGTATTTTTCAAAAAATGCAGTTTTGTCGTCTTTTGATGGCGCACCCACATTGAATATAGTTTTTGACATATTTATAAGTTAAATTTGAAAAAATAAAATTCTTCTTTGGAATCAATCAATAAAAATTTACTTTGGATAAATTTTTCGTATTATTCTCGTAACTTTCATATTTTCATAAATAGTAAAAACACGCTATATTTTAATGAAAAACAACTTTTTTCATCGTAATAATTTATATGGTTAAATTATAATATTGAATGGTTTTAAAGTATAAATAGAATATATTTTCATGATTTAATATAATTTATGTCATTATCATTGATTTTACATTGAATTCCTATGTTAAATCAATTCAATCTTTTGCAATGTTTTAAACAAAAATCTGTTTTCATTCGACAACGGGATTAATTTTAATTTAATTTCTGAAACTTCTGTGTGTTGAATTTGAAAAAATGGATTCCATATTTGGAATTAGTGGGTACAAATTATGTTAATAGGCTACTTTTTATTTTTGGGAATTTTGAATAGTAACTACGGTAAATTTTATTTACCTTAGTTAAAGGTAAATCGTGTAAATAAGGGTAAATATAATATTATAAAATTACCCTAAAACATGCCAAAATAATATTAAATGGATAAACGTAATCCCATATCAACTAAGGGTCGGATTAGATTCATTTTATGGACTTTTGACTATGAAAATAATTTAATTATTATTAAAACCAAAGAAAGTGACAACATGGCACTCTCTTAAATCTTATAAGTATAAGAATTTTAATTTAGTGATAAACATCATAAAACATCGAGAATGAATAGTCTCCAGAAAGATAATAAATGTATCTACATCATGATAATTTATTTAGAATTTTTAGGGAATAAATAATTGTCATTAATGGTGATACATTAATTATATAGAAATTATTTATTAAGTTGGAAATAAGTAATATAGTTTTTATTGAAATAATAATACCCATTAAAAGGCCCACAAACCTGACAAAAATATATTGGTAGTGTATATATACACCTTAAAAATCCAATGACTTAATATATAACCATTTGGATCCTTATAAAATTGATTATGAAACTTATATTATTTTATTTTAAATGATTCCAAAGTTATCACCTTCATAATTTAATAAATATAACAATTTAAATATTGTGATTTTAAGATGATAAATTCGAGAAAAAGTATTATTGTGAAAGGTAATATATCTATCTTCATCATAGAATTTTATTTTAAATTTTTATGTAACAAATCAGTATATTAAATAATTATATAAAAAGGATGTAGTAATTATTTTATTAAGAGATAATCCAAATAAATGGTTTTAAAAATAATAAAATAAATAGTATATGAACTATTTGATGTGATCCACAAATTTTATAGATACATATGACCTTTTATGAATCTATTAAAGCTTTTAGTTTGAACATATATTCTGTATATATTTTATTTAAATTCAAATAAATGAATAGTTTCAAAATTGACACTATTGTTATTTTATAAAAATAACATATTATAAATTTTTATAAAAATCACAAAAATATTTAAAAATTATAAATTTAAATTTATATGGTCTATAATGTTATAAAGTAAAAAATTATGGAAAATTCACAACATATAAGTAATTATTTGTTATAATTTAAAATTTAGAATTTTATTACCATAAATAAACTTGAATAGATTAAATAAGAATAAATCAAAATGATAAGGTTTAAAATAAGATCCAAACATGTCTAAATTTGATTTTTTTTATGATATTACAACCCTATATCATCTAATAATTGAATATGAGTAATTTTTGGAGGTTTTTAAGTGGGGTTAAATTTATTATAAATTAATATTTTTAAGAATTCCAAAGGTGCCCCTCTCATCCCTTATAAAAGGGAACCTCCCCCCTCTCCTCCTCAGACAAATTTGAACCTTCATACTCTGCCAAACCCTGCTAAATTATCTTCTACACTTCCCTAGAAACATCTTAGAGCTTTTTCTATACTATAAAGACCAATCTTAGTGCCCTAAGAGGAGGTTTCAAAGAGGCGTATCGAAGAAGAGGTAAGTTCTTCTCCCGATTCTTTCAAGATTATTTCTTCTTCAACTTCTTCTTCTTAGGTTGTTTCATTATGAAGTAATAACATCAGTATCAATCATATACTGATATGTTATTATATGTATGAAACAACCCTATTTCCCCATCTATCCATCTTTTGAAAAATGAAATCACCGCGCGTGCGTACGTACGGAATACCGTCTCCACGCCGTGGTGTAATCTATTTTCCACCACCACCGTACATGGATGGGTATAATGATGTAAATAATAACAATATATGATTATTTTAAAGTTATATTGATTTTGGAATAGTATACATACACTCCAAAAAAATTCCACGATCATGGGAACGATATCATCACTCGTGCGTACGTACGGAATACCGTCTTCACGATGCGATGTGATTCATTCTGAATGATTAACCATTCATAAATGATTATAAAGTATATATAATAAGTAATCATGAAATATATGACATTATAATGATACTGGATTTATGTATATATATATGTGTGTATGTAATCCAATTAATTCCATTCAATTCATTGAGGAAATGAAAACAACGTTCATGCGTACGTACGGCCTACCGTCTCCATGAACGATGTATTTCTTTCCATTTATCGATATATTATATATATATATTCTGAATATATATTATATATAAATAATGTTTTATATTCTGGAATTATGTAATCGTTATCTAATTCATCATATGAATAATTACAAGTCAAAACACGGACGACAAATGAAACGATTTTACCCAAAACGTTCTTTAACATGGGATTTACAAAAGAACAGGTAATATAAAGTCATAAGTGAACCATATATTATATCATAACAAATTAATATGATTCTTTAATAAGTCAATAATTTTATTTAGATCATTATACTGGAGGTTCAGATACGTACGAAGCATATCGGACCTAAGGTAAGGGATAATTTTGCAAATCTCATTTTTATCCGAGATTGCTTATTCGTAAGTATTTTCTAGGTTTATTGTTATAATCCACTTCCATGTTTCCTAAAAATGGTTTCATGTATGTTTAAAGTCATTTTTACCCACTTTTGTCTTTTACTACATGGTAAGTAAGGAATCTTTCTTTTATTTACGTTACGAGGTACTTTTTTGAATTTTCTGACAAAAGTACGATAAGAATGTTTTTTTAACGTATACGGCATGAAAAGATTTTTATGGTTTTATAAAGCCTTATTTTAATGAAGCTTACTTAAAAATATTTCATGAATATTTTCATCAAAAACCTTTTCTTCTAAAATTGCATGACATTTTGGCGAAAGAAAAATGATTTTGAAGAAAAAAGAATATTTTCCTCAAGAATTCATTCAGTGTTTTATCAAAATCATTTTTATCTAAGATGAAATTATTTCATATGTGTATGTTTCAAGTATAATGTCTCCATGATTTACATGGTTTCACTTGTCTTATTATGAAATTATATATATTTCTTTTATATGGATTATGTGACGATGGTATGATGTTTATGAAACACATTTTATTTATTGGGTTTTTATGAATGATGTATGTTTATTTTGTGGAATAAGTAATATTATTTAATTATGAGATGGGTGGGACCTATATCTCCCTCCATTGCATTGGGTAAAGATTTTATATCTCATGAGATAGACATGTACTGAACGGTAAGTTAATCCGGTTCATTGTTACAGGAGTGAAACGAGGAGTGAACTCGATTCAGAATGGGACATTGTCCACTAAGATGTTCATGGCAGCAATGCCTTGGCTACTATGGAAATCATTACATGTGATTAATGGATGACACAATTACATGTTTTATTCCCATGCTATTTTATCATGGTTTATGTTCCATTATGATCTATGCCTTATGTACTTCCATGTTTTATGTCATTGCTCAAGATTTTAATGTTTAAACATTATCTTCATGTTTTTAAGTTCCAATGTATATGGTATGTTTTATTTTATCCATAATTACTCTTACTGATCATTTGAGCTCACCCTTTTTATGTTTTATTTTCCCCCAAGAAAAAAATAAAGGTTTTAGGTCAGGAAACAAAAAGTGGAAGATCTTTATGGGAGATGTTGAAGATCTTTCACCATGATTAGAAAATTACATTCCAAGTTTCTAAAGACACTAAACTATTACGGTCCTTGTGTGTCTGTTTTTGTTATGTATTAAGTATTTTGAAAAAGTAATGTAATGTCCATGTACGTCAAGCTTAGGGTCTCTACAAAAAGGGTATCCCATGATCCGAAAATAACGAGAGCAGTATGGGGGAGGTATGAAATCATACCCCAACATTTTTAATTGAAAACAAAATGGCATAACAACTTAAATAAAATTTGACAAAATGAGAAAGGAAGAAATCCTTTACATGGAAGTGTGATCCCAATGGCATGGGAGAGGCTTGATACGGGCCTCTTGGGAGATTGTGTCACCTTGGGGGGGTTTATAGAAAGAAGTGGACAGGGGTTAGTCGAACACCAAAGGCTTTGAGTGAATAGTAAGTGGGGGCTTGGGTGGGTTTATATAGGAAAGGAGAGGGGATTATTTACTATTTAGGTTTGGGACACCTCACATTAAACTAATAAAAACCACAAACGAGACCATGGTTTTTACCTGTGGTTTTTTCTAAAGGGGTGTGTAAAAAATTATTTCATAAGTCCAATTGAAAAGCATTTTACAATAATAGGGTTTCTTATGTGGAGGTGAGTCACACTCTCAAGGAAAACTATTTAAAAAGACAAAATGTTTTATAAGCTTTGAAGGTTCCCCTAAATATTTTTAAATTTAATAAAAAAACCCAAAATCACATTATTTTAATGTTAAAATAAATATTGGCCAAACCTAATGTTTATATTTTTTTATTACATCACATCGGGTCATTATGATGTCATAAAACACATTATATATTTAAACTATATTTAATTTTTTCCCAAAATTTCTTCCTTCTGGGAAAATTATGAAAAATTCACCGTTGTATAATTTTGACGTCCTTATTCCAAAAATAATATTCATTTTATCTAAACAGTTTTATATATATGTGAATTATTCCATTGAAATTAAACATCATCATTTACCAAAAATTCACGGGTTTGGACCAAAACAGCTTTCAAACCTTAATAAATATTACAATTGCATTCCTAAAATTATATGATAATTTATATTTAATAAAAATTAATGTAATAATAATAATAATATTTTTTTAAAATATTATTTAATTTAAAAATCCATTAATTCATCCAAATAGATTTCTTAGTTGAATGTTAACTAAAAAAAATTATTTCTGCCTTAAAAACTATTTAAAAAGTAACAATAATAAAATAAATGAAAATTTATTATACAAAAATAATGTACATAATCTTAGTGATAGGGTCTTGTTACATAACCCCTTATAAAACCCGCATAGGACAGAAGGGTAAGGTGTGAAACTGTGATAGAATCATGGGGTGTCTTGGATAACATAGCTTGGGTGGTAATCTCTATTAACTTCCACTTCTCCCATAATTAGTTCCAATAGAGCTTAATGTGTTCAGTCTCGGATTGGGATTGGTAAAGATAAAATCCCAATGACGCCACATCATTTCCAAGGTTCGACTAATGGGATTCTTATGGGTAAAGCCTATTGCATGAGGTCATCACTTCCTTTATTTGAGTAAATTGGATTTGTTAAAGTCCTTTATCTATAGTAATCATGTGATCACTGTTCAATAGATATATTAGCAACAATCATAATTCATAATTTTATTTTAATATTCAAAAACATAAAACCAATGAATTTCACATTTTCTATAACCATAATAAGACATTTAATTATATCAAGAGAAATTTTCATTAATGAATGTTTGGGTCGTTACAATCTTCCCCCCTTATGAAATTTCACCCTCGATGTTTCATTCTACCAAACTAAAACTGATGTGGGTAACTTTGCTTTATCATTTCCTCAAATTCCCATGTCGCTTCCTCAATCATGTGGTTTCTCCACAACACCTTGACTAGAGAAATTGTCTTATTTTGTCGAAATTTTTCTCTATGATCTATGATCTTCACTGGTTTCTCCTCGTAAGAATGATCATCCTCTAGTTGTACTACACCTGATGAGAATACAATTGAAGGGTCTCTTATGTACTTCCTTAAGAGGGATACATGATGGAAATCATGTAATTTGGACATGGTAGGTTGAAGTGCTAGTCTATAGGCCACAACCCCAACATGATCCGGAATCACATATGTGACATTGTACATAGGACATAAAATCGATTTCATTCTAAACCTCATGACATTCTTCCATGAAGATAAGAATAGAAATACCATGTCTCCAACTTTAAACCAAAGGTCTCATTGAAGTTTATCTGCATAACTCATATGTCGACTCTGGGCTACCTTGATATGTTGTTGAATGGTTTTCACCTTACCCACCATTTCTTCAACCATTTCTGGTCCTAGCTACTTACGCTCACCAACTTCATCCCAACATTCTGATGTTCTGCACCTCCTCCCATATAGGGATTTATAAGGTTTCATTCGGATGCTTAAGTAGAAATTGTTATTATATGAAAATTAAACCAGTGGAAAATGTTGGTCCCACCCTACTTTGAAGTCCATTAAACATGATCATAACATATCCTCCAGTTTTTGAATACTTTGATCAGATTGTCCATCAGATTAAGGATGAAAGGCCATAATAATATTTAGTTCAGTATCCAGAGCATGTTTTTGACTCTTCTGAATCATAGAGGTGAATCTTGGATCTCTATCAGATATAATAGATAGTGGTACTCCACGTAGCCTTACCACATCACTGATATATATTCATGCCAATTGATCCATTGAAAAATCCTCCCAAATTGTAATATTTTTTGTAGACATTATAAGACGATCCATAACAACCTAGATTGCATTGTTTCTTTGGAATGTCTTCGGATGTCCGTTGAAAAATTCCACGGTGATGTTCTAAAATTTCCATGTTGGTAAGGGAAATGGTTGCATCATCCCCTTATACTTCTGCCACTCTTCCTTCACTTCCTATCACACCAAGAACTTTGATGTATACTCAGAGATCAGATTCTTTATATTATCCCACAATTATTTCTCTTAGAGATCTTGATACATCTTTGTGTATTCATGGTGGATAGTAAAATATGAACAATGTTCAACATCCAAATGTTCCATCATCAACTATGGAATTGATGGAACACATAGTCTTTTCAAAAATCTCACAATTCCTTCTTCAATAACATTTATATCTGAGGATTTCCCTTTTCTGATAGCTTCCACTTTCTTCTGAATTCCCAGATAATATTTTTGGGCATCCTTTATCCTTTCCAAAATTGATTTTTGAGAAATCATTTGTCGAAGTATTGATGATGTTACCTTAATTATGAATCCTATGTCCATCTTCATCAAGTCTACGAATATTGGATCCTTCTCAATTCTCATCAATGATTGAATTTATGGGTTCTTTTTACATAGAGAATTCACCATCTTGTTCGCTTTCCCACGGTGGTAATGGATTGAGTAGTCATTGTCTTTTATCAGTTATAATCATCTTTGTTGGCACATGTACAATACATTCTATGTGAATATATACTTGAGGATTTTTTGGTCTATATATATTTCTCACTTCTCCAAAAATAGATAACCCCGCCAAAAGTTTACTGCGATGGTCCCCACAACAATCTCTAGATCATGTGTTGGATAATTCTGCTCATGAACATTCAAATTTCTTGAAGCGTGGGCAATTAATTTGTCATTTTTCATCAGCACACAACCCATGACCTTCTTTGAAGCATCAGTGAATACCACAAAAAGTTCTCCACTTGTGGGTCATGTGAGCATGAGTGCAATGATAAGCCGCATTTTTAACTCCTTAAATATTTCTTCGAATTCATCATTCCAAGCAAACTTTACACCCTTCAATGTAATATAGGTAAGGGGGTTGGAAAATCGTGAGAAATTTCTCACAAATCATCGATATTAACCAGATAACCCCACGAAGCTACGGATATCCATTACTGATGTTGGCCTCAGCCATCCCTCAATTGCATCTATTTTGGATGGATCCACCGATATCCCATTCCATGTGATTATATGGCCCATGAATGAGACATACTTCAACCAGAACTCACACTTTTTGTACTTTGCATATAGATTCTCCTTTTGCAAGGTCTCTAGTATAGTTCTTAGATGTTTTTCATAATCCTCCTTGGTTTTGGAGTATATTAGAATATCATCTATAAAGACTACCACAAATTTGTTGAGGTAATCTATAAAGACTCTCTTTATCATGTCCATGAATATTGTTGGAGCATTAGTGATTCTGAAAGGTATTACAATCAATTCGTTGTGCCTGTATATTCTAGGAAATGCAGTCTTGGGGATATCTTCCTTATTCACCCTTACGTGATAATATCTTGACCGGAAATCTACCTTGGAATAATATTGTGCTACACGTAGCTGATCGAAAAAGTCATCTATTCCTGGGATAAGACACTTTTAATTTATCATGATTTTGTTAAGCTCACAATAATCAATGAAAAGGCGCATTGACACATCCTTCTTCATGAAAAGAGGACTGGTGCACCCCATAGTGAAGTACTTGGGTGTATAAAGCCTTTATCTAGATTATATTGTAGTCGTTTCTTCAGCCCCTCAAGATTGACAACAACAATTCTGTATGGAGTCTTGGATTTGTTCAATTTCCCATGTATAAGATCAATTGATATTTTATCATCTCTTCTAGGATGAAGACCAGGCAATTCCTCGGGAAACACTTTAACGAATTCCCCCATAATAGGTATGTCTTCACGGATGGTTGCTTCCTTAGACTCAAACATCTGATCCAGATATGCATGCTCCTAGGGCAGTAATATCCACGCTTGAGATGATGGAGCTAAAGAAGATTCATATTCCTCCTTGCACTTGTATAGAATCAGGGGTCGATTCTAGACATGGAGAGTGATTTCCCTCTCACAACAATTTATGTTGGCTCTATTTAAGGAAAGAAAATCTAGGACAAGAATTGCATCAAATTCCACCAGAGGGAGTATAACGAGGTTCTCCAAGAAATTCAATCCAATTATTAAGATAGGGGAGGATTTATATCCATGGGATGTAATGATTTCCCCATTTTTCATACTCACTGACACCTTTACTTACATGATTTTTGATGGTGCGGGGATTATTCTACTAAACTTGTGGGATAAAAAAGAATTCCTAGAAACTGAATCAAATAGTACATTCACTATTCTTGAATGAATAACTAGCATACCTATCACCACTTCATTTTCGGGTTTCACTTCAGTGGTAGTGATGGAAAATGCTCTCCCTTGCTGCCTTGGAGGTTATTGGTTGCTTCCGAAAACCCATGTCTTAGGGAACTAATTTACAAGATGACATGATTATTTGTAGTTGAAGCAATGAACAACACATTGATAGTTAAGTGGGGAATTATTCTCATTTTTCATATCCACGAGTTTTTCATTCCCATAGTTAATAGCTAGGTGCCCTTCTCTTCCACACATAAAGCATTTCCACATCCCCTTCTGGAAGATTCCTTGCTGATTCTTTCTGCACCTTTGGCTAGTGGGGTGCTGGATCTTCTCAACACCATTGGATTTATCAATCAGACCTCTAGTATTGATGTATACCTTATGATTCAAATCCGCATGATATCCCTAATATTCTCCAATCTCTATTTTGACATTGAGGGCACATCATACAATTTACTCATAGTTTTTGAAGTCCCGGATCACCAGCGCTTTCCATAGACTAGGTTTCATCCCAAAAAATAATTCAACCATTCATTAATGGGTAATGAAAAAGCCTTTGGCATATAATTCAAGCCTTATGATTTTATCCTTGTACGCTCTGACAGATTCATCGTCTTTTTGATTAAGGTAAAGGAAATTTCTTTCCATTGTAAGTCAGATGGTTCATGGAAAATATTTATCAAAAATCATCTTCCAGCAATGCTTCCATTCCAATGCCTCGATCTTCTCCTTAGGCTTCATATTTATGATCAACGTCCACTGGTGATTCAATTCACAGTCCATATGAGAAGCAACCGGGAGATACTTCTCTTGTTCAGAACATTGAAGGATGGAGAAGTTCGTTTCAATGGATTTGATCCATTTTTCGGCAATTGAGGGATCATATTATCCATTAAAAGTAGGAGGCCTTTATATCATGAAGCACTCGATTGTGAATTGTTCTTCCATGGGGGGGGGGGAGAGGGTTGAACGTTCCTCCTGATCCATGTTTTTATTCAAATCTTGAGTTAACTGAGAGAGAAGCATGATAATGTTCACGATTCTCACTCCCTTATAATTGGTCATCTCGTTAGCATAGTCATCACATTTATCTTCACATCGGTTGTTAGCCCAAGTCTTCCTATTACCGGCCATTGGCTTGAATAGAAGGAAAGTTAGTGGTAACACATAAAGGGTAATCCAAGGACAAAGCTGATGACTTATAATTAACTTTTCATTCCTTAACGCATGAATCCATAGGCTTTAATCAATGTTATTATTGATATACATTCTAACATATATTATTAGGGGAATTTTTTTTATTCCCATGATAAGGGCTCTTACTAATCTTGTGAATTTACAAAATAATATCCCTCGGGTGTTTCGTAACCAATAGTACAACAAGTCCCATTGTCGTGTACAAGTTTTCATTTGAGTCTATCTCAAAGTTGTGTTTTTGGGTTTTACCCCTCGGATACATCTGTGACAGAGCCGCCTCTACCTACTCGTATCCAGATAGGGATGTATTTTCTTGATAAACCACATAAAAAATACTTATAAAAATATAGGTATGTTTTATTATACATTCTCTTGTCTCTAAGGATTCACTACGGTTTTCTAATCATAATCCCAAATATAACTAATCATGTCATCTGATACCAACAATAACAACCCTGTTCAATATTACAAACATAAACATGATTTATTTCTTAAACTCTTCACTTGATACCACATGGAAGATCAAGAGTTCTAGGGTAAATGGGTCTTAGGATCATTCATAACAACATAAAACATGAAATACAACATCCTTATTGAAAACATCCTTTGCATGACCACTACATTCCCTCATACTTAGTGTTTCATGGGATAACCTGAGGACATGCGTAAGAAAAGGTTTAGTTATAAAGCCGAGTATGGGAATAAACATGGAATAAAATAAGGAATACAATACATGTTAGAAAATAGTCATATCAATGGAGAAAAAGAGAAACATGAAAAAAAAGTCATGATAAAGAATGATAATCATAACAAGGAAATGTGACAACAACACTTAACATGGAATTAGGATGAGCCAAGCCCCATTTCACATGAAGCTTGAGTAAACCCTCATTTCACATGAAGCACAAGTAAAAACTCTTTTCACTTGAATCAACATGAGTCAACACCCATTTCACATGACGTATCATGATACTATACTTTACCCAATGCTTTGGAGCTCTATCATGGCGCACCCTTCTTACACATTTCATTTCATTCATTAGTGTGGCACATGGCTCATCATATAGAGATTCAATCATAATCATTTATTCTATGATAAAGGGATGTGTAATAAATATATGAAGCTTTATAATCAATAAGTAATGTGCATAAAGTTGAATACACTTGATATAGAAATGGTGATTGTATTCACTACACAATGACATTGTCTTGGAAAATCGCTGTCAATTTCGGAAGCATAACGGCGTGAAATAAGAACTCAAAAATATGGTTGATGAGAGAGAAAGGGTTATATCATCATATTTCCATGAAATGGACAGTAATTGTTTCATATATATACATTTCCAAACAAATGTAATTTAATTTATATGCATAATACAAAATAATTACTTGTATGTAAAAGAGGAGATAAAAACCCGTCATGGAATTTGGACATGATAACGGGTGTACATGGGAGGAATTAATGAGAGATATTGGGGTATAACATAATCCAAACATAATTATTGAAGTATGGGGGAGGTGAAAAATAATACCCAAAAATTTTTAATTGAAAAAATGGGCATAATAACTCAAAGAAAATTGGACCAAATGAGAAAGGATGAAATCCCATACTTGGAAATGTGATCTCAAAGGCTTGGAAGAGGCTTGAGAGAGGCTTCATGGGATCTTAGGGAACTATTGGAGGATTATATATAAAGGATGAATGGGGGTGGTCGAATTAAAAATGCATTGAGTGAAGAGTAAGTGGGAGCTTGGGTGGGTTTATGTAGGAAAGGATAGAGAATTCTTTATTGTTTAAGTTTGGGACACCTCACATTAAACTAATCCAAACCACGAACCATACGATGGTTATTTCCCATGGTTTTTTAAAAAGGGGAGAGTAAACCAATATTTTATATGTCCAATGGACGAACATCTAAAAATAATAGGGTTGCTTATGTGGAGGTTAGTAACACTTTCAAGGAAAACAATTTAAAAATACAATATGTTTTATAATCCTTGAAAGGTCCACTAAAGATTTATAAAATAAATCAAGCAAAAAAATCACATTATTTAAATTTTTAAACATATATTTTCCAAACATAATGTTTATATTATTTTATTCTATCACAATTGAGTCATCATTATGTCATAAAACACATTATATATTTAAAAGGTATATAATATTTTCCCACAAATTGGACTCTGTCAGAATGTTATGAAAAATTCACCCATGGATAATTTTGACATCCTGATTCCAAAATTAAAATTCATTTTATCTAAATAATTTTATAAATATGTTAATTTTTACTTTTAAAATAAAAAACAACATTTACAGAAAATTTATGGGTTTTGACAAAAACAACATGCAAACATTAATAAAAATTACTATTGCATTAATAAAAATTTGTGATAATTTATATTTAATAAAAAGTAATTTAATACTAATAAAAATAAAACCAATTTATTAAAATATTATTTAATTCAAAAATCCATTAAATCATCAATATATAATTTTTAATTAAATATTAACTAAAAATAATATTTGTGCTTTAAAAACTATTTACAAAGTAACAATAATTAAATGAATGCACATTTTTTATACATAAATAATGTACATAGTCATATTTCTAGGGTCTTGTTACATAACGCCTTATAATGCCAGCATAAGATTGAAGAGTAAGTTGTGTGATGGTGACAGACTCTTGGGGTGGCTCGGATAACATCCCTCGAGTGGTAATATGTATTAACTACCACTTCTCTCATATTCGGTTCTGCTCATCCTTAAAGAGTTCAATCTCATCTTGGGCTTGGTCAAGAGTGAATCTCAAGGAAGACACCTCTTTTCTAATCTCCAACAAATGTTTTTTGTAGGGGGAAAGTCTACAGGATGAGTCCATCTCTTCCTTTCTCTAAGTAAATTGTATTTGTTAAAGCCCTATATTTATACTAATCATGTAATCACTGTTCAATAGCTATTTTAGAAACAGTCAGAATTCGTAATTGGATTTTAAATTCCAGAAACATAAAACCTATGACATTTACATTTTATATAACCATAATAATACATTTAATTAGATAAGGGGAATTTCCATTAATGAATGTTTGGGTCTTTATAGGAATCATTTGAGTTACTCAATGAACCTTAGTGATACCAAAATAGTTTGTTACGTCAATCATTATTATTGGTGGATTGGGATGAAGTGGGTGGTTTTCAATAGTATTCATTGGCGCTTTGCATATTTAAATATAAAATTGAAGAATCAAAATTTTCTATGATTATTATAATCACTTATATTTTTAGTGTGTATGTGGTAAGAGATCAAAATGTATTTTTATTATCTATCTTAGTAATCTAATAGAAAAACTAAATTATGGGTGATTATTGAATGATTATTGAAAATTAATCATTTTTTCCAATAAAGGAGTCAACCAATATAGAATAACCAAGACACATATATATGTAATATATCAAGAATCATTATGGTTTTCAATTAATATTACTTTTATTGAGATATATACTTTACATATTGATTCTACAAGTTCCTTTTGGATGTAATGGGTTATTTGTTACAAGTGACCATTGTTTATCACCCATGGATGGATGGTCGAATAGACGTGGCAATTCATGTTCTCAAAAACATTCACTATGATTTCAATATTATATTTGGGGGTTCAAGGGATAAAAATATATAATTGATTGAATTTACATATAATTAAAATTATATTGTATAAAAAAATATGGCTTATTTAAAAACTCTGTATAAGAAATGATGTTGATCTACACATTATTGGATAAAATATGGATAGATTTCCTCATCAATATAAACAATTATTCATGATTACACTAGAAGGGTAGAAAATATACAAACAAATTTGGTGATGGATAAATATCAGAAGAAATCATATTATGACAATTGTTGTTGTTAACTGAAATTCATCATTGCTGATGAGGTGATTCTAAAATTATATCCATTAATTGGACTTTACATGTTGGGTAAACTATTTATAATAAAATCAACAATATGTTTGGTCAATTATGTTAGTGTATCATATTAGGAATATATCACATTATTATACTTTACTTCCCCAATTGAAAACTATTCATGATGTTTTTCAGGAAATGATGTTAAATTTGTATCATAAAAAACACACCTCATATAGTTTAATGGGAAAATTATGATTTCTAACTAAACACCAACATGGTGAAGTATCCAATTAATATTATTGTTGAAAAAAATAAAGTGTTTCCATCTAAATATATTCCATTGCTCCATGTTCTTTTGTAGCATCATAATGATATTAATGAGACATGGGATCATCAGTCTTTTAAAAAAAGATAAGTGTAATAATAAATTCTCTAATAAAGGGAGTTGAGGACATTTTAGCAGTAGTATGTAGCATGGTTGGGAGTGTTATGTCACATGATGGGTCATCATTTTGTGTTTATTTTTATTGTTTTATTTTTTGGACCCTTGAGAGTGGGTGGTCCAAAAATAAAAGAAACAATGAAACAAAATTGTTATAATAGTTTTTAATATACATTCACACAAGTCAAGAAAAGGGGGTAGGATATTTGATGTGTAATATGGATTGTTAGAATATATTTACCCAATCTAAAAAATAAACCATGTAGGTCTGAAATGATGATGTATATAGCTCAATTACAAGTGGTTGGGGAATTGTATGTAAAAAAATTCAGTTTTATTATTAAGAAAATACGTGTTTAACAATGTTAAACAAGATTTATTTACAAACCGTCATTATTACATAAATATTAAAGTAACTTCATTAGTATCTAATTAGATATATCCGATAAAGAAACTTAAGGAAAATTTACATTAGTAAAAAATTATACCTTAATGCATATATTATATTATTTATTATATTATACAATTAAAATAATGTATACAAAAGTTATATTTTCTTTCTTTAATGAAATCCAGTAGAATAATAACATATAAAAATACCGTAAAAGTTTAATAAGCCATTTATCCCAAAGGGTAGAGTATCTGACAACCTCTAAGAAAGGTCTCATGATTTATACATTCATGAAATTTTTTCATATCGAAACATGGGTAATCCCTCGATAAGAAGATCAATATCTATCATGTAATCCCATTAATTCCTCAATTTCTTAGGTGATTGGTACCTCTAACTTTCTATCCTGGGAGTCCCTCGATTGATTAGAAACATTCGAAATCGAACTAGGTTGGTTGAACTAGTTGTTCACAGTAGAACAATTTGTCCACAACATTTACACAACACAGGTCTGACAATAGCTCCTACAAAGTGGCACTTAATTCTATAAATAAATAGCTATAATCTAAAACTATAGCAATAAACTCATTCATATGGATTTGTTTTTATAGAAATGGATTCAATTGTTTGACTTCCTCCTTTAATGGTCATTTTTTCCTAAAATTTTATATGGTCCTAGATAGGTGTAACTCAACCAACGATTAGTTAAAACCAATTATATGACATTGTTCCATGTAATAATCTTTGATAAATATTATCACTCTTATAAAACATTATCATGTTTAGGATCCAATAAAATGAAACACTATTTTAAGGAAATGATGTAACTGTATGAAAATCATTTAATCAGATTCTAGAGAAAGTGAAAATCAGAGTCTTGAAATGTTAACAATTTTATTATGAAATAATAAATAATTATATTCTGATTGTAGATGAAATCGAAGTATGATTTTAGAAGAAATAAGAGTCTGATTTCAAAAGATATTAGATTTTGATTTCAAAAGAAATCAAGGACTTATTTTAGAAGAAATCAAAGCCAGATTATTAAAAGAAATCAGAGTATTATTTCAGAATAAATCAATATCACAATTATTATAGAAACAAATTCTATGAATCTGTAATCTTCTGAGTCAGATACAAATCTGATTTTGTGACATAAAAAACGTATGGTTAGACTTTTTTTGAGAAAACAATTAATAAGACAAAGATAATGATAATATCTAATAATAGAGAAAGCAACGTTTTCTAAAGAAAATATTTCTTAGGGAAAGATAATTTTCATTATGAAAATGTGTTTGTGAATTTCAAAACATAAATGAATGGAAAATTCATGAAGAAACTTATAGACTCAACATCTCTCCCTTTTTGAAAAGCACAAACAACTTTTTGTAAAATAATATAAACACTATGGTTTTCATATTTAATGCATAAAAAACTTATCTTTCACTTTTTATTGTTCATAATTAATAAGACTAACTGCCCCATAGGTTATGAAAACCCTAAATATTATATTGTTGTATTTCATAGAGAAATAACCCTTTCTTACTTAAGAATTTATTATTGAACTAATCTCCCCCATTACTTAGGCATATTCTTTGTTAATATTCTTTTTGACCATTCTTTTCTCCATCTTTGTGATATTCAAAAATGAATGGAGGGAATGAAAAAAAAATTACCTGAATGGTTAGGAAAAAAAACAAAAAAAGGAAGGATATTTAATTTTATTAAGATGAAAAAAATTCTTAAAAATAAAAATACAACAACATATTACAGTTTAAGAGAACATCATTCAGCCTTATTTTTCCCCATTGGATTCGTATTTTTTAGGGTATCCATCAACATCATTAATTATTATGCTTGTCTTAAAACATATTGATCAAAATATATTGATCTTGATTTTTCTTTTCAAGTTCATTAATCCTTTAATCTTGAGATTTAATAAGTTCTCATTCTGAAATTATTACTTCTTCTTTCTCTTTGAGTTTTTATCCATTATTTCCCCGGTTTCTCTTTCTCTCATAACATTGGAAAAAATTAATTTAGATTCACATTCATATCATTATCTTCTTGATGGTGGCTAGCTTTTTCTTCTATTATATTTTCTAAAAAACACGTTGATAGATTCTTGATCATGTTATCAAACATATCAAATGAATATTTAACTGAATTCAAGAAATCATCCATAATTTTAAGATCATAAATAACTAACATAGACCAAATAGTTGTCCTTATATATGTTCTCTAATGATCATCCTAATGGATTTGAAAATTCTTGAACTCGGATTCATGTTTGATAAAATTATTCAGGATAATTTTTATATAATCTCACTTTTGATTGATTATTTGTTGAAGTAGTTGACAACTGGAATCAATGATTAAAATAAAGGAATGGTATTCAGGGGCTTCTTCAATGACTGATCCACAAAATCTTGTTATAAGGAATAAAAATATTTTGAATAATATTGCTTTTTTGTTGAAAAAGTTTCATCTTGGTCATATTCTTTCCTTTTTGTTATCTCAATAAAATCTTTCTTTCTTTTTTCAACAACAAATTTCATTGGTGTTTCAACAATAGTTTCATTCTCTCTATTTGAAATGTTAATTATTGTATCATTATCATTATCAACTTCATAATCAACACTTTTAAAAATAGTTTTCTTTTCAACTTGTTCATTAGCTTGATGAATAAAATCTTGATTACTACTTTCATCATCTGATATTTTATCAACCCCATCCTGATCATCATAATTTTTCAGAACATATTTTTCTTCTAATATTATATTGGTGGTTTCGGAATTGGATTTATTTATAGATACATCATCAGAAGGGATCTCATTATTTTGATACTCTTAAACCATTCTGATCACATCATCACTTTACTCTTCTTTTTATTCATCTTCTTCAATAGGTTCCAAAATTGAAATATATTTATTTCTCTTTCCTAGAAACAGAGTCCCAATTGGAACTAGATCTTGCAAGAAAGTTTGTGGTACCAGAACTTCTTTAGATTCCTTCTATGAGTTTCTAAGAAAAGCGTGAACAATATCATGCTATAACATTTTTGTCAATAAAATCTTCACATTAGATTTCTTCTCAAGCACTTCATCTAGATGAATATTTAATGTATTTTCCTCAGTAGGGTCTAACCCAAGTACCACATCAACTTTTTTTCTTCTTCTCTCTCTATTTGGTGAAAAAATTCTTAAAACATATTTTTTCCTTCTTCATGGGTGGAGAAAATAATTACTTAGGGACTAGTTCCTTTTATTTCAGTTTTAGATCTTTACCTATTTTTCATTGGAGTTTTATTGGAGATTTCTCCTATATCCCCTTTCATGATGGTAGTTTGATCATCATTATCTAGAAGATAAAATAAATCTCATGTTTTATCACTAAAACCAATATTCATCCTTCTCAGAGTATCATCACTTAACAATATAATCTTCAAAACTTTGGCCTTTGAGATTTCATGAATTTTGATTGATTCCAGGCACAAGACAATAATCTTCGACAAGATCATAGGGTAAATTATGATCTGAGATTTGATGGTCTCATTCTTGATATTTATGATAGTTAAAATAATGTACTTTGTCAGGTTTATCTTCCTTATATTTACCAAGAAATACATCATGAATACATCTTATATGTTAAGGGAACCCTTATATCCCATTCTCCGAATCAAAAAACCTTTCATCGATAGTGAAAGAAATATATGATTGGTTGAAAGATGAGAGATATTCATGTTCATTATTCCATTAAGTACATGACACTAAATTGCCTTAAACTTCAAAAAATAACCTTCCTTATCTAGTAATAGGTGTGAGAAAAGGATTTCATCTCTATTGTATGGAAGATCCAAGATACCAACAGCCTTGTGGAATGACTTGGAATAATTTTTTCCATAAATCTTGAATGAAAAAATTTATCTTCAAACATTTTCATAAAAATGAAATCTATCATAGAATTTTATAAGAAGGTCTGGATATACTGGATCCTAATTCTTCTCTTTGGATATGCATAGACATTCCCATCCATTCTTAAATTTGATTTTTTTAAATAAAATAGTCATACTTGAAAATAAAATTTGGATCCACCAAACACTCCTTAAAAATTTACAAATCCTTGACTTCCTTGTTGGAGTCCATCAGATTCTATGAGGACACATCAAGTGACATTCAGATATTATGGAAAAAATGGAAAACCGAATGGAAACATAGAAGAGTAGAAGAGATTTAGCACAAAATAACTGAGATAAATGATGTGGGATGCGAATTGAGTGGTCCTTTGAAAAGGATTAGTATTGACTGTTCATATTCTTGAATCAATCCAATGGTTTCAATTTTCATGATATGATTTGATGGTTGATATCAATATCGATGAATGGTTCATTGGTTTCAATGACTTAATGTTTTAAGGAAATTTCGGATTTAAGGAATGTATATCCGATAAGGTTTTCCTAAAACATGATTGAAAATAACAAAAAACATAAATGAAATTAAAATGATATAGATAATAAAATGTACCTTCTGGATTACTCAGAAATTTTATTTTTTTATTGACAAGGTTTCTCGTATTAAACATAGGTTCCAAAAAAAATTATATGATAATGAAAAATTTTTGGGATCTGAAAATTTTTTGTTTCAAAAAATATAAAGAAAATTAAATATAAAAGAATTAACATATGTACCCCCCCCCCCCATGAAATGATGCAGTTTTCTGTATGGAGGTTGTTTTTAACAAAAAGATCATATCGATTATTAACTAACAATTATCATTCCTAACTTTTGTTTAATGTATTAAAATCTATATGAGGGTAATGAATTTTAAATATGTCAGCATTTTTATCTTAGATTCTAATAAATTGAAGAATGATTTATTCTTCACGTGTGTTATCTTTAAGAAAGTGAAGCCTAAAGCCTATGTGTTTTTCATGAGAGTGATGTACAAGGTTTTTGATTAGTGAAATAGAACTAGAATTATCACACATTATCTGTTTTTTGGTAAAAATCATGCTATAGTCTATGAATGTTTGTTGCAACTAAAATGCTTGGGCACAAAAACCTCCAGTTGCTACATATTTAGCTTCAGCGGTGTAAAGTGAAACTAACTATTGATTCTTTCATGACTAAGACACTAATTATTCTCCTTAGAAATTAAAATTTCAAGATTTAATTTTCTTATACATTATACATCCAAAAAAATTAGCATTCGATGCAGTTTCTAAAACAAAATAATATCAACAGGAATAGAAAATTTCTAAATCCATGGTTCCATTTAAATAGAGAAAAAATCTTTTCACTACATTTAAATGGGAATATTTTGGATTAGATTGATATCTTTCACATTAGAATACTGAAAACATTATGACTGATGGAATAGTTGTTATGTATAATATATTTTATATCATACCTCTAAATCATGTTTGATCTACTGGTTTCCTAGCCTAATCAAGATCAACAGTATTTGAGGTACTGATTGGAGTAATTATACTTTAAGTGTTTTCATAGACATAATTATTAAAAAGATCATTAATATACTTATGTTCAGATATATAAGTTCCTTTTGGTTTTTGAGAAATATGAAATCCAAGTAAAATGTTAACTCACCCATCATACTCATTTTAATCTTAGATTTAATGATATTCTCAAATGAATTAGTAAAGGGTTGATGAGTTTATACTAATATGATGTCATCCACATTAATTTGTTCAATCAAAACATTTTTCTTATCATTCCTTATTAAAAATTTTGGATCATCAGTTCCCTTAATATAATTTTTTGTAACAAAAAACCTATAATTTTGACATACTACGATCTAGGGGCTTGATTAAGTCCATATTAATCTTTTTTATGTTTTTAAACATGTTCAAGATGTTTTCCCTTTAAAGAGAGGAGGTTGATAAACATAATCATCCTTGTATACATAACTATTAAGGAATGCACATTTCACATCCATTTGAAAAAGTTTATAGTTAAATAATTCTACCAAGGCTATTAAAATACAAACATATTCAGGGATACATACTGAAGCATAGATTTCTTTATATTCTATTCCATCTTGATGATTATAGCCTTTATCTACTAATCATGCTTTATTTCATACAATGATTCCACTTTATTCTCATTTATATCAAAAGACCCACTTCACACTAATTAAATAAAATTCATTAGGTATATCAACCAAGTTCTAGAATTTATTCCTTTTGAATTCATTTAGTTCATATTTTATAGATTTAATCCATTCATCATCACCTAAATCATTTTCAGTGCTTTTGGGTTCTGATTGGGAATGAAATGCTAGATGTTCTACTTCATTTATAAGAGAACCTCTAGTCTTTGTAGGTTTATTTCCATCACCAATGATACTATCTCTAGTATGATTCTGATGAAACAAATGATTTTGGTTTTCTAATACCAGTACATCAACATATAGTAAGAAATATTATAGGGTAAATATTATCTAAACGTTTTATTGAGTAATTTTCTTTATTAAATGAATATTACATCAATGGTTGATAATTAGTTTTTGAAAACATATCTATGGATGTACGTTGTAACATCTCGGTTCCGGAATCCACCCAGAGGCGCCCCGTACCCGGTTCGTCACATGGCCTCAAGCAAATTTCCCCAAATGACAGAGTCTACCGGCTAGCAACGAGGGCCTTGGGTGTGATAGTGGGGAAACTATTCCCTCATTGGAAGAGTATACAGAGGAAATAAATAAACATGCATGAGCGGAAGTAGTAAATAACCAACAATAATATAAAGCGGAAAACTAAATCAACAAACAACTGCATCACAAATATATATATATATATATATATATATTTAATGATGCATGATACATATCTAGGAAAGTAGCAAAACAAGTCACAATTCTGAACCAAAAAATAGTACCAAAACAATTAAAAAATAAAGTAAATGGCTCTTCAGCATTGTAAGCCAAAGCTTGGTCCCATGCTCTCCTGCGCCAAGCAATCAATTACAAGAAGTCGAATGACACTTTCCCTTTTCTATACATGCAACAACATAGTCTGTTTCGGCCCAAAAGCAAGGCCCAAATAGGGTGTGAGACTAAAATCCTAGTATGAAACCACCCGAAGATCTGTGCCTAATAGTTATTGAGCATATGGTAGGTAATAGTATAGTAGGCAGTAAACAGTAATATTAAACAATAGACAATACACAATAAGCAGTAACAAGATGATATACAATAGTAATCAATCCAAAAAACAACAAGCAGTAGTGAAACAAACAACTAAACACAATAGGAACCCCTCTGGGAAGTACTCGCATCCAACCCCTCTGGTCCTATCCAGGATGTACCACAACCCTCCAGGTAGTTCACTCATCCTTACCCCACAGGTTTGGTCATACTAAATTATAAGAATCTCTGGGGAAGCTCATTCGGTCAATTACCCTTATAGTCTAGGGTAGTCAGGGACTCTCTGAGGGAGATCACACGGTCTATCCCTCTTGGTCCCATGGTCTAGAGACTCTCTGAGGAAGTAGACTTGGGAAATCCTTCTATAGCCTCAGGTATACCACGGACTCTCTGAGGAAGCTCACTCAGTCAATTCCACCACTAGCTTGGGAAGGTTATAATGAATTTCAAACAATGTAAAGACTCTCTGAGGAAGCTCACTCGGTCTACCCTCATGTAGTCTATAATAACTAAGACTCTCTGGGAAGCTCACTTGGTCTATCCCATGTGGTCTATAATGTCCAAGAATCTCTTAGAGAGCTCACTTGGTCTATCCCTATATAGTCTATGATATCTAAGACTCTCTAGGAAGCTCACTCGGTCTATCCCTTATAGTCTATAACACCGGGTTCTCACGGTCCCGTGCCAGTCAGTGTATATTAATGCTATAAGGCTAGATTATACCTATAGAGCTACCTGGATAACCAAAGTACACCTATAAAGCTACATGGGTAAACATTCTACAGAGAAACAATCATTTTAACAACATCATTCCATCCTATCATCACAAGGCATGGAAACAGGTACAATGACCAAAGGATAACAAGACCCAAAGGTCGTAACAAGAACTAAAGCATGGGAAAAACATCCCAGCATGACAATTATCCACAATCAAGATCAATTTACCTCTACACAATCATGTAAGCAAGGCAAGAATATCCATAAGGGGAAAAAGGTAAACATGCAATACCCCGATCATGGGTATTGGTGGAATTTTCACATAAAACTAAAAGACATCGAAAGGTAAGGCACAAACCTCCTACCTCAATCCTAGAATATTGATATACCTGAACCACGAGGCTTTATTATCCTAAGAACATCTTAGATATATCAAAATGCACAAAACATTCAACCAATGATAACTTAGGAAAGAGAAGGAATTGGAAAACAAGGCTCTAGGAGAAGGAAGAACTCAACGATGCGGTCCCAACGCAATCGACAACGGTCGATTCGGAGAACAGAAGAGGGATCGGGGATTCGGAGAGGTTCCACATCCGTATGGAGTCTCTCGGTCAAACGAGAAATAAAAGAAGATGGTTCTGTCGATTAGGCATGACCCCGGTCCGTTTAATGAAAAAAAAAGAAAAGACACAGTGTGTACTTATTGATTACACAGCGTGTACTCTACTTTTCCATACTCCGCTTTATGTGGCCTTCAATTCACCCCTACACACCGTTTGTGTGGCCTGGACACGACCAGCACACGGCCTAGCGCGATAAGTGAGTACACGGTGTTTACTCATAAAGTAAACGGTGTGTGCTCATAAAGTGCACTGCGTGTACTAATAAAGTATACGGCGTGTACTTCAAAAATTTCTAGAAAGCCCTCTTTTCTCAAAAACTCGATAAAAAGGGAGGAAATACATGAAAATAAAGATCTAGGTTCTTACAAACTTCCCCCCTTATGGAAATTCGTCCACAAATTTCCCTGGAAAGGCATAGAAGAATAAATCACAAAAAACTCTGGCCACCGCGATCGTACATTGTCCTCCCTCTCCCAAGTCTTGTCCTGCACTCGCTCGTGCCGCCACAACACCCGTACTAGTGGTATTGACCAACCATGGAGAAACTTCATATTGCAATCGACAATCTGGAAGGGATTCTCCTCAAACGATGAATTTGCTTCAAGCTAAACCTCCTTGGGTTAAAAGACATGAGATGGTTCTGAAAAGTAAAGTCAGAGCTGAGAAACGTGGAAGACATCGTGCATAGCACAGTACCTCTGAGGTAATCGCAACCGATATGCAACCGGCCTAACTCTCTCCAACACCTCAACTGGCCCGACATACAATGGTGAAAGCTTACCCTATCTCTGAATCCTCTTGTTTCCCAACCTAAGTGTGACACATAGAAAACCTGATCCCCGACCTAGAACTCTAGAGGTCATCTCCGCTAATCAGTATAGGACTTCTTCCAATACTGTGCTATAACCATCCTCTTCTAAATCAACTCTATCTGCTAAGAGGTCTCCTGAATAAGACGAGGTCCCAACAATGCTGCCTCTCCTGTCTCCAGCCAGCATAATGGTGATAGGCATGGCCTACCGTAAAAAGCCTTGTAAGGTTCCATGTGAATTGTCTCCTAGAAACTGTTGCTATAGGAAAACTCCGCTAGAGGAATATGCTTCTCCCAAGAACCTCTAAAGTCTAGAATGCAAGCTCGGAGCATATCCTCATGCCCCTGGATCATACGCTCAGACTGGCCATCGGTCAGGGGGTGATATTTTGTACTCAAAAGTACCTGTGTACCCAAAGCCTTCTGAAGTCCCTTCCAAAATAGAGAAGTAAAGCATGAATCCATATCTGAAACAATGGAGTATGTGACTCCATGTATACATACAATCTCTCGGAAGTACAATCGTCCCATCTCATCAACACTGAATGTATCCTTGATCGACAAGAATTGAGCAACCTTCGTAAGCCTGTCGATGACGATCCAAACAGCATAGCTTCCTCGAGTTGACCTTGGTAACCCGATGAAGAAGTCCATCGCGACATCATTCCACTTCCACTCGGGAATGGGTAACTATTGTAAAATCCCGGCTGGTCGCTGATGCTCTGCTCTGACCTGCTGACAAGTAGAACATCTTAAAACAAAATGAGAAACATATCTCTTCATACCTGGCCACCAGTACTAGCAGTGTAGATCACGATACATCTTGGTGATGCCAGGATGAATTTCCCAAACTGAGGAATTGAAATTCCCACATCAGCTCCTCGCATATGTCTACAGGCACCCATACGAATCCCTGGAAATGTAAGATCTCTTCCTCTTCTACTATCCATCTAGGAAGAGGGTCCTATAATGACACAATCTCCTGCAGAAGTAAGCCTTCTGAGTCTAATAGCTGCCTCATCTGTACCCGATCAAGAAGTGAAGAGGTAACATCTACAGAAGATAAGAAAAATCTATCCCTGTCTGTCTTGCTCCTCATAATTCATCTCAGAAAATAGATCCATAAGCATCAACACACTACTGGCCTCCAGAACTTCCTGAATCTGAGTTCTCCTACTCAATGCATCAGCCACTGTGTTTCCCTTTCCCAGCGTATAGGCGAGATCGAAGTCGAAAGACTGAAGATACTCGACCCACTTGTGCTATCTCATATTCAAATCACGCTGAGTGAATATGCACTTGAGAATCTTGTGGTCGGTGAAAACCGCAAAGTGCTCTCCCAGAAGGAAGTGCCTTCAATAGCGTAAGGAATTAATAACAGCTGTCAACTCAATATTGTGCGTTAGGTAGTTCCTCTCATGTGGCATCAACTGTCGATACCCATAAGCAATGACCCATATATATACATAAGCACAGCTCCAAGCCCGATACCTAATGCATCTCATTAAACAATATAGCCCTTTCCCAGCTATGGAAAGACCAGCATCAGTGCTGACATCAACCTCCTCTTCTGCTCCTGAAAGGATGACTCCCAAGAATCTGAAAAAAAGAAATCTCCCCCTTCTTGGTCAGACCTGTCAGTGGTGCTGCTTGGCAAGAAAAATCTTGTATGAAATGCCTGTAGTATGAAGCCAGGCCTAGAAAACTTCACACCTCAATGAAATTCTTCAGCTGCTCCCAGGAA
Organism: Viscum album; assembly: GCA_963277665.1. Lineage (NCBI taxonomy): Eukaryota > Viridiplantae > Streptophyta > Magnoliopsida > Santalales > Viscaceae > Viscum > Viscum album. Next base: position 410,441,464 of record OY728133.1, read on the forward strand.
ACTACAGCTCTCCCTTTCTCTAGGTCTAATGATACTCCTATCTCTAAGATGACATGACCCAAGAAGTGAATCTGATCCATCCAAAAGTTTCATTTTGAGAGTTTAGCATATAACTGATGCTCTCTCATTGTAACCAGAATGATATTAAGTTGTGTGGCATGATCGTGTTGACTATGAGAGTACACCAAGATGTCATCCACAAAAACCACCAAAAAGGATTCTATATACGGATGGAACACTCAAATAATTAGTCCCATAAAAACTTCTGGTGCCTTCGTGAGACTAAACGACATGACTGTATACTCGTATAGACCATACCTTCTCTTGAAAGCTGTAAGAGTTTTATCCGATGGTCTAACATGCAACTGGTGATAACCGGACCTCAAATTGATCTACGAGAACACCAGGGCTCCTCAAAGCTGATCAAATAGTTCCTTGATCCTTGGAAAGGGATATCAGTGCTTGAACATCAACTGGTTTAGCTTCTGATAATCCAAAAAAAGACGAAGGGTGTTGTATGCCTTTTTCGCAAACAGGATAGGTGAACCCCAATTAGAAGTACTGGGTCGGATGAAACCCTTTGCTTGTAACTCATCCAACTGCTTCTTGAGCTCCTGCAACTCAGGTGTATCCATCCTATAAAGAGGAATGGACCCCGGTGCCACACTTGGAAAGAGTTCAATCGAGAAGTCTACCTCACGCTCCGGAGGAAAACCTGAAAAGTCCTCTGGAAAGACATCCCGGAAATGATCGACCACTAGAGGAAAGTCTAACATTGAAGTCCCCTGGTCATCCAGATAAAGACTGGAAATCTGGGTTGCAACTCCTCCAAGACCATGATGCTCTGGTCCAGCTCTACCCACCTAGACATCCCACTCAACTCAATGAAGGAATGATCTACCCTCTAGTGAAACGAAAATCACCCTGTGGCGATAGGAATTGATGACTACCTGGAAGGGAACGAACCAGTCCATCCCGAGAATGACGTCATAGCCCGTCATCTCTAGGATATAGAGGACCCATAAGAAATGACACCCATGCAACCTCAAGAGGACACTCTCTACACTGACATATGCTAGATGTCCTCGTTCCCAAAGGTGTGTCAAAGGTCAAAATGTCGGTAGAAAAAAAGATACAGAGCCCAAGGCTCTCTACAATAGTAATAGAGATAAAAATATGTTAAGAACTAGTATTCAAAAGGGATGAAGATAATAATAAGGCTACTAGAATCATACCTCGAACTGTAGAAGGGTTGGGATCCTGCTCTGGGTAGGTATGCTCTATGGCAAAAGTCTGGCCTGTACCGCAGCCCTGTGACCCTGGCTGACCAATCTGAGCTGATCCACTCTGCTATCGATGGTAACCTGGTGACTGACCACCATGTCTGTGACCTCCACCTCGGCCAGAATGGCAGGAAGAACTCTAGTTCCCAGATTGGTGAGAAACTGGCGAAACATCTCCTGAACACGGGGTCATAGAAGAACCCATACCACCAGGTGAAGGTGTAATGATCTAAAAGAAGTGCTAGAGATGGCCCGTCTTGCCGCAAGATCGGCACTCCATCGGGTCCCTCTGGAACTGAGGACTAGTATTCCCACTCCTACCGCATTGGTAGCATATGACCTGGCTACCCAAAGATACAATCTCCATGCTCTGATATCCTCGAGAAGACTCTCTATGGTGCTTCTTACTATCCATAGCAGGAACACAAGCTCTGGATGTCGAACCTCCCTGGCTCACTGCTCCAGAATCCCTTAGGTTGCGCTCAGTGATCTACGCCAGGTTGACGATAGAGGATATCGAAGTCAACCGGAAGATATTAACATGGGAACGGATCTCCTTCCCAAGACAGGCCTCGAACTTCCTAGTATGGAACAACTAATCACCTAATAGGATCGACGTGAAGTGCTTCAGCTCAGTAAAGAGTGACGATTAATCCATAACAGAAAGAGTACCCTGATGTTGACTCATAAAATCCATGGCTCGGTCGGCCCTAAAGGTCTCCGGGTACATGTAGTCATAGAAGGTGTGGTGGAACTCTTCCTAAGGCATACTCTGTTGGTGACCCAACTGTGAGATCACCTACCACCACCTCTTGGAGGTGTCCTGGAACATATAAGTAGCCACCTTTACCCTTTTCTCGGGGTGTATCTACAGATGTTCAATGATCATCAGCGTGGCCTCTAAACACGACTCTGCAGCCTGGGGTCCTCCATCCCCTAAGAAAGTAGAAGGGTTTTGATGATGAAATACCCGCATCAATTCGTCCATTGACGGGGTAGGAGGCGGTGCTCCTCGAAAGTTCTGCATCATCCTCAAGAAGTCCTCCAGGAACTGTGTATCGACACCTGTGATGGGTATAACTGCTGGTACCAAGGCTGGCATACCAGGAGGATCTGTAGGAGGACCTTGGTCGACCGTATGTAGTGTCTGATCACCGTCTGGCAGCTGATGTACAACCAGAGGATGTCTCAGAGGCATATCTCTGAAAAGAACAAAATCACACCTCAGATCAGGATTATCAAAGACTTAGAACACAAGAGAACATAGCAGGAATAGGAGAAGGAAACATTTGAGTTTACAAAACACAACTACACAGCGTGTATAAAAACTAAATGGTGCATTATCCTAAACCAAAGACATGGGCGTGTACTCCGGCCACCTCTGGTCGCATAACACTCAAAACTACACGATGTGTTGTTCCCACACAAATCATGTACTTGAACTCTATTCCACTACCTGAGTCTCTTAACACGTCTAACCCAAACGGTCTTCTTAAACTGATACTACACGCCGTGTTCCCCGTGGACATGGCGTGTAGTGGACAAGGTTTCGGCGACCCGTGTGGTTAGTCACACATCCGGATACATAGCTGACCCTTACACGGTGTTTTCCGAAAAAACACGGAGTGTATAGGAGAAGATAACACCGACCCAAGTTGTTCGTGACACGGGCGGGTACCTGGAAAAAAATTACACGGCGTGTTCTTTACCAACACGGTGTGTCCTACACGAGTTTTCTCGTCCCGTGTTGTTAGTGAAACGGATAGGTACATGGCTCTATACTACATGGCGTGTATAAAAACCACATGGCGTGTTCCTAAAGACAATTCATCAACCTCGTGTTTCTACACACACAGTCAGTGACATGGTCTGAAACTACACGACGTGTAGTCTTAAAGTACATGCTGTGTATTCTGGGTTTTTCTGGGAAGTGGCTCAAAAACTGCACTAAACCTTAGAAACACAGATAAACAAGGCATGAAGGAGACATATTATGATCTGTGAGGGCCCATACTCCCCACGAATCAAATATTGGCATCCAAAACATTCATATATAAGGAAAAACGAGTCAGTGATTCACTGATCTCAAATTCAAGAGGGCCTATAAGACCTCAAGAACCAAAATTTGGTGTTCATTTAAGCAAGTTACAATACAACCAATCCTTTATCAAACAGCAGAGATTCTATCACAGCATCTATCCCAGCAACATGCATAATCTACACAAGGTCTGTCACAACAGCATGCAATCGCTAATGCATCCTAGATGGCATGGCAAGAATGCATGACATGTGATTTATAAAAAGTTCCTATATGATGCATGAGATCGAATACCCTCATCTCATCGGGTTGCAACAGAAATAGAACCATAATAGCAACAACAATAACAACACAAGTCATGTGAATCACTCTAGGTGAAATCATATCAACTGTAAAATCTCAAAACCAGAAAACTGAAATAAACAAGGTAGTATGTCTTTTCCTATACACGGGTTAGCTACTCTCGGGCACAACTTATTACTATGTACCAAATCCATTCTATCCCTGGCTAAAGGATCGAAATAGTAAATCATGAGAAAATAATCCCTCTAATACCACTTTGTGACGTCTTGGTTCCAGAATGCACACATAGGCACCCCGTACCCGGTTGGTCACATGGGCTCATGCGCATTTCCCCAAACTCCAGAGGCTGACGACTAGCAGCGAGGGACTTGGGTGTGATAGTGGGGAATCTATTCCCTAATTGGAAGAGTACACAGCGAAAGTACAGTAACATGAAAGAGCAGAAGCATTAAATAACCAACAATAATACACAGCGGAAAACTAAATCAACAAACAACTTGAGAACATATGTATTTATATGAAATGATGCATGATACATATCTTGAAAAGCAGCCAAACAAGTCACAATGTTGAACAAAAAAATAGTACCAAAACAATTACAAAAGAAAGTAAACAGCTCCTCAGAATCGCAAGCCAAAGCTTGGTCCCATGCTCTCCTGCTCAAAGCAATCAAATACCATAAGTCGAAGGGCTCTTGCCCTTGTCTATACATGCAACAACATAGTAAATTTGGTCCAAAAAGGATGGCCCAAACATTCTGTGAGACTAAAATCCCAGTAGGCAACCACCCGAAGATCTGTGCCTAACAGTTAGTGAGAATATGGCAGGTAATAGTTTAGTAGGTAGTAAACATTAATAAAAAACAGCAGAAAGTGAACATTAAGCAGTAACAAGATGATATACAACAGTAATCAATCCACAGAACAACATGAAGTAGTGAAACAAATAGCTAAACACAATAAGAACCCCTCTGGGAAGTACTCGCAGCCAAACCCTCTGGTCCAATCCAAGAAGTACCACAACCCTCTGGGAATTGAACTCAGTCTAACCCCTCTGGTTTGGTTATACTAAATTATAATACCCTGTGGGGAAGCTCACTTAGTCAAACCCCCTTATAATCTAGGGAATTCAGGGACTCTCTGGGGGAGATCACGCGGTCTAACCGTCTTGGCCCGAAGGTGTACAGACTCTCTAAGGAAGCTCACTCGGAAAATCCTACTATAGCCTCAGGTATACCACATACTCTCTGAGGAAGCTCACTCAGTCAATTCCTCCTCCAGACTGGGAAGGTTTTAATGTCATTCAAACAAGGTAAAGACTCTATATGGAATCTCACTCGGTCTAACCTCCTATAGTCTTTAATAACTAAGACTCTCTGGGAAGCTCACTCGGTCTATCCCCGGTAGTCTATAATGTCCATGACTCTCTGAGGAAGCTAACTCGGTCTATAGATGTATAGTCTATACTATCTATGACTCTCTGAGAAGCTCACTCGATCTATCCCTTATACTCTATAGCACCGGGTTCTCACGGTCCCATGCCAGTCAGTGTATATTAATGCTATAAGGTCAGAGTACACCTATAGAGATACTTGGCTAACCAATGTACACCTATAGAGCTACTTTGCTAAACTGTCTAAAGAGCAACAAGCATGTTAACAACATCATTTTGTCCTATTATCACAAGGCATGGAAACAGGTACAACGACCAAAGGCTAACAAGACCCAAAGGACGTAACAAGAACCAAAGCATGGGAAAACATCCAAGCATGACAATTATCCACAAGAAAGATCAATTTACCTCTACAAAAGCATGCAGTCCAGGCAGGAATAACCGTTAAGGAAAAAAGGTAAACACGCAATACCCCGTTCATGGGTATTAGTGTAATTTGCACATAAATCTCAAAGACATCAAATGGTATGGCACAAACCACCTACCTCGATCCTAGGAGATCTATATACTTGAAACACGAGGCTTGATTCTCTTCATAATGGCATAGATCTATGAAAACGCACAAAACACTCAACCCACGATAACTTATGAAAGAGGAGGAATTGGAAAATGAGTCTCTATGAGAAGGAAGAACTCACCGTTGTGGTCCCAACACAATCGATGGTGGTCGATTCATAGAATGGATGAGGGCTTGGGTTTTTGGAGAATTTTTGTGGTCGTATGATGTCTCTCAGTCGAACGGGACCTAGAAGAAGACAGTTCTGTTGATTAGGCATTACCCCAGTTTGTTTATTGAAAAAAAAATGTTCACGGTGTGTAATTCTTGAGTACACAATGTGTACTCTACTTTTCCATACTCCACTTTAAGTGGCCTACACTTCACCCCTACACACTATGTGTGTGTCTCGGACACGTCCAACACACGACCTGGCACAACAAGGGAGTACACAGCGTGTACTCATAAAGTACACAACGTGTAAATCAAAAATGTCCAAAAACCCCTCTTTTCACAAAAACCTCAGAAAAAGGGAATACATACCTAAAAACGATGATCTGGTGTCATGAACCAGCCCGAGTCGACCCTGAACCGGTCACCCAGGCCAGCCCGCGACAAGTCCCGAGAGGCGTTCCCAATACTCCCAGGATGGTGACAAGCACCAAGGGCATCAATATACTGCACAAGGGAATGATTTCGCCCATATATAAACAATGAAACAAACAGTCGAAATAAACGGACAGACCAAAATGAATTTATATAAAAATTGAACTAAATATTATTTGTACAAGAAAATAAAATTAGAAAAAAACCAACAACTCAACTGAACAATCCCGATGAACAACTAACTCCATGTGAAACTTCTGGTCACTCTCTAAAAAAATGATAAAATGTCGCCCAACGTTTTCGAACTAAAGAAGAAACATGCACAAGGGCTAAAAAAAGAAGAAGACTATAGGCGTGAGTATTAAAACTCAATAGGTTAGCCCGGTATTCTATTCCCAATGCACATTACTTTAAAATAAAAGAAACATCAATTTATAGTTTTAAATTAAATATTTGAAAGTATGGTTTTCAAATGTGGTTCCATGCTATAATAATTATCAGACAAAAACTTGCATGTTTAATAAACAAAAATGCAAGTAACAATTATTTTCAAAGAGGTGAAACTTCAAAATGAAAATAGTTTTCAAGAGGGCTGCTTTAAAGAATTTTAACATTCAAATAAATAACACATACTACTGAATTTACCAACCAAACACACCGTATGCCGATGGTGAGTACAAAATAGACAATGAGCACTAGTCACAGGAATACCCCTAGGCACTAGTTAGTTGTGGGCCCCAGGTACCTCGTATCTCGGTGAAAGTAACCATAATAAATATCTGTTCTCGTACATGAGCCACTAGTAGGGAACATACCCATAACCTAGTGGTCCCTAATCATCATCATCATCATAGTTTAGTTAGTGTTGTCATCGTCAAAATTTCTACGTGAAACAGGGGCCAACCCCCACAGAATCACTAGCATACTAGTACACCTCCGCCCACCTAGATACCCGGGATTCCATTTAGTGCTCAATCAAGTTACACATATTATAAAATACACATTTCACATCCACTTTCCATTCCAAAACCATAATAAGACAAACAACCCATAATCTTTCTTCACATTTCTTACACTAATCAACAAACCGCTAAATATTTTGGTAAAACAATTTCATGAAGTGTATTGAGGCTTTGCACATAAAACTCTTTCAAAAACACTCTTTAAATTATAAACACACATCATAACCAAAACAAATCATATTTTTCATCCCAATAAAAATTTAATAAAATAATTTAATGGACCATAAAACAATCCCAATTGCACAACTTGTTATATACAAGTAAAACACTCCTTCATTTCTAGGAAATACCAAACGGGACTTTAAACATTTTCTCAAAACTAACCTTTGATGAAGGTATTCATTTTAATTTTATTAAGGATCTTTATAAACATCATTTAAAGCAGCAAACCTCATTCATAAATCTCTTATAATACTCAGGTTACATATTCAAAACACAACCATTTTCATAAAGATGTGAAACGGTCCATTTTTGGGCAACTCGGGCCAAAATATGTTGTAAATCAAAACCCACTTGTTTGTAAAAACAAATCCAAATTGGAAATCAATATAAGTACCCAAAAATAACATTTATAATTCTTCCAATTACTTTATAAATACAATCAAATAACTTTTAAATAACACATCACACATAAAATCCAACCGGGCAATTTACCGAACACATGTCATGCCCTTTTTAAACAAAACAATTTATTTTATGTACATGAAAAGGAATAAAACACCAATTGAATTTCAAATTTTCATTCCAGATACTGTAACATGTTAAAAATTCCATAAACCAGATTTTAAACCTCACAAAATATTTTCAAAAGATAATGGAACATTTCAACAAACACTTGTTGAGCACTTTCATGAGAAAACAACACTACCTTTCACATAACAGTGATTAAACAACGACTTTGCACACCAATAAAATTATAAAAAGGATTAAAAACAATAATAAACATTTATATAAGTATAGGATAATATTAAAATGATTAAACTTCTATGATAAAGGCATGTTCAAGGGATATCCTACCTCAAATCTTTGGCGTAATTGAAACGCACACCCGAAATCACCCGTCGCGGGTTTATAAACCATAAAACTATAAAGATCAGACCTAAACAAACATAAACCCCATCAAAAAACATTTTATAACAAAACCATAGGTCGATCAAGACTATGGTACAATATAAAACCAAGAAATAATGAAAGGAGGGGGAGGAGGAAGAAGAAAGGAGAAGGAATCTCACCTTTCATCCTAGAAAACTCTTCGTCTTCCATTAAATCTGAAGCACTAGAGAAAAGGGAATGTCTTGAGAACTCTTGGAGAGACTCCTGAGTTCTGGACGAACCAGGTGAAGAATATTGGTGTCTAAAATAGTACTAATTGAATGATTTATGAATGATAAATTTTACCTTGGAAATTCTGGGCGATTTGACGTTTCCTGAGAATTTTCACCCTAATCCGAGATCCACATGAGCTCCAAAGAGGTAAAATAGATAATGAGGGTTAGTCTAGGGTTATTGTATTCGAGGGGGAGGTGGAATCACCGAAAAATAGAAAAAATTGAAAAAGATATAAATGAAACGACTTATTTTGTTTAAAACAGGAAATGGGCCCATGGGCTGGCCCAATAGCTAAATAAGTAACCCCAATTCACCCGGCTTATGAATTTATAATGGGTCCAAAAGGATAAATAAATTTTAATATATCAGTATACGACAAGTGGGAAGTTGAATGGGGGAAAAAGGATGAAAAACAAATGAGTTATAAAAGAAACAAATTCAGTTTTTGAAACTGGGAATGGGCTCACGGTTGGCCCAAATCATGAAGTAACCACCCTTTCTTCAAAAACTCCCAAACAAGCAATGGGGATCCCAAATTATGGTGGTTAGACTTATATGAAGCTTAAAAACTCATGATTCATCTCATAAAATACCCATGAAAAGTATCGGTATTTCTAATGGGCCGGATCAATACAAAGACAGAAAAAAAAACGTGTGTGACAATTCTCCCCACCATTAAAGCTTTCCGCCCCCGGAAAGCCATAACACTTTCTTGCTGAAAAAAAACATCACCTAAGGATTCCAAAATTTAATCCTCACCATTAAGAATCAACTAGCACTAGAAATTTTCTTAGGATGAAAATCCAGGAGACCCATGGTGGGTCTCCCCACCATTAGAAACCAACTAGCAATGAATAGACAAGAATTGAACAAGAGCTAGAGTTGGGACTCACTTATACAAGCCCAAAAAAACCCTCCTACAAAAACCTACTATACCACGTTAATAGGGATACAACATGAACATATAAACCACCCACTCCTGAATGGAGGGGACAATAACTCGGTCGACACATTCAGCACAATTCTGGACCCCCGTCACTTGGGGATGGGAGGGAAGGGGACCCAATAATTTGGACACTAAAACAACAAAAGAAACAAAAAAACTATCCAAAACTCTCCCCCTATGAATAGGTGACACCAAGACTGCACGTGATTTTTACAGGAGGTCCACACAGGGACATTGATTGAAAACCCACATCCATGAAGGAATAACCATATACAATATGTGAGGGGTTAAGTCCACCACGCTTGTTGCGACAAAGGTAAGTTCATAGAAATGAAGAACCAAAACATTGACATAGAAAATAAATTAACAAAACAGAGGAGTAAGGATCCTAATCGATCACTCCACACCTCTGTCGATTTTCTGACTGCGTGAAAAGCTTCACTCCGAGGCCTATGGCTGGAGCCCTGATACTTGAAGCATTTGCTGCACCGCAGTCACGTGATAAGGATCACACCACTAAAACAAAACCACAGTTGATCACCAAACAAAAACCTTAATCTAAATAGGAACTCATAGATACATATCAAAATTCTATCTCACTCCAAACGAGGGGGAAAATGGACAAGGAATACGAAGAAACACATCAACATCACCGAACACAACTGCTCTGTCCAAATGAATTATCATGACCTAGAAGCACTTTTAATAGATCCCAAACAGCTCTCTATTCCAACAAACAAGTTGAGGAATCATCAAAAGAGGTGGATTTAAAATTTTAAAGGAATCGTTAGGTTGATCAGCAGGAAATATTTCCAACGCAGAACTATCCATGGCCACATCACAACATCAAACACATTTTTAGAAACCCAATGAAAATTACTACAAAACCAAGCCACCAACAAGATCTCATCACTAGATAGAACAAGAGTATGAATTCTAGATCACATGGAATCTAACCAAATAAACAACTCTTCTAAGACATAGAAAAATCAAGCCACATAACCATTTCTTTTAAAAAAAGCCACAATTTTCAGCTCAAAACAATTTTGAAAAATCAAACTAACTTGGTGGGTTTCCACATTCACCAATGGTGCTTCATCAAGTCTTACCCACATGCACATTTCTATGCCACCCCTGGCACCCAACCACCATACAATATAGGTCATACATCCAGATATAAATAAAACCTTGCATGTGAGCACCCATGAAAACACCAAAGGCTAAAATTAAACATCATAATTCAAAAAAAACAATTTACCTTCAAAAGGAACACCAACCACCAAGTGAAAAAAACATTTTCATATTTCACAAAAAAAACCACAATTAATTAAGCAAAATTTTCTAAAAAACCTACACCTTTTCAATTTTAAAAACTTTTTAAATAAACAAGACACTCTAAACAACCCCTTCCCATTTTTTTAAAAAAAAAATTCAGCAAGGTATATTTTCATAATCTGAGGTCCATTGAGACCAATACCGTTTGTAGTAAAACACCAACCGATCAAAACCAATTTCCAAAACTAATTTATCCAATTCAAAAACTTTTTAACATCCTAAAATACCCCATTTAAAAAAAGATCCAGAATCACTTTAAAATGATTCACAATTTCAAAACATTTTATTTCAACAAACCACTAGTTTAGAATATGGATAATCCAATCCCTTTAAATCATTTCTGCTTCCCTCCATTTTTTTCTCACAAAAACACAACCTTCCAAAACCATTATTATATTTAATTATTGAAAACCCCATTTTTTCACCTTCCAAAATCTAATCCTTACATTAAAACCCATTTCCAAAATTCTCACACAAGGATTTTAAAAACAAAAATTCAGAATTCATGAAAGGTTCAAGAGACACAAAAAAAGGGAACTAGTGTCAGTGGGTGACTTGACCATATGGTTGGCGGCCATATGCCAAACACAACACCAACACAGAGAGACTTATTAGGACCATTCCCCAGTTCCACATGGCTTACCAGGCCCTGTGAGCTCATGAAGGACATTGGTCAGACTCCCCTTGTCATATCCCAATACCAAACAATCAACTAGAACAATGGACACTAATAAAACCGGACTTCCATGGAAACCCGAGGATTAGAACAAGAAAGAGTTCACGACGCTCTTCTTGGACTTACCCCTCAAGTCCCAAAAATCCTACTCCATCTACCTTAACATCTCCAAAATAACAAGGGTGCTCTAAAAAGAAAAGTCCGCTAATAGCCGACCTCCTCTGATACCATTTTGTCACGAACCAGCCCGAGTCGACCCTGAACTGGTCACTCAGGCCAACCCGCGACAAGTCCCGAGAGGCGTTCCCGATCCTCCCGGGATGGTGACAAGCACCAAGGGCATCAATAGAGTACACACGGGAATGATTTCGCCCATATATAAAAAATCAAACAAATAGCGGAAATAAACGGACAGCCCAAAATGAATTTATATAAAAATTGAATTAAATATTATTTGTATAAGAAACTAAAATTAGAACAAAACCAACAACTCAACTGAACAATACCGATGAACAACTAACTCCATGTGACACTTCTGGTCACTCTCCAACATAATGATAAAATGTCACCCAAGGTGATCGAACTAAAGATGAAACCTGCACAAGGGCTAAAAAAATAAGAAGACTATAGGCGTGAGTATTAAAACTCAGTAGGTTAGCCTGGTATTCTATTCCCAATGCACATTACTTTAAAATAAAAGAAACATCAATTTATAGTTTTCAATTCATGATTTGAATGTATGGCTTTAAAACGACGTTCCATGCTATAATAATTATTAGACAAAAACATGCATGTTTAAAAAACAGAAATGCAAGTAACAATTATTTTCAAAGAGGTGAAACTTCAAAATGAATATTGTTTTCAAGAGGGATGCTTTAAAGAATTTTAACATTAAAATAAATAACACATACTACTGAATTTACCAACCAAACACACTGTATGCCGACGGTGAGTACAAAATAGACAATGAGCACTAGTCACAGGAATACCCCTAGGCACTAGTTAGTTGTGAGCTACAGGTACCTCGTATCTCGGTGAAAGTAACCATAATAAATATCTGTTCTCATGCACGAGCCACTAGTAGGGAACATACCCATAACCTAGTGGTCCCCAATCATCATCATCATCATAGTTTAGTTAGTGTTGTCATCGTCAAACTTGCTACGTGAAACATGGGCCAACCCCCACAGAATCACTAGCATACTAGTACACGTCCTCCCACCTAGATACCTGAGATTCCCTTTAGTGCTCAATCAAGTTACACATATTATCAAATACAAATTACAAATCCACATTCGATTCCAAAACCATAAAAACACAAACAGCCCATAATCTTTATTCTCATTTCTTACACTAATCAACAAACTGCTAAATATTTTGGTAAAACAATTTCATGAAGTGTATTGAGGCTTTGCATATAAAACTCTTTAAAAAACACTCTTTAAATTATAAACACACATCATAACCAAACCAAATCATATTTGGAAGCTCAATAAACATTTAATAAAATCATTTAATGGACCATAAAACAATCCCAATTGCATAACTTGTTATATACAAGTAAAACACTCCTTCATTTCTAGGAAATGCCAAACGGGCCTTTAAACATTTTCTCAAAAATAACCTTTGATGAAGGTATGCATTTTAATTTTATTAAAGATCTTTATAAACATCATTTACAGCAGCAAACCTCATTCATAAATCTCTTATAATACTCATGTTACATAATTAACACACAACCATTTTCATAAAGATGTGAAACGGTCCATTTTTGGGTAACTCGGTCCAAAATATGTTGTAAATCAAAACCCACTTGTTTGTAAAAACAAATAAAAATTGGAAATCAATATAAGTACCCAAAAATACCATTTATAATTCTTCCAATTCCTTTATAAATCCAATCAAATAACTTTTAAATCACACATCGCACATAAAAGCCAACCGGGCAATTTACCGAACACATGTCATGCCCTTTTTAAACAAAACAATTTATTTTATGTAAATGAAAAGGAATAAAACACCAATTGAATGTCATATTTTCATTCAAGATACTATAACATGTTAAAAATACCATAAACCAGATTACAAACCTCACAAAATATTTTCAAAAGATAATGGAACATTTAAACAAACACTTGTTGAGCACTTTCATGAAAAAACAACACTACCTTTCACATAACAGTGATTAAACAAAGACTTTGAACACAAATAAAAATATATAAAGGATTAAAAACAATAATAAGCATTTATATCAGCATAGTATAATATTAAAATGATGAAACTTCTATGATAAAGTCATGTGCAAGGGATATCCTACCTCAAATCTTTGGCGTAATTGAAACGCACACCCAAAATCACCCGTCGCGGGTTTATAAACCATAAAACTATAAATATCAGACCTAAACAAACATAATACCCATCAAAAAACATTTTATAAAAAAAACATAGGTCGATCAAGACTAGGGTACAATATAAAACCAAGAAATAATGAATGGAGGGGGAAGAGAAAGAATAAAGGAGAAGGAATCTCACCTTTCATCCTAGAAAACTCTTCGTCTTCCATTAGATCTGAAGCACTAGAGAAACTGTAATGGCTTGAAAATTCTTGGAGAGACTCCTATGGTCTGGAATAACCAGGGGAAGAAGATTTGTGGCTAAAATAGTAAGAATTGATTGATTTATGCATGATAAAATTTACCTTGAAAATTTTGGGAGATTTGTGGTTTCTAGAGAAGTTTTGACCTAATCCGCGACCCACATGAACTCCAAAGAGGTAAAATCGTTTATGATGGTTATTCTAGGGTTATTGGCTTCGAGGGGGAGGTGGAAGAACCGAAAAATAGTAAAAATTGAAAAATATATAAATGAAATGACTTATTTTTTAAAAAACAGGAAATGGGCCCATGGGTTGGCCCAATACCTAAATAAGTAACCCAAATTCACCCGGCTTATGAATTTATAATGGGTCGAAAAGGATAAATAAATTTTAATATATCAGTATTGGACAAGTGGGAAGTTTAATGGGTGAAAAGGATGAAAAACAAAAGAGTTATAAAAGAAACAAATTCAGTTTTTGAAACTGGGAATGGGCTCATGGTTGGCCCAAATCATGAAGTAACCACCCTTTCTTCAAAAACACCTAAACAAGCAATGGGGATCCAAAATTATTGTGGTTAGACATATATGAAACTTAAAAACTCAAGATTCATCTCATCAAATACCCATGAAAAGGATCGGGATTTATAATGGGCAGGATCAATACAAAGACCGAAAAAAACCGTGTGTGACATCCGGGTTCTTACATATGTTGGGGTTGTATAAAAAAGGATATGATTCAACAAATTTACCATGTAATGTTTATTCAATTGTTCATGATTTTTCATTAAAAACTATATAATCCCTTGAAGTATAGGAGTATCCTTATAAAATTACTTTATCGGATTTGGGTGAGAATTTATGGATGTTATATTTAGTATTCATGATGAATACTTTTCATACAAATACATTGAAGTAAGAAACTTTAGGTTTTCGATTAGTTCAAAATTCATAGTGATTTGTATTATGAAGAGGCATGTCTAAAACTCGATTAATAGTTTAAATAGTAGAAATAACAGCTTCAACACAGAAGTGTTTAGCACTAGAATAGTCCTCAACATGGTTCTAGTTATCTTTTGATGAATTCATATTCAACATTCAACAACATAATTTTGTGGAGGATTTCTTAGAGAATATAAGTTAAAAGTTATTACATTCTTACTTTAAAAGGCATCAAAATCTGAATTATTAAATTCTATTCTAGGCTCAATATTAATAGTTATAAATAGATGGTTATTCTTATTTTAATATTTGGCTAAAAAGGATTTAAAATAATAAAATAATTCATATTTAATTTCTAAAAATAAACCCATGTAAATCATGTGTAATCATCAACTAAAAAAAATACATTGTATTTTCCTCCAATGTATATAGTTATTTTTGGACCAAAAAGATACATATTCACTAGATGTAATGCATTAGAAGTTGAAACTTCACTACATGATTTAATGTTGACTTATGTTGCTTGATATACTGACAATGATCACATACATATAAAGTATCAAATATAATCTCTAGTAGATCCGTAAAATGTATTTTCATTAAGAGTTTACATACATTACTAAGGTTAGAATTCCTTTGTCTTATATTCCCTAACCAAGATTGATCATCCATTTCACTAAATAATGGTAGGTCTTTGAACACAAGGTCTTCTAATTTAAGTGTGTACAAATCTTCATTCCTCTAGGCATAGGGAATAAAATTATCATTGGAATTGTGTACTGGTCATTTTTAATTCCAAAAATTCAAAAGGAATCCTTCATCACACAATAGAATTATTCATATAAATTCTTTCTTAAGACATTTAACAAATAAAACAGTTGAAATAATGGCTTTTATAAGAAGAAAAATATTACATATACCAATAATTTCATCTTGATCATTACCACCAAAAGTGACTATTCCACCATTCATATTGATTATATTTTCAAAGAAGTTTTTGTTACAAATTATGTGTTATGAACATCCACTATCCATGTACCATGTTTTTTTGTTGTCACTTCTATTTTTTTTCAAAAAATAAAAATTTAGAGTTTTGAATCCAAACATTCTATGATCCATAATTGGTAGAAAGTAAAATATGTTTTATACACATGTTTATTATAAAAGTATGATTTCTAAAAACCTAATTATTCGGTTTTATTCAATGAACAATTTTTCTCCCAATCACCTCTACATTGACAGTAAGTAAAAATATATCACTTTAGGGAAACAAATAGTTCTGAATAAAAAATGGTTTTGAATGAGAATAACAGAATCCCAAACTATTCCATAGAGGATTTAGTGGTGAATACATTTTATCAAATTCATTCCTTCATGAAGTGAAATTTGATAAAAGTTTCTTTAAGGACAATATTTCATATATTAGTCTGATAAATAAATTCATATTCTTATAGTCATTTGTCTTAGTATTTAATTTAGTCTCTAAAACATTTTTATTAGAAATAACATTTGCATGATCCTTATAAAGACCATACTTTTCAAAATATACATCTTCACGGATTTTCAGACATATTCAAAATTAATAGTAGTCTGATTAAGATCATTTGAAAGATCTGATACTTATTTCATTAAAATAGAAATTCTAGAATGTTCCTTAACAATTGAGAAATTGATCATTAAATTTTTATTCTCAAATAACATAGAAAACATAGATATTTCTTCAAAAAAAGGTAATTTATTGTCATTTAATGAAGAATATTCTTTATCATATGATTCATAATATTATTAATTTGAAACATTTTCCTTTAAATAAATATTGGTTAAATATTTAGCAACATTTATAGTAGTAAGAAGACATTGATTTTCGGTAAAAATTCTGGTTATAAGACTAATATTCTTCTATCTATAAGATTGAATATCTATTGATTCATTTGTAGAATCACCTACACTTTCAGTCTAAGGGTCATTAGATTTCATTAAAATATTAGACATGGAATTGTAGTACTTATTCTTGTTTATTTATGAATTCCATTCCTTTCATTCATTTCATTTGAGCATTGAGATTTTTGGTATGATATGAGATAGTCTCTTGAAATCATAACAATTCACTTCGGAATATTTCATATCCTTTTTATCTTTCTAATTGTATCTATATTAGAAATAATTCTTTCTCATATCATTGATCATTCCTTGAGAAATATTGGAAAATTCATCCTCAAAATGATTACTATCACTTAATTTAGATATAATAGTAGCTTTCTTGGATTTTAATCTAGTACTCTTTCAGGAGTATTTACTTTTATGTGAATTGATGTAGTAGTGAAGGAAACCCATACATTAAAATTATTTTTATTATTGATCACATCATATATCTTCATTATAGTTTCATGCTATTGAAGTGTTATGAATAACTCATCAAGAGTGATGTTTGAAAATTTCATATTCTGATAAATCATTGTTCTTTTATATTCCCACTCATTGAGAAAAATATCTATTACCATATCAATAATAATATCATAATCAATTCCGTTATAACCCACAGATATAATGTTGTGGAAAATAGTCATAAACCAATGTTGACCATTACACAAAGGTTCTCCACAAGGAAACATAAAATAATGATTTTCATCTCTAAGCATTGTTCGTATAGTTTTAATGACCTTAGATGTGTTAAATTGTGTAACTTCTAATTTCATCCAGATAATATTACCATATTTACAAGAAAAAATCTGCTTATAGATATTTATATTCATATAACATAATAAAGTATTGTATACCATAAAGTTGAGCTGATATTCTTATTTTCATGATTGATGAATTCTCTAATTTCCTTTTCTGGAATCTTATAGTATCCAGTGATTATAAAAACTTTATGTACATAGGTATTTAGAATGAAAGTTTTAATCCAATATCTATAGTATTCATAGTAATTTCCTTAAAAAATTGGTGGTTTGGTATTATTTAATTTGTCTATAGAACTAATGTTTATCATTTACAATATATAAAAAATAGAAAAGATCTTTTCCACAAAAAATGATCAATGAAAATATTTATAAAGTAGGAAAATAATTATGAAAAACATTAATAATGATGTATAAGTCAGAAAAGATGAATAAGAAACTTTATGTATAAGTATATGTATTTCATAGACAAATTCTAATACCAGATGTAGGATTAAAATATAGATATATATTAGTCAATTACAAGAGAAGGTGAATTGTAACTTTAAAAAAATTCATTTTCTATTATGAAAATATATTGTGAACGATTTTAAACAAGATGGATTCACCAACCCTCATTAGTTCTTAACTATGAAACTAACATTGTTATGTTCGAATAAGACATATCTAATATATAAAATTAAGATAAATTTATATAGGGAATGATTCTACCATAAAGATTATAGAATCTTATTTATCGTAGTTTAAAAGTATATGAAATTATACAAATTTTATACATTCATTGTTTAACAAAAAGCTTCATAATTTATATATTTAACCAAATATGAAAAGTTTAAGGAATCTTTGAACCAATAGAGAAGGGTATCCAAAGACTACATATTGAGGTCCCTTGATTTACACTTTTCAAAATGTCTATCTTACCCACACTATGGTAAGAAATTGATAAGAAGAATTGTATCTATATTTCCTTCTCCAAAATACATTTATCTCTAAGGTGATTGGTAACACTTTGCACCTATACATGAAAGCCATTGATTGATCAAAAAAATCCTAATTGAACTAGGTATTTTAAATAATTTTTTAATAGTTGAACAAATTGTTTGAAACATTCGCACAAGGAAGGTTTAATTAGAGCTCTTGCAGAGTGACACATCATTCCAGAAATTAAAAGTTCTCATCGGAAACACTAACAGGGTGCTCATTCAAATGTATGGTCATTTATAGGAATTGACTCCCACAATCTAATATCTCCTCCAACGATCATTTTTTCCACAAATATTTGAGGGACCATAATAGGTGTAACTCAGGAAATGTTTAGTTATGAACAGATTGTATGACATAATTTCATGTAACAAACATTGAGAAACAATAACAAGTTTAGGACACATTAACAAGTTTATGATACGAAAAAATTAAATGTTACATTAATGAAATGCGGTAACTATAAAAAAATAATTTTATTAGATTCCTTAGAATGTGGAAATTGGAATGTAGAATTATTAACAATTGGATCCTAAAAAAAGTACCATATTCTAATTTGAATATAATTCAGAGTCCGATTTCAAATGAAATTAGAGTATGATTTTAGATGAAATGAGAGTCTAATTTCATAAGAAATCAGTTTTGGATTTCAGAAGAAATTATAGTATGACCTTATATGAAATAAGAGTCTAATTTTATATGAAATCTAAATATGATTGTAGAATAAATCATAGTCTCATTTGATAAAAATTAGAGAATGGTTTCAAAATAAATCTAGGACTGATTTTAGAAGAAATTTGAGTGATTTTAGAGGAAATAGTTTTCTCAATTATGACAGAAACATAATATTAAAGAAACTATCGGGTTTTGAGTTCGATAAGGATCTGATTTTTTTACATAATAAAAATATGGTTAGAGTTGGTTTGTGAAAACAATAATAAGAAAAAAGGAATGTCTAAAAATATTATATATTAAAAAAACTTTCCTTAATCTAACATTTCTTAGAGAAAGATAATTTTCCTTATGAAAACGTGTTAGTGATATTAATAACATAAAGGAAGGGAAAAGTTGTAAGGAATCTTATTGAAACTAAAATCAGTACTATTTAAGATAAAGATTTATTGTTTCTGTATGGTTAGGGTGTGGTTTGTGGTAATCATGCTATTTAGTCGTATGTGTGGTGGGTTAAATCCTCAAGGATAACTTATAATTTGGGAACTAATTAATGATCGATGTAATAAAACTATGTGACTTTCCTATAAAAAATATATATTTTTCACTTATGAGATCTATTTTCTCTATTGGATTCCCATATTCCATTTGAACACACAAGAGGCTTCTTTCAACAATTCCCCTTATCTCCTAATGATTTTAGAAATGAAATCCATTATTCAAATCTAGTTTCATTGATATGACTCCCTTTTTCAATTCATTTATCATATTCCTCATTTTACCAATTAATCTTTCATTTTTCTCTTATCTTCTTTCTTTAGATAGACATGGGGTCATGCTGTTGGAAAAGGTAATTTAAAAAATAAAATATCATGGACCTTAGGGTTAATGAGGTCCAAATCCCACAAATATTATAGTATTTGTGGATTTTATTATGGTTTCATTGGATTTGATTTTGGTGTCTCTAAAAATTCAGATTTTTATTATAATACTCTTAGCATTACAGTTCTCAAATAGTTTCCTCCAATCAAATTTTGATTAAAATAATTTATTGGTCACTAACATATAATTTTTATTTCTATTTTTATATTTATATTTTTTATTGGATTGAGTGAAGGATTTTTATGGATTTCATAAAAAATTCAGTCGAAACCCAGTTTTATTCAAATAAAGTGTTAAATAAAAAAATATAAAATAGTAATTTGATCTAAAAATATTCATAAAATAATTTTTGAAATTGAATTAATGTATATATAATGGTTATTAAATTTTTATACTTATCTTCATATAATGTTTTTTTTATTATGTAGTTATTCATATTATTTGGTTTCTTTTTGTTTTTTTTGCATGAGCCTTACTGAATTTGATTTAATTATTAATAATTACACATAAAATTTTATAAATTTTATTAGTATTATTTCTGGTTTCTTTTCACATGGAATCCTTGGGATAATTTAATGTAAATTAGGATGATTACTAACCTAGATATTATTTTACACTGGCTAGTACAACCATTAATGATCGTGCCCTAGTAATTTGTTGTCTCCCAATGAAGAAAATAAGAAATGTCTTGGTTGGGTTTCAACTTGGTTCACCATAGCCCATTTTTTTCAATGAGGGAGATCCAAGTTTACCATACCCTTAATTTATATTACCTAAGGCCATATAACATAATTCTCTATGTCGAAACATGTTCTCATTTCATGTTCTTATTTTATGTTTCTCATATTTTCTTTGTCCATTAAATCTTGCTTATGCAAGAATTCCATTTGGTAAATTTTTATTTCCAATGATCATAGTTAAATATACAATTTTATTTGGATTTATATATCCAAAATAATATTAACATAATTTATTATTTGTAACTCATAAAACAAATGGTAATTTTTCATGAAATATATTATTTTGAAATTTGTTAAAATTTCCTTCATTATTAATGATATTATGTTGATTCAAATCTGTATCCAGCTTGTATTTTTCCACACACCATACAAACACCCATTGGGATTATATTGAATTGGTATAATAAAATATTTTTATAGAATAATGACTCACATCCTTTAATAGGGAATGATAGTGCCTTAATTAACCTTTGTGGTGTGGTTATTACTGTTAGCCACAGGTCATGTGGAGTTGGATTATGGGGGGAGTTTTGGGGATCCACTTATTTTTATTCTTTTTTTGAAAATTATATATAATCTAATTTATCCAATAACATATTTTGTATTCATGTATATATTATTAGTTGTGTATAACACAAATTTCATTTTTTAATGGATGTTTTTATGAATGATTAGTTATATAACATAATGCATTGTTTGGATTGCATCTTATTTTTTGAAACAATATTTCTTTATGCATGGTTGTCCAACATATGGATATATTATGTTAAATTACCAACTAGGGTTTTTTATTTGGATACAATAATTTTGAGTGTGAAACCACTCCCAAAAATTTTATGTGATTCCCTTATCACATGATGCAACCAAAGGAGATCGAGAACGGTCTTTTGGAATTATACTGGGATGACATTGGTGACATGGTAGGATGACCCTTTAAAAGTAATTAATGATATCCCACCATTTGAAAATTATCCCCATCATGAAACACATGATTATGGCTTTCACACATGAGGCTAAAGGAATGATTATTCTTTGGGATTACTTCCTGATCTACAGTTGCTGTCTACCTGAAAATCTATCAACAATGATAATGGAAAGTGAACTACCACAACCATAACCTATTATATACCATAATTGATTGTTCTTATGTTAAATAATTTTTAAATTTCTGGGATAGAATTAGAAATTCAATACCCTTATAAAATTAATAATGTGTATCCCTAATTGTTGATGCCCAATTACAATGATATTTAGACCAATGATACACCTCAAGTAACTAGTCGACTTTAGAAAATTGGATCCACCAGACCTATAAGGAGGAACCATAACTCTAAATATGTCAAGGGTATATTTTCTAAAAAAAATTAGTCACCTATCAATTAAATTTCTACGATTTATATCCCAGTAATATTCAATAATCCATGAATCAAACAATATATTTGGGAAATTTTTTTACATATGGAGAAACTTTACAAGTCAGGATACTCGATTTGATTAAATTCTAATTGGAATACATAAAATATTATCATTTAATATTACAAAAGAAATTAAATATTCATATATAGAGTAGAGTTTTTATTCCCCCACTAATTGTTTTGGTAATCATTTTTTTCATCATTCAATGATTTGACCAACAGAGAGTGGTATTTTACTAAATTTTTATCTAGATGAAGCATGCACCTATAACCCCTGAAAAAATATGATTTGAAAAAACTCTAATACTTTTTATAAACCATAAAAGACTCACATTTGACATTTATAAATAATTTTTAACCTCAATCCATAACCAATCAGGTATACATCTATTATAAATTCCTCTTCAATTACATACCAATATTATGGAAGACAAGAATTCATGACCATTATAATTAAAAAGTGTAAGAAAATGGGAGTTTCCGATTTTACTTCCCTATAGAATGTTTTGATATATTCTATAGAGATACAAATCCTTTTTTAGTAACTAGTGGAAATATATAAGAAAATAAGGGAAGAAGTGTTGACGATATTGTTAATATGAGAGTAATTCCGTAGTGGATTTAAAGAATTCACAAAAATAGTGCATGATATAGTGAATTCCAAACACCATGCCAGTAGTATATCCTAATAGGAACCATAAGTTTAGTCATGAATGCATATAAATATTGAAATAATTGTGGTCCCTCAAATGAAAATGGTGGTCCAGTCCATGATCACTAAACCAGTCAATTGCATAGTAGCTCCACCCCAAGGCGTCAATAACACCAATAATATATATGAAATAAAATAAATTTATAATACGTGTGAAAGGAAAATAGGTTTATAGGATTTTAAAAAGGAACAATATTTACCAATCTTTCCCTAGATAAAAATTTGACTATGTTTCCTGGGATCGATAATAATAAGGATTCAAGTAGAAATGTTCACAAAAAATACTTCCTCATTAATCAAATTTTTTGTCACATTATCCAAATATTTTTTAACTATAATTATGTGCTCTAAATATTGGTGGATTATGGTTGGTTGGAGCATTAAAACACCAAGAATTGGGTTTCATACATTTCTAACACCCCACTTAATGAAAATATATAACATACCATGTTTTCGTAAATATTTTATTTGTTTAAATTATATATCTATTGGTCAGAGTAGATTACTCATGAGGGGAGGGGTGAATTGAGTAACTATAAAAATTTCTATAAAAAAATTATTTCTAAAAATGTTTCCCTAAAGATTATATACAACCTAGTTAATCATGATTATAATTTTAAATGATTTTTACTGTTTAAGTTACTTCATAGAAGATTAATTAATTTTTAGTAATCTTAATTTGTGTTATTGATATTACTTTTGAAGTTTTTATACTAATACAATAATGTTATAACTTATTTCCATAACTAACTATCAATGTGAAATTGGTTATTTCTGAATTATATAGTAAAATAATAAACAGAGAAGACTAATTAAGATGCAAAGTGGAAATGAAACAAGTTGTTCAGTCTCAGGAAGAGAACTAATCCACTCCACTTGGTGATCACCTGCCACCAGGCAGTTTATTTAAATAAACATTGATCCACACCCTGGATCTAGGTTTACAACAATACACAGACTGTCTATCCCAAACAGGGACCTCTTACACAATTCATTATGGGTAAAAACTACCAGGCCACATAGCGACCTCTTCCACACTTATTACTGGGCATACACAAGAGTAAAAGGATGATTGAGTAAGGATAGCTTGTATCCTTCAATTTAATGTGGGAGAAAGAGTGTGTTGTTCTACAGGTACACACTCTACTCGAAAGGAAATAAGCAGATACACAATAGAGAAAAAAAATATGGAGATTGTTTTAGAAGTGCTCTGAGTGTTAGTCATTGAATCTTTGGACTTTTGAGATGAAGCACAAATAAAATTTGATTCCTCATCTATAAAACAGAGTTTCATGATTCATCTTTTGTTCTCTGTGAGGTTCGACAATGCGAGGATTTTCTCTGGATTCTAGTGTACTTTGTGGGTTCTTCAACATAGTTGGGATGCATTCATATGACAATATTTCCTTTATAAATTCTCTCTGTGTTCTTTGTTGTCATGCTCACAGCCCAATTATTTCAATCAATAGCATACTGCTTGATTCTAGGCCACCCATCGCATTTATCATGGAATGCATGTGTTGGAACCGACATGTTGCATAGATACCACAACTCGTACCTCGTACTATCAGATGATATGTCTAAAAAGAAACATTAATTATGTCAGTTCATTTAAAATCTTCATATAAGAACGTTAGAGATTAAATTGAAAGATAAAAAAATAGATTAACAAACGAGGTTAATATAATTCAAGGAAGTGGTGTCTCCTTTACATGGTGTCTTAGATTGATCATGGTGTCTGGTATTCACAGTTTCTCATGGCCATGGTGTCTCATGGTCACGATGTCTCATGGTCACGATGTCTTAGTGTCATGGTGTCTCATGGTCACGGTGTCTTGCAGTCACGGTGTCTAATTCATGGTGCCTGCTTCACGATGTCTGCTTCACGGTGTTAGATAGACATAACTAGTGGCAGACTCATGATGTCTTAGGCTTTTCATGATTACTGTATTCAGGCTTCATC
Organism: Viscum album; assembly: GCA_963277665.1. NCBI lineage: Eukaryota > Viridiplantae > Streptophyta > Magnoliopsida > Santalales > Viscaceae > Viscum > Viscum album. The sequence continues at coordinate 410,466,533 of OY728133.1, forward strand.
AATTATGATAATATAATGGATTGGACTTATGCATTTGTCAAAGAAGGTATTATGAAGGTATATCAATGATAGTACAATGTAATTAAACTGAATATAGAGAAATTGTGATCTTGAATGGATATTATTAAAGCTTGAGAATACTTCAATCATTAATACAAATGACTTGATATAATTTACATGAGTTAACTAGGATGAATATGATTTATGATCATTAAAAAATGATTAATACATGAGGAATCCAACAATCTCCCCATTTTTTATGATCAGAAATCATGTATAGTTAAAGTGTACTTTGGATTCAACTATAGAGCTAAATGGATAACATATAGAAATTTCTCCCACATTTGGGAATATCAAAAATATGGAATAAGAGAATTCAAAAATACACTTTCCATTACTATCAAATAAGGTTCAATACAAATGTAACAGAGCAAAACAAAAGCAATGACATCCCTATCAAAAAGGAGTAATCACTATTCTTCTTCATGGGCTGGCCTTCTATTTTCATTTAATAGGAGTATAAGTGGAAGCCATAGGAGCATAGTTTGAGGTAGAAGGAGGGAGTGAGGTGGTTTATAAAGAGGGTAAAGGGTAGCCTTCAAATATTAATGGAGCCAAAGTAAATGGAGTAGAAGATCTAGGAAGGTGTTGATTGAGAATCACAAGCATGATCTGACATAGTGCTTGGCTGATAGACAAAGTAGTGGAGGCTAGGAAAGAAGTGAAGGTGGCCTACCCAGGTCTTAGAGGTGCAGTCACTGGAGCAACAAAACTGCAAGGATTTCTCAAAATCATCTTTTTTTCTCCATAAACATGTCCATCAATTGAGTAAACATTGTGAGCTTCTGGACTTGGGTCTTTAAAGCTTGATTCAAAGGAGTAATCAATATATTTTCTACAAGATAGTTGAAATGATTTGTCATATCAGTCTTGGAGAAGATACTAATTTAGTAGAAATCTACTTTCATAGAAATATCTTGTTGAGCATCATTAGAAATTTTTGAGTGGATTTGGACTAGGTCAATAACTCGATCACTGTTTTTGACAACTTCAGATAGAGAAGTTGTATTAAAACCACTGAGTACATTGCGTATCTCTTCTTTGACCATTGTTCGAAGAAGATCACTGTCTATGGAGGGTTTAGAAGATTCACAAAATTCTCTAGGGGATTTGAAATTTGTGGTTAGATATTTGAGTTGATTTATAACCTTTTGAAGACATATGGTATACTCATATGTTAGTTTATTAAGATTGGAAATATGTTCTTTCATTACTCTCACAACTTATGTGTTCATTTCATCAACATTTTCATATAAGGAAGCTATATAAGGTTGAATCTGAGACACAAAAACCTGTCGGATTTGAGGAACAATAGGTTCTACAAGAGGAGTAACAAGCTCTGATCTCAAATGTAGCTCTCTTTTCATATCCTCAATTATACTTCTTAGTGCCTTCACTTCATTACTGAATATTTTTTTTAAACACTTACTTCTTGAATATCATGAAGCATTTTAGTTTGTATTTTCCAAATTATATGTTCCAACAACAGTGAGGAATCTCTCACGCATAGATTGGTGACAGGTTGAGGTTGGGTATTCATGAGTATCTAAACTATAGACAAAATGGTAGCACCAAATTACTTCAGATAATCCTTAACTAAAAAAGATGGTTTTTTAGATAGAGGTTTAGAAATAGGGACTGGTACAGGATCAGGATCCTTCTTAGGTGTGATATTGAAGATTGATTTCAACTGGAATAGATAGGAAAGATCAAGGCTATTTGCTGAAACCTGCTGAGATCTATCCACATCATTGAAACGGGGGATCCTATACTGAGTGTATATAGTACTTGACTCAGTCGGATGTGAAGCTTCAATATACTAAAGATTTTGGGGTTGTCTCCCTCAATAGGTGTCTTCTTCTCATGACTACGAAGTTTTGGATCATGGTCTAATTCTGATGACTCATCTCTAAGTTCCTCAATAATTTTCTATCTAGTCAGCTGAAAAGATAGCTCCATCCATTCCTCAACCGAAAGGATGATTTCAGGAACAGATTGTTCCACTGGGAGTTCCACAAGATTTTCTTCTTGCATAACAGGTGTCTATTCCACTATAAGTTCTTCCTTGGCATGCTTTTTAGATTCTTTGGAAACTAATTCTATTTCAGCCTTGGGTTGAGTTTCTAGATTAAACAATTCATTAAGAGAAGGGGCTACATCTTCGAGAACTTCAAGAGGAACAATAGTCCTTTCTTACTCAACAAAAATAGGTTCTTTAAGAGCATGGACTTATTCTTCAAGAACTTCATGAGGAATAGTAGTCCTTTCTTCTGCAACAAAAACAGCTTCCCTAGGTGGCACTTCATCCAGTTCTTCCTCTTCTTTGGGATACTCAATAATATAATCTGGTTCCAAACCAGGATCAAAAATATTTCTTGGTCTTGAGGGATGTTCCAATGTAATGAATTTCTCATAAATTCTATCATTGTCTTCCATCCATTTTTCTCAAAGGATTCAAATTTGTCTTCATTATTTTTATGGTGGATTTTGAGAGGCAAGATTCAAAATTCTCAATCACATATTCCTTAGGTCCAACAATACCTTTGTCATGAATCATGGCATATATTATCCTAGAGTAAAAGGGTGATGTTGACTTGGATGTGACATTGATCAGATCACTCATATGGTGTATGATATACTTTCATAGGTTCATCTTATGACCATTGTTTCATAAAAATATCATAAACACATCGGGATATTTCAAAATAGAAAAATCACCTTTTCTGGGGATAACCAGATTCTGAATAAACATGCATAGAAGCCTTGATTCTCTTTCTAGTTCCGTAGCAATGTCTCTTCTCTAGGTTCTATTTCTAGTTAAGGCATTTAAAGAACCTTCTAAATCAAGGAATTCAGTTGAAGGTGGGGGTTATCTCTCATAATCCTCACAGATTCCTTCATGTGGTATCCTGAGGCATACAAACCATAACCTCAAAGAAAATGATCATCTCTATCCATTAACAAAGCTTCTTACAACCTACTATCACCATAATCAAAAAATAATTGTACGTACTTGTAAAATTGAGCCACTAACTTAGGGTAGATGGGTCTATCTTTATTTGAGGACCACTCTAACCAGCCATTCTGTTCTAATAATTTCAATACTAGAGACAAGTAGATAGAAGCCATTTGGGTCAAATCGCATTCTTAGGTACAATAACTCGGTTTACCATATTCAGATTTAAAGGTCCTTTGTGTGTTATCTTACACTACAGGAAAAAAGAATATCTACGACAGGCGATTTGTGAAGGGATCCCGTCGCAAAAGACCTTTTGCAACGGGGCTCCGTCGCAAATCGCCCGTCGTAGAAAATGGCGTCGCAAATAGTTGTTTTTACGGCGGTCCCATCACAAAAATAGTATTCGCGACAGTATTTTTCACCCGTCGCAAATTTTTTTTCTTTTATATATAAAAAAGGTATTTGTGATGGGTCGTCGCAGTTATATTAGTTGTGACGGGTTTCTGACCCGTCGCAAATGGGAAATTTAAAAAATATTTGCGACGTAGGTATTTGCAATGGACCATCACAGAAATAGTTTTTACGATGGGTATTCTTCCCGTCCCAAATTGGACAGTAAAAAAATATTTTACGACGGGACACCCCGTCGCAAATAATCTTGTCACAAATACTAAAAATAAAATAATAAAATAATTAATACAAATCATATAATATTATATAAAAATAATAATATTATTATTAATATAAAAATATGCTATTATTATCATATAAATAAAAAATATATATATAATATAATTATGAAATATTAAAATAAAATAATAATAATATGAATATAAATTATTTAATTTTATATAAATTTACTAATGTTAATCACATAAAAATTTAATATAATAATATTATTATTAAATTATGTACATAATAATAATATAAAGAAACTATATTATTATAATATTAATAATAATAAATAAATATAATATAATTATGAAATATTAATATCAAAAAATAATAATAATAATATGAATATAAATAATATACTATTATATAATAATACTATTAAAATAAATAATATAATATTATATAATAATAATACTAATATTAATAATATTAAAAATTAATATAATAATAATATTATTATTATTAAAATACACATACATATTTATGAAAAAATAATATTAATATTAAAAAAAATTATAAACTTATAAACTTATCAATATTAACAATAAATATAAAATATTAAAAGAAATATTACTAAATTAAACAGACATTAAAAATAATACTAATAAGTAAAAAAATATTAATAAAAGTAAAAACAAATTAAATCATGAAATATTCGTACCATTATGAAAGAGGAATTGTAAATAGTTAATATGACAATAAACTACGAACTCAAATGTTTATTACATGTAAAAAATTCACTTGGGGTGGATAATCTCGAGGACCTCGAGGAGGTGGTGGAGGAAACTCCATCCCTAAACTATGAGTCAGACGACGCATGTACTCCATCTACTCCTGATGTTGCTCATCATATCGACACCTCTCCCCATCCTGCTACTAACGCATCTGCTCCTGCCATCGACGCATCTCTTCATCGTGTTGCTGACACATTTGCTCCTTCCCATGACGCAAATCCTCTATAAGCTCACTCTGAGCACACAGCTGCTCCTGATACTGTGAGGAAGATGATGATGTCTCTCCCCGAGTTCCTCTCGAGCCGGACACCGACATCGCAGTAGTACCATATTAAGATACAGGAGTAAAATGAGAGCCGATACCAACCACTCGGCCCTTTTGGAAGCCATACTGGGTCTCCTGCATCCATGAAGTCTCGTCAAAATGGTGGGCACTATCCTGATCACCCGTCTCTTCTGGACTCTCAGCCTGTGTCTGAGAGGTATCGATCTCATATTACTCCTTATGTTTCAATTAGAAATTAAAATAATGAAAATATTATATGCATTTAATTTTCAAACTGAAAAGAAAATAATACTGAACACAATCTGACGATGGTGGTCACCTCTAATCTCTCCAGTAGCCGGATAAGTGTGCATCCTCCAATAAACACCATACGTCGTAATACCGGGCTTCTGGACTTCCTATATGAATATAAAAAAACTGTTAATATTTAAAGTTGTATAAAATATTAAAAAAAGTACTTCCCAGATGCTCTCTATGCACACTGAATGTACGACTACCGGCTCGATGTGTCACCTCTTGTCTCCCCTAATTCTGTCGACCCAATGTAGATCTCCTCTAAAAAACACCACCCAACTGGTGTGTATATAATCAATCCCAAACGTGATATGAAATGTACTCTGATCAGTGGGCTCTATAGGACTCATCAAATTATGTCACTCAGGCTTTCCACACTGCCACCTTTCTCAAATTATGCAAAAACTGATGAAAACCATCACGCATAGACACCACCCATGCCGCGTGGATAGTGGCATCCATGCTCTCATCGATGGGATACCATAAACCATAATATAAAGTTATTATTGAATTAAATATCAAAATAAATAATATTTAATTACGTACCAGCCAATGATCGAACATGGCGGCATGCACATCAGCGGGAATCTGATCCCATGTGAGCTAGGGCTGAGAAAAATAATCCTGCAAGATAGTGCTCCCATGTCCAATATCTATATGCGTAATACTTTGGAAAAAGAACAAATAATCAAACAATTAGAATATAAATAAATTATAATGAAAGATAACAAAAATACATAGGTTACCATACCACCACATGTGCGCATCGAATCCAAGAGGTGGACGTCGCTCAGGGATAGGATCTGGAATCATCAGTCGGGAAAGACCACGCACCCTCAGAGTGCTCCCTGTAGTTCCAATAGCCTGAGGGTCAGATGACTCAATAACCTCATCATACTTAGGTAGCTCAGCCTCTAGAAATAGACGATACGTTTCTGACTCCATCTAAAACATAAAATGATTTTTATTAGCAAACAGTAGAAAATAACTATTATGTATAGATATATATTTTTTATGATTCTAACTAGCATTTTATTGTGTCACTGTTCATCTTCATCATCGTCTTCATAGTTTTCAATGTAAACGTCTTCATCTTCCTCATCAACATCATAAATTTCCATATTAGTTTAACATTCATCATCTCTTGTCATTTCAAATTCAGTTGTAACATCATTGACAACATCATCACCATCAACCCTTAACTGTGGGGCGTCATCCTCAGTATTCATGTCTCTTTGTGAAAAATATTTGTTTTGAGGAGTGTCCTGAAAAATTTCATTTCCTTGAGCATTAGTGGAACACATTCAGTTTGAGTAAACTGATTTTCTCGAGATTTAACTTTTATTATACTCCACCAATCATCCAACTCTTTTGCAGTAGCATAGTATTTTGCATAATAAACTTGATGTGCCTGATGAGCCAAAAAAATGTTTCATTTACTGCAATAAGACTTTTATGTTTAATATCAACAATTCCATGAGTCAGATGAATACGCAAGCCTCTCTCAGTATCTAGCCATCGACATTTAAACATTGTTACATAATTATGTCCCAAATAACACAGTTCAATAATTTCTTCAAGCATGACGTAAAAGTCAACTTCAATATCTCTATGATGTGATCCCTTCAAACAAACACCACTATTAATTGTTTTCTTTGATTTTCCATATGCACATGTATGAAAGTGATAACCATTCACCACATATGCCTTATAAGATTTTTCTATTTTAGATGGCGGGATACTCAATATACGCAATCAACTATCAATATTATCAGCATGTAAAAATATCTGAAAATTTGTAAAAAATTTATCACTATTAAAAGTAACAAATTTATTTTATATGTAAAACCAAAAAATAACGTACGTTATTAGTTTTTGAAACCAGTAGGCAATATTTTTTCTCCGACGTTCTTCTAAGCCAGTTGTTGTAATTTATGGAAATTGATTCTTGATATGATCAGCATATAACCTACAAATACAATATGATTAATTTACTGTAACAAAATCAATAGAATAAGGGATAGGAGCACTCACTGTACAATTGGTGACACTTCTTCACAGTTGAGTGGAACATATGTATGAGCTCTATGATGTTCATCATCTAAAATCCATCTATCTTGAAATCTACAAAAGCCATGTTCCGGCTGACTGAAAACTGATCATTGATTATTCATATCATCAACAACATTCCCCAGGTTCCGGCCGATTCGGTTAAATCATGAGGGTTATTCAGATTTAAAATAATGAGAGCAGAATAAAGTAATTTCCTCTTGCAAATAAGTTTCCACAATTGAGCCTTCAACTGATGATTTGTTAAGTACTTTTTTCTTCAATTTCTACATGCATCTCTCAAATGGGTGAATCCATCGAAACTGAACTGGACCTCCACATTTTGCTACATGTGGAAAGTGTAATATCAAATGTTCTTTTGAGTCAAAGAAATCCGGCAAAATGAGTTTTTCCAGTTTGCATATAATTACAACAACAGCTTCTTCCAGTTTGCTTAGTGCATTGTAGTATGTTTTTAGTTCACACATGTCTTGGAAAAAATATGATATATCTGTTATCAAATCCCAAATCTTTGAATTCAATGATACTCTTAATCCAATAGGAATAATTATTTTCATTATAACATTAAAATCATGAATTTTTAATCCGGTAATATGAGAATTTTTAACACATCTGCCCAAGTTAGAAGCATAGCCATCTGGAAGTCTCAAATCTGTAATCCACTAAAACAATAATAAGAAACTCTCTTTGGTCAGTGTATATGCTTCTTTTTGTCTCATTTATCTCTATGATCTAACATTTTTAAACAATTAAAGTCATGGTCGCCTGCAAATCTGGGAAAGATCTAATCGTTCCTTTACATTATCTTTGGTTTTACCCGGTGTATCCAAAAATTGTATGAAATAAATTATCAAAATAGTTCTTCTCAATATGCATGACATCCAAAATGTGTCAGACCAAAAAATCATACCAATATGGTAGATTCCAAAAAATTCTCAGTTTTTTCCAATTGTGTTCTTTCCCATAGCAATGAATTTTCTGTTGGTTTATTTCCGTTCCAAAAGTAATGGAAGGTAATGAAAATAAAAGTTATTGTAACTCTATACCTGAGCTCATTTTTAGAGGTTCATCTCTTTCCATTCTGACTTTTCTGAAATGAGATTTAATCCTCTGAAAAGGATGATCGATTGGAAAAAATCTGTGATGACAGTCAAAATAGCAAGGTTTTTTTCCATTCACGAGCATAAATGCTTTTTCCCCCAAACAGTAAGGAAATTATTTTGGACCATGTGTAATTCAGCCAGATAACATGCAATATGCCAGGAGGTCACTAATTGTCCACATCAAAAATGCTTTCTTTACAAAATTCTATTTCGCAGCAGCATCATATGTACCAACACCATGACTCCACAAATAAATTTAACTTATCAATCAATGGTTTCAAATAAACATCAATATTCTTTTTCTGATGTCCTGGGATTAATAATTTCAAAAATACATAAGGTTCTTTCATCAACATCCATGGAGGAAAATTGTACGGAGTTATAAAGATAGGCCAACAAGAATACTGACTACCAAAAGATACAAATGGACAAAAACTGTCAGTAGAAAGACCCAATCGTACGTTCAGGTATTCTAAAGAAAAATACGGATGCACTTGATCAAAATGTTTTCATTATTCACCATCATATAGATGAATCAATCTTTTACCATTTGAAATATTGGTTGTTTTCCATGACATCATTGTCTCTATGTTTTGAGTCATAAATAACCGCTACAACCAGGGTATAAGCGGGAAATTTCTCAACTGTTTTTCAGGAATCAATCCAGAATTCCAGGATTGATCTTCTTTATACATCGATTGTCCACATGTGGGACAACTATCCAATGACCCATTTTCACCAGAATATAAGATGCAATCATTTTAACATGCATGGATCTTCTGATAAATAAGGCCTAGATTATGAACCAGTCTCTTGCTCTCATAATAATTAGCAGGAAACACATTTCCTTCAGGTAACAGTGATCTAACCAATGAAAATATTTGATGAATGTAGTTATTTGAAATTCCATTATCTGATTTAATAGCCATAAATTTTGCGACTACTTCTAATTTTCATATCCTGAAACTAGGATATAATGAATCCTCATCAGACCTGAACAACTCAGCAAATTCGTATGGTGCCAACTCGGGAGGTAAATCAACATCATCCTCGATATTATTTTGTTGAACGGATGACCCCGCAACATCATGTACTAAATTCTGAAACCGTGATGGATCTGGAATCAAATTATTTGTATCTTCTCTGGAACTGCGTTCACTGTGTTGATACCAAAAAATATAATCTGATTGAAAATCATAATGAAAGAGATGTTTCCCAATGATGTGAAATGTCTCAAAATTTCTCAGAGCACATTTTTTACAAGGACAATTAATTGTCCCTTCTGAAACAAATTCCATGTTTTATGATGCAAATTATAAGAAATCATTAACACCATCAACATATACAAGATTTAAACTAGAATCATTTGGATTTCTGTTCTTATTTATCCAAGCACGATCATCTAATAATGATTGATGTCGATTTCCTTGTTCCATATTCATATATATGTTTCAACAAAATTTAAAATCATTACTGTTGTTATACAATTTTATATAAGAAAAACAATATCCTAAAAAGAGAAGATACATAATTACAGTTATTTTTTAATAATTACCCATAATTATAGGCGACATAGTTAGTTTGTAATCATACCCACTAAGTATTATTAATTTAGTAATACTTAGAAATACTTGGAAAAATGAAATATGCTTGAATAATGAAATAAAATTTTGTAATAATTGTTGTGGAGATTATATTACTTATTATTCTTATTTGTTTCCAGCGGATTGGAGGCAGTTCTTTTGCCTGACGACTCATCTCCTTGCAAGGAGATGAGTCGTCAGGGAAAAGAGCCTCTTTTGTCTGATGACACATCTCTTTTTAACTTTATCCCTACTGAAATTAGTATGAGAAACTTTCTCTGACATACGTTAGAGCACATTTTTCATACTGATTTCAGTGGGAGAAAGTAGCAAAGATATGAGACGATGAACAAAAGGTAGCTGCAAATCCGCCGTAAATTGTGCCAATTTATAACCATGTACTCGAATTTATTTGATTTTTGATAATTATTAGTAATTATTACTATTTATTATTAATTATTACTAATTATTAAAAATCTCAATATTTCCAATATATTTTTCTATATTCTTAAAATGTTCAAATCTTAATGGGTTGTCAATTTTCAGGTCATTCCCAATAAAAAGTATGCGTCATCCATGTCCAATGTAAAATCTATAATTTTCCTTACATGGTTGATTACCTTGCAAGTAGTGTTGTAATAGGATGACACAAGTAATGTCATTCTTGTCTTTAAGAATCATTTTTCATGACCCTTTACATAGATCATTCTTCCTTGAAAAATTAAGAGAACTTCAGTGTCATTCCCATAATTTTTCAAGAAAGAATGGTTTATGTATTAATTCATGTGATATGATTCTTATAGATGATAAATACATGACTTGGGTTGTCCTATTGCAACGCTACTTGCGAGGTGATCAACCAATCAAGGACAATTATAGAGTTTACATTGGACACCGTTGATGCAATCTTTTTATTGGGCATGACCTGAAAATTGGCGACCTTTTAAGATTTGAACATGTTAAGAATAGAGTAAAACCTGTTGAAAATACTGACAATTGTAATATTTTATAAATTTATATAATTTTAATAATATTAATATTTTTTAAAATATAAAACATATAATAAAAAATCAATTATATTATTAGTATTATTTAATTATTAATATTAGAGTAATATAGTATTTTATATTATGTTACTATTTATGTTACTAATTATATTACAAATTCTGTTACTAATTAGTAATGCTAATATATTCTTATAGGTCGGGTGGTTAATCAATCATTGAATTGAAAAACTAACGTGACTGACTGCTCATATACCTCAATTTTCTTTTCATTTGTGTGTTGAGGCTTGACAGGAAGCTTTTGCCTCCACATGTAATATTTTCTTTTACTATCAAAATTATAAACCTCCTCACCTCTATGTTGGCGAGGAGGTTAATAATTTTGACAGTATAATAAAATATTACATGTGGAGGCAGAAGTTTCCTTTCAACCCTCAACACACAAATAAAAAGAAAATTGAGGTAGATGAGCGGTCAATTAGGTTTCTTAATTATTTTTAATTGTTTCTTAATTATTTTTAATTGTTTCCTAATTATTTTTAATTGTTTCCTAATTATTTTTAATTGCTTCATAATTATTTTTAATTTTTTCTTAATTATTTTTAATTATTTCCTAATTAATTTTAATTTTTTATTAATTATTTTTAATTGTTTCCTAATTATTGTTATTTATTTCCTAATTATTTATAATTGTTTCCTAATTATATTTAATTGTTTCCTAATTATTTTTAATTATTTATTAATTATTTTTAATTGTTTCTTAATTATTTATAATTGTTTCCTAATTATTTTGAATTGTTTCCTAATTATTTTGAATAGTTTCTTAATTATTTCTAATTGTTTTATAAATATTTTTAATTGTTTCCTAATTATTCCTAATTGTTTCCTAATTATTTTTAATTGTTTCCTATTTATTTTTAATTGTTCCCTAATTATTTTTAATTGTTTCCAAATTATTTTTAATGGTTTCTAATTATTTTTAATTGTTCCTAATTATTTTTAATTGTTCCTAATTATTTTAAATTGTTCCTAATTATTTTTAATTTTTCCTAATTATTTTTAATTGTTCCTAATTATTTTTAATTATTCCTAATTATTTTTAATTGTTCTTAATTATTTTTAATTGTTTCTAATTTTTTATAATTGTTCCTAATTATTCTAATTGTTCTTAATTATTTTAATTATTCCAAATTATTTTAATTGTTCCTAATTATTTTAATTGTTCTGAATTATTTTAATTGATCCTAATTATTTTAATTATTCCCAATTATTTTAATTGATTCTAATTATTTTAATTGTTTTTAATTAATTTAAATGTTTGTAATTATTTTAATTATTCTAATTATTTCTAATCAATTAAATTTAATTATTTCATAATTATTTGATAATTATTTTATTTAAATCTAATTAAATCTAATTATTTCTTAATTATTTGATAATTATTTTAATTATTTCTAATTAATTTGATAACTACTTCTAATTAAATATAACTATTTTTAATTAAATATAATTATTTCTAATTAAATATAACTATTTCTAATTATTTCAAATTAAATATAATTATTAATAATTATTACCAAAACATCCTCCGGGAGTTTCGAACCAAGAGTGCAGTAAGACCCGTTGTCGTGTACCAGGTTACCCCTAGTCAAGCTCGAAACACCTTCTCAGAGTTTTCACTCCTTGGTACATTTGTGCCAGAGCCACCTCTACTTGTTCGTATCCAGACAAGGATTATTTGATACAACCACTTAATCTAATTATACTATATAGCTACTAATCATTCTATTAAAAAAATTGAAATTAATAATTAAAAATAAAATTAACAATTAAAAATAATTTAACAAATAAAAATAATTTCAAAAATAAAAAAAAATATAAATACCTTTGATATTTTGAAGAAATTCATCTAACTCCTTCTCTCATTTTCTCGTAAGAAAAAATTAAAACGAAAAAAAAATTTCTACTTAGAACTGAAATCTAAAGAGAGAGAGAAAGAGAGATCAGAATGATTTGGAAAAAATGGGTGGGGGTAGATATAGGTTACATTATTTGCGACGGCCTTATTTGCGACGGGATACCATCGCAAATACCTTTGCCCGCATTAATTACGGGCGGCGGTCAAAAGGGTTTTTTGCGACGGGTCCGTCGCAAATAGCTGCGTGCCGACATACTATTAGCGATGGACGAATATCCCCGACACAAATTCCTACTTACCACCACTGGTATTAGCGACGGGCCCCATCGCAAATACCTTCACCCGCATACATTACAGGCGGCGGTTAAATGTGTTTTTGCGACATTCCTGTCACAAATAGCTACCCGCCGACATACCATTAGCAACAGACGGATATCCCCGTCGCAAAATCCTATTTACCACCGTCGGTATTGGCGATGGGACCCGTCGCAAATTACACCTGCCGAATATTTTTTGTGATGGGACAATTTACCCGTCAATAATAGTAATTACCACCGCCAAGTAGTTGCGATGGGTAGAAGGCGACCGTCACAAATAGGCTTCCCGCGTTTTGGCGCGCAAACCACACCATATCTGTTGCGACGAGTCCTGTATTTCTGTCGCAAATAACTGACCAGTTGCAACAGAAATATATTCCCATGAGTTTTTGCGATGGGAATAAATCCCGTCGCAAATACCCTATCATAATAATCAGTTTTTTCCGTAGTGTTAGGTGCAATCTTCTACTTCTTCGAGTTGCGCTTCTTATGTGTCGATGATGAAGGGAATTTCATTCTTGGCATTCACTGAATGTTCGAGATATAGAAGGGTTGCTGGGATGAAGAAGGGTTCGAAATGAATAAGTAGAAGAAACCTCGAGTGAAGAATCAAGTGTTAATTTCTTTATTTTATCATTTAGGAATACCAAATATCCCAAAAGTAAAATTACGGGAAAAAAGGTGAATAGGATAATTATTGTGATATGGGTTTTTAAAAAAAATCATAATGAATTTTTACATTGAGTCCATGTCTGGTTATTATAGTGAGACAGTAAACGCATGTTACAGAGAGATAGTAAATTGTGAGATTGTAAATGAGCATTACAACGAGATATTAACAGAGCATTATGGTGAGATAGTAACATGAAACAGTAGCTGAGAAATCATAATAATGAAATAGAAAAGTATGAAATAGTAAGATATCGGATCAGTAAGACATGAATAGTAAGATTTATATTTGAGGTTTACCATGCCTAGTTCATGTATGATGTAGTCTATTCTTTAAAAATTTAATGGTTTGATGAATATATCGGCAAGCTGATATTTAGTACCAATGAAGTCCGAAGTGATGTCACCTTTTTGATAATGATCTCTCAAAATGTGATGTCTTACATCAATGTGCTTTGTCCTAGAATGTGAAAAACGATTTTTTGGAGATGTTAATAGCACTTTTGTTGTCACAATTTATATGTACATGTCAGAATTGATATCCATAATGTAGTAATGTGTGTTTCATCCACAAAATTTTTGCACAACAACGACCAATTACTATGTATTCAGATTCTGCACTAGATAATGCAACATAATTTTGTTTCATACTACACCATGAAACTAGTGACTTGCCTAAAAGGCGACATGTTCAAGAGGTGATTATTCTATCTCACTTACATCCACTGATGTCAGCATCCAAATAAATAACAAATTCAAATGATTGTCTTTTAGGATAAAATAGTCCTTGATTGGGAGTATGCTTGAGGTATTTTAAAATTTTCTTTATAGCATTTACATGAGGTACCTAAGGATTTTCTTGAAAACAGGCACACATACACACACCAAACATAATGTCCAGATGACTAGTAGTTAAGTAGAGTAAACTTCAAATCATTCTTATATAAGTGGTTTGATCAAACTATTTTCTATCTTTATCAAGATCCAACTTACAAGTGGTACTCATGGTAGTGTCACTACATTTAGTGCTATCCAATCCAAAACGTTTTACAAGATCAATAATTTATATAAATTGTGTTAAAACAATTCCATCATTATTTTGAAATATTTGAAATCCAAGAAATAATTTTAGTTCACCCATTAAACTCATTTCAAAATTCATTTTGTCTCATTTTTGAAAAATCAACACATAAATAATTCTTCTAAGATCCAAAAATAATTTCATCTTCATATATTTGAATAACTGAAACATCATTAGAAATTAATTTTATAAAAAGGGTAGGATCAAATATTCTTTTTGTAAAAGATTTGAAAAAAATGAAAATTACTCAATCTATCATACCATGCTCGTGGATATTTCTTTAAACCATATAATGCTTTTGATAGTTTAAAAATATTATTTGGATAATTATGGTTTATAAATCTAGGTTGTTGTTCAATAAAAACAACTTCATCTATATACCCATTTCAGAATTCACTCCTAATATCCATTTGTTATAGTTTTATATGCAAATGTGTAGCATAAGCAAGCAGGATTCTGATGGCTTCATGTCTGGCTACTGGTGCAGAGGTCTTTTCATAGGCAATTCCTTCTTCTTGAATATAACATTGTGCAACTAATCTAGCTTTGTTTCTAACAATGTTACCATCTTCATCTACCTTATTTCTAAACACCTTTTTAGTGAAAAAGATGAATGTTTCATTGGGTATTTCAACATGATTCAAAACTTTGTTTCTTTCATACTGATTATGTTTTTCTTGCATAGACATCACCTAAAATTCATCATTGATAGCATCATAAATGTTTTAGGTTCATGTTTTGACTAGAAGACTTGATGTTCAACCTGATTTCTAAGAGAAGATCTAGTATGAGTTCCTTAGTCTATGTCTCGTAAAAGAAAATCTAAGGGATGGTTCATAAGGGTTCTAATAGTTCTAGAAAAAGAGGGACAAGTGATTTTAGGTTCATAAATAGATTTAGGGTCATTGTTATTTGATTCTAAGGAATATCTAGAGTGGGATGTTTTAACAGAAGAATTTGATGATTTTGATTTGATGTTCAGATTTGATATATCATCCTCCAGATTTTCTAGTATGGTTTTAGGCTTATGTCGATCTATTTCGTCATATTTAACATGAATAGATTCATCCACACATTCAGTTCTTTTATTTAACACTCTATTGGCTTTACTACAGATGGAATATCCTAAAAATACACCTCCATCACTTGTGGATGAAAATTATTCAAGATTTTCTTTGGTATTAGGAATAAAGACTTTGGAACCAAAGCCTTTGAAATAGCTAACCTTGGGTTTTTTTATTGTTCCATAATTCGTAAGGGGTACAATTAATAATAGGTCTGATCAACACTCTATTGATTATATATAATGTTGTATTGATAGATTTAGCACAAAAATAAATAGGTAGGTCATATTCACTATGCATTGTTCTAGAAATCTCTTGCAGGGTTCTATTTCTTCTCTCTACAACACCATTCTGTTGAGGTTTTCTAGGGGTAGAGAAATTATGACTATAACCATTTTGTGAGAAAAAGGATTCAGACTATTTATTTTTAAACTCACGACCATGATCACTTCTTAAAGATTTATCTCTAAGTCATCTATGATTTTTTACATGTTTGGAATATTCTGTAAAGTAAGAGCAGGCTTCACTTTCTTGAGCCATAAATATGGTCCAAGTATATCTAGAAAAGTCAGAAAAATGAACATAAACATAGTTCTTCACATTTAAACTAGAAACTCTAGATGGTTAAAACAAATCCACGTAAACCTGTTCGAGAGGTTGAGAAGTTGACACTTCTTTCTTTCGTTTGAAGAAAACTTTAGGTTGTTTTCCCTTTTGACAGGGATTGCTGACTTTTTCATTTGGAAACTCAAATTTGGGATACTCTTTAACTAGGCTATTTCTAGATAGATTTCTATGGATGTCAACATTACAGTTTCCTAGTCTCTTATGTCGGATCCAATATTCCTTATGAAACACACTTAAGCATGAAGCATTTTGAGAAGCTAAAGAATCTAAATTTTCAGAATATTCATTTTCATTTCATAATGCAGAAAATAATAATTCATCTTTAGATTTAAAGAAATTACAATCATCATATTCAAAATTAAAATGAAATCCATAATCACATAAGTTTGATATACTAAGAAGATTATATTTTAAAAAATCAAGAAACAAAAAATTAGAAATTAAAACTGAGTTAGAGTAACTGATTTGGTCAAGGCCAATAATATTTCCCATGGCGTTGTCACCAAATGTGACATATCCTCCATCGACATTTATCATGTTCTTGAAGCATGAGTAGTGTCATGTCAAGTGCCTTGAACATCCACTATCAATACACCATATACTTTTTTTGGATCTCTTTAAGAATATTTCCTTCAAAAAGATTAAGCAAAAATAGATTTTTGTACCCATACTTGTTTGGGTCTAGTAATATTAGTAATAAGATCTTTAGAAACCCATATATTCCTCATAGGTTTCCTATAATCATTGTGTATTGTATTAGAAAAATTAAATTTATTTGGTCCACAGAAACATGAAATAGTAGAATATGTATCATGGATTTAATTAGTTGATTTGAGTCCAGAGATGGTAGTAAAACAATATGTCCTAGATTTTGAAAAAAAAAATTACTACCAGGGTTTCTATTACTAGGTTGATAACCATGAATAGTGTTGTATTTAGGAGAAATTTTTTTACCTAGAATTTTGGTAAGAGTATTTTTCATATTAGTAAACTTTTTTAAGTCATTCTTTAATTTCTCGTTAGACATTTTTAATTCAAAGTTTTATTTGACTAGTTCAGCATTATTACCTTTTTAGTGGTGAGTTCATATTTAATAGTCACAGTAAGAGCATTATGTTTCTTTAATGATTAATATTTGTATTTTATTTCATTACATGTTTCTTTAAGCATGTTACAATATTCAGACATTTATTTATTAGTTATATTTTCAGAGTCACTTTCATATTCATAATAATATGAATTCTGTACAGAAGAGTCCAGTGTTACCTCAGATTTGTTTGACATAAAATTCATATTGGCTTTGTTAGCCTGTTCATCATGTGATGTCTCTGGATGGCTTGAATTATCCTCAGAAGCACTCCAGGTTTCATTCACTTCCGTTTTATTCTTCTTGTCCTTGACCTCATATTTCTTTTTTTATATGAGATTTGGATAGTCAGCCTTGATATGTCCTTTGCGCTTACATTCATAACATATTATTTCATCATTTTTTCACTTTTTTTAGTCCTTCTTCCAATTTCATTTTTGGTCATTCTTTCATTTGAAATTAGGCTTTCATTAAAAGTACTTATTTTGGTAAAATCATCTGAATCTTCTGGAAAGTTGAGCCATATCCTCATCAATATCAATTGATTGTTGTTCACTGGTGGATCACTCTACGGAAGCTTCCAATTTCCCTTTTTCTTTGTGCTTAGAGGTGGTTGTCATTAATGTAATAGATTTCCTCTTTAGTTCATCCTCCTCTTCCTTGTTGACTTTCATCTCTTCTTCATACATCACCAGTTTCCCAATGAGTTCTTTTACAAGTAGCTTGCTGATGTCACACGATTCTCCAAAGGAGAAAAAGGTTCCCCTCCATCTTTCAGGTAGACATCTATGGATTCTCAGGATCTATTCCTTGTTAGGGACTTCTCTTCTAATAGAAATCATTGTGTTAACAATATCATTGAACCTAAGATACATGTCAAAAATAGGCTCATCATGTAACATTATAAAATTATAATATGTAATTGTATAAGTATTAAGTCTCATTTCATTTACACTTGATGTTTCTTTATGTGAGACAAACAGGGTATCCGAAATACCATGGGCAGTTTTACAAGCATAAATTCAATTGAATTCCTCATCTCATAAAGAGAAGTATAAATCATTCATTTCTTTGTAGTTGATATTTTAGGTAGTTTTGGTAGGTTCATCCCATGTGATTCTATCAGTAGTAGTAATTTTGTATTAATCTATAATGGATGACCAAATTGCAAAACCCATACTCTCTAAATGCATTTTCATTTTAATTTTCCTTTGAGGGTAATTGATTTCATTAATGAATGGTGGTATGTTGGTTGAAAAGCCTTCTAATCTATTATCCATACTAAATTATTACTTTAAAATAGCTATAAATTTAGAATTAACAGAAATTTACAGATCTTTAAAGTACAAATACAGTCATAGTTTAATAAGGTTACACATAATCCTAATAAAAAAATCTAATACCAAATATTGGTTAGAGTAGATTACTCAATAGGGGAGGGGTGAATTGAGTAACTATAAAAATTTCCATAAAAAATATTTGTAATAATGTTTCCCCAAAGATTAAATAAAACCCAGTTAATCTAGGTTATATTGTTATAATAGTTTAATTATTTATGTAACTTCTTAGAAGACGTATTAATTATTATTAATCGTAATTTGTGATATTAATATTAATTTTGATGTTATTCTACTAAGACAATCTAGTTATAACTTCTTTTCAAGACTAACTATCATTGCAAAATCAGTGTTTTCTTGAATTGTACAGTAAAGAAATAAAATAGAGAAGACTAATTTAAGGAGAACAGTGAATATGAAACAAGTTTTTCAGACTCAAGATGAGACCTAATCCACTCCACTTGGTGGCCACCTACCACCAAGCATTTTATATAAATAAACTTTGATCCACACCCTAGATTAGGGTTAAAAATAGTACATAGACTGTCTAGGCCAGACATGGACCTCTTCCAAAATTCTGCATGTGTACAAACTACCAGGACACATAGGGACCTCTTCAACACTTATCAGTGGGTATACACAAGATTAATAGAATGTTTTCATAAGGATATAGTGTATCCTTCAGTTTAATGAGAGAGGAAGAGTGTGTTGTTATAAAGTTAAACACTCTTCTCAGAAGGTAATAAATAGATACACAACAGAGTGGAAATATAGAGATGGGTTTAGAAGTTATTTGAGTGTTAGTCTTCACAGATTTGGACATCTGCGATAAATCAGATGCATAATTCGAGTCCTCATCTATAAAATAGAGTGTCGCGATTCAGCTTCTGTTCTTCATGAGGATAGACCATGCGAGGATGTTCTCTGGATTCCAGTGTACTTAGTTTGTTCTTCACTAAAGTCAGGTATCATGCATGTGACAATATTTCCTTTATAAATTCTCTTAGTGTTCTTATTTTTCGTGATCACATCCTTATTCTTTCATTCGGTATCATACTACTTGATTCCTGGCCACACTTCTCTTTTATCTTGGAATGCATTTGTCGGAGCTGACAGGTTGCATGGATACCGCACCTCATACCTCGTACTGTCAGATGATATGTCTACAAAGAAATATTAATTACGTCAGTGCATTTAAAATATTCAAATATGACTGTTAGACATTAAATTTAAAGATGAAAATATACTTTAAGAAAAAGTGTCACAGTAAGTCAGGAAAACATTGTCTCTTTCACATGGTGTCTTAGATTTATCACTGTGTATTGTGGTCATGGTGTCTCATGGTCATGGTGTCTCGCCGTCACGGTGTTTGCTTCACAGGGTCTGCATCACGGTGTCTGCCTAACGGTTTCTACTTCACGATGTCTCCTTAAAAGTGTCTTCTTCACTGTGTCTGCTTCACGACGTCTACTTCACGGTGTCTGCTTCATGGTGTTTGCTTCACAGTGTCTGCTTAATGGTCTCAGACAGACATAACCAGTGGCAGACTCACAATGTCTTCGACTTTTCAACATAACTGTATTCAGACATGAGTAATGGTGACAATAGAATGGATTAGACATAATCGTTTTTCAAAGAAGGTATTATGAGAGTTTATCAAAGAAAGTATAAAGTAAGTAAACTGAATATAGAGCAATTAAGATCTTAAATGGCTCTCCATAAATCATGAGAATAATTTAAACATTAATTAACAAAATTTGATATAATTTAAAAACGTTAACTAGGTTGAATAGGATTTGTGATCATTAAAACATGATTAATACATGAGGAGTCCAACAATATCAAACTTAATTAAGTAGATATTCAATTTATTTCTAAAGGATTGAGCTCATATAAAAATATATATAATCATGTGTATTATAAATTTATAATGAATAAAGATATATCTAATTATGTTAAAATACTAAAACACTATTATTGCTATAAAAAACGTTATACATAAATATCAAAACTAAAATAGGGTAATAAATAAAATAAAAAATTATTGAATTATTATTAATTTAAATCTCCCGTTAAATTCATAATAGTGATTATTACAAAAGAAAATTTTCATAGTATGATTAATATTATATATATTGAATAAGTATGTTATTGAGATAAGTGTTAAATATAAGTATTTTAGTGTATATGGGTACATATGAAAATTGGTCATACATGTAGATTGACCATGTGTGTGTGAGGAAAATGGTAGTGATGGTATAAGGTATTTAATTTTATGGATAATTGGGAAGTATTTAATAAACAAATAAATTAATAAATAAATCTGATTTTTGTAATTTAGTTACTAATATAAATATTATAAATTGATGTAATCATTATAAAATTTTAATGAAAATAATAATTTTATATACTCATGTAGTAAATTTTCTCTATAGGAGGCTCATGTTATTTTGATTGGGAGAAAGGTAGCATCCTTTGGGTTTTACCTTGACTTATACCAAGAAAAACATCAACGAGTTCAATTTAAATATAAACTTCAATAAAATAATTTGAAATTTGTAGAGATCACTACAAGATCCATTCTATATATAACACCTAATAAAATAATTTTCATTTATAGTTTCACCGTAAAACCTATTTTGGTGACTTGAGTTTTTATATAACCTGATTTTATAATAATATCTATATGTAATTAATATTGTTAAAAACTTTCTATATAAATGTATTTTAAATTGAGAGTTTTTAGAAATATAATAATTAATTCAATAGTTATATTAATAATAATATAATTTTTATATGTTTTAGTATTTAATTAATATATATTTAAAAGATAAAAAATGAACATAAATAAAAATATAACCATTCATTAAAAAAAATTAATGTACAAAAATATTTTTTTGTATTATATATTTTTATTTAAAAGACAAATGTATAATATTTATAGTCTGAATTAAATTAAATTATTTCAATATTCAAAAACTTGATTCCAAAATTTGGAAAAACATTTAACAACATTTTCATAATGATAATAAGTTACAATTATGAATTGTGAAAATAACTCGATAAATATGGTAAATAAGATATATATATAGTAAAAATAATTTAATAATATATATTAAATATTTATATATTATAATAATAAAATTTGTATGCTGAATTATGGGAAAAAATCAGTTTTCTACTTATGAGTTGTTTTCCACATTAATTTTCATTCTTTAATCACTAATGAATGGGTTTTCACAAAATCACCAATCATTATTATTATTAAAAGTACACATGCCGAACCTATTAAAAACCACATATAATGGTTAGTTTTCTCTATATAGTAATTTTTAATTACCTCCCATGTAAGCCTATATATTTTTTGGTGGCATGTCGCCATATTAACATGTCCAAAATCTTTCAAAATAATGAAGGGTTACATGTGTAGATTTAATTTTTTCTAAGTAGGTGTCAAATTATTTTCAAATTATTTATTTTATATTATCTTTATACACGTTATTAAATATTGTTCATAACATTATTAACATGTCATTAACATTATTACTATAGTTTAATGTTGATATAAAAATGAAATCATAATTTAATAATTATATTTATTTTATTTAATCTAGTTCATGTTTTGGTTGATTCAACCACATATATAAACTATGGTACTCTTTTTAGTAATTAAATTCAAGGACATAAAAACATAATATTTAATTAAATAAAATATTATATTTCTAGAATTTTATTATTTACATTTTTATCGAATGGAAACGAAAATATAGATAAAATTATTAAATATTTATTTATAATTGATAAAAACACCTCAAATGAAAATATCATTGACTGTTGTTTATGAAATATATTAATACCCACTGTGAAATGAAAATTAAATATTGTAAATAATCTTAAAATTTTGATTCCAATAAACAGAATATTTTGAAGATAATGAAATTATAAACAAGTGATGACAATTGTGATGTCCATATTGAAACAAGAAGGTAATAAATGGAACTACTAACGTCCATTCTCAATCCATAATCTTATTTGAGAAACTCAATATAATGTTTTTATATGATATATTATAACTTAATTTGTATAAAAAATATTTTATTTCCCTTATTATTTTTATTTTGAGAGTTTACATTTCAAATTAATTATTTTAAAAAATATTTTAAACAAAATTCATAACATAATATATTTATAAGGAGTTTTCTCCCCAAATTATAAATTTTGTGATTGAAGATCCATATTATTTTAATAAAATATTATATAATTTATATTATATTATATTATATTATATTATTCTATTTTACACTTCTATAATTAGGAATATATTTACTTTACAATGCTATTTTTATTAATTATCATATTCTAAACCAACTTCACTATTTTATTCTTTTAAATTTTCTCCCTTGTTTGATTTCTCATTTCATTTGTCATGATTCCTTGAGAAATTTCTTATATCATATATTTTGAGATTATTAAATGAACATTTTTATAGATATAATTTCTATTTATAATTTATTTCACAATATTATATAGATAATGTCTATTTCACTCTTTAAGAAATTGTAATACAATTTCCTACTTATCTTTTTCTCAATTTTCTTTTTTACCCTCTAATTTATAACATTCAATTTCTATATTATGTTATATAAAATATTTTTAAAGGATTAAACATACATTATTATGTTTATTTATTATTATCATTGGTATTTTCATATCC
Source organism: Viscum album (assembly GCA_963277665.1). Lineage (NCBI taxonomy): Eukaryota > Viridiplantae > Streptophyta > Magnoliopsida > Santalales > Viscaceae > Viscum > Viscum album. Next base: position 410,490,115 of record OY728133.1, read on the forward strand.
TTTTAATACTATTTATTCGATTGGTTCTTCATTTACGTATTTACAAAATTATTTTATTTGTTATTTTCACTCAATTATAAAGTTTCCTACTGCATTATTCCCTATTTTTTTAGATTATATATGTTTAATTCAATTTTTTCTTGGAAAATTATTAATGACCTAAAATTATAATTTTTATAAAGTGTTATCTCCAAAACTATGCTCTTCACTAAGATACCCTCTCTATAATATTCTTTTATAGAATATACATCAAAATTAAATATGAATACAGTTATTCTTTCTCATTTTCATTTTCAGATCATAAATATTATGTTTCTATTCATTATGGTCTCTATACTTCAAAGGTACCCCTTTTGGAATGCAAGTGAAGGAATATCTATAATGCATCCAGATTATAACCTTTATAAGGGCCCATGTTAGTGACGAACTCTGAGGGTCTAAAAAATATCACCAATGAGAGGTATTACCCAAATAATAATATAGGATTAGTTGATCGGATAAATAAGAATATAATAAACACCATCACGTAATATAAAATTAAACCGAAACCATCCCATGATGGATGAGAAAAAATAATAATACAAATAATAGTCTACAAAAGTATTCCCATAAGACAAGTCCTATAGAAGAGACTTCACAAAATATCCAATGTCGATGATAGTAATGTCTAGATCAGTCCATGAAATCATTAAATAATCCTAAAAACAGTTTATATATGTGGGGTTGATCATAATCGGTTTACATAGTTGGATTATACCCAATATCACTTTTTCAATAGTGAAAAGAGTATACCTATGCACTAGTGAATAAACAATAGAACTAATCAATCACCCAAACTTATCAACATACCAATAACAACATCACTATTGGAACACTCACTAAATAACACTTAAAATATAGTAACATGTTCTTAAAAAAGTATTACAAAATGTTCCATGTATCCAAATACCTACTAATTTTCTACTCTCATTCCCCAATATATATTATATTATCCTTCGATCGATTCTATAAATACCTCAATATAGGATCATCCATCTCTAATGTGAATCGAGATACATCTCTACCAATCCCAACCACCCATAGTGTCTTGTATCAAATCCTAGCATCTATCAGTAGTGTGCCACAATATTATAAACATATATAAGGATGTAGGGTTTCAGGAACAAAAATAAAACCAACATCATGCCATGCACCTTCAATACATGACCCCCACCACACATCACATTCTCAACATTACTAGGATATACACAACAGCAAAACCATGTCACTAGGTAATATAAAAAACTAACCCATCATCAATGGGTAATCTCCAAAACCCACCTATCATTACCACTGCAGATGGAACATATGACAAGGGGACACAACCAACCATCTAAATCGCCACTAACCTAGATATTATGGACACTCCTGGAACCCCACAATGAATGGGTATTTGTAAGGTTATCCATCTTAGTTGGGGTTTGTATAAAAAGAATGAAAATATAAGATATTTAGATATAATTAAACACCCAACATATTGTTTATTATCAAATTTAGAAGTATACTCCACCATACAACCAATATTCCTCATCGTATTGATTAAAAACACATCCACCACGAAATGAATCACAACACACAACCACCACACATAACCTCACACCTTCAAATTTTAATTACATGTTATTATTTTTTCCAAAATTTACTTATTTCAATCAAATATTAAATTATTGGTAATTTAATTATCACATATTAAATCTTATCATATCGTTATTCACTTACCAATGCATGTAGTTTAACATTCCTATAATTTAATCCAATTACCAGACATTATTCATAGATAATGTTATTTCAGTTTATCTTTTCAATTCAGTCAACGACTAAGTGGGAAATTAACATGAACATGTCACCTAAAATATCACCAATATCATTTCCACTTCATCTATATCATAAATAATGTCAATTCATTGACAGAACACAACCATATCACTATGAAATCTACAATCAAACCATTGACATCACATCTCATTCCAAACAACCATCACATTGATTCAAAACACATTCCATACCCAATATCAGCATCAACATCACCAAAGAAACCATAAAAAGGTTAAAAAACCAATACATGCACACAAAAAGAACATCAAAAAACAACATCACATTACAGACAACATATTTTTCTCTAAATTAAATCTCATTAATGGTATTATATTACGTCACTTCAGTTCCTATCATTTGTATTATCATACAAAGTCCAAATTTCAATGAAAAATAAATAAACTATCCAAATATAAGATTTTAATATTTTTTTTAAGATGAGGACAAATAATCAAAATAATGAGGGTTTTAATTTAATATCAGAAAAAACACAAAACAATTTCTATATAGTCATGATATTCTAGTAAAATTAATAGAAATCCCAATTCCATTAATAATATCACCATAATCAATAAAAAAAATATAGTTTCGAACTCATTAAATTTTAGTTCAATCTGGTTAATTTTATTATTATAAGGTCCCATAATATGAACATAAATGATGAAAAACTCATAAAATCCACACACATTCATATTAATAGGGAAATAATTGTTATTTCATGCTAGAAAGATGCTTTGTAAATCACCGCACACTACTGGAGGAATATAGAGGTACAAAAAGACCACAACTATACAAAAAAATCAGATAAACCTCAATCACACTATAGTCTCATTAAAATCATACTCCCAAACACTCCTTGATCAAAAAAATAACATCATTTATAATTATCAAAATGTGTAATAGTAAAAATTGATACAGTAGGGGGATTTAGTCACCATTTATTTCCTTGATTAAGAATTGGAAGACAAGGACCAAATTTTGAGAAATGTGGTTAGAGGATCCCCCAATATCACCTATATTATGCATGAAACTCATTAGGAATGCATGAAAATTGAGGTTCTCATAAATTTATAAATATAGTTGGCCTAAATACATTTATTATGTGAAACAATGACACATAATGTGAGATTCCATAAATCCTGCCAATTTAGGCCATAGAACTTATTTAGGCTGGGAATGGATTCACGTCAAAACTTGGAAAATGTCCATTTAACACCATCAAAAATCTTCATTAAATTCGTTAATTTCATCAATAATTTTTCATGATATGAAGTAAATTGGCCTTGAATCCCCATAAGAATCTTTCAGTCCCAAATCTATAGTTTCCAAGATACAAATAAATATTCACACCATGAAATGTAATCCTCTTTGGAATAATCATTAGTAATATAATTTTTATCTCCAACTTCATTGAACCCTCCTCGAGAATCCTTTGAATACCTATAACTCTACAAACAAACAATGTAATGGTCCAAGAGAACTATAATTGTTGTGATAGATACATGGTAAACTATTATAAATGTTGAGAATAAAAAAACCAATAATTAAAGGGAATTGTTAAAATACCCATCTCTTTGGATACTTCATAGGGATCTTGTTACAGCCCAAACACTATGACATAACTATCCTAATACATTAACAATACCATTCCATTGGACACCATCCATATCCACCTTTCTTCAACATGAACATTTGTATTTCCATTTCAAACTCTATATATCCCAAACCAACAACTACCCCATCAACAATACAAAACAACAACATGAACAAAAATTAATGTAACCCACCCCCTATAAAATGATAATTTATACATTGAGAATCACTAAAAAAGGCACTTGTTTTTTAAAATTTGACTTAAATATAATGGTCCTTGATTTTGAAATTTTTCCAATATTTTTTTTGCATAAATCCGTAATACACACCACCATCAATGGAAAAAAGGAACATCTCATAAACTATAAATAACCCATAAATCACATCAATAAAGAGTATACAAAATGATGAAAAATTACAACCATCTTTGGGTACTAGTAGAATCTCACTCTCAAATCATATAATCCTCCATTAATCAATAGAAACAAATCCATGTAAATGATTCATCCACACAACACCTTTTATTTATGATCTTATATAAGTTCAAGTTTCTCTATGAATGTCGCATCATCATTGATATCCAACTCCCCCAAGTGAATGATGTGGGAGATATCAGGACGATACTACTAAAGATGCGACACTTGGATGATTTAATGATTCATATCTACACGTGGTATATGTTCCATATGATATTCCACCTTATCAACATGATTAAACACCTCAAATTTCTAATGAATCAGGGAGAAATATTTCTCCCTTTTCAAAACCACCATCACCCCCAATAAGGGGATACTCTCAAGAACACACGGTATCTAACTTCAAAATATTGGTGCCTCCACATATGATTAATATAAATATTTAAATACCCATGCAACACCATATTCTACTCTTAACCCATCTGAACATTCTATGTCTTTCTCTACAATACATCGGGCCTATAAACTATTGACTTCCCAGCCTTTGTCTAGCACAACATAGAATGACAGAGATACCCATGAAATTCCTAAAATGGATACATTCAAAAGGATGAGTGATAGATTTTAATATAAGAAATCTCATTATGATATAGGTTCCTCATCCATGATCCCTTAAAAAATATGAGAGATTGAAAAATATCATCTACCATCGAGATTGTTCACTCCATCAAGACGAACTATCTGTTGATGAAAAGTAATGTTAAGAATAAACTAGAAGATAATAAAATTTTATAATCCTCTCTAGAAATGTGAGGTAAAATGATTATCCTGATAAAAAATGATGGTCACAAATACCCCCTTGAATCCTAACAACATCATCCAAAGACCATCATCCCAAAAAATATATGGGAATTGATTCAATGATCTTTAGAATGTGATCCAAATTTGTTAATCATTCCACTACCACAAAAACATCATCACATATTCCAGGAGATATGGTAAAATATTGATGAAATCCATATAAATATCATACCATTTTTACATGATGATATCCATGTTCTATAAAAACCCTCTAGAAAAGTGGTGTATGGATTTCACTTGCTAACCAATCAAATGTCATGAAACTAAATCCACCATCAATATCTTTATCCTAGGAAGACAATGTTATTTAATTATTCCATGTTATATCAAAGATAAATGAAGATTTGCCACTAAATGTGAGACAAAAGAATCACAAATAAATCCATTATGCATCACTAATGAAAAATAGACTCTTTTGAAATAGTATATGGTTTTCATCCATCTCTGACCATCCCTCTGAAGCATTTTTATTGACAACATGATCTCACATCATCAAAACTAATGTTTCTTCCCACTGAGAATCCTTCACTTACTAAATCAGAGATGAATCTACAATCATCTAAAAAAGGAAACCACTTACATTACCTTCTCCCATGTTAATATAAATCAGTTCAATCTCTTGGATCCCACTCCAAACATCCAAAAACACTCGATCCACATTGCCTCATGAATTTCAACTCAACACTTCGAAAACTAAATTTAACATTCCTAGGGTGTATGAAATATAAAAATCATAATCCTGTAGAATGTCTATCCCACTTCACTAGCATAAATTCTTATCCTACAAATAAAAAACATATTCCAGGCTCATCTGGTCGGTGAAAACAATAAACTGGTCATTGATGAGGTATACCGACATAGATTTAGGTAAAACACAAGCTCCAAAAACTCCAGATGATGGTTTTCATAGTTACTCTCATTGGGGAATAACTTCATTGACCTAAAATAGATTAATATCATTTTTTAATTAAGAGACACATCCCATTCATAGAGAGGTCCAATTATAGAAAACCACAAACATTACACCCTCCTTAGAAATCCAAAAGCACTGAGGAACTGATCAGTCACACAATAATGCAATAAAAATCTTCCTCACACTGATCATTATAGATGTTTTCTTGTACTTCCTTGTTATATTTTTAAATGATTCCATATTCTGATATAAATTGGAAAGGATCCACTAGTTATATCACACAAGATCAAAAAAACCGTGAACCACTTCTACATTCATGGGTGATTCCCAAGAAACAAATGCATCAATATTTGTGGGTTACATGAACACTCCCTGATGAGATGCCATATTCCCATGGAAATAAACAACTCTCATCCAAAACATACACTTATACATCTTTCCTTGGGGTTGGTGGTGTGAAGGTACCTGCAAGTTAACTCTAAGATGATCGACATGCTACTCTTATAACATCAAGTAGATCAATATTTCCTCAATGAAAATAACTAAGAATTGTTCAATCACTCATGGAATATGAAATTGAGGAGATCAATGAATGTAAATGGTTTTTTTGATACAATGAATAGAATGAACACAAACTCAATGTGAATATTCCTTCACCTAAAGAAAACCATTGGCATATACTCATTTTCAACATTTTTTTGTGATATCAAAACCACAATTCCATATTTGAAAACCTACCATATTTTTTTATATGGATTAATATATCATCAATCCATAGAATGGGTAGTAGTTCTTGATACTCACCCACTTCAACCTTCATTATTTTATACACAGTCTTATAATTTTTTAATCTTTTTTAGCGAACAACAATATGACACCAAGGGGAGATAAAATATGTTAGATGAAATACCAATACATCAAATCATAAACATATAGACTCAAATCACACATGTTTATAAGATCCATTGGATATGGGGAACATAAATTAGAGATGCTCTCAGTTTTAATTTTATCCCAAATTCGACATCATGTCATTGTGGTTGTGTCACACACTCATCTTGGCAGCCATTAAGAAACTCTTCCAGAATCGATGGAGATACTCTAATTAAGTTCACATTTATATATATTCCATTTGATGTATAATATGTATTTCCTACATGTTTCCAAATCGATAACACACTATTGAACCCCACTCACTTTCCCTCTAAATTAATAAATGAATCTCTCCTTTATAATATTTTGATGATTACATAAACATAATATAGAAAATCCATGTCAATGATAAAATTATAAGATTGTACCAATACTAATAATAAATCCACTAATTAATGGTTTCTCCATCACTAGTCTACTATCTTGTAACACATCAAACTAATTATTCAATCATCCAACTATTGTGGATAACACCATGGGAACCGGTAGTCTCTCCACCTCAAGTTACATAAAAATTTTCCAAATTGGGAGAAAAAATGGTTTGTGAAGCTCAAAAATGATAGAAGGTAAAAACTATTGTTGACGGTAAGCTAATCATACATTGAGTTATTATAGACCCTTCAGGTGTCAACACCTCTATCGCATACATCTTCCCCCAAATAGCAACTATTCCTCTCTTTGGATTCCCTTTATGAATATGTTATGGTCTAGGTCCCTCAAGATGAGGACCATCATATGGTTACCCACATTGAACTAGATATTACCATGTATAATCTGAAGCCTCATTTCCAAGATATGGAACTAACAACAGTGGCCCCTACTACAGATATTTCCTTCAAGGATTCTATTGTTTCTTCTGAATAGTGGCTTCAATCCCAACACGATACAGACCTCCCTGAGCTATCGATCACTAATCCAAATTGTGACCACAAACCCATTGAAATATAATAACAATGGGATGCCCCTGGTTGATTAATAGGATTTACTAACCCCAAAATGTCTTGAAAAGTTTTATCATGGTTAGTTCTCTACAGATCAAACCCTTTATTATTTCATCATCTACAATCAACATCGTGAATACCTATTCTAAAAGACACCATGTTGGACACCCAATAAAAGCTCACCCCTAGATAATAAATCTACATAATTACCTACACAATATTCTTCACCACCAAAAACACAAGATGATTAAAATTTTTGAAAACCCATCTAATTGCTGGGTGAACTACCTCTTCTAGATGCCATGATATAGACTCCTCATTTAGAATGACCTCATGGGGAAAATGTAGCAGGTCCAGGAACTATACCTCAAGATACCACACATTGAGGCTCCCCTACTAATGATAGAGTAGCTTCTGCCTCTTTTTCAAAATCATCAATTATTAAAATAATTAAAAAATTTACCTCTTTGGGAAATCTAACAATGATTTATTTACCTCCTTCCAATCACCAAGAAATAGAAACCACCCCTAACACACATATACCAACATATGACTCAACACTAATGGAACACTAAAAAAATACATATTATCTCTTCCAATAAACACTTGATATCTATATTGATGATTCCCCCTCACACTTTAACATGTTCTGGGACTGAAAGTTGTGAATGTCTCTCAACCATGCCTCAACCTCCACCATCATGATAACCCTATGATGATCAATATAACTTGATTGATAATCCTTTAAAACCTATGTTGTACATGGATGATGACACATCACCATTCATTGATAAAAAAAAGAGGAACCATAAGCTTGAATATAAGGAATGTTATCAAGGGAAATTTAATCAACATCATTGTAATTTTTCAAAATCACCAAATTAAAGCATTATTATAAAACATCAAGTATTTACCCTTCTTATTTATTTACCATACAAATCGAACCACATCACATGGTTTTTCAGTATACTTAGTTCCCATACATCAAGTCATGGGGGCCTAAAATCACAAATATTAGCTATTTTTTATAGTAATTTCATATACCAAGATCAAGTAGCATCATTTACAAATCAACCTATGAAATCTTGATAGTTCTTCACTCAAAAATCCACCCTATCACTCAACCAAAATCTATGATACCAAATTATCTGACTCACTACCTACAAAGGTACTCCTATTTTTCTAGAAATTATTGAAGAGTGTAAATGACCTCTGAGTCCCGCCTTTCGTAGGTCAGGGGTTGGTGACTAGCATCGATGGTATAAAGAACTCATATATAGAAGGAATTATCTCAAATAATAATATGGTATATGTTTATAGGATTAATAAAACACCACGAAACTCCATCACATAATATAAATGTAAACCCAAACCATCTCATAATTGATGAATGAAGATAATAATACAAAAACAATTGTAAATTGATACCAAGATGTAAAGTCCAATAGTAGGGACTCAATGGTAACTATAATATATTGGCATGTAATATTCATCTCATTCCCAAAAATCTTCTAGGAATACTAAAAATTATTTTATATACATAGGGTTATAAATACATGTATACTTAGTAGGATTATAGGCAATGTATATCACACATATGTGAAAAGAGACTACTATTTCAATAGTTTATAAAAAGAAGAACCAATCATGCACCTAAATATGTCAATTAAACAATCCCAATCCCACCATAAAATTTACACCAAAAAACACATCTACTATAGTAATGTAGTATCAAAATTAAAAAGGCACACTACAACAACTTCTCTAATGATTTTTATCTCTCAATTCCTAAAAAAATGTCTTATGCTTCCATATCTTCCATAAATAACTCATCACATGTCCATCCATCCTGAATGTGCTTCTGGATGCATCCCAACCTATCTAAACCTCGAACAGGGTCTTCCATCAAATAGAATCATCATTCATCATCATGTCACAATTTCTTCCAAACAACAGTGATGTAGGGTACCATGAATATTTTGGACATATACCTCATTCTATCCTCTGACCATTCATTCCCCCACCACATATGACATCCTCATCATCACTAGGGGATATCTGACAAAACTTGATATCACTAGGTAATCTCCAATGCCAGTCCCTCATGAATGGGAAATCTCCAACACCAACCAATCATCGCTCCTATAAAAAGATTATCAGGGAAGAGGTTGAATCCATCCATCCAAATAACCACTAACCTATATGCTGGGGAAAACACCCAAAATCCATAGCATTTGGGTGTTGGTATGGTTATCCAAATTCAGAGGCTGGATATAAAAATAATATGAAAATTTAAGGTTAGTAGATAAAAAAGAACACTACAGCTATTGGTTAACATAAACTACACTAGTGTACATTAGATAACAATTCTTACTTCTCATGACATTTGTTAAGTTCATTTATATAACTAAATGAATCACACCACACACCCAAAACACATAACCAGACAACATTCATTTTTAATTTCATGTTCTTCTATTTCCTAGAATTCAATGTTTTCAATCCAACATTTGTTAATCTGTATTAAATGTAATAATTCTATTATACCGTATTAAATATTTACCGAAAACCATTCATTTAAAATACCATGCCAGTTATCTTTCAATAAATTTAATCCAATTATCATGCATCAATTTTTTCCATTGATACCTCAGGTCAGTATTTCAATTCAATCCCTGGATAACTGGAAAACTAACATGAACATGTCACATAACATCTCAAATATATCTCCTAACTCACTTCCCCAACATAATTTATGTCATACCATTACTGTATCCCATCCATATCACTTAAAAAACAACAATCCAACCGCTTACCATCAGCCTACACCACAACACAGGCTTAACAAATATCGCATTGTTTCCCTTCACATTCCTCACTCAACTCGGTCACCACCATCACCACACGATCCTCGATAGGATTCACATGACCATAGTTTATTAATAGTAGTCACATCAACTCAAAGCATGAAATTCCAGCCTCTATAGTTTTATATAATTGTTTTCTTATTTAAGGGATTTAATCACATCACTACATTAATTATCTTGGGTATTATCCCACAAATTCCCTATTTCTATCGAAAATATAGTTATTATTCATATATATGTTATTAAACTTTTATTTGGGGTGGGATGAATCAATCAACCTAATGAGGGTTTCACAATAATATAAGCTACAACACAAAAAAGGCTCCGAACTATCATGATTTGCAACAAAATAAACAATAAATAAAAATTCCAATGTAAATATCATCAAAAGAAATAAAAACATGTGAATAATCACTTTTCCATTCAATTTTAGTTTAATATGATTTATTATATTTTTATTATGACCCATTATTTCCACCTAAGGTATGATAAAATCATGTGATCCCCACACATGAATATAAATTTTGAGTGAATGGGGATCCCCAGTCTCAAATAATCTTTCTGAATCACCATGCATAATCGAGAGAAGAAGGAATAACTGAAGACCATAATTGTTTTAGGATACCTCAGGTCAACCTAAATCACACTAAAGGCACATCAAAATCATAGTCCCACACACTCCCTTATCAAAACAATGAGACTCTAAGAATCACCAAAGATAGGTGTTAGTTGTGGGAGTTCTAGTTAGATTATTTATATGGTATTATTATTATTATAAATTGAATATCAACTCATTATTTAATTAATATTTTTTTGGGATTTTTTTAGTTATTAATATTTTTTAATATTTTTATTCATTTAAATTAAAAATACTTGTTAATTTTAAATATTTTATTTTTAAATCATACAAATGATTAATTATGTTTTATAAATATTCAATCATCTTGAATATATATATATATATGATAAATATTTTAAATTATCAAAGTGTTATAATAATTTTGTAATATTGTGATAATATTTATTTATTAAATTCGATTAAAATTCATATCATTAATAAAGATAAATTTTAAAATAGTTTTTTTAATTTATTCTTATAAAATTTGTATTTTATTTATAACAGTGTTTTCATATCTATATGGTACTCCATTTGAAGATCATCTGAGTTCAAACCATGAAGCATGTGACTCTTCTTACAGTTGAGGGAACCTATGTTGAAGTTGGTCCTTCTTTTTCCACATTTCATACTACCTGGAAGCTAATACATTACTATATCCTACATTTTTATATTCAAACAAGTGAATTTTTATTAGTCAAATATTTGATTGTACTAAACGATTTTTACTAGTCGTTCAACTATTGAAATTGTAATCATCGATACATATACCTGATCTCTTAATGTTTTTATTCTCCATAACCTTTCATGTATTTCATCAACAATGAAGGACTTCTTTAATGTGAGTATTTATAAACACCACTCAGTATTAAACAAGAATCTAACATTGAGTGTTGCATTTTGCAACTATATGAAGAATTGTTGGATTGGGTATCCGTGCATAAATCTTTTTGAATACATGGGGAGACATGTGTAAGGTGTATTTACATTATATATTGTTCATCCATGATTATTCCTCTGTGAGAGCACATAGGGTGTGACAGTAAGTGCTTCATTAATATTTAGAAGTACTATTTCTTTGACTGTGTAGTGGTTTTGTGTTCCCATGAAGGCCTACACATGTCCATGAAAATACATTACGAGTTCATCCAGGAATGAGAATTTTTAATCCTTGGAACAAACCTCTATGTCTGTATGAGCTCAACATGAACCCATAGGTTGTACACTTCTCCTGGATCATATAACTATAACTAGTTTTTCTTTATCTAGAACCACACTTTGTCATTGCTAAAACAACCACTGAAAATGGGGGTAATTTCATTAGCCTATCAGTGCTAAGAAAAGCACTGATAAAATTTCCTCTATATGAACACTTTTTTTATAATTGATAAAAGTTCCATATTTCCCTATGCATTTTTTGATGCTGATAAAAATTATATTTTAAAAAAATCATTAAAAATCATATATTATTCTATAAATATTTTTATATTGATATAAATATAATATATAATCTAAATTTTGTTTTACATATGGGTAGCAAAACATTTAAAAAATTTATATAAGATATTTATTGAATATGAATTAGAAAATAATAAAAAATATAATATTAATTACTAATATTCTATTTATTATTGAGTAATAGTCATTAAATAAGAATTTAAATATAAAAAATCAAAAAAAATCAATAAACCATCTGAAATAAGTAGAAAATATGACTCAAATATCAAATTGTCTTAACATTTGATCTGGGTGTCCTCCATAGATCAACCACAAATAAAATTGAAGTAATAAAACATGTCTATTACATGGGGTCCTATAGGAACTGAAATCATCAATTTTTTTGGGGTCATAAATGGACTTAAAATCCTCCAATATAGTTTTTTTAGGATGCCCCATTTTTTAACATTTCATTGAATTTTAACCACTTTAAATTGAGTCTTTTTATCTTTTTTTGTGAGACTCGTTTTATCTTCAGGACATAGCCTAATATCTATGTTATTACTTCTTTATTTTATTATCATTATTGTTGGACTATTATTTATAAACAAATATATAAAAATATATACATCTTTTGTATATATTAACACATATAAATTTAATTTCATAAATAAATATATAATCATATTTTCACATAAAATATAATTATAAATTTATAAACCACGTCTAATCAAAAAATAATAGATATTTTAATTAAAATAAATATATTTGATTATTTGTATACCAATACAATTATTGTATAAATAATTTTTATAAATAACTAAATATATTTTTATGTGTGTATATTGAAAATATATATATATTTATATATTTATCTATATATTCTAATATATATATATGTATATAATAATAATAATATATAATATATATACAAATATAAATTTGGGTAATTATATTTATGGACACACACACACACACACACACATATATATATATATTATGTATATGTACATAATAATAAAAACACAAATAGAAAACATATTATATATATTTTAAAAAAAATAATTTTATAAATATATATAAAAATAGAAGGATGAAAAATATTATGAAATATGTATAAATATATAAATATATAAATAAGAAAATAATATCGTGTAGTTGAAAAGGTAGGGGTGTGTGTGGGGGTCTCACGTTCGAATATCGTTGGAGGCAGCGGCGCGTGTATGTATGTATAACATTATTAAATTGAAGTGGGGCCCTGAAGTTATGTTCATGGGATAGTTCTGGGGGTGGGATTTGAGATATGATTAAAGGGGGCCTAGCACTATTAAAGTGGGTGATCAACAACCGAATAAACATTATTTATAAAAAAAATAGTTTTTGACTTTTATCAATAATTTTGTAGCACTAATAAAATTTGCAATAATCAACACTTTTTTATCATTGAAAAATGGGTCCCACCTTTTAATAGTGTTTAAATTATCATTATTTTTTTAACATATTTTGTGTTTTTTTGCAACGAAATAATCCTGATCTGTATTAGTGCGTTTACGTTTTCCAACATCAAACATAAAGAGACTGATCAAGTAGAGGACGACTAAGAAGAATTATAATCATACAGAGTGGTCCCATGGAGGGTGCTACTATGCTGTGTGTGGTCGTGCAACCCATGATTCCGTAACCATGAGTATGAGTATGACCGACTAAGTGTTATTTTTGTTTTATGATTTTATTTATTCAATTTATACAACTTTATAATATATATTTAAATTAATATTTTAATTTATATACTACTTATATTTGATAAAAATATAATTTATGATATTGATAAATTCATTTTAAAAAAATTCATTTATTCAAAAACATATAATGTATTTATTGTACAACACACCATTTTTAAATATTTTTTAATTATTTATTTCTTATATGTTTTTTAGAATTGTTTTTATTGATATAATTATTTTAAAAACTCTAATATAATTTAGGAATCATATTTAAATTTTTTAAGGAGTTTAATATATGCATTAGAGTGCAATGAGTTTATTCTTTTAAAACATGTGATATCTAAATGGGTAATGATATGTTTCTATTATTTTAAATATTTATAAACATTGAATGGTAGTGCTTAGTTTAGAAAAATCTCACACAATTAAAACTGAAGGAAGGATCTTGATGACCAATGGTGATTTTTCTATAATTAAAAAATGAGGCATGCAGTGTAATATACAAACATATAGAACACATAAATGATACTCTATACACATTCACTGAGATCATATGTTAAAATTGATTCATTACTTTGATAAAGAATTATATTCAATGTTCGATTTATTTTTTCAGAAGTGATCGAAGATCTACATACTATATTAACTTCCACGTCCATTGCTCATTGTTTTTTCAAATTTCAATCTAGTTCTCGTTTATAAATCACATTCTTCATCTATTTGTTCTTAGGTGTCAATTTATATTTTTCCCAATAAAAATCAAATATGGTGTCAATTATACCTTCTTACCAAATAGATGATCTTTGCTTTTTGATTCCTAAATTAAATTCATGTATGTATAGGTTGTGACTCCTATAAAAATTCATCTTGGTATTCCTTAACGAATTGTAACAAGAATAGTCCTTAAATATGCTATCTCACCATTAAATGTGGTGTATAGTGGGTATTGATCATCTTATCTAGTAGAGAATATTGAAGAGTATATGTGGGGTCTTAGAGATCTAACCTGCAATAAAAAGTGTATTTTAATTTTATTTTCACATAAATTTATGTCAAACACTATATCTGAACTACACTATAATTTTTTAACATACATTTTATTTATATTATAATTTCATCTAAAAAATTCCAAGAACTATCCACCACCACCCCCGCTAGTCCACTATTGGAATATTTTTTTCAGAAATTATTTTTACTAAATCATGACATTTTGTGGATATATTTTTGAGAATTTATAATATGATACCACAAAAATGGTTATCAGAGCCAAGCCCTTTTAAGGATAGTGGTTATACTATTTTACCATGAAAAAAAAATTGATAATAAAGGTTATTCATCGTGATATAGATTCTATATTTTATATATTTTATAAACTAACTGTCACGATCTGACCTAATGGGGCTCGAGCCACCACTCCCCAAGCCCGCCTCCAAAAGTCCAGGGGCTGGCGTCTAGTGCCGAGTAGGCTATCACACACATGGGAGGCATTAGCCTAAGGTACCTATACACATGCACCCAAATACACCTCCATGAAATTGTGGAGATATGTATATATATAAACTGAAATGGAAAAGCATGTACACATCTATTCCAAACCATAGTGCAACAAAAGTACAAAGGAAAAAAATAGGTCCCACCAAAGGAAAACATCAAAAACATCCAACCCACTCAGAAGGAGGAAGAACAAATCCAAATTCAACTATTGGTATGCTCCTCATCAAAACTCTAGTAAACCCCATGGTCGATCACGCACACTAAGCTCTCCTGCTCAGGGTCCTCCTGGAACTCCGTCGAAAGGCATGTGGTCTTCACAAGACACAAATATGTGTGGGAAAATCCCGTATAGGGATGAGTATAAAAATACTTAGTAGGAACCCCAAAAACCTCAAAATTAAAATGGGAGAAACTGAAAGGCTACAGTAAGCTCATCCTAGCCAGAGGGAACCCAAATTAGAGAGGAACTCCATCTTGAGACCATCCTCGGCAACACACAACTAGTGAGCTCAGCTCAGGTGTATGCACATACATTCACAATGAACAACTAGATATACTCAAACACGCACCAAGCCTCATGAGGTTACGACCTCATAACCTGGGATAGGTACATAACAAATAGAACACAGTCCACCAGCTCTGTCATCCCAAATGACACTCATCTGAGTGATGCATGATCATTGAAAATCGTCACTACGAACCTCATGGTGAAATAGTGGAAATACTAAACTCCTCATAGAGGGGATCACACCTTGGGTCTGTTAGGGGATACCAAAACCCACACCAGTATATGATCATCTCACATATAGGGTATCACTCCCAGGGTCTGATGGGGGGTACCACAACCCGATCTGGAATTCGAAGATCTCATAGATAGGGTATCACTCTCAGGATCAGTTGGGGGATATGACAACCTGATCTAGCACTCGTCAGAAACACGTCAATTAGATAGAGAATAGTCTCTTGAGTAATGGTGGCCACGAAGATATCAGATCCCTATATGGTATAACTCGCGATGTAGGGGATCAAGCCAACGATGCACCAACTGTTCAGAGACCATGCCCTCAGTAGGGGATCATATAACCAACGATACCACAACACTACTATAATCCTATTTCTAAGTAGGGGATCATATACATGATGATTCCAGAACCCTTCTGAGCACAACCCACTACGTAGGGGATCATATTCTCGATGATGTCCCAAACTCTACGGGGTTGACCTGCTAGATAGGTGATCGCCACCCATGGATAAGCGGTAATAGAGATACCAAGAACCCAATCTAGGGAAACTATGCTATAGGATCATACTCTAGGCCCACTAGAGGGATTCCACAACTCTAACAGATTAAACATCCCATCGAGAGGATCACAAACCTATACTAAGGTTGTGATGTCGCGCGAACTCTTACAAGAATGAACCAAGAGAGTACCCTCGACCACTACTGGTCCAAACGTCTCTATCCCAAAAAAATGACCATAATGCCACATTGTGAACATCCTGGGCCTATGTTGATGCCACTATTGCGATCTACACTGAAAGACATGCGGGATAGGCTGTTTACTCGCCCAAAACGGACAACCGATGAAAAAGGAATTATTTACCATAACAAGCCTATGTGGGGCACACACTACAATCCAAAAGACATCATCAATCAGATCCTACCACTGCGATCCCCAAGAAATAACACAGAGGATTGACTACCTATCTGTCCAAAACAGACACCCGGTGGAAAAGTTGCATTTTTTCAAAAACACCAAAACCCAGCCTCATAGGAACCACACCCTGTATTTACCCCAAACACTGAAAGGATCTCCTAAAAATCTCAGTACGTGAACTAGGATCACACTTCCACTAACGAAGTTTCAATCAAACATCTGGTTTGCGAGGCACGTCCGTCGAAAGCTATAATAATAATTTATTATTATTAAATTAAAGTGTTTCTGGTCACCCACCTTCAGGTGCAGAATCCAAAAATCCACTAAACCCAATTCAAAAAGTCCATCTGGATGAGGCAAACCCATGTCCATAGATGGAGCGTCAAATATTGGAACCTTTTAAAAGTTACACACCCTTGAAGACAAGGGGGGCCCTCTGGGCCGGTCCACCCTGGCCTGCCCGGTCCAGACCGCTGGCCCGCGGCCCAGCCGTTGGTCCGGTCTAGCTTGTTGCGGCCTAGTCCGAACTCCATAGAAACCCTTAGGTCCGATTCTTCCTAACAGACCAGCCACATGGCCGATATTTGTCTACACGCCGCACCTGCAGGACCCTCGTGTTGTGGGACCTTGTCTGCGGCTCCCCCCAAGGTCAGCACCTCAGGGTTCCTCCTAACCACGATAGGATGAGGACGACAGCTACCTAGGATCGCCAACACTGCCTTCCGGTGCTGCACCACCCAACGCTGTTACACACCAGCCACCCGCGCCAGCCTCTCCGCCCCTCTGCTGGCTCCCCTGAAACCGCCTCTTCTACACTGGCCACACCCGACCCCGATGCTTCGGCCACACCTGACATCGCCATCCTCACTGGCCGCACCCGAAGCTGGCTATCCTCCTACTTCCAAACCCCTCTGAACTCCTCTTGTCCACCGACCACTACACGCCGACCCTCCAAGCACTGCCTTGGCCTACTACGCCTCACCGAACGCCTCCGGTCAGCTCCACCGTTGTGCCACCCCGATCTCCATCCACCGCTCTTACCAGAGCTGGGGCTTCCATCGTCTGCCACAACTGCTCTAGCGGCCCTATTTCAAAACACAAGTTAGATTTGGAATCATCGGGATGAGGACATCAAAGTGCCTGCCCCCAATTAATGATCTCAAAGATATTTGGTGCATCTGAAAATTTTGGAAGAAGAACGACGAAGAATGCGTCGAACATTGAATTTAGAATGGATCTCGGACGATGGCTATGTTTTTTTCGATGCTCGTCCCAATTCTAAAATTATATAATTAAAAAAATTATTTTAAAAAAACTAAAGGAATTGACGAAGGGGAAGAAAATCAACTGAAATCCTACCTCGATTCGGTCGTTCATCGTTGGAGACGCGCCCGCTGTTATCCCACTTCGATCTGCCGGAGTTCGCTTCTCAATCTGGTGAAGAACAGTGAAGAACATTGAAGAACAAGAGAGAGTGAGAGAGAAAGGAAACTAGGTATTTCCCTTAATTCCAACAGTCAAGAGAATTTAAACAAATTCACTAAAACGCCACTAACAGTTGCAGATTCCGAAAACTCTGTGCCTACCTATTTTAGATCACGCCTAGGGAAAACACCCCATTTCGAACTCAACTGACCTCTTAGATTTCGATTCCGAGACTTCATTCAAAAGTTATTAGAAATGAACACCAGTGAATCCCATAAAAAACATCCAGAATCACTCAATATTCCTCTGGAACATGAGTCTTTCCCTTAGGATCAGAAGAGGGTGCAGGGTCAGATTTAGTAGATGGCTTGGGAATAGTTGAAAGAAAAACTGGAGGTTCAGCCACTGAAATAGTACCTGATCTGAAATCAGTGCTCTGCTTTGGGACCATAGGTGTCAAGCTTCGAATATGCTGAACTGGAGTCAACTGAGGTGTACTCCCAGATGCAGAGGCAGGAAGAGGAGGAGTTACAATCACAGGTCTGGCATCCACATGCAAGAATTGTAGAAACAGGTTCATGAAATACATAATAATACTGCCTCCTCTCTCCATTGCTGACACAAAATCATCTCGATATTCAATGAATTTATCCAGGGTAGGAGTGATCTCCCTGAGCTTACTAACCTGTTCATGGAAATCATGAGTCACTAGAGACAACTTCGTATTCTCCATCAAAAGTTTGAAATGATTCGTCATTTGATGCTTGTTATAGACCTTCTCAATGTACGCATCCACCTTATTCTTAAGTTACTATTGAGAAGCAGTACCTTCCCGTAGGTGATCATGAAAAAAACTACTAACTTCCGTAGAGGTAGCATGTAATTGAGTATCTGAGGTACCACTGGTACTGACCTTGGCCAACTCTTCCTGGATTACAGTTCTGATCTGGTCAAGGTTCATAGTGGAGCTGGATGAAGGAAGTGGTTTAACTGAGAAGGCTACTGTCTCCTTAAAAGATTGTTTCAGATTACTAACTACCTTTTGAACAAGTTCATCTTGACTATTCAAATGTTCTTTGACCGATTTCTTAAAATCCTCAAAGACATCCCCAAACTGGTTGACTACTTTTTCGATATATCTGATATCAACATTCAATTGGGTTTGAGAGCTGTTCATGGCAGTCAACGAAGCAATAGACTATCTTAGAGACACCACATCTCTTGTCCAACTCTCAATTTGAGTATATCATACTTTAACTTCATCCATCATTCCCTTCATTGGACTAGAAACAGCACATCCCATATATAGCTGCAGGTTTTGATCCACACTAATCATCTCTCCAACCAGTCTTTTCATCAAATCTGCCACTGATTCTCTCAGTGTTTCTTTCATTTCAGCCTTTAAGGACTCATGGTCCTCCTTGGTTGCCAAATTATTAACCACAGTAGGTAGGATAACTGATTTTTTTTGGGGCTGGTATTCCTTATCAGAATATTCATAACTAGTCCAAGAACCATATATCCTGGATCTAATGTCCAACCGTCAATGTCATACAACACTGATACTAATCCAAGATTCTCCCCTCACTTAGAGCATTCAACTGAGGAATCTCCTCCAACTGTTCTGCTCAAGGAAATTCTCTAACTTCCTCTATAACTTCAGTAGATTTAACAATCATTTGCTCTGAGGGCTCAAAGACTCTCTCATCAATAGATGTTGCTTCTGAATCCTGATTAGGCACTATCATGACTGTAATTTCTATCAGAGGGCTCAAACTGAGCTCTTCTTCTTCATTTTCCTCATCATATGCTTCACCAGCAGCATCCTCTTCTCCATGAGAAAGCTGATCTGATTCGGTTGCCTCATCCTCTTCAATGGTGTCCTAAAAACATACTGATATGCTTCTTATTCTTCTTTTGTGGTCTCAGTATCACTTTCCTTCAAAATAGATTCTCTCCTTGGTAGTTCTTTTGGAGGACTAGCTGATCCATAGGGAATGTTTTGGGACATAGGACTGGGAGGTAAATCAGGGTCTCCTCCTTCCTCAACTGATGTCTCTTCCTCCTCAGCTTCAGTTTGATTATCACTGTAGGCCGGTTCTGGCTCATCTGGTCCAAGACTAGGATCCCTCACATCCTTTGGTCTAGAAGGATGATCAGCATAAGTGAACATGTCATAAATTTTTCCATCATCATTAACCCAGGATTTCTTCCAAGGGTTCCAGCTGACTTTCATAAACTTACAAATAGTCCTGGTGATGCAAAAATTATCCTTAACCACAACAGTTTCTTCTTAAGGTCCAACTACCTCCTTTGCCTTCAACATAATAGAAATCAACATAGAAAATAATAGTGCATTGGACATCGTCTTTGGTCTTGTCATATCCTCAATCTGAATCATTAGCAATCTGCACAAGTTCACGTTTACTCCATGCTTTAACAAATAAATCAAATAAATATCCTGAAATCTGAGGGTAGAAAATTCTCCTCTCCTTGGACTAATCACATGGTGAATGAAATTGAAAAGTAGTTTATCCTCCCCAGCCATCCCTATAGTAATGACCTTTATAGGAGTTCCATTTTCTATCAATTCTAACAAGGAATCCTCATAATTGAAAAAGTCAGTAGCAGTGGGTATGGATTTTGAATAAAATCCATAATCACCACTATGAGGAACTCTAAGGTTCTCATCCCATTCAACTGATGAAAACGAAAACGTTTGACCATTCACAATGTAAATCATCTTATTCTCCTCTTCTGATTTCTCAAAACATACAAACTCATAAAACACTTTTACCAGTGCTGGATAAAATGGTCCATTATTGTTCATGAAGCATTTGAGCCATCCTTGTTCTTGTAAAACCTTCAGAATCAAGGACTTGATTTCCAGAAGCCATTACGCACATAATTACTTTTCCACTAAAATTTCTCACTTCGATAAATGTGGATTCATAGGATTCCTTCGAACAACATATCTACTGCTTCCACTAGTACCGACATTGTTTAAATTATGCTTCTTAGCTTGCGGCGCATCACTCCCTTCATCCACTGAGGGTCGCTTCACACGGGCCATTTCAGATTCTGAGGCTTAGGGTTTTGTGAGCTTGAGAGGTCTAGGTAGGAGGTATTCGAACAGACGGGTTCGTGGTGATTGAGTGATGTCTAGAGTCAGTTTTAATATCATTTAGGATTCAAATATAAATTAAATCTTTTATTAAAAATAAATTCAAAGTCTCGGCCTTAATATGAAAATTTAAAACAGTGTGAGAGATGTACCGGTGAGGTTTATCTAACGGTGAGGTTTATCTAACGGTGAGGTTTATCTAACGGTGAGGTTTATCTGACGGTGAGGATTATCTAATGGTGAGGTTTATCTGACTGTTAGGTTTATCTAACAGTGAGGTTTATCTAACGGTGAGGTTTATCTTACGATGAGGTTTATCTAACGGTGAGGTTTATCTAACGGTGAGGTTTATCTCACGGTGAGGTTTATCTGACGGTGAGGTTTATCTAATGGTGAGGTTTATCTAATGGTGAGGTTTATCTTAAAGTGAGGTTTATCTGACGATGAGGTTTATCTCACTGTGAGGTTTATCTAATGGTGAGGTGTATCTAGCGGTGAGGTTTATCTAACGGCGAGGTTTATCTAACGGTGAGGTTTATCTCACGGTGAGGTTTATCTAACGGTTCTAAGAGTAAGTTATCATTCCTAATTCGTGTCTAATGAAACTTAATCTTTCGGAACATAAAGGCTTAGTGAAAATATCAGATAATTGGAGTTCAGTTCCTATAAATTCAAGAGTTATATCACCTCTTTGATAATGATCTCTTAGAAAGTGGTGTCTAACATTGATGTGTTTGGTTATAGAGTGAGTCACAGGGTTCTTTGATATTTTGATCGCACTAGTGTTATCACAGTTAATTGAAACATGATTAAAATCAAATCCATAGTCCAATAAAATGTGTTTCATCCATAGAATCTGTGCAAAGTAACTACCAGCAGCTATATACTCTACTTCAGCAGTAGATAATGCAACTGAGTTCTGTTTCTTACTACACCATGATACTAGGGACTTTCCAAGTAAATGACATGTTCTGGATGTTCTCTTTCTATTTCACTTGCATACAGCAATGTCAGCATCTGAATAACTTATTAAATCAAATTATTGTTCTTTTGGGTAAAACAGTCCAAAATTAGCAGTAAAATTAAGATATTTAAAAATCCTTTTAACAGCAAGTAAGTGTGACTCTTTAGGGTTAGCTTGAAATCTAGCACACATACATACACTAAACATAATATCAGGTCGACTAGAAGTAAGATAGAGTAAACTCCCAATCATACCTCTGTAATTATTTTGATCAACTGGTTTTCCAGTTTCATCAATATCCAATTTACAGGTGGTACTCATAGGTGTATCACTTCCCTTAATACTATCTAAACCAAAATGTTTTAATAAATACTTAGTATATTTAAAATGATTTAAAATAATACCATATTTAGTTTGAATGATTATAATTCCATGAAAGTACTTAAGCTCTCCCATTAAGCTCATTTCAAACTCATTTTTCATAACCTTCGAAAAATCAGTACATAAATAATTTTTAGAAGATCCAAAAAAAATATCATCAACATATATTTGTACTATTAAAACATCTTTTGAAATTCTTTTTATAAAAATTGTGGGATCAAAATTCCTTTTATAAAGCTATTTGAAGTAAGAAAATTTATAAGTCTTTCATTCCAAGATCTTGGAGCTTGTTTTAAACCATATAATTATTTAGAAAGTTTAAAAAAATGATTTTGAAAGTGAGGATTTGAAAAAATAGGTGGTTGTCCTGAAAAACATCTTCAACAATAAAACCATTTATAAAAGCACTTTTCACATCTATTTGATATAACTTGAAATTCAGAAGTGATTCAAAAGTAAGTATGATCCTAATTGCCTCTAATCTAGCTATAGGTGCAATGGTTTCTTGATAGTCAATTCCTTCTCCTTGATTGTAACCCTGTGCAACTAGTCTAGCTTTGTCTCGAATGATATTTCCAGATTCATAAACTTTGTTTATAAACACCCACATTGTGCCTATGGTTAAAGTGTCCTTAGGTATTTCTACTAATTCTCAGAATTTATTTCTTTTAAATTGATTTAGTTCTTCTTGCATAACCATTACCCAAAATTCATCATTGATAGCATCATTGATATTTTTAGGTTCTAACTGTGAAAGAAAGGCTTGATGTTCAACCTGATTTCTAAGATAATCTCTACTCTGTGTTCCTATATCTAGATTACCTAAAACATTATCTAAGGGATGGTTATTTAGAATTCTAGTTGGTCTTGAAAAGGTAGGGCTAGATATTTCAGGCTCATCAAAAGGTAGGGAGTCATCAGAAGCAGGTTCTGGAAAATTTCCAGAACTGGATGTTTTAACTATAGATCCACTATCATAATCATTAAGGTTCAAAACAGAGGTATCATCTTCATGATTTTCAAAAGAGGTCTTAGGTTCATGTGGATCAGCTTCATCAAATTTGATGTGAACTGATTCCTCCACACATTTGGTTCTCTTACTGAAAACTCTATAGGCTTTACTAGAAAAAGAGTAACCTAGGAAAATTCCTTCATTACTCTTGGATGCAAACTTGTCAAGATTATCTTTGGTATTAAGAATAAAGACTTTGCAACAAAAAACTCTGAAGTAGTTAACCTTAGGTTTCCTATGGTTCCACAACTCATAAGGGGTCTTCTTAAGAACATGTCTGATCAAAACTCTATTGATAATTTAACAAGATATATTGACAGCTTCAGCCCAAATATAAACAGGTAGGTCATATTCAATGATCATGGTTCTGGAAATTTCCTGAAGGGTTCTATTTCTCCTTTCTACTACACAATTTTGCTGAGGTGCCCTAGGGGTAGAGAAATTGTGACTATAGTCATTGTGTGAGCAGTAGGATTCAAACTCATGATTTTAAAACTCACGGCCATGATCACTTCTCAGGGTTTTAATATTAAGTCTACTAAGGTTCTCCACAGACATGGAATATTTTACAAAGTAAGAACAAGCTTCACTTTTGTGAGCTAGAAAATATCCCCAAGTATACCTAGAAAAGTCATCTACTATAACATAGACATAGTGCTTCCCATATTAACTAGAAACTCTAGAAGATCCAAACAAATCCATGTGAACCAACTCGAGAGGTTGAGAAGTTGACACTTATTTCTATGATTTAAAAGAAACTTTATATTGCTTTCCCTTTTGACATGGATTATAAACATTATCTATGGGAAATTCAAGTTTTGGGAGGTCTCTAACTAAGTTTTTCCTAGTAAGTTTTCTAAGTGAATGTATATTGCAGTGTCCTAATCATCTGTTCCAAATCCAAGACTCTTTATGAAATGAATTTAAACAAGTAATATTTTGCATAACTAAAGAATTTAAATCAACAACATAGAAATTTTCATTTCAAAAAGCAAAAAATACTAAAGCATTTTTAGAATTAATAACATTGTAAGAATCATTTTCAAATTTAACATTAAAACCATAATCACATAGCTGATAAATACTTAGCAAATTATACTTAATTGCATCAATAAATAGAACTTTAGAAACTAATACTGAGTCAGTGTTACCAATATGGTCTAAGCTGTTGATTTTCCGTTTAGAATTATCACCAAAAGTGACAAAACCTCCATGAACACTGACTATGCTTTTAAAGCATGAGAAGTCCCTTGACATATGTCTTGAACATCGACTGTCCAAGCACCAAGTCTTTATACATGAGATATTTAATAAGGTTCCCTACAAAACATATTTGGATAGGAAATGATTTTGGTACCCAGATTTTCTTGGGTCCAGACAGGTTAGCTAATAAAACTTTAGGTACCCAAATTTGTCCTATGGGTCTCATAAAATTTATAGAATCAACAGATTTTGAATGATAAACTTTATTAGATCTGTAACTATGAATATAACTAGTTGAAGCATATGGACTTCCAGAACTAGAACTATATACATTCTGTCTAGATTTAGAAATAAATCTAGTTTTGGTAATTTTTCCTTGTCCAGGTTGGTATCCTATACCAGTAGTATAACTAGGTGCAATATGCTTACCTAGCATTTGAGTAAGAGTATCTTTACCATTTGTGAGCTTTTCTAAATCCTTACTAAGTTTCTCATTTTAAAATTTCAGTTCAGTGTTTTCTTTAAGAAACTGAGCATTCTTTTCCATTTCTATGTCAAATCAAATTTATATTTAACAGTTAAAGCATACTATTTCTTTAAACCATTGTATTTGTCTTTTAGATCATTACAGGTTTCATCCAACATATCACAGTATTCAAACAGTTTAGAATTTCACATATTTTCAAAATCAGAATCATCTCCAGAATAATAAGAATTTAAATCAGGAGTTTCAGATGTTACCTTAAAAGTGTTTGTCATAAAGAACATGTTTTCCTTATTTCTGTTTTCAGTTTCAGAGGCTTCAGATTCACTGGAGCTATCCTCAGAAGCACTCCAAGTATCCTTCATGGATTTCTTATACTTATTGTCTTTATACTCATACTTCTTATTGTATTTCAGCTTTGGAAAATCTGCTTTTATATGTCCCTTTCTTTTGCATTCATAGCAGACAACTTCATCAGATTTGTTAGATTTCTTCCAGTCCTTTTTCCAGTGATCCTTGTTGTCATACTTTTCTTTGAAATTTGATTTTCTAAAAAACTTCTTTTTCATATAAAACTTCTTAAATCTTCTGGCTATGTGAGCCAATTTTTGCATCACTGTCAGATGCACTTTCACTTTCTTCACATCTTGAGCAATCACTCATGGTCTGAATTTTCTCTTTATCCCTATTCTTTGAGGTAGATGTCTTGAAAGAAACTGACTTCCTTTTTGGTTCATCTTATTCTTCTTTGTTTACCTTAATCTCTTCTTCATACATCATCAACATTCCAATAAGCTATTTGACTTGCATTTTACCAATATCACATGTTTCGCTGAATGAAACAGAAGTGCCCCTCCATCTTTCAGGTAGGCATCTCAAAATTCTCATGATCTACTCCTTTGATGAAACAACCCTTCCTAGTGAGATCATTGTATTGAAAATTTCATTAAACCTGAGATACATATCAGAAATGGGTTCATCAGGCTTCATCATAAAATTATCATATTTAATATTATAGGTGTTCAATCTCATTTCCTAAACATTAGTTGTTCCTTCTTGAGATACACATAAAGTATCCCAGATTTCATATGCAATCTTACAAGAAGATATTCTATTAAATTTCTCATCTCTTAAATCACAATACAGAGCATTCATAGCTTTGCAATTATTATTGTGAGCTGTCTTAGTAGCTTCATTCCAAGTAGATCAAATAGTAGCAGGAATTTTATATTCGGATTCTATGGCAGTCCATTTATCAAAACCCATGCTTTCTAAATGACTTTTCATCTTAATCTTCCACTTAGAATAGTTGTTTCCATTGAAAAATGGTAGTCTATTAGTAGCAACACCTTCAAGTCTGTTATCGAAGATAACTAGGTTAAAACAGAAAATTTAAAGAGATAAAAATTTAAAAATAACAGAAATTTTATGAACAATACAATACAACTAACATCACAGTTGAAAAACAAAGTACTTCAGAAAATATTTTAGGCCTCTGATACCATATGTTGGTCGGAGTAGACACTCAAGAGGGGGGTGAATTGAGTTCCAATTAAAATTTCTGTTTAAAACCCTTTACTAAAATTACCCAATTTAAATTACTAATTGAATTTTAGTGAATTTGAACTAAAGCAAACTTTCAGTTAGGTTCTCAAGGGATTGATTAATTCCCATTTAATCCAATCAGAAGATCAAATTATCTTTTGAAACCAACCTAATGATTTCAAGTAATGCAAACACTTGCTAAACCTATTATTAGAGTAACTTTGAAAAATAGTTTATGTTTTAAAGCACTTAGCAGTGGAATAAAAAGGTTTTAGATAAAACTAAATAAAGCACAGCAGATATAACAAAGAGTTTCAGTCTCAAGACAAGACTTAGTCCTCTAAAAAGTTTATATAAATTTGATCCACACCCTGGATAGGGGTTTACAATAGTTTACAACTGTCTAGGTCAAAGAACTCTACCACAGTTCTTCGTGGGAAACAAAAACAACAGCAAATATAGCTGTCCAGGTCACATACGACCACTACCACTAACCACAGTGGGAAATAGAAGATATAATGATTCTGAATGAGGATTTACATATCCTCTAGTTAAGGATCAAGAGATAGTGTATGTGTGTGAATTAAAACTGATTATACACACTGCTCGTAATGTAAATAATAAATCACTGAGCAAGATAGAGAGTTCAGAATGGCTCTAGTGATTGCAGTGTAGCTCTGGACTCCTTCGAATTGATCAGAAATGGTTCTGAGTCCTCTTCTGGTTTTTGTTTGAAAAACAGAGTGTCGTCTGCTTGATATCCCGGTTTAGAGACAGTGAAAATGTAGTCTATGAAGTTCTTCAAAGTCCTCATGAATGTACACAACTCTTCTTGAGTAAGCGGGAGTGTGTATGAGCTTATGTGTCTTCTTGGTCGTGCATGTATATCTGTATGATCTCTTCTTGTGTATGTCACTTGTAGATCACTTCAGTATGTATGTTCTATCTCTTCTATGTTGTCACTTTGAACCAAAATGGACTTCTTATATTTATGGCACATGCTCCGGAAAAATAAATGATTTCTTTTTGTAGGTACGAGGTACGGTTCCCTGAAATCCAACAACCTTTATTAAATAAATGACAGATCATTAAAATATACCTGATATAACCATTGGTTAGATTAAATAAAGATAAATAAATTAAGGAAATGTCAGATTCTCTGGAACGGTAGCGTTGGATATCAGTAGCCTTGTGTATCGATAGGTCTTTGTATCGGTAACCTCTTGTATAACAGTAGCCTTTCTATCGGTAAGCTTCATGTCTGTCAGCAGACTTGATCGGTAGCGGTAGACTTAATGTGCAGGTGACCTTTTATGTAATGGTAGCCTTCATGTACCAGTAGGCTTTCACAATGGTGACTTGTCTGTATCGGTGTCCTTTACGTATCGGTAGACTTGTTGTAGCGGTGGACTTGATGTATTGGTGACCTTCACGTATCGGTAGATTTGCATACCGGTGACTTGTTTGTATCGGTAGTCTTTCATAACGATGACTTGTCTATATCGGTAGGCTTTCATAACGGTGACTTGTTTGTATCGGTAGGCAAGCATAATTGTGACATGTCTGTATCAGTAGACCTGCATAATAGTGACTTGTCTGTATCGGTAGGCTTGCTCTGTAACAGTGACCACTTGTCTGTTTAAGCATTCTATTGGCAGAATGGGTTAAGTTTGAATATGTATCCATTCAGTAACCAAATTCTCTGATGATAATATAAATAATGTAAAATATGAATATGTGCATGGTGCACAAAAATACTGAATTAAGTAATTTATCATTAATTTATATAGGAACTATAAAACAATAATTGAGGATAATTAGGATTATCAAAATATGATTGAGCATAGTTGGGGTTAGTAAAATATGAGTTTAACTAATTCTCCCAGAGGGTTCAACAACATTCAATTTTGAAAACATATGAATCAAGAACATTTTTTATAGCATCTAAAATTATTCCATTCATTAATATTTATTTTTATTTATTTTTAAATTATAATCAGTTTGAACCTTTAAATCTATCTCATATTGTAGAATTATGTAGAAATATTTTTTCATCTGAAAATAGAAGACATAATATTTATATAATTGCTTGAAATTAATAGAAATTTATTCATTTAAATTTAATTTTAAAATATAGTGAAAGTTTTAAAAGTATGATTTATATATTAAATATATTTTTATTTTATCAAACATATTCATCAGTGTCACATGATCTTTAATGTTTATATTAGGGACAGAATGTGTTAATTCTATTTAGTATATTAACAACTGAATCATGATTTATTTTAGTCTAACACATGATATTTTTTCACTTGATTCTTCATTGTTCTATTCAAGAGGATTTATACTGTTGAAATATGTTACTTCTATATGTTTTAAATTCTAATCATTTCTAATATTATTTTCTTAGATATTTTAGATATTTAACTTAGTAGGAGTATTTACTTGTTTCAAAAAAACCTTAATTATTTTTTTAATTATATGAATTTTTTTTGAAGGATGGTAATGTGTTATAACATATTTCAAATACAATTAAACTATGATATATATTCTCCAATTAGATATATGTTTTAAAATATGATAAAAATTTCATTTAACATTGAAGGCTAAAAACATAAAAATTTGTTTTACTATGCTCACTTAATCTTAAAAACTACATACATTATTATATTTATAGAATCCAAAATATTATCATTTCTATAATGTTATTAATTAATTAATTTCCAAAAAATTCATTTTTATTTCAGTTTGTAAATCATAGTAAAATTATTTCTCAATTAATTGTTCACTAATGCTATTTAATTTTATCTATTTTGTTAAATTAACTTATAATCTTCTTGTATTTAAATTCCATTATCTATTTACATTCTGTTTATATTAAATATTTTTATAACCGTCCTAATTATATTATATATATATATATATATATTCAGGGGGAGATTTGTGCATTTAAAAAAAATATTCATTCATAATTTTTGTAGAAGTTTATTTAAAAAATTTTAGATTATAATTTGATTGTTTTTTCTGATTTTTTATGTTTTGGTTTATTTCAAAAAACAATTAGAATGTTTTGAGTGATTAATTAAATTTTTGGTTTTTTAATTATAAAAAATAGAGATATTTTTAGTGTTGGGAGTTTTGGTAATATGTTATTATTTGGTTTTATTATATTGATAAATTGATTATCTCATAATATAAATTTTTATGGAAAATATTAATTCAACTATTTTATTTCATAATAATATTTTTTTCCCATTTTAATTTGAACAATTTTATCTAAAAAAAATATTAACATTTAACTACATTTTGAAAATTAATGTTTATCTCACATTTATATACATTTCTTTAATATAAATTTAAAATATTTCTTATTACCATCGTATTATTATACATGTTCAATATTATCCTAATTATTTTTTCTATTTATAATTATTAAAGTTTATCATTAATAATATATGTTAATTTTTATCATTAATAAAAGTTAATTTGAATTTAAATTATTTCTCAATTTTTGCATCTTTTTCATGTTGCATACAACTTAGAAAGCCATCCATTTCTAAATCCATATTTTGCAGCTTCAAACATCATAATTTTCATCTATTCATGATAGGTTGGTGTTGAATCAGTTTTATCATTCATTCATCAGTTCCACATTTTCATGGTTATATGCATCTGTGAAAGCCTATTTATGTCATCAAAAAAACCTTATGAGTTCATCTGTGCATGATCATCAAAATTCGATAAACACATCCTTTGTTTCTATGAACATTTAATGGATCTATGTGTTATACACTTCTCTTTGACCATGTTTATATGTAGATCCTCCAACCATGAAGAGTCAGTCTGACCATGCAGATTGCAACCATAAAGGTTTTTACCATTCAAAGGGATATAGATCATCTTGTTCGTATTTAACTTTTAGTATAAGTATGATAGATCATGAACATATTTATTTTTCATTATTTTCATTAACTAATTTCTAAAACATTATACAATATATTTTAATTTATAATCTTCTAATATTTGTTTAAAAATTACGGATTTTTATAAATTGTTTTCTGTAAAAATTATTTATTTACATACATATAAAGTATATATTTTACGAAAATCTATTATTAAATATATTTTAATTAGTGATTTTAAAAAAATAATGTTATTTGTATTTTAAAATTTTTTAAACACAAAAATAAATATTTTAAAATATATTTCAATGTGTTTTAATGAGTTCAATATATGAATTAGAGCACACCAATATTATAATTTAAATATGATTGATATCTAAATCATATATTTCCATAGTTTTAAATATATCTAACCATTTTATAGTGATAACGATTATAATAAACTCCCACACAATGAGAACTAAATTATGGATCTAGATGAGCATGGGTGATTTGTCTATAAATAATGAATGAGGTATGTGGTAAAATATGGATACATACACAACAAATAGTTGATAAATCATACTCAAGTACTAATACCGTTTGTGAATTTTTTCCATTGGTGTGGTCATGGAGGAACATCAAAATTTGATTCATTAGTGCTGAATAGATTAACGTTTTATGAGATACATTTAATTTCACAACTATTTCTCATTATTGTTCATATTCTCTAGGTTTTATTTGATAAATCGTTTTTTTTTCATCTGTTTCTTTATATGGGGAGGTGAATTCTTTTAAAAATAAAAATAAATACCGGTATTAGTTATTAATATTATCTAAAATTATGGTACCCAATTTGGGATTCCTAAATAAGTTTTGATTGTGGCTTTGGGTATTTTGAAAATAAAGGCCTATAAACAGGGCATCGCAGCTTTAAGTGTGTGGTTTACTTGGTACTGATCATCTAATCGAGTTGATAAGATTTAAGTGTTAACATAGTACTCTAATGATCCATAATTTAATAGTATAAAATAGTCTTTTAGTGGCCACCATAGTCCGTTATAAAGGCCTGTAGTGGCCACCCAACGATCATCAAAAGAAGAACATTTTGCTCCAGCACTATTTCCAATAGTTTCATCATTTGAACGACTCTATAAGACTTATCAGTGTCACATATAGATGCATTTATTTGAAAGTTTCTATAGACCATCTCATGTTCAACTTCAGTGACTTCCATTTCATAGTATCTTTTATGAACTGCCATTTGAAGGTCTCTATAAAACCTTTAGCAACTCAAAAATAGTGGTCATTATAGTCTAACATGACTAGACCTACAATGCCTGCCATATGGTGGTCGCTCAAGGTTATATTGGTCTAGACTATAGTAACATTCATATGGTTTCTTCAATAATTATTTATTTTGTATTTTCAAAACACTATAATTACAAAAAACACCATATTTCAAAAATATGTAAAACCATAGGCCTATAAATCTCTTTGCCTTGTCATCATTGAAGCTCCACAACCATCATCAAATAAAAATAAATTCCAAAATAAAATATAATAATTTTTTTAGTAAAAATTATCACAACTAATCATTGAAATGAAATAAAATATTTAAATAATATCATAGTACAATAGACCACTGTTAATTTTGAGAAAATATATTAATAGTTGATAATAATTTGAAAAAAACTAAAACGTATTAATCTATAATTTTGAACATACCACCAATAAAATAGAAATTTGATCTACTAATATACATTAAATATAATAATATATATTTTTTCATGAATTTCAATTCATTTTTATTTCATTATCTATTTTAATGACTCTTAAATGCACGTTTTGTTGTTTTATGACACTAGAAATGTGTTTTCCGTCAACTTGGTAAAACAGATTCTCCAAAACATGTAATGTATTCTTGACCATTTTAGATATAATTTTACAGTTCTCTTCATATTATTTCACATCATTTAGTGGGTTTGACAACACCCCTATGTTTTTTTTAAGGGCATCAACCCTTTAAAACCGTATATTTGGTCGTTTAAGGAATAGTGAACATCAAACTAGTGTTATTTCTCCATTTACATGTTATAAATAATAATAATATAGTTTCATATGATTTCATTTCATTATAAAGGTCATTTTTTATGTATCTTACTTTTAAACATGTGTTTTGTTATTTTATGATAGTAGAAGTACATTTCTTCCCCCCCCCTGAAAAATTCCATCTCGGATTAATGTTCCATCTACTTGAAGATTTTAAAATTCAGTAGAATATTTTTTTCCTTATGATTCCAATACAGTTGGATTATGTTCACTAGGTGTTTACCCCCAATATTCACATTTTTAATGGGTGTGAAACATTAAAAAATTGTATATTTAGTTGTTCCGAAAAGACAAAAAATTTGATTGATATGTCGTTAACTCATACATGTCATGAATAATAATAGTAATATTTTCCTACGATTTCAATTCATTACGAGGTAATTTTATATATATCTGATTATTAAATTCATGTTTGTTGTTTTATGACATTAAAAGTGTGTCTTCTATTATTTGTGTAAAACGACACCTCTTATTGATGTATCATCTACATAGTCATTTCATAGTTAACCCTATGATTTTTTTTGTAATTTGATTTTTTATAACCCATAAAACATTTATTTAATCATAGATAAACTACCAAAAGATTTATCCTAGCTGTGTTCATGAATTTTTACAATATCAGTTTCATATATTTTAAATTTATCATTAATAATACTTTTGGATCAACATAACATTTATGAGGGATAAAAATCCATATCCATTTTTAGAATAAAATTACACACCCCACCCCAATTAGAGTTATATAGATATATTACTAGACCTATATTCTCCACCCTCTAGAATGTATTGTCTGGAATCAATATCTAGATCACATCTTATAGGTTCACCATTGACAAATATTACATCTTGAATCATCCCATATAACACATTTATGTGATATAACAATTATTTTTTGTTAATGTAAGGGTAAAATTCATTAATGGTAGAAGAAAATCAATTAAAATTTCAAAACGAAAGAGTTAAAAAATTAATATTATAAGATAAATTTAGACATGGGTTTCTAGAAAAAAAATCAAAATCTAACAAGCTAGAAACAGTAAATGGAAAGATAAAAAATGAAATAATTAAAAATAAATATCAGCATATTAGGCTAATCAAATGAACAAAACATATATACCAAAAGTTAAATTCATTAAAGTTATAATATCAAAATATTCTAGGGGAATTTAAGGCTTTACATCCTTGGAAACATTAGTAATATGATATATTTTCTGAACCATTCAATTGTGATTTGAGGGACCAATTTGATATACCATAAAGAGATCAAGGGTGTATCATTATAACTATCTATTTATTTTTAAATACAAATTCACAAACAAAATTTGAAGTAATTTTGTAGAAAAAAAATTAACATGAATTGATATAGATAATAGATCTATGATTTTTTTACATCAATAAATAAAAATTCAATCTAAATGCTCATCAAATAATAAGATGGTGGATATTTTTTTTAAAACAACCAAGTAACACAAAAAATATAATTAATTAAATTTCTCAAGGATGGATACAATTTTTAAAAAAATATCTAAAAATACCAATGCATGTGTTAAGAAATTTAATTCCCTAGTGGATCTCCTCATTATAATAAATTACTAAACTGAGTAATAAATGATGTCATCCAAGATAGGCTCATCCAAATTGAGTGTTTCATTGAAAGAAATTTCTGAAACAGAAACAATATAATATGAATAAACTCATTAAAAATTAGGTTTTCATTTTTAATTGGATAGAACATATTAAAATTTCATATATTGGAACAACCTTCCATTATAATAGATTTATCAAAAGAATCCACCAATATTATATACATTGAAAATTAATTATTTAAGTAAATAAATACATAAATGGATCTTGATACATAAATTCAATGTACTATATAGGATCTAGGATTAAAGCAAGGCTATGAGCCTAAAAAGGTGAAAAATAATATGTGAGAGTATGGTTTTCTGAATTAAGATTTGGAATGTTTTCTTCTCATACATTACAGCAGAAATGGGTACTGGAAATAGATCAAGAAGATATAAATAGGATTGAAATTCATTTTTATAATTAATCGAAACTCATAGTTATGTGATGATTAAGGATTTAGGTAGAAAAAGTGAATGTTAAAGAAAGGAGAAATAGTCATTATAAAATAAAAAATAAATTCCTTTTAGGAACATAGTTTCAATGCAAGAATGAAGGAGAATACTAAGATAAATATTGAGTTTTGTTTAGATAACTCACTTACTTTAATGGATTATATGGTCATCTTTATTAATGTTATAATAAACTCAACTAGATGTTTCAAAATAAATTTTCATAATCATTTTTATACATATCATTAACAAAATTAATGTTAAAATCACAAAATAGAAAATTGAATTCTTCTCTTTTGAATGACGGATAGCACTTGTAAAAATAATCATATCATTCATCCCAATGAATGCACTTATAATCATTGGAACCCTAAACAATTTCATAAAAAGAATTGATATAGAGACCCATACATTATATACATGGTTAATACATCAAAATTGAAGAATAATTATTTCAACATATAACAAAACCATGAAAGGATTGTATAGGTATAGTGTATTTAGAAACTGGTAAACCTAAACAACTGGTTCATAAAGCATCTACATTGTCTCCAATTTATTTCATCATATCTATAGTCCCTTTTTGGCATATCTTACTTAATAACCTTCTTCCTGACCTAGGGAAAGAAAACATACAAAAGTGTGAGATCAAATGCTCATTAAGGGTAAAAAAAGAAATATCAATCAAATCAAATTTATAAGAACATAACATTTCGGAAATTTTACCCTGCAAAAGAGATCATATTTTCATAACATGGGATAAATCATGCTAGTGAAATGTAATCCAAATAATCATAACATAAAACATAAAACTTTGTGTCATACACACATAATCATAGATAATCATTTCTTATTAGTCAAGAATCATAGACAAGACTATCTTAGTGGACAAAGTCCATTTCTGAACCGAGTTCACTCCTCGTTTCAGTCCTGTTTCACTGAACCGGTTTAACCTGCCGTTCCAGCCATGTCTATCTCATGAGATATAAAATATTTACCCAATGCATTGGAGGGAGATATAGGTCCCGCCCATCTTATAATGATACCATTCTTATGTGTGCCACAAAATCATAAACCATACATCATAGCATAACCCATGTCATAAAAATGGGAATCTTAAACATCATGACATCATAAAACAATTCATATAAGATAAAAAAATTCATAAAAATATACCCATCACAAAATAATAAAATAAATGTAATAATAGGGATAGAAATAGAACCCTATATTATCATAG
This sequence comes from Viscum album, assembly GCA_963277665.1. NCBI lineage: Eukaryota > Viridiplantae > Streptophyta > Magnoliopsida > Santalales > Viscaceae > Viscum > Viscum album. The sequence continues at coordinate 410,526,871 of OY728133.1, forward strand.
ATGGAAAATAATTTTGATAAAACACTTGAACTCCATTCTTTAGGAAAATATCCTTTCTACTTCAAAAACATTTTTCCTTTCTTAACATGTGATAATAATTTTAAACTAAAAGAAGTTGATTAAAAATAAACCTGAAAACTTGTAAATGAATATTCTTGGAAATAATGTTTTAAAAATCCATTCATGCCGTATAAGTTAAAAAAACATTCTTCTCGTACTTTTGTCAGAAAAGTCAAAAGTACCTCGTACAAAAAACGAAAAAAGATTCCTTTCATATCTTTTACTAAAAACTAATTGACATGTAAAATTAGATTTAATCAATTGTAGGTGGATGGAAATAATATTACATACTGAGGAAACATGGATTTGGATGATAAAATACACCCCCAGTAAATTCCAAAGTATAAACAATCTCGGATAAAAATGAGATTGTGATATTTCCCTTTCCTTAGGTCTGATATGCTTTGTACGTGTCCGAACCTCCTATATAAGGATTTAAAGAATGTTATTGACTTATTAAAAAATAATATTAATTTTTATGATACCATATATGGTCATATTCATAGCTTTTTATTAGTAATAATTCATTACTACTTGTTATTCGGGTGTTTATACTTTTTGTTCTTATGCGTGTTTTTTCGAATAAATTCTTATTACTCTTTATAGGATATAGATACATCATTTTCATAATGTTATTAGTGTAACATATATCATATTAATTCATTCAATTCATTTATATAATCATTATTCAATTAAGATCATATAGAACGAGTCACATCACATCGTGGAGACGGTAGGCCGTACGTACGCACGAGCGATGATATTGTTCCCATGAGCGTGGAATTGTATTGAAGTGTATGTATACTATTTCAGAATCAATATCACTTTAAAATAATCATATATAATTATTCCTTACACCATTATACCCATCCATGTAAGGTGGTGGTGGAAAAAAGATTACACCACGACATGGAGACGGTATTCTGTACGTATGCATGCACGGTGATTTCGTTTTTTGTAGGATGGATAAAAGGTGAAATAGGGTTGTTTCATATTTATAATAACATATCAGTATATGAGGGATACTTATGTTATTTTTACATAATTAAACAACTAAAGAATAGGGAGTAGAAGAATAATGGAACTTGAAGAAAATGGTAGAAGGTATTACCTCTTTCTCAAAGTGCCTCCTTTAAACTTTCTCATAAGGTAGTAGAGTTGGTATTTTTATAAGACCAGTACCTCTAGTAGGTTTATAAGGAATTGGGGAAGTGAAATGGGCAGGGGTTGGCCGAGTGGGAAGGCTAAAATTGGTGTGAGGAAGAGAGGGAGGAGGTTCCCTTTTCTAAGGAGGAGAGGGGCACCTTTGGAAAGTGTGGAAATATTATTTTATTATAAACTTATCTTAAGTTTCAGAAGGTCCAAAAATCATTAAAGATAAAGATAAGATGACTCATGGTCGAAATAAAATCATCCAATCAGAATTGGACATGTTTTGGAAAATATTTTAATCATTATAATCTTATTTATTTAAATCATTTATTAATGAGGTAAATACTTCATCATTATTGTGTCATAAATAATTTAATTTATTTGGTGTCTAAAAATTATAAAAAAAATATCATTATGTAGGAAATATTTTTATATTTATAATTAATATTTATAGTTTAAAATATAATTTATATAACCCCTAATAAAAAGTAATTACTAAAAGATTTTTGTTAATGACAATTTTTTCTTTACATTAAATTAATTAATCCAAATTGTCATTGTCACTACCAAGTGGCTCAATAGGGTCCCAAAATCGACCCAAGGATTACCATGGTTGGCCAATACTCATCCAATAAGGTTAGGACAAGTTTAATGGTAATTTTGACTTATTATAATATTCTTTTAACCTTGAATTACCCTATTTACCTTTAACCGTAGTAAATAAAAAAAATTATCGTAGTTACTATTCATAATATCAAAAAAAATAAAAGTCACCTATTAAAATAATATGTACCCACTGATTCCAAATATGAAATCCATTTTTTAAAATTCAAAACACAGAAGTTGCAGTAGTTAATTTAAAATTAATCACGTTGTTAAGCAAAGGGGTTTTTAAACATAAGACATTGTCAAAGATTGAAATGTTTTTACCAATGAATTGAATGTAAAATTAATGCTAATGACATACATTATATTAAATGGTAAAAATATATTCTATTTATAATTTAAAAACATTCAATAATATAATTTAACCATATAAAGTATTGCAAAGAAAAAATTTGGTTTTAATTAAAATATAGCGTGTTTTTACTATTCATTAAAATATGAAAGTTATCAAAATAATATGAAAAATTTATCCAAATTAAATTTTTTTATCCTAATTCTAATGAAGAATTTTATTTTGTCAAATTGAAATTATAAACATATCAAGAACTATATTTAATGTGGGTGCGCAATCAAAAGGCGGTAAAACTGCATTTTTTTGAAAAATACTTCTTTTATCCAAAAAACTGTTTTTGTTTTCATACCTCATTCTAGGAAATGTATAAGATGAAATAAAATTTTATAAAATTCAAAATTCAGTTAATACTATTCATAATGGCTATTATTATAATATATCGTTGTTTAGTGAAATTCGGTATTGCGTATGACGCAAGCTATCGAGGAAGGCCGTGGTTGCGTGTAAAGCAAGCCACTATAGTGTTGTGTGTAGAGAAAGATTCCTTTGATGATATATAAAACATAAAAACAAAACATTTCCCATAAAAGTATCGTGTGTTACATTCTACCCCCCTTATAATGAATTTCTCCCTCGAAATTCGTCACTTCGTAACAAACAGATGAGGATACCTCTCCTTCATCATATCCTCAAGTTCCCATGTAGCTTCTTCTAATTGGTGGATTCTCCATAAAACCTTCACTAAAATAGTGGTCTTGTTCCGTAGGACTTTTTCGCTACGATAGAGAATCTCTATCAGCTGTTCTTTATAAGAAAGATCTTGTTCTAGCGGTACAACTTCTGATCTGAGTACATGTGAAGGATCAGGTATGTACTTTATCAGGAGAGATACATGGAACACAGTGTGAACTTGAGAGAGATTCGGTGGAAGCGCCAATCGGTAAGCTACCTTCCCAACACGATCCAGAATTTCAAAAGAACTAATATATCTAGGGCTCAACTTTCCCTTCTTTCCAAATCTCATTACTCTTTTCCAAGGAGATATTCGTAACAACACTTTATCACCCACTTAAAACTCTAGGTCTTTTCTTCGGTTGTCGGCATAAATATTTTGTCCACTCTGAGCTGCTCTTATGTGTTGTTGAATAGATCTGACCTTTTCAGCCATTTCATCAATAAGATCAGGTCCTAATAGGTTTCTTTCCATAACTTCATCCCAGCAAGTTGGAGTCCTGCATTTCTTTCCATAGAGAGCTTCATAAGGAGCCATATGAATACTGGAGTGAAAGCTATTATTATATGAAAATTCCCCCAAAGTTATGTGTTGATCCCAACGACCTTTGAAATCCATAGAGCCATCACTCAACATGTCTTCTAGAGTTTGAATTGTCCTCTTAGACTGACCGTCTGTCTGAGGATGATAAGCAGTGCTGAAACTCAACTTTGTATCTAAAGTATACTGAAGACATTGCCAGAACATTGATGTAAACATCGGATCCTGATCATATATAATAGAAATTGGTACTCCATGAAATCTTACCACTTCCTTTACATATATCCCGACAAGCCAATCTAGAGATAAATCTTCTATAATAGAAATGAAGTGTGCAGACTTTGTAAGATGATCAACTATGATCCAGATAGCATTATTGCATTTGGATGTTTTAGGAAGTCCAGTGACAAAGTCCACACTGATGTTTTCCCATTTCCATTCAGGTATGGGTAATGGTTGTAACATCCCCTTAGACTTCTGTCTCTCAGCTTTAACATGCTAACAAACCAAGCATCTAGAGACATATTCGGCAACATCTCTTTTCATGCCACCCCACCAGAAGTACTCATTCAGGTCCCTATACATCTTCTTGCTTCAAGGATGAATAGAGAATAAAGAACTATGAGCCTCATCCAGTAGATCCTTCTTTAATTGAGGGATGGGAGGAACACAAAGCCAATTCCCAAACTTTATTATCCCATCACAATCAAGGTTGAATTCAAGAACATTTCTCACCTTCTTTTGTAACTCAACATCTTCTTTCTACGCCTCTTTAATCTTTACATATATAGATGTTTGAACATTCAATTGAGAAAGATACGATTTTTCCCCTTTCATTATAATCCCAAGATCCATCCTTTGTAAATCCATAAATATTGGATCTTTTGTGATCCTCATCATGGATAAGCTAGCATGGTCTTGTTGACTTAATGCATCTTCCACCTTGTTTGCTTTCCCAGGGTGGTAATGAATTGAGCAGTTGTAATCCTTAATCAGCTCCAATCGTCTTCTTTGGCGCATATTAAGCTCCTTTTGTGAGAAAATATACTTTAAACTTTTATGATCATTATAAATGTAACACTTTTCTCTATAAAGATAATGCCTCAAAATCTTTAATGCAATGATTACCACAGCTAACTCCAAATCATGATTTGGTTTATTTTCCTCATGTATTTTCAACTGTCGTGAGGCATAAGCTATCAGCATATCATTTTTCATGAGAACACATCCCAGTCCATTATTGGATGCATCTCTATAGATCACAAACCTTTCTCCACTGCAAGGTAGTGTGAGCACAGGTGCACTGGCTAACCTTCTTTTTAGCTCTCTGAAATTTTCTTCACATTCCTCCGTCCAAACAAACATAACTATTTTTCGAGTTAACATGGTGATTGGGTTAGTTAACCCTGAAAAATCATTCAGAAATCTTCGGTAATATCCAGCCAAACCAAGAAAACATCAGATCTCAGTTACTGTTGTTGGTCTCGACCAGCTTTTGATAACCTCTGTTTTTTCTGGATCCACAAATATCCCCTCTTTTTAGATTACATGACCCAAAAATGCAACTTTTTGAAGCCAAAATTCACACTTGGTAAATTTGGCATAGTGCTTCTCCTTTCTTAGGGTCTTTAATACAATTCCAAAGTGATCTTCATGTTCTTACTTGCTCTTTGAATAGACAATAATATCATCTATAAAGACTACCAAAAACTGATCAAGACAGTCTCTAAAGACTCTATTCATCAGATCCATGAAGATAGCAGGGGCATTAGTAAGACCGAATGGCTTCACTTTAAATTCATAGTGTCCATACCTTGTACGGAAAGCCGTCTTTAGTATATCCTCCCTTTTGACCCTTAATTGATTATTCCCTGAACGAAGATCAATCTTGGAAAATTATTGAGCTCCGCGTAGTTGGTCAAATAGGTCATCAATGCGCGGGAGATGATATTTTTTCTTGCCATTGATCTTTTTAAGTTCTCAATAATCAATGCATAGTCTCATTGATCCATCAATCTTCTTAAAAAATAGAACATGTGCTCCCCAAGGTGACGCAGTAAGGCGTATGAATCCTTTATCAAGATTCTCTTGGAGTTACTTCTTCAATTCCTGTAACTCAATTGGGGCCATTATATAAGGTGTCTTTGAAATAGGCAAAGCACCCTGTACGAGTTCTATTGAAAAATCAACTTCACGATTTGCTGGAAGACCTGGAAATTCCTCCTGAAAGACATCGTCAAACTCCCGTACAATGGGAATATTCTTAATCGTGATATTCTAACCAACCATTTGAGATAAATAACCTTCATTTAGTGGGATCAAGACCCATAATATGGAAGAAATTTCCACTGGAAGGTTATGTTCATCCTTTCATTGACATACGATCATAGATTAAAGTGGAATATGAAATGTGACTTCCCTTATTTGGAAAATGATATGATCTCAATATAAAGAAAGCCAATACATGCCAAGAATCACATAAAATTCCACTATAGGAAGGATCACAAGATTTGCAAGAAGCACTTTCCCACAAACTTCAATCATAGAAGAATTGTAAACTTTTGATACGACTGTTGTGCCTTTTGGAGTTGTCAAAGCCAACTCCACATCTAATTGTTCAGGTAATACGGTGATACCCTTAGAAAATTCTTCAGAAATAAACGATTGGGTGGATCTATAATCAAATAAAACATTTGCTACGTTAGAGTGGATGGTAGGTGTACCTCTCACCACTTCGTTGTCGTACTCCACATCGCCGATAGTAATTGCATTTGACTTTCCTTTGTCTTTGGCATTAAGAGCTTGTTGAGGTCGATCATCATCATCAACCCTTGGATTTGGGCATTGATTGGCATAATATCCCATCTCCTTGAACTTGAAACATTGAAGTGTGGTAGGTTCATTCTGTGTATCCCTTCCTTTGTTTGCATCATTAGACATCTTATTCCCATTATTTCGACATTCAATTGCTCGATGACATTCTTTTTCACACTTATAATACTTCCATGTCCCCTTAAGACTATTTCCTCCAAGTTTCTTTCCACACTTTGAGCATAAGGGAAAAATCATCTTCTTTTCAGTGTGGTCTTTAGATTTTCCTTTGAATTCCATTTTCCACTTCTTATCAAACCCATGTGACTGATGGGTCACACAAATCTCCATATCAACCTCAAGAGCACATCAAACAATTTCCTCGTAGCTATTGAAGTCCTTTATGGATAACGCCCTTCGAAGACATGGTTTTAATCCACTAAAGAATCGATCGATCTTACTCTCAGGTTGGATAATAATTCTGGAAGCGTACCTTTCAAGTCATGTAAAATTTGCTTCGTAGGTACCAACAGATTCATCATCCTTTTGCTTCAATTCATGAAACTCTTTCTCCATCTTTGTTCAAAGAATACGAGGTAAATACTTATTGAAAAATAAGTTCTTGAACTCGTCCCATTCCATGGACTCAATTTCATCCCTTTGCCTTGTATTCTAAATAAGATTCCAGCATTGATCAGCATCACCTTCCAAACGATATACTGCTTAGATCACTTTATCAAGTTCAGAACATTGAAGAACTGAAAATATCTTTTCAGTGGTACTAATCCATTGTTCAGCCACTAATGGATCAGAAGACCCGCTGAATGAAGGTGGACGCTGCCTCAGGAAGGATTCGATAGAATGTTGCTCCTTGTTTTGCTCATTTGGATGTCCAGCATAGTTCATATCATGAGAATGTTGTGTGAGCATGGCTACAAGATTTTTTATTCCAGCTCCCATAACATTTGGTTGCTCAGGGGAAAAATCATTGCAATTCCTGTCGCATTCCGCATTAACACGGTTTTTTTGGGTTCTAGCCATTGACTAAAACCAAGAAGAATAGTGTGAGAAACAGTTATTATAATAGGAAAACCACATAATCAAGAATAAAATTTCACACTTAAGGTCTTATCATAGGTTGTTCATGGACATTTATAAAACACTAATATTGTGTCCTATGCTTAGACATATCCTTAGGTTTCTCACTAAGGCTTTCACATCCTAGTTTCCAAAGGTTGACTATACCTTTCCTCTGATACCAACTATAGCGACCCATACATTACATAAATGGTTAATAATTCAAAATTGAATCATACTTATTAAAACATATAGCAAAACCATGAAAAGACCATATAGGTATAGTGTCTTTAGAAACTGGGAAACATAAACAACTGGTTCATAAAGAATCTACACTGTCTCCCATTTATTTCATTATATATATAGTCCCTTTTTGGAATATCTTACTTAATAACCATCTTCCTGACCTGGGGAAAGAAAACATACAAAAGGGTGAGCTCAAATGCCCAGAAAGGGTAAACAAAAGAAATATCAATCACATCAAATTTATAAGAACATAACCTTTTGGAAATATTACCCTGCAAAAGAGATCATAATTTCATAACATGGGATAAATCAGGGTAGTGATATGTAATCCCAATAATCATAACTTAAAACATGAAACATTGTTTCATACACACATAATCATAGAGAATCATTTCTTATTAGTCAAGACTCATATCCAAGACTATCTTAGTGGACAAAGTCCATTTCTAAACCGAGTTCACTCCTCGTTTCAGTCCTGTTTCACTGAACCAGTTTAACATGTCGTTCCAGCCATGTCTATCTCATGAGATATAAAATATTTACCCAATTCATTAGAGGGAGATATAGGTCCCACCCATCATATAATGATACCATTATCATGTTTTCCACAAAATAATAAACTATACATCATAGCATAACCCATGTAATAAAAATGGGAATCTTAAACATCATGACATCATAAAACAATTCATATAAGATAAAGGAATTCATAAAAATATTTCCAACACAACATAATCAAATCAATGTAATAATAGGGATAGAAACAGAACCCTATATTATCTTAGATGGTAAATAATTTTGATAAAACACTTGAACTCCATTCTTGAGGAAAATATCCTTTCTACTTCAAAAACATTTTTCATTTCTTAACATGTCATACAATATTAAACTAAAATAAGTTGATTAAAAATAAACATGAAAACTTGTAAAGGAATATTTTTGGAAATAATGTTTTAAAAATCCATTCATGCCGTATAACTTAAGAAAACATTCTTCTCGTACTTGTGTCAAAAAAGTCAAAAAGTACCTCGTACGAAAAACGACAAAAGATTCCTTTCATATCTTTTACTAAAAACTCACCAAAGGGTAAAATTGGATTCAAACAATTGTAGGTGGATGGAAATAAAATTACATACTGATGAAACATGGATGTGGATGATAAAATACACCCGAGTAATTTCCAAAGTATAAACAATCTCAGTTAAAAATGAGATTGTGATATTTCCCTTACCTTAGGTCTGATATGCTTTGTACGTGTCCGAACCTCCTGTATAATGATTTAAATAATGTTATTTACTTATTATAGAATCATATTCATTGTTATGATACAACATATGGTCATATTCTTAGCTTCTTATTAGTAATATTTCATTACTACTTGTTATTCCGATGTTTATTACTTTTTGTTCTTATGTGTGTTTTGTCGAATAAATTGTTATTACTCTTTATAGGATATAATTACATCATTTAAAAAATGGTATTATTGTAATATATATCATATTCATTCATTCAATTCATTTATATAATCATTATTCAATGAAGATCATATAGAACGAGTTGCATCACATCGTGGAGATGGTCGGCCGTACATACGCACGAGCGATGATATCGTTCCCATGATCGTGGAATTGTATTGAAGTGTATGTATACTATTTAAGAATCAATATCACTTTAAAATAATCATATATAGTTATTATTTACACCATTATACCCATCCATGTAAGGTGGTGGTGGAAAACAGATTACACCACGACGTGGAGACGGTATTCTGTACGTCTGCACGCGTGATGATTTCGTTTTTTGTAGGATGGATAATAGGTGAAATAGGGTTGTTTCATATTTATAATAACATATCAGTATATGAGAGATACATATGTTGTTACCTCAAAATGAGACAACTAAATAAGAGGTACTAGAAGAAGAATGGAACTTGAAGAAAATGGTAGAAGGTATTACCTCTTTCTCGAAGTGCCTCCTTTAAACTTTCTATTAAGGCACTAGAGTTTGATTTTTGATAAGACCAGTACCTCTATTAGGATTCTAAGGAAGTGGGGAAATGAAATGGTTAGGTTTTGGCCGAGCATGAAGGCTCAAATGTTTTTGAGGAAGAGAGGGAGGAGGTGCCCTTTTATAAGGGAGGAGAGGGGCACCTTTTGAAAGTGTGGAAATATTATTTTATTATAAATTTATCTTCAGTTTTAAAAGGTCCAAAAATCCTTAAAGATGAAGATAAGATGACTCATGGTCGAAATAAAATCATCCAATCATAATTGGACATGTTTTGGAAAAATAGTTTAATCATTATAATCTTATTTATTTAAATCATTTATTAATGAAGTAAATACTTTATCATTATTGTGTCATAAATAATTTAATTTATTTTGTGTATAAATATTATAAAACAAATATAATTATGTAGGAAATAGTTTTGGATTTTTAATGAATATTTAAAATTGAAAATATAATTTATATAACCCCTTATAAAAATTAATTACTAAAAGATTTTTGTTAATGTCAATTTTGTCTTTACATTAAATTAATTAATCCTAATTGTCATTGTCACTACCAAGTGGCTCAATGGGGTCCCAAAATCGACCCAAGGATGGCCATGGTCGGCCAATACTCATCAAATATGGTTTGGACAAGTGTCAAGGTAATTTTAAATTATTATAATATTTTTTTAACCTTGAATTACCATTTTTACCTTTAACCGTAGTAACTAAAAAAATTATTGTAGTTACTATTCATAATATCAAAAAATAGATGTAACCTATTAACATAATTTGGACCCACTAATTCCAAATATGGAATCCATTTTGAAAAATTCAAAACATAGAAGTTGCAGTAATTAATTTAAAATTAATCCCATTGTTAAGCAAACGGGTTTTAAAAGTTAAAACATTTCCAAAGATTGAAATGTTTTTACCTATGAATTAAATTAAAAATTAATGCTAATGACATACATTATATTAAATGGTAAAAATATATTCTATTTATACTTTAAAAACATTCAATATTATAATTTATCCATATAATGTATTGCGATGAAAAAAGTTATTTTTAATTTAAATATTGCATGTTTTTACTATTCAGTAAAATATGAAAGTTATCAGAATAATATGAAAAATTTATCCAAAGTATATTTTTATATCCTAATTCTAAAGAAGAATTTTATTTTGTCAAATTGAACTTATAAACTTGTCAAAAACAAGATTTAATGTGGGCGTGCCATCAAAAGCTGGTAAAACTGCATTTTTTGAAAAATACTTCTTTTATCCAAACAACTGATTTTGTTTTCATAACTCATTCTAGAAAATGTATAAGATGAATTAAATTGTTATAAAATTCAAAATTCAGTTAATAATAATCATAACGGATAGTATTATAATATATTGTTGTTTAGTGAAACTCAGTATTGCGTACGACGCAAGCTATCGAGGAAGGCCGCAATTGCATGTAAAGCAAGCCAAGCTAGTGTTGTGTGTAGTGAAAGATTCCTTTGATGATTTATATAACATAAAAACAAAATATTTCTCATAAAAGTCTCGGGTGTTATAATTTAATCAATTCATAATAGTTTCATTTTGGATGCAATCTATGATGGTAGATATCACTAGTGAAGTTTGTATAGGATTGATAGAATATATGGGGAGGGTGGAATTAATCTAAAAAATATCAAGGACACAATACATTGTATTCCTAATATCATTTCATGGGAGGAATTCAATATCCATTATTCATAGGAAAAATTCATTGACCAAAAATATGGGCCATATTCAAATAGATGGTTGAAAAAATAGAAAACAATTTTGTTCAATCTTTTATGCCTATAATGGTTGAGTTATTTTTGTTTGGAAAAAATATATGTAATTCTAAAAATGGAGAGTTGAGCCAAGAAATTTTTTTCACTTCAAGGTCTATTTTATTAAATATTTCTCAAGTAGGTAGAGTGACATTATTTATATCTATTTATTCATGGAAGAACATATATGCATATTTGGAATAGATAAGATTATAATAAAAATGCGTAGAAAATTCAGTGTCACTACTACAATTATTTTCATATATATGTAGTGTAAGAAATGAATATATGTCCTATTATAGATTCATTCCAATATTTTTGTATTGTACTAATTATAATATTATGTGGATACATATATGAAATTTAAAAATTAATTTAAATTTTTAATATGAAATAAAAAATTAATTATTAAAATGGTGATGTAAATTACTTCATGCCTGAGGTTCATCCTCATCTAGATCGCAAATGAACTCACAGCGATGTCCACTAATTGAATGTATATCATATAACATATATAAATATTTTGTATCTTGTCAATATCAATAAAAATCAAAATTATTATCGTTCATTTTATTTTTTACCTATGTCGCCACTTTTTTACCAATAATAGGAATATGAACATCATGACATTTATATGTGATGAAATCAATGATAATCTCACCTAATATCTTTATGTAACTATTAAAAACCTCTTATATGTACTCCACTATAAAGATTTCAATGTATCATATATCTTTGTTTGTGTTTATATCCTTGGGTATGTGAATTCACTCATCACCTCTTCTCAAACAAAAGAACATCATGGGACACTAGTGACATAAGTAAAGCAAAAAACATGTCAACCAAGTCCCATGACCTGATCAAAAAACACATCTTTGTTTATAGAACTACGATGTTTCTCATCCAGTAGCTTTAATACCTCAGCATCAAACTGAGACAATATTAAATAAATGATGATTTAATTAATTAATGGAAATAATTTCAATCATATAAAAATCCATTTGATAATAAATTTTCTTAATATACCACCAGAAACATCAGGTTCACCTGCTCGATGATTCCTCACCCATGTCAAAATCTGATCAATCAGATGACCTCAGTGCTGTAACAACAATAGTGGTGAAAATCAAATTCATATTTAAAAGAATGATATAAAACAATATTTATAATATATGAATTAATAGTGAATTCCAAAACTACATCATGTATGAGTTTTGACATGTGTTGAGTACCAAGTCTCGAAGGTGTACTCTACATCACTTGATTACCTGAATGATGAGCAGACTTAGTCTACATTCAACGTATTCAATTTATAAAAATATGAAAAATTAGAGTCATTAATATATAAAATGAAATACATTTTACCATACTCTCCTTACTTAAAAAATGAAACCATATCCTTCCACTTTATGGGATGAAAACCCCTAGGTACATTGGGTAGAATGTCTGGCACACCCAAAAATGGTATCCAATGATCTCTCATCAACATTAACATGTAATAATTTTTTAATTTTCAGGATTTGGAAATGAAAACTACTCGAAAATCATCTAGATAGTATTTCAAATTATCCTATTAAAAAATATTAAGTTTCTATAACAATAATTAAAAAATCATACAAAATTAAGCATTGAATTTTCTGGAATCTCCCTCTAAAATCTATCAATCCTATCTTATGGGAATGAAGTCCAATCACGATTCATCAGATTGAATCTAGTGGGTATAACATAATATTACCCAATTTATTAATCAATCAAATTACATCTTCTCTATATTGATGGTTGCAGTCATGAAATAACACATCTAACCAATCTCTAGAGTTCTAGGATTAAACCCCTATACCATGACCCATGTGTCTACAGGTAGGCACATCTAATCCTGATAAACATAAATTCACAATGAAATTAGAAATAATTAAAAATTTTAGTAAAATTTAAAAATACTTAGGTGAATATAATTTCAAAAATTATAATAAATTATTTTTAGAAAATGAAAACATACATTCCAACATCACTAGGGGAGCCACCCTGACCACTGATGATATACATAAATTAATAAGAAAATGGACCATTAAATCTAAATATTTTAATAAATTTAATTAATTTTTTTATAAATTTTATCTGAATAAATTTGACATTTCACTGATCCAAAAATTCTATCATAACTGCCTCATCTTTTTATCTAGACAATTATATATATTCTTCTCATATAACTATGGTTATTTAGAGAAATATTTTATCATGAAATGACACAAAAACTTGTTCTTCTTTGTTATTCATAAAAAACCCCTCTTTTTTAAAATATAAACCATATATTTCATATTTCAATCAATGGTGAAAATGTAAACATACTCTTGTTGTGATGTTAGTTTCGATGAATTTTTTCTCACTATATCATCTTTATATAGAATAATTTTTACGTTAACCAATGTAATTTGGAAATGGTCATCTTTCGTTCCATGAACTGAAATGAACCGATCACACCTCAGTAGTATATTATTCAATCCATGACTATAAATAAACTAATTAATATCAATAAGAAACCCATAATGAAAACCATCATCAAAAGATGAAAAAACAACACAATTGTTCTTAATTTCTTATTTCACGTCGTCATCGCTAATACAAAATCATAATTCATTAAACTCCAAAGACATGTGGCGAAGAAATATAATAAATTTACCATTAGCTAGATGTTTGATTTATTTGATCATAGTATAAAAACATGAGTCATATATCTTGTGAATCTGTAAATTTTACAGAATTCGCTACTCTAAGTGATGTTAAAATACAATTCATTTTCATTATAAAAATGTTAAATCAATTATTTTTCTGTATGTTATCCCTACAACACACATGAAATGTATTGAAATGATATATTGGAATTGATGGTTAGTTTCTTGGGGCCTTTTTCATTTCAACTCAAAAATATAAATCATAAATTAAATCACAAAAAAAGGTAAGTAATAATTTAAATATAGAAACATTAGCCATAATAGATCAACTATAAAACTTACTGTATAAAGGAATAATCGATGGAGTGTTTCAGTTATGTATCGATGAGCATGAACCCACATTGCATTGTGCATGTCAAACATTATTCCATATGAAATTAGACCTTCATCCATATGGGAGGTTTTATCTGACATTTTTTTAACCTCAAAAATATATGAATCAAAAAAATTAATTCACACATCAATCATATATCCCATGATAATTGATTCTTTTAGATGATCTTTGTTGTGAACATACTATTTTAATGTATTAAAGTACTTCACAATTGGATAAATCCACATGAATTGTACTAGACATTGAGAAATTACATCACAAATTAAATTCACAATCAAGTGGAACATGAGATCAAAAAAATATGGTGGAAATATTTTCAATAGGAGTCATAGTGAAAGTAAAAAACTTATCCTACAACATTTCCAAATCACTCATGTAATGATTCCTTAAACAGAGTTGTATGAAAAAATTAGAAACATTTCTTAACATCTCTATAACATAAGTAGGTAACCAATTAATAATTTTAATTTGTATTAAGTATTAAACAAAAATATAATTGTCTTGAATTTTTTTCCTTTCCATTGTTATACTCATCATATTAATGGTATTTGAAATATTATAAAAATAACCCTTATAAAACTTGACAATCTATAAGGTTGAAATAAATGTATCTTTCTAATTTTTACACATTTTGTATCATGTAGAGGGAATATATGACTGAAAACCATCACATGGCTATAAATGTAAAGGATTTATCAATCCCATTTCATGAATATCACCTTTAACATTTACATTGTGCTTTGATTTCTAATTGACTCCATGAAATATGCGTAGAATAATATCACACAAATTTTTTCACTATGCATCAAATCCAAAATATGTCTTGAACTATTATCATTACAATAAATAAATTTGAATAAAATACCATAATTATTACAATTATTACTATGTTATCTATTTTATACAAAAATAAAAGTCAATGTAGGAGGCAATAAATCCTAAAAATCATAAATGTCTAAGATATTTTCTTTATCACGTTTCTCATGAATTTAAACCCTAGATATTATTTGTGGTGATAGTTTGTGCACTATATTCCCATACAATGACACAACATTTTTTTTGAATATGTTAAATGTATGAAGAAAGAATTGACACACAAATTATCTCACTTTTTACTGCAGTTAATCGATATAGATTTCATTATTTTTTTACAATGATTGAAGTAAAGTCCTCATATTTTACACAATCATGAAATGATTAAATATGATAGGAAGTCATTAATTATCCATGAAAAATAATCTTAAAGTATAAACATTTCATTATAACCTATGCAAAAATTTGTTACACCATCTACCCAAAATTAATGTTGCTCATCAATCAATATATTCATATAAAAATCTATTTTAACTTCATTTCTTCTTATTCCATAAATTATAATAGAATGTAACAACAATTCATACATTCTATAAGGGGAATTTTGTATGGATCCATCAAAACTGGACACCAACTATGTCTGACACCAAACATAGACCTCAATAGGTTAATTCGATCTACATAAATACCTATTCAATCATTACCACCATACTCGGAAGTGTCTAGGATTCATTGATCAAACTCTTTTTAGAAAAAAACAGACTATCAAGGGGGTTAATTTATCATACACATTGTTTATCTATGGACTAAAATTTATCAGTTTATCAATTATAGATGACCTGAAAAAAAAATCAGTATTGGTTTTAGTAGGAAATTGCACATCTTCTTAGGAAAAACTATCATCCCTTGATCCAAGAACCAGTCAGTAAGAAATTTTCTACCCTGATTAATCTCATTGTCCTTCAACCTAGAAGAATAAAAATAGTACAAGTGTTGAGTTTCACATTATATTTTATGAAAAAATATAATTATTGTAGCACAAATAAATAGTCTCATATATGAATCCTTCATCTTAGGTCATCTTGTGAGAATTATAGAATGACTCTAGAATCTTTTCTCTAGCAATGGGTACATTCTTTTACAATTCCAATAACATGTTGGATGAGTTGTTTCTCCCCTGATAGAGGGCCATCATGTGTAAAAATTAAACGATGGATGAAAATTTACTAAATTTATTTCTTCCATGATATAATTTAATACGTGCATCATCAATAACATCATTGAATTTAAATGCTTCTCTATTTATATAAGTAAGGGGATTACTCCTTACAACATCATCATTTATAAAATTATTGTATTCTAGATAAAACTGAAGTATCTTATCACTGATCATTATATTCATCGGAGCAACTATTCTTACATCAACATCTATTTTTAAACATTTCAATTATTGACCTGAAGTATACTTTCCACTGTTATATTTCCATGTATTATAGTTTTTCAAAACCCATTTATATATTGATGTTTTCTAATAGTACCATGTCTAAAGAGATTACTGTTTGCACATTTTTTCCTTGGAAAACTAATCAAATTCCTTGTAAATCTACTTTTGAAATAAATAAATCAATTAATCTAATCATAATATATAGTAGAAAGCCAATATGGTATATAAATTTATATCTAATTTATATCTATAATTAATTTAAATAAATTAACTCAAATTTCTTATTTAAATTCTAATGACCCTCAAATCATTAAAACTTATGAACCAATGATGCCACAGTGAGGGGAAAATCATGAATGAGATTAAAAATACACAACGGTACTAAAGCATCTAGGGAAGTTATCAATATTTTTATAAATAATATATGGACACAAAATTAATAACAATATTCTTCATTAAATCAAAAAACTATGAGTACCTATTATAATATCATAATGCATATCATGAAAATTATATGGATTAAATAATTTACCCATATATATTATAATTAAATATCTTTATAGGTTTAAATATTCATATCTCTACATCTATCTACACACTCATAAATTCTATAATTATTTATTCAAGCTACAATGAACTAAATTAATGTTTAAATAATTAAAGAAAACTGCATGTCATTTATCTCTACAAAGGGAATTTATTCAAAAAATAGGAAATATTCCAATATACCAAAACATAATTAGATGGTGAAACATATTTATCTTCTCTAGAAATTGGAAATTCCAAAAATTATGCTATAATACACCGAAATTGAAATATAATATTTTAGAAATATGTTCCTAATAATATTCTTATGTATACAAATAGGTGGTATAAAATTCATTTCCCTCTTATCTAAGAATAGATAATCATTAATAGTATAAGAATAAAACCTCAACTCAAATAATATATTAGCCCACGAACAAGTAGGGGAATAAGGATCAAATACAAAAACAAGCTTTGGTGTAAATTTCTGTAAAAAATTAAAAACAAAATCTACCAAAATATAAGAATTTATAACATCCGATAAAATATAACCAAAAATTAATAATGAGAATAATTATATTTACATTATGTTTATTAAATATTAATCATAGAAATCTAACATCAATGTAAAATAATACAGGAAAGTTTAAAAAACTCTATGGTCTAAAAAAAATTAATAGTGGTAGAGATAACTAATGAAGCTATGGATTTTGGTTTTGGATGGAGGTATTTAATTCAAATAAACAATAGAGAAAACAAACCATAAAAATGGTTTATGATTTCATAGGGGTAGGGGTTCAGATCATAGACTAGGATTGAATGGGTACATGTTATTACATAGAATACTAATCTAGGGGAAGGGGTCCCTTTGCAATAATTGAGGGTAATGGTCACTACAAAGAAAATAATTAAGAGTATAGATGTAAGGGGCTCAACTATACCTCATAAGAGAGGGTCTAATAATAGGGGTTTGATAGCCTAGGGAATGATGGAAGGAAGACTGTAGGGGGTCTATGATGGGTGATTGGGAGAGGATTGATGGTCAAGGTAGAAGGGAGCTCAATGTTAAGGGTGGAGAGGGGGGATTGGTGGCGTGGGGAGCGATGGATGGACATTGGTTAAAGGAGGGCAGTAGTTTAGTGGATTGATGATAGGGAGAGGATGGGGGTAGGATGGAGGAAAAACTATGTTGGGGAAGGGTTTAATGGTGGGGAGAGGAGGGGAGGTATGGTGCATATATTGTTTTTAGATGCTTGGTAGTGAAACATAGATGTGGGGGAGAATAGGGGAAAGAGGGCTCGGTGGTGGTTGAATGGAAAATAGTGTAGGGTAGAGTTTGGGGGAGCGAGGTAAACGTAGTATGTGGTAGTGAATGAGGGAGGGGGAAATTAGGTCATGGAGTGAGAAAAGTATAGCTATTTCCATTTTGTGGTCACTAATAGGGTCAATACTAACCATCAAATTGCAGTCACCTGAATCCAACCACCACAGAAAGTCATTATTCTTTTAGTCCTACTATAAATATATTATTTTCTTATTTTTCTCTACATTATATTATAAACACTCTCAGGTCACTATAATATATTTTAAGTCACTAAAATATATTTTTCAAACACTAATATAGATTTTTTTAAGAATCAATTTAAAAAAAATCAATGGACCATTCACCCCCATAAAGCCTATTTTTACATCTATCTATGACCAACCGTAGGAATATGAGAAGTTGAAGAATGATTGGGATTGACTCACTACAAATTAATAATAATGAAACTCTATAATATAAGGATCAAAGTGTGAGGGAAGTGGCTAAAATATTATCCCATAACAAATAGGTTTCATCGAAAACTCACTAGGAGTGAATGAAATAAGAGCGTCCCCAAAATTTATAACCAATATGGACAATGACAAATTTATGACATGAAACCCTAATTCACACAACAATATGTCATGAGGCCCACCAATTCAGTCTTGGAAATTTATTTAGGACACTAATGGAATAATATCAAAAACTGATGAATAACTACCAATCTTCATAAAACCATAACCTCAAAATATTTCATGCCATGAACAATTATTTTATTCCACAAAGTAATTATGAACAAAATTCCCATTAGAAACATATATATCCCTGAATCACAATAATCCAATCCTTAAATAATCTTTCATATCATGAAAAATAACACATACCATGAACATCACTCTATAGCCTATTATCATATCTAACTCCACCGAACCCTCCTCTTGCTTCCTACAAACACCTCAAACTCCACAAACCAATAATGTAACAGGATGAAAAATTACAAACTATTACATATTCAACTTTTTTTGATTTATAATTGACACGTTAAATAATTTTTTTGGGTTTTTCTCTCTAGATCATTATTTTTTTATAATTATCTATATTTTTTATAATTTTAGAGAATTTATATTTAATTTCAATAAAATTAAAATATTTCATATCTTCTCTTTATTTTGGGGACAAACAAGCCTTTTCTACACTAATTGATTCATTCTTCACCCTTTATGATGTTGTAATGTGATTTATTTCTCTATATTACTATTCTATTGGATAATTCTCATCCAAGTCCATGTTATTTATAGTATAAATAATAATATTAAATTTTATAGTATCATTTATTTTTTTATGTGAGCTTGATGACCCTTTTCATTTATTTTTTCTTACTTTTGAAGTTGTGAAAATAATAATTTCCCCTCTCTTCGTTTATGCTTTATGATTTTCCCCTTATCTAACATATTTCAAATATTTTATTTATATATATTAATTTCAAATTTATTTAAATTTTTATTTCATTAAATATATTTTAATTCCATTATTATTCTATTATAAATTATTATATTATTATTTACTTTTTAGTTAATAAAATGAAAATGTAAAATATATTTTTTATCAATTGTTTTCAATTTATTGTCTTCCCCTAAATACTAATCATCAATTTCAATACAAATTTTTATTTCAACCTTTGATCTTATTATGTTATATTTACTATATTTATATGGGGATTTATAATCACGGTATCATTCAATATAATTCTTTTGAATATTTTTGTACATTATGACTGTTTTTATATAACCCGTTTTTATATTCATTGGTTAATTGTGTTTTCACAATTGATGGATCTATGATTGTTTTCTTGTTTATATTAAAAAAATATATTATGATATATAATTATGTGATTGTGGGACCATAATTAAATACCCCTCTAATATACCGGCTAAATTATCACATCTAATTATATTATTATATAAAATGCATAATTTGTTTTCCTAGTCATATATGTTATAGTATTGTATTATTTTAGATGTCTAATATGATATGATGGTATTTGTGGTCAACATTGACATATGTTTATGATATCAGATTATTATGTTTATTCCACATTCTTATATCATGCAACATATATATTTTACGATTCATGTTTATGATTATAATGTTAATCGAAAACTTGATATGATATCCTTGAACTTATATATCCTGTTCGATGATTAGTTTTTCACACCTTTATAATATTTTTATGCACACTCCATTGTATTATCCCATATGATCATCCATATTTATTTCCTTGGTATCTCATATGTATTTACCCATAATATGTTCTTTGACTCACCCATGTGTTTATATATCTCCAAATGATTTCCAATGTAGTTATATCGATAAGGGAACCATATATATTTAATTTTAAAAAATAAAAATCTTTATTTGTGAGATTAAATGGAAATATATCTAATATTCAGTTATACGAAATGTAATGATTTTATGAGTTTTTTTCATTCATGTCTTGTAATTTATAACCCTATAAAATTATATAAAATTCATGTATATTATTTGTGGTTTCTCTAAGAGGCTTCTATAGAGGGGTTTAAATATTATTAAGGATTAGTCTATAAGGAATTAGATGATAAAATATAAATTAACATAGATTGAAAAACTTTTTCATAGGTTAGTAGATGTTGTGTTTAATATTTTATATGAATATGATTCTTTACTATGATTTTATTATATTTAATCATTACTCATAATAACCACATCAGTTATAGTAAATGGTTGTAAATAGAAGGAACAAATAATCATTTAGTCCTTAATATAATGATTACCACTATAATGTAGTGGATATTCTAATTCCATAATATCATATCAATGGATGGAAATTACATGAATGGTTATTTTTCCTAATTTAAACATAAAATTTCTATCTTAATCACACATAATTTAAATGTGGAGAAAACTAGTTTAGGGAACTAATTTAGAACATCAAAATGAAGGATGAAATTATGTCTATTAACTAGGATGATTCCATGGTTATTTTTTTAATAAATAAATATCATAAACATATTATCATAAAGTGGTGATAGAGTTCCTTGAAATCCAAAGTTATGATATATCTAGTATTTTTCATGTTGTTATATTCAAAACAGTTCTGTGGTATTCCTTTATAAATTTATTCACAAAAATGTCTCATGAAACTTACTAATTAATTAAAAACAATAAAATGTAAAGATTAACAAAAATTACAATATATAACAATATTGTTGGAATATAATGAGTTTAATGGTCATCCCATGGACGGGGAGATTGAGTTTTTAGTACAACATAGATTTGTAGTCATGTTTATGCCCACATCTCATTTTCATAATTATTGAAAAATTAAAATTTTACAGTGGTGTATTTATAAAGGGAGAAGAATATAACATCTCAGGTTTTATTATAAAATTTCTTTCCAAAAAAATTGTTTATTATTATTGGATATATATTTCATTTTATATCAAAATTATTTAACTCATGTATAAAACAAATAATTTTCAATAGATAAAAAAATGTACAATTGATTATCCGATTATGGTAGAATATTATAAAAAAATTATTACAACAATCATATTTTGATCATAATTATTAAAAATATTGAAGGTTATTATATACCCAAAAATTAAATAATGGTAATATTAAATTATTCTTCCTCTCCGTCTCTAATAAAATTTTATCATTAGGCATCAATGTTGAATGAATGTAAATATTTAGAAATTCAATAGGAATTAAAGAAATAAATAAGTGTTTTAGATTATTTATTAATATAAGTATTTGAGAATGAAAGAATATAAATAACCATTACGTATATATACAAAATTTATTATGTATATTTATTTATATATTGGGAAATGTTACTGATGAGATAAGTTATTTTATTATGTTGTTGGTTGGGGAGTATCAAATACCCATATAAAGTTACAATGATATGTGACAATTATAATTTTTATGTTGATATTATGTGTATAACTGGGATTAATCGCAAGGAAATTAATACATAAAAGAAAAATTTATAGAATCAAGTAGTATAATTATTCCAAATCAAGCTTATTTTTCTATGATATTGAAGGGGATAACATCAATTGGGTTTTCCCGTGATGTATCCCAAACCAAACTTCAATAAATATAGTTTTAATGGAATCAAAAGGTTGATTAGTACAAGATAGTGTATTTCACAATTTGATCCATTCTAAGGGGGTCACTTCTTAATATTTTAACCATTCCCTATCACATTCATTGTGATTATGCATATATATTGAAGGGATGTGTAATTAGAAGCCAAAATATGATCATTATGTAATTAATAATTGTATAAAAGAATCCCTTTAATGATATTTTACTATATTGATTATTTGAAACATAATAATTAAATTTATATTAAAAATTATAATAATAGATTTTTAATATTTCCAAATAAATAATTTACATATAAAAAAAATTAATAAATGATAATAAATAAAATATAAACATTCACTAAAAAATAATGAATATATATTTTAAAATAATTTTTTATATATTATATATGCTAATTTATATATTAAATTTCTCTTATTTATATTAATAATTCAATAAATTTGATTTAAAATTTTGAATTAGTATGTAGACCTTATGTATTGTGGTTAACAACATTTTTTTCAAAATGTATATTTACATGATAAATAATGAAAATACACTAATTAATATATATATTAAAATATATATAGTCAAAATGACAAAAAAATTAAAAAAAACAAGAAAATATAATTAACATGTGTAAGTAAATAATTAAAGAACAAATATATTTTTTTATATAATTATTCACTTTATACCCAATATTGCATTCATTAATCCTCAAAGAATGTGTATTTGAAAAAATGTCGATCGGTAACATCTATAAAAAGAACCTCATATCTCCCAATTCCCAGAAACACCTAAACATTAGATTTACCTCTATATCTTTTTAATTACATATATTATAATAAAATTAAATGTTTTGTACCCTCTAGTCTTAATAATATGTCTCAATTTTTTCATAATAAAGATCATTTGCAACAAAATATCTTATTTCATCAATGCTGGTATCACTTTGTATTCAAGTTATTAATTTAACCAAATCATTATAAATATTTATAAATCATAAAAATAACGTTAGTAATATTTTATTTATATAATTATACTTCAAGGATAATAATATTTTAATTAAATTATAATTTATTTATAATTTTTTAAAATTTTAGATAGTTCGTGTTTGGGATTCCTCAACAACCAGTTTTAATAGTGATACGCTATTTTCATCATTATCAATATATATTGAAGTGAAAACATAATTTCTATTTATATATAAAATTTATTGCTAATTTAATTTATTTTATGTTTTTATAATTGTAATATTTAAAATTAAAAACCTGGAAAAAATTATTTTTTTTGAATTGGTCACTAAATATTCTCAACAAACCATACCCATGACCAACATAGGACAAAAATGGATCATAAAAATAATTATGAAATTAATATTCTATTGAATTTACTTTTTTTTATATGAAAAACATAAGAACAAGTAACAATGACAAAAACTATTGAACAAAAACTAGAAGAGAACGATTGAGATTGCTCACTTGATGACCAATGCAGAATATAAATAAATAATAAATAAGTAATAAATAAAAATTTATCAATATCAAATGAAATAGAAATAAATAATTTTATGAAATATAATATTAATAGTATAATTTGACTATTCTGTGATATATAGTTTATTCGGTTGGGAATTATGATAATGATTTTTCTTTCTGATCTCTCCTTTTATTTCATATCCACCATATTAAATCTATACTTTTATTTATTTATCTACCAATTATATAATATATAATATTTCATTACTATATTAATTTATAATAATTTAGAAGATATAATAAATGTCCGCCAAATTATTAATTATTAATTTATGGAATACAATGTTTATAAAGTGTTTTATCCCTTGATCATCACTCTTATAACTGAATTTTAATCTTTTTTCCTATACTTTTTATAATATAAATTATAACTTTAATATATATTATTAAATTTTAATATTAATTCAGTGTATATATTCCTTTTATTTTCACATAATTTATTTATTATGATATTATAATTTATTTTATCTCTCTTGTTAACTCCTCCCAAATAAATTTTTATTATTTTTAGAGAAGTAACATTTAATTTGTTTGGTTTTAAACCTTTGTGAAATACATACAATCCGAATAAAATGCTTGAGCTTCATATGAGACCATGATATCATTCAAAAAAAATAAAAAATCAAGTCATGTACAATATATATCTTTTATTCGATAGGAATTTTCTTTTACTCGGGATCATGATTTTGGGTGTCCTTAAAGTTAAAGGTCATATTTTCAATGGTTTTGATAATTTATTCCAAGTTAATAATATATTAATTTAAAAAGTGAATAGAAATTAACTCTTTCATGAACTATAAAACATCATCCATATAATTACCCACGTTCATATGGGAATTAAAATCTGAGAAAGAATTTAATATATGGAATTACTAGGATTGGAAATTTTGAGAACCCAAATTTGGAATTGAATTTTAACAGTTGGAATATCTCATCAGATATATTTTGAAAGAGGAGTGGGGTTCAGACAATGTACCAATGAGACTAAGAGTGACCACAACTATTTCTGTAGTGTGGAATGTGACAAAAAGCTTGTTAGTTGAGAGTTGCAGTCCACATCCCTTAATAGATAATTCAACCATTGGTTATCCAGTGGCTCTGTACTAGCTAGATATTGGGCCGAATACAAACACATTTAAGATCCATGCAACTACTAGCTAGCTGGTGGTAATGTACAATCAATTTAAATTCAATTAAAATTTGGTGGGAATTTCATTTTTTTTATTTTTTAGGGGGGAAAACCCTCTACTTCCACTCCAACTGGTATGTGCGAGTATTGGTTGTTTCCCAGTCATTTATTTTTTCTATATCCTTGTTTTGGAGTGGTTTTTTGGTAGTTTTAATTTTGAATTTAGGTATGTTATTATATTCCTTGATTTAACCTTCCCTATTCATTCTTCTAACAAATGTATTAAATTTTTAGTTTAGGGGATCTAAGGAGATTTCACCAGAGGGTGGTAATATAAAATATTTAAGAAGGGGTTTCCATGATTCATTCATGGATTGTCTTCCCTAAACCCATCTATTTTCTGACTCTCATCATTATCTAAAAGTCATATTACACATCCAAATTTATTGTGTCTTTTTCTATAAATTAAATTAATTATATGTTTGATTTGGAAATGCGGGCTTGGTATTTTTTCTGTGTTTATAAAGAGAGACCTCTCTAGACCATACATGGGTTATTGGTAATAGGTCCTATATAACAGTGTCATAATTGAGTAAAAACTAATATATAAATCTTTTAAATTACTTATAAATTATATAATTGATTAATTAATGATATTTAATGTGAATTATGGACTTTAGTGAGATATCGATGGATAGTGAATCATGAATAATCATGGATTCATCTTGGTGGGATAGTGCTGAAATGGACAACCAAAAGAAACAAAATGAATATATTTTTTGGAGGTAGGTTATGAATTACCATAATTAAAATTGCAAGATATTAAATCAAAATATTATAATATTTTAAAAAAACAAATACATTCCAGGACCAAAAGGGTTTAATGTATTTATAAACAAGGAAACATATACAATTTCTTCATAAGACATCTATATTGTCACCCTCTTATTCCTTCATATCTAAACCCACTTTTGACAGATCAAAATAATTATCTTCTATACAACCTAGAGAAAATAATCATATTAAAGGATTATATCAGATGCTCTGTAAGGGTAAACAAGGGATATATCCGTCATTTCAAAATCATAATATATAATAATATAATATTTGAAAATATTATCCAATATATGAAATATCATGATATCATGCCAGGGGATGATTCAATAAATACAATAAAACAAGTGACCTTTTTGCTAAAAGTAATAACATAATACATGGAATTTGTGGCATAAAAATATCATATAAAATCATTTTCTAATAGTCAGGGTTCATTTCCAAGACCATCATTGCAGACAAAGTCCATTAATGAGCTGTGTTTACTTCATATTCTATCCCTTTATTACTAATCCTAGGTCATTTCCCATTCTAGATGTGTTGTCTTGGATTTATCCACGTTTTATGTTATATGGAATTTTTTCAAGATCAAGCTTTGAGACGGTGCGCAGTTCTGAGGCCCGGTGATCCTAGAACAAATGTTTGAATTTAATTAAATAATTAAATTTCATGCCCATGTGGTTTTCATGAAAAAGTGGAATAACACCTAAAAGGGTGCTCAGATCAGAAAATTGTGGGTTCTGTTGCATCCAGAGCAGTGATTTTAACCATGAAGAGACCTAACATCAGGTGGTGCAGGTCAGTGGTGAAACCTGGTTTTTGGACGTAACAGTAATAAAATATTTAATTAAAATATTTTATTAAATCCTTACTACAGCAATTTGTTTTTTATTTTTTTAAATAGAGATTACATAGGGGGTCAAGGTTACAGTTCCCATAACTCTAAATTTCTCTGGAGATCTCTGGAGAAAACCTCCCGACGCATCAACAATGTTCTTGACGGACTTCGCCGGCGACGATGACGCGACGACTAGATCTTCACCATTGAACATCGCGAATCCAGGTAGGATGTTTAATTTGTGATTTCTTCGCCGTTCTTGATTTCTACGACCAATGCGGACTAATCCACGAACAGATTAGGCTGTGGATCGATCGTTCTTACGAGATGGGCTTTTGCAGAGATTTTGGGGAATTGAATCCATGTTGCTTTATTGTTGTTGATTTTTTCTTCTTCTAGGCCTATTTAAAGGAGCGGATCAATGTCATGACGAATGACAATAGAGTTTCATTCTTCAAATTCCATTTTATTGGATTTCTACCTTTTTTCTCTTGTGTGTTCTTCGCGTTCATCGCGGGGCGATGAACAATAGATCGTTGCGCATTAGTTCTACGATGCAAAGATCCCAAATTAAAGGATCGACACCACGACGATCTCACAGAGGTGCCACGACAGATTTGGAGGACAGATCAAAGAAGATCCGAAGATATCGTTCTTTGAACTATTTCTGTACGGGTGACCAGAATCAGATTTCAGAGCTGATCAAAGGCCCAAAACCCCCGGATTCAGCATCACAATGACGAGGCGACCCAGCGTCTTGAGTTTCACGGAAAACGGACAGCTGAATCAGAAACCGGAAGATCAGTCGATGCGTGATGAGGAAGACGATGTTTCTGGAAAAATCCCGACAACACGGCGTGTAGTATGGGCTACACGGTGTGTGTTCATCGGGGATCACCTAGTGTGTACTCCGTGAGTACACAGACACGGGTTGGGTACACATACAAGGACAAGACGTGTATACCCTTTCCAGGCCAGAAACACGGGATACCCCATGTACTGGTACACAAGAAGGAGACATGGACGGACACCATGTATGGGCATACGACCAGGGTACCCGGGTGTTTCCTCATTGACAGCAAATGACATGTTCATTGACTTACACACAGTGTATATGATTTCCTACATGACTTCGATTCCAGACACGGGCAATTTACACGGGCAGTAACCGGAGTCATGGAACACATCGTGTGATCCTTCTACACGTCGTGTAGTTGAGTTTTACACAACTTGGACAGATAACACGTGTCGTTACACAGGCAATACCTGGGGTCAACATGGTGTGTAACAATAATATGTGCCGTGTAACCTATTTTACATGGCTTAATCCAGTTTCCTAGTGTGACTTGGACTGGTTTCCTTAGTGTTTGTCCCCTTGGTCTTTCTCCTGAGGGTTTCTGGTATCATTTCATACATACAAGAGTATGATCCCTTCAGCAGGACTTCCTGAATCGAGTTTTTGGAATCCCCTCTATGAGACTTGGAGCCGAATCCTCTATTCATTCCTGGATCCCTAAGTATAGTTCTTAGTATCGACGTGACCAACTTTACCCGGGTGTTGATCCACTGCTTAGCGGATTAGTTCATACTGAGTTGTTGGAATCAACCTGTAGGTATTGGTTGTGATCCTTACCTAAAAATCATGTTCTCAAGTACTTGTGGAGTGTGTTCTCCTGGAATGAGTACTCTATATCTCTCTCTTTAGATTTAGGAGTGTTTTCTCCTTGTTACATGCATAGTGGAATCCTAGACCTGGATACTGGTGGTGGTATCGCGATAGTTGATCGTGTATGAGTATATATGAATATTCTTGTTATATGTTCTGTAGACATATACTTTGAGAAGATGACTGTATATTTCCATTTTGATATTTCCATTGTTTTATTTCATTTGTGGTTTTGGGGTGTCCTACTGGGTATTGTTATACTCACCCCTGCATGGGCTTTGCCCGCACGTATCGTGTCTTGTGCAGATGAGCGAGAGTTTGACAGGATTCTAGGTGGACCAGGAACGGACGGTGCTCAGTGAGATCAGATAGGCCGAGGTGTGTTCCTATGGCTATGGATTGTAGACCCAGTACCTTTCCTTAAAAGTTGGACTTTGTTACAGACTCTCTTTTGGTGGGATTATACTTTTGGCCCAAGGATTTACACATACTTTATTTTACTTTCATGTTGTACTCTGTTGGATGGGATTTAAGTGTATGCATGCATTACCATTTTTTAGTAACTTTTACTTTTTAACTTTTTGGGCTTGGAGATGTGTGTTCATGTGTACAAGTTTATAAGAAATGCCTCCCATGTTAGTGATATGCCTACTCTGTGCTAGTCACCAGCCCATGGCCTATTATAGGTGGGCTTGGGGAGTTGCGGTTCGGGCCCCACTGGAACGGGATGAGACAAAGTGGTATCAGAGGTGGCCGGTTCTACCTTAGGAATGAGAGTCTGTGAGTTGGTTTGGGGAAACAGTTTCAAGTGTTTCGAGTTCGGCTTTCAGGCTAGGGACCTCGGTGTTGGTGCGGGAAGCCGACGTATCCATACACCAGGACTCTGATAACTTTCTTTTCGACTCAGAACATGTAAACACTATTTGTGGGGGAAAATAACAGTATATGCATCATATAGGAATGGGTTGTTGTTTCCATTTCCATCCCAAGTTAGCTCTCCAGATATACTTACTGACTGAGATACATCTTGTTTATTCACAAGATTCCTCCGTGACGTACACCCACTAGGATCTAGTAGCTCGATCACAAGGATGACCCCCCTCAGTGATGAAGCTTTGATATAGGGACTTGATCCCCCAGTTTTACCTTCAGGTGGTGTGCCAGTTATTCTACCACATGTGGAGTAGTGTTTAGTGCCTACTGTACCAGTGGAGGAGTGTCGGCTGAGCACACTCCATGAGTTTCAGAGACAGATACCCCTCAGGTTTTGAGGCAAGCCTGAACCTCAGGCAGTAGAGGACTGGCTTGAGGCAGTAACCTAAGTCTTTCTTTTGGTTAGGACACCAGCAGACCTGATGGTGATCCTGGCAGCGAGCCTTCTTCAGGGCTCAGAAGGATGATAGAGGAGTTTGGTTATCAAAACCCTTGACGAGGAAACTCTTGTGTGGTCAGAGTTTGAGAATCTCATCAAAGAAGAGTTTTCACCGGTTACCCAGAGAGCAGTACGTATACAGGTGATTATTCAGCTCCAGCAGGGAACCATGACAGTGGCTGACTATTCATTGAGGTTTACCGAACTCTCACGGTACTCGATGGATATGGTCATGGATCAATACTTCAGAGCTCGTACTTTTGAGCAGGGGTTGCATAGAGACATCCGAGCTAGAGTCATCAATATGAGAATTCATACATATGTTGTCATGATCGAGAGGGATTTGGTGGTCGAGAGTTTCTTGGAAGAGTAGAGACGGCCGTCAATTGTCAGGGGTGAGAAAGCTAGAGTAGAGACCTCAGCTGCAGGGAGCAGTCTTCAGGGAACCAGGCGTGGTAGACATTTCTAGAGGATATCTGAGGACATGGGTTCTGCCTTCCATGGTTCACAGGGCGCATCTAGCCTGCCTCGAGAGAGGCGATGTTACTCATGCGATGGTAGGGGACATCTCGCCCGAGATTGTCTGACCCACCTTACTAATGACACGGGGGCAGTGGATGGACCACCGAGGAAGATGAAACGTGTGGAGCAGACAGATCTGCTGGGTGATGGACATGGTAGAGTAGCTGGGAGAGCAGATAGAGGTGGTCGACGTCTTGAACTTTTTCCACCACCACCTCTGGGAGGTCCACCACACGTTTAGGGAGCAGGTGGAAAGAGGCAGGTATTGCTGTGGGCAGTAGAGGCTTATGACACAGGTACTCCCAGAATGATTATAGGTACAATCTCTGTCTTTTCTACTTTGGATGTTGTACCGATAGACATAGGTTCTAGTCATTCATTTCCTGCTGCTTATCTCATTCAAGACCTTGAGATTCCAGTAGAGATGTTGAATCTACATGTACTCTTAGAAACACCGTCTGGAGAAGAGTCAGATATCACACACCTTTGAAGACAGTGTGACTTAACCCCTGGAGGTGAGAGTTTTGGTTGGAACCTCATGGTGGTAGTGTTGAGGCCATACAATGTCATTCTTGGTATGGATTGGTTATCCATAGTTCATGCCCAGATTGAATGTTTTAGGTGAAGGGTTTGTGGTGTGTCTGTAGTGATGGAACAAGGTTCTCCTTCATCGATGAAAAAGAGACCCCCGAAGCGCAGGATGGACTCGTGCGAACGAGGTCACAATGGATTTCACACCATTTGGCTAGCCTAACCCTTGGAATAGTAGATGTTACGAGTTTCTAGTTTCCATCAGTAGTTGCTGAGTATGAGGATGTCTTTCCAGAGGATGTCCTTGGGCTACCTAGCAGCTGGGAGATAGATTTCTGCATTGAGTTGCAACCTAGGACGACCCTGATATCGACATCAGCATATCGGATGGCTCCTGCAGAGCTTCGTGAGCTGAGAGTGCAGTTCGAAGACTTTTATTGGAAGGGCTTCGTGAGACCCAGTGTTTCACCATGGGTGGCCCCAGTGTTGTTTTCCAATATGGAAGAAGAGATATTGAGGCTGTGTGTGGAATAACAGCCCTTGAATCCGGTGATCGTGAAGAACAGGTATCCACTACCGAGAATCGATGACCTCTTCGACTAGTTAGGAGGGGGACGATGATTCTCGAAGGTTTATATACGATCAGGCTATCAGCAGTTGTGAGTATGGGATGAGGATATACTAAATATGGCTTTCAGATGTCGCTACTGTCACTATGAGTACTTGGTGATTCCCTTCGTCATGACGAACCCCCTGATAGTGTTTATGGGAATCAGGAACTAGATCTTTCATCCCTATCTAGGATGGTTCATAGTGGTCTTCATCGACGATATCCTTGTGTACTCTACATCCGAGGAGGAGCATGCGAGGCACCTGATGATGGTTCTAGACAAACTATGAGAGCTCCAGTTATACGGGAAACTCTCAAAGTGTCAATTCTGGATATCGGAGGTCAACTTTCTAGGACACTTTTTCTCAATAGATGGTGTAGCAGTGGACCCAGCCAAGGTAGAGGCAGTGTTTGCATGGGAGACACCTCGGAACGTGATGGAGGTGCGAAGTTTCCATTGGTTGGTAGGCTACTATCTGAGATTCACCCATCACTTCTCTAGGATTTCAGCACCCATGACAGCTTTGACCAGAAAGGGGCAGCCTTTCGTGTGGACTGATAGATTCCAGCAGGCTTTTCAGCAGTTGAGATAGAGTCTGACGAGCACCCCGATCTTGAGACTAACAGAGGAGGCTGTAGAGTACGTGATGTTCTGTGACACATCAGGAACCAGGATTGTTTGTGTCCTGATGCTGAGGCAAGCAGTGATTGCCTATGGCTCATTTCAGTTGAGGCCACACAAGTAGAACTACACGACTAATGATCTTGAGTTGGCAGTTGTAGTCTTCGCGTTGAAGAAGGGGCGACACTACCTAATGGGCGAGCGATTTCTCTCTACATTGATCACAAGATTCTATGATATATCTTTTCTCAGAAGGATCTGAATTTGAGACAGAGGCGATGTCTTGAGTTCCTCCATAATTACAGCTTTGAGATTGTTTATACTCTTGGGAAGGGGAACATTGTGCGTATGCTCTCAGCACTAAATCCAGTTCATAGTTGCTGGATGAGGAGATGAGGCAGTTGGCCTCTTTACAGTTATCCTTTGTGAATAGAGATGAGTGATCTTACCATTAGTATATGGTTGTTACCCCTCCCCTCTTACAACGATTCAGAGAAGCACAACTCAGGAATGCTAGCTATGAGACTCTGCATGCTCAGATATCCACAGGTGATACTGCCGATTGATATTCAAAAGGTGGGGAGCATGTTGTTCTTTTCCGAGGGTGCCCAGTAGTACCAGTGGCGTCGCAGGAGGAGGTTCTGATGGAGTTCCATACATCACCTTTGGCTGTGCATCTAGGCTTGTAAAAGATGTACCAGGACCTCCGAAGTCAGTTCTGGTGGACAGGAATGAAGAAGAGTGTGGTGAAGTTTGTTTCTCGATGCCTTACTTGTCAGCAAGTAAAGGCTGAGCACCAGGTGCCAGCAAGTTTGACTCCGCCCCTTGAGGTTCCGGAGTGTATGTGGGATGGGATATCCATGGACATCGTGATGAGTTTACCACATACGTCCGGGGGACATGATTCTATCTGGGTGATCATTGATCGACTGACCATATCGGTCCACTTCCTAGCCATATGGGAGTAGAGTTCAGTAGAGAGATTGGGACGCCTCTACGTGCAGGATCTAGTTCATCTTCATGGAGTTCCATCCACGATCATCTCAGATAGTGATGCTTGCTTCACATCCCTATTGTAGAAGGGATTGTAGGAAGCTTTTGGGACTCGGTTACACTTGAGCATAGCGTTTCATCCTCAGACTGATTGTCAGACGGAGTGGACCATAGAGGTTCTGGAGGTAATTCTATGAGCTTGCATTCTTGACTTCGGTTGTAGCAGGGAGGATCACCTTCTATTGGTGTAATTTTCTTATAACAACAGTTATCATTCCACTATTAGTATGGCACCATTCGAGGCTTTTTACAGGTGACCATTCAGGTCACCACTTTTCTGGACTGGCCCAGGTGAGTCAGCACTCATGGGCCTAGAAATGGTGTGAGATACTACAGAAAAGGGGCAGGACATCCAAGACCGGATGAAGACTGCATAGCATCCGCAGATGTCTTATGCCGACAAGAGACAGAGGCCCTTGGAGTTCGAGGAGGGAGATCATGTGTTCCTTCGGGTATCACCTCAACGATGATTGCGGATATTTTTTCTAGGCGACAAGCTATATCCGAGGTTCATCGGCCCTTTTCAGATTCTGAGTAGAGTTGTCGAGGTGGCATATCGCCTAGATCTACCTCCTCAGTTGGACTAGGTACAAAACATCTTCCATGTGTCACCGCTGCGGAGGTACGTGCATGATCCATTGCACGTTATTGATTGGGGCGAGCTAGAAATCGATGATGGAGCAACCTTTTCGGAGTACCCATTTGGGATTGAGGATCTGCAGGAGAAGATCCTTCATGGGCATGTTATCCCCTTGGTGCGTGTTCGGTGTCAGCATGAGAATCTATGGGGGAGCACATGTGTGCAGGGGGATCAGATTCATGTGCAGTACCAACATCTTTTTGAGTTGCCTTTGTTTCGGATTTTCGGGGACGTATAATATCTAAGGTGGGTGTGATGTAATGTCCTAAATTTCACCATGTTTTATATTATATGGAATTATTTCGAGATCGGGCTTTGAGACGATGAGTAGTTCAGCGGCCTGGTGATCCCATAACCAATGTTTGAATTTAATTAAATAATTAAATTTCGAGCGCATGTGGTTTTAATGAAAAAGTGGAATAACACCTGAATGGGTGCTCGAATCATAAATATGAGGGTATCGTTGCGTCCAGAGCACTGTGTTTACCCTGGAAGATACCTAACATCAGCTGGCGCAGGTCGGTGACGGAACCTGGTTTTTGGACCTAACCGTAATAAAATATTAAATTAATATATTTTATTAAATCCTTGCTATGATGAAATATTTTTATTCATTTAAATAGATATTTCACATGGGGTCAGGGTTACAATTCCCAAAACTCTGAATTTTTCTGGAGAGCTCTGGAGTAAACCTCATGACGCATCAACGATGTTCTTGACGGACTTCGCCGGCGACGACGACGCGGTGACCGGATATTCGCCATCGAACACCGCGAATCTAGGTAGGATGTTTAATTTGTGATTTCTTCCCCGTTTATGCTTTCACTGATGAACTCGGACTAATCCACGAAAAGATTAGTTTGCGGATCAATCGTTCTTTCGGGATGGGCTTTTGCGGGGATTTTGGGGAATTGAATCCATGTTTCTTTATTGTTGTTGACTTCTTCTCTATTTAATCCTATTAACGAGAGCGGATCAACGTCATGACAAATGATGGCGGAGGTTCGTTCCTCAAATTCCATTTTATTGGATTTCTCCATTTGTTCTCTCACGCATTCATTGAGTTCTTCATAAGGCGATGAACAATGGATCGTTGCACATCTTTTCTATGAAGAAACGATCTCAAATTGAAGGATTGACACCATGGTGGTCTCTCAGAGGTATGACGACAGTTTCAGCAGATGGATCGAAGCGGATCAGAAGATATCATTATTCGAAAAATTTCTACACGGGTGGCCGGAATCAGATTTGGGAGTCGATCGAAAGCCTAAAACCCACGTATTCTGCATCACGATGACGAGGTGAAAAAACATCTTGAGTTTCACGACAAACACACAGCAGAATCGGAAACCGGAAGATCAGCCAAGGCATGAGGAGGAAGACGGAGTTTTTGAAAAAATCATGACTACGTGGCGTGTAGTACGAGCAAAATGGCGTGTGTTCATCGAGGATCACATGTCATGTACTTAGGGAGTACGTAGACATGGGTTGGGTACATGGCCAAGGACATTGTGTGTATAGCCGTTCCCGGCTAGATCCGACCAGATACATGGGATACCCCGTGTACTGGTACACATGCAGGCAACATGGACGGACACCATGTACGGGTATACGGCCAGGGTACACGGGTGTTTCCCCGTTGATAGTACATCTTGTGTGCTTTGACTTACACGTAGTGTATATTCTTTCCTAGATGACTTCGATTCCAGACATGGTCCATTTACACGGGCAGTACCCGAAGTCAAGGAATACTTCGTGTGATCCTTCTACACGCCGTGTAGTTGAGTTTTACAAAACTTGGACGGATGACACGGGTCGTTACACGAGCAGTACCCGGGGTCAAGGAACACGGTGTGTAACCATAATTAATGCCCTACAACCCATTTTTCATGGCATGATCCGGTTAATTTCTGTGACATAGACTACTTTCCTTAGGGTTCGTCCCCTTGTTCTTTCCCATGAAGGTTTCTGTTATCATTTCCTACATAAAGGAGTATGATCCATTCAGCAGGACTTCCTGAATAGATTTGTTGTAATACACTCTTTGAGACTTGGATCCAAATCCTCTATTCATTCATGGAACCCTAGGTAGAGTTCTCGGTATCGACGTGACCAACATTACCCGGGCGTCGGTCCTCTTCTTAGCGGATTAGTTCAGACTGAGTTGTTGGAATCACCTCGTAGCTATTGGTTGTGATCCTCATCTATACATCGTGTTCTCAAGTACTTGTGGACTGTGTTCTAGTGGAATGAGTACTCCATATCTCTCTCTTCATAATTAGGAGTGTGTTCTCTTTGTTACATGATTAGTGGAATCTTCAAGCTGGATCATAGTGGTGGTATCACGATAGTCGATCATATATGAGTATATATGAATATTCATATTATATGTTCTGTAGGCATATACAGTGAGGAGATGAATGTATCTTTCCTTTGTGGTATTTCCATTGTTGTATTTTCTTTGTGGTTTCAGGGTGTCCTACTGAGTATTGTTATACTCACACCTACATGGGATTTTCCCGCACTTTTCATGTCTTGTGCAGACGAGCGAGCCTTTGACAGGATTCTAGCGGGACCAGGACCGAACGGTGCTCAGTGAGATCAAAAAAGTCGAGGTGTGTTCCTACGGCTACGGATTTCAGACCTAGTACCTTTCCTTACAGGTTCGACGTTGTTACAGACTCTCTTTTTGTGGTCTTGTACTTTTGGCCCAGGGTTTTACACTTACTGTAATTTACTTTCCGGTTATACTCTGTTGGTTGGGATTTTAGTGTATGCAAGAATTTCAATTTTTTGTTGTTTTTACTTTTCAGCATTGTGGTCTTGGAGATGTGTGTTCATGTGTACAGGTTTATAGGAAATGCCTCCCATGATAGTGATATGCCTACTTGGTGCTAGTCACCAGCCCCTGGCCAATTGGAGGCGGGCTTGGGGAGTTGTGGTGGAGCCCCACAAGGACAGGTCGTGACCCCAAAACTATCTATATCATGAGATATGAATGGCCACCCAATGCATTGGAGTAAATATAGGTCCCACCCATCTCATAATAATCATTTTCATGTGTGCCATAAAAACATAAATCATTCATCGTTGTACAACCCCAACTATATAATGTGTTTCTTAAAAATCATTCCAACATAACCTAATCCATATAAACAATTAGATCATAATTATAGATACATTGTAGGATTAATAAAGAGTTTATACATGAAACATATCCCTATTAAAGTATTCCACATCAGTTGGAAAATAATTTTGATGGAACCAATAAATTCATGAGGAAAACATCCTTTATTCTTAATAAAATTTCTTTATCAACATACCACAAAATTATAAAAAAAATAATTTCATTGAAAATGAAATATGATTAATTTATATTTTTCTTCATTGAAATATGGATTTATGATATTTTAAAACAACCATCATGCCAAATAAGTTATAAGAAAACATTCTTCAAGTACTTTTTGGATATGTAAAAACGTACCTTTTAATGAAAAATCAAAAAAGTTTCTTATCATAGAATTTAATATAAATTAAAAAATGGTGAAAATTTTACTCAAAAAATATAATAATAATATAAATCATAAATAATATTTAGTAAACATGTAATTAGATGATAAATATACCCCAGTAGATAATTATGTGTAAACAATCTCAGATAATAATGAGACGACGAAATTATCCCTTACAATAGTTATGATATCCTTTGTATGTATGAAAGAAAAATTATAATGATTTAAATAATATCAATAACTTATTATAGAATCATAATCATTTTTATGATATTATATAAAATAATATTATCATTAATTGTTTATTAACATTTCATTATTACTCATTGTTCAGATATAAACAACTTCATTTTATTATGCATATTTTATCGAATAATTTTGGATTCTTATTCATAGGTTAGAGTTATATCATTCACAAAATGATATTAATATAATATATAACCTATTTATTGATTATATACATTAATATAGTAATTATATAATTGATATCTTGTATAATTAATCGCATCACATTGTGGAGATGGTAGACTGTACGTATGCACAAGTGATTATATATTTCCTTTAATTATAAAATGGTATAGACGTGTAAGGTATATATATTTTACTAAATAAATAACATGTTATAACAATCATATATAATTATTATTTCCCTTATTATACCTATCCAAGTAATGTGGTGGAGAAAAACATATTACATCATGGCATTGAGATGGTTAGTCACAGGTACACACGCATGGTGATTTTGTTATTTGTTGGACTGATAAAATGTGGTATAAGTTTGTCAAATAAAAAAAAAGAATATATTTGATTCTATAATTAATAATTAATAATGGAAAAAACAATGTAAGAGGAAGTAGAACAAAAAATGATCTTGAGATTGTCGGCAAAAGTGATTACCTCTTCTTCAAAGAGCTCCCTCTAGATCTCCACTTAAAGGAAATGAAGTTAGTCTTTTTAGAAGAAAACAACGTATATAATGTGGCATGGGTAGTTCAAAATATAAATTAAGAGGGGATAGATGAACTTTATGGATGAATTATTTATGAATAAATGAGGCAGGAGGAACCCTTTTCTAATCGACGTTGGGGGTACCGTTTGAATTTTTAAAAATATTAATTTATAATAGATTTAGACCATTTAATGACCCGGAAATTTCAAGGAAAATTTTTTCTTAATTTTCTTTGTAATTTTACCAGAACGCGGTTTCTGACGGCACTTGATTCTGAGGCCCGGAGTGCCTGGAATCAACTTCCGAAGTTTGGCTCGGGTACGTTCAGTGAACGAGCGAGTGGGAATTTCTAACTTTTGAACCGGTGCCCGGAATCGAATTCCGAGGGCACCGATGAACACACAGCAATGATTTTCGCTTAAGGAGACCTTTTTCGAGGATGCGTTTTATGCGGGTTGAGAGTTGTTTTGGGGGAAATTAAATTAAGTTACATAAATTGTGGAAACACAATTTATTTTTATCCATGTTGGTTATTTCCTCCCAAAGGGAGATTGAGGTGGGACCCACATCCACTTAACCTCCCTTGAGAAAATTCAATGTGGTGGGGCCCACACGAACCCTAACTCTTCAACTCCCCTTAAAACTCCCAATAAGTCCTCTCTTTTTAATTTTGACAACTTGTGTTATTAATTAAGATGAGTGTCTTAATTTCAATCTTTTTAAATTCAAAGTGGTTTAGTTGTGTA
This sequence comes from Viscum album, assembly GCA_963277665.1. Classification (NCBI taxonomy): domain Eukaryota; kingdom Viridiplantae; phylum Streptophyta; class Magnoliopsida; order Santalales; family Viscaceae; genus Viscum; species Viscum album. The sequence continues at coordinate 410,566,094 of OY728133.1, forward strand.
AATAAAATAAGCCTCAGATTTATTTTATTTTGGTTAGTTTTCTTTTGCCACCTTGAGAGGATTGGGATGCTTTATTCTTCTTCTTCAACCACGACAAGAACGCGAAGAACACTTAGGCTCCGATGAAGAACGTCGTCACCATATGAAGAGAAAGACGTGTCGTCTCTTCTCTTCTTCACAGTCGGTGTGTTTCCGAAGATCGACGACGCCGCTTCTTTCGATCTTCTTCCCGTGTCAACAAAAGGAGACGCCGCTTCCTCCTCGGGCTTTCTTTGTCAGCTTACGAAACTTCTCCAGCAACGTTACCTCTTCGGACACACCTCGACGTCAACGGAATCGACTTTCGATTCCCGCGACGCCCGACCTCCGCGACGCTTGTCTTCTGCAGCTTGTTGACGTGCTCCGCACTTGAAACCGAGGTAGGGGTTTATTGTTGTTTTATTAAATTTTTCCGTTCTTGATTCAAGCATCTCGAACATTATGGTTAATCAGCTAAAATGTTATCGTTAACGAGAGGGGGGCCGGACCGCACAAACACGGCTGAGCCCTCTCCTTTGTTCATGATTATTTGTTGCGGATGGAACGGAATGGCGTGGTGTCGTCGCCCCACGCGGGTATCACACGGCCAGTATTGCGCGGCGCCGTCGCGTCGCGCCGTGGAAAGAAATTCAAGAACGCAACGCCGTCGCGTCGCGTCGAAGGAAGTCGAAGGCGCCACGGCTGGAGTTGGGCCGCGGTGGAGGGGCACGGTGACGTCGCACCGTTCTGGACGGCAAAGGATGCTGCCGGTTCCGGGCCGTGGCGGATCAAGATGACCAGCCGCCAGCCGGTGTCGGAAGTCGGAAGGGTACCGGCCTTTGCCGGTCCCGTTGAGAGGGAGTCGGCCGGCCAGTTTGGGCCGGCTGGAAAGGAGCAACCTGGGTGAATTAAATTCCTCAAGCCAGTTAAACGACCCCCCATAATGAGGGGGGGTTCACAGGGGGGGGGCAGGCGCCCCCCTCCCTTTCAATCAGCTTGGCCGAAGCCGAGTTGGCAGTGCGCTGGGTGCGCTGCCCCCAGCTGGACCGCTGCTTGGCCAGTCTGCCAGGTCGGGCCACGCCAGGCCGGGTCGACCCTGTCTGGGGTGGGTCGACCCGGTTCGGGCCGACCGGGGGGGGGGGGGGGGGAGGGGTCTCGGGCGGGGTCGGCCCGGGCCCGAAACCCCCGATACCGAACTTTTTAGAGTCAAATGCCCATAACTCGGGCTATGGACCTCCAAACGACACACCGTCAGCAGAGATGTGATCCTTGGATCGAGACGGTCGTTTTGGTATATCACACTCAAGGTTTCGGAAGACTTTGAGTTCAGCCGGGTTGGTTCGTACACGAAACCAACCGGGCCCTCGGAGCGAAAACGCTCATATCTTGAGCTACGGACATCCGATTCACGTGCCGTCAACTTTGTTGAGTTCCTCTTAGTGAGACTGAACTTTTGGAATAATCCTCCCGAGGTTTCGATGAAGGTGGAGTACGGTCGGGTTGGTTTTTCCTTAAAAACCAACCGTGCCCATGGGGCGAAAAAGCCAATAAATCTCAGACCGGGCGTCCGATTGACACTCCGTCTGTTGCGTTGAGTTCATGATGACGATACGGAACTTTTGGATACATCAACTTCGGACTATGTGACTGTTGATGTATCAGCCTCTCGGCTCGTGGAGCGGACCCTCCCGAACGAGCTTGCAGTGTGTAGGAACCCTAGTGCTGGCTGTGACTTCAACGACGACGATTGTGCAGAGATCCTCAGTGGACGGAGATGATGAAGACAGCTGGTCTTATATCCTATGTGGGTCCTAGCTTTTCTGCTCTTGTATCCTATGTGGGTCCCAGCTTAGATGATTCAATACTGGTCTTGTATCCTATGTGGGTCCCAGTATAGATGAATCAATGAAGACAGCTGGTCTTATATCGTATGTGGGACCTAGCTGTGCTGGTCTTGTATCCTATGTGGGTCCCAACATAGATGATTCAATACTGGTCTTGTATCCTATGTGGGTCCCAGTATAGATGAATTAATGAAGACAGCTGGTCTTGTATCCTATGTGGGTCCTAGCTGTGCTGGTCTTGTATCCTATGTCAGTCCCAGCTTAGATGATTCAAGTACTGGTCATGTATCCTATGTGGGTCCCAGTATAGATGAAACAATGAAGAAAGATGGTCTTGTAACCTATATGGGTCCTAGCTGTGCTGGTCTTGTATCCTATGTGGGTCCCAGCTTTGATGGTTCAGTGCTGGTCTTGTATCCTATGTGGGTCCCAGCATAGATGAAACAATGTAGACAACTGGTCTTCTATCATATGTGGGTCCCAGCTTAGATGATTCAGTATCTATGTCTGATCATCACTTTCACCTTTTCGATGATGTATACCTGTGTGAGCTGAATCTTGTGCATTCCTATATGGATTGTGTTGCGCTATCCTGTGTGGATTACGTTTGCTTTCTTGTGTGGAATACGTATACTTTCCTGTGTGGACTGATATGTACTTGGGCTCGGAGGTTGGAGCGTATTGGAATTGATGTATTAGGTATATGTATGGGCATATACCTAAGGAGTGTCGGTTGTTACTTCATGATTGTATCTTTCCTTTGTGGTTTATCCTTTGTGGATTTTGGGAGACCTTCGGGGGTCTCGGGGTCCCTACTGAGTAGCTTATACTCACCCTTTCACGGGCTATGCCCGCACTACGTTGTGTTGGTTGTAGACGACGGACAACGTTGATCGTGGTTGAGGCTTGCAGAGCAGGACGGTACCTGGAAGGGGACCACTGGGCGGGACATGCTCGGAGCGGACGGCGGGACCCGAGGAGCAGAGGAGCTATCTGTACCTGCCCTTCATGTGGGATTTCTAGTGGACAGCTCGGTGTAGCGGCTTTACATTACTATTGCTGTTTTCCTTTTCGAGTTGTACTTTACACTTGGGCTTTTATTTCTGGACCCTTTTTACTTTCCGTACATACAGTTGTACTCTGTTTTGCTTAGTGTTTAATTTTACGCTTGCTTACTCTGTGGTTCTTGTTTACTTTACAAAGGCAATGCCTTCCCCTTTTACCGGGATTTACGCCTTGGTGCTAGTCACCAGCCCCTGGCCTATGGAAGGCGGGCTTGGGGTAGTCATGGCATGTGCCCCGAGGACGGGTCATGACAAATTGGTATCAAAGGAATTCGGTTCTACCACAGAATCTGATCTTTCTTCTATGTGAAGCAATAGTGTTTAGCATATTGGGTGTGGTTATCAGTCCAGGGAGTCCAGTGTTGGTGCGGCGGCCGACGTATCCGTACACCAGGACCCTGACTTCTGATTTCTAACTTAATGCACGAAAACATTGATTGCATGTGTGTTTCATGTTTTCATTGTGATTACTTGTGTCAGATCACCAGGAATAAACGTTGACCGTGTCGCATCTGTTCAGGATGTCTCCACGCAGACAGTCAGTTGGAGTTCCGAGTGAGTACTCGATGGCAGCCCACCGAGCGACGAGGCTCCGGTGTAGGGCCCTCTTTCTATGTTGGCACCCTCGGGTGGTGTACCAGCAGCACCACCACCTGTTGGGCAGTAGATGCCACCAACCATACTAGCGATCTGTGCATGCTGGTAGAGCGCGTTGCACGAGTTCCAGCAGCAGTGGCCTTCGAGGATACGAGGCGAGGCAGATTCCCAGATAGCAGAACCCTAGTTGGAGGCGATTTCTAGAGTTTTTCTCCTAGTTGAGACATCAGTGGAGTGGATGGTGGACTTGGATACTTGTGTTTTTTAGTGAATGACTATGAGGATGGTCCGCATAGTGATGAGGCTTCGGTATGTGGACCGATGCCTGAGATAGTGCCTTCAGGTAGTGTGTCAGCTATACATCACTACCTATTGGTCAGCAGTTACAACTGGCGGTACCGGTAGGTGACACGTGTAGGATTACTACCTTACACATGTTTCAGCATCAGTTACCCTCAGGTTTCGAGGCAAACCTGACTCACAGGCAGGTGAGGACTAGCTTGAGGAGGTGGCTGAGAGTTTTCTAGAGCTTATACAGCTTCGGCAGGACGACGTATCGATAGCTGGGAATTCATCGAGGCGTACCGAACATTCCGGGTACTCGATGAATACGTTTCGATCAGTGCTATAGATCTCGAACCTCTGAGCGTGGTGTGTTTACGGACATCCGAGCCATCACCTTTTCCTTATGCATTCCTACTTATGCTAGGGTGCTATAAAGGACATTTGTGGTTAAGAATCTTTTCACTGAATGGATGCAGTCAGTGAAGGATTGCAGTGGGAAGCTGGAAACTGGTGCCAGTCTCGGAGACTTGGGCATGGAAAATGTTTCAAGAAGAAAAAATGTTAAGGAGAGATGAGTCTAAGAAGCATCAGACGTGGAGGCAGAGCTAGGAGAGCAGCATGAGGTGGTGTACATCCTAACATGGTACAATCACCCGCCTTAGTTATTCCCGCCAGGCTCAGGGAGATGGAGGGCGGAGGAAGAGTGTGGCTGCATGCGGTCAAGGAGTGTGACCCAATGGTTCTAGAAATGATTCATGGGACAGTCTGTGTACACTACTAGCTGCTGTAGTAACGGACGTCGATATGAATCATTCCATTCTTTCACCAATCTTGTTCCATACCTAGAGTTTCCGGTAAGTCGTGGAATTGACCCTCACGTCTGGAGATACCTTCGGAGGAGACTCAATAATCACACTTACGCCAACGGTGTGGTTAGATCAACGAGGCGAGAGTTTCGGTTGGAATCTCTTGGTGGCAGCGTCGAGGCCTTACGTCGTTGGTTTGAGTATGGACTGGGAAATCACAGTTCATACACAAATTGTCAGTATTAGGCAAAAAGGCTGTAGTTTAACTACGACGTCGGGATGGGTTTTCCTTGGTCGGCGAAAAAGGAAACCCCAGGCAGCGCAGGGTAACTCTTGCAGAGGAGGGTGCGACCGATCACTCTTGAGTCGGTCAACCTTACCCTCGTAACAGCAGTTGTTTTGAGTTTCAGTTCTAACAGAAAATGGAGACCTCTGGAGTTCGAGGATGATGACCACGTCTTCTTACGGGTCTCACCTTGACGAGGTTTACTGAGATGTGGCCAGGGAGGCAAGTTATCTCCGAGGTTCAACAGACCTTTCTAGGTCCTCAGCTGGATAGGTGAGGTTGTTTACCGCTTGACCCATTCACCGCAGTTGCACCAGGTGCACGAAGACTTCCACGTATCTCAACTGAGGAGATACGTGCTCGACCCTCCGCATATCATCGACCATGAGGAGCTGGATGATGGCGAGGGGGTGTCTTTCACGGAGGTTCCAATGGGGATCGAGGATCGATTGGAGTGGATCCTACGAGGACGATTGATTCCTCAGGTGAGCTTTCTTTGGCAGTACGGGAACCTCCAGGTATGCACATGGTAGCGGAAGGCTTAGATGTGTGCTCTGTACCGCTTTTGTGACCCTAGATTGTGTAGAAGCTTTACGGGGACGTAAAGCCCTGAGGTGGGAGTAATGTAAAGACTCGGAAATTTCAAGGAAATTTTTTTCTTAATTTTATTTGAAATTTTACAAGAACGCGGTTTCTGACGTCACTTGATTCCGAGGCCCGGAGTGCCCAGAATCAACTTCAGAAGTTTGGCTCGGGTACGTTCAGTGAACGAGCGAGCGGGAATTTCTAACTTTTGAACCAGTGCCCGGAATCGAATTCCGAGGGCACCGATGAACTCACAGCACCGATTTTCTCTTAAGGAGACCTTTTCCGAGGTTGCGTTTTATGCGGGTTGAGAGTTAGTTTTGGGGGAAATTAAATTAAGTTAAATAAATTGTGGAAACACAATTTATTTTTATCCATGTCGGTTATTTCCTCCCAAATGGAGTTAGAGGTGGGACCCAAATCCACTTAATCTCCCTTGAGAGGATTAAGTGTGGTGGGTGCCACACGAACCCTAACTCTTCAACTCCCCTTAAAACTCCCAAAAACTCCTCTCTTTTTAATATTGACAACTTGTGTTATTAATTAAGATGAGTGTCTTAATTTCAAACTTTTGACTTTCAAAGTGGTTTAGTTGTGTAAATAAAATAAGCCTTAGATTTATTTTATTTTGGTTAGTTTTCTTTTTCTACCTTGAGAGGATTGGGAAGCTTTCTTCTTCTTCATCAACCACGACAAGAACGCGAAGAACACTTAGGCTCCGACAAAGAACGCCTTCACCATAAGAAGAGAAATACATGTCGTCTCTTCTCTTATTCACAGCCGGTGTGTTTCCGAAGATCGACGACGCCGCTTCTTTAGATATTCTTCCCGTGTCAACAAAAGGAGACACCGCTTCGTCCTCGGGATTTCTTCGTCAGCTTACGAAGCTTCTCCAGCGACGTTACCTCTTCGGACGCACCTCGACGTCAACGGAATCGACGTTCGATTCCCGCGACGCCCAACCTCCGCGACGCTTGTCTTCCGCGGCTTGTTGACGTGCTCCGCACTTGAAACCGAGGTAGTGGTTTATTGTTGTTTTATTAAAATTTTCCGTTCTTGATTCAAGCATCTCTAACATTGTGATTAATCAGCTAAAATGTTATCATTAACGAGAGTGGGGCCGGACCACACAAACACGGCCGAGCCCTCTCCTTTGTTCATGATTGTTTCTTGCGGATGGAACGGGATGGCGTGGTGTCGTCGCACCATGCGGGTATCACACGACATGTATTTCGTGGCGCCGTCGTGTCGCGCCATGGAAAGAAATTCAAGAACGCGACGCCGTCGCGTCACGTCGAAGGAAGTCGAAGGCGTCGTGGCCAGAGTGGGGCCGCGGCGGAGGGGCGCGGTGCCGTCGCACCGCGCCAGATGGAAAAGGCTGTGGCCGGTTCCGTGCCACGGCGGATCAAGATGACCAGCGGCCAGCTGGTGTCGGAAGCCTGAAGGGGACCGGCCTTTGCCGGTCCCGTTGAGAGGGAGACGGCCGGCCAGGTCGGGCTGGCTGGAAAGGAGCAACCCGGGGGAATTAAATTCCCCCGTCCAGTTAAACGGTCCTCCATAATGAGGGGGGCGGGGGGTTCACAAGGGGGGGGGGGGGGGGGGGGCAGGCGCCCCCTCCTTTTCAATTAGCTCGGCCGAAGCCGAGTTGGCAGCGCGCTGGGCGCGTTGCCCACAGCTGGATCGGCACCTAGCCGGTCTGCCAGGCTGGGCCGCGCCGGGCCGAGTCGACCCTGTCCGGGGCGGGTCGACCCGGTTCGGGCCGACCGGGGGGGTCTCGGGCCGGGTCGGCCCGGGCCCGAAACCCCCGATACCGAACTGTTTAGGGTCAAATGCCCATAACTCGGGCTACGTACCTCTAAACGACGCGTCGTCAGCGGCGATGCAATCCTTGAATCGAGACGGTCGTTTAGGTATATCACACTCATGGTTTCGGAATAATTTGTCTTCATCCGGGTTGGTTCGTACACGAAACCAACCGGGCCCTCGGAGCGGAAACGCTCATATCTTGAGCTACGGACGTCCGATTGGCGTGCCGTCAAATTTTTTGAGTTCCTATTAGTGAGACGGATCTTTTGGCATACTCCGCCTGAGGTTTGGACGTAGGTAGAGTATGGTCGGGTTGGTTTTGCCTTCAAAACCAACCGGGCCCCTGAGACGAAAAAGCCAATAACTCTCAGACCGGGCGTCTGATTGACACGTCGTCTATTGCGTTGAGTTCCTGTTCACGATACGGAACTTTTGGATACATCAACTTCGGACTATGTGACAGTTGATGTATCAGCCTCTCGGCTCGTGGAGCGGACCCTCCCGAACGAGATTTCTGTGTGCGGGAACCCTAGTGCTGGCTGTGACTTCGACGACGATGATTATGCAGAGATCCTCAGTGGACTGTGACGATGAAGACATCTGGTCTTATATCCTATGTGGATCCTAGCTGTGCTGGTCTTGTATCCTATGTGGGTCCCAGCTTAGATGATTCAATACTGGTCTTGTATCCTATGTGGGTCCCAGTATAGATGAATCAATGAAGACAGCTGGTCTTGTATCCTATGTGGGTCCTAGCTGTGCTGGTCTTGTATCTTATGTGGGTCCCATCTTAGATGATTCAATACTGGTCTTGTATCCTATGTGGGTCCTAGTATAGATGAATCAATGAAGACAGCTGGTCTTGTATCCTATGTGGGTCCTAGCTGTGCTGGTCTTGTATCCTATGTGGGTCCCAGCTTAGATGATTCAAGTACTGGTCTTGTATCCTATGTGGGTCCCAGTATAGATGAATCAATGAAGACAGATGGTCTTGTATCCTATGTGGGTCCTAGCTGTGCTGGTCTTGTATCCTATGTGGGTCCCAGCTTTGATGGTTCAGTGCTGGTCTTGTATCCTATGTGGGTCCCAGCATAGATGAAACAATGAAGACAACTGGTCTTGTATCCTATGTGGGTCCCAGCTTAGATGATTTAGTATCTATGTCTGATCATCTCTTTCACCTTTTCGATGATGTATACCTGTGTGAGCTGAATCATGTGCTTTCCTGTGTGGATTGTGTTGTGCTATCCTGTGTGGATTACGTTTTCTTTCCTGTGTGGAATACGTATACTTTCCTGTGTGGACGGAGATGTACTTGGGCTTAGAGGGTGGAGCATATTGGAATTGATTACTTAGGTATATGTATGGGAATATACCTAAGCAGTGTCGGTTGTTACTTTGTGATTGTATCTTTCCTTTGTGGTTTATCCTTTGTGGACTTTGGGAGACTTTCGGGGGTCTCGGGGTCCCTACTGAGTAGCTTATACTCACCGCTGCACGGGCTATGCCCGCACTACATTGTGTTGGTTGCAGACGACGGACAACGTTGATCGTGGTTGAGGCTTGCAGAGCAGGACGGTACCTGGAGGTGGACCACTGGGCGGGACGTGCTCGGAGCGGACGGCGGGACCCGAGGAGCAGAGGAGCTATCTGTACCTACCCTTCAGGGGGGATTTCCTATGGACAGCTCGGTGTAGCGGCTTTACTTTACTGTTGCTGTTTTCCTTTTCGAGTTGTACTTTATAGTTGGGCTTGTATTTCTGGCCCCTTTTTACTTTCCGTACTTACAGTTGTACTCTGTTTTGCTTAGTGTTAACTTTTCCACTTGCTTACTCTGTGGTGCTTGTTTACTTTACAAAGGCAATGCCTTCCCTTTTTACCAGGATTTACGCCTTGGTGCTAGTCGCCAGCCCCTGGCCTATGGAGGCGGGCTAGGGGTAGTCACGGAACGGGCCCCGAGGACGAGTCGTGACAGACCACATTCAGTAACCTCAAAAATGTATTAGTTTATAATATGATATTAGAAAGTGTTTTAATATCATTAAACAATAAATTTTGGACAGGTTTTTCTATCAATATAGATGTTTTCCGTTTAATTTACACTTAGTTATTATATTTAAATTTTAACTAAGGTAAAAAATATCCCAATATTAAAAAAGAATAATATTTATATATTTGAAGAAAATTTGACCATAAATGAATAGTTTAGAATATTTAAGAACATATCATAATTATTATATTGTTTTGAAAATGTTATATTAATTTAAAAAAATTAATTATACATTATTTTGATAAACAATCAAAAGTTTATATTTTGATACTAATAAATTCTTTGATTTTTAGAAATATGAAGATACCAAATTTGCTTCTGAAAAAATATAATACTACATTCATAAAATATCAATGTAATATATAAAATTTGTTAGACAAATTAATTATTCAAAATTATATTTATTTTATTATTTTGAATAACATTTATTTTTTATCGCTATTAATAAAATAATTATGAATAAATATTGTGTAATTATTTAATATAATCAATTTTGGAAGAAAATTTTCAAAAAACCTATGATTAAGATAAATTCAATTGATTTTTTAATAATACTTATAGTAGAATATAACTTCCATAAAATGTAACATTAAAAATGTTATATTTATTAAAACATCAATGTGACAACATTAAAAATAATTTTAAAAAAATTATAACTAATGTAATCTTTTCCATATGGTTCAAAATGGTCAATAACTCGACCCTTGGAAGAGTATGGTCGATATATAGTCTACCAATAATATTTGGTCACATTTTACTATTTTTTATTGTTATTATATTTTAATAATTATTATTTTATTTATCTCTCATCAATTAAATAATTTCTGTATAATTAATATATAATCTATTATAGTTATTATTTATATATTAAAAATTACAAACAAAATGTCAAAGATAAATAAAATAATCAATGATTTTAAATTTTTATTTATAGGAGTATTTATCTTCTGAATAACATTATATTAAAATCGATATGGTTATTACAATTTGAGTAAGGCATATTTAACATTTCTTTATGAAATATAAAATAAATGTCCTAATCTTATCCAAGTATATTCAAAAGGATAATATTTAGACCCATTGGTGACTTCGGATAGAGCACACTCATAAAAGGATATTAGAAAATGTTATAGGGTAATTTTATAACATTATTTTTACCCTTAATTACCTGATTTACTATTTTACAATATTAAAAAAGAATTATCATGGATACAATTCATAGTTCCCAGAAATAAAATAAACTTATTTACATAATTTACCCCCGCTGATTTAAAATACGGAATACATTTTTTCAAATTCAAAACATAAACGTTTTAGTAATTATTTTAAAATTAATATCATTTTTGAAATGGTAAAATGTTTTTTAGAGTTAAAAATTTTCAAAATATTGAAGTGTTTTAACATATTAATGCAATGTAAAATAAAAAAAATAACCTAAATTATATTAAATAATAAAATCATAATATATTTATGCAACTGCTTGACCCCAGAATCTAGGAGACAACGCTTTATTTTAATACATTGGCATGATTACAAGGAATCAAGTCTCGAAGGACTGATCAGTTTAGTAGTCTTCTGAACAAGATACATATATAGGTTCAAAATTACAACTTGAAAAGATAAAATACACTAATTTATTTCATTAGAAACATCCAATATTTGTAAATTATGCATGTAAGTCAATCATAACTAACTTCTTCATATCTTAAGAAAATGAATCATAAGAATGGGGTGAGCTCAAACACTCAATAAGAGCATGCAATATAGAGGATGAAAACATAAACATTAGGCGTGGTGAATAATTGAAACACATGCCTTAAAAAATAATAATCATGAACACTTTGTGGATGGAATATGAGATGAGTAAATAATTTCATTATAAAACATAGTCATGGTTATTCTACTAGTCGAATTACCACATGAAATATCTATAGATAATCTCATAATTATGGAATGCACAATGTTGAACATCATAACCACATAGTCAAGGCCTTATGACATGACTAAAACTATGCTTTTGTCAAGGCCTTGTTCCAAGACACTAGTTTTTCTCATGAGACCTACCGATGCATCAAGGAGCTATAGCAGGCTCCACCCATCAGTTACTATGTCTAATGCAATTTCTCATGTGAAAAAGTTTAAACAAAATCTAAACATTCGTATTAAAGCTAGCATATGAAATTTCAACATTTTAACCACAAACCACGAATGGTATAAAAATAGCACATCCACAGTCAAACATAACTCATTCATTACAATATGTAAGATTGTATTATAATATATTAACCTCAATCGAGAATAATGAAGAATATTGACATTGATGAAAATAATAATCAAAACTATCTGAGGGAAATCTCTCCCTTTTTCTTGAAAACATTCAAAAGTCTCATTATTTATCAAGATTAAATTTCAAATAGATTTTTGAATCATGGTGACCCATACCACATTGAATCTTTTAAAAGGAATTTTGATTTTTAAAAATTAATGTCCATATAAATAAATCCTTAAAACCATTTTTAAAACATTTACATTAATAAAAATGATTGAGAAGAATAAATGTTTAAAACATTTAAAATGATATTTTAGTTAGAGTTCTTAACCAAATGAGAGGTGCTTAAATACAAATAATTGAGGTAATAAAAACTTAAAAATATCATGAGAATAAATGGATTCATGATATATTATGTCAAAGTACTATATATACTCCAAATAAAAGTGAATTGGCGCATTAGAAAAAAGATGTCTCAATGGAATGTAAGTTTAGATGAAATCCCTTATAAAGATCGTATCCTTAGGTTAAGGATAAATCAATGAAATAATTATGTACGAAAAATATAAATACACTCAATATTATTGGATATTCAGAGTAAATAAATTAGAGTACATTCACACTTATTCTGTTAAAAACAACACCAATGACTCGAATGTTTAACTTAATGAATGGAAATTGAGTTAAGATTACTCTTATCAAGTTCAAATCAATGACTTGAGAAATTTTCAATGGGGTGATTATGTGTATCAAAAGTATATCCATATAAATTGGAGTTGAAATTAAAACATAAAAAATAAATGGTTATTCCACACATAATCTTGGAGTAATATAATCATTGAAGTACGCGTAAATCCCAAAGAGTAGAAATCAAAATTAGAAATTCCCCTACCGATTTGGTGACTCACAAAACATACACCCCATGAAAGAAGGATCGTAAAATAAAGATTTAAGTACACATAAATTAATGTATATTACATAAGAAATACAATTAGGGGCCCATCTCTGACCGAATTTCCTGGTATAAAGACAATCATGAAAATAATTTTCAAATTGAAGTACACAGTACACCACGTGTAATAAATAAGTGGCGAACAATGGAAATCTCACGGAATAAAAAGTGAGATAAGAAACCCCTTACCTCAAGTCTGACATGTCTTGTATGTACCTTGTTCTTTCTGAATAATAAAAGTATGTAAATTTATACTTTTCTAAGAAATTTTTTTCATGTTTATTATTCCTTTTATATCACTTATTATCTTTTTATAACAATTATTTAATTATTTGAGTTCATATTGGATATTTTATCGATGTTCGGAACTTGAGTAAAAAATGAACATGTTATAATTACAATTTGTCCATCTGGTCAAAATTCCATTTTCTTAAGAATTATATAAATGATTAAAATATCATATATATATATTACATCCATTATATATATGTATTTATAACAGTACCTAGCATTTGGAGATATGAAATGAAATTCACCGTTCAGGGAGACAGTAAGTCGTACGTACGCATGAATGCTACTTTCATTTCTATTTTATATTTTAAATGAATTAAAACATAATGATATATATTTATATTATAATTCTAGTATAATAACATATATAATATAACTAACTCTATCTTTTATACATCACACATAATTCATTAACAAGTCATATCACTTTGAGGGCGCGGTATTCCACACTTCCTCAAATGAAATTATCACGTTTACCCATAATGGAAACCATAAAGGAGTTCTATAAATGAAAAATACATAATCATAAAAAAACAAAAACATAATATATATCATATATAAATACAGTTCCATCTTAATGGACACCATGAGAGGTGGTAGGAGATAACTGAACAATCATCGTTTTGTGAGGCGTTGGTTTTCCATCCATAGAAACAGTGTTTTATTTACCCATTTGATGGAGGTGTGTATGTGTGTGTAGTTTGAATACTTCTCATAAAAACATCCTAGTATATTTATAATACTTGTGTTGTTATAAAAGTAAGCTATAGAAGGATTTTAGAGGTTTTAAGTGTAAAATAAAAGAAAAGAAGTTAAGAGAAACCATTACCCTTAATTTGGGTAACTCCCTTTGGATTGAACCAAAAGGACTTCTTGAAGTGACTTCTACAAAAGTTATGGATTCTAGGTGGAATAAAGGGATCATGATATCATATTTGGTCTGGTCTTGGACGATCCAAGGGGCTTGAGAGGTCTGAGGAATGGGTTAGAAGTGGGGTTCTTTTATAATGGAGAGAAGGGGGTGCTTTTGGAATGCTTGAAAATGTTATTTTATTATAAACATATAATCTGTTTCAAAATGTCCAAAACTAATTAATGTCAAAGATAACATGACTCATTTTATAAATAGAATCATCCAACAAGAATTGGACAGGTTTTGGATACTTTTTTTATATCAATAATCTTATTTATTTTAATCCTTTATGAATGAGATGAATACTGCATCATTATTGTGTCATAAATACATTAATTTATTTGATGTCTAAAATTTATATAAAAACATCCTTAATGTAGGAAATCTTATTATATTTATAATTAATTTTTATAGTTGAAAATATGAATTATAGAACCCCATTTAAAAATTGACACACTAAAAGATATTTGTTAATGTCATTTTTGTCGTTACTTTTTGTTAATTAAAATAAAGTGACATTATCACTCTTAAGTGTCTCCATGGGGACCCAAAATCGACCCAATGATGCCCATGGTTGGCCATGACTCATCCAATAAGGTTAGAACAAGTGTTAAGGTAATTTTTTATTATTATAATATTCTTTTTTACCTTGAATTACAGTATTTACCATTAACCACGGAAAATAAAAGCCAAATGTTACTATTCAACAAAAATTATTTTCATCTTATTGGACCAAATATTACTTACTAATAACAAAAATGTATATTGTATTTTCTAAATTCAACTCATATAAGTGGTAAAATTTTATTTAAATGAAAAAGTCAATTTTTCAACAACTACTAAGTGGTTTTACTATTTATCGAAAATTGACGTTTTTCAGAAAAATACCCATAATTTATCATAGGATATATTTGATATTAAAAATTCAAAAAAAATTTCTATTTTACCAAATTAAAAAATAGAAGTTTCATGAATTAATTTCATATTAATTCCTGTTGTAAAAACAAATAGAGTGTTTAAAGAAACAATAACTTTCAAAAGATTGACATTTGTTTATGTATAATTTCAAAGTGAAATTAAATCCAATGAGCCACATTGAATGTAATGGTAGAAATATAATCTAACTATACTTCCAAACCATTCAAATTTATAATTGAACACTATAAATTATATTTATTATGAAATTTGTTTTCAATTAAAATTTATTATTTTTCACTTTTCACCCAAATATGAAAGTTATCACAAAAACACCAAAAATTTATTGAAATTAAATTTTTATGTCCTGATTCTAAAAAAGAAGTTTATTTTGTCAAATTTATTATTAAAAAGTTTCCAATATTATATTTAAAAAGAGATCGCCATTAAAAAGTAGTAAAACTGGTTTTTTTTGAAAAATACTTCCTTTATTTGAAAAAATGAATTTGTTCAAATATTATTTTTATGAAACACATAATATGGATGCTAAAATTATATGGAATATATAAAAATAAAAATTCAGTTAATTCTATTCATAAATTATTTTGAACGGCTAGTTCGGTAAGTCATCATGCACTCGAACTCGATGTTGTGTGAGTTTCAATCTATAAAATAATTTTAAAGAGATAATGTTCTATGAGAACCTGGGGTGTTAAATTCTCCACTCCTTTAATAAATTTCTTCCTCAAAATTTTTGTTCGGGTTTGAAAACATGGGTTTTGACATTTCAAAGTATCTTTGTTTAAATACCACTTTGATAATGGATTAATGAGGCCTCTATTTTAAAATAAATAAAGGTATGTATGAATGTTACAGAAAATAACAAATAATATAGTTCTACGTAGAAAAACATGGATATGGAAGAGAAAAATAATAATCACATTCTGAGAGAGAGTGATCAAGAATATTATTAAGAGAATTTAATGATCTGGAAGTTATAAACATGTGATGGGTTGAAAGGTTTTTGATTACCAAGTTGGAAAAGTAAACAAACAACATTTATCTTTTATATTCCTTTTCATAATGCAGATGAATTTATTTATGATATTGACTAAGAGTATAAGGATATATACTTACTTTACAAGTAGTGTATCATCCATTAATAAATGTCTACCACAAACTCATCTTTTCTTCAAACGATAAGTATTAAAGATGAATTGGTCACACCTGAAGCACAACAATCAACTTATAGAGAATCACATAATCCACAAAGGATGAACTATATATTTCTTTTTTAATTAAGAATTAACCAATACCAAAATTGTTAGTACATGATAATATAATACCCAAAAAGTAAAATCAATTATAGAAATAAATACTACTCTTAATCTCTAAAATTGAAACAAACAATACCAAAAGATCATGAAATAGCCTTCAATGAACAATTGTACTTAAATTTCTTCAATATATTGTTAACTATGATTGAAACCCAAAACTAAAAAGAATATTATTATGTAGTCTTCCCCGTTAAATTGAATCTCCAAATAAAATGGACTACTCTTAAAGTCACATACCTAAAAGTAATTATCCTAATCACATATTCTCTATGATATGTTAATCATTTAGATAAATAACCCAAATATCTATAAATCTACAATAAAAACATTGAAAAATATTCACCATTAGTCCTAAAAAAAATTTCATAGTATTCTTTTTTCTTGTAGTCATAGAGTGTTCCCAAAGAGAGAAAGTCTTCCAAAATAACATTTAACACTTAATCACCAAATAATTTTCCTAAACTAAGGATATACATTTGATAAAACATAATTTTCCAAATCAACGTAATAAAAACATTTAACTAAAAATAATTACTCACACTAACCCGGAACTTCACGTAGTCCGGTGGTAGGTGATAAATCCCAATCGCACTCTGGTTGTGGGTTTGATTCCCACAGCTTTGTCTGACGCGATGGGTTGTCACACGGTCTGTGTGTTGTCCTTTTTCAAAAACTATATTTTATTAAATTACCAAAATGGTATAAATTCCTCAAAATAACAAAACATAATTTAACCAAAAATGTTATCTCATACCTCGCATTTTCATCCCAAAATTTAAAAACTTGTAATTGCCTCAAATTCAAGAATAATATAAAATCAAATGGTTATTTATAAATATTTCCACAAGAGAAAAGATAATTATTCACCAAATATAATTTTCATCTAAAAAACTTTAGGTTTATACATACAAGAGAAAATTTATCCAAATTAATCCCATCAACAAAGAGCAATAATAATTTTAAACATTTCGTCAACCATTTATTTCCACATAACTTCTTCTTTGACTAAGAGGATATCATATAGAATAGATAATTCAATTAAGTAATGGAATGGTCCCATATATTTAGGGAAAATGACTATAAATGGATTATTGTGACCATTTTTTTCAACCATAGTACTTATAACATCTCGCCATTCTTAACACATTAACTTTCATTATAATATATAAAATTGTGGATCTTTAAGGTTCAGTGCCTTGGAAACTGAGAATGTAATACATGAAAACATAAAACATTCATCTTAAACACATGAAAGGATTATTCATTGTTCATCCTATGTTCATTAAAACATCTCATAACCTGGGGACATACATCAAATGAAAGGGTGAGCAGAAGGCCCAGTAAGGGAAACAAGGGAAACATTTAACATCTGAACTTGAGATACACCAATAATGTTATGAAAAAGAACTTTAAAGCATGAGAAAGAAATCATGTGGCATATCATAATAAAAATAACATATTTCATAATTTGAATATGTAGCTAAAAAATTTAACTTAGAAAATAATTTCAGTTTCACCAAGGTTCATCCCCAAGGTGTCATTTAAAAATTACCACGGCTACTCACCAATGCGTCATTAAAAATGGTCATCTCTAGAGATTAAGTCTTTACCCAATGTATTGGAGCGCTATCCGGGTGCACCCTTAAATTTTACATTGTTATCATGTGAGCCACATATATCATCATCAAAAATGTCATAAATAATCCATATAGCATAAAAGAAATGGGTTTCATTTCATAATCATAACGTTTTAAAAACTGCTCTAAAGACATGATCTTTATGTCACATTAAACCCAAAAAAGGGAAGCGGGTCTCATGTATGTAAATCAGAGAATTTAAAAATATAAAATTTTGTTATATATGTGAATACCCATTTAGAATAATGAATTTTGAGTATTAACTTAATAAAATAAAATAATTTGAGAAAAATAGAGAGACATTTTGAGATGGAAATTTGGCAGCATAACAGCTATGTATTAGGGTTTTAGAAAACATTTAAAAGAGAGGGGACATGGGTAACCCACTCATAAATGATCCATAAAATAATAGGGGGACATAATATAATGGATTTAAGAACATGGTAATGAAATTTGAAAGATATACCATATAAAATGAAGAACATGAAAGGAAGACAAAAATAAGAGTTCTCTTATTAAAATTCGGCAGCCTAACGGCCTCACTTAAACGTCAAAAAAATGAATTGACGAGATCAAAAAGGGTATCTAAATATATGAACATATAATATCAGTATGATAGAAATATATATCACAACCCAACATAATAAAAAGGAACTTGAAATACTTGATAAGAAAATAGAACTTGAAAATGAGAAGGGTGAAAGAATCGCTTAAAAACTCAGCGGCCAAACGACGTCACTTAATCATAAAAAAAAATGACAAGATAAAATAGGGTATCTCATCATATGAACATAAAATATCAGTATGAAATATATAGAGATCAAAACCCAACATAATAAAAATGAACATGAAATACTTGACAAGAAAATAGAACTTGAAAATGAGAAGGGTGAAAGAATCCCCTAAAAATTTGGCACCATAACAGCGTCACTTAATCTTCAAAAAAATAATTGAAGAGATTAAATAGGGTATCTCATCATTTTAACATAAAATATCAGTATGATAGATATAGATATCATACCCCAAAATAATAAAAAGGAACATGAGAGACTTGACAAGAAAATAGAACTTGAAAATGAGAAGGGTGAAAGAATCTGTTACAAAAATTCCGGCATCCTAATGACGCAACTTAAACATTCATGAAACGAAATGATGAGAGTAAGAGGGGATCTCTAATAATATGAACATAAAAAGGGTATTAATAGGAATATAAAATAACATCCTCCAAAATAATAACATGGAGCATAAAAGAAATGACTTAAAAGAAAGTATTTGAAAAGAAAGAGAGAGGTTGGATCCCTTACCTTAAAACGTATTTCTTAAAACTCACAGGTCGGGACCTTGAGAGCTTGGGGGAACCTTGGGAGGACTCCTTGGGAGGTAATGAGACCAAAGATTCATTGTGGGAGAGTTAGGAGTGAAATATAATGAAGGAAAGGTTGGGTATTTGTAGGAAATGTTAGGGGGCAAGGCATTAATGGCCAAGGGACACCTCATTGGTGGTATTGGAAAAACCATGGGCTTGCCCAGGGTTTTGGCCACATGGGACCCCTCATAAAATAATTCACCCCCTATAGTCAAACATCCTTTAAAATATCTCATGAAATCATCATGATGCATTCATGATGTAATTAAACATACCGAAACCCTAAAACTGTATTTTTACTATTCACTGAAAATTCAACTTTTTCTGAAAACTCCCAAAAATTTATCTAAAAAAAATATCAATGCTCTAAATTCAAAAATAAACTCCATTTTTTAAAAATATTTTTCTTGATATTTTTAATTTAATTATTAAATAAAAACACTATTCACCAAAATTCATTTTTTTCAAAAAAACCCCAAAATTACATTAACATAATATCAATGCTATAAGTTCAAAAATAATGTTCATTTTATAAAAATATTTTTCAAAATATTTTTAATTTTATTTTTAATTAAAAAACACTATTAACCCGAAAAAACTAATACTTGACTAATAATTAATGAAATAGTTATTTACCTATTTTATTGAATCACAATACTTAATCAAGTTGCCTGAATTATATTAATACTTTCTTCAAGTGAGATTACTAATCTATTTTGTCACATTACTAATCCTAAGCATAAAACCACTATTCTTAATTTACTATTCATCAAAAAAATTAAGTTGATCTTGTTAGACTCTAAATTTATTACTAAACACATTTTCAGAAGACCATTTTTTGAAAATCATTACACATCGATAATTATTTATGTTTTACATAAATATTTTAAAATATCCTTTTTTCAAAATATATCAAAAAAATACATCCTATATTCATTCGAACAATTGAAAACTCCCAATATTCACCATAAGAAGAAAACACAATTTTATTTATAACAAAGGATTATGGTCTCCTTACATAGCCCCTTATAACCCCAGCATATGACATAAGTGTAAGGTGTGCTATGGTGAGAGAATCTTAGGGCGGCTCGGCCAACATCGCACGAGTAGTAATTTCTATCAGTTGGAACTTCTTGCGAAGGAGATTCCTTTCTATATTCACACGATGAAGTTCGGCTTGGGTTTGGTCCAGAGAAAATCTCAGTAGTGCTACCTCCTTCCCAAGTTCTGTTAGATGGGCTTTGATCGGTCCAAGACTACTAGAGGGGGCCATCGAATCTTCTTTCTATATTAATTGACCAAGATCACTTGTATTTAGAGACAATAGTAGCAACATTCAATTTCCAACAGTCATACTAACTTACGGTCATATAATAGTCAAAACCCAACAGTCGCATTTTAATTATACTCGTGTTATCAAATGGAATAGTTTTGTTGAGTATGAAAAATAAAATAACACACAAAATTAGGAAACAAGATTTATTCAAAATTTTGGGTCGTTACATTCTTCCCCGATTAAGAAATTGCGTCCTCGAAATTTTTAAAATTGGGCTTCGAAATTTCATTGAAAGTCCATCATCGAAAAAAGAGTCAGTAACACTATTACTTTAAAAGAAAGAAAAGGAAGTACAAAGGCCCCCTAAGTTAACCCATACTAGGATCCCATGTAGAAAAACATGGACATGGAAGAGAAAACAAAGGGTCATGTTATGAGGAAGAGTGATAGAAAACATGATTAGGAGAAAGTTAACAACAAGAAAATCACAAACTTATGATGGGTTAAACGGTATTTGAATTCCCAGTAGGAAATGTTAACAGACAAATATTTTTTTTACGTTCCTTTTCATATTTTTTGAGGAATTCATTTACTACATAGAATAAAAACATAAGGAAATATATTTACCTTCAAGTAGAGTTTCATCCTTTAATATGTTTCTACCAATCATAATCTTTTCTCCAAACGATGAGAATTAAAAAAACACTTTGTATCATTTTTTTTCACAAGAATAATCTTCTAGTGAATCATATAATCTACCAAATATTAACTATATATTTCTTCTATCATTAAACATTATACAAAAAACAGAAAGGGTATGATAAAACAACTCTTCCAAAATAAAGAACCCCATAGGAAGGTAAACTACTTTTAAATCTTCAAAATTCCATGGTACTACCCAAATTTCATCATAGACCATTCCATAAATAACTGTCCTTAAAATTCCCCAAAATAAACCAACCTAAGATTGAAACCCAAATACAAGAAGGATTTGATAACATAGTCATCCAAAATAACTTCATCGTTCATCTCCAAACAACATTAACCACTCCTATCATCTTATAAAAAATGTAGCTAACCTAAACATATTTTCCCCAAGATTTGTTAATCAATTCCATAAGTAACCTATATTAGCATAAGTTCACCTTAAATTAGAAGATTCTTTAAAATATAAGTCAACCATTATTCCACAAAAAAAATACCATAGTAATCTATTTACCTAGATCATATATGGTTCCCAAAATAGTGAATGTCTTCCAAAATAAACATCATTTAATCCCCTAATCACCCTTGAAGAATATATTCACTACATCAACATATGGTACATAAAAATAAATGTTTTCATTAATGATATAAAACCATCTTAGGTAGCGACACGATGTTCTCTGAAAACTTTAAAGATATGCCCATAGGGCACGAACTCGAATACAACATGACATAGAATATTATTACGAAGAAGTTTCATGTACCTTAGTCATCATGATCCATCTCAGCATAGGACTTGCATTGTTCCCTTGTACTTGATGATTTTTGATGCTCATCATGCTTCTCATCCCTTCCAAGAGCGCATTGCCTTGGATAATGTCTAACTTCTCCACATTTACGACATTGAAATGTATAAGGTACATTAGATAGAACCTTATCTCTATTCATCACATTATCCATTTTTTTAAAGAAATTAGCTACTTTATGCCCTATCACCCCTCACTTAAAACATCTCTTGGTTCCTTTTTGACATTCCCCTTTGTGCCTCTTTCCACACTTTTTGCGTAAAGGAAATTGGGTCTACTTTCCCTTATCAATATTATCAGATGAACACCCTTGAGACTTCTTCTTCTTCTTCGTTGATGAATTTTGGCATTCAACTAGGTACCAATTATTAATTGTGATTTTTGATAGCTGGTTTGGCATAATCACAATATGTTCAACTTGATCTCTCGTAATCTTTATCACATTAATAGGGTTATCGTCACAGTTAATATCACATTGGTTGTTGGGACATGTTCTTCAATTTTCTGCCATTAACTAAGAAAAGAAAGTATAATTAGGGGGCTTAAATACTTATCCAATAATCATGGAAAGGAAACATAAAGCATAGAAGGATAAACTTGTAGATAAAAAGTATACCCTAACTTGTGATCCCCTAGGTTCCAATCTAGGTTATCCATGATCATATATTCTTATGTGAATCTTTATTTTATTATATCTTTGTTCATTTAATAATGGTTCATAGTATGCTTAAAAAGTTTCCAAAGCATATCCCTCGGGAGTGTTGTAACCAAGAGTGCAGCAAGGCATGTTGCCATGTACCAGTTCCCATTCGAGTCTAGATCAAAGCAACATTTTAGGGATTTACCCCTATATACATCTGTGCCAAAGCCACCACTACTTCCTCATTTCCAGAAAGGGATGTATTTTCTTGATAAACCACTTACTCAATACTCACCAAAATACTTGGATGATTTCTTATATTTACAATTATCTATAGGGTTCTTCCTAAATTTTTCATATACTAATTTCCACAAATAAATAAACCATCCTTTGATACCAACTATAGAATTCTGCCTTTTTTAACACATTTACTTTCATTACATTATACAAAACTGAGGATCTTTAAGGTTTAGTGTCTTGGAAACCAGGAAGATAATACATGACAACATAAAACATTCTTCTTAAACACTTGAACAGATTATTCATTGTTCATCTTATTTTCATTACAACATCCCATAACCTGGGGATATACATCAAAAGAAAGGGTGAGCAGAAGCCCTAGTAAGGGAAACAAGGGAAACATTTAACATGTGTACTTGGGATACATCAATAATTTCATGAAAAAGAACTTTAAGGCATGAGAAAGAAATCAAGAGGCATATCACAATAAAAATAACTTATGTCATTACATGAAGATGTAGCTACAACATTTATCTTAGACATTCATTTCTGTTTCCCCAATGTCCATCCCCAAGGTGTCATTTAAAAATTACAAAGGTTATTTACTAAGGCATTGTTAAAAATGGTCATCTCTATAGATTAAGATTTTACCAATTGAATTGGAGCGCTATCATGGACCACCCGTAAATTTTTCTTTGTTATCATGTGAGCCACATATATCATCATTAAAAATTTCATATATAACCCATATATCATAAAAGAAATGGGTTTCATTTCATAATCATAACATTTTAAAAACTTCTTTAAAGACATGATCTTTATTTCACTTTAAACCCATGGAAAATGGAAGAGGGTATCATGTATGTAAATCCCAGAATTTAAAATAGATCATTTTGGTATATATGTTAATACCCCTTTGGAATAAAGTGCGTTGATTATTCACTTAATAAAATAAAAGAATTTGAGAAAAAGAGAGAGAAATTTTGAGACCAAAATTTGGTAGCATAACAGCTATGTTGTAGGGTTTTAGAAAACATTTAAAAGAGAGGGGACATGGGTAACCCACTCATAAATGATCCATAAAATAGTAGGGGGGAAATAATATAAAGGATTTAAGAACATGGTAATGAATTTTAAAGATATAAAATATGAAATGAAGAACATGAAAGAAAGACAAAAATAATATTTCTCTTATGAAAATTCGGCAGCCTTACAGCGTCACTTAAACTTCAAAAAAATGAATTGATGAGATAAAATAGGGTATCTCATTATGTAAAAATAAAATATAAGTATAATAGATATATAGATGATACTCAAACATAATCAAAAGTAACTTGAAAGACATGAAATGAAAATAGAACTTGAAAATGAGAAGGGTGAAAGAATCCTGTAAAAATTCGGCAGCCGAACGGCTTCACATAGACTTCAAAAAAAAAAAGAATTGACAAGATCAAATAGGGTATCTAATCATATGAAAATAAAATATCAGTATGATAGATAAATAGATCATACCCCAACATAATAAAAAGTAACTTGAAAGACTTGATAAAAAATAGAACTTGAAAATGAGAAGGGTGAAAGAATCCCTTAAAAATTCAGCAGTCTAACGACATCACTTAAAATTAAAAAAAAGAATTGAAGAGATCAAATAGGGTCTATAATAATATGAACATAAAAGATCAGTATAATTTATATAGAGATCATTCCCCAACATAATAAAATGAAACTTGAAGTAATTTATATGAAAATAGAACATGAAAATGAGAAGGGTGAAAGAATCTGTTACAAATATTTCGCAGCCTAACAACACCACTTAAACATTCATAAAACTAAATGATGATAGTAAGAGGGGATCTCTCATCATATGAACATAAAACAGGAAGTAATAGGAATATGAAAGAATATCCTCCAACATAAGAAAATGGAGCATAAAAGAAATGACTTAAAATAGAGTATTTGAAAAGAAGGAGATTAGTTGGATCACTTATCTTAAAATGTATCTGTTAAAACTCGAAGGTCGGGACATTGAGAGCTTGGGGGAACCTTGGGAGGACTCCTTGGGAGGTAATGAGACAAGAGCTTCTTTGGGGGAGAGTTGGGAGTGGAAACTAGAGGATGAAAGGGTGGGTATTTATAGGGAAAGTGAGGGGACAAGGCATTAATGTCCAAGGGACACCTCATTGGTGTTATTGGCAAAACCGTGGGCTTGCCCACGGTATTTTCCCATGTTTTGGCCAAATGCGACCCCTAATCAAATAAGTCATCCCCTTTAGTCGACCATCCCTTAAAATATCTCACGACATTAGCATGATACAGTCATGATGACATTAAACATACGGAAACCCTAAAGCTATATTTTTACTATTCACTGAAAATTCAACTTATTCTGAAAGCTCCCAAAAGTATATCTTAACATAATATCAATGCCATAACTCAATAATAAACTCCATTTTATAAAAATATTTTTCTAAATATTTTTAATTTATTTATTAAATAAAAACACTATTCACTGCAAATTCATTTTTTCAGAAAAAACCTCAAAAATTCACTTAACAGAATGTCAATCATATATGTTCAAAATTAAAGTCCATTTTATAAAAATAATTTTCTAAATATTTTTAATTTAATTTTTAATTAAAAAAACTATTCACCAGAAAAAACAAATACTTGACTAATAATTAATGAAACAGTTATTTACCTATTTTATTGAATCACACTACTTAATCAAGGTGGATTAATTATATTATTACATTCTTTAAGTGAGATTACTAATCCATTTGGTTACAATACTAATCGTAAGCATTAAATCACTATTCATAATTTACTATTCATAAAAAAAATTAAGTTGATCGTATTAGACTCTAAATTTCTTACTAAACACATTTGTAGAAGACCATTTTTTGAAAATAATTACCCATCATTAATTATTTAAGGTTTAATAAATATTTTAAAATATACTTTTTTTCTAAATACATCAATAAAATACATTCTATATTCATTAGAACCTTTGAAAACTCCCAAACTTCATTATAAGAAGAAAACACAATTTTATTTATAACAAAGGATTACGGTCTCCTTACATATCCCCTTATAACCCCAACATATGACCTATGTGTAAGGTGTGCTAAGGTGAGAGAATCTTAGGATGGCTCGGCCAACAACACACGAGTAGTAATTTCTATCAGTGTGAACTTCTCGCAAAGGAGATTTCGTTCTAGCTTCACATGATGATGTTCGGTTTGGGTTTGGTCCAGAGCAAAGCCCAGTGGTGCTACCTCCTTCCCAATTTCTGTTAGATGGGCTTTGATCGGTCCAAGAATACTAGAAGAGGCCATTGAATCTTTTTTCTATATTAATTAACCATGATAACATGTATTTAGAGACAATAGTCGTAACATTCAGTTTCCAATGGTCATACTGACATACAAACATATAATAGTCAAAACCCAATAGTCTCATTTTAATTATAATCATGTTATCAAATGAAATAGTTTTGTTGAGTATGAAAAATAAAATAACACACAAAATTAGGAAACAAGATTTATTCAAAATTTTGGGTTGTTACTATACACTTTATATTTCCTTGGAAATTATTTACATTATTCCCTTCTTTCCCACACATAATGCATTACCTTGTTCCATTGAGACACATTCCTGGGAGTCTTTTTCAACATTTCTTGCATGGTGTAAATTTATGTTTCTTTTCTCCATGGTCACCACTACTGGAGCTCTTATTATTCATCACATTTCTCTTATATGTTGAGTCTGGTAGTTGGTTAATATATATGTTTTTGATCATATTTTTGGATAACTGATTCGACATGAACACGATATCTTTTACACCTACCAACATTCCATTTTTTTTCTCATTCCCACCACCATTCCCACCTTCTACATCATGATCAACGTTGCCATGACTTCCTTGGAATACAGTTATTGACTAAAACCATAAAGCATTGTGTGAGTAACAATAGTCATAAAATCAATTAGAGAATATCATGACACCATATTTTCAATTTGAAACACCTTTGGATTAACCATTTCCATTTATTCTTATCTTGTATTAAAATCCATAAAATCAGTTTGTAAATAAAATATAAAATATCCTAAGCATATCCTTCGGGAGTGTCATAACCAAGAGTGCAACAAGGCCTGTTGTAGTCTACTAGGATACCCCAGGTCAAGCCCGAAACTCATTGTCCTTATTTTCTCTCCTTGGTACATTTGTGCTAGATCCCACTCTTCCTTCTCATATCCAGAGAGGGATGTATTTCTCAGAAAATAAAAAAATCTCTACATTACAAAAATTCTAGAAATTTCTTCTATACTAATCCTCAAGGTCTCTCTTAGGGTAATGTAATCTAATCAGAGTTTATCTAAATCCTGTTTCCAAGGATTGTACTAAACCTACCTTTGATACCAACTGTAACGCCCCGACCACAGAATCTAGGAGCAGATAGATTATTTTAATACATTGTCATGATTACAAGGAATCATGTCCCAAAGGACTGATCAGTTTAGTAGTCATGGGAATAATATACATACAATAGTTCAGGATTATAACTTAAAAAGAAAAACAACACTTATTTATTCCATTAGTACCATCCAATAATCTTAGATTATGCCAGTATATCACTCATAACTAACTTCGTTATATCCTGAGAAAATGAAACATGAGAATGGGGTGATCTCAAATGATCAGTAAGAGTAATCAATACAACAGAAGATAACATAAAAATTAGGCATGGTGAAAAATTGAAAACACGTGCCTTAAAAAATAATAAACAAGAACACTTTATGGATGGAATTTGAGTTGAGTAAATAATTTCATAATAAAACATAGTCATGGGTATTCTACTAGTGAAATAATTTCATAATGATTGAATGCATAATTTCATACATCATATCCACCTATTCAAGGCCTCAAGCTAGAATACAAATAAAATTTTGTTAAGTCATTATGACAAGACACTAGTTTGTCTCATGAGATCTAACGATGTATTGAGGACCTATAAAAGGCTCCACCAATCACTTACTAAGCACAAGGCATTCTTTATATGAAAATTTTGAAGCATAATCTAAACATTCAGATTAAAATAGGATATGAAATGTCAACATTTTGACCACAAACCATGAATGTTATAAAAATAGCACATCTACAGACAAAAATAACTCATTAAATACAATACGGAAGACGATATTACAATTGATTAGCCTCAATAGAGTATAATGAATGATACTAACATAGATGAAAATAATCATCAAATCTATTTGAGAGAAATATTCACCTATTTATTGAAAGCATTTAAAAGTCTCACTATTTATCAAGAAACCATTTAAAATAGATTTTTGAATCAAAGTGTCACATAACACATTGAATCTTTTAAAATGAGTTTTAATTTCAAAACATTATTTTCCATATAAATAAATCCTTAAAACCATTTCTAAAACATGGACATTAATTAGAAATATTTATAAGAATAAATATTTAAAACATTTAAAATGATATTTATGTTATAGTTCCTAACCAAATGATAGACGCTTGAATAAAAATAATTGAAGTAATAAAAACTCAATAATATCATGATAATAAAGGTATTCTTGATATATTATGTCAATGTACAATATATACACCAAATAAAAGTGAATTGGCACATAACAACAAAGAAGTCTCAATGGAATGTAAATTGAGATAAAATCCCTTATAAAGATAGTATCCTTAGGTTAAGGATTAATAAATGAAATAATTATGTGTGTTAACTATAAATTCAATCAATATGATTGGATATTCTGTTAATATCAACCCTAGTGAATTCACACATATTCTGGTAAAAACAACACCAATGACTCAGATGTTTAACACGAAGAATGTAAATATAGTTAAGATTACTCTTATCAAGTTCATATCAATGACTTGAGAAATTATCAATGGAGTGATTATCTGTATCAAAATTATATCCACAGAAAGGGGATTGGAAATTACTACATAAATAATAAATAGTTATTCCACACATATTCATGGACTAAAATAATCAATGAAGTATGTGTAAAGCCCAAAGAGTAGAAATCGAAATTAGAAATTCCCTTACCGATTTGGTGACTTAAGAAACATACACCCCATGAAAGAAGGATCATAAAATTAAGATGTAAATACACCTAAATTAATGTATATTATATAATGAATAATATAATGTGCATTACATACACCACAAAAAATTAAATAGTTCCAATAAAGCAACAATCTCACAGAAATAAGAAGTGAGATGAAAACCATGTTGTAATCAATCGAGTTGTATGACCAAAAATTAATAACCACAAAATGAATCAAATAATACCATGAATATTAAAACAATAATGAAAATACATATCAAATGAAAGTACACAATACACCACATTCATGAAATAAGTGGCGAAAAATGCAATTCTCACGGAATTAAAAGTGAGATAAGAAACCCCTTACCTCAAGTCAGACTTGTCTTGTACGTTCCTTGTTCGTCCCAAATAATAATAATAAGTTAATATATACTTGATTAAGAACATTATTTTAGGTTTATTATTCCTTTTATACCACTTTTTACTTTTCTATAACAATTAGTTAATTATTTGGGTTCATATTGGATATTTTATCGATGTTTCGAACATGAGTAAAAAATGAACTTGTTTTAATTAAAATTTGTCAATGTGGCCAAAAGTCCATTATCTACAGAATGATATAAATTATTTATATATCATATATATATATATAATCCAACATATATATGTTTTTATAATAGTACATAAAATTTGGTGATAAGAAATGAAATGCACCGTTCATGGAGACGGTATGTCGTACGTACGCATGGACACTACATTCTTTTCAATTCTTCATTTTAATGGAATTAAAACATAATAATACATAGGTATATTATAATTACAATATAATATAATATATAATATAATTAACCCCATCCTTTATACATCCCACATAAGGCATTAAAGAGTCATATCACTTTGAGGGGGCGTTTGTCATCACTTCCTAAAATGAAATTATCACGTCTACCAATAATGGAAGCCATAACGGTATACTATAATTGGAAAATTGAAAAGAATAATTTAATCATTAACATAAGATATTTCATATATAAATACAGTTCCATATTAATTACCACCATGTGAAGCGGTAGGGGATAATTGAACAATCATCATTTCGTGATTCGTTAGTTTGCCATCCACAGAATCAATGTGTTATTTAACCATTAGATAAAGGTGTGTGTAAGTGTAGTTCAAATATTTCTCATAAAATAATTCCTAGTATATTGAGGATATTGGTTGTTTTATAAAATATATAATATATTGAGTAAGGGGTTGGATAAGTAAAATAAAAGAAATTAAGTTAAGAAAACCATTACCTTTAATTTGGTTAACTCCCTTTGGTTT
The DNA here is from genome assembly GCA_963277665.1 of Viscum album. Classification (NCBI taxonomy): domain Eukaryota; kingdom Viridiplantae; phylum Streptophyta; class Magnoliopsida; order Santalales; family Viscaceae; genus Viscum; species Viscum album. The sequence goes on from OY728133.1 coordinate 410,596,198, forward strand.
GAACCAAAAAGACTTCTTGAAGTGACTTCTGCCTAAGGTAAGGATTCTATGTTAAATACATGGATCGTAAGAGCATATTTGGGCAGGTTTTGGATGATACAAGGGGCTTGAGAGGTGCCAATAATGGGTTAAAGGTGGTGTCCTTTTTATAAGGGAGAGGAGGGGCTCTTTTGGAATGTTTGAAAATGTTATTTTATTATAAACTTATCTTCTGTTTTAGAAAGTCCAAAACTCATTAAATTCAAATATAAGATGACTAATGTTCGAAATAAAATTATCCAATAAGTATTGGATAGGATTTGGATATTTTTTTAATATTAATAATCATATTTATTTAAATCATTTATTAATGAGGTAAATATTGCATCATTATTGTGTCATAAAAACTTTAATTTATTTGATTTCTAAAAATTATAAAAAAACTACCATAATTTTTGAAATCATTTTATCTTTCCACTGAATATTTATAGTCTAATATATGACTTATATAACCCCATATAAAAATTGATATACTAAATCTATTTTTAATGTCATTTTTGTCTTTAATTAATGTTAATTAAAATAAAGTGTCTTTATCACTCTTATGTGGCTCCATGGGGTCCCAAAATCTACCCAATGATGACCATGGTCGTCCATGACACATAAAATAAATTACTAACAACTGTTAATTTAATTTTGTATTATTGTCAAATTTGTTTACCTTGATTTATTATATTACCTTTAACTATGGTAAATAAATATCAAAAGATACTATTCTCCCAAAATTATTTTAATTTTATTGAACCAATATTTACTTAGTAATAAAAACCATGTATTTCATATATTCAACATTTAATTTACAGAAGTGGTAAAATTTAATATAAATGAAAAAGTCAGTTTTTTAACAACTACTTAGTGGTTTTACTATTCATCAAAAATTGATGTTTTTCAAAAAAATAAAAAAAATTCAGCCTAAGCTATATTTGATATTCCAAATTAAAAATTTATTTCTATTTTACCAAATTAATAATATATAATTTGCATTAATTAATTTGAAATTAATTTTTTTTGTCAAAACAAATACCATGTTTTAAAGAAACAATAATTATCAAAAGATTGTCACTTGTTTATGAATAGTTTCAATGTGAAATTAAATCCAATTAAAAAAATTGTATTAAATGGTAAAAATATAATCTAATTATACGTCCAAACAATTCAAATTTATTATTGAACACTATAAATTATTTTGATTAAAAAAGTTGTTTTCAATTAAAATTTAGTATTTTTTACTATTCACCCAAATATGAATGGTATCACAAACAGACCAAAAATTTATTGAAACTAAATTTTTATGTCCCGACACAAAATAATAAGTATATTTGGTCACATTGAATATATAAAATTGTCATGTATTGGATTTAAAATGGGTTCTCCATTAAAAGGTGGTAAAATTGCATTTTGGAAAAAATACTTCCTTTATCTAAAAAAATAATTTTTTCATATATTATGTCTAAGAAACAAATAACATGTATTTTAGAATTATATGGGATATATAAAATGAAAAATTCTGTTAATACTATTCATAAATTCTTTTGAATTTCTAGTTTGGTAAGTCGTTGTGTGCTCAAACATGGTATTGTGTGAGGTGAAAACTGATGAATTACTTTGAAAATATAATGTACTATAAAACCTTTTGGTGTTACAATTTATACATTAAAATAATTCAATAATATTATTTAACTATACAATTTTTTTATGAATAAAATAGAATTCAATTAAAATTATTTAGATATTTACGAATCATCAAAATAAGAAAGTTATCATAAAAATATCAAAAATTCATCTAGAGTAATTTTGTAAATCCCTCTTGAAAAGAAGAAGTTTATATTGTAATAAAAAGAATTATTTATTTTTTACAATTTAATTTAATAAGGGTTCACCATTAAAAGACCGTAAATTTATCGTTTTTGAATAATATAGGATTTTATGCATAAAATAAGGATTATTCATATTCTAAGAAAAAAATATCTATTGGATGAATATCAAAAATACCTTATCAAATATATAAAATATATATTTTAATAATATCATTTAATACTTTTAATTAACTTAATTTAATATTATAAAAATAAAAATATTTCTTTTACATTTCATTGGTTTATATTTTTTATAGATATTTGGTAAATAATGAATTCACACTATATTTTCGTAATTTAGTTATGTTTATCCCCGCTAACATAATTGAAAGGTTATAATGGTTATTTTATTCCAATGGAATCTCATGGTTATTTTAAACTCACAATTGTGTATAACTCATGATATTAAATAATTTTAATTATTGAATGAAAATATTTCATTAAAACATTCAGGTATTACATAGGTGGTCTTGGGTATTGGGCCACGAGGTTTATTCTTTTTTTATAGAATTACATGCGTGGGATCGCCACTATAGGTGATTCCATTTATATTAATTTGAGTTTTTTAATTCATTTAAATGTTTAATTTAAAATCATTAAACTATTTTTAATTCATGTGGTGAATATGTCAAGATGGCATGGCCATGGTATACATAGTGCATAATAGAAACATCTCAATTTTTAATGGTCAATGCATTAATTTGGGAATCGCTTTATGAAACTAAGACGCCTTCATGGTTTTTCATCAAAAGAAACTAGATATGTGAGAACTCGTGGCCCTATTTTAGAGCCATGGAAACCTCTTATATAGTGGATGAGTTGAATAGGGATTCATTGGAAATGTTATCCCCATTGGACACTTCCGATGACTTAGAGTCCTTTGGACGAAATATTTAACTAGAGTTGACTTATCTTTCCCCAATTGATATGATCGGTCCTTATGAATAAATCATTCAATTTGGGTGTTCAGGCTGACCATGAGTGACCATGTACCTTTATATGTGTCATTTACCATCTCTCAGATCATTCGAATGTATCACACCACTATGTAGCCCTTATACTACATGTTTTTATTACTATAATGTAGTGTGACTTGTTTTCCACCATGAATCAAGTATTAACCGCAATCCTAATACTAGACCGAGGACCCATGTGAGGGTACCTCTAATATAATGTGGCCCAAGAGACCTGCATTAGTGCTTCTTTAACAGATCTCCCCTAACTATGTGTGTATTAATATGACTAAATATTGTTTTCGTTGTCATCCTAGAACTCAAAACAATATGTGTAATTTATGGTTCTGATATTATAGTAATAGGAATGGGCCATTTAAAAACCCACATTGGGATTTATTTTTATTATTTTTTATGACATATTATTTCCAAAGAATCATGTGAATCATTTTTCTATCCTAGAATGGTTGTCATTTCACAAGATGCATAATAATCAGTTATTGAGATAATTGAGACCATGTGATGATCAATATGTTTGGAATCATATATCCTGGTATATTAGGGGATGATTCCTAGTATTACTAGAATCCAAAACTATGGTTGATACAGTAGTAGATAACCTAAGGGTATACCTTGGATCCCACATTATACCATATGTGACTATGTGTGTACATGAATTCTCGGGATTCCGGGGATTCATAAAATACAGTGAGACCAATATGATTTCTTGGGGAGGTGGGGTTTTGAATGTAGATGTAATTTGACCATTACAAATTCATGGTACTTATGATATTTTATTGAATGTATGAGGTATCATGTGTTTTTATACCCGCAAGCACAAATTTTGGACATCCAGAGGGTAATAATTAGATTACCTTAATCAATTCAAAGGAAAATCTCTAGGATCAAGTGGATTTACTTATTATGGATCAAATTAGGTGTTTTAAATTATTTCATATCATATTTATTGATTTTTTTATCTATCATCGTTCTCAATATGATTACATTGTTCACCTAGGAATTTATCATGACTAGACATATAAGATTTCCTAGGGTCGTCCCATCCTAATAATCAGACATCATCCTGGCAAAAAGAATGAATAAGTACTACCATGGTGTTTATCCAAATGGAATAATGATGAAGTATTCCTGGTGATGCTCTAGGTCCCAGAAATCTTCATGGTGTAGTGATTTTTAGATCCCTATAAAGTGGTGATATTTTCCCTTGAGGTGATGCTCATTCTAAGAGAAACATCGAGACTGACTGAAGATGGTACAGTTGATAGGGTCCATGGACCCCATGATCAAAAATGGTTATTATACTCTACATATGTTATATGTGTATTCCATTAGGGTATTGGTGATAATGTCGTTGGAATAATCATCAAGATGTGGTTAGAGAAATTTTTTAATTGGAAATAAGTATGTAGTGCTAGTTGTTTATTGTTCATCTTTTCCAAAAAAAGTTATTTCATTTAATAATAATATATTAATGAAAAAAATATGAAATAATGATTTAACTATATTTTTGATTTAGTATGGGATAGAATTGGAGTTTTCATATCTAGTCATATAATCACACCATATTTGGGCCACCACATTACTTGAGTACTAGAGAAGGTCTAATTGATTTTCGAAACTAATTGTTCAAAGATCTAGGGTTATATTTACTATGGTGGAGTAAAATAAATCTATTGAGATATAGGATTGACATGAAGCGAGTCTTAAGGATAATGTTTAGAAACATATATGCTTATTTTATTCTTATATTCCTTTTGAATATGTGGTTTTCTTGGTGTTCATCGAGTTAGTCAATATGATTTTATGCATCCATATAATATTATTACTGATGGTTTTAATTTATTATTCCGATGATCTCTGTTTATATACTATTTTAAATGTTTTACGATTATTAATTCTTATTGTGTACTGTTATACTGGGTGTATAGCCTCCTTTTGATACCTCTTTGGAACCTCAATTCCAACAGGTAGCCTATTGAATTTGAAGAGGCACTTATATGGTGATGTGGTGGTCCGGTCTAGTTACTATTTAGTGTGATCCATGTTAGGGCATTACCATTTCATTTTGGGTGATAGGTAGTTCTCTTTCATACATTCTATTATCCTATTAACTTATTTTATTTATGAGCATAACCTATTTGAGTACCTATTATCATTAGTTTGTTAATATGTTCATTCCATATTTCAGTGTGGAGTGGTCCTTTTAGGTTGTACTCTCTATAAATTATTGGGATTTCAATACCACATAATCTTTTGGGTAGATTTGATCCTTGTTTTCCCAAGTTTTAGGTTTTAATCTAGGTTTTACGAGGATTACACATCTTGTCTCTCCTTGTTTTAAAATTTTTTGTGGTCAGTTTCAAAGGTAAATTTGTTTTTAATTAAATCCTCATTATGTACCAATTTATAAGGATATTTTTGTTAGGAATATTATCCTAGATCTTTCTTCGTAAATCGAGTGACTGTTAGTTTGTGTATGCAAGATTAGTCCTTTGAGATGTTTTTTTTCATTCTTTTGTTAGTTGGGCATTTTTCTCTGTCAAATCCACCCTTTTTAACATAATTTTCACATTAATTAAATTATTTTATAGAATTTAAATCTCATTTACTCTCAGATAAAACCTTCCAAGTTTCATATGCCCTTTGAATTTGCTCATCTATTTCAGTGGGTCCTTCTAAGTTCCACTATTTTACTAGATCGCCCAGATTATTCTTAACATTTAACCCACAATTTCATTATTCAAACTCAGGATTACCACCACTCTATTCTAATGAAATCGTGTTGTATCTTCCTTTATCAACCATTCTTCCATATTCTCCCACTATATGAAATTTAGTTATTCTTATTGTATCTAGAATCAATATTTTACTATTGGTTAATGACATAAATTTGATGTAACCTTTAGCTACCACTACTCCTCTGATTCATTCACAGATTGAGCTTTCCAACACAAGGCATAAAATACAACATTAACATTCCCCAATTTTTTTTTAAGTCAAAATAAAAATTCTAATGTTATATAACCCACCAATGTGTCCTTATGTTAAATTACCATTGAGATAAATTTTATCTGAAAATAATTTTTTATCTATATACCTTATGATTTGTTTAGTGAAAAGGTAATGCCTCAAACTCTTCAGGGCATGGAAAACCTATATTAGCATGAGGTTATGGGTATGATTTTTCTTCTGATGTGGTCACATGTACCTTGGACCATACACAACCATTTTATCCCATTTCACATGTTTTTAATTTATTATAACTAGGGATGCATCACTTTACCCAGATAACTCTTCACAAAACTCATCAAACAATTATCACTAACTTAGAGGTCAACGAATACTTTAATTCACTAGATTCTCCTTGGAACATAACATCCCATTAAAACATCACACATTTTTTAACAAATGATATTACCATATATTTTAACATTGATAAGACTTATATGAAGCATTCACAATGACATTCCATGTCACAAACCAAACCGGGTCAACCCTGAACCGGTCATCCGAGCATTTCCGCGACATGGCTCCAGAGGATTTCCCGATCCTCCCGGGCTAGCAACAAGCACCAGAGCATCAACAGAGGTTGAGGGAATGATTTTTATCTGTATAAATAAATAAATAAAGCTGCTATAAAAGTGAGCAGCGAAAAATAAATAAACAAAGTAAAGTATCTAAACAAGAACAAAAGAAAATAATACTAACCGAAAGAGACAACCACTATATTTGTGTGACCTCGTGGGTCACTCTCCAACTCACGACCAAACGTCACCTAAGGCAAACGCACCCAAGCTGTAGCCTGTAGAAAAATTAAAAACAGAAAAGAACTATAGGCATGTGTGTTAAAACTCAGTAGGCTAAAACGATATCTATTCCCATTTCACAACCTTTAAATAATGAAATTTACTAATTTCATGATTGAATTAATTATATAAAATATTAGTTTCCACACACACTTTATTTTACAAAACTATTAATAGTCCATTTCCATTTTTAATTTTAAAACAAGTTTAATATTTGAAAGGAACAGGTGCATTGCATTTTAAAATATTTTTTTGAACAGTTTAAAAATCCAAATTTCAATTGTTAGCAAAAATGGGAATCCACACAACACACAACACACAATAAGGGAAATGAAAAAATAATGGCACATAGGGGCCAACTACTGAACTAGACCTCTTAATCGTCCACCACATACAAATAAAAAATAAAGAAATCATGGGTCTACCCTAGGAGCTCATGAACAATCCATAACGTAGTATACATGTGACTCATCCTGAAAGCATGCTCTAAGTCGATGACATCATATCGACCTAATTCTCATTATATCCCTTCATTTCCTAACTGAGGGGCCCAATCCCCATAGTAGTAAAAACATAGTATTCCCCTACTATGGAGACACTAGCCAATGCGTAATCAAAACTAGTGCGGCAATCATTCTTAGAAGATTCACTCACTATGCCAGGTTCCCATGTTAACACATGCAATAAAAAGGGGTGTGTCCACAATGTAAATCTATCATTCACAAGGCAAAATCATACAAAAATCATGTAATAAATGCACACCAATGATCACTCCTGAGTAAACCCAATGTGAGTTTTTGCAAAATAATTTATTTTATTAAAGTTCCAAACCAGCCTTCACCACTTTAAAGAAAAACCTCATTTCTTAAGAATACCCAAAACCCTTGTTCAGAATAAATAATTTTTCATTAAAACCATAACTATATTTGTAATTATGTGAATTATGTTTAAACGCCAAACATGAATTCTTTCATTACTGGGTGTCCTCTCATCATAAAAATATTTCAAGTCTCGTGTATAAAATTAACTGTTCTTTAACACCAAAATATCATTTAAAAATAAATTATCTTATATTATTTTCAATTATTAAAATTACTAAAACATCAAGAAATTAATAAATTCTAAATTTAAAGGTGAGTGAAGTGGGTGACCTACCTCGAGACGGAGATGAAATGGAAGACGCACGTATGACACCACACAGTATGGTCCAACGTATTGTAGAAAAAACACTGAGAACTAAAAATACAAACAAAAACTGCAATTAATGTGTGTGAAAAAAATTCTTGAGAAGAAACCCTCACCTTGAAACAGAAGTGAGAAGATTATGCAATCTGAGAAACAAAGCGCAGCGATGGTGCTCACTCTGAAACGCCCCGCGCGGGTCTTAGAAAGTCAAAGTAACATAAATAAAATTTAATTAATTTTTTTTTATCAAAACAGGGTGATATATATATATATATATCAAATAAAAATATCAAATGGAGCATAAAATAAATATTAACTACTGGGGGGGTTGCGACTGGAAATGGACCATTCGAGGGCGTCGCGTCGGAACAATGGAAGGCGTCAGTGATGCTGGACGCGGTCCGACTAGGGGTGCATCGAGAGCTGCCGAATAGGAGAGATGTGAGGAAGAAGATGGGAAGGGTTCGAGTGATCCGGGCATTGGTAGACAGCGGCAGGAGCCAAGGCCAAGCAGTGGTCATGCAGCAAGGATAACAGGATGTTGGGGTGTGAAGGTCCAGCTGAGGCGGCGGGCTGCTCGGGCGCAGGCGAGGAAGCGCTGTTGGGGATGGATCGTGGTAGTAGGCTGCGGAGGTTACGCGGAAGAGTGGATGAGCGGGGAATGTAACTGAGGCAGCCCACTCGAAAGAGGGGGCGAATTAGGTCGATTGACTAGTGGAGGCCGGACAGGAAGGCGACGGCGTGCAGGGGCTACAAGCGTAGCACCAAAGACGCCAAAGGATGAGGAGGCACGTATGGGGAACAGGGTGCAGTGACGCCGCTTGAAGCAGGCGGTGCTGGATGGCATCAAGGATGCAGCAATTAAGGGAGTCGGGGTTGGCAGAAGGTGTATCAGTAAGGTGGAGTGGTATATCCAAAGAGGGAGGTCATGCGGGAGGAGATGGGATGGACAACAGCAGTATGAGGCCGGCTGGGTGGCTGGGGTGCTGCAAAGCAGAGGCACCGTAGTGCTGGTAGTGGGTTGGTGCAACAAAGAAGGGGAGTACCGCACGGTCCGAGCAGGGAAAGAGGGCCGGGAGTGCTATAGGTGAGGGATAGGGATAGGGGTGCGGTGCAGGTCTACTGGGCGGAGGCTACCTGCGGGCTGGCTGGGATGCTGGGAAGAGGGTTTCTGGGCGGTTATGCTGTAGGTGTGGGGTAGTGCTGGATGGAGTGCACAGGGAGGGGGGTTTCCACGGGAGCCACTATAAGGGGAAGTCGGGGTGCGCTACAGGGTAGGGGTGGTTCTGGAATGGGCAGGGTGGCCTGATGGAGAGGAGGTGCTTGTGGGGAACTAGGAGCCAGCGACTGAGGTGTGGCTCAGTAGGGAGCGCACTAGAGCCAGGTACTACAGCGGGTCGAAGGTGTTGGCAGAGTAGGTGGTAGGGTGCATCAGCTGCTATGGGAAGAAGAAGATTAAAAAATAGATGAGGGGGGGGGGGCAGTTGCATGTAAATAAGATGAAAGGAAGGGAAAGAGAATGAAAACGAAGAAAAAAATAGTAGATAAAATAAAATAAAAAAATAAAGAAACTAAATAATAATATATACAGAGTAATAATAATAATAATAATAATAATAATAATCCAAAAATAATAATAATGTTCAGTCCACCGTGCTGTCTCTAGGACCGAACGCAGGGTCACCGCTAGTAGGGCAGTGACTGCGCACCCACCCAAACCGAATGCACAGTGACCGCTAGCAGTGCGGTGACTGTGCCCTGGTCTGAGTCCCACTAAAATCATTAATGATTCAAAAATTCAAACCCAGACCCAAACCTAACTCTGTCCAAAAGCGTGGAACTGAGAAAAGGATAAAACAACAGGCGTCCGTGGTCGGGGTGTAACAATTCTCCCCACCATAGACACTTTCTGCCCCAAGAAAGTCACCAAGCCAACAGTTGACGCAACATGAGTTCATTCCCAGAAAAAATCATATTGAACCGAGAGTGTCGGGGTGACCATTCCCAAAAAATATCTCACCCGACCAGTTCAAAAAAAAATTACTTCCCGAGATTGAGGGAGAACATGAGAGGGTTCTCCCCACCATAAGAATTCACTAATACAAAAACCATTGAAACCCGAAAAAATCACCCCGGGGGGGGGGACACAGAAACTACCAAATATAACTCATTAAAATTCACCACATATGCCAAACAACACACCTGAGACTTGACTAATGGCTTGTTAGAGAACAATCAAAAAACGTGTGGATGAGAAATTAACTCATCACCTCCCATCAACTTCACGAAAAGAACATTCCCATATCGAACACAACATCGACTAACTCAAATACATAACAGGTCTATTTATTCATGGGCCCACACCATTTAAGAAAGACCAAACAACTTAAGAACCAAAATAAGAGCAGATAAGACCGCCTGGATTTTGGGGGAATGAGCTCATTATGCCACCACAAAAACGATGAGATTACGACAACGATGAGAATAGAACAATGTCAATTATGGATATTTCCATCCCAAAGTTGAAAACATTATTCAGACCGAGGTTCAACACACCCTCGACAACTCCTAACTGTGTGCGAGATTCATCCTGAGACCTGTGGCTGGGGCCCAAATAGCTGATGTGTCTCTTGCCTCGCAGTCAGACATTTTCATCTTATGGTCTCTTACTTCTTCTTTCGTTCGATTATTCAAACAACCACTATCGTCGTACATTTTCAAAACCATGCAACATAACGACTTATAATGTCTGGACGGGCCATACTGGTGGCACACAAGACAGCGGTCCGAAAAACTTGGAGCTGGTACCGATGAGGATAGTGTGTTGGAGACATGATCCACTGGCCCGCACTCTTTGCTAGGTGGGGAACCTTCGCGGAAGTCGACCACCATTAATTACACCTAAAACTCCAACAACGATGATACATCTCATATTTACTAGTCCAAAACTAATCCCTAAAATAACTCTAGGGCAGTATGAACCTTAACTATCCTGGGAGTTCCCAACAACCCAAAGACACACTATCTTTCAGAAAAATACAACTACCTCTAACAAACGTCGATTACCTCGAAAATCAAACAACACACAAATGGAACATAGAACTGAGCATAACTCATTGACAACTTTTGGAGGGTTTCTGTGAGGGATACTCATGATAACATGATATACACCATATAAACCAACATCAATCCAAAACTCAATCAAAGCAACAACACAAGCCAAGGAAAATAGGCCCAAAAGCCAAACATATACAACACAAGGTGAAATAACAATTCCAAAACCATTATTTCTTTACAATTTTTAATAACTCACCTATGGAACCTTATGAACCATCACATGTGCATTTATTTAATCTCGCTCACCTCATTTATGAACAAGTACCCCCACGCACGTTCTATACATACCCATGAACTTGTGACCCTCCATAATGAGTGCCAAGTTTCAAACACTTCATTTTCTTACGAAATCCAAACCATACCAAGTTTATCCAAACCAATAAACCTTCTCTTTAAAAACCCACTTTAGTAATTTCAAAAACAATTTGGATGAAACAATTTTCCATTTAAAATCCAATTTCACATTTAACACACACTCAAATCTACTGAGTCTAAAACAAAACATAAGCATAAATAACCCACTGAAATGAGAAACTAGTGAATATGTTTGTCCCAGCGACATTGTGGTGAGCCATGCCCCAAGTAAAACATAACAAAAAGAGTACCTTAAACCAGACACTCGGACTCTACATCGTCACCACCCTATGTGAGGCCGTAATGTGAACCGATTCACCTCCATTATCATCCTTCAATCCAAAACGACCAAGGACAAGTGACTCAAATCTCAGAATAACCCTGGAAACTCAGGTCTCGTCACGAGCAGTGGTGATCAGGAACCGACCCAAAACCTACCACTTGAGCTCTGACAGTCTTAATCTTTATTTAGTAGACATCCCAAATAACAAAGGCCACTATGAAATGCAATGTACGCTAAGGGCTGCCCTCCTCTGATACAATTCTTTAATGAACTAACCCGGGTCGACCCTGAACCGGCCACCCGAGCCAGTCCGCGACATGGCCCAAGAGGCGTTCCCAATTCTCCCAGGATGGCGACAAGCACCAGGGAATCAACAGAGGGTGAAAGAATGATTTTTCCTAGTATAAATAAATAAATAAAGAAGCTGAAATAAAATAGAGCAGAAAAAATTAAATAAACAGTGTAATGTAACTAAAAATGAACAAAAGAAAATAAAACTAACCAAAAGAGAAAACCACTATTTTCGTGTGACCTCACAGGTCACTCTCCAACTCATGACCAAATGTCACCCAAGGCGAATGCACCCAAGCTGTTGCCTGCCCAAACCCTAAAAATAGAAAAGCACTATAGGCGTGAGTATTAAAACATAGTAGGCTAGCCTGATATCTATTCCCAATTCACTAGCTTTAAATAAAAAAATTTACTAATTCTAGGTTTGAACAATATTATATAAAATATTAGTTTCCACACACAATTTCATTTCTAAAAAATGTAAAATTCCATTCCCATTTTTAAATTTAAATCAAGCATTATATTTGAATGGAACAGGTGCATTGAATTTTAAAATACTTCTGTGAATAGTTTAAAAATCCAAATTTCAATTCTTAGCAAAAAGGGGAAACCCCACAACACGAAACACTCACTAAAGGCAATGGAAAAAAATGGAACACAGGGGCCAGCTACTGAACTAGACCTCTCGATCGTTGGCCACATACAAATAAACACTAAAGAAAACATGGGTCGAACATAGGAGCTCGTAAAGAATCCAAAATGTACGATATATGTGACTCATCATGAAAGCATGCTCTAACTCGATGATGTCATATCTCCCTAACACCCGGTATAGCCCTTCATGGCCTAACCGGGGGCCCCAATCCTCATAGCAGCAATAACTCAGTATCCCCCTCCGATGGGGCCACTAGCCAGTCCGTAATCAAAACTAGTGCAAAAATTGTTCTCAAGTTATTCATTCACTATTCAAGGTTCCCATGTCAACACATGCCATAAAAATGGGTGCGTCCACAATATAAATCAATCATTCAAGAGGCGCAAATATCATACACAACTCACGCAATCAACAGACACCAACGATCTTCCCAAAGTATAATCAATGTGTGTTTTTCCAAAATAATTTATTTTATCAATGTGCCATGTGGGCCTTCACCAATTTTAAAGAAAAACCTCATTTGTCAGCAAAAACCAAAACACTTTTTTATAAGAAATCAATGATCTTTAAAACCAAAAATATATTTCAAATTCTGTGAATTATGTTAAAAGGCCAAACTAGCATTCTTTCACTACTGGGTGTCCACTCATCAGGAAAATATTTCAAGTGTCGTGTATAAAATAAACGGCTCGTTTTACACCAAATAATAATTTAAAAATTAATTATCTTATAGTATTTCAATTTTATTAAAATTATTATAACATAAAGAATTTAATAAATTCTATATTTAAAGGTTAGTGCAGTGGGGGACTTACCTCGAGATCGAGATGAAAATGAAGACGCACGTCCGACACCACACAGTAAGGTCCAACGTACTGTACACAAAACACTAAGAACTCAAAACACAAAAAAAAAAAAACAAATTAAAGTATGTGAAACCAAGTGGTGGGAAGAATACCTCAACTCGAAACTAAAGTGTGACGATGATGCAAACTCAGGAACAAAGTGCGGCGATGGAGCTCACTCAGAAACGCCTCACACGGGTCCTAGAAATTCATACAGTCCAAAATAAATTTTAATTAATAAATATTCTAATCAAACCAGGGTATATATATATATATATATAATAAAAATATAAAATGGAGTATAAAATAAAGAGTTAACAATGGGGAGGGGGTTGCGACTAGAAATGGACCGTCAGAGGGTGTCGTGCCAGAACATCGGAAGTCGTCTGCACAGCTAGACGCGGTCCGACCTGGGGTGCGGCGAGGGCCACCAAAATGCGGTGATGTGAGGCAACCGATGGGAAGAGTGTGATTGAGCCGGCCATCAGTGGGAAGCGGCGGGAGCCGGGGCCGAGCATGGGTCCTTGGGTAAGGAGAATAAGATGTCAAGGTGCGCAGGTCCTGTTGGGGATGCAGGCTACTCGAGTGCAGGTGAGCCAGCACTGCTGGGGATGGATTGAGGCAGGGGGCTACAGAGGGCGCGCGACAGAGTGGATGAACGAGTAGCGCAATAGAGGCATCCAACCTGAAGGAATCGGCGAAGCATGTCGGCCGGACAGGAAGGCGGCGACATGCAATGTCTGGGGGCTTAGCATCGGAGATGCCAAAGGAGGAATAGGCGCATCCCGAGAACGTGGAGTAACGATGCTGCTTGGAGCAGGAGGTGCTGGACTGCGTCAGGGCTATTGAAAGGAAGGGATTCGATGTCGTAAGAAGGTGAAGCAGCAATGCATAGGGGTAGATCCAAAGAGAGAGGTCATGCGGGAGGAGATGGGATGCACAACAGATGGACGTGGCGGGCTGGGTAGCTATGGTGCTGCATGGTAGAGCCACCGGAGTGCTGGTCATGGGTTTGTACAACCGAGCAGGGGTGTATATCATGGTCCGAGCAGGTGAGGAGGGACGGGAGTGCTGCAGGAGAGGGAGAGGGATAGGGATGCAGTAAAGGGCTGTTGGGCGGAGGCTGGCTGCGGGCTGGCTGTGATGCTGGGAAGAGGGGATCTGGGTGGTTACGCTGCAGGTGTGGGGAAGCACTAGATGGAGCGAATAAATATGGGGGTTCCATAGGATCCATTGAAAGGGGGATTCGGGGTGTGCTATAGGGCTAGGGCAGTGCTGGAATGGGTGAGGTGGCCTGAGGGAGACGCAGCACTGGCAGGGCACTGGAAGGAGGCGGCTGAGGTGCGACTCAGCAGGGAGGGCGCCGGAGTGGGGCACTGCAGCAGGTCGAAGGTGTAGGTGGAGCAGGTGGTAGGGTGAAGTGGCTGCTATGGGAAGAATAAGATTAAAAAAGAAATGAAAATGGGGGGGGCAGCCACGTGGAAATAAGAAGAAAGGAAGGGAAAGAGAAAGAATAAGAAGAAAAAAGCAAGATAAAATAAAATAAAAAATTAATGTGACTAAATAATAATATATAAAGAATAATAATAATAATAATAATAATAGTAATAATCTAAAAATGATAATAATAATTGTCAATCAACCACGAAGTCTCTAGGATAGAACCCACGGTCGCCGCTAGCGGTGCGTTGACCGCACACCCACCCGGACAAAATGCACATTGACCACTAGCTGTGCGGTGACTGTGCACTAGTCTGAGACCCACAGAAAACATCAAAGCATCAAAAATTCAAACCTGGACCCAAACCCTACTCTATCCAAAGTCACAGGACCGAGTAAAGGATAAAATAACAGGTGTTCGTGGTTGGGGTGTGGCATCCCAACTTGAGGAATCCCTAAATATAAAAGTCATTCTTGGGGCACTCCCATGACATCCCTACCTCCACTATCTTTGGGTCAACTCAAAAACTCTTATCAAACATCATGTTCCCAAATAACCAAACATCCTTTATTCAAAACATAAGGTAGGTTATATTCACATATAACTTGTGTTATTGTAGTATCTCCAATAGAATCCTTAAATGCTTTATGCAATTCTCCACTTATATAGAGTTAATCATGATGACATCCAAAAACATCCTGATGAATGATTATTTTTTTATAGTGGAAAGTATTCATCAAGTAAATGAAAATAATAGGTGAATTAATAACCCCAAATAACATCACTGTGAACCAATAATGGTCATAACTTCTCTTAAACACATTATCTATAATGTCAACCTACTTCACCCTTAGTTGTTGGTATAATGATCACAAAATGACCATCAAAACCCACTTAGTGTTACTCAATTGGTCAAAAAAATCTTCTCTATGTGGTGAGGGGTATTTATTTTCATTTTTTACATGATTCATATTTCTATAACCAACACAAAATATTAATATATTGTTATCCCTCTTATTAAAAAAACTGGCAATGTCCATGGATAAACCCATGGACAAATACACTCATTTCTTTTTCAATATTCAAAATGGTTCTTCAACACTCATTGGTTTATAATTGTAATAAAATATGAAGGTAATGAGGTTAGAATAATTCCATCTAGTGATTCTATATTGAACTACATTTCTATCTTCTAGATAATCCATCTGGGAACACGTTTTATAAATCACCCACCACTATTGGTAAGTGAAACAAACTCTAATATTCTACTAATATAGAAACCAATACCGCTAACTAAACTTTTATATCCCTATGATCATTAATGATTAATAAAATTGAGTAGAAAAAATTCCCCACTCCCATTAAAATGTGAATAGAGATTTATTTAGTGAAGTAATAGATGCATTTATCTCATATTTGTCAACATGGGCCTTAAGGCTCACCATACAATCCATCAAAATCACTTGTCTTACCCAAATCCATATCAACATAAATTTAACAAGAAAGAGGTTAGTTATGCATTTTATGGGAACTTTTTTAGTTTAGACCATCCTACTTTCTCGACCTACCAACATCTCAAAAATAACACTTAAAATAATGTTTTGATACAATTTTTTAATGACCCTATCATGGGATCCTAAAGCATGATGCCATGATAGAACCACCATATAGAATCAAGAATTTTCCTAATTTTCAATACTGGATACTAGTGTCAAGGGGTAAAATTAATCACCGTGGAATGATTTTCCATCAAAATAAACTATTGTGTATATAATTAATAATGCATATTTTTCTATTTTAAAACCGAATTTAACTATAAGATTCCATAAAGGAAAAAAACATATAAAAATGTAGTTTAAATCAAAAACAAACTCAAGTAGTTTTTGTCAATTTGGAATGGTAAATAAATGATGACATCCATATAGAGTTAATGTACAAACTCCACTAATTCATGGTCAAATGCCACCACATACACCAAAAACCCGATTCCAAAGAACCATCACCCTAAGTCATCATAGCCTTAAAATTAATTGTATATGGAAAAACATTTTTATAAACACACAGAGGTGTAATGGTAGGTTTGAGTATGAAAAAACAAAATAATATTCCCAAATCACTCTTATACAAACCCATGGAAATCCATTCACAACCATATATCCAAATTCATTCAAAATGGTCTGGTATATTTTAATGTAAAAACATTTAACATAAGTTAAATAAAACCGAATAATAAAGTACAAATAATATAATGATTTATATTCCTAAATTAGTACAATTAGTAGTAGTAATTGCAATAATGGGGGTGGTGGTGGTAGGTAGTGAAATGGGTAGGTAGTGTTTGTGATTAGTATTATTATTTTTATTAGTTATGGTCGTAGTGGGTGGTGGAGGTGGTTGCGGGGGTGGGGTGGTAGGAAGTATTAGTTTATGTGATAGTAGTAATAGTAATTAGTAAAAAAAAATTATAGTAGTAGTTGTAGTATTATTCCTGGTGGTGGTGGTTGTATTTATTGTGTTAGTATTATTATTGGTAAGATGTAGTGGTTGTGGTGGTGGGAGAGGAGGTTAGTGGTGGAGGTGGTAGTGATGATGTTTGGTAATTGTATTATTGGAGAGTAGTATAGGTATTGGATGGTAGTAGCAGTGGTTGGTTGTGGTTTTTGTGGTGGTGGTGGATGGTAAGTGGTGGGTGGTGGTGGTGGTTGTGGTTGTGTTGGTAGTGGTGGAATTGTATATTGTTGTATAGGAAGTAATTAAATATTCCCATATTTTTAAAGGTACATGCCTCTTTAAAATTTTCATTGGATATTTTTTTGTTAAAAATGAATTAATTTTTAGAGATGTATGGTTATTCAAATAAATGAAGTTCAGGTATAAATGTGTTAAATGGGTCTATGAAAGATTTCATTGTTTTAGAATTCCTTTTTTGTGGTTTGGGTCCTTATATAGAAACATGAATGAAAGCTATCTATAGAGAATTTACATAAGGTGTAAATTTTACATGACAAGTAATTATTGTAAGAAAAATAAATTGAATTAGTGTATAGTGTGATGTGATTACGCATGGTTCAAACCAAACACATCATGTAAAAGATATGTAGTGTTAAATTTTGACCTGTTGAGACTTGTTTTCTTTGGTATATTCCTTTAATAAAAGATGCATGTTTTGTAAATTGATTATAAGAAGTGTATGTATCCAGAGTAGTGGTTTTGGCTAGTTCTGTATGAATGTTTCTCAATCCAATATTTGTTTTCACAACTCTCAAATCCATGGTTACTCCAAGGGATTTTTATGTGATTTCATCACCTCTAAAAATAACAGTTTGGTGTTTGATCCCTGGTAGGTCACCTAGATTTTGTATTCTCAACTTATCCTAGATATACCTTTGAATTAGGTTTTTCATTATATATATATTATGGAATAGTATTGATCTTGTTTCTGTTTTATCTAATTTTCCTTCTTTGACATACCTCACCTCAATTTCCATCAGTGTTACCCATTTTTCGTATTATGTTAATAGATAGTTAATGTTATGGTCTCTAAACCTAACACTATAGTTTGATTAATATTAAATTATATTTAATATTGTGATTTCACTTACATAACGTGGACTCTAATTAATTTATTCATTTATTAATATTAAAAAATGTATTGTAATACTATTTGGATCCAATTGTTGATGTGACCTAGCTTATGGCTACCCATTGCGTGAGCGAACCTTTGAATAATAATAACATGGCTAACTATATAAAGTGTTCTTTGAATTATATGATATTACAAGTGATTTGTAGATTTGGAATCAATTTTAAAATAGATTATGGGATATTCATATGGATGTTGAGAAATTGATATATAATGGAATATGTGATTGAATAAAAAATGGTAATTTTCACAGTTAATCATTGATGTTTATGATATGATATTTTGATATCCTCAATGTTATGACTTGGTGAGTACATAATTTAATATTTATATATCGAGATATTCCCTGAAACATGTTGAATTAATTATATAGTTGGAAATTCATTTGGAAACATGTTGTAGTGCTACTATATCGGGTTATACCCTAACACGTAGTGAAATACTAATTTAGTAGGAAATGCCTAGTGACACATAATACAATTATTATTTATCATGCTATTCCCAAACACATATTTTAATGCTTATATTGATTTGGCTTTACCCAATCCTGTGTTAAAATTATTATATAGTGGTATTTTCCTATTTTTGTGTGATTTTTCCACGGATATATGGTTATTATTGACCTGATTTTGCAAGATGATTAAATACATTCCAGCATGGTATCAGTGCAAGTTGATTTATGTAATATTCTAATAGATTTTAATTAATAAACATATTTATTCATATATTATATAAACTTATTATCAGATATTTTTTTTATATATTGTGGTCTCGAGCTATTGAGTTTAACTCTCACCCTACACAGTTTTCCATCTGGTACTCGAGTAGTTTACATTTTTGTAGGTTTGGACAAGGGTAAGAGACCTTGTTTCTGATTATGTTTCTTTCTAGATGGATCGGAATATAGATATGGGATAGACACGTCATTCAGGATCAAGGTCATTGAGTTTATTTGTGTCATTTGAATATTTTGTTTATATTATTTTCAATTTTACATTAAGATACATATCATCCTATCATTACATTTTCACTCTTATTAGATTGATTGGTTCCTCCTTTCACTTTCTAGTCGTGTGATATACAATTTCAACCTTTTCAATTATTATAATTATCTTAATTTGTATTTTTTGTTTCCTCTTCTATGTAACTTCTTATGAAGGGCTATATTCTCCCAAAATATATCACCACACCCCCAATTCTAGTCAAAAACCTCTATCATATAGGATTGTTAACATGAGGTCTTTTCACCAACCTGATTTGGCTATGTGAGAGGTTTTTAGATCAGGTAATTTTACTGTAATAATTGTTTCGGTAGTGGTACAGGTAAGTGGTAGTGTTAGTAGTCTTCGGTAGTGTCCATTAGGAGGATGTGGTGGTAGGTGTATATATGTGGTAGGTAATATGTAGTATTTAATATATGGTAGATATCAAGTATTATGAATTATTTAGATGGTATTAGGTAGTGGTAGTGTTAGGTAATAGTAGTATTAGTAAGAAATAATGGTACCTAGTAGTCATGGTGGTGGTGGTCGAAATGGTTTGTAATATTTGTAATAGTAGTAAAGTTTGATATGTATTCATGGTAGGTAGTCATATTAGTATTAGTTGTAATAGTAGTACTAGAAGGAGGAGTAGGAGTCGTAGTGGTGGTGGTGGTGGTGGTGGTAGTATGGTAATAGTATTAGTAGTAAGTAGTAGAAGTTGTGCTAGTACTGATTGTGTTGGTTGTGGTGGTGGTGTAGATGCTGGTGTTGGTGGTGGTAGTTATGGTGGTGATAGTGTAGGTGGTTAGGTAGGTTTTAGTATTTGTAATAGTGGGGTGGTGATGGTCATCATCTTCATAGTAGTAGAAGTTGTAGTAGGAGGAGGAGGAGGAGTATGAGTACTGGGAGGAGTAATGGTTATAGGCGTAGAAGAAGCAATGATGGGGAATTCTAAACTTATCTTTTTTCAATATTTGTGTTTAATATGAGATTTACAAACACAATGAACATCATCACCAATAGAATTGAATAAAATGTTAACTATCATGAGAACATCAAAACCTAATTTCGGATCATCGCATAAAAATTTATGTAGTTAGAAAATTCAATATAGTTAAATTCATTCATTGTGGATTAATATGAAAATATCTCTATTCTATAATATTATTTTGTTATAAGAATCAACTATGTATTTCTTATTGAAATTAACCACATGTGTACCATGAACCACCAAGCAGCTCCACAAGAATCCCTATGTGTTGGCATGGATGATCCAAAATTTTCAATTATTAATCCATGAATTCCATGATAATCACATCCAAAAATGATTCTGATATATCTTTGTACAATATAGGTGAGTTTTGGAGGACGAGTGGTCTCCATTATTGAGATTATTCTTGTATTGGAGTGCTCTAGGAATTTGGATAATTCGTCGGATATCATTGTGATAAATTCAAACAAAATGGAAATCTATTTCGTTAGAAATAATATTATAGTTTTTAAATGGTGATATGGTATGAAATTAAGGATGTTTATATGTATTTATTATTTCTTTAATCCTAAGAATAATATATTTCTATATTATTATTATTATAATTTCATGAAATGTTAAAAACAAGTGATTTTATTAAATATTATTTCCTAAATAAATTCCTTAAAATATATTCAAATGCTATTAATATATATATATATATATTTCTCATCTGACAATTATTGTTAGACTACCATTCGTCCATAATATTTATTGGTCCATGAAAATGACTATTTATTAATAAGTATATATCTCTTCATTTTTCACCAATACTAAAAAGATATTATATTCAAAAAATAATAAATGAAAAATTATTAAGAATTACACTCACAAAATACTTTCATAAATTAAATTTGAATGAAAGCATGAGATTAATAAAATAATGAATATTTATTAAACCATATAAGTAGATAACATTTAATCAACATGGTGAATAATAAATAATATTATTATATAACGTGGGTTATCAATAAACCTAGTGTGCATCCCTCTTGGCCTCTTTCATGGAAGAATTCGAAAAGGCCACCTAATGTACAAGGTTGGCCTCTAGAAACATGCCAAGACACCCATCAAGAATGATGATAATTGTGAGGTGACATAATAACTCATACAAAATCATACTATGAGATATATTATTGTTATCATAATATATCTAATCAAGCAGTTTTCTTGTTTGTGTCATCAGTCTATATGTTCGATGTCTCGTTATTTGAATTTTTGGAAGTTAACTCAACCACTTGACACCATGAAAATTGATTTATTTATAATGTTTTGTTATAATAAAATTCCCAAAGCTATCAACATCCATTAAAGAATAGAAGGTAAAAATCATATCCAAAATTATTCATTAATTTGGTATTAATCATTGCATACCCAATGAATCCTACCTCACAATTGAAAAATGTCTTCACAATTTTCATCAATACATAAAACTAAACTATTAAAAATATTCATTAATAATAATCATAAACTATAAGTATAAATATAAACATCCACATATTGGAATATCCAATGAAACAAATACATGTGTATTTCCTACTAGTGGGTCATAATCTAATAATATGCTGGAAAATAAATTATAAGGGATGTACACCATGAGAGAAGTTTCTCAGAGACCTCTGAGTATCCCCCCATGATATCATGTATCATTTCTGTCCCATCAAATCATATCATCTTTATATATACAATTTATTTAAAAAAATCTTCATGGCACCTTTGTGTGCTCATCATTACAGGGAAGGGTTAGGACCTTTTCATTTGTCATTACTGTTAGAGCATTATCACATACAATGTCACATAGAAGAAAAATCAAGATGTTATTAGAAGTTTATTAATATTCAATATGATGAATAATATGTTTATTAAATTTTATGGAAGTTGGTTATAATGGGCCAACTCTAAAAAATAATAGTGTTAGTAGTGTTAGTTGTAATTGTGGAGGTGCTAGTATTAGTGATAACTGAGGTGTTGGTGGTTGTGGTAGTAATATTGTTGGTGGGGGTTGGTAGTAATAGCATGTAGTTTGTAAAAGGTAGTAGGTAGTATATAGTCAACACTAGAGATATGTAGTTTGAAATAGGTATTAAGAGTGGTGAAAGTATTAGTAGGTAGTAAATAATATTAGTAGTAGAATGTAGTAGGTTGTAGTTGTATTAGTGGTTGTAGAAGAAATATGTAGTAGTTATAGGGGTGGTAACAGTAAGATGAATAAATTTTTTATTACGTAGATGGTAGGGGTATTCGTGGGTAGTAGTATTATAATAGTATGTGGTGGTGGTGGTGGTGGTTTTGGTGGCAGTGATAGTGGTGGTGGTGGTTGTAATAGTGGTAGTGGTGCTGAGAAAAGAATTCTAATGGTGCTATAAGTAACCATCAACATTGATAAAAAAGTGTTGTTGAGATATTGCTATTAAAATGGAGGTCCTTTTTATCATCACTTGAAAATAATTCATAATGGTGGGACTTTTTCAATGCAGCTAATAATGTTCATAAATGAAATCCTTTAGTAGTGATACTTCTAACACTAAAAAATTCCATGCTGATGTAGTGTGTTGTTAAAATTATAGCACATGTCAGCACAAAATACAGACAATAAAATTAAATGATATAGATAATTAATAATTTAAATACAATAACGATTGGATAAAAAATTAAATGATAGTATATTATATACATTTAAAACATGGCTTTGTAAAATTACATTATCAATTAAAATTTATCACATGAACTAAAAAACATTAATGCTTTTATTGTATTTGGCACCCAATCCCATCTTTAAAATCCAGATAATGGTATCAGATTCCAAACAAACCACACCAAATCGAGTAAAATAATCCAATTGGATAATAAAAATAATCATGTTCAATTAATTATATAAAAAATAAATTAAACATGAATATGAAATAATAGATTAATAAAATCTAAATTTTAAATTGATTATGGACACTTTGTGTCTTACAGGACACACAATGTATATGATTGAGGTTTGGATGATTTGTACACAACAAAAATGACAGATGAATCATTTTCAAAAAGTATCAAAATAACTCAAATGTGTTTTATATGTTTTCTTTATGTCATGTTTTTTTACTAAGATTTTATTTTATTAAAAAAATCACACATTGAGTCTACTGGTCACATCATTTATATGTTTGATATTAGATAATTCCAACACATCAAAAATGACTTATGAAGAATTTTTCGAAATTATCTGGATAATCCAATTGTGTTTTCACTGTTTTTTGTGAGTGACACCCATTTTGAACAAAACTATCAATTTTATACTAATAACTTACATTTTGAGTCATAAAAGTTACAACGTGTATTGAATTGAGGTTTGATATATTCTTGATCATCACAAATTACTATAGTTTCTTCATAAATTAATGAAATAATCTAATTATGTTTGCTCAGTTTCAAGCATGTGACATTTTTTTCAACACAATTTTCAATTTTAAAATGAAAATATGCACTTTGAGTCATAATAAACACACCTTACATCATACAGAGTTGTTGATAATTCCTAATCCTCAAAAAAGAAATATGAACCATTTTCATATAGGATCAAAATACAAAAAAATATTCATTTAAAGTGTTTCACTTTTATTTTTTTCTAAAATTTCAATTTTAAATTAAAATACATAGTTTGAGTCATTCTGGTAAAATTGTAAATCAGATTGAGATTAATTTAAATCCAATATGAAAAAATTACTTATAGATCATTTTCATAAAGTATCAAAACTATATGAGTGTCTGTGATTACTTTTGAGTATTCCACTTGTCTTTTTTTCTAAAATGTCCATTTTAAATAAACAGATACACCTGGAGTCATACCATTTAGACCTTGCATCGGGTTGAGGTGCAAATGATTCATACATGTCACAAATAACATATGGATTTAAAACATAATCTATCGAAACAATTCAAATGTTTATTTTCTTGGTTTTGATTATATCATTTTTTCACATAAATTTCATTATAAAATAAAAATAAACACTTTGAGTCATACAAGTCACATTGTGCATTGGTTTGATTTGAGACTAATTCATACACCTCAAAAAAAGACTTACCCAGGGTTTTCCTAAATTATTAAATAAATATTATGGAATTTGCCCAATTTTTAAGGAATGACACACATTTACAACTAAAATTTTAATTTTAAACTTATAACATACACTTTGAATAATTTCCAGCACACCGTGTATTAAATTTATTTTTGGATGAATCATACACATCATAAATGACTTATTCATCATTTTAATATAATATCAAAACAATATTAATTTATTTCTTGGTTTTGAGTACGTGATGTTTGTTTTAAACTGAAATATTGATTTTAAAACTAAAAATATTCACTTTGAGTCATTCTAGACACACTGTGTGTCACATTGAAGAGAGGAAAATTATTTTTGTAAATCAAAATTCATTTATTTTTATTTTCCATAAATTATATGGCATAAAACTTCCCAGATGGGCCCATGTCATGACTACCTAAAAACTACCTCTGATAGTCCTAGGGCTTGAGACTAGCACCGAGTAGACATATCCCACAAATGGGAGGCATTTTCTAAAGTACTTGTACAGAGGAACATCTCTCTAAGTCCAAATTGTGGAAATATAAAAACACTAATTAAAGAAGAATTCATACCACACAGATACCAACAAAATAGTATAACAGTAGAAAAAATGGCAAGTAAACAAGCTTATAATAAAAGACCACAAAAAATAGTCTTCCAAAGTTAATGAATAAGTTTAATAGACTAGATCACGGAAAATCTTGCCCGAAGGGTAGGTACATTAATTGTAGTACGCTATTATTGATAAAGATCTCGTTTTTGGTCCTATCTCTAACAATAACTTGGGCCCAATCCACCATGGACTCATAATAGTGTCATTCATATGCACAAGACAAGACAAGTGTGGGAATATCTTGTCCAGGGGTGGATATAAAAATACTCAGCAGGGACCCCAAAACATCAATGGTAACACCCCAAAAAAGTACATGAAGTTCACCATAAAAGAAACAAAAAATTTACATCACAAAATAAAACACAGGAAGTACACCACAAATGACACACATGTTGTCCATTCAATACATTCAACTCTCACAGGTATAAGCCTAAAACATGAAGAGAATGATTTCCAGTTTTAGTCCATAGATCTCCCAATATCTATAATGTCAGATGTTTCTATGTTGCATGGAGCATTGATCACGCACAGAGTATCCATATAGAATGGATAATCGGTGGTGCACAGAGGTTCGAAGGCATAGGGAGATATAAAGGAACACGGAGCGTTGATGATGATCGAAGTAGCGATAGCACCGGGGAGGTCGATAGCGCATGAAGTGTCGATAGTGCACATAAAGTTAACGGCATGTTGAGTTTCGATGGAACACAGAGAATAAATTGTACATGGATCATCGATGGTGCACATAGTATCAATAAGTCATGAAACCCCCATGTCAAAAAGTCAGCATGATCACATAGTCATAGTCAACTGTAAGATTCGTCTATGATCATGCTTGTTATTTGAAAACTTACTAATCAAGACACTAGTGCATTATCCAACTATCATAAAAATTTACTCCCAGTATATAAAATTGATAATTTCATCATAATGGTCCCAATGCCACAAACTTCACATCAAATGGACATACGGTATAAATGATATGGAAAATTTTGGTAAATGGTAAGGTCATATTCGAGCATGACCCGACCCGGTCCGGCCGACCTAACCAAAACCGGTTTGACTGACCCAACATGACCCAATCGGTTTGGGCCAACCTAAAATGTCACGACGTAATGGGTCACACCATCAAACCCAATTGGTCTGTTAAACATCCCGGTTCTCCTGCCCTGCCTGCATCGCATGGGCCGATCATGCTCAGCCCAATGTGACATTCCCTTGATTCATCCCTCTGGTCAATTTGGTCACCCAAACATGTGGCCACCTGACTCCCCCTATAAACATGGCCAGCCAGCGCATCACCAACCCCGTAGTCGAACACTTCCCTAGGTTCCTCATCCGATGTGACTCTGAGCTGAATCATTCAATTATATATGGTCTCCAACCATAGCCTACATGGTCATGACTTCCTACTATGACATGCTCATTCTTAGACCATGGTTGCACATCTTTCCACTGGTGACCCATCTGTCTTATGCCCCACTAGATCCTAGAATCTTATCAGGACACATGTTGTGTTCACCACGAGTGGCCTTCAGTTCATCACACCCTCCACCATAATCCACCACCTACCTATTTTAATATCTTCACTCCTCTATAATCCCACCGTTGGTCACAATCTTCAGCCTCATATTGGTTCTACATGGATTGTGGGTGCAATGATCTATCGTTCATGTAGTGTTTTAGAGGGATTAGAACACATTAATATTGAAATAAGTTTATGTGGGATAGATTGAGAACACAAACACACAAATAACATATATTTTTCTAGTTAATTTCAACCTTGATCTATTCATGATAGTGGGAACATGAAGAAATAATAGCAAATAAATCACCAAGATTTATTCCCTTTAATCCCGTAATAAGTATTCATCCTTTAAGAATGATTGATCCACAAATAATCCTTTTTGTGGGTTATTATGTATTCATCATTAGATTATAAAAAGGGGAAAATAAATCATGAAGAAATTGTCACACTACCACGATGATTAGATCAATCATGGATGAAGAACGGAGTTTTGTGACATCGTTGATCCTCGATCTTCTAGTGTTTCTCATCGAGAGAGAGCTTCCTTTTCTTTGCCATAAGGGAATTATAAGGTTACAGTCATAACCATGAATTCCCCGGACATAGGTTATTTGAAAGGGAAATTGCCAATGTGTCAACACATAACATTCAATAAAAAAATTATTAGATATTTTAATGGTGTCTATGTTTAAAATCTATCATTCACCCTTGACCCACATCAGTCAAGGTTAAGCCCCACCAAAGTTAATGTTGTTGAAGTGGGTGCAATGGTTCCCTCATATTTCTGATTGGGGAACCTCTTTAGATGTTAATCCCATTTAAATAAGATATTATCTACATTCTTTTTTAAAAACATATTTTTTTGGACCAATCATTCCCATCATAATGGGCCACAAAATCTCACGTCATTTTAGTACATGGTATCATAATTTTCTTAATTAATTTCTAAAAATAAATTTGTGGGAATATGAGTCATTAAATTCTCCCCACCTTAGGGATTTTTCCCCTAAAATCCGACACAGTGGGATACTCAACAAAAAATATGAGGGTACAAAGCATGGATTTGAGCCCCTTTATGCAATGTGCACTTCTGAATATTTTTCTAATACCATCAAAAACACAGTAGAGTAATTAGGAATAAATTAAAGATCCTCTCTTATTGATCCTCAATCTCCACTATGTACTCTACAAAAGTCACCCCATTGTCAATTTCTAACTTTCCCGAATCGATGACGTGTGATGGATCTTGCACATACCTCCTTAGCAGTACCACATGGATGAGATCATGCACTCAGTGAAACTGTGGGGGGTATAGATAGGTGGTATTCCACTTCACCAAATATAATTAAAATCTCAAAAGTTATGATTTATCTTAGAAATAACTTAATACCATATTCAAACAACCACAACACCCATCACACTGAGTCCCAATGAACACATGATCTCTGTCCTTAAACTTCAGAGGCCTCTGCCTTTGGTCATCATAGAACTTATAACATCTCTACACAGTCTTCATCCACTCCTAGTAGACTTGAACCTTATTTATGTTTTCTTTCACCATCTTTGGTCGTATGTGTGCTGACTCTCCTATGTTTGTCCAACAATGTGGTTACCTACAAGGTCACCCGAAAAAGGAATCTAATGGTTCCAAACTGATGATGGAGTTTAGATGTTGTTGAATGTGAACTCCACCAATGATAGGTGAACTTACAAACTATGATCAAAGTCTAGGATTTAATCTTGTATCATGTCCTCGTGAACCTAGATGGCCCTCCTTATCTGGTCATCCATCTTGGGATGAAATTCTATGCTCATGAATAGGTGAGCCAAAAATTACTCTTGTAATCCCTTTCACAATCGGTATGTAGTTAAGGAATAATGATCTGAGACTATCTTCAACTGGACTCCATGGATTCTAACAATCTCTTGCATGTAGAGGCATCGTAATCTCTCTACTGATCTTTGATCCTATAACGGTAGGATGTGGGGTTACTTTTTGAGTTAGTCAACCATCACCCAAATGTTATCGTGTTCCCTAGGAATGTGTAGTAAACCCCATATGAAGTCCATAAATATACCATCCCACATCCACTCTAGCACCGCATTTTATTAGATCAAGCCTGCAGGAACATTGTTCTTAGCCATCACATTCTAGAAAGTGTGCCATCAAAAAACAAACACATCCAGCAACTTCTTTATCCAATGCCACCAGAACTGACATCAGAGGTCCAGATACGTTTTTCCACTTGTGTGTGTACTGAAAAAGGGGAATTATGAAGCTCTATTATGAACTACACTAAGAAAATCACTTTTACTTTTGTGCTCCTCTAATGTGAATAACGTTATAACTACATTTCTAATATCCATTAGAGACATGCCCTGTAGACATTTGAGCATGTATAGTCTCACAATTGGTGTCTCTAAAATTTTATTTCTAACTAATAGTAATATTGGAGAGGGGACAACCATTGACTGAGGGTAAGCTGCTCCATCTCTATCGAAAAAGGATATATGTAATATGGCCAACTGCTCTGACGCCTCACTTAGTAACTATAAGCTGGATCTCATATAGGGAGAATTATCCAAAAAGTTCCCCTCCCCATATGTATAGACAATATCAATGTTATAGTCCAAGATAAAATTTATGAATCACCCCTTTCCCATGTTCCTAACCTTTTGATAGAACATATACTTGTGTCTCTTGTGGTCAGAGTATATGGTAAACCACTCACCCATCAAGTAATGTCACCACATGTTTAATGCGAATACTACCACAACTATCTCAATATCATGTGTCACATAGCTCTTCTCACACATCCTAAACTGGAATGAACCATATGCAATCACCACTTTACCCTACATCAGCACAGAACCAAGACTGGTCCCTGATGCATTTCAGAACACTACATACTCAATAGCCTCCTTTGATAATCTCAGTATGGGAGTTCACATCAACCACTGCCTCAACTTCTATAAGAACTATTGCAACTTCTCTTTCCAAACAAAAGGATTTCCCTTCTTCCAAGGCCTTCATGCATTCTAATACTAGGTAAAACACAATTACAAACCTCTGGTAGTTCCTAGAGAATCCTAGGAAACACTTCACCTTAGTAACACTCTTGGGTGGCTCCCAAGTAAGCACTACGCCAATATTCATCAGATCAATTGTAACTCCACCCTCTAAAATGATGTCTCCTAAAATTATGACCTCCAAAATCCAAATCTGAATCTTTTGGAGGTACCCATAAAGATGGTGTTCTCATATTGTGTCCTGGTCCCCCTCATGTTAATCGTATGCTACTCCTCAGGCGTCGAGTATAACAAGATTTCATAAATGAAGACCATAACCAATCGGTCTAATTAAGGATGGAATATCTTATTATTGAGTCCCATGAACAATTATGGGGATTTAGCCACAACAAAAAGCATCACTAGTCATTTTTAGTGTCCATATATACATTTTAATGTTGTCTTTGGGATGTCCTCATCTCATACTCGATGTTGGTGATAGCCAGATCTTGGGTCTATCTTCGAGATCAACCTTTCTCCCTTTAGCTAGTTGAATAGGTTTTCAATCCTCAGTAGTGGATAAATATTATTCATATTCACCTAATTCTGGTCCCAAATGTGCACACATAACCTTAAGCTCCCCTCTTCCTTCCTGGAAGAAAATCATGGTCTTCCTAGGGAAACACTGGGTCTTACGAACCCTTTTTCTGCAAGTCCTCCAACTGTACCGTCAACTTATGAAGCTTCATTGTATACATCCAATATCAAGGTGTAGATATTAGTTTCATCTCAGTGTATAGATCAATGTATTAGTTTTATTCGATATAGGGACGTAATATATGGATATACATAGGAAACACTTCCTCATACTCCGCCACTAAAATGGGAAACATAGAATTAATCTCATCATATATGCTAAGGGTCAGTCTTGCCAACCGATGTGTGATCGGCTGAACCCTTCATCATGTAAATCAATCATGTAATAATTGGGTTTTCATTTAACAAAAAATGAAAACATTGTCCCATATATGAGACCACACCACACTCCTTCCCTAAAACATTCATTCAGGACATGAATTGTAGATAACCAGTCTATATTGAGAATGATGTCGTAAGCCCTTGATGCTACCACCATGAGATCCAAATAAAAACTCTCACCCCATAGAGTAATGGAAGGCTGTTTGAACTAGTGGGTTATTATCTAATATACCCCTGTAGGAGTCTCTAAGATGAGGGATCGATTCGATAGGTCCACTGTAATCTTCGTATCTCAAACTATGGTCACGGTAAGAATATAGTGATTGTAACCTATTTCTATAAAACAAGTATCCTTGGTGTAAAAGACACATATCATACACCTAATAATCAATCTAATACTATGGTCATGAGGTTCCATCACTGGAATCATTCCTCATCCAAGTCCACCAGCTCCATGTGCCTGTGGTGAACCACCTGGTAATGGTTGTGGAAGTACTTCGAACATTCACCCATCAACTACTAACTATCCATATCATCTATCACATCAACCCCCTAGTGGAACACCATGTTTTTTTTCATTTCCACTACCATATAGTTCCCTCAACAATCTCTTAATCGGTCCTATGATGGGTCAACCATCCTCTAGCCACATGTCCCCACCTGCTGCTTGAATAACCTAACCCATCCTTCCTTTTACTCACTCTACTTCAGAAGCCTCACACCATGGATCCCATGTCATGGGGGTTTCCCTTAAAAATTTTGATGCACATAGATCCCTATGTCAGTTTTAGGGATTCCTTCTACTAACAATTAACCTACATAACGCTCGGTGCTAGCTCCCACTTCCTGTGTCTGTTCCTCCACAAATCTCTACACCAGTAGAGATCTCTTTAGTACCCCAGCATATATAGGGATACTAATGGATATCATTGATGCCATGATTTCCCTATGTATTCCCTTCTTGATAGTCTAGGCCCTGAAAAAAGGGTCTCTTTCCATATCTCTGGAGTAGCAATAATGATATGCAAATCTCACCTAGTACTCGACTGCTATCTGACTATCCTAATAGAGATACAGTACGCCCTGTATATCCAGGGATTGTAATGTCATTGGAAAGAAATACTCACAAAATATACACCCAATTTATGTCCATGTTAGCGTCACCTCATCATGAAACTATATCACTAACCTCTACCATCACCCTACTAATGCATGTAAAAGACTTGCAGCTAGGACCTCCATCTGGTCGAGAAGTGTCCTAACTAGGTCAAAGACACATGTAACCACCTACATCCAATCCTTAACTACCTGGGCGTCTAACAAAACCCTTAAAATCAAAGGTGTCTACCTATAGTACTCATGCAACCCATTCATCTTATGTACATCCTTTATCAATAGCGCTTGTAGTAACTACTGCTCTCTAGGTGGTGGTATCACAGGTATACACCCCACGGGAGCTATCTTTAGTACTGGTCCCTATAAAAATTCCTCATCACTAGGTGTATCATCCTCATGATCACACATTAGAATCTTGTCTTGATGTCAACTTGGTGGAATCCTAAAATTGATCAAGATTTACCCCAGTTAACATAGTATAACTTATGATCTGACACAGACTCAGGAAGGAAATGAGAACAGACTCAATTCTATATGATTCTTATACCATTTATTCTATGTAATCAATGTTTTCAGGTATTGAGTCAAAATGTAGAATTCAGAGTCCATGTGAATGGATACATCGGCCAACACAGAAACACAAGATTCTCTAACCTGAAAGCCGAACCTTAAACACTTGACACTGTGGAACCAATCCAATCTCATAGATTTTTTGTTCATTAGTTAGAACATAGCACCTATGATACCACTCTATCACAAACAATTGCAGAGGCTCTAACATTGTGACTACCCCACGCCCGCCTTCGATAGGCTAGGGGATAGTGACTAGCTCTAAGTAAGAATATCCCACAAAATGATAGGTATTTTCCTAAGTAGTTGTTTGCACACACACACATCTCCAAGCCAAAAATTATAAAATGTAATAACAATAAGTAAACATGCATGAATTTCACTACGACACAACTAACAATGTATGAATGCTAGAAAACTAGTAAGTAAACAGGTCCAGAGTACATGCCCACCAAAAGTAATTTTTTCAAATTTGAA
This sequence comes from Viscum album, assembly GCA_963277665.1. Lineage (NCBI taxonomy): Eukaryota > Viridiplantae > Streptophyta > Magnoliopsida > Santalales > Viscaceae > Viscum > Viscum album. Next base: position 410,629,067 of record OY728133.1, read on the forward strand.
TGCACAAGTTCCTGAAACTTTTTCCTAGAGAACCCTACCTAAGAGGTATGTACATAAACAACTGTCTAACATTGCTAAAGAATACCTTGTCTGTCAAGTTTCTCTCTATGCACTACTCGACCTCGATCGACCAAGGACTCCGTTAATGACTTGATCGTCTGTACAAGACAAAACACCTACATGCATAGCCCGTACAAGGGTGAGTAAATCATTACCCAATAATGACCCTAAAACTAAAAAGGTAATACCACTAAGAAATACACGAAGTTGACAACAAATAAATCATATGAAGTTCCCCACAAAGGAAACACATGATGTACTCCACAATGGAAACACATAAAGTACAGAAAAATGGAAAAACATTATGTATAGTTAATATGGTCATCTCACACGAGTATAAGTCTAAAGTAAGATGAGAAGGATTTCTAGTTGTATTCCATAAATCAACCAATCTATATGACACTAGAAGTTTTGATCGAGCACTGATCATCGATGAATCATAGAGCATCAATGGTGCATAGAGTTTCAATGGAACATAGATAATTGATGGAGCCCATATCATCAATAGCACATGGAGTGTAGATGGAACCCGGAGCGGTGATGGAAACCATGATGTCAATGGTGCATAATGAGTCAATTGTTTATGGAGCATCGATAGTGCATAGAGCGTTGATGGAAAATAGAGAATTTATGGGGAAATGGGTGTTTATGGAGGATGGAGTGTCGATGGTGCATAGAGCATCAATGGATCATGCAACCCCCAAGTCACATAGTCACCATGATCACATTGTCACAGTAAGGCGTAGGATTCTGATTATAGTGCGCTTCTTCTAAGAGAACCTTCTTCTCAATCCATTGGGTCATAATACATCTTCCATAAGAAATCACATAGAGTATCTCAAAAAAACCATCTCGTCACAATGGTCCCAAAACCATAAACATCAAGTCAAACAAACACATAGTCTGACTGATATTTCCAATTTAGTAAAAAGATTTATGTTTTGTCTGAGTCTGGCCTGACCCAATCTGGTCATCCTAACATGTCCCAATTCGACCGATCGACCCAACCTGGTCAGTCAATACTATACTTTATAGCATGCGGGGACACTGAAATGGCTCGATTTTCCTTTTTCACTTGCACCATGTGTTCCATCCTTCATATTCGAGATGAAGACTGCCCTATACACAACCCTTTGGTCCATGTGATCGTCGGACCACGTGGCCAGTCGGATCCTACAGTCAATATGGTCGGCCACTGTGTCACCAACCTCAGGGCCACCGCTTAATGTTCTGCCTCAGATGCGTCTCCGAGTCACGTCCAGCCCAGCCATCATGGCCTCCTCTAATGGCCTCTGGTGTAACGCCCCGACCCCAGCTACCCAGAGTCGGTGCATTAATTACATAACATTGGCATGATCACAAGAAAGATCAAATCCCGAAAGACCGATTGGTTTAGTAGCCTTGGAAACACTAGATATAATCATAAAGTTTTACATTACATTTCAAAGTGAAAAACTACTACAACAACAAAGTCTTCATATCCACACTATTAACCCCTCATAATATCCCGCAAGTCATTCATAAATTACTTCTTCACTACCTGGGAAAAATAAAACATAGAAAAGGGGTGAGCTCAAATTCCCAGTAAGGATAACAATATAGCGGAACATTCAAAATAAGCATAAACATTTAAGGCAATGAATTACTAAAACAAAAGCCTTTTAAAATTGAACTTCAACATAGTATGGCAAAAGTAAAATGAAATAATGCCATTTACTTGTTCACATGGATATTCTACTAATTGAATAATCACATGCAATATCAATAACCACTTTCATAATGTTGGAATGCATAATGCCAGACTATCATAACCACATAGCCAAGGCCTCGTGCCAAGACTACAAATAAGATTTTGTCAATGCCTTGTGCCAAGACACTAGTTTGTCTCATGAGACCTACCGATGCATCGAGGAGCTATAGCGGGCTCCACCCGTCACTTATTAAGTCCAATGCATTCCCATATGAAAAGGTTTAAACATAACATAAACATTCGTATTAAAACTAGCATACGAAATGTCAATACTTTCACCATAAACTATGAATGGTATAAAAATACCACATCCACAGTCAAACATATCACAAAACCTTCAATACAATATAGAAGTTTTGTATCATAATAAAACAACTTCAAATAATCTTAAAATCCATCAAAGGATGTTGACATAGATGAAATCAAAATTATTTTAAAAGAAATATCTCCTTTTATTTTGAAATCATTTAAGATCCATATAAAATAAAACATTTTCTTTGAAAATATTCTTATAAGCTTGTAAGGGAAGCTTTGAAGATTTTATAACGGCGTAAAATAACCGCACCCACCGTATAAGTTAAAAAAAACATTCTTACCTCAATTCTGTCGAAAAGGTTAAAAAGGACCTTGTTTCGAAAACGACGGAAAGATTCCTTTATAAACCTCTTATAAAAAGTCAAACAAGGGTTATAAATGACTTTAACCCATATTCTTGTAAATAGTAAAAATGGTTTGAAATACATTTTTAAGAAACATGGATGTGGATGATAAAGATATCCCAGTAGATTATTACGTATAAACAACCTCGGATAATGAAGAGATTGTGAAATAACCCTTACCTTGTACTTTTCCTTGGTTTTGGTAGGTTAACCTCCTGTATAATGGTGAAATAATTGTTATTAAATTATACAAGAATCATATACATTAATATGATATCATATATGATCTCTTAATATTGATTTGATAATAATATCTTAGTATTATCGTTGTCTCGGGTGTTAACTTACTTGTTTTCTTTTGTATGTTTTGTTACGTAAGACATGTATGTAAAGGATAGGTTGTATATTATTCATATCCAGAATGATATCAAGTCCTTAAACATCATTTTTTTAAATCATCAAATTATACTTGAATGGATATGATGGAGAATGAATCTCATCGCGTTCGTGGAGACGGTAGTCCGTACGTACGCACGAGCGACAATATCATTCTTTTGATATTAAAATAATATATAAATGGATGGTATATCATAAAGAATCATTAACATGTTAGATTTATTATTTACATGAGTTACACATCATTATTATACCCATCCAAATAATATTATATTGAATAACAATTACACCACGACGTGGAGACGGTAAGCCGTACGTACGCACGTATGGTGACATGTTATTCAAAGGGTGGATAGGATAATGAATATGGTTGTACCATATTTATAATAACATCACAGTATATGTGAGATACTGGAGTTATTATTTTAGAATGGTAAGAACAAAGGAAGAAGAAGTGGAAGAAGAAATGAACTTAGAAAAGGGTGGTGAAATCATTACCTCTTCTTCGGGTTCTTCCTTTTGATTTGATCAAAAGGGCTCCTTAGGATGGCTTTCTGATCAAACTAAGGCCTCTTGGTTGTATTGAGGGATGTTGGTAGAGTATTTGGGCAGAGTTTGTCCGAACCAAAAGGCTTTAGAGGTGTGAAGAAATGAGAAGGAGGAGTGCCTTTTTATAAGAGGGGTGAGGGGCACCTTTGGAAAAGCTAGAAATATTAATTTATAATAAATTAATATTCGGTTTCTAATGGCTCCAAAATTGACTATTCAAAGGTTAAGGTGGGGATAGGTCGAAAACAACTCAACCAATAGAATTTAGACAGGTTTGGGTACTTATATTAACCTTATCTTTAAGTATTAACTCTAAGTTAATTAGTTTCACTTTTACAATGTCTCTTTGTATTTTTATATTATATGGTTAATTGACTTACCATATACATACAAGAGACCCCCAAGTGGTCCATTAATTATGATCCTATCATTATATAAGTCTCTTGGCCGAACCTTATATTTTTAAAAATTTAATATCAATTAATAATATAATATTTGTTTTAAGAACTCTTTTATGTCAATTTTGACACTATTCAATAGTTGATTTTTGTGAAACTCATAACAGATTGATTACTTCGAACAAAGTCAATTAAATCACTTCTAATATATCATATTATCCTAGAAAATCAGTTTAATTCATTAAAAGTTTCATATTATATTTATTTGGGTATTTATAATATCAATTATTTTAATTTTTCACTATTTTAGAAATTACTGCATCATCATTGTGTCATAAATAAAATAAATCATTTAATGTCTAAAAATTATAAATAAAATATCATTATGTAGGAAATCTTTTTATATTTATAATGAATATTTATAATCTAAAATCCAACATATATAAACCTATGTAACAATTGTTTTGTTAAAAGATATATGCTTATGTCATTTTTGTATTCATTTTAACTTAATTAAAATAAAGTGTCATTATCACTTACATGTGGATCCATGGGGTCCCAAAATCGACCCAAAGATTCCCATGGTCGACCATGTATCAACCAATAGGGTTAGGACACGTTTTAGGGTAATTTAGTATTATTATAATATTATTTTCTTAACCCTTATTTACCGGATTTACCCTTAACCATGGTAAATAAAATATTTACCGCAGTAATTATTCAAAATGTGTAAAAATGAAAGTTACCTATTTACATAATTTGGACATCCTGATTCCAAATATGTAATCCATTTTTCCAAATTCAAAACACAGAAGTGGAAGAAATTAATTTAAAATTAATTCCCGCTGTCAAAACAAAAAGCATGTTTTTAAGAGATAATAACTATCAAAAGATTGACACTTGTTTATGTTCGGTTTAATTGTAAAATTATGTCCAATGACAAACATTAAATTGAATGGTAAAAATATATTCTAAATATACTTTAAGACCACTCAAATTCATAATTTATCAATATTAATTATTTTGATTAAAAAAGTTGTTTTTAATTAAAATTTAGTAATTTTCACTATTCATCAAAATATAAAAGTTATCCGAAAAGTACCAAAATTTCACCCTAAGGTAATTTCGATATTCCGAATCCAAAAATGAAGTCCATTTTGAAATATAAAATATATATGATTTCAAAAAGTAGGTATTACTATTCACAACGTCTAGTTTAATTAGTTGTGGTGTGTGTTAGAACTCGAGGTTGCGTACAACACACGCTATCGCATTATTCGAAGGGAAACGTACCGTAGAAGCTTGGGGTGTTACATTCTCCCCTCCTTCAAATAATTGCATCCTCGCAATTTCTAGGGTATTACTGCATAAAAAGACTCGGGTGGTTCTTCATCATAAGTTCCTCGGGTTCCCACGTTGCCTCTTCCATCTTATGGTTTCTCCACAAAACTTTTACCAGACGCGTCGTCCGGTTTCTCAGCACTTGTTCTCTCGTATCAAGAATCTTGACGGGCTCTTCGCAATAAGACAGATCGGGTTCTAGTTCTAATTCTTCATAGGTGAGTACATGCGTTGGATCAGGCATGTATTTCCTCAATAGAGATACGTGGAACACATCGTGAACTTTGGAGAGACTTGGCGGCATTGCCAATCGGTAAGCTACAACCCCAATTCGTTCTAGAATTTCGAAAGGTCCAATGTACCTGGGACTCAATTTACCTTTCTTACCAAAACGTATGACTCCCTTCCACGGAGATACCTTCAGGAAAACATGATCACCGACTTGAAATTCCAAATCCTTCCTTCGATTATCGGCATAGCTCTTCTGCCTACTTTGAGCTGCTTTGATGTGATTTTGGATTACCTTCACCTTTTCCACCGTTTCCTCCACCAGTTCTGGGCCTACAAGTTTTCTTTCACCAACATCATCCCAACAGGTTGGTGTACGACATCTCTTTCCATATAACGCTTCATATGGTGACATCTGAATACTCGAATGGAAGCTATTGTTATAGGAAAATTCTACCAGAGGTAAATATTGATCCCACATACCGTGAAAGTCAAGTGAGCAAGATCTCAACATGTCTTCTAAGGTTTGAATAGTCCGTTCTGATTGTCCTTCTGTCTGAGGGTGGTAAGCAGTGCTCAAATAAAGTTCAGTATCCAGGGATTTCTGAAGACTTTTCCAGAATCTTGAAGTAAAACGGGGATCACGATCAGAAACAATTGATAAGGGTACTCCATGAAGTCTCACAACTTCATTAATATATAGTCTTGCTAGACGTTCCAGGGGTAGATCTTCTCTTATAGCAAGAAAATGTGCTGACTTGGTAAGACGATCAACAATAACCCATATTGCATCATTCCTTCTAGGAGTCTTTGGTAGCCCCATGACAAAGTCCATCGTAATATTGTCCCATTTCCACTCCGGTATGGGAAGAGGTTGCATGACTCCTCCAGGCTGTTGCCTTCCAGCTTTCACTTGTTGACAAACCATACATCTTGACACAAAATCAGAAATCTCCCTCTTAATGTTGTCCCACTAAAAATGTTCCTTCAAATCTCTATACATTTTGGTGCTCCCAGGGTGTATAGAGAAATTGGAACTATGAGCATCATCCAGCAATTCCCTTTTTAGATCAGGTAAATCGGGAACACAAAGTCTCTTCCCGAATTTCAAAATCCCATCTTCATACACAAAGTCTCTCAATCTCCCATCATTCACAGCTTTAATCTTCTTCTGAAATTCTTCATCATCGGTCTGAGAACTCTTAATCCTTTCTAGTAAAGATGGTTTGGCAACCATTTGAAAAAGAATTGATGTTTCACCTTCCCTGGTTATTCCCATGTCCATCTTCACTAGATCCATGAAAATTGGATCCCTTTCAATTCTCTTCATGTTCAAAACTCCATGGTCTTTTCTGCTCAAAGCATCTGCCACCTTGTTTGCTTTCCCCGGGTGGCAGTGTATCGTACAATCATAATCCTTGAGTAATTCAAGCCATCTCCTTTGCCTCATGTTGAGTTCTTTTTGTGAGAAAATATACTTCATACTCATGTGATCACAATAAATCTCACATTTTTCCCCATAGAGGTAGTGCCTCCATATCTTCAAAGCAAAGATCACAGCTGCTAACTCAAGATCATGAGTAGGATAGTTTTGTTCATTAATTTTCAACTGTCGTGATGCATAGGCAATAACTCTATCATTCTGCATAAGGACACAACCAAGTCCCTTCTTTGATGCATCACTATAAATAACGAACCCATCATTCCCCGATGGTAGAGTCAATATAGGAGCATTGACTAATCTTCTCTTCAGTTCTTCGAAACATTCTTCACACTCTTTTGTCCAAACAAATTTAACCCCTTTACGTGTGAGCTTCGTTAATGGGTTAGCCAATCGGGCAAAATTCTGGACGAAACGTCAATAATAACCTGCCAAACCAATAAAACTACGTACCTCAGTTATACTCGTAGGTGCTGTCCATTCTTGGATTGCCTTGGTCTTAGAAGGATCAACAGAGATTCAATCTTTAGAGACAATATGGCCAAGAAAAGAAATCTCCTGAAGCCAGAATTCACACTTGCTAAACTTCACATATAATTCATGCCTCCTCAGAGTCTTCAAGATAATGCGCAAGTGATTTTCATGATCTTCGTAGGTTTTGGAGTATACCAAGATATCATCAATAAATACCACCACAAATTCATCGAGATACTCCTTGAAAACTCTATTCATTAGATCCATGAATACAGAGGGTGCATTAGTCAATCCAAACGGCATTACAGTAAACTCGCTATGCCCGTACCTGGTTCGAAATGTTGTTTTCGGAATGTCTTCCTTCTTCACACACAACTGATGGTATCCAGATCGAAGGTCAATCTTTGAAAAGTATTGAGCTCCATGCAGTTGGTCAAATAAATCATCAATACGAGGTAGGGGATACTTTTTCTTTATCGTTATAGAATTGATCTCCCTATAGTCGATACATAACCTCATAGATCCATCTTTCTTTTTAACAAAAAGAACAGGGGCTCCCCATAGAGAAACACTAGGGCGAATAAATCCCTTATTACTCAGTTCCTCTAGTTGTTTCTTTAGTTCGACTAATTCTACAGTGGCCATTCTATAAGGGGTCTTCGATATAGGCCTTGATCCAGGAATCAAATCAATGGAAAACTCAACTTCTCGTTCTGGAGGATGTCCAGGTAAATCTTCCGGAAATACATCTACAAATTCTTTCACAACAGGTACATCCTCTATTTGAACATTCCTTTTCTCACCGACAGTTATTTCATTATCTTCCTACCCAATAATTGAATTAAGTTGAGCTACTGGGGGTGGATCTAAATAAGAATTAGGTGGTGATGATTCTGCTCTAAAGATAAGGTGTTCTATATCATTATCATCAAGAATCGTAACCTCTTTCTTCTTACAATAAATCTTTGCATCATAGTCCGAAAGCCAGTCCATACTGAGGATTATATCAAACTCAATCATAGGTATGACGATGAGATCAGCTGATAAAGAAAATTTATGTGCTCTAATGGGGACTGATTCACAAAACTTTGTTGCAATGATACTTCCCTTAGGAGTTTTAACTGACAACTCCCTTATTAAATCAAATTGGAAATATCTAATTTTCTTAGCAAACTGGGAAGATATGAAACAATGCGATGATCCAGAATCAAATAATGCATTTGCTAAACTTGAGGAAACCATTAAATTACCTGCCACCACATCTTTCGGAGCTTCTACCTCAGCAGTAGTGATAGCATATGCCTGGCCTTGATCCCTTGGCCTTTTCTGAGGTAAGTTCTCCTGACGCTTAGGACATGAATTTGCATAATGCCCCATCTCCCTACAATTATAGCACTGAACGTTGGTATCTTCCTTCTTCCCCTTGCAATTATGAGCTTGGTGGCCTTTTTCACCACACTTGTAACAGACTCCCATTCCCTTCAAGCAAGTACCAGGGTGTTTCTTCCCGCATTTACCACAAGATGGATATTCAACCTTTCCCTTCTTCCCCTTATTTCCATTCCCAGATTGTTCAGCAGGTCTCTTCTTCTCTTCCTTTGCTTTAAAGTCATAAGACTTAGAGAATTCCTTTTCGGTCTTGATGGCACATGAGACAACATCTTCGTACGATGAAAAGGATTGTGAGACTAATGCTCGACGGAGAAATGGTTTTACCCCATCAAAGAAACGATCAATCTTACTTCTTGGGTTGCGTATATAATCTCCAGCATACCTCGCTAACCTTGTAAAGTTAGCCTCATAATTTGCAACATTCTCATCCTCCTTCTGTCTCAGACTTAGAAATTGCCTTTCCATATCTGCTCGATGGTCGCGAGGGAAGTATTTTTCTAAAAACAGATCTTTGAACTCCCTCCATTCCATATTTGATACTTCATCATCTTCCTTCATGTTTTGAATCAATGACCACCATTGATCAGCATCTCCAGTGAGGCGGTAAACTGCCATGATAACTTTCTCCCTTTCACTTCTCCCCAAAGCCTGAAATATTTTCTCTAGGGAATTTATCCATTGCACAGCTACTAAGGGATTTGTACTCCCATTGAACGTTGGTGGTTGTTGCCTCATGAATCGATCTAACATTGATCCTCCACGCTGCGGATCAGGGTGCTCCATACGGGTAAGGTTATTATTCATAACCTGAGTAAGTTGTCCCAGTATGGTGATTAGCTGATCGGCACCAGTTGCATCACCAGCCCCACTATAATTATCTTGAGCAGGAGGGCAATCCCTACATGGAGTGCGCGCATTGATACGGTTTCCATTTCTTCCACTAGGCGCCATTTCTAAACAATTGCATAAACTAGATCAGTTTATGAATCAAAATACATAATCCCATACTTATAAAACACTTAACATAAATTGAACTATTTATGGATATAATCCATAATCATAAAAATGTTTTCTTTGAGGAAGTATATACTCATAAACCCTTCATAATGATTTGTAAAGAAAATGAGAGTTATCCTAAGCATATCCCCCGGGAGTGTCGTAACCAAGAGTGCAGCAAGGCCCGTTGCCGTGCACCAGTTCCCGTTCGAGTCTAGCTCAAAGCGGTGTTTTCGGGTTTTACCCCTAGATACATCTGTGCCAGAGCCACCTCTACCTGCTCGTATCCAGACAAGGATGTATTGCTCGGAAAACTCACAAAATCTCTACAATACCAAAATTCTAGGAAGTTCTTCTCTACTAATTCTCAAAGTTCATCTTAGGTCTATGTGCTCTAATCAGAGTTTATCTAAATCTAGCTTCCAAGGTTTGTACTAAACTTCCTCTGATACCAACTGTAACGCCCCGACCCCAGCTACCCAGAGTCGGTGCATTAATTACATAACATTGGCATGATCACAAGAAAGATCAAATCCCGAAAGACCGATTGGTTTAGTAGCCTTGGAAACACTAGATATAATCATGAAGTATTACATTACATTTCAAAGTGAAAACTACAACAACAACAAAGTCTTCATATCCACACTATTAACCCCTCATAATATCCCGCAAGTCATTCATAAATTACTTCTTCACTACCTGGGAAAAATAAAACATAGAAAAGGGGTGAGCTCAAATGCCCAGTAAGGATAACAATATAGCGGAACATTCAAAATAAGCATAAACATTTAAGGCAATGAATTACTAAAACAAAAGCCTTTTAAAATTGAACTTCAACATAGTATGGAAAAAGTAAAATGAAATAATTCCATTTACTTGTTCACATGGATATTCTACTAATCGAATAATCACATGCAATATCAATAACCACTTTCATAATGTTGGAATGCATAATGCCAGATTATCATAACCACATAGCCAAGGCCTCGTGCCAAGACTACAAATAAGATTTTGTCAAGGCCTTGTGCCAAGACACTAGTTTATCTCATGAGACCTACCGATGCATCGAGGAGCTATAGCAGGCTCCACCCATCACTTATTAAGTCCAATGCATTCCCATATGAAAAGGTTTAAACATAACATAAACATTCGTATTAAAACTAGCATACGAAATGTCAATACATTCACCATAAACTATGAATGGTATAAAAATAGCACATCCACAGTCAAACATATCACAAAACCTTCAATACAATATAGAAGTTTTGTATCATAATAAATCAACTTCAAATAATCTTAAAATCCATCAAAGGATGTTGACATAGATGAAATCAAAATTCTTTTAAAAGAAATATCTCCTTTTATTTTGAAATCATTTAAGATCCATATAAAATAAAACATTTTCTTTGAAAATATTCTTATAAGCTTGTAAGGGAAGCTTTGAAGATTTTATAATGGCGTAGAATAACCGCACCTGCCGTATAAGTTAAAAAAAACATTCTTACCTCAATTCTGTCGAAAAGGTTAAAAAGGACCTTGTTTCGAAAACGACGCAAAGATTCCTTTATAAACCTCTTATAAAAAGTCAAACAAGGGTTATAAATGACTTTAACCCATATTCTTGTAAATAGTAAAAATGTTTTGAAATACATTTTTAAGAAACATGGATGTGGATGATAAAGATATCCCAGTAGATTATTACGTATAAACAACCTCGGATAATGAAGAGATTGTGAAATAACCCTTACCTTGTACTTTTCCTTGGTTGTGGTAGGTTAACCTCCTGTATAATGGTGAAATAATTGTTATTAAATTATACAAGAATCATATACATTAATATGATATCATATATGATCTTTTAATATTGATTTGATAATAATATCTTAGTATTATCGTTGTTTCGGGTGTTAACTTACTTGTTTTCTTTTGTATGTTTTGTTACGTAAGACATGTATGTAAAGGATAGGTTGTATATTATTCATATCCAGAATGATATCAAGTCCTTAAAAATCATTTTTTTAAATCATCAAATTATACTTGAATGGATACGATGGAGAATAAATCTCATCGCGTTCGTGGAGACGGTAGTCCGTACGTACGCACGAGCGACAATATCATTCTTTTGATATTAAAATAATATATAAATGTATGGTATATCATAAAGAATCATTAACATGTTAGATTTATTATTTACATGAGTTACAGATCATTATTATACCCATCCAAATAATATTATATTGAATAACAATTACACCACGACGTGGAGACGGTAAGCCGTACGTACGCACGTATGGTGACATGTTATTCAAAGGGTGGATAGGATAATGAATATGGTTGTACCATATTTATAATAACATCACAGTATATGTGAGATACTGGAGTGATTATTTTAGAATGGTAAGAACAAAGGAAGAAGAAGTGGAAGAAGAAATGAACTTTGAAAAGGGTGGTGAAATCATTACCTCTTTTTCGGGTTCTTCCTTTTGATTTGATCAAAAGGGCTCCTTAGGTTGGCTTTCTGATCAAACTAAGGCCTCTAGGTTGTATTGAGGGATGTTGGGAGAGTATTTGGGCAGAGTTTGGCTGAACCAAAAGTCTTTAGAGGTGTGAAGAAATGAGAAGGAGGAGTGCCTTTTTATAAGAGGGGTGAGGGGCACCTTTGGAAAAGCTAGAAATATTAATTTATAATAAATTCATATTCGGTTTATAATGGCTCCATAATTGACTATTCAAAGGTTAAGGTAGGGATAGGTAGAAAACAACTCAACCAATAGAATTTAGACAGGTTTGGGTACTTATATTAACCTTATCTTTAAGTATTAACTCTAAGTTAATTAGTTTCACTTTTACAATGTCTCTTTGTATTTTTATATTATATGGTTAATAGACTTACCATATACATACAAGCGACCCCCAAGTGGTCCATTAATGATGATACTATCATTATATAAGTCTCTTGGCCGAACCTTAGATTTTTAAAAATTTAATATCAATTAATAATATAATATTTGTTTTAAGAACTCTTTTATGTCAATTTTGACACTATTCAATAGTTGATTTTTGTGAAACTAATAACAGATTTATTACTTCGAAAAAAGTCAATTAAATCACTCCTAATATATCATATTATCCTATAAAATTAGTTTAATTCATTAAAAGTTTCATATTATATTTATTTGGGTATTTATAATATCAATTATTTTAATTTTTCACTATTTTAGAAATTACTGCATCATCATTGTGTCATAAATAAAATAAATTATTTAATGTCTAAAAATTATAAATAAAATATCATTATGTAGTAAATCTTTTTATCTTTATAATTAATATTTATAATCTAAAATCCAACATATATAACCCTATGTAACAATTGTTTTTCTAAAAGATATATGCTTATGTCATTTTTGTATTCATTTTAACTTAATTAAAATAAAGTGTCATTATCACTTACAAGTGGATCCATGGGGTCCCCAAATCGACCCAAAGATGACCATGGTCGACCATGTATCAACCAATAGGTTTAGGACACGTTTTAGGGTAATTTAGTATTATTATAATATTATTTGTTTAACCTTTATTTACCGGATTTACCCTTAACCATGGTAAATAAAATATTTACCGCAGTAATTATTCAAAATGTGTAAAAATGAAAGTTACCTATTTACATAATTTGGACATCCTGATTCCAAATATGTAATCCATTTTTCCAAATTCAAAACACAGAAGTGGCAGAAATTAATTTAAAATTAATTCCCGCTGTCAAAACAAAAAGCGTGTTTTTAAGAGATAATAACTATCAAAAGATTGACACTTGTTTATGTTCGGTTTAATTGTAAAATTATGTCCAATGACAAACATTAAATTGAATGGTAAAAATATATTCTAAATATACTTTAAGACCACTCAAATTCATAATTTATCAATATTAATTATTTTGATTAAAAAAGTTGTTTTTAATTAAAATTTAGTAATTTTCACTATTCATCAAAATATAAAAGTTATCCGAAAAGTACCAAAATTTCACCCTAGGCTAATTTCGATATTCCGAATCCAAAAATGAAGTCCATTTTGAAATATAAAATATATATGATTTCAAAAAGTAGGTATTACAATTCACAACGGCTAGTTTAATTAGTTGTGGTGTGTGTTAGAACTCGAGGTTGCGTACAACACACGCTATCGCATTATTCGAAGGGAAACATACCGTAGAAGCTTGGGGTGTTACATCTGGACACCGCCCACAGCCTGCGATGTCACGGGTTCCTCCTCTAGCACCATCCAACTTTGATTGTGGTTGTTCAACCTATAGGCGGTCCATCCATATTGAACCCTGCAAGGATATATGCTTCCCTATTTGATGGCTTCCCTTCCAGTGACCCCCAGTTCATCGGGCCCTCCACCTTAAGCTAATGCATGCTTACAACGCTTTTGTCACACCTTCACAATGTCATCGCAGATCACAACCATCGGTCTCAGATCTTTGTATCACAGATCATGGGTGAAAATATCGATTGGTTAGGTAGGGTTTCCAAGGGATAATAACACATTAAGAATAAGATAATTTTAGGGGGGATAGATTAAGAACATTAACACCCAAACAATGGATCCAGGCCAATCTCATTTTAGCCTTGATCCATTCATAATACCAGGATCGTGAATAAACTACAATACATAAAAAACCAAAATTTAATCCCATTAATCATAAAATATATCCATCTTTCAAGAATGATTGAACCATTAAATAACCTTTTTTTGGGTTGGTTTGTATTCATCATTTTATTCAATGAGGGGAACAATAAATCACATTGATATTGAAACATAACAAAGATTATTGGATTAGTCATTTATGAAGAAAGATGGTTACTGTCATCATTGATCGTTGATCTGCCGAAATTAGTCATCAGGAAAGAACATCCTTCTACTTTACATTGGGGAATTCAAGGGTTTGGTGACAACCCTGAATTCTTATAACATGGCTTATTAAAAAGGGAAACTTCCACTACGTCAACAAGTAACATTAAATAAAATATTTTTATTAGTTATTTTAATTATGTCTATGTAAAAAATTATACATTCACCCTCGACTCTCTCTGGTCGAGTTTAGGCCCTGCCTAAGGTAATGACTCTGTTTTGAGTATGTTAGTTGTGTTTTTTTTTACAAAAATGTCATTTCAAACTAAAAACAAGCACATTTAGTCACCCTAATCAGATCATGTGTTGGTTAGATATAAGACAAATTCCTATATCTCAAAATTGATTTTGAAATGTTTTTATAAATTATCAACCAAAACCAAGTGTGTTTTATCTGTTTTTAGTGAGTAAAACATGTCTTCAACCATATTTTATGTTATAAACTGATAACAATAACTTGGAGTCATATAGTGCACATCGTGTATTGGATTGAGGTACGGCTAATTCCTACTCTTCAAAAATTTCTCTTGGAAAATTTTACTCATGTAATGAAACAATAAAAGTGTTTTTTCTCATTTTTGATTACATTACATGTGTTATCAACAAAAATTTTAATTTTAAATAGAAAACATGAAATTTGAGTCATTCCATTCACACTATGAATTATATTGAGGTGAGGCTGATTCCTACACATAAAAAATGATTTATGGATAGTTTTCTTAAATTATCAAAAAATTCCAAATGTTTTTTCTTTTTATTGTGAAAGCCACTTATCTTTTTACCTAAAATGATAATTTTAATTATAAGAGACTCTAAGAGTCGTACTTGTAGCACCATGCATCGAATTAAGGTGAGGATAATTTCTACACATCATAAATGACATATGGATCATTTTACAAAAATGTAAATATAATATGGATACAGTTTCTTATTTTTGAGTATGTCACTTCCCTTTTTTACTAAAATTTTATGTTTAAATAAAGAGACACACATGGAGTCTTACATGTCACACCATGCATAATATTGAGGATAGGCCGATTCCTACCCATCAAAAATGAATTATAATTAATTTTGCTAATGCTTAAAAACTATTTGGATATGTTTTCTTGGTTTTGAGTGTGTCAATATTATTTTTTACTAAAATTTCATTTTAAACTGAAAACATGCACTTTGAGTACTACTGGTCACATTGTGTGTTGATTCGATGTGAGACTTATTACTACAGTTCAAAAATGGATTATAAATCATTTTCCTAAATTATCAGGAAAATATAAGGGTGTTTGTTTAGTGAGTTACATATGCTTTGAACTAAAATTACTATTTTAGACTAATAATGGACACTTTTAGTTATAGAAAATAAATCATTAATCAGATTGAGGTTTGGATGATTTCTATCCATGAAAATTACATATAGAACATTTTACTAAAATATTAAATAAATATGAATATGTTTTATTCATTTTGAGTATGCCACCTATCATTTTTACTAAAATGTAAATTAAAAAAAAAGAAACACTTTGTGTCTTACAGGTCACACCATGTGATGTATTGACCTGCAACAAATTCTACAAATTAAGAAGAACTTATGGATTATTTTACTAAATTAACAAAAACCTATGAATGTGTTTGATATGTTTAGAGCATGTCAGTTGAATTTGTTACTAAAATGTAATTTTAAACTAATAACACACACATTGAGTAGTCTCACATAGACAGTTTTTTCAGTGAGCTTGCTTCAGGAAATAAAGAACTAGATTGCTGGAGTAGTGATGTTTTTTCAATGGGAATTGTTGTCCATGGGTGTTCTCCATCACCAATTGATGCGCTAGGTTTTACTATGCATCCACCGGCCAAAAACATTTCATAAAATGTTCTACTAGATAATGGGTATGGGTAATATGATGTTTTGTGAAGAGTATATTATCTTGAAGATATTAAAAATGTCCTTATCCCTTCATTAATTTATTGAAAATGGGGAATGGTTTCAGACGATATAACTGACAATAAGAAAGATACGGTTTAGTTGGAAACCAATCATCATTGATATATAATATATGGTGGTCTTGTTTAATTTAAGGTTTCTGTTTTGAATGAAAATGGAAAGGTGGAAAGATTTTATAGCCTTGATGTGATTACTCTAAAAAGTAGTTGCATAAAGATTATTTCATTCATCTGAGTAATGAGTCTATTTGGCCATCATCGAAGGAATAAAATATTCAACTCACTCAATAGTAGGAGATGTCCAATGAAATAATTCATGGGATCCTCAATCACAAAAATTATTAATCAGAGTGGGAAAATGAAAATGATGATGAAAAGTTTCATTATGATTAGGGAAATGTTCATGGTTTTATTGAACCCTACTATTCATATCTAGATGAGAGAATATCACATTGTATGACCTTTTCGACTCTTTTTCTTTACTATTATCTTTTTCTTGCACCTATAAATAATGGTAATGAGCTTTGGCTTCATTGTAGAACTTTTTCGTATGATTCATTATCATAATTATCAAGACAATCTTAGTAAGTTTTCCTAATTTTTAGTGAGTTGCAGTCATTTAGAACTAAAATATCAATGTAATCTAATAATGAACACACATAGTCGTAACAGGCACACCGTGTGTCTTATTGATGTGTGGATATTTATTACATAGAAAAAATGACATATAGATTGTTGTCCCAAAGTGTCAAAACAATATGAATCTGGTTTCTTATCTTTGAGTATATCACTTTCCCTTTTACTAAAATGTCAACTTTAAAAGAAAAAGACACAATTTTAGTCTTATTGGTCACACTGTGCATCAGATTTAGGTGTGGCAGATTCCGAAACATCACAAATGACATGTGGATCATTTTTGTAAATTATCAAAACTATCTGAATGTGTTTTCTTGGTTTTTAATATAAAAATTGTGTTTTTTTTCTAAAATGTCATTTTAAACGGAAAACATGTACTTTGAGTCATAATAGTAATACTGTGTAAATATTTATAAATATTTTCATATAACTATAAATAGATATGTGTATATATATATATATATATTTATATATACTGGTATATTTTTATATATATTTATCAAAATATATAATTATATGATTATAAATTTATAAGAAATATATTTATTTTATAAATATATTTCTTCAAAATTATATATATATATATATTAATATATATTTATAATTATAAATACACATGTCTATAAGTATTTTTATATAATAATAAATATTTATTTATTTATTTAAATGTAACTATAAATTTTTTAAAAATTAATTTTTATTTAAATATATTTGTAATAATGTTATTATTATTTAAATATTTATTTATTATTTATAATTATACTTATAAATAAATATTTTTATAAATATTTTTGTATAGTTATAGATATTATAACACCCCAATCTTCCACGGTGCTTTTCTCATTGAATAATACAGTAGCGTGTGTTATACGCAACTTCGAGTTCTAACAAACCACAACCAATCAAACTAGCTGTTATGAATAGTAATACCCACTTTTTGAAATTTTATAAATTTTATCCTTAAAAATGGACATCATTTTTTGATTCGAAATATCGAAATTAGCTTAGAGTGGATTTTTTGAATTTTTCCGAAAACATTGAATTTTTTGATTAATAGTAAAAAAACTGAGTTATAGTTTAAAACCGAATTTTTATTTAAATAATTATTTATTTTATTTAATTTTTTAGGTAAAAATAGATACATAATACCTATATAAGTTCAATGTAATTCATTGGAGTCCGTTTATAATAATTTTAGATATATAACAATTTTATTGAACTTTTCACCGTCTTTCACCTATATCCTAGGAGAGTTTGCAAATTCACAAAAAATTTAATTTTACCAATTCTATGTGTGGAATTTAGAAAATATGGGGAACACGGTTAATATCAAGGAGTAAAATTTGTTTCAATAAGATAAAAATTATTTTTGGTGAATAGTCACTTTTTACTTTTATTTACCATGGTTAAAAGTAAATAGGGTAATTAAGGGTAAAAATGATATTATTTTATCCTAACACATGTCCTAATTCAATTGGCTAAGTATAATTCGACCAAAAAATCCTTAGGAATAAAATATAAACCTCTTTGGTCCACTTGGATTAGATTAGGACATTTATTATTATTTAATTTAAAGAAGAGTTAAAAGAGATAAAATCAAAGTTAAATAACTAATATTTTTTTAATACAGAGTTATACATAAGATAAATTAGATAATAAATATTCATCAGAAAGATAAAATGATTTCCTACATAATTTTATCTTATTTATAATATTTGGACATTAAATAATTTAATTTATTTATGACACAATGGTGATGCAGTAATTACCTAATTAATGAAATATTAAAATAATTGATATTATAAATATCAAAATAAATGTAATTTAAGACTACATATAAATTAAACTAATTTTATAGGTTAATATAACATATTAGGGTTAGTTAGATGAAATTTTTTTGATTGAAATAATGCTGTTGTGAATTTAGAAAAAAACAAAATAACAAATAGTGTCAAAATTGACATAAAGGAGTATTTAAAAAAAAATTTATATTATTAATTGATATTATATTCCTAAAAATTTAAGATTCTGAAAAATAACATAGATATGGTTATATATATTAATAAATAACAACTTGGGGTTATCTTGACTTTTTATAGTATGTTTATTAACCATATAATATAAAAACACAAAGAGACATGGTAAATGTCAAACTATTTAACTAAGAGTTAAATATAAATGATAAGGTTAATATAGTGACCCAAACCTGTCTTAAATCAATTCGTTGAGTGGACTTCTACCCATCCCCACCTGATCGTACAAATAAGTCACTCTAGATCCATTATAAACCGAATATGAATTTATTATAAAATAATATTTTATGTTTTTCCTAAGGTGCCCCTCACCCATCTTATAAAAGGGCACTCCCCCTACTCTCAAATTCATAACATCAAAGCCTTTTAGTTATGCCAAAACCTGCTCAAATATCCTATAAACATCACTCACATAAACCTAGAGGCCGTAGTTTTATCATAATGTCATCCTAAGGAGCCCTTTTGATCAAATCAAATGGAAGTCCCCGAAGAAGAGGTAATGTTTTCACCACCCTCTTTCAAGTTCCATTATTCATCCACTTCTTCATTATTTGATATTTCTATTCAAAAATAATAAATCCAGTATCTCTTATATAATGTGATGTCATTATAAAAATGGTACAACCATATTCAGTATTCAATCCATCCTTTGAATGACACGTCACCTTACGAGCGTACGTACAGCTTACCGTCTCCACGTCGCGGTGTAATTGTTATTCAAAACATTATTATTTGGATGGGTATGATAATGATGTGTAATTGAATTAAATAATTAATATAAAATTATAATGATTCTGTATATATGATATAACATCCAATTATATACGATTTTAATGTCAAAAAAATGATATTGTCGCTTGTGCGTACGTACGGACTACCGCCTCCACGAACGCGATGAGATTCATTCCCTATCATATAAATTCAAGAAACATTTTCATTTAATGGTTAAAAATAATGTTTAAATACTTAATATCATTCTTAATACGAATAATATACAACCTATCGATGAAAAACACGGCTTACGTAACAAAGAATATAAAGGAAAACGAATCAGTTAACACCTGAAACAACCATAATACAAAGATATTATTAACAATGCAATGTTAAAATAACATAAATGATATCACATTAATGTATATGATTATTGTATAATTGAATTACAATTATTTCACCATTATACAGGAGGTTAACCTACACTCAACCATGGAAATGTACAGGATAAGGGTTAATTTCACAATCTCATCATTATCCAAGGTTGTTTATATGTAATTATCTACTAGGACCTCTTTATCATCCACATCCATGTTTCTTAAAAATGTATTCCAAAACAATTTTACTATTTACTATACTATGGGTTAAAGTCAGTAATACCTTTGTTTGACTTTTTGTAAAATGGGTTGAAAGAAATCATTCCGTCGTTTTCCAAACAAGGTCCTTTTTAACCTTTTTGACAAAATTAAGGTAATAATGTCCTTTTTAACATATACAGCGGGTGTAGATATTTTACACTTTTATAAAATCATTTAAACATCCCTTAGAAGATTATATGAATATTTTCAATGTAAATGTTTTCTTTTACAATTATGTGACTTTTAAATGATTTCAAAAAAGATATATTTCACTAAAATAGTTTTGATTTCATCAATATCAAAATCCTTTGATAGATTTTAATCCTATTTAAAGTTGATTTATTATGATACAAAAATTCCATATTGTATTGAAGGTTTTGTGATATTTTAACTGTGGATGTGTTATTTTCATACCATTCACGGTTTATGGGAAAAATTAACATTTTTTATGCTTGTTTTATTACGAATGTTTATGTTATCTTTAAACTTGTTCCTTTGAGGAATGCATTGGACTTAGTAAGTGACGGGTGGAGACCTATATAGCTCCTCGATTCTTTGGTAGGTCTTATTAGACAAACTAGTGTCTTGGCACAAGCCTTTGACAAAATCTTATTTGTAGTCATGGCACAAGGCCTTGATTATGTGGTTATGATAGTCTGAAATTATGCATTCCATCATTATGAATGTGGATACTAATATTGCATGTGATTATTCGATTAGTAGAATATCTATGTGAATAAGTAAATAGAATTATTTCTTTTATTTCTTCCATATTATATTGAAGTTAAAGTTTAAAAGGCTTTTGTTTTGTTATACATTGTCTTAAATGGTTATGCTTATTTATGAAAGTTTCTGCTATATTGTTATCCTTACTGGGCATCTGAGCTCACGCTTTCTATGTTTTATTCTTCCTAGGACATTAAGAAGTATTTTATGAATGAACAGAGGGGATAGTATTTGAGGATATGAGTGTGGTATATGGAGACAAGATGTTGTTGTAGGTTTTCAGTTTAAAATGTAATGTAAACTTTATGAATGTATCTAGTGATTACATGGCTAATAAACTAATCAGTCTTTCAAGACATGATCTTTTCTGATCATTCCAATGTTATATAATAATGCACAAACTTTGTGTAACTGGGATCGGGGTGTTACAGTTGGTATTAGAAGAATTTTATTACAATCCAAGGAAACGATATTTAGATAAACTTTGATTAGAGCACATAGACCTAAGATGGAATTTGAAGATAAGTATAGAAGAACTTCCTAGAATTTTGGTATTGTAGAGATTTTGTGAGTTTTATAAAGAATAAATCCCTTTCAATATACGAGCAGGTAGAGGTGGCTCTAGCACATATATACCTAGGGGTAAAACCCAAAAACACCACTTTGAGCTAGTCTCGAACGAGAACTGGTGCACAAAAACAGGCCTTGCTGCACTCTTGGTTATGAAACTACCGGGGTATATGCATATGATAATTATCATTTTCATTACAAACCATTGTGAAGGGTTTATGATTACATACTTCCTGAAATAATTTTTTTATGATTATGGATTATATCCATCAACTGTTAAATTTATGTTAAGTGTTTTACAAGTTTGAAATTATGTATTTCGACTCATAAACTAATCTATTTTATACCATTGTTTAGAAATGGTGCCTAGTGGAAGGAATGGAAACCATATCAATGCACTCACTCCATGTAGGGAGTTTCCTACTACTCGAGATCATTATAGTGTAGTTGGTGATGCAACTGGTGTTGATCAACTAATCACAATACTGGGATAACTCACTCAGGTTATGAATAATAACCTCACTTGTATAGAACACCCTGATCTGCAGCATGGAGGATCAATTTCAGTTCGCTTCATGAGGAAAAAATCACCAACATTCAATGGGGGTACAAATCTACTAGTATCTAAGCTATGAATAAATTCCTTAGAGAAAAATATTCCATGCCTTAGGGAGTTGTGAAAGGGAACCAGTTATCATGGCAGTTTACCACCTAACTGGAGATACTGATCAATAGTGGTCATCAATTAAAAACATGATGGAAGATGATGAAGTATCATGTATGGAATGTAGGGAGTTCAACGAGATTTTCATAGAAAAATACATTCCTCATGACCATCAAGAAGATATGGAAAAGCAATTTTTGAGTCTGCGACAAATGGAGGATGAGAATGTCGCAAAGTATGAGGAAAACATTAAAAGGTTAGTGAGGCATGAAGCAGATTACATACGTAACCCAAGGAGTATGATTAATCGTTTCATATATGGGCTAAAATGATTTTTCCATCGAGCATTAGTCTCACAATACATCTCGTCATACGAAGATATTGTCTCATGTGCTATCAAGACAGAAAAATAATTCTCAATGTCTTATTAATTTAAACAAAAGCAAGAGAAGAATAGATATGATGATCACTCAGGGAATAGAAATAAGGGAAATAAGGGAAAATCTGAATATCCATCTTGCAGTAAATTTTGGAAGAAACACCCCAGTACATGCTTGAATGTAATGGGTGTCTATTACAAGTGTGGTGAAAAAGGCCACCAAGCTCGTGGCTGCAAGGGGAAGAAAGATGATACCAATGTTAAATGCTACAATTGCAGGGAGATGGGACAATATGCAATTGAATGTCCTAACCATCAAGAGAACATACCTCAGAAAAGTCCAAGGGATCATGGCCAAGCTTATGTTATCACTATTGTTGAGGTTGAAGCTCCAAAAGACATGATAGAAGGTAATTTGATGGTTTCCTCAAGTTTATCAAATGCATTATTTTATTCTGGATCATCGTATTGTTTCATATCATCCTAGTTTTCTATGAAAATTATATATTTCCAATATGATTTCTCAAGAGAGTTTTCAGTTAAAACTCCTATGGGATATATCATTGCAACAATGTATTGTGAATTAGTCCCTATTAGAGAACATAAATGTTCTTTATCTTCTGATCTCATCATCATACACATGAATGAATTTGATATAATCCTTGGTATGTATTGGATTTCGGACCATGAGGCAAAAAATTATTATAGGAAGAAGAAGGTTACTATTTTTGATGACTATGATAAAGATAATCATATCTTTAGAGTAGAATCATCACCACCTAATTCTTATCTAGATCCACCCCTAGTAGCTCAGCTAAATTCAATTATAGGTGTGGAAGAGAATGAAATAACTCTGGGTGAGGAATGGAATGTTCAAATAAGGGATGTATCTATTGCGAAAGAATATGTTGATGTGTTTCTCGAAGAATTACCAGGACATCCTCCAGAACAAGAAATTGATTTTTCCATTGATTTAATTCCTGGATCAAGGCCCATATCGAAGACCACTTATAGAATGTCCAATGTGGAATTAGTGGAAATAAAGAAAAAACTTTAGGAATTGAGTAATAAGGGATTTATACTCCCTAGTGTTTCTCCATGGCGAGCCCCTATTCTTTTTTAAAGAAGAGAGATGGATCTATGAGGATGTGCATTGACTACAGGGATATCAATGATATAACAATAAATAAAAAGTATCCCCTACCTCGCATTGATGATTTATTTGACCAACTACTTGGAGTTCAATATTTTTCAAAGATTGACCTTTGATCTGGATACCACCAGTTGTGTATGAAGAAGGAAGACAGTCCAAATACAGCCTTTCAAACCAGGTATGGGAATTAAGAGTTTACAGTAATGCCTTTTGGATTGACTAATGCACCCTATGTATTCGTGGATCTAATGAATATAGTTTTCAAGGAATATCTCGATGGTTTTGTATTGGTATTTATTGATGATTTCTGGGTATACTCCAAAAGCTATGAAGATCGTGAAAATCACTTCCCTATTATCCTGAAGACTCTAAGATTACATGAATTATATAGGAATTTTAGCAAGTGTGAATTATGGTTTCAGGAGATTTAATTTCATGGATATATTTTCTCTATGGATGGAATCTCTGTTGATCCTTCTAAGATAAGAGAAATCCAAGAATGGCCCGCACCGATGAGTATAACTGAGGTACGCTGTTTTATTGGTTGAGCAGGTTATTATCGACGTTTAATCCATAATTTTGCCCGATTGGATAACCCATTAAAAAAGATCACACAAAAAGGGGTTAAATTTGTTTTGACAAGATAGTGTGAAGAATGTTTCGAATAACTGAAAAGAAGATTAGTCAATTCTCCTATATTGACTCTACCATCGGGGAATGATGTGTTTGTTATTTATATTGATGCTTCAAACAATGGACTTTGTTGTGTCCTTATGCAGAACGATAGGGTTATTGCCAATGCATCACGACAACTGAAAATTAATGAGAAAAACTATCCTACTCATGATCTTGAGTTAGATGCTATAATATTTGCGTTGATGATATGGACACATTATCTCTATGGTGAAAAATGTGAGATATATACCGATCACAAGTGTTTGAAGTATATTTTCCCACAAAAATTAATCAACATGAGGCAAAGTCTATGTCTTGAATTACTCAAGGATTATGATTGCACGATACACAACCACTCGGGGAATGAAAATAAGGTGGAAAAAGTTTTGAGTAGAAAGGATCATGGAGTTTCGAATAAAATGAGAGTTGAAAGGGATCCAATTTTTATGGATCTAGTAAAGTTGGATATGGGAATAACCATGGAAGGTGAAACATCGATGCATTTTAAAATGGTTGCAAAACCAACTTTACTAGAAAGGATCAAGAGTTCTTAGACTGATGATGAAGAATTTAAAAAGAATATTAAAGCTGTGAATGATGGGAGATTGACTGACATTGTGTATATAGAAGGAATTATGAAATTTGAGAGGAGACTTTGTGTTCCTGATATACCTAATCTAAAAAGGAAATTGTTGGATGACTCTCATAGTTCCAATTTTTCTATACACCCTAAGAGAACCAAAATTTATAGAGATTTGAAGGAACATTTTTTGTGGGACAACATGAAGAGGGAGATTACTGATTTTCTGTCATGATGTATGGTTTTTCAATAAGTAAATTCTTGAAGGCAACAACCTAGAAGAGTCATGTAACCTCTTCCCATACGTGAGTGGAAATAGGATAATATTATGATAGAATTTTTCATGGGGCTACCATAGACTCCTAGAAGGAACGATGAAATATGGTTCATTGTTGACCATCTTAAGAATTCAGCACATTTTATTGCTATAAGAGAAGATCTACCACTTGAACAACTACTAATAATATATATTAATGATTTTGTGAGACTTCATGTAGTACCCATATTGATTGTTTCTGATCGTGATCCCCATTTTACTTCGATATTATAGAAAAGTCATTAGAAAGCCCTGGAACCTGAACTTCGGTTGAGCACTACCTAACACCCCCAAACTAATGGACGATCAGAATGGACTATTCAATCCTTAAAATAAATATTTAGATCTTGCTCACATGACTTTCAGGGTATGTGGGATCAATATTACCTCTAGTGGAATTTTCTATAACAATCGCTTCCATTCAAGTATTCGGATGGCACCATATGAAGCGTTATACGGAAAAAGATGTCACACACCAACATGGTGGGATGATGTTTGTGAAAGAAAACTTGTAGGCCCAGAACATGTTGAGGAAACAATGGAAAAGGTGAAGGTAATCCAAAACCACATCAAATCAGCTTAAAGTAGGCAGAAGAGATATGCCTACAACCGAAAGAAGGATTTGGAATTTCATGTAGGAGATCATATTTTCTAAGAGGTATCTTCAGGGAAGGGAGTTAAACATTTCGGTAAAAAAGTTAAATTGAGTCCCTGGTACATATGTCCTTTCTAAATTTTAGAACTAATTGGGGCTATATCTTACCATTTGGCAATGCCGCCAAGTCTCTCCAAAGTTCACGATGTGTTCCACGTATCACTTTTGATAAAATATATGCCAGACCCAACGCATGTACTCACATATGAGGAAGTAGAACTGGAACCCGATCAATCTTATTGTGAAGAGCACATTCGGATTATTGATACCAGAGAACAAGTGTTGATAAATCTGATGACTCGTCTGGTAAAAGTTCTATGGTGAAACCATAAGATGGAAGAGGCAACGTGGGAACCCAAGGAACTTATGATGAAGATCCACCCGAGACTTGTTATATAGTAATATTATAGAAATTTTGAGGACAAAATTATTTAAAGGCGGGGAAAATATAACACCCCAAGCTTCGACGGTACATTTCTAATTGAATAATACCATAGTGTGTGATGTACGCAACATCGAGTTCTAACATAGCACAACCAATCAAACTAGCCGTTATGAATATTAATATCCACTTTTTGAAATTGTATAAATTTTATCTTGCAAAATAGACTTCATTTTTGGATTCGGAATATCAAAATTATCTTAGGGAGAACTTTTGGTATTTTTATGAAAACATTAAATTTTTGATGAATAGTGAAAACACTAAGTTATTGTTTAAAACCAAATTTTTATTTAAATAATAATTTATTTTATTTAAATATAATTTATGTCAAAATAGATACATAATACTTATATAAGTTCAACGTAATTAATTGGAGTTAGTCTATGATAATTTTAGATATATACAAAGTTTATTGAACTATTCACCGTCTTTTACCCACATCCGGGGAGAATTTGGAAATTCACATAAAACATAATTCTACCACTTCTATGAGTGGAATTTAAAAAATCTGAGAGACACTGTTAATATCTAGCAGTAAAATGTGGTTCAATAAGATAATTTTTTTGGTGAATAGTGACTTCTTACTTTTATTTACCATGGTTAAAAGTAAATAGGGTAATTATGGGTAAAAATGATATTATTATTACCCTAAAACATGTTATAATTCTATTAGATATGTATAATTCGACCAGAAATGACATTAGGAATAAAATATGAACCTCTTTGTCCACTTGGATTAGATTAGGACATTTATTATTATTTAATTCAAAGAAGAGTTAAAAAAGATAAAATCAAATTTAAATAACTAAAACATTTTTAATATAGGGTTATAAATAACATAAATTAGATTATAAATATTAATTATAAATATAAAAATATTTCCTAAATAATTAAATTTTATTTATAATTTTTAGACATTAAATAATTTAATTCATTTATGACACAATGGTGATGCAGTAATTACCTAATTAATGTAATATTAAAATAATTTATAGTATAAATATAAAAATAAATGTAATTTAAGACTTATTATAAATTCCAATAATTTTATATATTAATATAATATATTATGGTTATTTAGATTAATTGTTTTCGATGTAATAACGCTTCTATCAATTTAGCCAAAACAAAATACCAAATAGTGTCAAAATTGACATGAAGGAGTATTTAAAATAAATATTATATTATAAATTGATATTCTATTCCTAAAAATCTAAGGATAGGCCAAATGACTTATTTATGATTATATATATTAATAATGAACCACTTGTGTTTCACTTAGCTTGTTATAGTAAGGTTATTAACCATATAATATAAAAATACAAAGAGATACGGTAAATGTCAAACAATTTAACTAAGAGGTAAAAATAAATGATAAGGTTAATATAGTGACCCAAACCTATCTAAAATCTATTGGTTGAGTAGATTTATACCCACACCCTCCTTAGCCTAGAAATAAGCCACTTTGGAGCCATTATAATCCTAATATGAATTTATTATAAAATAATATTTTATGTTTTTCCTATGGTGCCCTTCACCCCTCTTATAATAGGGCACCCACCAACTGTAAAATTAATACCTTCAAAGCCTTTTGGATCAGCCAAATCCTACACAAATATCCTCTAAAGTTCCTTAAATTCAACATAGAGGCCTTATTTTGATCATAAAGACAACCTAAAGAGACCTTTTGATCAAATCAAAAGGAAGAACCCGAAGAAGAGGTAATGTTTTCACCACCCTCTTTCATGTTCCTTTCTTCATCCACTTCTTCTTTCATGGATACTTACCATCTAAAATAATAACTCCTATATCGTCTATATACTATTATGTAATTATAAATATGGTACAACCATATTCAGTATTCTATCAATCAATTGAATGACATGTCACCATATGTGTGTGCATACGGCTTACCGTCTCCACATCGTGGTGTAATTGTTATTCAAAACATTATTATTTGGATGGGTATGATAATGATGTGTAATTGAAGTAATAATAAATAAAAAATTACAATGATTTTGTATATATGATATAGTATAATATTATATATTATTTTAATATCAAAATAATGATATTGTCACTCGTGTGTACGTACAGACTGCAGTCTCCACGAACGTGATAAGACTCATTCCCCATCGTATCCATTCAAAAATAATTTTCATTTAATGGTTAAAAATAATGTTTAAAGAATTAATATCATTCTGGATATGAATAAGATACAACCTATCCATAACAAACACGTCTTACATAACAAATCATATAAAGGAAAACGAATCAGTTAACACCCGAAACAACGATAATACAAAAATATTATTAACAAAGAAATGTTAAATGATCAAATATGATATCATATTAATGTATCTGATTATTGTAAAATTTAATAAAAATAATTTCACCATTATATAGGAGGTTAACCTACCCTCAATCAAGGAAAAGTACAGGGTAAGGGTTAATTACATAATCTCTTCATTATCCGAGGTTGTTTATACGTAATTATCTACATGGACCTTTTTATCATCCACATCCATGTTTCTTAAAAATGTATTCCAAATTATTTTACTATTTACTAGACCATGATTTAATGTCATTTATACCCTTTTTTGACTTTTTACAAAATGGTTTGAAATGAATCATTCCATCGTTTTCCAAAGAATTCCCTTTTTAACCTTTTCGACAAAAATATGGTAAGAATGTCTTTTTTAACTTATGCGGTGGGTGTGGCTATTTTCTACCGTTATAAAACCATAGAAACTTATCTTAAAAGATTATAAGAATATTATCAAAGTAAATTATTTCTTTTACAATTAAGTTACTTTAGAATGATTTCAAAAAAGAGGTATTTCTCTCAAATAGTTTTGATTTACTCTGTCAAAATTTTTTGATGGATTTTAAGCTTATTTAAAGTTGATTTATTATGATAAAAAACTTCCATATTGCATTGAAGGTTTGGTGATATTTTTACTATGGATGTATTATTTTAATACCATTCATGGTTTATGGAGAATGTATTGACAATTTGTATGGTAGTTTTATTATGAATGATTATGTTCTGTTTATACTTGTTCATATGAGGAATGCATTAGACCTAGTAAGTGACGGGTGGAGCCCGCTATAGCACCTTAATGCATCAGTAGGTCTCATAAGAAAAAATTTTGTCTTGGCACAAGGCCTTAAGAAAATCTTATTTGTAGTCTTGGAACAAGGCCTTTACTGTGTGGTTATGATAGTCTGGCATTATGAATTCCATCATTATAAAAGTGGTTACTGATATTGCATGTGATTATTTTATTAGTAGAATATCCATGTGAATAAGTAAATTGAATTATTTTATTTTATTTCTGCCATATTATGTGGATGTTCAAGTTTAAAAGGCTTTTGTTTTAATTATACATTGCCTTAAATTTTTATGCTTTTTTATGAATGTTTTCGCTATATTGTTATCCTTACCGGGAATCTGAGCTCACCCCTTTTTTCCCAAGGATGTGAAAAAGTATTTTATGAATAACATGTAGGGATAGTATGAGGGGATATGGGTGTCGTATATGGGTACAAGATATTGTTTTAGTTTTTCACTTTAAGATGTAATGTAAACATTATGAATGTATCTAGTGATTCCAAGGCGACTAAAATAATCGGTCTTTCAAGACTTGATATTTTGTGATCATGCTGATGTTATGTATTAATGCACTGAATCTAGAAAACTGGGCTCGGGGCATTAAAGATATTTTAATATAATTTTAAATATTTTTATATAATTATATTTAATTATATAATATATGTATTCATATTATTATAAATATAAATAATATATTTTCTATTTGAATATATTTTTTATTTATATTTATAATTATATATATATATATATATATTATTAATATTTGTATATAAAAATAAATATTGGTATATAATTATATATTGTAATTTAATTTATTATATTCATATAATTATATACAACAATATAATTTTATATATTTTTATAAGTGTTCATATAATAAATAAATATTTCTTATTTAAGCCATGTTGGGTGATAGTTCTATTATATGAGATCCTAGGTTCAAGCCCTATTGGACCCATGTACAATTACAGTACTATCTAATTTGTGGCGCATGCGATGATGTGGACAGGCGGTGGTGTAAGTATGATGCAAGTAGGCGGTGACTCGGGCATTAGGCATGCCTGGTGATGCATGCAGGATGATGCAGGAATGACACTACATTTTTCTTTTGGGCCATCTTATGTGTTTCATGATCACTCGACCTATGGGCCATTTAATAAATAAATAAGGCTTCATGAGTGGGATTTCCCTTTAGAGGGGTTATGATCTATCTTTATGACCTATGTGTGTGGTGTGCGTGTTCTTTTATTTGAATTTAATTGTATCCCTAGGCACCTTATATATATATATTCCATTTTAAAAAATTATATATATTTATAATTTTATAATTAACTATTTTATATAAATAATAATATAAAATTTATCTTTAATAGATTAATTACACAACATTCAAATATATTTTAAATTTAAAAAAAATGAATAAACGTTATTCATATAAGTTAAAAATATATTGAAAGTATTACATATTTTTTTATTTAATATATTTATAAATAAATATTAAAAAATGAATAAATATATATTCAACTTTATCAATGAATATAAAATAATATAAGAACGAACAAGATTAAATGATTATAATTTTTATTTAAAATAAATTAGAACTATTCAAACATTCATATACTCATGAAATACATACATTTGTACAAATACATATATTCACACATAAACATACACATAGACACAGACACACACAGACACACATGCAGTTATAAATATATATATATACATTAAATTCATTAATATCAATATAAATATATATTTAAAAAACATATTAAATTATATATTTTATAATTGTTGAAATAAAATATAAACAGTTTATATTTATTTTAATTATATAGACCTTTTTTAATTAGTGTATATAAATAAAATTTTATACATTTTGACTGATATAAATTAGTAAATTTTTAAAAAATAAAAATTTGAATTTAAGAATAAATTTTTATTAGAATTCATAAAAATCAAATTTATATATTATATTTACATATATATAATTATTTTAATAAAAATATTATTAGAAAATATAAAAATATTTATATATAAACAAAATTAATCACTACGTTCTTTATTAGTGATATATAAAATCATTGATATTGTTGACACTATTATGTGTGCTAAAAAGTATTGATAAATAGTACACCTTTATCAGTGTTAAAACAATACTAATAAAGAGTATCCTTCACTACAAAAAATTGGGGTAGAAGGATAGTTATTTTAAATTTGATGATATTATAAATGGCTGTAAAATGTTTTCATTGTGATTTTTTGAAGCCGCCACTATAGTTGGTGAAACATTCATCAGTTTCAATCATTTACTTGTGATTTCTGAGAAGTGTAACAAAACGTTTTTTTAGAAGTGGTCATTTGGGTTTTAGCGGTGTTTTCCCCCAAATAATATCGAGGAGTTAGCGGACATTTAAGCTACTACAAAATTTAAGAATATATAGTGTCAATCTAAACATCCACTAAAATATTATTGAACTTATATATTTTTGGTTGAAAACACCACAAAATTGTTTCCCCGTATAATGAGTGGTTTAAACCGCCCCTATATAGTGCTGTTAAAACAATTACAAAATCAAAAACAACAAACTGAAACAAAAAGGACAACTATTACATTGTAAACATT
Organism: Viscum album; assembly: GCA_963277665.1. Lineage (NCBI taxonomy): Eukaryota > Viridiplantae > Streptophyta > Magnoliopsida > Santalales > Viscaceae > Viscum > Viscum album. The sequence continues at coordinate 410,661,522 of OY728133.1, forward strand.
AACATATTGATAAAATAATATTGTGGTGCATCCAAACATTGGACTACCATCCATAACAAAATAAATTTTTTCAAAAAAAAGTTGATATGAAACAAGTCATACTATAATCTATACATATCTAACGTGCAAAAAGGTAAATATAAAGAGAATTGACAATGGGATGATAAATAAGAAAACCCAATTAAAGGGATAAATTTATTTTAGATGTTTAGTATTAAATTTAAATTAAACCCCATTTGAAAATAAAATCAGGATGAAACTAAACCATAAAAAAATATACACTAACAAGTATTTGAAATGTAAACCAATGGAAAACATGACAAATGTAATTAAATAATGATTTAAGATATAAGTAACATAATGAATTTCATATGAGAATGAATAGATATCATTAATAGAGGAACAAAAATGATCAAATTAAGCGTATATTCAATACATTGAAAATCATGGGCATGTAATACAATAATAGAAATAACATAACCAAATAAGTAATAAAAAATCACTAATAATGTGTTCATGTTGTATTTTATATATCATGTCCAATACCATAGAATATAGTTAGAAAATACTATTCATAATCATGTGGATGTATCTTATAACCCATATATGAAGTACCATACTAATAACCTCATGAGTTTCACAATCCTAGCCTCACTGGGTAGAACTTCTTGTATAATGTGCCTATCCTTCAAAATATGGTACTAGTTCGCATCTTATCATTTCTAACATTATAATTATTTCTTTATCTCCCACATATATTCTCAAATATATTTTAAAAATAGGAAATGGAATTGAGTAATAATATCATAAGTCATATAATAATACCTATAAAAAACAATAAATCATATTCCCTAACCCACCTCTAATAACCCATTGATAAGAATCCCCTTTCAATTTAACAAAATCATCAAACAGTAATAAATTTTATTTCATAATATGAAAGACTCATATAAGAATAATATAGTAGGGATAAAACAACTAGTGTATTGTATAAAATTAAATTCTTTGGTATAAGGTGTTGAATATGACTTTATCATTGACTAGCATTTTGAAAATTTAGTAACATTATTAGAAAACAATTTTGAAATCAAATATTCATTAAAAATATCATCTAATGGAAATAAAATCATTAAAATACGTAAATCATGTCCAATATATCTTATATAGGAAAAAAACATCATAAAAACATACCAAATGACATGAAAAACAGTCATTATTTTGATAACATATGAAAATAACAAAGAAATACATTGGGGTTTGATGATACTGAAATTATAATTAAAATACATTTAATCGTTGAAAAACCCATTAAATACAAATAATGTATTATTTAGAATAATTTATAAATCAAAATAAAAAATTGAAACATCACATTGATTAAATATTATAAAAAATGAGCCAACTAGGCATATTATAAAACATATAGATGGCATATGAAATTGTTTTATGTGTGTAAATCATATAAACCAATAGATAAAATATTACAATCATGGAAAACATCAGTATAATGTAAAACTATATATCATCATTGATATTAGAATATATAATTTGATATTTAATAAAAGGTGAGTTTTAGAAAACAAAATTATCCCTAGAATGACAAATAAATTGTGTTTTATAAAAACATCTAACTCAATGTGATGAAATCAACCTACCTTTGATGAGGAACAATATATTAGTTTCAGAAGAAGGATTTTTTTACACTATAAATAAGAAATAAAAATATTAAATAAACCCTAGATAATATATAGGCCACCACAGATAGTAGAGGTTGAGAAAGTATATGAAATAAAGTAGAAAATGTGAGAAGTAAAATGAATAGAAAAGAGATGATTACCTTGGGTGAATAAGAGGGCACCAAGGTAAGGAGACTAAAATCTATATAGGGGGAAGTGAGAAAGTATCTTATGGATCCCCCGAAGATGATATGAATGAAATTATGGAGGATTTATCCCAAAATATTTATTGAAATAGAATATTTATTGGAGCTTTAAAATAGTTCTTGTATGTGAATTACTAAATCAATGTCCAAACTAAGGAATATTCATAAACGATTGAAAGTGACTGCAGATTTTGAAAACAAAAATAAGAGGTGGAATTTCAAGAAGGATCACTAAAATAAAAAAACAATAAAATCCTATGAATAATAAATATAATTAAAAATTCATAATAAAAAATAAAAAATCAACCGTGAAAATATATTTCATTCAATGTTTGGGAAATATAGATGTCCCCTACCACAAATCAAAAAATGGGATCTCAATCACCATATCATTGTTAGTCTATCATGGGATTATATTCACATTATAGTCATTAAACCCAAATTCAATGATGATCACTATTAGAAGAGCTAATATCATCAACTTCACCATCACCGTCTCCACTCGCTGCTATAGACACCTATATGACAATTTTCATGAAAATTAAACGGTTTCGTATATTTCAATTTAAACGCAAAACTAATAATTTTTTTTGTTAAATGATTATCTATTTGTGTGACTTAACATCTCAATGAAACCATCCATCTACACAATATCATCAATTACACATACAATCATATTCTAATATAATTAAACCATTTATATCTATATATTAAGGAACTTTTCATCATGAATCTTTGTATGATCCCCCTATTGATGGATTATTCTCCCCTGTTACCAAGATTTGTTTTTCATTGAAATAAACTCCCTTTGAGAATCACGAGGTATAGAGTCACTAAAACTATGAGTATATGTTTCTTCAATCCTTATTAACATGACAAAGGCCTCATATTGTAATGATCATGATCATATCCCACTCATGTGACAAGGATGGAGCTTCATAAGCACTTAACCAACTGGATCATCTTGTCAGACCGAGAAGGAATGCATTGGATTTGAATCTCATAGATATTTAATTGTTTTCGAAAAATAAAATTTCAATCATATTTTATGGAATAATTAATAAAGAGTTATTAATTGAAAATAATTTATTAACATGGACAAGTAATTCATACAAAAAATTGTTTTGGATCATTAACATAATGCCCATCAGATTACGTATGATCATCCAACCAAAGTTCTATTTGGGATACTTGATGCCTTAAATTATTTAACTATATTATGAAAATATAAAAAACATTTTAATAGATATAACAGAAAATATTATCTTATAAATGTTTAAATTAATGAAAATATCACTATAAATGATTTTTTCTTGAAACAACATTTGAACTGATAGTGTGGGGGTGATTGGTTTTACCCGACATGATAAATTTTTCCTTGAAACATTTGAAAATATATAACATCTAATTTAATAATAATGTCTGAAATTTTAGATCCATGTCATATGTATGTATATATGTAAAATAATATTAGTATAATAATATATTTTTCAATACCATGTGATTCTCATTGTGATGGAAATCAACAAACACCATTAAATTCCCTCTAGGAACCCATATAGGTACCTTATCAGGCTTCTGTTGAGCAGTTGATGATGTATTACTAAATACATTCCTTAACCCCCATTTAAAATATTTCAATTTCTTAACCAAATTTTTTAATGTCCACTATTTGTTCATAAGAACAACAATTGTAATGATGAATAACAACATTACAAATAGATTATTTTTTAAAATATTATATTTTTGTTAAAATTTGGAATTCAATTGGGTCATGATATATTAAATTTTCCTTAATTTTGGAATCAAATACATTATTATTCCTAGATATAGGAATATGATTCTAATAAAAATATGTAATCAAAATTGTAAATGGCTCTTCCACCCATTATATTAGAATATGGTCAAATAATCTCATGACATCATCTATAGGTATCCTATAAAAATCAATGGGGGAAACTATCTTCAAAAAATTTAGATTCCAAACATATGAACATTTCATGTTTGTCTCAATAGTATTATTTATTTCATATTTAATGAAAAATTTGTTATTAGTATAGAAAGTGGAATTATATTTTCCACCTAAAAATTCATACTTATAACCATCACACTCGATTATCCTAATGATGAAACATGATCAATGACCTATTTACACATTGTAGAATAATTGTGTGCTCAAACAATAGAATTAGGAGTAAATATTCTATATTTTGATAGGTCGGAGAAGTAGGGTGTGTCAGACACTACTTGAAGGGTGAATGAGGTGTTTCCATATGATGACATGGGGAAAATAGAGGGTGTACTATATGCTATAGGGAGAGAGCATTATGGATCATTAGGTGTCAATGTGGTCGATTGAACAACTACTAGGAGTCGATTGGGATTAGTGAAATGCTTCCTCCTTAGAATTCCTTTAATAAAAACTTGTAAAATTAATTTCAAAACATAAATTTTGAAAAATTCATGCAGAAAGTAAAATTTATAATTGATAGGAAATTCATAGTACTGACAAATAGAATATACATAAGTATGGTAACAAATGACAACATATACAAAAAAATATAATTTTTTGTAAAAAATTTGACAAATCAAACATATAAATCAATTTAAATATGATAACATATCTATAATAATATAAATGAATAACATGTAACACAATTGGTTGATAAATTGATGGATGATTTCACATACAATAATTTTTTAATTCAATAATTTCATTATCCTTCCCCATAATTATATTCTCTACTTCATCCACCCCTAGAAGACTAATATTTTCATAACCAAAATAAAAAAATATGTATTTTTCTTGTTGTTGATGGGATTCAATGTCCGAGGTAATATCATTCAATTCAGAAACCATATCATAAAAATCACATTGTTTTTTGTGACCAACTACACTCTTTACTTCATCTAGGACACCATCAAAATAATATAATTTTATTTCTTATGATGAGAAGATATATATATTGTGTAATTAAAGATTATGGATATCCATCAACAAGAGAAGTTCATAGATGTAAATTATATGTAATCTATTTTAATACCCCTAGTAATATTTACCCACTTCTATTTTAATAAAAAAACAAAAAAATGATTATAGTAGTTTAATTTTATAACATCAATCAATATTACATAGTATACTAATTTGAAAACTATAAATATAACACACTATATGTTTTTAAACACTCATTCAGGTCAACTGTGTGAAATTGTAATCCATTCAAAATTGTAAGTGGAAATATTTATTGCCTGTTTTAGAGGACGTCGAGCAAAAAACAAAAAATATTATGACAACTCAAATTTATTATCATTATTCATGATCTAGAAAAACTAATATACATTATTATATTTACAATATATATATGGAAACCCAAAATCTATATTGTTTTAAATACATATGAACTACATGACATACAAACCATTATATAAGCTCTTCATTGAAATCATTTGTCATTGAATTATCATTTTTCCTTTTTTATATCTTATGATAATAAATAAATTAATATGCAATTTAAAAATTCATTAGAAGATATCTATGTACCATTAATATTTATTTTTCATTCAATGTAATATTTATGATCCTCCTAAATGATTGGAAAATAGTGAGAACTATTTTTTATTTTCTATGTATTTAATATTGTGTTGATGTGTCATCAACACTCCCAACTAGATTTAATCATATGTCATTAGCATACATGAATCTATAATAATAGGTAAGTCACCGATTTGATAAATATCCTTTAGTAAGAGAGCCTTCACATCAAGGAATATTTTTCACATCTAATTTCAAATGAAAAAGGTATCGATGAAATAAAATAAATAAAACATAATTATATATTTAATGAATTTCCATGAATTTTTTATTTAATATGAAAAACATATATATAAGTTACATCTAAATTGGATATATCTATATATAATGTATGGTACCTCTTAATTTCATTTCCTTGACCAAATGAAGAGTAAAATACATCATTACAATAAAAAATGGATGTAGAAAGATGATTTCTATTGCCAAAACTATGAATAAAAATATAACCTGATGATTTTAAATCTTGTATAGTTTAATATTATTCTCACATAGTTTTCTAACGAACTTAAAAGCCCGGAGTAAAACTATAGTAATAATTTTAGATAACAAATTATGCAATTAAAATGGTAGTAAATTCTATAAATTTTATGTGAATCAAGACATTAAAATCAATGCAACCAACGTTGATTTATGTCGACACACCTTGATATGTTAGATGAATACCCATAAAATACATTGACTTGTATTAAAATTTAGGGAATGTATATTTATTTCTATTTTTCTTTGGAAATATTTCTAATCCAAACATTCCATCCTCATCATTCCAGATATTACAATTTATATTAATTGATTGTAAGACCCTATGAACAATGAGTTGTTCCTTCTGTTTTAAATTCACATTAAGAATTTTTTTGATAAAAAATGTCCCAAAAATTCTTCAAAATATGAATAACATAATGATTATTATGGAACAAATTAAATTCTCAAAACTAATTTTTGAAGAATAATTTGTTTCTTTCACTTTTCAGTTTCAATATCAATAGATGAGGCATTTCAAACTCAATTCTCACTATCATTAAAAAGATGAACCGTCCTAAATTCTACATCAACATTTAGTAGTTCTAAAAGTTTTTCATAACTTTTTGACACCATTAGTGGTGGTCTACTATCAATACATATTCTATAAAAATATGTGAGATGGGCTGTGAAATCTGCAATGACACAAGAAGCCCTATTTTTTACTATATGGTAGTATTTCTGATTCAAAATCAAAATTACAAACAGGACCATCCAAACCCACACAATTTTTTTAACTAGATAAGTTCCCAAATATATGTATGTAAATAATGGTCCACATTAGTGTAACATGAATTTTTAAGATTGTTCTATAAGATGCATCATATGTCATAACAAAATTGCTCCTACAACTCATCGTTATGTAGCTAAAATTATAAATCAATATCATTTCAATACCTTTTTTCATTAATAATAATCAAAATGATAAAATAAATTCTATCATACACATCCATGGAGGTATATTTTAAGGTATAAAAATAACCATCCAAATGCTATAACTTTTAAGTTATTTTCCAAATGGGTTGAATCCATCATCATCCCATCACAATAACACATTCCTGTGACAATTTGAGATATATATATATATATAATAAATAAAATGTATTCCATGATTTTTAATATAGTGTATGGAACATTAAACTCTTATTCTTATTATATACAGAATAGCACTTCCTGTGGTCGGGGATTTTTGATGACATGAATAATCATTCTAATCAAGGTTTTAAAGGGAAGTAACACATAACCTTGATGTGACATTTTTATTTATAATCATTGTAGTTTGTTGAAGAAGAATTCAAACATCACCCATTAATTTGCATCTGGAAGAAGAATTTTTTTCACTCCTATCAACTTGGTTCCCCTTCCTGAAAACGCATACAACCATTGGCCCAATAATAATTTTTTATAAGTAAATCCAAGCCTGTTGACATATTTTTCATATCCTAAAAATGTATCAAGTATCATTTCTTCACGAAATGTGTCACGAAACAATTCCAATTTCAGAGAAATTACCTTATTATGAATTTTTCATATGCATTTGAAATGATTTAAATATAGTAGAAAATAATTATTTCAATATTTCATATATTCAAAATATATCTCTTGATATAGACCATCAAAAAAATAATTAAACACATATTTTTTCTCAGTTAAATTATACCTTACATTAGTATACACAAAATCAAGAGTATTATCCAATGATTTGTTAAGAACTTCATACAATTTTTCTATTGTTTCTAAACATCATTTTTCAATTCACTATTCATATCACCCTCAACTAGTTTTTATGAAATGTTTTCATGTTGTGCTTGTTCCATATCAATGTTTAAATCATCATCTATAAGGTTTTTTCTTTTCATTTTCTATTTTCAATGAAGTTTGAGATCATTCTTTTTATTGACATCTGTTCTCAAACATTTTGTTATGTTCGATTATCCATGGAAAATCCAACATAAATATTTACTAGGTAATTTCAAAAATATAAAATGTTCTTAAACATCCTTCCTCATAAACAATCATCTAAATTTAATTTTAGTGAATTGACATATTATTTCCCCATAAATGGATCAATAGAAAATTGAAAAATAAAAAAAATCTTTCAAATCCTTAATATATCGAGGTGTGATCCTAGATAATGCTATCCGACATTTATCTATACATCATAATGAGTCTACATATTGTCAAATAAAATCAAAGCACAGAAGAAAAGTCAATTAAATGAATAATTAGGTGTAGTAAAAAAACTCCATAAATACTAGTTTAATGTCAAATAATTTAAATAATATTTTCAATAATCTTTTGGAGAAAATTCATGATTATTATTCAAAACTAATTATTATAAAAAAATAGAACACAATCATTTTAAAATAAGAAATTTCTAATGTGTGGATTAACTTATTCACAAAATAAATTAAAAGGAAACTCTATATACCCAAATAGATTCGTAAACACGTAAATATTACTTAGTTGGAAAATATATAAACTGAAGTGAAGAAAAAACATCCAAATAGTTATTATAATATTAATATAGGTAATAAAATTGTCAAATTAAATAAAGGGAAATAAATGATGTATAGTATAATATGAATTTTAAGAAATATAAAAACCATAAAATAATTTTATTAATATAATAACCATGTAAGAAACACCCTAGGGTCACACAATCTAGGTGTACCTAGTAATTCTATGTCACCCTAGTAGTGGATTTAGAGTTATAACACATATGTAGCTTGAGGGGACATCACATAATACTTCACAAGAATATATTGTAGCGGAGTACCAATTCCTATCTTGGATAACCTACCCAAGAACCATAGGTTTTTTCACAAGGTTTGACAAACATGAACAATTGACAATAGAAAATATTTAACTATGCTATAGTTGAACAAGTATATTTACCAAACACATTTCAAGACATTTTAGTTACCCAATCAAAGAATGTAATTATAAATATTAAACTTTTTAAAACAATAACATTATTCAAAAATTAAACATTAAATAAAACTCTATTGAAATGATTTTAAAAATAAATCATTTGTATGCCCCTTTTTAAATTACCAAAGATCCATTTTTAATTCATTTTAAAATTCAATTTGATAATTGATTTCAAAAAAAATCAAAAATGAAATTTTAACTTCATGATACCCTTAATATTTATACACATATTCATATATTTATATATATACATAACACAATTCACATATTCAATCTATTTTAGGGTATGCATCGTGAGGTGTTACATGGCCGAAGGCATGATGATGGTCTCTTTTTGAAATTTGAAATTTGGGTGTGTGATCATTTCAAGGAATGAGGAGGTGATGTATGTAATGATGGTCTCTATTTGATGTTGATAATCAGTTTCTGTGATCATAATGTGTTCCAATATAGTGATGATGGTTTCATTTTATTGTTGAATTTAATATTTTGATGTTTCATAATTGTATTTAGAATTTTGGAATTGGTTGTGGGGGTTTTAGTGTCATATTACAGGGATGTTCTTTAAATTTACCACTTAAACTTAATGAATATTTTTAAAAATATATAAAATAATTCATTGTGGAGTAATAAAACATGAAACACTCACACATAAATCAGTGAATAAAGTAGGGATTTGATTAGTAGACTCAATAAAATTTCTCAAACATGGAAAACCATGCTAAATAAACATCTTAAAATTATATTCAAATACATGAAATCACATAAATAATTTCAAATGAAAAAAAACACTCAACAATCAATGAGAACCCAAAATTAAAATTTTATAGGAAAAAATATAGTTATTCTTTAGGGTAAGATACACAATATGGGAAAATCTATAAAAACCGCACTTAAGAATCAACTATAATTTCTTAATAACCATGTTTAATAAATATATTTAAATTCATTAAACAAATCTACACGATTAATTTGAAAAAAAATCGAACTTGTAAAACACAAGCATGCAAGGTATTCTAAATAAAGAAAAATTGTGGAACCTTCTATCTTGAAAAAATCATAGATGATTTGAAACCCTTAAATTCAAACGGAAGAGGGTCCTAAGAGGAGATCACACAACCTAAAAATTGAAACCAAAATGTTTTATAACACCAAACTCACCTAATCCTAGGCATAGGGTACATTGAATCAAGGTGGAAAAATAAAATCTGAGAGAATAGAAGAGTAGGAGGAAGAGGAATAGAAATTACAAAAATCTAGATAGATGGGCTATATTTTGAGGTTAAGGTGTGGAGGTGAGGGATTTCAAGGGAGGAAGCAGTGAGGACATGGGGAGAGTGCAGATGGATTGGTGGTATGGGGGAATAGGTCACTAAAAAGGTAGATCCAGTAGTGTTTGGGTGGCGAGGGGAGCTGTGTTGGGGTAGAGTGGGTTCTGGGGATTGGTTGATTGGAAGCAAGGGATTAGGCTTGGGGTATAGGGGCCTTGGGGGGATAAATATTTTTAATAAAATGAAAAAATAGTAACTGGTATTTTTTTAGGAATTTTCACTAATTTTATTCAATTTTTTAATAAAAGTTTAAGAATCTACTGAAAAAACCCTTCGTTAAATCCTAAATTTGCTGTAGTTACTTTATTAGAACTTTTTAGCACAAATTACATGTCCATTTGTTAGTTTAATTTTTGACCAATGATAAATCAACCCCTTTATCAGTGTTTCTTGACAATATTTGTATAAGGAACGATCTATGGTAGTGTAATATACTACTTTAAGTGGTTGTGGTAGTAGTAATAGGGAGTAATATTAATAATAGGTGAGTAGGTATATGTAGTAGTGATAGTACTATGTCGATTGTAGTGGTAACAGTGGTAGTAATCAAACCTAATAAATAGTATTGTTATGTAGTATGTAGTAGGTATTAGATATTAGGTAGTGGAAGGTCGGGCCGGTTGATAATAGTAATAGTAGTGTTAATATTTGTAGTTGGTAGTAGGTGTTGATGTAGGTTGTTATGGTAGGCTGTTGTAGTAGTGATATCAGTAATAAGTATTATTAGTAATAGGTGGTGGTGGTGGTGGTGGTGGTGGTGGTGTTATAGATATTATTAGTAGTAGTAGAGTAGTGAAGTGGTGGTTGGTTTTGTTTTTATTATTGTTATAGGTAGTATTTGTCACTACCCGTCCCAAAGGGGCTGGTGTTGTAACTACCAAAAACCCACCTCTAATAGGCTATGGACTTGTTAGTAGAATAGAGTAGGAGTATCCCTCAAATGGGAGTCATTAGACTATTTACATGTAGGCACACACACATCTCCAGGAAACAAAACGGTGAAATGTAAAAACCACTAATTAAATAATTAATGCATACAACTATGATCCCACAAAAATTTATGACAGTGAAAGTACTAAAAAATAAATAATGGAAAGAATAATCCCACAAAAAGTGTCTATGAAACACGTCCAACAAGGATGTAAAAGCACTAGGACAACTATTTGAAACTACAGGAACACACCTTTTTCATGTCTAGTCTTTCCAAGTAGTGTCTAGTCCTGATTTACCTAGGACTCCTTCAAAATGTCATCCATCTACACAAGACACAACACATGTGGGAAAATACCATCAAGGGGTGAGTATATAAAATACTCATTAGTACACCCAGAAACCACATTGAAATGTAAAAATGGAATGTGTAGTTAGCGCTCTAGTAGACTTTTTCTATTGCACATATATGAAGAACATAAAAAAAACTCAAATTACACACTACTCCATCAGGCGTTCATAACCAACTATTAGTCATAGGATTCTTATCGAAGAATTCTTATTTTTGGAGAACACACTACTAAAGCCATGATATCATCAAAGACACTGAAAAATAGGTCTGGTCATTTCGGCCCTTCCCAAAAATAACATATTGGTCATGGAATATTATGATTCCCATATATGTGTTTGTGCCCCAACCTTTTTAGGGGACACCCTGAATCACACCTAGACTCATTGCAGATACCACATACCCAATCTGGGTAAACCCACTACGTAGTGGATCACGACAAGAACCAACTGAGGGATGACACATAACCAACCAATGTGGCCTATGGGAAGGAAGAACAGTACCCTATTTAAGGAGGATACACAATTCTATATATTCTAATAAGTGTGATTGAGGATTGCACTCTAGTCTCTTTGAGGGATATCATAGTCTATTTGATACATGGCCTCAAGAGGGGATTATTAACCCGTGATGTGGATGTAATGTCATACTAAACCATTGAGTGAATGAACCAAGTAAACACTCTCTAACTATACTAATCCAAGATAAAATCATAAAACATGTCCCAAAGTGACAATATCAATGTTAGGGTATCAATACAGAATACTAATTGTCAATTGGTAGCTCCACTTATGAGATACAGTCATTTCAGTGAAACAGACCATAGGCCTATTATGGAATGAATAACTACAACCATATTAGACCCACCTACTGATGTGGTCATCAAACATGATCGGTTAACCCACCACATGAACCGTATATTCCATACCGACCATTGTAGTCGACCGTCACGGTCGACCATCGTCAATAGTCATGCAGTCGTTGCACCTTGCAACAGGTCAAGTTATCTTGCCTCATGGTCAAACATCACAGTCGACCATGATGTCTTCATCCCAGTGACCCTAGGTATAACCTAGGAGTGCACTGGTTCTTACTCATCCCACATGGCCTTAAATGACCCACCAATCATGGCCCACCATAGCCTAGTTTTCTCTGCCTAGCCTGCTCGACTTTGACCGCTCCACTCAACTCACTCGACTTGGCCGATGCCCCATGCGGTTCCACCTTCATATTTTCATCCACTGGCCACTTCCACATACACCTGTACTACCCCCTATGAAACATCAACTACTAATCTCTCTTCACTTCCACCAACATGTAATAATGTCTTTGGCACCAGACAAACATAACTCATGCGGCTCCAATGCCCCACGATGCCACCTATATCCAGTCACCAGTGACACACTAGTTTTCCCTTATACAGACCATTGTTCCTCCATCGATTCTCTAAAGAACTAAAATGTCAATGATATAGGCTTTTTGCATCTCGATCAACATTAATTTGGCCTCATTCGTCGATTAACCTCTAATCTAGGGGTCCAATCTTTTTTTGAACCACATGAAAATGTCGATCTGAGAACCACAATGTTCGTATGGTGAAGAATAAAAGAATAAAGGGAGAAAGATTATGGGAACAAATGTTTTAATCATTTTTATTCAATTTTTTCGAACAATTATCTTTATTAGGGTGTTCCAGTTATAAATCCACATCAAATAATTTCGATAAACCTGTAATTAACCCATCCACGAAATACGATCAAACTACAGATCAATTAGTTAATTTATTTGTCCATGTTCATCATGGAAATTTTAGAACATGGAATGAAAAACATTATAACAAACCCTATACTAATTTGGATCAGTCGATGACAAAGAACCATCGATCTGTCATCATCGTGGATTTTGTTACTTCGAATTGGTTCAGTGGTGATCATTTATCCACGATCCATTGAAATATGTTTGAGAGAGTTAATTAAAGGCTCTCTCAAAAGGAACTCTATGGATTCAAAGGTTAGGCATTTGACTATAGAATTATGAAATTATAATATTTTTCAATAAAAACATGATTCATAAAAAAAGGTGTTTATTATATTATTTTATTCCCTTTACATCTTGTGACATATTTTTCACAGATAACCTGATCTCACCTATGTTAGGTCACACGTAGGATAAGGGAACTACATTAAACTCAATAATTCCATGAAATATTTTATCTATAAACTTTTTTAAGAGTTATTTTAATTTTTTAGGAAAAATGTGTGTTTTTGTGCTTCATATATTGTAATAGTTTAAAAAAAATTATTCCAGCCACACCGGGCCACAGAATAACCTGTCATCATACTGCCTGGTATTTAACAAAGCATGTCTATTAAGATAAATTAATACTTGGAAACTTTTAGATGTTATATTCTCTCCACTATGAGGCTTTATGTACCCAGAAATCCAATAAAATAGGCCACTCAAATATATGAGGATAATGAGCATGAATCTGAGCCTCTTACTCCCATGTGCTCTAAAACAAATTAATATGATTCCACCAGTCATGATTCAAATGAATCTACTTCACTCATTGTATCATCTACGTCCAATCCTTGATCTCCACCAGGTTATTAGAAATTTTTTCTCTATCCTCGATGTCCATCTCTCCCCAGTTGATGTTCTACAATGAATCGTTCACGCACCTCATCAGTTGCGACACGTGGAATATGTTGTGTACCTGAGCTAACTACAGTGGTAGAGTAAATTGGTACATCACATCACTAACTATATTCAGTATCTGAAAAGTTCTCGAGAGCCATTGAGATAGCTTGCAGCTCCGGCCAAATCTACAAAATCCACATCGAGGTGAAACCTAAGGAAACTCATGATCTCCTTCCTAAAATTCCAAAGGCCTATGTTATATATCAACATAATAATTCTGATGGCTTTGTATAGTCTTGATCCATTGTTATATTATCTGCACCTTCTCTATAGTATCTCACACAAATATCAGGCCCATTAGTGGTGACTCTCTTGGGAAAATCTAGCAAGGTGATGACCTCCAGGGTCACCCATAAAAATCCTCAAATGGTTTCTTACCAAAAACGGAATGGTAGTTATTGTTTTAGACTAACTCATACAATGGTAAGTGATCCTCCCAACTACAACCAATGTCTAAAATGCATTCCTGCAGCATGTCCTCCTGAAACTGAATAGTATACTCAGTCTGGTCATCCATATATGGGTGAAGCGTTGTGCTCAAGCATAACTAGGTTCCAAATACCTCATGTAATCCCTTCCACAACTAGGATGTAAAGAGATCATCATGGTTTGAAACAATCAAAGTTATAAATCCATGGATCCGAACTATCTAATACATGTAGAGACTTTCCATGAACTCTACTATACATTCGTCTCATATAGCTAGGAGGTGGCCAACTTGGTGAGTAATTCAACGATCACACAGATGGAATCATGTACACTTCACATAAGTGGTAAACCCATCACTAAATCCATAAATTTCAAATCACACTTCTATTAAAAAACATAAGGGGTTTATCTTAATATACTTGATCCTGGTGCTCCATCATCATCTCCAAAAAAGTGAGGCATCGAGAGACAAACTCTACAACTCACTTCTTTATCCCTGGCCACCAAAACTAATGTCATGGGTCCTGGTACATCTTCACCACACCTGGATGTACTATGAATGGGGATTTATGGAACTCCCTAAAACCGTCCTCCCACAACGCCAGAGGTATTACTATGTTCCCCATTAAATGAATGATGTGCTACTCACCTTTTGAATATTCTTTGGGTCATTCCCTATTGACATCCGAGCATGTATAGTCTCTCTATCAATGTCCCTAAGTTCAGTCTCCCAAACACACTCTATGATTGGTGGGTGGAAAACCATCGAATGGAGGTAAGATTCTCCATCTTTATCCACAAAGGACAACCATAATGAGTCTATCTTCTCTGATTACTTATTTAGAAAATGCTAATATGTTCTCCTACCGAGAGAATCTTCCACCATGTTCCCATTCCCAAGAGAATATATAACCACAATGTTATAGTCTAGGAGAAAATATTTCCATATCATGTGTATCCGGACAATATCCTTTAGAAATAACATTTACTTGAGACTCTTGTCATCATACTAGAATATAAATTCCATACCCACTATCTATTGTTGTCACATATTCAATGCAAGGACAACCATTGTTAACTAAAAACCATTGGTCATGTAGTTCTCTTCATGTGGTATCAACTGGTGTGAACCATAAGAAATCACAACTTTCATCTACATCAAGACACAAACCAGACTAGTCCCAAATGAATCATAGAACACCACATTATAAACACCTTCCTTTGGTAATGTCAGGATGGGAGCAAATGTAATCTGCTTCTTCAGCTCTTGAAATCACTACTAGCAAATTTATAGCCACGGGAAAAGATACCCTTTCATGAAATCAATTTCGAGTATGCTCCCACTCTTGAAAATTTAGTTACAAACCTACAATAGTATCCTTCCAACCCATGGAAACTTTGTACCTCGATAATAGTCTTGGGTGGCTAATAAGCAGGCACCACCTCAACCTTCACTGAATCCCCTACAAGTCCAGCCTCTGAGATGACTTGTCCCGTAAAATGATCCTCTCGAATCCAAAAATTGAACATCAATATTTACCAAAAATTTACTTCTCTCGGTGTTTTTCTAAGACCATCCTTATGTGACTCATGTTATCTTCCACAAACACTGAGTACACAAGGATGTCATCGCTGAATACAACCATGAATCGGTCTATGTAATTTTGAAAGATCAGGTTCATGATTCTCATGAAAAATTATGGGGAGTTCATTATGGAAAATGGAATTACCAAGTACTCATAGTGTCTATATCAACATCTGAATTTTGTCTTTAGTATATCATTATCCCACACTCATAGCTGGTGATAGCCTAATATAGGGTCAATATTTGAGAACCATCGATACCCTGTTCAATTTATCAATGAGTTCATCGATCATCAGTAGTTGATACATTTTGGTACAGTCACCTAGTTCAAGCACTAGTAATCCACACCTATCCACAAGCTCTTATCTACCTTCATGGAAAACAAAACTACTGCTACCCATGGTGATAAAATGGGTCCCACGAAGCCCTTATTATGCCAGTCATATAACTATATCTTTACCTCATGAAGATATGTGGGAGCCATCCAATATTATGGTGACTATATAGATGTCGTCTCGGGATGTAGATCATTACAGACTCCCATCTCTCTTTGGGGAGGTAAACTTGGAACATATTTTAGAATGATGTATTCAAACTCCACCACTGCTGCAGGAATCTGAGGAATTATATCATCTAAAACATCATGGGTGAGGATATGCAATAGATGTGTAATTAGCTGCAACCTCTAATGTGTTTGTCCATCTTTTGATACCTTTGTTTCCATTTCCCAAAAAAAGGAAAAACTAGTTCTGTCACTCTGGACACACTGCACTCTACACCAAAAATAGTAAATGTGGATAAATATTCTACAAAAATAATGAAGTCATATATTTTCCATTCCACTACCAAGATATCTTATCCAAAACTCTTACCTCCCCAATTCAGGTCACACAATCAACACAAGTTTTTGATAATTTAATGTCCTCCAGTTTGAATACCCATGTGTAAGGGTTGAGTCAACAGTTCAACCAACATATTTATGTCTAAAACATGGTTCATTGTGAGAATGGAATGATGAATCCATGTATCTATAAATACAACAGATTAAGAGGAAACGACATAGATCCTATCCTATAGCATCCCTAGTTCCCTATGGTCATAAGCATCCATCACCTGCAACAAGCCTCATCCCTGTCCACTGGCTCCCTAAACCTATCGTGGACCTCTTGGGGGATGTTGCAGTAATAGGTTGAAACTTTAACCACCTCATCCTACCCTGCTAGTCATATGTAATGTCTGTAACCCTACAGACCACCGTGATCCTATCTCTAACTATACATCTGTAGTCCCTTTACCATCTCCCAGTCAGCTATACAATGGATTGGGCAATCTCGTTCCATATGTCCCCAACATCCACAAGAGAAACACCACTTATCCATGGGATAACTTAAACATCTTTGGGAGACCTACACCGCTTACCAGAAGTCTTGGGATTATACCCTGTAGTATGTGACTTGATTTGATCCATATGAATATCATTGGATGCCTGTTGTCAAGGTCTCAATTACCCAGTGCCCACTGCAATCTCTCAGTTATTGGGTCTATTCTGTTGGGAAACTCTCTACTAGAAGGGATCACAAAAGTACCCCAGTATAGGTATGAATGAAATGGGATATCACTGAGGCAATTATTTTCTGGCGTAAGCCCTACTCAAAGGCCTAACCCCTGAGGACCTTGTCTCACACCATGTCCATGGAGTATTGTGAAATGTCAGTAAAAATCATTTAATACTCTTCCATGGTTATACCTCTCTACTATAGACGTAGAATATCTTGTCTGTGTACCGATCACAGCGTGTATGAATAGAACTACCGCCTGAAGAGACAGTCAATGTCTATCTAGGAGATATTTGTCTCATCATGTGAGTGACTCACCATGATTCACTATTACCCTGGAGCGCCCTGAATAAGACTCATGGTAGTGACTACCATCTGATTGATAGTCATCCTCACAATACAGAAAAAATAGGTGACTGAATCTATCCAATCCTTATCGAACAGGGGGAAAGGATCAACCCAAAACCTAGGATTTCACTATCTTTGAAACTCATTAAATGCACTCAGTCTACATGCATTCTCCTCCGGTAGTTCGGGTATTAGCTACTATATGAATGATGGTGGTATTTCTGGTAAACCACCCAAACTTTTTATATATTATGAATCACCCTATATCTATGCCTCGTCAATATGTTTATCATCCTTGTGATCACATAGAAAAATCCATGATGGATATCATTGTGGAGGCATACTACAATAAAACAATATGTTCCATGATCAATAGAGTATATCTGGAGAGATGAATCAATAAGGAAACAGAAAAAACTTCAATTCTTATATAATAAATTTAAAACATTTTACCTACAACCTGTGTTATCATGTATGAGTAGAAATCTAAGTAATAAATGTATTATATTATGGATACATCAATAGTTTCCCCAACCCTAGGTTCCCTAGCCGGATATCTGAACTCAAAACACATAACATTGTTTCCCAAAACCAACCTCACAGACTCTCAGTCATAAATAAAAACTAACCCCCTCATATACCACTCTATCATGAATCTTCCAATACGGTAATGTTCCATGACTACACCAAGTCTGCCTTTAATAGACCATGGGATAGTTACTAGCACTAAGTAGGAATATCCCAAAAATGAGAGGCTTTAGCCTAAGTACCTATAAAAAAACACCCATCCCCAAGCCACAAAATAAGGAAATGTAAAAACCACTGAGTAAAAAATTCCTACATACCACTAAGATACCACAATAGAGTATTTCATTGAATGTAGAAGAAATAAAATAGGTCTAATAATAGGCACACTAAAAGGAGTATATAACAAAAGCCCAAAATGGAATTAAAGGCACTGGGATAGCTGTTTGAAGTCGCCAGAACACACATCAACCTATCCATTCTCGCGAAGAACTGCCTAGTCCTAGTCCAACTAGGACACCTTGAAATGTTTGATCATCTTCACATGAAATGACATGTGTATGAAAATCCTATGCTTGGGTGAGTATAACATAAATTAGTATAAAACCACAAAAACAAAATTTAATACACAAAAAGTAAGAGTATAGCCTTCTCTTCATAGGTATATGTCTAAAACACATATAAAAATAACATCAATGTATACTCATGATATAATCCACAACATCATGTCATTATAAATAAATTTTTGTAACCCGATTATTCTCAAAGAACACTAATTCAAAGAGAACTCAATCTATGAGCCTTGATTCCATCATAGACCCTCAAAAAGTTGACTAGGAAAATTGGTCCATGATCAAAGAGAATATATTGGTTAAGGAAGAATATGATACACAGAGAGGGGGGTCATACCCAGAAATGACTTGTGGACACCTCTAATCACACCTAGACTCACTATGAGATAGTACATAACTACTCTAGATCAATATTAAACATAGTGGTTTAAACCAAAAAAATTGGGGGATGCCACAGACTCTACTGATGTGGCAGTTGATAAGGAGTATTCGCGCCATGTTCAAGGAGGTTACAAAAATCCACATACTCCACAAGGGGTGATTGGGGATTTTACTCTATAATTAGGGATGGATTCCTTACTCAATATGATACTTAACCTCAGGAGGGGATTATAATCTAGTGATGCGGATGTAATACCATACTGAATCCTCAAGGGAAAGGATCAATGAAACTCTCTCAACATATAATATTCAAATCAAAATCTCCTTACATTTCCCAAAATGACCATCTCAATGTTAGGTTCTCAATGTCGAATATGACTCATTGATTTGATGATGTAATAAAGAAATATGCAAGTTTTAGAAATATCACAGTCCTGCCTATCAGGGACTGCAGGCCTACTAACACGGTCGGCCTCCATGGATTGAATACAAGCCACATGTGTGGACTAACCAGCACCAACAGTCCACTTACCAAGCTAGACTAGTCACTGCAGTCAACCACCACCGTCGACTGTAGTGGTTGGTTGTGTGGACCCAGCGCCTCATGGTAGCTCAAGCTGCCATGGATCAGTGTTGACTGTCATGGTCGACTGTGATGATTGCATCCAAGAGACCTTTTGTTTGACCTAGTTCATAGGCTGTCCAACTTAGTCAGGCCAACCATGACCGAGCCTACTCAACTTGTCTGGCACCCCATGTGGTGATGCCTCTACATCTGCAACTGATGGTCACAACCGTATCCACCTCAACCAGCCCATGTGTCACCACTCCCACCAATTCTGCATTTCCACAAACTCTTCATGTTCCGTTGTTTGATATCGTATCACGTGTACACTACCACAACTGTCTCTTGCCAAACCCGCCATTCCTGTCTCCATTGTCGTGCACTGCCACTGGATGCTGGTCATTGGGGCTGTACCGGTGGTACCTTATGTGGACCACTAGGCCTCAAGAAACTCCCAAAAAAGTAAACGTCCAATGATCTGTGCTTTTTGGGTCTCAATTTATATAAATATATTTTCGATTGTTGAATCTCCTCAAATTTGGGGGTCTAAT
Organism: Viscum album; assembly: GCA_963277665.1. NCBI lineage: Eukaryota > Viridiplantae > Streptophyta > Magnoliopsida > Santalales > Viscaceae > Viscum > Viscum album. The sequence continues at coordinate 410,682,268 of OY728133.1, forward strand.
TGTGTTTGGACTCACTCAAAAATGTCGATATGGAAACCTTGAGGTTCCAATGGATAAGAACGCAATGTAAAGTGGAAGAAAAAGCACAATAATAATGGTTTTAATCATCCTTGGTGAAAAGTTCTTTTCAAACAATTAATATTCAAGAGTTTAGGTTAGAAAATGATTTCAAATATTTCTGATAACCACAAAATTAACCCATCCAGCAAATACAACCATGATGCGTATCAATAATTTCATTGATTAGTCCTTATTCATTATTGAAATTTAATAATTGGGAATGAAAAAAATAGAAAAATCCCAACATTAATTTTTATTAGTCGTTGATAAAGAACAATCATTTCATTGTCATTGAAGGTGAGGTTATGTTGAATCAGTTGTGCTTTGATTATTGATTCATGATCTATCACCATTTTATTGATAGATTTCATCAACGGTTCTCTCTAATAGCTCCTCAGAGATTCCCGAATTATGTGGCTAACCCTAGAATTATGACATAATGATATTTTTAATGAGAAAGACACAAAATTAAAAAAAATATTTTTGAATATTTTTTTATTCCTTTAATGTTCGTAACATATTTTTCACAAATGACCCAGGGTGAATAATGATCGGTCATGCCTAGGGTAAATCCACTATCATGAACTCAATGGTTCCCTTGGATTTTTTCTCCTTGAACCCTTTTGAAGGTCATATTCAGTTTTTTAGGAAAATGTTTCCGCATGATATTAAATATTTTTATAATTTTCAAACAATTATTATAGGCACAGTAGGCCTTAGAATCGCAGGTCGTGTTAGCGCCTAGTCTCAAAATCAATCCATTTAATATCCAAAAGTAAGACATTGAAAATCCAAGATGATACATTATTATTAGTGGAGGCAGAAACATCAATGGTAGTATTATTGGGATAAGGAGGATGAGGAAGTGAAGTAGGACTAGCACCACCACCAGCACCACCAATAGTATAGTAGTGGTATTATAATTATTTACTATAAAAATTCCTTTTTATAAATGTTTTATTAATCTTATAAGAAAAAAAATAAAATTGAAATGTTTTATTTATTATAATTATTTAATATAATTACTTTCCTATTTATTTATTAAAGTGAACACATTTATTTTAATGAAAATGTATTATTGAAAATGGAATTTTTTTTATTTACTTATTTAATTATTCGGAAAATTTCATATGAAATTATGTATTCAAATAAATAATTTTTTTTATTTTTCTATTTATAGTATTGAAAATATTTATTCTCTCTGATGAAATGGAATAAATTTTGATTTTTATAATACCTACATATATGTCACGTGGGGGAACAGACGCCCTTAAAAACATGGAGAACGACGATCCTAATTTTGGGAAAAAATCAGAATTAGTGACATGGTATATGGTTTTTTGGGAAGGTGGTTGTGCTTGATTATTCTAAATACTACATTTAAGACAGAGATGTAAGAATGAAACAAAATTATGTGAATTAAAAATATCAAAATAGTTTACAAAATTCAAATGATTTAAAAAACACATAACACTATAAACCATCTAGGAAAATCATTTTATTCATTTCAGAATACATATTCTCTATTAATAGAACCCATATATCATATGTGTAAGGACCTAGATCTATGTGAATTAACACTTTTCTTGTTTACTAAATCTGAAGTGCTCGGATGAGGCTTTAAAGAATTCTGAAGTCACTCGACTACTAAAAGCAAGAAGTAGGGAGATTTCAAATCATGAAAAAATATCACATGATGTGAATGTGTGATTTATGATGTGTAATATTTCATGGTTTTGAAAATTAAATAAATTTAATGGAAATTTTTTTTTCTTATAAACCAGCCTTGAGGCATTATACGAAGGGAATGGGTATTACACGTCATGTAATTCCTCACTATAGTATATTTTAAAACATTTCCAATACACTCTCGTTGTCATCCTCTATGTTTGTAGCAGTTCTCTCTTGACTTCATGCAACCAGGGCACCCCCTCTTCAATTTTTGAGTGATTAATCCATCATGGATCGACTCATAACATCCCTCCTTCAATCTATAGTGATTAGCCTAGGATCTAAGGTGTGTTCTTTGTTATTTTTTTTCAATATCTCCTAGTTTGATCAATTTTTCATCAAATTATTCTTTTCATGGGATGGAGGATGATCTCCCATGGATCTTATGGGGGTTTCAATTGGTTTTTTGTTCGGTGGTGTCATAGGGTCCTTAGATGGATGCATATATTGGGGTAGAGGTGATCAGATATCTGTTGTGTTGATATGTTCTCTTATAGAGATCGTTGATTACCTTTTGAGGTAGGGGATTCATTGAATCTATATTTATTTACACGAAATAATATATCTATCATGATTTACTGTCTTGTATCAAAATTAAGATGACCTAGTAATTATTTAAACCAGATAAAGGAATAGTTATTGATCATATAACAATGTTGTTTGTTTATACTGGGACAATGGATTGCATCTTGATTTTCTAGATAGTTTGATATCTATTAATTTCATGTTTTATAATGTTGCTAATGATTGAAATTAGTAAATAACTTAAATAATAAATTAACTAAAAATTAATTGGATAAATATATTTAAGAGGCATGTTTATGAAGATGGTTGTTATTATTATTGCAATTTGAGGATGATATAATTGATGCAAGTATGCATGCTTAATTGAATTAGTTAACATAACTGAGTAATGTAATTTTTTTATAAATTAATTTAATTCATATTAAATTAAATTATTAATTGATTATTGATAGATTATGATACCTTTTTTCTTAGGATTATCATAGTTAGAATCCATGAACAATAAATCTATTAATAGAAGGTGGAATAATTTCTAGTAATGTGATGAAATATAATTCCTTTGTAGGGAATGATTTTACCAATTTATTATTAATTACATGATCATTATGCTTTGTATCCATGAGTTATCCTTATGTTTGAAGGTTGAAGGCCTTAATTTAGGGATAAGATCTTGGATGCAATGTCTGTTTCATTCTGTTTATGATATCGTTAAGCCTGCAAAACTATTGTTGTTTATAGGGACAGAGAGTCCTGAATGTGACATAGCCCTTTGATGGTTTATCCAGGAGTTCTATTGTGGTATGTGGAGTAGGGATGCCTAGTTTTTGAGGCATCATTTAACATCTAGTGAGGTGAGATGCATCTTTTTATGAATTTGGTGTCTGTGTGGACGCCAGATATGATGGAATGAGTGGAAATTAGTCTTAACCACTGATAAGAAAGTTGGATTCTTGTTTGAATATATCGTTTTCATATCTTCTATCCATTCTAAATTTCATGAGGATGGTGTTTTTGGATACTCTCCTTCCAATATAGTTCAATATGCACAGGGTATTCTATTTTATTTCCATGTTTAGTTTCTCATGGTTGGATGAGTATGTTCTTATACTATTGGTGTTGAAGACTCAATGGGTAGTTCATCTTCTCACCATGTTGAGCCCCTTCTGTTTGGCAGTATAGAATTTTTTTCTATAATACATGGTCATATAGAAATTTTTAATGATTGTTCAATAAATATAAAAATGTTAAACCCATGGGTTTGGATCTTCTTGGAATGCAAGTTGTGTTTTATGAATAAGAATTCATGGACTATATTTTTGTATGGCTGGAGGGAATGATACTTATTGTGATGTGGATGAAATATATTATATAAATTTTAAATGGATAAATATTGGTTAATTAATTAATTAATGTCAATTAAATCTGATAAAATGGATAATGTTACATAATGTATCTCTTTAAATGGTTGTCTGCTTATATGATATCTACTCTTAGTAGTAGAAGCTGAGAGTCTGAGAGACATTAGTAGCAGTTGATTCTAATACTATATTATTATAATAGTGTGGTTTGAGTAATATGATATCATGTAATTTTTTTTTTCTATATGATACTCCCCCTTATCTGATAGGGAAACTGAAACCCTATGGATTCGGAGTTGTTGGGGTGTTTTCCCCAACATATCTGTGGGGGGGATGGGTGGCAGACTACCTCCATAAGTTCTTCTCTCTTCTCATGGAAGTTTCTTATAATGTTATGAATGATAGTTATTTTTCACCAAAAATGTGTATATATATATCTAATATCCTTATTTTATTCCCACATATATATTTTGTATATTGTTTCGAAAGGGATACTATTGGTATAATATGTATGGGCTGTGAGGGCATGAGGATACTTGTTGTATGGGCTATAATAGCTTGATTTCTAATACCCAATGTATGATGAACGTTATGCATGATATGGTGGATCCCAAAAACTACCTGGTTACTTTTGGATATATGGGCTTAGTGTTATGTGGTGCATGAGGTTCATGTTGTAGTGCTTCTCCCAGGTGTGTCTGGGCTATCCATTTGGAGAAAGTGCTTAGGATTTGATATGTTGGGAAAATTAGAAAACCATTGGGGAAGATATAGTGGGGTACACTTCATATTCACTATTATATTACAATCTGTTGTGTGTGATACTTGGTGATTGTAGCCATGGGGATGTTGGTAACTTAGAATACGTGTTTATGTAAAGAGTTAGTTTCACATTTTCGTTATTGTGCATTAGCATGCTTTCTTTAATTTTTCACGGGAGGATATGAAGAAGATATGACTAACCATACTATAATAATCACCCTATGGGTATATAAATATTTCTTAATCAGCGTTAGAGTAGGTTGTTGATTAGTCTAGTTACTACTAACTTGTGTGTTGCAATAACAGTTTGGGCTTCATTGTCACCGCCATCTTTAATTTTCTTTTCGTGCTTGTAGTTTTTCCATTCAGTTGTACAATTTCATGAATTTTAATACATATGCACACATTGTATTTTATTTTATATTGTAGTATGATTATGAGCTAGTTAGTGTCTATCTTTTCTTTCCCTTTATTATTTGTTCTCTTAGAGGGTAATACCTCTTATCAGTGTGTTTACTATATCCTCAGTTCCAGTAGCCATCCCGGGGCCAACTTGAGGCATGAATCGAGTTTCATTGTCTATCTTCTCCGATTACCGACCCATGAGGGGTACACATTGTGGGGAGGGGATGTGATAGTGTGGTATCAATGCTCTAGTATAGGGAGAGGATGCAATTAGTAGTTAGGAACATGTGAAGTTCCATGTACTGGTTGGGAAATGATAACAACTATGTATAGAAAGCATTGTGAACATGAGATACCATCTGAGAAAGAAGTATTTAGGGCCACAATGATTTGATTCATATACCTTCAAGCTTACAGTGGATGCTAAATGTGGTGATACTAGTTTTAGGGTTGATACCCAAGAAATGATAAGGAATCATTATTTTTTCACCTTAGTTTGAATGGGTAGACCTTGGTATGGGATAATTTAAAATGGATAAAAATAAAACAATTAATTAATGTTAAGGTCTTCAATATTATAGGTTTTGTAGATCTAACCTTTTTTTTTTGAAATCATGGCTCTAGATCAACTTCCTTAAAAGGTTTTCATAGAATATATTTATTAGGTTGTTTCAGTAGATCACCTTAGTGTAGAGGTTGACAATGACTACACATGCAGAAGGAAACATTGAATGTTTTAGCACCATATCCTATAGAGGTATGATGGATGTGTTTCAAATTTATTCATAAAAGACTAGTCGGTGGATGGTTGTTCTAGCCTTCTGTTTGATACATGCTCAGAAGGAGCACTATGTATCATTGGCATTATCAATTTACTATGGTGTAGAATGAAAGTAGTGGTTTGTGTCCCTCAGGGATTGCGAGGAGTCGACAGTCACATTGGAGGAATTTAGAATCCAATTCTGAACAGATCCTCTTTCATCAACCATGATGGTGGCCAATTGTAATGATCTTCTAAACATTATTCATTGTATATCCATTGTTAGATTGTTTTGATTCTATTTCTTGAACCTTTTACAATATAATCAGGAACTCATGTAGGATTATGAGGCTTGGGTGAGGAATTTTGGGTAGGTTTTTCATCCATAGATCCAATGATAGGTCACCCCGTTTATGTTGAAGATGGATCATGAGGTGCTGGGAAGAGAAGATGCAATATGGAAGACATTATATTGAACCAGATCATTGTGATAACGAATTAATTATGATTCATCATGAATTATATAAGTGGTTTGGGGTTCACAGTTGTCATAAAAGAAGATCTTCAAATCAACTGAGGGTAGGTCGCAGCCCTCAATGTCTGGATTCTATGGGGTAAGTGGATCCGGGTCCTATTCCAAGGGGTCAGATGCTCGTTTTTATTTTGGAAGACATGTTCATCCACGACTAGAATAACCAATATTTATAAGTAGTTAGTGTGCGCTAGGGGATCCTCTTTTTTTTCCTACATTGAGGCAGGTCCTTCTGAGGTAGCAGTAGTACGCTTCACTATTTCTTGATCACCAGAGTGTAGATTGGGTAGAATGATGAGAGCCCCGAGATGATTTCTATCTTCAAAGATTATAGAAATGTATGGGGAGGTGGTCATCGGCATGGTCAAAGAGGACATAGAGAGGGTCATGGTCATCTTTATGCTTTAGCATTTCCAGCACCACGTGTGTCTAAAGTTAATTGAGGAACTCTTTGCATGATTTCTATTTGAGTATGTTATATCATTGATTCTAGAAACCCATGATCATATTACCAACCCATTTCCATTCTTTGGGACATGAGTTAGAGAGACATATAGTGTCCTCAATATTGACTACATCAGTTTGAGGTCGAGCATATTTGTTTGAATTATGTAGAAATTGCAAGCTAGAGTAAGGGAAACACTGCTCTTGGGAATATTCCCAATGTTTATGGACACAAAAATATAATGTCCTACTTGGAATTGATTTTTTGTATTCATTAATGCTCTATTGTATTTCTTTAAGTGGTAGTTTGTGTTCTTCGATGTTGATGGAGATAAAGTAATTTTTTATGGTGAGTGAGACCCTTGGATGGCTTAGAGGTGTGTTTCATCATTTTGTTCATTATTGTCTGGACTAATGCTGAGTATATTTATTTTTTAGTAGTTTCCATTTACTAGGGTCATATAAGAGTACCCTTATGTCTTCTAGATTATTTTGTAGAGTTACCCCCTTGATGAGATATCAAGTTTGGGATTAAGCTATAACCAATCGTGTCTCCTATCTCAATTTCTCAATATATGATGGTGCGTTCTGAGTTGTGAGAGATGTGTATATAGCATGATGTTCTAATATAGTGTGTTTTTGATCAATTGATTGTGTATTCTTGGGGTGCACCAATTTTGTTCATAATGAAGACTAATTGTAGTTTGCGGTTTTGTATTGATTATCTTCACTTGAACCAAGTGATAGTGAATAACCACTACCCTCTTCTATGCATTGATGATTTATTCAATCAACTAAATGGTTTCAGTTGATTATAAGGATCTGTTTGAGTATAGGGTATCATCATATGTGAGTTAATGATGAGAATATTCTAATGATCACATTTTTTGTAGCTATGATCATTACGAGTTCGTTGAGATGTTTTCTCAATAAAGAAAATGATACATATGTATTCATGGGGTTGATGAACATTGTGTTTTGTGTGTTACAAGATATGTTTCTGGTGGTTTTCATTGATGAAATACTTGTGCACTCTATATCTACGGAAGAGCATCCGGAGAATATTCATTCCATTTTTGGAGTTCTTCATAATCAACAATTATTTTGGATGTTATTGAAGTGAAATTATTGGGATTAATATGTTCGTTTCATGGGGCATGTTATGTCCCAACAGCGAGTAGATACACATTTCTCGAATATAAAAGAAATTTTTTATTGGGAAGCCTCTAAGACAGTGGTAAAGGTGAAATGCTTCCTTTGTCTTTCATGTTATTATAGGAGGTATATAGCTGATTTATATAAGGTTGTGACTATTTTAATTGAATTAATTAGAATGGATAAGGATTAATTTTAGAGTGGTCTATGTTAGGTAGATTTTGAGTATCTAAAGAAGAATTTGGTCAGGTCTCGAATTTATTTTCTACCAACAGATGGTGTTCGGTTCAAGGTTTTTATGATGTTGGAAGTCTTGGATTGATATTTTTTCATATGAAATAGGAATCAGTTTTTTCTTATGGATATCACAATTTACGTCCCCATGATCATACCTCTATCACCCACAATCTCAAGTTGGTGGTCGTGGTGCTTTCCCTGATTTTTTCGATTCATTACATCATCGGTAGGAATTTTATGTTATTAATGGATCAAAAAACCTTGGGGTATGTTTTCATTCATCATGAAATAAACCTGTGTCAACATCGGTGGATGGGGTTATAATAGGATTATGTCTTCAAGAATTCATATACCCCTATAATGGGAAATGTTTTGGTCTATAAAATGATAAGTAATTCACGTACTAATACAATTTGTGAATTAGGTGATTATTTGAGGGTGATGGATGATCTTTTATTATGGAATCTTGATATGGGATAAGTTAGGGTATATCATGTCCTTTTCGGATGAAGGTGCAATCATATCTGGTGTTATTGGTGGAATAATTTTAGTTTGGGAAACTTTTAGTGGAGTACTAGAGATATTGAGTTGTTTTTGGTGAGGACTGTGGTGGTTGGTTTGAGGATGAACAACTACGTGTGTTGATTCAGGGAATTTTTTTGTTCCTTTGTAGATGCATGATATGGTTCTCAGAGAGTTCCATAGTTTTCCCTTATCATTACATCCTAGAATAAATAAGATGTAATGAGAATTATTGACCCATTCTCGGTTGAGGTTTTCTTGGGAAAATATATTAATGAGTTGGAGAGACTCCACTAAGTGTTGGGGATGATTATTTTCGATTGAGATCCTTATTCTACATCCAGGTTGTGGAGAGGTCTCCATCATTATTTTGGTACTTTGCTATGCCTTATCATTTAATTTCATCCGTAAATAGATGGTTATAAAGAGTGGACCATAAAGACTCTTGAATACATGTTGTGATACTGTTTCATGGGTTTTGGAATTTCTTGGATGATGAACCTACCCTTGATAGAGTTTTTTACAGTAATAGTTTTCACTCCACTGTCGGTATAGTACCATTTGATGCCTTGTATGTCCCAGTATTCCATTCTCTATAGCGATGAACAGGTGTTGGAGAGTCAGTAATTCTCGTTTCGTAACAGGTACCGAATATGACAGATATTGTTTATGTGATTCATGGGAGTGTAAATTCAACACATTTTCATTAGAAATCCTATGCCAATCATAGGAGGATACCTCTGGGGTTCGACTTTGGGGAATATGTGTTCTTAAATTTTACCCCCCATTATGGGTAGAGAATGATTGGTTATGGTAGTATGATTTATCCTAGGTTTTTGGTTCTTTTGATGTGTTGGCTCATGTTAGTGAATAATGTGGAATATTAGGTAGTACTTCCACAAAAAATGAGAAAGATACACGATATTTTCCACAAGTCATAGCCCCATAATTATATTCATGACAACTCTTATATCATCATTGGGACGAGATAAACTGTAAAAATGATGCGAACATCAAGGAGTGGCCTTTAGGTAACCAAGTCCTTTATGATATTGTGTTTCATGGTCGTTCTATACCCTTGGTTCATGACTTATGGGGACACTGTTGTGTGAATAATAGTACCTCGGAGCGTGAGTCACAGATACATGCTTAGTACCCTAGATGTTTGATATTTTTCTCTTCCATTATAACATTATTCATTTGGTTTTCTTTGATATTTAATATTTATGAGAAGACTAAACTTTGTTGCATGTTGTGGATGTGTTTGTATGGGGGTGGTTGAGCTCTTGTGTTTGTGAGTCCCTTGAGAGGTATCTTGTCGGTTGTCTATCCAGGCAACCCCTTTATATTTATTCACTGAGATGGTTTTGGATTTGCAAGGAAGATAATGTTTTGAGAGGTATCTTAGATAAGGGACCAGATCCATTTTTAGTGACCCATTTCATGTTTATCAGGATTGAAGTTCATATATAAAGTTCTATTGAATTCTAGAGGGACTGATCTACAAAAACAGGGAAGCTGGGTGATTTCATTTAATAAAAGATGGATAGAAGATGTGAATGTTGGTTTACCAAAATGTAATATTTTGGGGGGCTTTAGCATAATACAAATCAAATGTTGAAGTGTTTTTTGGAAGAAATGGACATTGAGGAATTACATGATGTGGAAGTGGATTACATGTCATGTAATCCCCCAAATCTATATGTTTTAAAACATATTCCAGAAACTATGGCTATCGAACTCCATGGATATAACTGCTCTCTCTTAACTCCAGGTGACCATGTGACCCCTTATTCGATGTCTTGGGGATAACTTTATCATGTACAAATTACTATATTCCCTCCTTCGATATGTATTGATCTTTCTTTGATCTATGGTGAATTCTTCATCTGTTCATATGGGTTATCCATGTTTGATCTCTTTTCCTACCATTCTTCATGCCATGTGATGATAACTGATCTCACATAATTCCAATGGTGGTTTCTCTCATTCGTTGTTGGTGTGTTTGTGTCGTAGAATCCTTGGAAGGATGTAGATCTTTCTGTAGAGGGGATTAGAGATCCATTGAGTTGATCTATTCTCATGTGATGAATGATGATGACATTTTGAGTTAGGGTATTCATTACTTATATATTCACTTATGTAAAATCGTATACCAAGCATGAATTATCCCCTTGGATCACAATTAAAATGAAATGTTAATTATTTTAATAGGATTAATGAATTGTTATTGATCACATAGTGATTTTGTTTCATCACACCATAATAATATAATGCCTATTTAATTTCTAGATATTGTGGTATCTATGGATTTCTTGGTTTTTCATGTTGTTTCAATGGAAATTGGTAAAGAACATAAATCCCAAATTAATTGATAATTAATTGGATTATGGAATTTAAGTGGCATGTTTAATGAATCCAATTGATGTTGTTTCAATTTGAAGATAATAAAATTGATGTAAGTATGCATGTTTAATTGAATTGGATAGTGAACTTGAAGCACATAAATTCATGTGGATAAAATAATTAAAGGCATGTTATTTTAATTATTTAATTAATTTTTGTTAGCTTATGATATATTTTTGCTTAGGTTCCTCATAGTTGTTACCTGTGAAAAATGAATCAGTTAATTCAAGATAGAATACGAATGGGTTGTGTGATAATAGAATATTCTTTTATAGGGACTGAGTTTCTTTCATGCATGTAATGGTCATGTGCCTTATTCAACTGAGTATTAAATGATCATTGTGTGTGAAGGCTAAATGACATTATTTAGGGACAGAAGCACAATTTCTATGCTTCTTTCCTCTTACTTGTGATATGGATGAGCTTGGAGAGATTTTTTGGTTTATGGGGGTAGGGAAAATCGAATGTGATGTAATCCTGGGATGGCTGAGCATGGAGGGTTGTTGTGGTACATGGGGTAGGGATTACTAATTTTTTTCAAATCAGTTGAATACTGGAGTGCTGAGACACGTCATCTTATGCATGTGGTGTCGACGAGGACCCTAGAGATGATGGAATGGGTGGAAGATGGGATTACCCATTGATATGAAAGTTGGATGCTTGTTTGAATCTATTATTTGTTTGTCTTTTATCCATTCCCCACTATTTAATACAGATGGTTTCGGTTACACTACTTTTATGAGGGGAGAAGATGTATTGGGTATACCATATACATTATATGTTGATCATCTTGTAGTTGGATGAGCCTATGCTCCTGCTATAGGTGGTGAAATTTCGACGGTTAGTTCATCTACTCACCATGTTAATCCCCTTGTGTTTGGTATGTTAGAATGTTTGTCTAGAATAACTGGAAATATGGAAAGTGGAAAGGATTGTTAAACAAATGAGATGTTGATTAACATATAGGGTTAGAGATTCTTGGGATGCAATGCTGAGGTTATAATTCTGATAAATCATGGACTCCATTTCAATATTCTTTGAGGGAATGATAGATTTTGTGATGTTGATGAAATGTAATGTAGAAATTATTAGTGATTAATTAATGGATAAATAATTAATTTATATAAAGTGAAACTGATAAAAAGGAATAAAGTAACCTAATATATCTCTTTAAATGGTTGTGTTCTTATAAGATATAATGTCTTAGTATTGTCAACTGAGAGTTCAAGAGACGTTACCTACAGTTTAGTATAAGATTCATTTATTCCCATGGTGTGGTTGTGAGTAGTATTATATCTTGTACATTTGTGTTTATATATGATACTCTAACCTATTGGTTTGGGAAATAGACACCTTTGGGATTTGGACCCCTATAGGGGTGTTTTTTCAAACATCTCAGTGGGGGGATGGGTTGCTGACTACCTGCTTTGGCTCATCTCTCTTCTCCTGGTAGTTACTTGTTCCCATCTTCACAACAATTAGTTTTTCCATATATTTGTGTAGAAGGATAAAATTTCTTTTGTAAAGTTTCCACATATATATTTTGGATATAGCTTCCTAAGGAATGCAATAAGTATAACATGTATGGTCTATTATAGCTTGAGGATCCTTACATGGTGAATAGGCTATAATGGCTTGAGGTATAATACCCGATGTATGATACATGTTATACGAGATGTTGTTTTCCCAGAAATAGTGTAGTTACTTATTGATATTGTTGGATCGAAATAATAGATGTATATGAATATTATATGGAACAATACAAGATGGGGGTGAATTGTAGATTAAAAAATTTTGTGTCTAGACACTTAAGAAATTAGTTTAAATGAACTTAAACTAATACAATTCACAACAAGAACAAACAACCACAATTGTATTTAATATAAAGGTATTATATGATGCAATACTATAAGAAAGTAAAGCAATAGTATTCAGGAAGAATACAATATTCAGAGTAATACAATAGTGAATGATTCTACCATAAAGTGTATATAATCAATCGATACAATATGTAACCGTATGATTATAATTGAAACAATTATAAATGAATATAGAATTAAGAAAGGTAAACAATACAATTCCATTTCTTAAAACACAACAGTGGAAATGTAAAAGTATTACAATTATTTTGACCTAAAGAGAAGGGTTATCCTTTCACCTAGGATAACAGGTCTGTCTTACCACCACCTTGGTAAGCCCTCAATACAATGATCGGTACGTCTGTCTTGTTTTCCCTGCAAGCCCTCGACTTGATGATCGATACATCTGTCATGTTATCTGTGCAATCCATCAATACGATGATCGGTACGACTATCTTGTTATCCCCGCATGCCCTTGATTTTGGAGGTAATCGACACATCTGTCTTTCAATCACTTGAAATCCCTCGATACGATGATCGGTAGTACCATCTGCCTATCCCGGGCAGACCTCGATCGTTATCACCTGATCGGTCGCACAAATCAAAAAAATAGAACTTTTTGAAATACAAAAACTATGAATGTGTTGTTCACGTTTTGTTGTTTTAGGGAATTCACACGAAGCAGGAGAGAACCCACAACATATCTCTCTAGAACCTGATATAAGAAAAGTCTAACAGTTGTGTCAAAGTTTTTTCTTGGCTTCAAATGACCTCCTATATATAGGAATCAAGATCCAACAGGTCATATTTCCTCCAATGGTCATATTTCTCTAGAAAACTCAGAGGGACTTGGACACCTTGCATTATAATGGCCATATTGGAATAGAAAACATGACATCATTTTGATTACATTATAACTGAATCCACTAAATCATTTTGTTTAAGAAAAAGATATATGAGGATGATAAACATGTGAAAATTTAATATGAAACATGTGTTTTTGATAAAGGACCAAAACAAGCATCTAATAGAAGTAATGTATGAGTACTATAAGTATTACTTAGTATAATGTATTGATACGACACAAACTGAACATGATTCATAAAACTCGGTACAAATAACAGTGTCAATACAATTTCTAGAGTCAATTCGAAAATTATAGTCAGTACGATCAGCATGGTCAGTACGATTAGTATGGTCAGTAAGATCAGCATGGTCAGTACGATCATCATGGTCAGTACGATCAGCATGGTCAGTACGACCAGCATGGTCAGTACGATCAGCATGGTCAGGATGATCAGCATGGTCAGTACAATCATCATGGTCATTACAATCAGCATGGTCAGTATGATCAACATGGTCAGTACGATCAACATGATCTGTACGATAAGCATGGTCAGTATGATCAGCATTGTCAAAAGACATTTGTGATTTCCAAAACAAGATATAAAAGTCAAAAGAGAACATTTGACTCAACAATCTCCCCCTTTTTGGAAAGCACAAAACACAAGGTAGAAACAAAAATAAATACTTATCTCCCCCTGAGTTATTGGAAACTCTTCTGAATACGAAATTGAATACAACTAACTCCCCCTTAGGTGTTTACATTCCTAAGGATTCTATTTGTATATTTTCCTTGATTTGGAAGTGTTTGTTCAAAACATTCTCCCTTTGTAAAACATTCTCTCCCTTTATAAAACATTCTTCCCCTTTGTGATTTACAAAAGGAATGGGCCTGACATGAGTTTCCTGAAAGTGTTAGAGAAAAGAAATACAAGACAATGGGAAATGTAACATAAATCTCATTACGATGACAAAGGTTTATATAGTTCATGAAAAACAAACAAAAATATCAATAATTTGTTTTTTGTTTCCTTTTCCTTTTTTATCAACCCATGAGGAACAGATTTCATCTTTTTGATTTCCTTCTTGTCATCAGATATACAATCACCCTGAGTTCTGAGAAGCTCTTGTTGGTCAACAGACTGATACTGATTTTTGATGGTCTCCTCCTAGACTCTGATTACTTCTTCAAGAGTATCAATTCTGTTTTGAAGATTCTTATTGTCTTTAGATATCACATTATTTTATTTCTTCAACAAGACTAATTCATCTTTAAATGATGAATCCTTTGAAAACTCAGACTGAAAAGCATTCATTCTCTCTTGCAAATCTTTCACTGAAGGAATATCAGCTCAATTGGTATTTGACAATTGATTCAGTCTTTCAACAGTTTCATTATCACGCTTATTAAAAGCAATAGAGAGATAATTTTAAAGTCTCCATAAGTCTTCAATTGATACTTCATGATCATTCACTGAGCTCTCAATTTTTTATGACCACATAGTCATTCTGTTGAAATCCTTCTTATGAGCATCCAAACTTTTAGATAGAACTTTCAAATCACCTTCAACTGACAAAACATTATCTCATAATTCTCTTACAGAACCAAACTTCTTTTTCAGATTGTCAGTAATGAAATCAATTTTTCAATCATGCCTGGGAAATTTAGGAATGGTCTTATCAATTTTTCTCAAAACATGAACAATATAATCACTCCTTTTGAGAGAAATTGTATTTTCTGAATCGTTATCCTCATCGTACAAATCCAGTTCATTTGACCGGCTTGAGTCTACGACTGGCTATTTTCCTTTTGATTTTTCAATCCCCTTTCTTTCTTATTCCACTTTGTCACTAATAAAAATTTTTTTATCCGTATGAGAAGATTGAGTATGTTTATTCCGTTGAGAAATAATTCTTTCTAGAGATTCATAAGATTTAGCTGGTGCTTGATCGGCATGAGGAGCCTGTTAAATACCTTCACTATGTTTTTGAGCCGATTCTTCTCTACTTTTCAATGAGATCTAAAGGAATTTCAAAAGGAAATATCCTTCCTCTTCTTCAACTTCTTGAATTTATTCCAACATATGTTTCCCTTTCTCTTTCTCTGGAAGACTCTATACGATGGGTTCTTGATATACTTATTCAATTACTTGAGCAGTAGCTTCCTCAACCGTTTTCATTAGTTTTGAAACATCAAACATCTGAGATTTTATTTTTAAAAGAGTCTTCTTTTTCTTTTCAGCCTGAAGGGTATCCTCAACCTTTATTCTTTTAGCAAAGGCTTTATCTGGGTCGAGACCAAACGTTAGATCACCGTCTTTTCTCTGTTCTCTTTCTTTTATCCACCTTGCCACAAACTCCTTACTATACTTAGGTTTCTTCTTTGGATTTGAATAGGTTTGCGAATCTGTCTTTTGAGGAGAACCAACAGATGGGTTGTCTTTGACTAGCATAGGTGCTAATTGATTCTGTGTCGATTCAGCTTATAAATCCTTTTACAAGGAACTTTTAATTCTGATCAAAACATACATTAAACTTCTTCAACGTACACTTTCTTATCCAAGAAGGCTTCAGCTCTTTCAATTTTCCTTTCAAATGAATATTACAAAACCTCATGCTCTCAAGAATGAACATTTTATGAATAGCTGGATACATGATCAAATGGGAATTAATTTCTCCTAACTTACCATTCTTGATAGTTTCAAAAATCTATCCCATGAGATTCACTATTCTCATTTTGACAAGATTGTCAAGCATGAAAATTCAGAAACATTCAGATTTTCTCTATCCCTTTTCCATGGGATTAGAAAACCTTGCATCCAAAGAGCCACAAATATATTTTATGGAGAAAGATGAGCCAATTTCATCTTCTCTTCATTTATTTGAAATAAAGGCTTTTCAACACTTTCTTTGTTAAATGTACTAACTTCTTCTGGTAGTTTATGAGATGGACAAAAATAATCACCTTCTACTAGAACACATAGAAAGTGAGCTTCTTGCTTCATGGACATTGATATCTTTATATCGTATACTTCAAAATTGATAGTAATGTTTTTTTCAAAAGACACATTCTTGTAGAACTGACTGAATTCATCAATAAGGACCGGATCTTGAGACACTGGTTTTTCAACACACAAATGCTCAAAACCTTGAATCAAAATAATTATTATGATTGTAGAATCGTACGAATTGAAAAAGTCCCGAGAAACGAACCTTTCTCTGAAAAAGTATTTTTCTAAGAAAGTCTTGGAAGACATTTCAGCAGGAGTGTTAGCAGAGGACTGAGACATATACTTGAAGGCGATGGAGGATTATACGGAGTCTTCAAACAAGGAGGCTGAGCTTCGCCACAAAATCTAAAAAAATGGTGTGGGTTTGGGGAGGGGGTCTATTTATAGGCAACAAAATAATGACTGTTTAAATAGTATTCAGTGAAAGAAAACACAACCGTATGAAGAGAAAGAATACGATCAATTGTCATGCCGATGGAAAAAAAGTCATTCCCTTTGAATAACATACCGATGGAAAACAACGCCATTATCATGAACTATCATGCCGATGGAAAACAATCTTGTTACCATTAACTGATGTGCCAATGGAAAAGAAATTTATTACTATCAACGGACAGGTTGATGGAAAAGATATTCGTTACCATGAACGGATGTGCCGATGAAAATGAAATTCATTACCATCAACGGACGTGCCGATGGAAAAGATATTCATTACCATGAACGGACGTGCTAATGAAAAATAAACACATTGCCATGATCGAACGTGCCGATGGAAAAGAAATTCATTACCATAAATGGACGTGCCGATTGAAAAGAAATTTGTTACCATGATCAAACTACCGATGGAAAAGAAATTCATTACCATCATCGAACGTGCCGATGGAAAAGAAATTTGTTACAGTAACCAGTCAATATGATAAACAGAGAGGTAAATAATACAATAAAATAGTCAATATGATAAATAGAAAGGTAAATAACACAATAAAATAGTCAATACGATAAACAGAAAGACAAAAACACAAACCAGGAGAACAAACAAAAAATGATCATAAGAAAATAAGAAACACAATAACTAAAAAATGCTCCCCCCTTTCTAAGAGAATTTTTTTGATGTAAGGAGAAATGTAAAGCATTAAGTAGATATGAGTGATTATTTTAATGTAATCAATCCTAGCTTCTATTTTATAAACTCAAATCTATCGGAATGTAGTGGTTTTGTAAAAATGTCACCAAGTTTTTCTTGTGTTCCGATGAATTGTATAATAATATATCATTTTTGTGTGTGATCCCTAAGAATGTGATGCCTAATATATATGTGTTTAGCACAAGATTGATTTGTTGGGTTCTTACTAAGAGATATGGAACTAGTATTATCACAAAGAATTTGAGTTTTGAAAAAACTCAATCGATAATCAGTGAGTGTGTGTTGCATCCATAACACTTGAGCACAACAACTTTCAGCTGCTACATATTCAACATCAGTAGTGGAAAGTGCTACTGAGTGTTGTTTCTTTTCAAGTCCAAGAAACCAAGGAATCTCCTATGAAATGATATGTGCCAAGTGTACTCTTTCTATCCATTCTACAACCACCAATGTCAGCATCCGAAAAGATTTAAAAAAAATCATTTCTGGAAGAATAAAAAAGTCATCAATTTGGAGTGCCTTTTAAATACTGAAAGATTATTATCATGGATTTTGAATGAGACTCTGTTGGATTAGATTGGTATCTTGCAAATAAGCATACAGAAAACATTATGTCTGTTCAATTGGCTGTCAAGTACAAAAAACCTCCTATCATACCTCTAAAAATTGTTTGATCTACTGGTTTTCCAATTTCATCAAGATCACGTTTATTTGAGGTACCAATTGGAGTGATAATACTTTTAGTCTTCTCATAACCATACTTTTTGAGAAAATAATTTATATAATTATGTTGAGATATATATGTTCCTTATGTTTTTTTTTTGAAATTTGAAAACCTAAAATGAATGTTAACTCACCCATCATAATCATTTCAATCTCATATTTCATTAAGTTAGCAAAATAATCTATTAAAGATGGATGAGTTGATCCAAATATGATGTTGTCAACATAAATTTGAGCAATCATAACATTTTTTTCCATTTTTATAAAAAGGGTGGGATCTACTGTACCTTTTTCATAATTGTTTTGTAAAAGAAATCATGTAAGTATATCATACCATGCTCAAGGGGCTTATTTAAGGCAATCAAGATCTTTGGTAAGTTTAAAAACATGATTAGGATGTTTTGTGTCAAGAAAGCCATGGGTAGTTTGACAAAAACTTCTTCTTGAACAAAACCATTTAGAAAAGCACATTTATCATCCATTTGAAATAGTTTGAAATTAAAGTATGATGCAAAGGCTAATAGAATATGAATAGATTCATGTCTAGCTACCGGAGCATGTGTTTCTTTATAGTATATTCCCTTTTGTTGATTATAGCCCATAGCAACAAGTCTTGCTTTATTTCTTACAATGATTCCATTTTCATCACATTTGTTTCTAAAAACCCACTTTACACCAATTACAGTTGTTTCTTTGGGTCTTTTAACTAAAATCTAGACTTGATTCCTTTCAAATTCATTTAGTTCATCTTTCATTTCTTTAATACAATATTCATCATCTAAGGCCTCACTTGGGCTTTTAGGTTCGAATTGAGAAAGAAAGGCAGGGTGTTATATTTCATTTCTTAAGTAATTTCTTGTCCTTACAGGTTGATTTACATCACCAATGTTATCATCACTGGGATGATTCCTAAGAAACAATTGATTTGGGTTTTGTAAAACCATTTCGTCAACATTTGGTAGAAATTCTTTGGGGGTAAAAGTTTCAGAAGTATCTTCTTGGACATTTTTTTATCAGAAGGATCTTCTTACAATGGATGATAATTAGTTTTTGAAAACACTTCCAAAGATGTAGGTTGGGATGGTTTAAAAACAAAAGGATCATTTTCATCATATTTTACATGTAATATTTCCTCAACAGTACAAGCATTTTTATTGAAAACTCTATATGACTTAGAAATTGTAGAATAGCCTAGAAAGATTCCTTCATCAGATTTTGGTGCAAATTTGTGAAGATTCTCATTAGTATTCAAAATGAATACTTTGTACCCAAAAACATTGAAGTATGATCCTTTAGGTTTTCAACCAGTCCATAATTCATAAGGTGTTTTATTAAGAAATGGTCTGGTTAACACATGATTTATAGTATAACAAGCAATACTTATAGCTTCAGCCCAAAAGTTCTTAGCTATTGAGTATTCAATGAACATGGTTCTTGTCATTTCCTGAAGAATATGATTTCTTCTCTCAAAAACATCATTTTTCTGAGGAGTTCTTGGAAATGAGAAATTGTGAGTAATACCTTCTTACTACAAAAGGTTTCAAAATCTGAATTTTCAAATTCACCACTATGATCACTACGAATAGTTATCAGTGTAGGTTTTTCTCATTTTTAACTTGAGCTCTAAAAGTTTTGAAATAAAAAAAGGCTTCAAATTTCTTTGTTAGAAATTAGCCCCATGTAAATCTAGTAAAGTCATCATCTAAGACAAAGACATAGTATTTGCATCCAATGCTTATAGTTTGTAAAGGACCGAAAAGATCCATATTCCCTAGTTGTAATTCATTAGATGTTGAAACATCATTAATTGATTTAAAGATTGTTTTATGTTGGTTTTAAAATTGACATGTATCACCTACTTTTGAAGAATCATATCTATGAACCGTTAGTCCCTTCACAAGTCTTTTCATTGAAAGATTAATATGGTTTCTTAGATTGCAGTGTCCTAGTATTCTATGCCATATCCATGATTGGTCATCTATTGCACTTAAGAATGGTAAATTTTGTCTCCTACGGTCTTCTATGTTAATAGTGTATACATTCTCTTGCCTATGGGAATATTGAATGATCTCATCCTTGGAATTGTGAACTAGACACTTATCATTTCTAAAATTCATAATTTAACCTTCATCACATAATTGACTTATGCTGATGAGATTGTGCTTAAGACCTTTACCAAACAAAACATTTGAAATAAGAACTTTTCCAAGAAAAAAATATTACATATTCCAATAATTTTTCCTTGAGCATTATCACTAAAGGAAACCTTTCCACCTTTTGTTTTGATCATCTTTTCAAAGAAATATTTATTTCCCATCATATGTCGAGAACAACCACAATCCATGTTCCAAATGTTTTATTTGGTACACTTCTTATTTTCATGAAAATAAAACAATTAGTTTTTTGGAATCCAAACTTTTTTGGATCCAGAAAGGATAGATAAAAGAATTTTAGGAATCCACTTTTGTTTTGCAACATGGGCTTTATGAAATCCTAAAGACTGGATTCTATTATGAGAACAATATTTTTTCCAGTTTCCTCCAAATTGACACTTAGAGCAAGAAGGAGTATTTTGTGGCCCAAAATATTTATTACTAACAATTGGTTTAGAAGAAGTATAGCCAATACAATAATGATTCCTCAAAGTTCTAATTTGAGAATACATTTTTTCAATGTTTTCCTTTCCATGAGTAAATTTTCACAAACATTTTTTCAAGGAATAAATTTCTGACTTTAATTTTGAAACTAAGTTTTTATCCTTAAAAACATTTGATTTTGAACTAGAGTTAGGCTTTAAACCAATTTTCTTAGAAATTATATTTTCAAGATCCGTAGAAAGTTTATCCTTATCAGATTTGAATTTCTCAAGGGTTTTTAAAATATTTTAGAAATCAAAAATTTTTGTATCAAGATCCTTCGAAAGATCTGATATTTCTTTAGTTAAAATTGAAATTCTAGAATTTTCTTTATCAATGTTTTTCTTGAGTTTATAAATTTCATTATCAAGTAATTTAACAAACCTAGACACTTCATCAAAATAAGGTAATGTATTATCTTCTGATGATGAAGACTCATCTGAAGATTCATAATACGTATTATCAGTATAATTCGCATTCAAAGAAAAAATTTTAATAGCTTCTGCATTGTGTACCTTAGCTATGAGAAAATGATCTTCAATTGGTAATCTAGCTATAAGTCCAATATTCCTCTATTCTGAGGATTCATATTCTGAAGAATTATCTGAGGAATTGGTACTACTTGCACTCCAAGTATCATTTTCCTTCAAGAATTTATTCATCTTGGTCTTGTAGTACTTTTTCTTATTTCTTTAAGAATGTTTCTCCTTTCTGTATTTTCTCTTTAGTAAAGGACAATCAGGTCTTATATGACCTACTTTATTAAATTCATAACAAGTTACCTATGAATCATTCTTATCATTCATATTATTCTTTTTGAATCTGTATTGGAATTCATTCTTTCCGACAATCTTGTTCATCCTTTGAGCAAGATTGGATAGATCATTATCTGAAATATCACAATCAATTGAATCAGACATAATAACTTTATTAGCTTTGGATCTTGTTATCTTTTCAGGTGTTTTAGCTTTAGACATAGTTGTAAAATCTACACTTCCATTTCCATTTTTCTTCTAATTTAAATCTGCGTCTCTCTTTATTCTTGTCTCATAGTGTAGAAGAGTTCTAAAAAATTTCATCAAGTGTAATCTGGGAAAAATTTATGTTTTCATCAATAAATGTCCTTTTTGACTACAATTAGTTATGCATTATATCAATAATTTTTTCAACAAGAGCATCATAATCAAGATCTTTTTCTCCCATAGATTATAAACAATTGACAATTGTCATAAATCTTTGTTGAAATTTACATACAGGCTCTCCATAAGGAAAAATAAATCCATGATACTCTGCTCGAAGCATTGCTCTTCTTGTTTGTATAACCTTGGATGTACCAAAATGTGTGATTTCTAACTTCTTCCAAATATAGTTGGCTGCTTCAAAAGATGATATTTGGATGTATATATTCGTTGTAATAGAATATAGAAAAGTATTGCATACCTTGTAATTCAGTTGATATTCATGCTTCTCTTGATTAGTGAAAGTACTGAATTCTTTGTTAGGAATTTTGTAACCTCCAATAAGCTTAATAAAATTGTCTACACCATTACTGATAACCAAGGTCTTCATTCAATATCTCCAGTATTCATAGTTTCTACATCAAAGATAGGTGGTATAGAAGGATTTATATTGTCAATTGACCCAATATTCATTCATGTCATCTAATAAAACAAAATCGTTTCCACTCCACATGTTAGTGTGGTAAGTAGTTGAATGAGAAATTTGGAAGAAATAGAGCTATTAATACAAATCAGTGGAAACATCCTCAGATACCAATTGTTGGATAAAGATTATATATGTATATGAATATTATATGGAACAATACAAGAGGGGGTGAATTGTAGTTTTAAAAAGTTTGTGTTTAAACACTTAAGAAATTAGTTTAAATGAACTGAAACTAATACAATTCACAACAAGAACAAACAACCACAATTGTATTGAATATAAAGGTATGATATGATGTAATACTTTGACAAAGTAAAGCAATTGTATTCTGGATGAATACATTATTCAAAGTAATACAATAGTGAAGGATTCTTCCATAAAGCGTATAGAATCAATCGATATATTATGTAATAGTATGATTGTAATTGAATCAATTACAAATGAATATGGATTGAAGAAAGGTAAACAATAAAATTCCGTTTCTTAAAAGACAATAGCAGAAATGTAAAAGTATTACAAT
This sequence comes from Viscum album, assembly GCA_963277665.1. Classification (NCBI taxonomy): domain Eukaryota; kingdom Viridiplantae; phylum Streptophyta; class Magnoliopsida; order Santalales; family Viscaceae; genus Viscum; species Viscum album. The sequence goes on from OY728133.1 coordinate 410,705,566, forward strand.
TCTTTTGACCCAAAGAGAAGGGTTATCCTTTAACCTAGGATAATAGGTCTGTCTTACCACCACCTTGGTAAGCCCTCGATACGATGATCAGTACGCCTGTCTTGCTATCCCATCAATCCCTCGATACGATGATCAGTACATCTATCTTTCTATCCCTGCAGGCCCTCAATATGATGATCGATACGTCTATCTTTATATCCTCGCAAGACCTTGATTTTGTAGGTAATCAGCACCTCTGTCTTTCAATCACTTGAAATCCCTCGATACGATGATCGGTAGTACCGTCTACCAATCCCCGACATCCCTCGATTGTTATCACCTGATCAGTTGCACAAAGAAAAACAAATCACTTATAGAAATACAAAAACTAAGAATGAGCCATTCACATTTTGTAGTTTCATGGTTTTCACATAAAGAATTAGAAAAGTCACAGCATCTATCTCAACAAATTGATATAAGAAAAGTCTAAAAATTGTTTCAAAGTTTATTATTGGCTTCAAATGAACTCCTATTTATAGGCCTCAGGTTCCAACAGTCATATTTCCCCCAACGGTCATATTTCTCTGGAAAAATCGGAGGGACTTGGACACCTGACATTATAACAGTCAAATTGAAACAGAAAACACGACATCGTTTTGATTAGTTTATAACTAACTCCATGACAACGTTTTGGTTAAAAAAAGATATATGAGGATGATAAACATGAGTACGATTAATATGAAACATGTTTTTTTGATAAAGGAACAAACCAAACATGTTGTTGAAGTAAAGTATGAGTACTATAAGTATTACTTTGTGTAATGTATTGATACGATAAGAACTGAATATCGTTCATAAAACTCAGTATCATTAACAGGGTCAATACAATCTCTAGTCATTATGAAAATTATAGTCAATACGATCAGCATGGTCCGTAGGATCAGCAAGGTCAGTATGATCAGCATGGTCAGTAGGATCAGCATGGTCAGTACGATCAGCATGGTCAGTACGATCAGTATGGTAAGTACGATCAACATGGCCAGTACGATCAGCATGGTCAGTACGATCAGCATGGTTAGTATGATCAGCATGGTCAGTACGATCAGCATGGTCATTATAATCAGCACGGTCAGTACGATCAGCATGGTCAGTACGATCAGCATGGTCAAAAGTCATCTGTGATTTCCAAAACAGGATATAAAAGTAAAAAAAGAGAACTTTTGACTCAATAGATATGAGGAAGTGATGGTGTCTGTTACATAAGGTTCATCTTGTGGTGATTAGATCATGTATTTGAATGTAATCCTTTTGGAGAGAGAAACTCAAGACATGCGATGTTATGGAAAAGTGGAAAACTAGAGGGGAAGTGGTAGTGAGGTATCTGTTATATTAATTTTTTATATTATATGATCTTGTATGTGGTGCTTGGTGAGAGTATCCCTGAGGAGGATGGTAACATAGTATAACTGTTTAGATGATGATTTAGTTTCACTTGTTGTTGATTATTCTTTATCATGTATTCTTTAGTTTTTCACGAGAGGATCTTGGGAGTATCTTACTATGTATAATGTTACAATCACACTAAGTATATAAAAAATTATTTTCAAGTTAGTTGGAGCTAGTTGGATATGAGGCTTGTCACTACTAGCTTGTGGGTTGCATGCACAACACGGGATCATGTTCACTGTCGCATTTACTTTTCTTTTGGTACATACAGTTTTTCCATTCAATTGTAGTAGTTCGTGCATGTCATTACACATGTGAACTTTGTATTTTCTTTTCTATTGTTGTCTGAGAAGGTGTTGTTTTGTGTCTATCTTATTTCTATATTTTTCATGTGTTCCCATAGTGGTTAATACCTCCCATCAATGTGTTTATTAATCCTTCAGTGCTAGTCTCCAACCAGGGGCCTTCTAAAAGTAGGACTCGAGTGGCATTAACTCTCTTCTCCTATTAAATTCCTAGGAGGGGTACACTTTTTGGGAAGTGGGTCGTGAATATATGTCAATAATCATATCTTTTTTAAATCATATTTTGTATTAATATTTTAATACAATTTTTATGTATTCGATCATATAAGATTTTATTTTTATAAAATAAATATATTCAAAATCAATTTTTAATTAATTGTTTTTATAATAATGTAATAATAAATGAAAATTCACCACTATGTAATTACTATTTTATCTTAAAAATAAATAGATCAAGAAATTCTATTCTTTTTTAACTATTAGGAACACTTAATAATCACTTTTTAATAATAAAAATTATTGACATGTCATTCAATTATTCAGAATAATTCAAAACTAGTTTCTAAATATAATAAATGATTCTTTGAAAAAATAAATTGCAAATTTAAGTAGAATTATTGTACTACATAATCATGTTTATATAGTTTTATCCTTTATCACTGTTAAAAATGTTAAAATTGGTTCTTTTGTAATATCAAGTTAAAAGTGTTTATTAAAAATTCCTTTATTAGTGCTAAAAACATTAATAAAAGAATAACCATTATTTGTTTTTGTAAATTATGAAAAATTATGTACAAATTTACAATTGTTTTTAGTATTGGAATGGTGGGTCATAACAACCATTTTTTTGTAATTTATTAACAGTTCAATTCATAAAAAATGATATATAACTTCTTAAAAATAAAATATTGATATATAAATATTTTTACCTTGATATATTTAAAATATATTTTTATAAATATTATTTATATAGAAATAAATACGTATTTACAATTAATATGTAATATGTTTGGTGGAATATGATTAAAATATTAAATTTTTAATTAATTAATAATTTTATAATTAGTATTGAAAATTTAACATTTAATAACAATTTATTATTATGAATATTTTAAAAATGAGATAATATATTAATATAAGTTGAAAACATGACATGAACATCAAACGAACATAAATATTGATTCTTATTTCCATTTCATCTCAAACACATAAAAAATTGAATCCTTCAATGAAAGTTACTATTTTGGAGGTAAAAAAGTCTTAGAGGGCCTTCAAAATGGATTTTTTATTCAGGATATCCTAAATTTTGAAAATTTAATGGAATTTCATATTATTTTAAGAAAAACATATTTTAATTTTGTACTGGTTACATTATTTATTATTTGGATTACATACATATAAATATCATGGTTTTGAAATTTTATTAGTTTTCATATTATAGTGTTATTTATAATTAATTATATACACACACATTTATACATATTTTTATATATTTGTGTATAATAACTTAATTCTATAAATAATGATTTAAACATATTTCATGTAAAATAAATTTTTAAATATATAAAGCATTTGGAAATAATTATTATCCCTCTTATTTAATACAAAAATATACAAATATGTATATACATATAAAAATGTATATATAATGTTCATATATAGATGTATGTTTGTGTGTGTATTTCTGTGAATTAATAGACACACACAAAATTTTATATATGTATTCTAATATTATTTATTTAAATATGAACATGTATATAAATATAAATATTTATATTTATATGTAGACACTAACATATGTGTGTGTGTATACACACACACAAAACATATTTTATAAATGTATTTAATATAATATTATAAATATATGGATAAATATATGGATAAAAAATATGTATATGAATATATATAAATAAAGAGATATTTTATAAAACATTGAATAAATCAACCTGGATTTGTAGTATGGGATTAGGTGCGGCTGGGTGGAGGTTTTAAGTTCAAATCGAGGTGGAGGCAAGTACGGGTAGCTAGGTAATGGGTGGGGAGAGTGCTGATAAAGGTTAGGTGGGTGGGTCAAGCAATAGTAAATACCAATTGCATGTCATGAGTGAGCAGTGGTGGGGTGTTTGTGACTTCTTGTAAAAGATGGTCTCCATGAGGCCCATGAAAAAAATATTTAATTAGAATTAATTAAACATAGTTTTATTAGTTTCTTTTATAGTTTTGTAATCTGCATTAAAAAACTATTGATAAAGGCCCCTTAGTAATCATTTTTTCTAACACATATTAAAGAGACTAGCCTTTAAGTGTGCTTAAAACATCAGTGTATTTTTATGATAATAGATATTTATATCTCTTATAATTAATGAATATTTAGTAGTGCTTATTATGTTAAATGTGTTCGTTATTTAATAAATTTATTGTAAACCGAAATGAAACATCACAAAAATGTTTCAAGAATGTCCATGACCTCACTGCACACTGCTTCAAGTGTTTTTCTCAATGAAGTTAAAGCACATCAACTTTTACATATGATTAATCGTAAAAAATTCTACAAGTACTGTCTCGGATGACACCCATGTGATGTCTACCAAATAGATGAGGGGATACACATGGTTTATATCCAATTTCATCGTGGAGAATAGTTGAATCAGGGATGAGTTACGTGATCTAATTATATAGGCAGTTCAATGATCAGGTATACTGGTGTCTGCAAGATATTTTGATGAGGTAAATGTTGTAACTTATATTACAAACCACTATATAAAAAAAAGAGGAAAATAATGTTCATTAAATGAATGATGAAAATTCCCATCAACCACACCTTAAGTTGTAATAATAAAATATAACATTTAATAGTGAGTCAAATATATAAAAAATAACAATTTAATGTGGTAGAGTAAATTAATAAGAATGATAAATAATATTGAAAAATTATATACATAAAATTTAAATTAAATAACTCCAATGTAACTAAATATATAGTTCCAACTAAAATATTAGAAGGAATAAAATAATATGTATGATAGATCATAATAATGATAATATATTAAGAATATGAGAATTCAAAATTAAAACCTAATAATCTATAATGATAAAAAAATATGAATTCTTTAATGAATATCACCTAGGTAGTATCACAAATGATAATATAATAAGGCATGAAACATTGATAAATGTTTATAGATAGTGGTTTTTGTGATTGATAAAAATCCAGAAAGGTTCAACACTATATAATTGATTAGATATTTATAAATGGAGTGATATGGGATTTTAGTGTGGCATTTGGTTCCTAAAATAATTGTGGTTATGTTTTGTAGGATAATTTTATTTATTGAATGATTGGATTCAATGAGTGAATAAGACAACATCTTGGTTGGTGAAGTGGCCAATTCATCACATTTGGAATTGGGATTGTGGAACTGAGTATCGTAGGCCAATGAAATCATCTCAAAAATATGAAATTCCAAAAAAGTGTATAAAAATAATAGTATAAAATATATTCTATCAATGTAATTAAATGTATCTTATATTAAATGTTTATATAAGAATTGAATAAAGTATAAAATAGAAAATATTATATTAAACACAGAAACATACCTAACATAAACTTATTAATGTGTGTTAAATGATTCAAGGAACCTTGATTCAAAACAATAAATGATTAATTTTACAAAATATAAAAAAAATTGATCATAACCACTACAAGAAAAAAATATTAAATTATAATAATTAAATAGAATATTTAAATAAATTAATACAAATTAATACTACCTAAAAAATAAATTAATAAAAAATTTAATTACAATTTATAATATTTAAAACAATGTTTGTGAAAAAATATATGTTGCATTTTAGAGTATCCTAGATCTTGATAATTATTTTAGAGGAAACCCTCAATATTTTTCAAATCCAGTATTGGAGAACATTGAGTTTGGATGTCGGGTAATTTCAAAAGAATAACACTGGTTCTAAATACATGGAACATGATTACTTCAAGCTTGTTTGGAATAAAACATCCTCTATACTTGGGGGAAAAGAGACACATATTATATTTCCTGTTATTAAATACTCTTTATAGACATATCTAGTTCTGTATAATACTAATAGGATACAATGTGATCAACTACATTGATCTAAGAGTCCATTATATCATCGAAAAAGAGTATTCCGTTATTGTTGCATGTATAAAAAAAATCATGGATTACCTTATTTGTTTTTTTATTCCTTACATATCAAAACCATGTTCGTGAATATAAATATGGAATTATTTTTTCAAAAAAAAATCGGTGCAATGATTTAAAGACACATATTTACATGACTATTATTATTCAGTAATTACTAGTATAAACTCATAAAAACATCTAGACACCAACCAATGTATCCTCATCAATACTTCCCAATTTAATAAATATTTTAGAAATTTGAGGGATTTAAACCTGAATTTACTGATCTCTGACCTCATTTCTTATCACTGTGTCCAAAATTAGAGAAATATTTTTTACCGCCCTAATAAATAACTCATATTATAAAATGGTTTTAAAATGGGTGTTTTTAATTTCTCAGTTATAATTGCTGTTGGAAATGATAGTGCATTGCCTCTTAATTCAATGATAGAATACTCTGTTGAATTAATTTCAGAGTGAAAAATATTTTATCTATATTACAAAATTTACATAATCCTAGTGGTAATTCTATAAATAACCACAACATAATCAGATGAACCACTAACTAGTGGAAAAAAATTGGAATCCTAAAATCATACATCTAATTACTCACTAACACTCATTACAACAATGAATGGACTATATGATAAGAAGACATAGTTAACCGGACTTATATAAGGGCTCGGATAATTGATTAAAATCTTTATTTATATATGATACTTTTAATGATAATGGTTGTATGATAAATAATGTACATTCATTTCAAGCATAATATAATCTTTAAAAACATATTTATACATATGTCGGTTAGTATATTCCAAGAAATTGTTCTAGTTGTAGGAAATATAATAATTATGTTGCTCAATTTATTTTCATGAGTTTAAAATGATGCATACCTTATAGAATATTTTTAAAATTTTACTGGTATTGATATAATACATCGAAAATGGGGCTACAATGCATGTAATTTTAAATAGTAAAAATTATATTCCATGAAGTTTGATAAAAAAATATTAGAGATGAAAAAGTCATTTTATATATTGTACACTCCTACTTTAGAAAAAGATACCATAGATGAGCATATTGGTTATAAATCAAAATCACACCTAAAAAAAATATAAAACTAAAAGATTCCACCTGATTGATAGATAATGGGAGTGTCTCAATTATATACAGATCCATAAAATCTTGAATCACTCTTCTAAATAATTGTATATGTGTGTACATAATAAAATGAATAATACTACATTTGAAATTCTTTTATAAATCATATTGTTCATATAAATCTGGAACTGTGTTGTCTATTTTTTCACAAGAGAAAAACGACTTTTATTAATCTTGTTTAGTTCTATTCAACAGTAGCCACACATCCCTATGTTTTGATCCATAACAGATGAAAGATGATTATTGAATTATATCCCTCTAATTATCACAACATAATTAGAACCCCACGCTACACCATCTTCCACATTATAAAATTATAGATCATAAATAAAATGGGTTTGAATCATATTTATATAACATGACAAATAAAGAACAAAATATAATATAACCATATAACTCATGTATGTGAATATTATAGATTAATATAACAATGTCCACAATTAATAATCGAATAAATAATATTTGTTCATAAATAAATCATTATATAAACTAAGAAAAAGGTAAAAATACAATGGATATAATAAATAAAACTAAGTATTATAATTATTACAAATTCAAAATAATACAACATATTCAAAATAGTTTATAGAAAAATAGAACAAATTATTATAGTAATGAAAATATATAAATGTCTTTAATAAATAATATATTAAAAAAATATCATTATTCTAAATATTATATGATAAAATTATTAGAAGTTAAGAAAATAAAAATGTTTCAAAAAAAGAAGATATGTAAATAATATAAATTTTTAGAAAATAAAAATCATATAAAAATGCTAAATATATATAAGAACATATTCTTATAGTACATAAATTTTAAAAATGTAGTTTAAAATTACAAAAATCATTGAAAAATATTATTTTTTTTTTGAAAAAAATCATATATTTTTAACAACAAATTTTATTCAAAAAATTAAATCAAAATAAAAATTAAAAAGAAACAAAAAATATAATTAAAAAACACAAATAAAGCATAAATTTATAAATAATAGATAGAGTATAAAATGGTATAATTTTTTTAAGAGTTCAATGTTTTTTGTTTTTTTAAATTTTATTTTAATTATTCTTATTCTTGTTATTATTTTATTTTCTAATTTAATTTATTTTTTTTATTGGTTCTATTTTAACAAATTTTTTACTTCTTTTAATTTTAGAATTTATTTATATGCTTGTTGTTTTTAAAAAAGACACATGTTTTTAAAATGAATTTAAAATTATTTTTTTATATTTAGTAATTTTATTTTTTTTATATTATATCATATATTACGTTACTATAAATGTAATAAAAAAATTATAAAATAGATAGAAAATTACGAGGGAAGGGTTATAAAAAGAGTTACAATACTCTTCATTCATGTGGCTATATATTAAACTCTATTAGTATGAAATAAAATTGGGATCCAAATAAGAATCACGTACACTACGCAATATCCAGTGGAATCGCTATAAAATACCATACAACACCACTAAATAACATGTTATGATTCATATCAAAAAGATAAAATAGGTAGAATCATTTAATTTTCCATATAAAACATATTTTCATTCAAGAAACTCTATCAATTTTTCAATGGGAGAATTTTTTAGTTTCATAATTTAGGTGTTTGTTTTCTTTAATTGAGGATTTTTTTAAATATACTTATTTCACTATTTAAATTCAAGTCCTCTATGTCATCAATAGGTTGAAATGCTATGATAGTGAAAAAGGTTGCTTAAAATTAATGTTTTCCATAATAATAAATTAATCATTAAAATTAATAATTATTTTAAAATTATTAGATAAAATATCATTGATACTATTGAAATAATTCAATTTATAATAAATATATTCACTGAAAAATGAAATTTTATTCAAATAAACATGAAATTAGAGAATCAATTGGATATTTTCAAAAAAATAAGATTCAATTAAAATTTTAATAATTAAATAAATAGCTATGTGATACGTTAAAGGTTCAGAAAAAATGAAAAAAAATCAGTAAAAAATCATACAATGCACATGAAATTTTGGATAAAGAGTCATATTACACACATTCCAACATTATTTTGAAAAGAATTTTGTATTTACATTTATCAAACAACATGCATAATTTTATTTCAAACCATTTAATTCAACATCAAGTGGATAATTGAATGAAATAAACTCTTATTCAATATGTAATTTAATAAGATAATTTTCATTTTAAAATTTTTTTAATCTTAAAAAGTTATTAAAATAATGTTCCAAAAACCATTTATGAACACATTATTCTGAGATTTTATAAATATAAATATAAAAATGTATTTATTTCAATAAAAATGATGATATAAATTTGTGATTTATCATATGAAGAAATAGTTTTGAAATATTCTATATTTTTTTTTCAAAAGAAAAATCAATTTTAGTAGAAAATATATAGACAAAAATAAATCAAAATAATATTTTTATCTTTATCCAAAACATATTCATATGGAACAATTAAATATAAAACTTAATGGTTCATTTTATCAATCATTGAGTAAGCTATAAGTTTCTCTTCTATATATACAATTATTTAAATTTTTATTCTCTGTTTTCTTTGAGTTTTAAAATTTTATATTATTTGATCCGGTCAGATAATTATCTTAGAAGAATGATAGATAACATTTACATTAAATTTTTTATAATTAATTGGTTCATTATATTAAATGCAATAATTAGGAAATGAATTATTTTATCTCTTTCTAGGATTTTAAATTTCAAATTTTTAGAGAAATTAATTTGAAAATTTGTTTTCCAATTATGAAAAAAATAACCCATTATTATTAGCAATCATTATAAAAAATTTCATTATTTTGAAAGGAAGATTAATAATCCTAATTGGAATAAATGTTTGAAAATTTATAATTTTATTTGGATTAAATGTTTTCTAATGGGGTAATCCAATAAAATTCTTAAGCCTCGTTGATTTGTGAATTTCATGGATCAAAATTATTTTTTTCATTGAAATCGACACCATATTGATTAAAATAATCAATGTAATGGAACCACATTAGAGGATATAATCATTGATAGGGGAGGTGAATTTATTGTTTCCAAAACAACCACTCTTAAACAATTATATCATCATTGGATAGTGTAATGACCCAAAATATTCATTCATAAATATAACAAATTAAAAGATGAATATTTACTACATAACATAAAGATCCATGCCCGTATCAGTTATGTCTAGTGCCATTGTAAAATAGAACATATAACAAATTTCTCCATAAGTGAGCTAAATCATCCCCCCTATACATTCTTCATAACTAGAACCCTTATCAGACATATCATACATAATACATTTCATCATAACATGGTGAAGGAAACATAATAAAGGGTGAGCTCAGATGGTTAATAAATTTAAACATAAGAGATATCAATATATGATCATATGAATTAATAATATAATCATAATGGTATGTGATCATGAATATAACTTAAAATGTTTATGACTAATCATTCATAGATATTAAACATTATTTAGACATAAAACATTATCATTTATGAAAAAATGCTCATAAGAGTTATAAATCATCATAAATCTATGTTGAACCATAATCTCAAAACATAAAATTTTGAAACAATTATAAATATCTAAAATTATTTCATATTACAAGGTTAACTATCAACACCACAAATACAGTATATGAATAATCATAATGTGTTTCCCATTGTGGATTAGGATTCATATGTTTCCAATAGTGGATTAGGATGCGCCTATTTCCCATAGTGGATCACGTCCATTGAGTTGTCTTCCATTGTTATATCATGATATATAAATCTCTAAAGAATTTATTAGACGAATATTTAGGTCCCCCATCAATTAATGATAACCAAAATTATATATTCCACAATATTGCAAAGCATTCATCATATCATCACACTATATTTCTTGAAATTAAAAATATTTTAATAAAATATTTACCAATTGACCATATCATAAACCATGAATAATAAATGAATTATATTAATATTTCATAAACATAGAAAAAACCCATCCTGTGAAAGAATAAGGATGGTTTCATTCATTCATATCCCTAGTAACAAATATGTATCATAAAATGATATCATCATATTTTGAAATAATTTTTAAATATCACTGAGAACATTTCTTTAGAAAAATTACCTTTACACATTGTGGAAAAAATTTTATGATATAAACCATTCATAGAATCCATTTCATTAAAAATAACCACGGAATCATATAAAGGATATTTTAAAATCATTTAAAATATTTCTTGAGGGAAAATACATTTGTTTTAAAATCAGTTTTTAAAAAATATAAATTCAAAAAACAATTTGGAAATAATTTTCCATGAAAACTACATTTGGGAAAAATGCGGAATATTTCATACATTGGTGGTCCAGATAGTAGGAAATGTCTTACATTTTAAAACAATGACTCTTATGACATTTTTGAAAAAAAAAATTGTGATTTATAAACAACATTACGATTCATTTTAGAACACATTATAAATATAAAAAATTGGATTAAAATAGCTTCAAAAAATCATTGGGATAATGAAAATAATTTTCTGAAAACATTTTTAGAAAAAATAGCTATATATGTGATGCCCCAAAACCTTTCGACATGTAATTAAAATAATATTAGTTTATTATAGTTAATTTTAATTTTATCCGCACAAAACATTCAAAATAAACAGAAGGAATTTTATTTAATTAAACACCAAAGGGTTTACATTATAGCAAAATTCAAGGGAAAAAATACTACCTAAAGATACATATTAAAACACCTCTTAGAATTACATAGAGACCAACTAATAAAACAATAACCCTAAAAAGATAGCAAGGGACCTTCAGATCCTTCAAAATAAACATCACTATGGCTAGAGCCACTGTAGACGCACTGAGAATTTGTGGAATGATATACATTATCTTCACTAAGACTTTTTTAAAAGGTAACACCTTTTTTCATGTTTATATAAGGCCTTAAATCAACAATTACCCATTTAAGTGACCATTTAATCTCTAACGACTATAATTCTAGTCATTATGAATGCTCTTTATTCTATTTCAATGTATTTTGAAATATTGAGATTGTCAAGTATTTTAAGTAATATATTTTAAACATGTTAATTATTGAAACTCTAACATAAATTTAGAAAGGATAAATTTATTAATGATTTCAAGTCCAAACTCTTGTTTTTTATGGAAAATACCAAGAGAGGTATGTTTTTAATTTTTGAATTTGAAAACATGTCTAAGAATACTTTTGGATATACTCTATTTTAAGACAAAATATAATTTCATTTTTGTACCATAGTTTTATCAATTTTAAAATAAAAATCATGTTTTATAAAATTAATGATTTGAATTATCGATTATATTTATATTTTAGGATTTTTTTATTTTATTTTGAATGTTGGTTTAATAAAAAATAGACCTCACTAGGGCCAGTCCTCTAGTCGAGCCGAAAAAAGCAGCATCTGCTAGGCAGCTGAACCTAAGACTTTAGCCTCAGCATGGCCTAGCCCGTGGATGTGTTTGTGCGAGCCTCAAACATGAACAGAGGAAAATAATAACATCCCACCATATGGGGTGTCACAGTGGCAGGGGTGGGCGTAGAGTTCTCCCAAATAACACCGGTATGGGGTGGCACTGGGAGTGGGAGAAGGAGTAATTTGAGCTTTGGATCCTAGATCCCCACTTATGAAGGATCCATGGAAGGCATACTGTTTCATTTTGGGATAGAAAAAATCATCCAAGATCAGATCCGTGTCGTTCGATCCTGTCACATGTGATTTAGGCTGTCTATTTTGATTCGGTCCTCAATTCCTAATAGCTGCGGTTTACCTACACATTTTTTAGCGTCGTCCAATCATGTTAGATATAATATCATCAGTCCAAGTATTTTAAAACTCTACATTTCACCATTTTCATCAAATTTAATTACAATCTAATCTGGACCATCCATCTAATTTTAAAATCTGCAGACTCACCTCCATCGCTGGATCTTTCTCAATTAGATATCGGTCATCCTTTTTTTTCTATATTTCCCTTCCTGCAGTATCTCTTTCTTCCTCCCCATCCACCGCACCAGTGGCTTATTCCACACCCACTTGCACCTTTTTTCTTCACCAGTGACACCAGTTTCCCCTTCCTTGCTCTCTTTTTCCCATAAAGAATTACCCACAGTCTTTTTTTAAACCAGGTAGGTCTTGGTTTTTCCTGCAAGTTGAAATAAACATATAATATATATTATTTATATATTATATCATGTTTTCTTATGAACCCTATGGGTGTTCATTATCTCTCAAGTATACAGAAAGTTCCCCAGTGCCTCCATCGAGCCTTCTCGAGCCACTCCTCCTCCTCCTTCAAACAAAGTAAGGGATCAATTTGTTTAGATTTATAGTTGTAAAACATTTATACATTTGTGTATAAATAAAAATATATATATATAGTTCTATAAAAATTCTTAAAGTTAACAACCGTAAGGTTTTCTAATAGTGTTTTTGTAGTATAAAACCCATGAAAGGATTTCTATGATTCTTTTTCTACATGAAAAACCCTTTCATTTTGTTCCAAGGTTATACATATAAGTATATAGTATATAAAATTCACAATGACCCCAATCCTACCTTGTTTGAGTTATCTAAATGTAATTGAAAATGTTCTAATGATGTTTTACGGTATGAAGCACTTTGAGGGGGTTTATCATGTTTTTAACTATATGAATGATATATATATATATATTGTATTTAACAAAAACAAAACCAGTTTGGGTGTTTCTTATTCATTAATGATGTTTTGTTTAAAGTGATACACCAATAACATGAAACTCATAAAACAAGTTTTTTCTTCTTAGTTTATTATGTAATGCCCATTTTTGGAATGTTTATGTATTAATGCACATTTATACATATATATATATATATATGTATATTTATCTGAAATGAGGTTTTCATGAAACTTGTCCCTATTGATTTAATTATGTTGCAAGAATATACAAAATCTTGTTCCGGGTATAGAAAACCCCATGTACACACCTTGTGTAAAGGGATTATATTGCTTTCATAGCCATATGAGTATACATTAGGGTATTTAGATTCACATTTTCCATGTTTTAAAAAAATTATATCTATGTTGTTAAATTGTTTTTATATTTAAGCGCAAATAATACATGAATATATAAGCTCATGTGATTATTTATCCTCTTACAAAAAAAAAAGAAACATTACATGAGATAATGATTTTACATTTATGCGTTGTTTTCCAATTTGTCACAAAAAATTCCACTGATTAGTTATGGTTATTTTTTAAATCTTTTATATAAAAATCAATAATACATGGATTAAATGAGTTTCACAATGTTAAAGCATGAAACCATGGTTTGAAAATGGTCACATTATTAATGGTTTAAAGAAAAGGTTATTATTGAATGTGAAAACCTATTATTTTATGTGTATGTATGTTTACTACATATGAAATTGTGTGTTATTTTATGTTCACACACGTCGCTGTTAAATATGAAGCCAACATGTCTAGTTCTTTTTACATATTAAATGATTATGGAATAAGAATGTTGGTTTGGTACCCTATGAATAAAATACCATCATAAGACATATGAGGAATATGTTGGACATAAATGATGTGATGGGTGCACCAAGAATTATACAGTGCTCCAATGAATTGGGTAATGTGATAAAACTCATGAGTTAAAGTGAAATTATTTGTGAACATGATTCTTGCTTTGTTCACAACTACATGTGGTAGTTAACCACTATTATATTGAGCCTTTACCCATACGGTCTTGGCACAAGGCCTTGAAAAAGTCAGCCATTATGCATTCCCTCGTTATGTATTGGTAAGTGACCAACAAAGGGGTTGTTCAACTAACAAAATAACCCTTGCCTATGAATCTTCTATGATAATGGAAATGGAAAGTCATACAAAGAAAGGGTATATAATGGTAAAGCTATGTGACATTAATTTTTAGTGATGATGAATCATGACATTAATTCTTATGTTTATATCTATTCATTTAGAGTTGGATTGATCAATTAATGAACTATTCACATTTCATGCATTTCGTGTATACACATGCGCACTAAGATTCATGATGTAATATAGGTTTTTAGTTAAACACAAAAATATTGTGTGAATGGTATTTTGGAAGAAATTTTTGCAAGTAAACATTGAGAAAATTGATGTCCTGCCTCAGGAAAGAAATGTTTTCCTCTTAAAAAATGATGTATGATTTCTTTTATTTCCAAAGGTGGTTGTTTTAAAAATGTAATTTCTTAAAATATTTTAAAAACCACTTACTTGAAATTATTATGCTCACCCTACATTTAAATATATGTTATATAGGATTTAGTAGATTATTCCAATATTTAAGTACTCTTAGGTGACAACATCAGCAAGAAGCTTAACGATATCATGTTTTTGGAAGATGCATTTCAACAAAATCTGATTTTCTAGAACCTCAAATAAAGTGATCCTATATATTAGGACATGATGAGTATTTTTTATTTTATTTTATTTATGAAGGTAAATTTCACACCAAGTTTCAGGCATAAAGTCTAGACATCTAGGGTCAGGGTTGTGTCTATTCATATCAGAGGATCGGTTTATATATCTCTGAAAAACTAGAACTGAAAAAAATTAAGCATTACTATGTATCATGATTTCTTAATATTCAGATGGAAAACAAAAATACCAGTCTTTTTCCTCTTCCTATTGTGTCTCTAGAAACTATATTTTTTATATCCATCCACGACAACTTTGTAAACTATGAACACATTCGTAAGACATGCAAACACCTCTACGATGTGTCAAACACTCCCCGTGTACTTTAATTCCACCAAGAGTAGGTTTAGACTACATATTTATAATGAAAATTAAATTTATATCCAATGCATGCCGGGGAATGTACTTCGAGGGTCATCTTGGATGCTTTACAATAGAAGAGGGCATATTTTCCCTCTTGTATTTCAAAGAAGATGTAGCAGCGGGTGACCTCCACACATCATATATGTGCCAAATCTTGTCTTATGAACATTATGGTCAATTAATGGACTTTTTATTCCATGAAATTGAGGCCTTCCTATATTTGTAGCGAAATAAAGTAAATACTGATGTTTCTCAGCTTTACACCTCTCATGTATCACTCTATAGACACCATAAGTGTACTCAAGAAATTGGAAATGACTTCTCGAGATTCATTTGGTTAAGGGAGATTGCGAGTTTTGAATTTTTTTTGGAAATTCATGTAACACGTATCTTGGGAAACCATATGTCCTGGGTGTTTTGTACTTGTAGTTTTATGAAAATACAATTTTTTTCCTCTTTCCCTAACATTTTCAGTGTTTGAACTTCACTGATTGGACTTTCATGAAAATGTTTTATTTTCATATGGAAGGAAAAACCCATATATTATCTCTTCCCATTGAGGAACTAGATGTCATTATAGTTAGAACCTATGAATAAGAATACCTTCAATTATCAAACCTATATAGAACATTAATACATCTTCATGAGGTATTGAACAAACCTGAAATTCTTTTCTTTTTCCAATATAATGCCTATATCTTCCACTGCATAGCCACTGTCTAACACGTTTAGTGTAGGAAAAGGGGAAAGATCCATGAAGGTCTTTTCATATGCATCACTCTATCCCGAAATATCACATCCAGGGAAAGGTTTCAAGAGGATTCCTTGGAAGGGAACCTCTATGTAGCCTACATGCACAACATCTTGATGTTTAGTTTGTATAACCACATATACGACATTGATATTCTGAGACTAGAGATAGTACGAAGAGTTCTTAGAGAGTTTTTCCATTCAGAAATCTCTGAAATTTCTACCATTTGAACCTCCCATTGGAATCCCGATTGTGCAATGAAATGGTTTAACACTTACTATACGAGGTGTGTTTGGGCCAAGGAAGAGGAATAATTGAACACAAATTTCGGTATTTAGCTGACCATACCTGATGATCCTCTACGACGGGGGTTGTTGTGATGAATGTCATAGAGTCTTTTTACCATGTTATATGAAATGAATTGTGAGTACACAATCATGTAAATGGGTGGGGGGGGGGTGTAATGTTATTCCCCAAACCGTTTCACTTGTAATAATAGTAATATGGTTTTATTCTGGTTAATTTTCATGTTATCTGAAAAACATAAAAAATAAACACAAGGAATTTTATTTAATTAAACACTGAATGGTTTACATTATAGAAAAATAAAAAGGAAACAATACTACCCAAAGATACCTATTAAAAGACATACTACTATTACATGTAGACAACCCAATATAACCAAATCCCCAAGGAGATAGTAAGAGTCCTTCAGATCCATCACAAAAAACTTCATTATGGCCATAGCTATTGTAGACGCACTGAGAATTGGTGGAATGTTGTTCACCATCTTGGCCAAGACATTTCTAAAATGTATCACCCTATTTCATGTTTATAGAAGACCATAATTCAACTGCTACCCCTTTAAGTGACTAAGGAATCTGTAATGGCTATAATTATAGCTATTGGGAATTCTAGTTATTCTATTTCAAATATTTAGAAATATTGATATTTTCATGTATTTTATGTAATATCTTTTAAACATGTTTATAATTGAAATTATTCCTAAAATTTTCAAAGGATAAATTTATTAAGGATTTAATTTCCAAACTCTTGTGTTTTAAGGAAAATAACAAGAGATATATGCTTTTTATTTTTTAATTTGAAAACCTTTTCATGAATACTTTTTTTATACTCTTAGTTTACAAAAAATATAATTTTATTTTTGTGCTATAATATTGCAAAGTATAAAATAGAAATCATGTTTTATAAAATTAAATATATGCATTACTGATTATATTTTATTTTTATGATTTTTTAGTCTATTTTGAAGGAAGTTTTAATAAAAAAAGATCCTACTAGGGCCAGTTATCTAGCTGGACCAAATGAGGAAACACATGCTAGGAGGCCGAGCCTAAGACTTCAACCTCATCATGGGCTATCCCGTGGGCATGTGTTTGTGAGCCTTAAGCTGGAACATAGAAACCTAGTAGCTTTCCACCCTGTAGGGTGGCACAACGACATGGGTGGGCATAGAGCCCTCCTGCAGAACACTAGTATGGGGAGGTACCGGTAGGGGGAAGGAGTAATCTGAGATTTGGATCAGTGCTTTCGGCATATAAAGGATCCACAAAAGGCATCCCATTTCAATATGGGATGGATAAAATCATCTGAGATCAGATTTGTGTTGTTCGGTCATGTCACATGTGATGTGGGCCATCTATTTCGATTCGGTCCTCGATTCCTAGTAGTTTTGGTTTATCATCACGTTTTTTAGCACCATCTGATCTCTATGGATCTACTCTCAGCCCTCAAAGTCTTTTGAGACTCTTCCTTTCACTTTTTCTATCAGATCTAATCGCAATCTATTCTGGACGATCCACCTCATTTTGAAATCTGCGAACTCACCTCCACTGCAAGATCTAGCTCTGTTATATCTTGACAATAAAATTGTTTTCTGGGTTTTCCTCCCATAGGTTTTTCTTCTTCCTCTGCATGCTCTGCACCAGTGGCTTATTCCTCACCCACTTGAACTGTTTTTCTTCACCCATGACACTTCTGGTCCCTTCATTGATATCTTTTTTCCACAATGACTTACCCTCAGTCTTTTTTAAACCGGGTTGGTCTCGGTTTCCCCCACCAGTTTTAAAAAACATATAATATATACGTTTTACATATTATTTTATGTTTTCATATGAACCTTGTGGTTGTTCATCTTCTCCCATGACTCAAGTGAGCTCTCTAGAACCCTCTTCGTGCCTTCTGGAGCCTCTCATCCTCCTTTGAACCATGTAAGGGATCAATTTCTTATGATTTATTATCATAAAACATTTATACCTTTTGTGTATAAATGGATATATATATATATATGTATATATATATAGTTTTATAATACTTCTTAATCATAACTCACATATGGTTTCCTAAATCTGTTTTTTATGTATATAACCCATGAAAAGATTTCTATGTTTGTTTTTTTACATGAAAAAGCATTTAATTTTGGTCTACGGTTATACATATATATATAAGTACATAAAATTTAGAATGAATCCAATTCTACATGGTTTGAGTTCTCTAAATGTAATTGATGATGTTCCAATTATGTTTTATTGTATGAAGAACTTTTAGTGGGTTAATCATGCTTTGAATCGTAAGAATGGTATATATATAATATCGTATTTACAAAAGAAAATGAAACCATTGTGGGTGTTTCTTCTTCATTAATGATTTTTTTTAAAGTGATATACTAAAATCATGTATCCCATGAATGGGGTTTATTTCTTCTTATTTTAATCTAAAAAACCCTTGTTTTAAATGGTTGTGTATTAATGTACATTTAAACATATATATGTATGTTTATCTGAAAGGGGGTTTTCAGAGAACCTATCCCTAGTGATTAAATTTTATTGAAAGAATTTACTAAATCTTGTTTCGAGTTGGGAAACCCCATGTACACACCTTGTGTAAAGGGTTTATATTGGTTTCATTCCCATATTAGTATACATAAGGGTATTTCGATTCTGCTTTCCCAATGTTTAAATAAATTAAAGCTATGTTTTAAAATTTTTTAGGACTAAGCACACAGAATGCATGCATATATAAGCTCATGTGATTATTTCTCCTTTTACCAAAAAAGAAACATTACATGAGATAATTATTTTACACATATGTTTTTTTCCAATTTATTACAAGAAACACCTCTGATTACATAATATTATGATTTAAATCCTTTATATAGAAATCAACATTGCATGGATTAAATGAGTATCATAATGTTAAAAAAGGAAAACATGGTGTGA
This sequence comes from Viscum album, assembly GCA_963277665.1. NCBI lineage: Eukaryota > Viridiplantae > Streptophyta > Magnoliopsida > Santalales > Viscaceae > Viscum > Viscum album. Next base: position 410,725,475 of record OY728133.1, read on the forward strand.
AAATGGCCACGTTATTATGGGTTTAGGGAAAAGGTTGTTTTTTCATGTGACAGCCAATTATTTTATGTGTTCTAGTATTTACTACATATGCAATAGTGTGTTGTTTTATGTTCATGCACGTTACTGTTAAATCTGAAACCAACAAGTCTAGTTCTTTATACATTTTGGCATAATCCTTTTCAGTTATGAACATGTATGTAAAAAGGATTATGGAATAAGAATATAAGTATGGTACCCTAAGAATAGAAGACCATACTAAGACATATGAATAATGTACGGGACTTAAATGATGTGATGGGTGCACCCATAATTATACAGCGCTCCAATGCATTGGGTAATGTGATAAACCTCATGAATAAAAGTGAAATGATATAGGAACTTGATGATATCTTTTTTCCCATCTATGTGTGGTAGTTAAACACTATTATGTTGGGTTTTTACTCATATGGCCTTGGGGAAAGGCCCTAAAAAAGTCTGGCATCATGCATTCCCTCATTATGTAATGGTAAATGTTCACCGAAGGGGTTATTCAACTAACAGAATATCCTTTATCTAAGAAACATCTATGATAATGGAAATGGGAAGGTATACAAGTAAAGGGTATCTAATGTTGAAACATTGTGAATTTCATGTTTAGTGCTGATGAATGATGGCATGAATATTTATGTTCACAACTATTATTTTAGAGTTGGATTGATCAATTAATGAACAATGTACATTTCATGCATTTCTTGTATACGTATGTGCACTCTGATTCATGATGTAAAAGAATATATTAGATAAAAAAATAAATATTGTGTGGATGGTCTTTCTGAATGAATTTTTGCAAGTATCCTTTGAATACAATGATTTCGTGCCTCATGAAGGAAATGTTTTCCTCGTAAAAAAATGTTATATGATATCTTTTATTTCATAAGGTGGTGTTTTTAAAGTGGGAATTTCATTAAATGTTTTAAAAACCCTTACTGAGAATTCTTATGCTCACCCTATGTTTTAATTTATGATTTATATGATTTAGTAGATTATTCCAAGCATTGAGTACTCTTAGGTGATAACATAAATATGAAGCTTATTGTTATCATGTTTTTCGAAGTTGTGTTTCGACAACATATAACTTTACAGAATTTAAAACGAATTGATCATCTGTTTTGGGACACGATTTTTAATATTTATATTCATGTATTTATGAAAAAAATATTCACACAATGTTTCGGGCACTGATTCCATAAATCTGGGGGTGGGGTCATGTCTATTGGCATCAGAAGATCGGTTTAGTTAACTCTAGAAAACCAGAATTGAACAAAAAAAATTAATTATTACTAAGTATGATTTTTTCTTAATTTTCAGATGGGAAATAAATACATGTCCTTTTTCTCTTTTTAATGAGGCTCTTGAAACCATAGTTTTCATACCCATCCATGAAAACATGGTAAACTATGTACACATTCATAAGACATTAAAACACCTCTACGACGTGTCACACTTTCCCTGTGTACTTCAACTACACATAGGAGTGGGATTAGACATCCTATTTGTGATGAAAATCCAATTTCCATCCTACACACATAAGGGAATGTACTTCGACAGTCTTTTTGGTTGTTTCTCCATAGCAGGTGGCATATCGTCCCTCATGGATTTCAATGAAGCTGCAGCAGCGGGTGTCCTTTGTGCATCATATAGGTTCCAAATCATGTCCTATAGCCATTATGGTTATGTAATGGACATTGTAATCCATGAAATTGAGTTCTTCCATTCTTTATACAGACATTAAGTATATACTGATGCCTCTCCACTTTTCAGCCCTCATGTCTCACTCTAGATACACCATAAGTGTACTCACGAGATTGAACTAGACTTCTCATGTTGCATTTGGTTCAGGGATATCGAGAGTTTCGAAATTGTTTTGGGGATTAATATAACTGGGAACTTGGGAAACAATTATTCCTTGTTGTTGTGTACTAGTTATTTTTTAAAAATACAATTTATGGTTTCCTCTTTCCCATACATTTTCAGTGTTTTTGCTTCACTGATTGTACATTCACGAAAAAATTTAATTTTCAGATGGAATGACCGACCCATATGTTATGTATTTCCGTTGAGGTACTAGAGGCCATTATGGTCAGAACCATTGAAGAAGAAAACATTTCCTTCAAAAACCTACGAAGAACATGCAAAAATATTTACGCGGTATCGAATGGACTTGACATTCAATACTAATTCCAAGGGAATTCCTATATCTTCCACAGCATTGTCACGGTCCACGGGGAAAGTACAATGAAGGTATTTCCATATGCATTAATCTATCCTGAAACATCACAACCAAGAAAATGTTTCAAGAGGCTAACATGGAAGGGAACCTTCACACAACCTACATGCACCAAATCTGGAGCTTCAGTTGGTATGACCACGTCTTTGACATTAACATTCTCTGAAAAGAGACAGTATGATGAGTTCATTGAGAGATTGTCCATTCAGACATCTCTGAACATTCTAGCCTTCAAGCCTCTCTCTAGAAGCCCTAGTTTGAAATGAAAGATTTTAACACATTTTGTATGTGGTGTGATTGGGCTATGGAAGAGGAATAATTAAAAACCAATTTTAGTATTTTACTGACCACACATAAGGATCCTCTACGATGGGGGATGTAGGTAAGAATGTTAGAGAGTCTTTTTAGAAAAGTTATATGAAATTAATTACGAGGATGAAATTCTTATTGAGGGGAGGATAATGTGATGCCCCAAACCATTTTCACATGTATTAATAATATTATGGTTTTATTCCGGTTAATTTTAATGTTATACGAAAAAAACATACAAAATAAACACAAGGAATTATATTTAGTTAAACACTGAAGTGTTTACATTAAATCACAATCAAAGGGAAAAAATAATATCCAAAGATGTAAATTAAAATACCCATTATAATTATAGGGAATCTTCCCAATATAACGAAACCCCCATAGAGATAGTAATGTTCTTTCAGATCCATCACAATAAACATTAGTATGGCCATAGCTACTATAGATGCACTGAGCATCAGTGGAATTATATGCACCATCATCACCAAGTCATTTTGGAAATGGAACTCCATTTTTCATGTTTATATATGGCCTGAAGAAAATCTTAACCCCTTTAAATGACCTATAAATATTTAGTGCCTATAATTCTAGCGGTTGAGAACTATAGTTATTTTATTTAAAATTGTTTAGAAAAATTGAAATTTTCATGAATTTTAAGTAATATATTTTAAACATTTTTATAATTGAAACTCTCCCATAAATTTTTACTGGATAAATGCATTAAGGATTTAATTTCAAAACTCTTGGGTTTTTAGGAAAATAACAAGATAAATATTCTTTTTATTTTTGTATTTTAAAACATGTTTATGGATACTTTTGGTTATATTCATAGTTAACACAAAATACAATTTGATTTTTGTACTATAATCTTACAAAGTTTAATATAAAAATCTTGTTTTTTCAAATTAATGATTTCCATTATCAATTATATTTCTTTATTATTATTTTTTTAGTCTATTTTTAATATTGGTTTAATAAAAAAATTATACCCCACTAGGGCTTTCCCTCTAGTCGGGCTAAAGGAGGAAATACGTGAAATGAGGTTGCACCTAAGCCTTCATCTTCTGCTTGGTCCAGCCCTTGGGCATGTGTTTGTGAGCCTCAAGCATCCACAGAGGAAACTAGTAGTGCGCTACTATGCGGGGCAGCACAACGGTAGTGGTGTGCGTAGAGCGCCCCCGTAGAATAATGGTAAGTGTGTTACTGATAGGGGAAGGAGTAAAATGAGCTTTTTATTGGAGCTCCCTACTTATAAAGAAGTCATGGAAGGCCTCATGCTTCGATGTGGGAGGGATAAAATCTACCGAGATCAGATCTAGGTCATTCGATCACATCGTGTGAAATCTGGGCCGTCAATTTCGATCAGGTCCTCAATTCCTTATAGCTGTAGTTTACCTCAGTGTTTTTTAGTGCAGTCAAATCACGATGGATCTACTCTAAACTACATGAGTCTTATGAAACATTGTGTTTCCCTGTTTTCATTTGATATAATAACAATCTAATCTTGACCGTACATCTTGTTTTAAAATTTGCAGACTCAAGCCCACTACTGGATCATGCTCGGTTAGATCTTGACCATTGAATTGTTTTCCAGATTTTCCTCCCTCCGGTATCTTTCTCTTCCCCTTCATGTGCCACAGTAGTGGCGTATTCCACTCAGACATGCACTGTTTTTCTTCACCCATGACACTGGTGGTCCCTTCTTTGCTCTATTTTTTTCACAAAGACTTACCCTCAGTATTTTTTTAAATTGAGTAGGTCTTAGTTTTCCTTGCATGTTTTAATGAGCATATAATATATGTGGTTTATATATTATTTCATGTTTTCATATGAACCCTACAGGTGTTCATCTTCTCTTAAGTCTTCAGCGAGTTCTCCAGTACCTCGTTTGAGCCTTCCATAGTCTCTCCTCCTCCTTTGAACAAAGTAAGTGATCAACATGTTATGATTTATTATTGTATAACAATTATACCTTTGTGTATAAATGAAACGATATATATATAGTTTTATACTGATTCTTAATCTAATCTAAAATATTGTTTTTTTAAAATGTGTTTTTGAATTATAAAACCCATTCATAGATTTCAGTGTTTCTTTTTCAACATGAAAAACCTATTAATTTTGTTCCACGGTTATACATATATGTATATAAGTACATAAAATTCAGAATGTCCACAATTCTACTTGGTTTGAGTTCCCTGAATATAATTGACAATGTTCTGATTATGTTTTATGGTATGAAGCACTTTCAGGGGGTTAATCATGTTTTGAACTGTATGAATGATATATAAATATAAATATAAATATAAATATATCATATTTACATAAGCAGGAAACTAGTTTGGGTATTTCTTCTTTATTAATGATGTTTTTTAAAGTGATATACTAATAACATGTACCCATGAAACGAGTTTATTTATTCTCATTTTAATATGAAAAAACCATGTTTGAAATTTTTATGTATTATTGTACATTTTTTCATATATATGTATGTTTATCTGAAATGAGGTTTTCAAAGAACCTATACCTAGTGATTACATTATGTTGAAAGAATTTACTAAATATTGTTTTGGGTATGGAAAACCCAAATTATACACCTTGTGTAAAGGGTTTATATTGTTTCATACCCATATGAGTATACATAAGGGTATTTTTATTTGGGTTTCCAAAAGTTCAAATTAATGCTAGCTTTGTTCTAAAATTATGATTATATATAAGCACAATTATTACATTCATATATAAGCTACTGTGCTTATTTCTCGTTTTACAAAAAAACTTGACATGAGATATTGATTTTACAACTGTGCATTGTTTTCCAATTTGTCACAATAATCACCTCTGATTTCGTAAGGTTGTGTTTAAAGTTATTTATATAAAAATCAACATTGCATGGATTAAATATGTATCATAAAGATAAAAAATGAGAAGATGGTTTAGAAATGGTCACATTCATAAGGATTTAACGAATTTTTTTTCATTGCATGTGAAAACCCATTATATATGTGTTCTAGTTTTTACTACATATGCAAGAGCGTGTTGTTTTAAGTTCATGCACATCGCTATTAAATTAGAAGCAAACAAGCCTAGTTATTTTAACATTTTGTCATAATCTTGTTCAGTTATTAATGTGTATATAAAAAGGATTATGGAATAAGAATGTATGTATGGTACCCTATGAATATAATACCACACTAAGACATATGAGTAAGGTGTTGTACATAAATGATGTTATGGTTGTAATCAGAATTATACAACGCTCCAACGAATTGGGTAATGTGATAAAACTCAATAGTTAAAGTGAAATGATGTGTGAACATGATGATAGATTTTTTCACAAATATGTGTGGTAGTTAACCACTATTATGTTGGTTTTTTACCAGTACGGTCTTGGTGAAAGGAAAAGACAATTTTTTGTATTATTCATTCCATCATTATGTAATGGTAAATGATAAACTGAGGGGTCGTTCAACTAACATAATAACCCTTTGCTAAGAATATTCTATGATAATGTAAATTGTAAGTTATATATGGAAAGGGTATCTAATGTTAATTATATGAGAATTTCATTTTTAGTGATAATGAATCAGGACATGAATGCTTACGTTTACATTTATGATTTTAGATTTGTATTAATCAACTAGTGAACTATGCACATTTCATGCAATTCTTGTATATGTATGTGCACTCTGATTCATGATGTAATAAATGTTTTTAAGTAAAAAACTAAATGTAATGTGAATTTTATTTATAAAAGATTTTTTTCATATAACCTTTGAAATCATTGATGTCATGCCTCAATAAAAAATGTTTTCATCTTAATAAAAACAGTTATATAATTTCTTTTATTTCCAAAGGTGGTTTTTTTAAAAGGAATTTATTTAAATGATTTAAAAACCCCTTTCAAGGAATTCATATGCCCACCCTACATTTTAATTTATGTTTTATAGGATTTATTATATTATTATAATATATGAGAACTCTTAGGTGACCACATCAATAATAAGTTTATCCTTATCATGTTTTTGGATGAATTATTTCAGCAGTATCTGATTTTTGAGAACCTAAACCAAATCGATCCTCTGTAATGGGACAATATGTGTTATTTAAATATGCTTGAATTTATGAAAACAAATTTCAAACCATTTCTCTGGCCCCGATTCCAGACATCTTGGATCGGGGTCAGGACAATGGAAGAAAATGGTATGTTTCGACTTAAGAGAGAGATACAATCAGTATACATTAAATATATTATTTTTTAATCATGAGTACTTGAATAGATGAAAATGAAGGGGAAAATTATATTCTCATGATATAACCAGGGGAGAAGAAATGTATTGAGTTTATTTATAGTTGTATCATAATGTTTTATCATTGAAATCATAATTATAAATAATACTGATAAATAATGATATTCTAACATCAAATATATACCACTTTGGATTATTTTAAATCATAGTAACCATTAATGAATTAAATAAAATAAAAACATTTTATATAATTAAAATAAGTATTTTTTCTCATATAAAATGTCAAATGTGTTGTATATACACCTCAAAAAATTAAAGAGTGGTGAATTGGCACAGGTCCCCCATAAATAAATACGAGACAAGAAATCCCTTAGGGATTTGGTCACTCTATAAATCCCATGAAAAGAGGACAATTAATCGATATGTAAATGAAAATGATTTTTAGGATAATAGTATTAAAATAAATTATTGTGACATATATACACCACATAACATAAATAGGTAATGAATATGGAAGGTGTCTTATATTTGTAAAAAAAGAGATGGAAATCCCTTTCCACAAGTCTCGACTTCATTCGTTCATGTTAGATACTATTTTATAAAAAAATTATTATAAATTTATTAAAAAAACATACGTAAACATATCATTCAATATATGATATACTTATGACCTTTAAATACCTTTTTATTAATAATTTCATGTTAAAGTCATGTTATGGGTAATAACAACTTTGTTATTCTTGTATGTTTTCATTTGGTTTTTGTGGTCCTTTTACATTGATAATGGATTATATTTTCTATAACGTTAAAAAATATATAAATATAACATATAGTCATTGTATATTTATTTTTATTAATCCATAAAATTTAGATATAAAATATCAAATACAATGTACTTTGAGATAGTAGGTCTTATGTACACATGAATGTTGCTCTAATTTTCTCTACGGATGGAATGAAAGAATGTTAAATAATATATTATATTTCCAAAATATTTTTTATTTCATATATATCACATTTTTTGTTTAAAAATTCCCTTATTACGATCAATTTAAATAATTATTAAAGAATGAATCACATCGGTTCACGAGGTGATAGTCTGTTAAACACAAGAACAATGTTACTGCATCCCCACATATGAGAAAGTGAGAATGAATATGTGATATAATGATTCAAGAAGCTTAATAATATCAAAAATACCATATACATATATATATATATATATATATTACATCATTATATCTACCCATGAGAGGTTTTGATGGAAAAAATAGCATCAATTCGGGAGGTGGTCGTCTGATGTACACATAAATGATGGTTTTATAACGCATTTGATGGAAAATGAGAAGGATTTATGTTATTAAATTAATATAATAATATATAAATATATTTAAGATAATTATTTTATTATATAATCATTTTTTAGTAATAATTGAAGGTATTTTTTGATGAAATGAAATAAAATGCTCGATTAGGGACATTACCTCCCCTTCGGAGAATTTATTTTAGTTTTCACCAGAAGACTTATTAGGTTTGATTTATAACCAAAATAAGGATTGCAGTATTATAGGAGATAATTAAGGAATTTATTTAGCTAGTTATTTTATGAAAAAATGAGTTTTTTATTTTTTTTTAAATGGATAGGAGAGCAGGAGGCCTTTTATAAGTGAGGTTAGTGGAACAAATGTAATTTTTCTAAAATAAAAATGTGCACCCACGTTTTTTACATGATAAAAGGATCCAAAATGGTCCATTATTAAACCATGGAGGTGATAAGGTATATATGTGGTATAAAATTGGTTTTGGGTAATTATATAGGACACTTAATCCTTTATCGATTTAGATAATCCCATAGTATACCAATTTTTAATTTAATTGTGGTAATTTATTTTTACTGGTTTTATTATTAATTATGGTAGAGAAATAAGTTTCATTTATTATATATTATAAATAAATATTATTATAAATATTTAATACATTTTTTTAAAAATAATTTAGATAATTTTTTGAATTTAATTTAAAATTAAACCCACTGACATTACGATAAAGTGATTTTCCAAAGCGAAAATGTTCAAAATATTTAAATGATTTTATAGGAAAATTCAAATTGAGATTGATTAAAATAAACCTATTTTTTTAATATATTTATAATTGAACATATTTTACTTTGTAAACCATATTAAAATAATTTTTATTGTTTTTTAATTATTTAAAAGAAATTAAAATTCTTAACAAAATATATTATTATTCACTGAATATCGAAAAATTTATCTTTTTACAAATTTTTCAAAAAACACCCCATGATAAAATAAAAATGATAATTCAATAAAATGTATTTCATTTTATAAAATATTTTTTCTAAATTTGTAAAAAACTAGTTTTATAATAAGTTCACAAAAGGGAAAAATACTAGTCTTTAGAAAAAATATAGTTTTAATAGTAAAATTGGATTCATTTTTTATTTTATATATAAAACACAAAACAATAATTTAAGACATTTCATTTAATAATAACATTACAATAATATTACAATAAATTTCTAAAAATTAATTTTATAATTTATTGATGTAACAAACATTTCTGTGTATAATATTTTTTTTCAAAAAAAGATTTTATTAATTTAATAATTGTTTTTATTTTCATTTATACTTAATGGGACACTAAATAATTAATTTTATATAAATGTGTAAACCATATATTTTCGGAATTTAGTTAATTATATTCATAGCATCATTTTCAATGGTTAATAGATATGTGTAATATTAAATAATAATAATTTAATTGTATGAAATGTTTCATTTAAACTCGGTGTAGCGCGTAATGGATGTTAAACTCGGAGTTTCATATTGAACAATATAAACTTAATTTTTTTTGTGAAAAAGAATAAAATCATGGTTGTGTTTAGGGAAAAATATCAAAAAAATTAAATTTTCTTCAATATATATATATATGATAAAAATATCTAGGCGTTATATTCTACCACCTTAAATAAATTATTTCCTCACAATTTGAACTTCTTATTAGTAAAAAAGGCTTTAGAATTTGAATAACCATTTGTGGGAGACCAACATCATAAAAATCGTTAATAAATGTTCCTATTTAAAATAGAAAAATGGATGTTTAATGGTCATCCTGAATAACACACACATTGTTTCTAAATAGGAGGACATTGGTGGATGTAATGATTTGTACATGGAAGAAAAATGTAATGTCGAAATAATGATGTAGAGTGATAGAGATCATTGATCACAGGAAAGTGAATGACCATGGGGAAACCCAGAACCATAAAACCAAAAACATAATAGTTGTGTAAAGTGTCATTGAAATCATATGAAATGATTATAATAGGATAAAATTTTATTTCCAAATCCTTTTTTAATGTTAAATAATTTTAATGACACAAAATACATACATGATTTAATTCCATTTCATAAGTACAATCTCATCATTTGGTTGTGCCTTGATTAATTTCCCCATCATCTCTTATTATAAGAAAAAATATGAATTTTTTAATCTTAATGATCTAATTGATTACATGATCTATAATAGAATGATAATTAATTCCTTCTATCTCTACTTTTCATCATAAAATATGTTTTTCATGAGTTATCCAACATGCATACATCAACATATGGAAATGTAATACATTAACCCCTAAATTATCCTCCAAAGTTTTTTCTAAAACCATTTCATTCATAGTTAAACTTATTACCCTTCCAAAATATTAAAATATAAAAGAATAGGAATAAGTCACTTAATTACCAAAATGAACATTCCATTTGTAAGGCCCAAGCCTTAAACCTTACTTAATCTTGAATTATTACAAGATTACACATTGAGGATCTTTTCGGGTTTAGAGTTTTAGAGAATTAGATCATAAAACTTTCATTACAATCCACATATAAACAAAGTGGTTACATAAAGATAGTATTCTTCATTGCCATCAATGGAAACACATTTAAAATAAAACATGGATTATTTCTTGACACATCCTTGACTCTATCATCTTATCATGTACCTTTCCCTTGACCTGTGAAAGACATTTCAAAAACATGGGATGAGTATAAAAACTCAGTATGGGTTAAAAAAACATGGAAAGGAAACATGAGTTCATATATACATAAGAATGAAATCATACTTTACCCATAAAACATAGGCACTTTATCATTCCCTATAAAATCATGAATAAATCATAGAAATCATAAGACATAAAGGTAACTTGAGGCATTCATAACATTCTTACATAGGGAGTAACCCTCTTGGTTACGTTTGGAATACCCATCACAGTATATTCCCTAAAATCTCTTCGGAAAAACCTTAACATTTCACTCCTTCACGTTACCCAATAAATTGGAGAGCTATATCGGGCTCACCCGCCCTTAGTTTATCACGGAACCACCCGTCTTCATAATAATTCCCAAGAACTATAACATAATCGTATCACATAAAACATGCATAAAGGAAACATAACATTTACACATTTCAATCACAAGATATCAATACAACACAAAAACATTGTGAAAACCATTTTCAATACCAAAATAAAAGAAAAGTAAAACATGGTATTTATTTTTCTTTTAAAAAGAAGGTATGGCTTGTAGAGGAAGCCGAAACTCAAATAACGGTCACGACGGCAGAGAAGTCGTTGTCGCCGCATAGGTACGACAAAAACATTCCCTTTTGTCGTTTAGTAAACGCTTCGTATAAAAAATATTCCTTTTGAATAAACGTAAAAGTCAAAGGGGTTTATACACCGTATAAAAGAAAGTTGTGTATAAAATAAAATATGCCTCAACGAAAGGAGATTGAGACGAAGTCCCATACCTCGTATCCGACTTGACCCGACCGTTCTTTAATATCCTGAATAATAAAATTGAGTTAATATCTACTTGCTTATGAACCTTTTTTAACTTCATTATTCCCTTTATACCATGTTATGAACATCATGTAATCATTTAAGTTAAGAGTGTTCATTTTTTTGGTATTTGGTTCTTAAGTCAAAAATAGACTTCTTACACTTACATGTCGTTAATTTGGTCAAATTCTCATTGTATCCAGAATGATATTAATGATTTGGATAACATATATATCATATATATTCAGCATATACATGTATTTATATTATTACATCACATTTAGAGGTAAGAAATGAAATGCACCGTTCATGGAGACGGTAAGCCGTATGTACGCATGAACGCTACTTCCATTTCTATTTCGTATTTTCTGGAATGGATTCATAATGATATAAAAGTATATTATAATTCCAGTATAATAACATATATAATATCATTAACATTATCCTTTAACCATCCCACATATGGTATTAACGAATCAAATCACTTTCAGGGGGCGGTAGTCCGCACTTCCTAAAATGAAGATATCATGTTTACCCATAATGGAAACCATAAAGGTATTCCCAAAATGAAAAAAACAGAAGCTTAATGAAAACATAAACATATTATATATCATATATGAAAATAGTGACATCATAATGGCCACCTTTGAAGGTGTTAAATGAGTATTGAACAATCATCGTTTCAGGAGGCAGAATTTCGCCATCCACGGAAACCGTATGTTCTTTAACCATTTGATGTAGTTGTGTGAGAGTGTAGCTAAAATAAATCTTATAAAAACATCCTAGTATATTGATGATACTGGTTTTGTTTCAAAAGAAGTAAATAAAAAGTGTTTAGGGGGTTGGAGAAGCAAAATAAAACAAATGAACATGAGAGGATGAATTACCTTTAAAAGTGTAACTCCTTTTGATTTGAGCCTAAAGGCTTCCTTTGAAAGGCTTAATCCCAAAGGGAATCCTATAGGATGAGGAGAGGGAAGTGGAGAGAGTAAATGGGCAGGGTTTGGCCGAGCCAAAGGCTTGAGGAGTGTGTGAAATGAGGTAGATGTGGGGGCCTTTTATAAGAGGAGAGGAGGGGCACTTTTGGAAAGTAAAGAAATATTACTTTATTTGAAAATGTGTCTCGGTTTTAAAAGGTCCCACATTGATATAATTCGTGGATAAGGTGATAAGGGTTCTAAATACACTCCTATAATTGGTTTTGGACATGTGTAGTTCATATATTTTACATTATCATTCCATTTTATTTAAATCGTGAAATAATGATGTCATCGCTGCATCATTATTATGTCATAAATAACATAATTTATTTAATGTCTGAAAATTATAAAAAAAACACTATGATTTAGGAAATCCTTTTATATTTCCAATGAATATTTATAATAAAAAATCAATCATTATAACCCCATGTAAAAATTGTTTTCGTAAAACATATTATGTTTTTGTCATTTTTACTTTTACATTAAATAAAAAGTTATTTATGTCATTTCCCAACCAAAGTGTCTCCATGGGGTCCACAAGTTGATACATGGCTTGTATTGGTCGGCCATGACACAAGAAATAAGGTTGGGACATGTGTCAAGCTCATCTTATTTTATTAAAGCATTATTTTTACCATAAACTACACTAATTACCACTAATCGCGATTAAAACTTAATAAGTTACTATTCACCAAAAAATTATTATAATCTCATTGAACCACATTTTACTTCTCAATGACAACCATGTATGTCGGATTTTTGAAATTCAAAACACAATGATGGCAAAATTTCATTTTAACGGAAAATCAGTCTTTATAAGTACCACTTAGTGGTTTCACTATTCATCAAAAATTGAAGTTTTTCAGAAAATTACCAAACATTCACCCTAAGATATATTTGATATTCCGAATTCAAAAATGAAGTCTATTTTACAAAATTCAAAACATATATGTCACATCAATTAATTTAATAATTAATTCCCACTGTCAGAGCAAATAGCATGTTTTTATGAAACAATAAGTATCAAAAGATTGACACCAGTTTAAGTCTAATTTCAAAGTGAAATTGATTACAATGACCACCATTGGATTAAATGGTAAAAATATATTCTAATTTCACTTAAAAACCAATTCAAAACATAATCTAATCATATAAATAAATTAGATTAAAAAGCAGTTTTGATGTAAAATGCAGTATTTTTCACTATTCATTAAAAAATGAACATTGTCAGAAAAATACCAAAAATTCACACAAAGTAAATTTTGATGTCCCAATCATAAAGAATAAGTTTATTTTGACAAACATAGTTTATAAAATTGTCAAAAGATAGATTTAAAAAGGGTTTTCCATCATAACGCAGTAAATCAATCTTTTACGAATATTAGTGTATTCCATGCTTAAGATTGGATTTATTTTCATTTTAAGCCTCTAAAACACTATCTTAATCATTAATAGACATAGATAAAAATATCTATTATTAATTACTTACTTGTGATGTTACATCCTTCCCCCCTTTAGAAAATTGCATCCCCGCAATTTATTTACTTATCAAATAAATGGGGGTATTTATCCCTCATTGCATTTTCAGATTCCCATGTTGCCTCTTCCATCATGTGGTTTTTCCACAAAACCTTTACATGCTTAATCACCTTATTTCGTAACACATGCTCCCTGTGGTCAAGAATCTGGACCGGTTGTTCTTCATAAGATAGGTTCTCTTCCAGCTGAACTACCTCTGGACTCAAAACATGAGATGGATCTGGCATATACATTCTCAACATCGAAACGTGAAAAACATTGTGTACCTGAGATAAACTCGGAGGTAAAGCCACTCGGTATGCAACTAATCCAACTCTCTCCAGAATTTCATATGGTCCAATGAACCTTGGACTCAGCTTTCCTTTCTTACCAAATCTCATCACACTTTTCCAAGGAGAAACCTTGAGAAAAACATGATCACCTACCTCGAAAGATAGATCCTTCCTCCGGTTATCCGCATAACTCTTCTGCCTGCTCTGAGCTGTTCTCATGTGTTTCTAAATCAGCTGAACTTTTTCTTCCATCTCTTCTACCAATTCTGGTCCCATCAACTTCCTTTCACCCACTTCATCCCAGAAAGCCGGAGTTCGACACCGCTTCCCATATAATGCCTGAAATGGTGCCATCTGTATACTGAAATGAAAACTGTTATTATATGAAAATTCAACCAAAGAAAGATGATGGTCCCAACTTCCCTGATAATCCATCTAACAAGCTTGTAGCATATCCTACAATGTCTGAATTGTTCGTTCTGACTGCCCATCTGATTGAGGATGAAAAGCTGTACTAAAATTTAATTCAGTACCCAACGACTTCTGAAGGCCTTTCCAAAAGTTAGAAGTAAACCTGGGATCACGATCCGATAAAATGGAGAGAGGTACTCCATGTAACCTGACTATCTCTTTAAGATAGAAACGGGAAAGTTAATCAAGAGAGAAAGTATCTTGTATAGCAAGGAAATGAGCAGATTTGGTCAAGCGATCAACAATAACCCAGATTGCATTATTACCTCGAGATGTCTTCGGTAATCCAACAACAAAGTCCATGGATATATTCTCCCATTTCCACTCTGGCACTGGTAAAGGCTGAAGCATCCCTTTCGGTAATTGCCACTCCGCTTTAACCTTCTGACAAGTCAAACACTTCACAGTAAAATCAGCAATATCCATTTTCATTCCATCCCACCAGTAATACTCCCGCAGATCTCTACACATCTTAGTACTGCCCAGATGAACTGAAAACGGAGAACTATGAGCTTCACATAACAACTCTCTCTTCAACTGTGAATCACAAGGCACAGACAATCTCTTCCCAAATCTTAAAACACAATCATTATCAATGTTGAATTCAGGCCACTTACCTTTCTGAACCAGCTCTACCTTTTTCTGCAACTCACTGTCCTGCTTCTGTGCTTGCTTGATTCTATCTGATAGAGATGATCTCACTGATACCTGAATCAAAACAGAAGGACATCCTGCACCAACAACTTCTATGCCAAAGTTCATCAAATCCTTAACCAAAGGATCATGTTCCAAACACAACATTGTTAATGAAGCATTACTTTTTCGAATCAAAGCATCAACCACTTTTTTTGCTTTTCCCGGATGGTAATGAATTGTACAATCATAATACTTGATTAATTCTAGCCATCTCCTCTGTCTCATGTTTAACTCTTTCTGAGTGAATATATACTTTAAACTTTTGTGATCGGTATATATTTCACACTTTACTCCATACAAATGATGCCTCCAAATTTTTAAAGCAAAAACAACAGCAGCTAATTCCAAATCATGTGTAGGGTAATTTACCTGATGAGTTTTCAACTGTCGTGAAGCATAAGCAATTACCTGATCATTCTGCATTAGGACACAACCATGTCCTTTCAATGAAGCATCACTGTATATAACAAACTCACCATTCCTGTAAGGTAGTGCCAAAATTGGAGCATTCACCAATCTTCTTTTCAATTCTTGAAAACAATCTTCACATTCTTTTGTCCAGATAAATGTAACACCCTTCCGAGTTAGCTTAGTCAATGGACTAGATAACCGTGAAAAAATATCTAACAAACCTTCGGTAATAGCCTGCCAAACCAAGGAAGCTACTAATCTCGGTTACATTTGTGGGTCTTGGCCATTCTTCCACAACTTTTGTTTTTGCAGGATCAACAGTTATTCCATCTTTAGAAACAATGTGACCAAGGAAAGAAATTTTTTGCAACCAAAACTCACACTTGCTGAATTTCCCATACAATTTCTTAAGGTTTTCAAGATAACCCTTAAATGTCTTTCATGCTCCTCTTTACTTTTAGAAAACACCAAAATATCATCAATGAAAACCCCCACAAACTTATCCAAGAACTCATGGAAAATTCTATTCATTAAATCCATGAATACAGCAGGTGCATTGGTTAGCCCAAAAGGCATTACTACAAATTCATAATGTCCATATCTCATACGGAATGCGGTCTTCGGAATATATGCCTCCTTTACCTTCAGCTGATGGTACCCCGATCTCAAGTCAATCTTTGAGAAAAAATGAGCTCCCTGGAGCTGATCAAACAAATCATCGATATCAGGCAAAGGATATTTGTTCTTAACAGTGATATTATTCAAGGCTCTATAATCAATGCAAAGTCTCATAGAACCATCTTTCTTTTTAACAAACAAAACAGGAGCACCCCATGGTGATGTGCTAGGTCTAATGAAACCATTCTCTAATAAATCTTGCAATTTCTCCTTCAACTATAAAAGTTCAATTTGTGCCATTCGATAAGGGGGTTTTGAAATTGTCTTAGCATCAGGAACTAAGTCAACAGTAAACTCAACTTCTCGATCTGGTATTATTCCAGGCAACTCATCAGGAAAAACATCAGGATACTTATTTATCACTGGCACATCATTAATCTGAACAGTTCCTTTATTTTCAATGACGTGTGCAAGGTAACATTCATTTCCATCTTTTACAAGTTTCTGAGCCTCTTGATATGTTAACAAAAGTATGGGTTCATTCTTGTAAACAAACTGAAAGTCTTTCTGAAAAGAAACTTCTTTAGCTCTACAGTCAATCTTAGCATGGTAAATAGAGAGCCAATCCATACCCATGATAACATCAAACTCTACTAGAGGTAGAACAATAAGGTTTGCAAGTAGGTTCTTTCCACAGATAAGGATAGGAAGATTCTTATAAATTCTTTTTGCCTCAACATTTCCCCCAGGTGTTTTTACCAAAAGTTCATGAGTCACTTCTTGAGATGGTATTCCCATTTTACTAGAAAAGGTTTTAGATATGAAAGAATGTGTAGACCCTGAATCAAAAAACACACTGGAATAAACTGAAAAACAAACAAAGTACCTGATACAACTTCATTTGATGGCCCGACATCTGATGAAGTAGTTGCAAAGGATTTCACCACCCCTTTCTACTTGTAGTCTAACTGCTTCCCATCACTCAATATCTTTGCCGCACACTCGTTTTCATAGTGACCCATCTCATTGCACTTATAACATTTCACTAACTGTAAATCAAATTTGTTCTTACCTTCACCTTGATCCATTTCAGTGCAATCACGAGCCTTATGTCCCATCTTACCACATCGGTAGCACTTTCCAAAATTCATATGACATTCCCCAACATGCCTTTTGCCACATTTATCACAAACTGAAAACTTAGTTCTCTTACCATCAGACTTTTTTGAAGAATTCTTACCTTTCTCATGCCACCTCGGTCTCTTCTTCTGCTGGTTTTTATAGAACACTTGGTCATCGGAAAACTCTATTTCCACCTTCTTAGCACATCGAACAAGCTTTTCATAACTTTTAAACTCACGAGAAGGTAATGCCCTTCGATATTTTGGCTTTAATTATGAGTAAAAACGATTGATTTTACTATCAAGGTCTTGGATAAAATTTGGAGCATACAATGCCAATCGAGTGAACCTTTCTTCATAGGCAGCCACAGAGTCTTCTTCTTGCCTCAATTCCAAGAATTGATTTTCCATCCTAAGTCGAATAGCCTTAGGAAAATACTTCTCAACAAACATACCTTCGAATTCATCCTAGTCAAGAGCATCAATCTCATCGGCGTCCCTGATATTTTTAACCATAGACCACCACTGATCTGCGTCACCCTCCAAACGGTAAATAGCAAGACTAACCTTTTGATTGTCTGAACACCCCATGACATCAAAAATCTTCTCCAGTGCTTTAATCCACCCTTCAGCTAGCACAGGGTCAGATGATCCTCTGAATGATGGTGGATGTTGCCTCATGAAATGTTCCACCACTGACATGTCCCTCTGCGGTTGATCTGGCTGATCTTGTGCATGGATACCACCGCCATTTATCGCTTGAGTCAACAGTGCCATCACTGCAACAAACTGTTCAGTTCCAATTCCGACTATCTCAGGATGCTGATTCGGAAGGTTATTTCCTTCTGTATGCCTTCCTAGCACTGCTTTCCTTTTTCCTCTGCGGAAAACCATTCTGAACAAACATGTCTTAGATGAAGCATCATGGAAATCTTCAAATGCTATATCATATCAAAAAAAATTATTTTTTGGATAATCATTTAATAGAATTATAACTCCTAAAGTTATCTAAACCGACCTTTGATACCAACTATAAGGCCCCAGCCTTAAACCTTACTTAATCTTGAGTTATTACAAGATTACACATTGAGGATCTTTTCGGGTCTAGAGTTTTAGAGAATTAGATCATAAAACTTTCATTACAATCCACATATAAACAAAGTGGTTACATAAAGATAGTATTCTTCATTCCCATCAATGGAAACACATTTTAAATAAAATAGGGATTATTTCTTGACACATCCTTTACTCTATCATCTTATCATGTACCTTTCCCTTGACCTGTGAAAAACATTTCAAAAACATGGGATGAGCAAAAAAACTCAGTATGGGTTAAAAAAACATGGAAAGGAAACATGAGTTCATATATACATAAGAATGAAATCATACTTTACCCATAAAACATAGGCACTTTAACATACCTCATAAAATCATGAATAAATCATATAAATCATAAGACATAAAGGTAACATGAGGCATTCATAACATTCTTACGTAGGGAGTAACCATCTTGGTTACGTTTGGAATACCCATCACAGTATATTCCCTAAAATATCTTCGGAGAAACCTTAACGTTTCACTCCTTCGCATTACCCAATGCATTGGAGAGCTATATCGGGCTCACCCGCCCTTATTTTATCACGGAACCACCCGTCTTCATAATAATGCCCATGAACCATAACATAATCGTATCACATAAAACATGCATAAAGGAAACATAACATTTCACATTTCAATCACAAGATATCAATACAATACAAAAACATTGTGAAAACCATTTTCAATACCAAAATAAATGAAAAGTAAAACATGGTATTTATTTTTCTTTTAAAAAGAAGCTATGGCTTGTAGAGGAAGCCGAAACTCAAATAACGGTCACGACGGCGGAGAAGTCGTTGTCGCCGCATACATATGACAAAAACATTCCCTTTTGTCGTTTAGTAAACGATTTTTATAAAAAATATTCCTTTTGAATAAACGTAAAAGTCAAAGGGGTTTATACACCGTATAAAAGAAAGATGTGTATAAAATAAAATATGCCTCAACGAAAGGAGATTGAGACGAAGTCCAATACCTCTTATCCGAATTGACCCGACCGTTCTTTAATCTCCTAAATAATAAACTTTAGTTAATCTCTACTTGATTATGAACCTTTTTCATGTTCATTATTCCTTTTATACCATGTTATAAACATCATGTAATCATTTAAGTTAATAGTGTTCAATTTGTCGGTATTTGGTTCTTAAGTCAAAAATAGACTTCTTACACATACATGTTGTTAATTTGGTCAAAGGTTCGTTATATCCAGAATGATATTAATGATTTGGATAACATATATATCATATATATTCATAATATACATGTATTTATATTATTACATCACATTTAGAGGTAGGAAATGAAATTCACCGTTCATGGAGACGGTAAGCCGTACGTACGCATGAACGCTACTTCCATTTCTATTTCGTATTTTCTGGAATGGATTCATAATGATATAAGAGTATATTATAATTCCAGTATAATAACATATATAATATCATTAACATTATCCTTTACACATCCCACATATGGTATTAACGAATCAAATCACTTTCAGGGGGCGGTAGTCCGCACTTCCTAAAATGAAGATATCGTGTTTACCCATAATGGAAACCATAAAGGTATGACCAAAATGAAAAAAAAAACCGAAGCTTAATGAAAACATAAACATATTATATATCATATATGAAAATAGTGACATCATAATGGCCACCTTTGAAGGTGTTAAATGAGTATTGAACAATCATCATTTCAGGAGGCAGAATTTCGCCATCCACGGAAACCGTATGTTCTTTAACCATTTGATGTAGTTGTGTGAGAGTGTAGCTTAAATAAATCTTATAACAGAATCCTAGTATATTGAAGATACTGGTGTTGTTACAAAATAAGTAAATAAAAAGAGTTTAGGGGGTTGGATAAGCAAAATAAAACAAATGAACATGAGAGAATGAATTACCTTTAAAAGTGTAACTCCTTTTGATTTGAGCCTAAAGGCTTCCTTTGAAAGGATTATTCCCAAAGAGAATCCTCTAGGATGAGGAGAGGGATGTGGAGAGAGTAAATGGGCAGGGGTTGGCCGAGAAAAAGGCTTGAGGAGTGTGTGAAATGAGGTAGAGTTGGGGGACTTTTATAAGAGGAGAGGAGGGGCACTTTTGGAATGTAAAGAAATATTACTTTATTTGAAAATTTGTTTCGGTTTTAAAAGGTCCCACATTGATATAATTCGTGGATAAGGTGATAAGGGTTCTAAATCTACTCATCCAATTCGTTTTGGACATGTTTATTTCATAGATGTTACATTAGCTTTCCATTTTATTTAAATCGTCAAATAATGATGTCATCGCTGCATCATTATTATGTCATAAATAACTTAATTTATTTAATGTCTAAAAAATATAAAAAAATACTATGATTTAGGAAATATTTTTATATTTCCAATGAATATTTATAATAAAAAATATGATCTTTATAACCCCATGTAAAAATTGTTTTCGTAAAACATATTATGTTTGTGTCATTTTTACTTTTACATTAAATATAACGTTATTTATGTCATTTCAAAACCAATGTGTCTCCATGGGGTACCCAAGTTGACCCATGGCTTGTATTGGTCGGCCATGACACAACCAATAAGGTTGGGACAAGTTTTAAGTTCATCTTATTTTATTAAAGCATTATTTTTACCTTAAACTACACTAATTACCACTAATCGCGATTAAAACTTAATAAGTTACTATTCACCAAAAAATTATTATAATCTCATTGAACCACATTTTACTTCTTAATGAAAACCATGTATGTCAGATTTTTGAAATTCAAAACACAATGATGGAAAAATCTCATTTAAACGGAAAATCAGTCTTTATAAGTACCACTTAGTGGTTTCACTATTCATCAAAAATTGAACTTTTTCAGAAAATTACCAAAAATTCACCCTAAGCTATATTTGATATTCTGAATTGAAAAATGAAGTCTATTTTACAAAATTAAAAACATATAAGTCACATTAATTAATTTAATAATTAATTCCCGCTGTCAGAGCAAATAACGTGTTTTTATGAAACAATAAGTATCAAAAGATTGACACCAGTTTAAGTCTAATTTCAAAGTGAAATTGATTCCAATGACCACCATTGGATTAAATGGTAATAATATATTTTAATTTCAATTCAAAACCAATTCAAAACATAATCTAATCATATATATAAATTAGATTAAAAAGCAGTTTTGATGTAAAATGCAGTATTTTTCACTATTCATTAAAAAATGATCATTGTCAGAAAAATACCAAAAATTTACACAAAGTAAATTATGATGTCCCAATCATAAAGAATAAGTTTATTTTGACAAACATAGTTTATAAAATTGTCAAAAGATATATTTAAAAACGGTTTTCCATCATAAGACAGTAAATCAATCTTTTAAGAATATTAGTGTATTCCATGCTTAAGATTGGATTTATTTTCATTTTAAGCCTCTAAAACACTATCTTAATCATTAATAGACATAGATAAAAATATCTATTATTCATTACTTTCTTGGGATGTTACACCATTAATCCCCTAAACAACATGAAGTATCTATTAATTCTCACATACCAAAAATGTGAATACCTTTATCATGTATTCTCATGAAAAATGATACTAAAATAAATTACCATAAAAACTTATTGAAAAAATACATGGTTTATTATTATTTAAATAAAACATATTTTATTGGATATATTCCATTAATCAAAAAATGCTATAAACTAAATCAATGATACTATAACACACTTTTTTCAAAAAAATCATTACTCAGTTCGAAAGTAATAAGTACTATTTCATTTACATTTTTCATATCCATCATCTCTTTATCAAAACATCCTTATATGAACATCATGAATATATTAAGGGGTATATTCCATAAATCATGTGTTGTTTTAAAATGTATCAACTTTCAATAAAATCTGTTTTTTAGTTCCTCAAAATCATTTAACATATTCCAGAATGTAAATTTTTAAAACATATGTGGAAAAATCATTTATTTTCAAAAATCAGAAATTCTATTACAAAAACACATCAAAAATTTTACATCAGTTTTAAATCATTAAATATGATTCGTCATCTTATTCTATAATATATCATTTTTCATATGTAAATTTTTTCCTCTTCATCATCAATAAAAACCCATTACTAGTACCACCTTTTTTTATCATCTTCTTGATATTTATCCTCAGGATATTGATTTACGTAATGCCAATACACTGTTAAATAAATTCATCCTTTAATAATCATTTAGGTATACTGATATTCCCATCCAGTATTATAAATGAGATATTCATTTTTTCCTTGACAATTACTTTTTATGTTCTCTTCTATTCTAATAGTAAAACATCTCGTCATTTTATTATTACATTCTCTAGAGTTCTTGTTCCCACATTATTTAAATATAGGAAACCATATATTCACTATCCCACAGTCTCTATAACTCAAACACTCAATGAAAAATACCCTTATACTCTCTATTGAGTCCAAGTGTTAGTTAAGATAAAAACAATTAATCATATATCATGACAACTGATTAGGAATAATCACATTATACTTCACTCTAGTTATTATCCCATTTGTTTTCTCAAGAACATATTTTATATAAAATTCAATGTTAACCTAGTTCCTTATGTGTATTACCAATAAATTAATGAATCGTAGTGTCAGTAACAATATTAAATTTGGTAGACCACATATTCATGAAAAATCACATATAAGATGACTAAATTATGATAACTTCTTTTCAATATATGTTTCTTTAGGCTTAACCTAGTTCATTCATAATTATTATTTAAATACATTATAATGGTTCACAAATATTTTGTGAATTTACAAAGCATGTACCTTAGGATTATCAATCTATGTGTGTATAAAATCCTATCTTCATGTACAAAGTGGTAATCGAGTCATGTTCAAGGTGCCATTTTTAGTGTTTTTACAACTAGGAACATTTTTTCTTGATCCATATCCACTTGTAGTATCCTATCATAGATGTAATTTATTAGAAACCATTAACTCTATCCTTCACCAAATTGTTTTGTAAATTTAACTATATTTTTACTCATCCTTAGAATTATGCTTAGAGACATACATAGATATATCCTTAAAAATATATCTAAAGATAAAAATTTTTTATCTTCTTTTTGTACAAAGATTAACAAAAAATTTATCTCATACCAACTATTATGCCCCAAAATTATCATAAAAAATATAACATCATAATATATGAATATTAATTTCATAACATACTGATTCACACCAGAAGAATTTAGTTCTAGTGACTTTAGAAGCATGGACACAAAACCAATTGGTCCATAAGTGAACTAAATAATCTACAACAATATTTTTCATAACTCGAACACTTCATATACATATCATGAATAACACATTTCTTCATAACATGGGGAAGGAAACAAAAGAAATGGTGAACTTAGATTGTTTGTAAGGGTATATAAATGAGATATAAATCTATGAACAAATAAAAGTGTAATATAATAATAAGTTTATTTGATCATGAATATAACTTATAAATTTCATAACTAACCTTTTATAGATCACAAACATGATTCGTGGTATAAAACATTGTCATTTCTGAAAACATGGTGCATTAGAGTAATAAATCTTTAAGTTCAATCATGAACCATAATATCACTTCATTAAATTGTGGCCCCATCACAAATATTGCAACCCATTTCATATGTAAAGGTTAACTAATGAGAAGATTAACATATTGTGTCATGAATTATCACCAGTTTCTCGTTGAGGATCAGGACGCACTAGTTTCCAATATTGGATCAGGATGCACCTATTTCCCATAGTATATAAATCCCATCGACTTGTTTCCCATTTTTATCTCAGGAGATATAAGGATTTACCAAATTAAATAGAAGGATATACAGTTCCCAAACATTTCATAATTTAAAATATACTTATATGTACTACAATATCATAAAACATTCACTATATCGTCAATTTATAACTAATGAAACAGAAAAAAGGTTTCATACACGTTTTATCAATTAACTATATAATAAAACATTAATAATAAATGGGTTTTATAAACATTTGATAAGAATAGACATTAAATATCTAAATAACTAATAACAATGGTACCATTCAATCCTATCCCCAATATAGCATAAGTAATGTCAAATGATTCCATCTTTATTGGTAAATGATTTATAAAAATCACCATGAAATTTTTTTTGAGGAGAATCTAATTTTTAATTTGAATAAAACATTGAAAATATAAACCATTTTCAAAATAATTTCCATTTAAAAAAACCTTAGAAACATAAAATGGATATTTTTAAAATAATTTAAAATATTGATTGAGGAAAATATCCTATCATTAAATATAAAATTTCAAAAATTTAAAATTATAAAAAATTTGGAAATAATTTAATTTGAAAATAAACTTTGAAACATATAAACAAAAATTAAAATATTGATTGGTAATGATGGTGTGAAATTCCATACACATTAAAATAATCTTTCCTTTTACACTTTTGGTAAAATCCTAATGGGAATTATTTTTTTTGGAAAACAAATTAAAGATTCATTTTATTACACTTTTTACAAGTAAACCATGGGTAAAAGTTTCATAAAAAAATGTTTGATAATTTTCAAACATTTTTTGAACACATATTTAGAAAATATGGATTTGGAAGAAAAATCAATTTTTCGACTGAAGAGTTAAATATAGTTGATTTACCATAAACAATTTTTTTTTGAATCTTGAGTATATAAAAAATGAAAACAACGGGAACAGTATTATTCCCATGAAATAATAATAGGATAGGAAGAGGAAAGATTTTCATCAGAGCTTAATCTTAAGGTTTCCTCAATGAATGTATAATTATAAACAATCATTAGAGACAAAGAGACTATCATAACAAACCTTTCCCACTATAGTGTCTCTTAAATCATAGGAAACGTTAAAGAATAAAAACAAATTAAACATTGAAGGTCATGATAATAAGTTGATTAATTATGTAACCTATCAAGTGGGAAGTATATAAACTAAAAAAAATAAATATATAGTTAATTGGAATATTTTTCTCTAGTATAATAGGGAGACTAGAAATCCTTTATAGCTTTGGTAAATTTTTAAATTTGAACCCCATAAAAGATATAACTGAGAATGTATATATAAATACCATTAATTTTCATGATAATTATCATAAAATAAATTCAAATTTAGTATATATATCATATAAAATAAATATGCAGTTAATTTAGTATGTGCCTCACAGATATAAAAACGGAAATTAAAATCCCTTACCATAAGTCTTGAATTCATTCATACATGTTTGAAACTCACCTATATTAAATATAATTTTATAATAAATATATTATAGTTACATAATTATATAGTTTATTGCACATATTATTTAATTATTCCATTTTCTTAACCATTCATTAATAATTTCTTGTTAATGTCATGTCTCATGTAATATGTGCTTTGTTTTTCATGTGTGTTTGGATTTAGTATTCAAGATCCTATTAATTTGACCATGGATAAATATTCTTCTGGATGTTAACCCTGATAGAATTTTATATATACATGTCAAATATTTATTTATATTAATCCATAAATGGTGGATATAGAAAATTAAATAAACGGTTCATGGAGATAGTAGGCCACAGAAACACATGAACAATTTTTAAAATTTTCTTGATCAATGAAATACACGAAATATAAAGAGAATATTTAATTTAAAAAAAATTATTTAATTTATCTCATATAGGATTATTTAAACATATCTTTTTTACCTTCCATGTAAAGCATATGTAAAGAATGAATCATATCGCCTCATTGAGGCAGCTGCCTGCCATAGACACGAACGATGTTATCATATTACCCCCAAATGAAAAGTAAGATATAATATGTTTTTTAATGTTTCAAAATTCATAAAAATATAATAAATAAATTATTTAAAAAAAAATATAAATAATAAATACATAATTACATCCATTCACGAAATGTGGTGATAGAAAACGAATAACATCAGTTTGCGAGGGTGTAGTCCACCGTACACACAAATGATGATTTAGTCACCCATTTGAGGGAGGTGGAGATGGATCTAGTTAATTAAATTTATATATTAAAATATATTTATATTTATGATAATAAATTTATTATATCTGAATTTTTTAATATTAATTTATGTATGTGGAGGAAGAAATAAAATAAAATGCTCGATTAGTGATGTTGCCTCTTCTTTGGGCAATATCTTTTTGGTTGAATAGAAATGATTATCTAGATGAATTTATGAACAAAATAAGAAATTTAAGATTAGATGATTTAATTAATGAATTTATTATATTTGTTATTGGTCAAAACAATGGGGTTTTGATGTGTGGAGAGGATATGATAAGGAGTGGCGTTTTAGAAGTATCGTTAGAAGCACACATGTAAATTTTGAGAAGAAAAGGTTGTACCAACGTTTTCCACTTCCCACAAGGCTAAACAATATGCTATTATAATGTACTAGTTTTTATAAGGACTACATATGGATATGAAATTTGTTTTCTACAAGTTTAAGTTTCATTTTACCACTTATCCTGTAAGATTAACCCTTGGAAAACCCATTTTGACATTAATCGTGGTAATTAATTTTTATTCAATATTCATATAATTACGGTCAAAAAATAAGTTTACATTGTTATAAAATAAAAATTATTATTATTAAAATATTTAATCCATTTTCAATATTCCTTTCATCTATGTGGAAATTTTAAATTAAAAATTGAACCCAAAGACATGATGAGAATACGGTTTTCTATAGACAAAATGTTCAAATGTTTAAAATGCTTTTACACAAAACATCAATATAAAATTAATTAAAATGACATAAATTGTATTAATAGATATATAATTGAACAAATTTTCTAATTAAGACCGTATTCAAATGGTCAGGATGTTTTTATATTCCTTATAAGAAATCAAAATCCCATTTAAAATGCTGTATTTTTCAGTATTCATCGAAAAACGTTAACTCCTCAGAAAACTCAGAAACATTATCCCTAATATATTTTTGATATGATTAATTAAAAAATATATTTATGTTTTGAAATTAAGTTTTCTATAATTCTTAAAATTTACATTTATATATTTTAAATAAAAGAAAACAAAACTAGTTTTTAGAACATTAAATTTTTGTAGCGTAAAGTTTTATTTATTATTATATCTTGTGTAGAGAAAAAATTAAAAATTTGTTAAAAAATTTTATGACTATATAATAAATAAATTTAATTAAAATATTTCACAAATGGTTATTTGTTTATATTTATTGATGAAAAACACATTTTTTTCACACAAATAGTTTTTCAGAAAAAATATTTTCTTTATTTTCAAATTGTTTTTTTAATTTATACTTTGTTGGTCATAAAAGAATTAATTAAATATAATTGTGTAAAAAATATATTTTCAAAATTAATCAATCATATTTTAACTCTATAATCCAATGGCTATATAATAACTATCATATTAAATAATAATATTTTAATAGTATATAAAATTTTGCATAAACATGGTGTTGGGTGTAACACATGCTAAACAAGGTGTTAGTTTAACATATGATAAACTCAGGGTTTTTTGATAAAAAATAAATAATGTTATGTGTCTAAAAAATCAAAAAGGATAAATTTTTTGAAAAAAATATTTCACAAAATCTCATGTTGTTAGAGTTATTGTATTTGATCATAAATGGAAGAAATTGATGATGTGATATTTGTTGAGATAAAAAACACTTGACATAAGTGATTTTATAATGTTCACACAATACTTTTATTGATATATAATCCATGGGGACCGAATTTTCTGGTCTCACTATGTACATTATTATATTATTATCAATGAAATGATGAATAGAGTAGGATGATTATCTTCAAATATTAAGCATAAGAATGATTAATGGGAGTGTTATCTTGATTATTAATATTCTATTTCATCCTTAAGTGCCACTATATTTTGGAACAAGTGTACACCATTATTGTTTCAAAAAATCAAAGCTAAATTACCCTTGGGATACTATCTAAATTTTGTGGCCAGTTTTTTTAACCTATCATTATACTTTCCCTATGGAAATTCACCTCTTTTTAAATACCTATAATTAAGCATGCCATGAATATATATGTTGTGTTGTGATAAATATATATAAATACCATTGAATATTTTCCATTCAAAATACTCAAAGGGATATATAAAATAAACTCCTATCAGAAATTTATTTTTTCATGAACATATGTATTTCTTCTTGATCCATGTATCAACCCCACTGTATCTATGTACAAATAATTCAAATATTTGAACCTCACAATGTTATCTCATATAGGGGAATATTATCTCCATATTTTTTCATTACAAAATTCAACTCCATTACACATCAATGAATAGAAAAATTATATCTAATCATCATAGTGAAATCTCTATGTGGCTAAACCCCATGATTCATCAATACTCAGTCATTGTAGTGTAACACATATTGGTTCAAATGTGATTATTTTATAAGAATAATTTTTTCTTTTATTTGAAAAATAATGGTGTAATGGGAACTATTTAATTTATTGATTTTATATAGCTCAACAAACCTTATTAATTTATCACTAACTCTAGTCAAATTTGATTTTAATTAAATCATGATATTGTTTTCAATCAATATAATAGGAAAACATATTTATAAAAATTAATAAATTCTATCCAGAAATAGGTCAAATTAAGATTCTAATGTGAATATTATCCAAACACCACACCTAAGATAAAATTATTTTTTATATTTATCATAAATTACATAAAAACATAAATATTATTTTAACCATGAATCAATTGATATCAAATCATATATCTATGTATTAATTAACATCAGTTCATAAGTACCCCTTTTAAATTTCCCTTCATGAGATTTCATCCAAATACCTAAAAATTAAGAGATCCTTAATATCCACCTTTTTATTTTTTTTAAAATAGGAATAAAAACACAAGATATTTTCTACAATTTTCACCTATCAAATCCTCATATCCACTCCTAAGAAATAGTATTCCATCCGACCCCTTTTATTATCTCTTATATAAAAAATAGTTCCACTTACGATTTTTAAGAAAACATCTTTTATTCCACTTTTCAAAAAAGTAAAAAATAAGGGGAAGAATAAACTTACCATTTTTTGTGAGAGAACAAACTCCCAATATCACTCTCACGTGAATTAAGAAATATATTTTTAGGGGAATTTTCTACATATTTACAATAGTCTCATTTTTTAATAAAATACTCCAATGAAGTATTTATATATTTCTCCTTCTCCTTGATGATGTTATACTTGATATAAATTTTATTTTACATCGAATATTTTTTATATTATTTAGCATGTTGATTATACTTCTATTTTCATACCCAATCATCAATGGGTATGAAAAATTCACCCTTATGTGTTCTAACTGTGGATTTAGAAACATCATTCATGTTATGTCATGTGATTTACTAATAAAATTAAATTCTATTATGTATTAGGTTACCATATATTATTTATTAGAGTTCTAAGAAACATATAATTTACCAATAATGAATGGAACTCTAGATGTTGACCTTCAGCCACCAATGTAACCTAACAAATCCTCATTATAAAATCCATAAATATATATATTAATCTTTTTCATAAATCAGGACATAATAGAAAAAATAATTGATTTCATGAAAGATTATTTAACTACCATATTATACGACTCCTTTCAATTGTTTTATAATCATGAAAAAAATTAATTATATAAATGATATATACTACAAATATATTTTTTATTTAGGTTTATAATTAGCCTCAAGATCCCCATTTTATCCACAATCTTTCTTTTTCATTGCAAGATGTGATCCCAAGTACTATAGTAGTAGAGTCCTCTCTAGATTCTCTCATTTAATTGATTTTTAACAACTCACAAACATGCTTTTATTAGAATGAAATTTTGAAACCAACTATTTTCAGGAATTAAATAAAAAAATAATGTCATCTTACTAAACATTAGTAATTCTAAAAGGGACCACGAAATGTGGGATTTACAGATATGGAGTGGATATGTGGTGGGGAAAGCCTACTTTTTTTCCATTTGGAGTGATAGACAATGTGGGTTGAGCCTGCATAAGTGAGGTCCCAAGTGGTTTGAACCAGTGTGGGTGTGGACATACATGTGGGACTTATTGTAAAACATATATAATATTTTTACAATTTATGCTTCTTTAACGTCATTACTTTTTAATAAAAACTCATTAATAAACCATGTAATGAGATTTTATACTGTAATTTTCATACTAACTCCCCATATATTCACATGTGAATATTAAATAGAGCTATATATATAATTCTAATATGATATTATATTAATTATATTGTAATTGGTATCCATATTTAAATGTAATGTCATTCCACCTATCTAAAATGTAACAAAAATCTATTTCACATTATTTTAATGTATAAAAGATTAATTAAAAACATTTTATTTTTTGGGTTGATTTATTTTTGTTTTTATTTTGGTTTTTTATTAAAGAAAAATGACAGGACCTTCGGAGAACCCAAATTGCATCCATTGAAATTACTCACTACCTAGAGATTCATGAATCATTCAAATTTTTATTTGTTCATATAATCATGCCACCCAATCATTGTTTATAGACCCTCATCTATCACTAAACTACATTATATGAAAATAATTCACCCCCACATCATCTCTGTTGGATACCATTATCAACCCACCAAATAATGTGCCACCATATCCATTAAAACACAACATATGGTCTATCCAAACTTCCCCCAACAACTACCACCCAAAATGTGATAAAATAAAATATTTAAAATACTACAAATACTGTTTTTTAAATGGGTATTCATATGGGATACCCATTGAATTATATAGGGAAGGGTGGAGCCACCGTGAATTTTTTTTCTCATTGTTTGTTGGATTTTGTAAACAAAGTTAATTGGGATCAATCATATGTGGGCTTGGCCTGCCCCACCCCACCATATCTGTTTATCATTTCTACTAATCATTGATATCTAAAATTATTTTCTCATATTTCCATTAAATCCTTTTTAAAATTTCTCTCAGATTTTATAAAACGTATTCCCACAAACATACACAATCATAATAAATGAATTTGTATTATCTCCATTAACATAGATATTACAATCCACATTTCCTTTATTGGTGTGAATGCACTTTTAACTATTTTAAATATTTCAATAACTTAATAATTGATCATTTTAAATGACATATAACACCATATTAAATTTATATACTCAATAACCATATATATTATGTATAAAACCTTCAAATTATTCATTGCTAACATCTTTCTCAAGTTCATTATTAAATATTTCTAACATTGTATCCATTTTGAAAATGTTATAATTATAATAAGAATATCTCACTTGAAATATATAAATCATTTAATGAAATATTATTAAATAATAGCATCACAAAAACTTTTACCTTCAATTTTAGAGTATCCATTTTATACAATAGAAGCATTATTTCATGCTACATCTTCTTTATCATTAATATTATTTATAAAAATAATGTTCATCCATGTCATTTATATATTTTTTTTATGTTATAATAACTCCCATGTAACATTTTTTTTAATTTTATTCATATATTGTTCTATATTTTAATCCAATCATCTTGTTTCAATTATTTATCAATAAATTTTTGTTCAACTTTTTAAATTATGATAGTTTTGGTCGCATTTCTCATACTACATTGGGTTTGAATGAACAACTTCTATCCTCTAGGATGTTTCATAGATTATATTATTATATATATATATATATATATATATTTAACTTAGCTTAACCTTTTTCAAAGCATTTATCATAGTATGAAATTCCATAATCAACACGATAACTTTGAAATTTTTCAACTACAGACCCATTTATCTAATATTATCCAATACTTCCCCAATGATATTATTCACAATACCCATTATTCATATAATATGACGATTTATTTGAATATTTATTTCCTCATCATATATTTTTATTGATATCAATGATATTGATATTTTTTAATCATTGGTAACTTGTTCCATAGAGTGTATCCATTGAAAATTATCTCATCATACCTTTTATCAAACTTTTCAAAATTTCTCCCTTTTATTTTATTGTACAATGGAATAACATATTATTTTATTATTATCCCATATGGATTATTAAAAAAACATATCACATAGTAAATTGGAAAAAAAATATGATCTATGTTAGAAAAAAAAGATAATATAGCCTGTTATAGTTTCATATTGTCTCAAAAAATTATATAGTATTATGCTCCTATATCAACACTCTTTGTATTCTCATATAAATACTTACTCTCTACTAAGATACTATATTTTGTTAGAGAATGTGTAGATAACTTTATTTTTTCATTATTCAATGCATTAAAATATTTGATTCAAAATTTTCAATATTTAAATTTTATTTATTTATAAAAAATATATTTCAATAACATATCCATTTTTAGTTAACCTCTAAAGATTATTATGGAATCAAAAGTTTTTATTACATAGCTTTTAATTACATGGTAAAAATAGAGGATCTTTTATGAATTAATTTCATGGAAATAAGGTTTATAATATTGAAACACATAAAATATTATTTTAAATACACATAAATAATATTCATGGGTTAAACATAAGTCAATTATATTTCATCTCATATCCTAGGG
The DNA here is from genome assembly GCA_963277665.1 of Viscum album. NCBI lineage: Eukaryota > Viridiplantae > Streptophyta > Magnoliopsida > Santalales > Viscaceae > Viscum > Viscum album. The sequence continues at coordinate 410,759,040 of OY728133.1, forward strand.
ACATACATGAAATGAATGGGGTGAGCATAAAGCCTTGTACAAGAATAAGTAAGACAGATATTCAACATGTTATCATGGGGAATATAAATAAAACATTAGGCATAACAATAAGTCATCAATAAGAAGTATATCATAATTATAAGGAAATGAAAAATAACAAGGAAATGTGGTTAATAAAATTAAATAAATCATTCATTAGTATATCAAAAAGTTTTATCACCATGCTTCCATAAATGAAAATTACCAAGTTTATTCACCATGGTATCGTAAAACATGACTTGCTATAGATTAAATTCTTTACCCAATTAATTGGAGAATGACTAGTGTGCACCCTTTATATTTATTAATTTAATGTGAGCTACATTGATCATAATAAATCATTTAATTAGTATCATGTGTAGAATAATGAATAGGGTTTTAATCGAAATCATGGTATATGAATCATCATAATGGTATGATCATTACAGCATTTTTAACCCAGAAAATGAAATTTTAGTTTAATATATTTAAATAACCAATTAATAAATTAAATTTTTTTTTAGTTGAATACACATTTAAAATAAAAGTGGGTTGAATATTAAAATAAAATGTAAAATATGATCTCTCATGTAAAAGAGGGAAATTTGATAGGAAAATTCTATAACATGACTGATATAAAACATGGTTTAAGAAAAGTATAAACTGATATGGGGAAAGGGTATTATATTGGTAAAATATAATTTCGTAGTTATTGTTAGATCGAAAGGGTAATAAGAGAGATTAACCATTAGAATTTGAAGGCGCATACAAAAAGTGGTTTAGGAATTGAAGACAAAAGATGGATAATTATCTACCCTTTATGAGTTATTCCTAATAATTAAGGACAGAAGCATGGGGGGATTGAGGACACCTTGAAGGATAATTGGGAGAAAAAAATCACTAGGAATTTATGAATGATGAACTGGTTGTAAATAGGGATAGTGAAATGGGTGTCTATTTATAGAAAAACTGGATGAATTGTCTAATAATTATCAAATATAGGTCTTGGAAATACAGATTATCAAAAATGAAAAACCATTGTCTTAACCAAAGAATGATTCTCATTGTCTTGTAAATTTGGGTCACATTTTAAGATCAATTAACACAAAAGTTCTAAGAATCATGTTTATTAATTTTATTTTCATAGAGAATTATAGTTTCCAAAAAGTGAAAAATCTAAACTCAATGTTTTCATTTTAGAATTTGGAAATTCAATTATAGTTTTTGATAATTATTAAAATGTATTGAAAATAATTATTATTAATAAATTAAAACATTTTAGGTCTCATATTCTCTTTAATTATGTGTTATTCCATTATGAAACAAGTATAAAATCATCAAACATGCCAAAAACCCAAAACAATGTTTTCATTATTCAATGAAAAATTAAATTATTCTTAAAAATTATGATAAATTCAACATATCCTAAATTCAATGTGATGATTTTAAATATGAGTATTAAATTATCCTAAAAATTATATATTTATGATAATTTTAACTCTTAAATATAAAAACCATTATTTATATTTAAAATTACAATTTTTAAGAAAGAGTCAAAATTTTGATACTTAATAAAAATTTCCTAAGCCATTAAAAAATTATTTAATTATTTATTATTTTAATAAAAGTGTTCTTAAAGATGATTTCATTAAAAAAATATTATTCATAATACCATCATTTATTGTAAAAATTGTATATTTTTTCTAGAAAAATACAATTATCTTTTATTTGCGTCCATAAATAAAATTATCTAATTCATCCCAATGAAACATATTTTTTATTAAGAAACACTATTATTGAAAAGAATTTATGCAAAATAAATTTTAATTACATAATGAAAAATACACATTATGTAACTAATTCCTAGACATGTATCCCCTTATTACACTCACATGCACCATAAGTGTATGGTGTGTGATGGTCGTAGTTTCATGCAGTGACTCATCTAACATTGACTGAGTAGTAATATACACTCACTTGAACTTCTCTCATATGATACATCCTTCAATATTCTCTTGTTGAAGCTTGTATTGGGCTTGGTCAAGGGATAACCCAAGTATAGATACATCACTCGCATTTATTGACAAATGGGATTCACACGACATGACTAATTAGTAGAGGCCACCGATGATCATTTTGGTAACGATTAAATTTTTTCATTTCTACTTATAAACACTAATTATGATTGTTAAATTATAAAACAAGGGTATAGTATTCAAGGGTAATATTTACCAATGGTTATATAGCGACTAAATCCCAATGGTCACATTTCCCCTTATACGCTATAAATATCGCTCCATTATTTCAGACAATATTAACCAAAATTACTCTTAATGTTATATTCTCATTTTCATAAACTTTTGATTAGTTTAAAAATATTTTTTTTATTTATATATCATTTATTTGGGAGATATGATTCTAGAGTATTTAGGTGATATATACATTCTCATTTTTTTTATAATTTTTGTCAAGTTGTAATGTTTGTGATTTTAGTAGGTTTCGTAACTAACTAATGTAATTATATTTATTAATGATAATATTTTTTATCTATATTTAATTATGTAATATTATATATCAAATATATTTATTTAGTAAACAAATATCCTTAAATAAGAATGGGTTGTTGAAGTGCTAAAAAACATTCTATGATTTTTCATTTCTTCAAAATAAAATAATCATTTTCATATGACTAAAATAATTATTTAAAATAATGAAATAATTTTCTCTATTATTTTATTTAAATATCATCAGGACACACACATTACAGTGTATCATCTCAAGGGGGATATTATGTTAAATCTCAATATTCCTATAACCATAGTTCAGATTATTACCACCTTAACACATGTCTTTATTATTAAGTCTTTGTGGATTTATATTTAGTAGATTATTAATGGATTTATATTTGACAAGGTTAAAAGTATTCATTTCACCCAAATGGCTATATATTCTATTTAATACCACATTTAACTCATTCAGGCAAATATAGAAAATATTTTTTTTATTACTAATATTTAATAAGTTATCAATTTTCATTAGTCCCTTCATTCTACTTATATTATCCTTTGTCCTCCTTATGAAACATCCATTTTTTATGATTATAACCTCATTAAAACTATAAAGAATTTAATATATTGTGCCTTAGCCCATTGAATAAAGAGAACATCATATTTTTTCTTTAAACTAATTATATTAATTTTAAATCTATGTATATTGACACATCCATAATTTTAAAAAGTAATAGATCCACCATCAAACAATGGTTGTATTTTGGGATTTTATTTTTATTCCTTATGTGTAATAAGAAACCAAAATGATTTATCTAATGATTTTAACATTTCACTTCTGTGTAAGGTACCTCAAACACCAGTGATTTCTATTTATTATTTATCATATTGACCAATTTATAGTTCTTGTATTTTTTTAGTTATCATAGTAGTATAATGGAAATCTTATTGGTGGTGTATTATAAGTGATTCAATATTACACTAGTTCACTAAAGGGGCTAAAAAATTCTGTTCAATTTTACCATTTTTTTGGTTGTTTTCATAGTTATCTTCTTGTAACATCATGTTGACACCACCTTGATTCATGGAATCTCTTCATTTAGGAATTCATACATTATACTATCACATGTATCATTATGTTCGTAAAATCCACATTAGAAACATATTCCTTCAAAAATGAAATATATCTAGTTCAAAATATATTTTTTATAATATTATCTTGTCTATACCATTTCATTGAAATTCCACGTCCTTTGTATAATATTCAAATGTATATAAGTAGCCCCTCTAGGTTAGATTTTCCCTTAGGATTAGACTTCACATTTAAATTTTTACATTTACTAACATATTTTTTAATTTTATGTAATAGACTAAGTAATATTGATATAAAAAAATTCATTAATTAATTATTAAATATTAGATAATTATTTAGTGAAAACGTTAAAGCATTATATCTAACCAAATATGATTTTCGGCCATTATATAGTTTTATATAAAATATTGGTTTCAAAATAATGGAATATTATTTTGAAAATATGAATGTTATTTTTTATTCATCATTTAAAAATTATAATGGAATTTTTTTTTATAATATTCTGAAAAAATTGATTTGTCAAGGATTAGCAGAAAATAATATATTTATTGAAAATTGTAATTTCTTTTCAAGTATTTACATTGTAGAATTATATTTTTTACTAGATATAAAATATCATTAGTTAATTTTGATTAAAAAATTATCATCTTTCTAAAATAATTCAATGTCAAATTAAAAAAATACATTTTTACTCGTAAAAAATGATTTTTTTCAAAAATATATATTTTTTATTGCATTTTATTGGTTTAATATTAAATTAATTTATAACACATATATTTCTTGATTTATTATATAAAAATTTATATTTTTAATTAAATTTTACAATTTTGGAAAATATGCCTATTTTATTTTTTGGTAAATATGAATAGTAACCTCAGTATTTTTATTACCACAGTATTGGGAAAATAGAGTAATAAAAGTTATAAATAAATTGATAAGGACTATTAAATGACTCTAAAATTTGAATAATTTTTTTGTATGATTATGTTTCTCAATTATAATCCAATAAATGTTTATATTTTCTTATTTTACCTTTCATTACTATTATGGCCGTAATAATATTTTATTTAATGAACAGTAAAAAATATTCCACACTTGTTTTTAATACCTATTATATTTTTAAAATAGTGATAAATATATTATATATTTAGTTATGAATATTATTTTGAAATAAAACATTCTTATCTTCCTAATGATAATTTATTTTAATTTTTTAGTGAATAACTAATTAACATAAATTATTACACAACATTGATAAAATAATAATTCAATTAATAAAAAAACAAATGTTATTTAATATATTTAAAGTAGAATAATTTCAAATAAATAATGATAAAATTAAAATTTATAGAAAATTATAACATTTTATGTATGTGATTTATTTTAATTTCATTTGTTTTCTTGATGCTATAAAATACAATATAAATGGAGCCCTCTAAAATTGATATTATTAGTATATTATGAAAATAATATTTTATTACATGATATGAAATTACATAAAATATTATATTCATAAAAGTGACTATGATATTATTTTAAATATAAACCACGCTCATTTTATAGGGTGATATTGCATTTATAGTAACTATCTTGAAGCTTAATGGGTAAAAAACCTTGTTTTCATGATATGCATGGAAACGTTTAATGGGGGTTAAAACGATAAGATAAGGATAAAATGTGATCTAAACATGTCCAAAAATTATCAAATTAAAAAAGTTAGAATCAGTGTAATTGTGTATTCAAATATAATTAATTTAGATCCATTTAGACATCATATTTAATATATATGAAATTAATATTTTAATAAATTCCCAGTGTCCCCCCAACTCTTAAAAAAGGGTACAACATTATCTTCTTTTAATAAATTTAAAAATCCATTTTTAGCCAATATAAAAAAATACCATCCTAACATCCCTTCCCATGATCTACAGTCCCTATTTTGAGATCAATAACAACCTTATAGGTCTTGTGGTGTTATGTAAAGATGATTTTCCAAATAAGATGTATGGTTTTGAACTGTTTATTTTAGTTTTATTTATTCTTCCACTTCCTTTTAATTTTATTCAACTATGATAAAATAATAATAAAAATCATCCTATATATAATGACATGTTATTATGTTAAATTTTATAACCAATATTATTATCCTCTTCCATCAAATGGGAAACCAAATAATCATTCTGCTTTATGTTGAACTACCACCTCATGAATGGATGTAATTTTTTTATCACCATATCTCATGGTTGGATTATAATAATGGAATTAAGGTTTATATATGATATTCATGAAATATTTTTCATTATTAAATTATAATATATCTTTTAAATTTATTTCATTCCATTTGCTTAAAAATGACAACATCGTTTGTGTGTATGTGTGGACTACCACCCCCACAAATAAATTTGATTCATTTTTCATCACCACATAATATGAATGATATATATAAGTATATTAAATGATATAATATTATATTATATATATTTTGATAATTATTGGAGTATTCTATGATACTTACCATCTTTCCATAATAATCATTGAAAAATGGAAATGTTACTGATGTCTATATAAGGCCTGCAGAATCTATAATTGTAATTTATTTCATTTTTCATAATGAAATTTAATTGTTTTATTTAATGTTATAATTGGTTTATAAAAATAATTTATAATTCATGATTATTATTATGGATATTATGGAATAATGATTTTTTGACCATATTCAACCATTCGAAATCATTTTTAACATATGAACCAAATATCATCAATACAACCAAAGTGAACTTAAAGGATTAAGTAACTATTTTAACATGGTAATAATTGAGATAAAAAGAATAATAAATGCTAAAAAGTTTTTAAATAATGAATAAAAAATTAAAATATTTATATTATTGAGGAATATTAATAACGTACTTAATGAGTCCGACTCACAGTATTATTTCATGTAGATATTTATATGTAGATATGTAAATTATAAAAGACACTTTTTTTATTTTTAATTTCATTCAAAAAAATTCAAAATGTATCTTTTTACACAATTTTTTAATGTTATTTGAAAAACAAAAAAAGGAATGTTATATTTTAACATATACATAGAAAATGACCTTTTCCACAACCAAAACAATTAATTACTTTAGAATATTCCATGATTTATTTTAATAAAAATCACATTCCATTTTTTATGGTTATATTCAAATAGTATTTTAAAAAAAATAGATATAGAAACATCATAAAATGATTTTTATGGGAGGGAATATTATTTTTATTAATGACCATTTAATGGATTCTATTATTGTTCATGGGAATTTTTCTGAGCATGGGTGGTTCAATTATAATATGGGGTGGGTGATACTTTTAAATTTTTATTATTAATGTGGTAATGCTACATAGTTAACATATCACGTTTTTCCTAATAGATTATTAGAATTAAATGTGATGATTATTCGAATTGTAAAAATGATGGTTATTTTCTGTGAAATAATGAAAGTTATTTCTTCTGTAACCATGAGGGTTTCTCAATTTGAAAAAGTGAGGTAAAAATTATTCAGGATACCTAAAGAATTTATCTATGATATTATAATTTTTTAATAGAAATATTATGATTTCACAAGGAAATGTAAGTATATACTACTTAAAAATTTTGAAAAGTATGCTTTTTGAAAAGTTATTAATAATATTTGATGATTTAAAATAATAATTTAAGAATTTTATTTTTTACATTCATGATTCTTCAAAAATGATTTAAAATTTTTTTGTGTAGGGTATGTTATTTATTGGGAATGAAATTGTTTAATTGGAGCCCAATGTTGGTTTTAAATAATGAATTTTTTATGCATTAAAGGACTACCGGTTTTGATCATTATTTTTATCCCCATACATTGGTTTTTGTGTTCAAACCACATTTTAAAATTATTTATGAAGGGTTTATGTTTGTAAAAGGGAAAATAAGAAGTCATGTTGAAATTCATCAAGATATTTTATAAAATGAAAACAAATTTCATTTTAAATGTTGTTTATTATGTGAAAAACAGAATCAGATTAAAAGTGTCCTCATTATATATATCGATTTATAACATAATATTTATTACCTAAATGTCTAAAAATATGAACATAAATGATTTTCTGGAACATAATCATGTGAATTATAGCTTAAAATTACTTAATATGTATGTTTTATGTCATGATCCTTATATTTTCAGCAAAACCATTTATATTTTCAATGGAAGTATTATTTCTCATCAGTGAAGTGATCAAATCCTTCCCTTTATATTTTTTGATTCCTCCATTTACGATGAAAGATAGGGCATCCAATATTATCATTCTAGAAACCTTAGTATAATACATACGCTTCTTGGAATAATTACAAATTTTCACATCTAATTTATAACACGTATTAAATTTTTAATAAATTTTACCCCACTAAATATAATTAGTTTAAATAATTTTTCAAATTTAAACAGTCATTGTTAATATATTTCACATCCACATAGTGATAAATTATTTCTTTCATGGAAAACAGAAGAATTTTTTCTCTTACATAATTGATTTCATTAATATAAAAAATATTTCATGTAATCTAAATATTCATCCCAACTATCATCTTAAAATTATAAAGATTAATATATTTCATTAATGAATCATTTTTTGGATAGAATATATAGATGTATATGTATATTAGATGGAACAATACAAGAGGGGGTGAATTGTAGGTTTAAAAACATTGAGTTAAAACACTTACAGATCAGTTTAAAAGATCTTAAACTAATACAATTCAAACAACCACAACTATATTGAATATAAAGGTATGAAGTAATACAATACCATTGGACAGGTAATTGTATTCAAGATGAATACAATAATCAGAGTAATATAAGTGTGAGAGATTCTTCCACAAAGCGTATAGAATCTATTAATACAAAATGTAATAGAATAATTTTAATTGATATAATTACAATTGAAAGTGTAATGATGAAAGGAAACAATACAAATTCCTTTCTAATACAAACAGCAGTGGAAATGTAAAATAATTACAATTCTTTTACCCAAAGAGAAGGGTTATCCTTTCACCTATGATAAGAGGTATGTCTTTCCACCACCTTGGTAAGCCCTCGATACGATGATCGGTTCATCCGTCTGCCTATCCCCGGCAGCCCTTGACACGATGATCGGAACATCTCTCTACCTATCCCTGGCAGCCCTCGATACGATGATCGGTTTGTCTGTCTGCCTATCCCTGACAGCCCTTGATTTTGTAGGTAATTGACACCTCTGTCTTTCAATTACATGAAGGCCCTGGATACGATGATTGGACGCACAAAGCACAGAGCATGAGAGAAGTCAGAGCATCTCTCTCTAGAACTTGATAGAAGAAAATTATCACAGTATTTCACATGCATTCACAATCCTTCCTTCTCAGCTTCAAATGACCTCCGATTTATAGGCCTTAGGTTCCAATGGTCACATTTCCTCCAATGGTCGTATTTCTCCGAAAAAGTCGGAGGGACTTGGACACCTGGTATTATAACAGTCATATTGAAATAGAAAGAATGACATCGTTTTGATTAGTTTGTAACTAACTCAATGACATCATATTAATTAAAACAAAATACATATGGAGATGATAAACAAGAGTACGATTAATATGAAACATGTGTTTTTTGTCTAAGTACCTAAACACGCAAGTAATGAAAGAAAGGGTAGAATATTCAGTACGATAAAATAGATAGAGTCAGTATGATATGATTGACAGAGTTAGTATGATACGATTGACAGAGTCAGTACGATAGGATTGACACAGTCAGTACAATACGATTGACAAGGTCAGTACGATTAAAAAGACATTTGTGATTTCCAAAAAATGATATAGAAGTCAAAAGGGAACTTTTGACTCAAAAATCTACCCCTTTTTGGAATTCACAAAACATAAAGTAAAGACAACAAGAAATACAAATCTCCCCCTGAGTTATTGGAAACACTTCTGAATATGAATTTGAATACAAATAACTCCCCCTTAGGTGTATACTTTATAAAGGATTGTATTCACAATTTTTCCTTGGTTTCGAAGTAATTGATTAAATCATTCTCCCTTTGTAAAACATTCTCCCCCTTTATAAATCATTCTCCCCCTTTGTGATACCTTCTCCCCCTTTGTGATTTACAAAAAGAATGGGGTAATATTGGGTTTCCTGAAAAAGTTAGATATAATAAATGCAGTACAAAATAAATAATAACATAAATTTCAATACAAAACACAGGTTCTATAAGAAAAGAAAAACACATACAATAGTCATTTGTTTTCTCTTTCCTTTTACTTCTTTATAAGATTATGAAGAATATCTTTCATCCTCTTGATTTATTTTATGTCATCAAAGATTGAATCACCCTGAGTTCTGAGAAGCCCTTGTTGGTCATCAAAAAGTTGATCTCGATTTCTGATAGTCTCCTCCTAGACTATGATTACTTCCTCAAGGGTATAAATTCTGTCTGGAATATTCTCATTATCTTTGGATGACAAAGAATTTTGTTTCTTCAACAAAAACATTTCATCTTTAAAAGATGAAACCTTTGAGAATTCAGACTGAAAAGCAATCATTCTCTCCTACAATTATTTCAATGAAGAAATATCAGCTGCATGAGTTTCATGATTTAGCCTTTCAACCATTTATTTTTCAAGCTTATTAAAGGCTATAGCAAGATCATTTGACAACATCCTTATATATTATATTGTTATCTCAGGTTCATTCACCGATATTTCTATTTTATATGACCACTTGGTCATCCGGTTGCAAGACTTCTTATGAGTAGCCGATGTTTCAGAAAGAACTTTCAAATTGGCTTCAACTGACAAAACTTTCGTTCTTAATTCTCTTACAGAACCAAACTTCATTTTCTGATTGTCAGTAATAAAATTAATTTTCCCTTCCAGCCTGGGAAAGTAAGGAAATGTCTTTTCAACCCTTTTTAAAACATGAACAATATAATCACTCTTCTTGAGAGAAATTATGTGTTCGGAATCAGTATCCTAATTGTATGAAGGCAATTCATTTGATCTGCTTGAGTCAACAACTGGCTATTTTCCTTTTGCTTTTTCTTTCTCTCTTCTTTCTTCTTCTACATTGTCACTGATGAAAATAAATTTTTCAGTATGAGAGGATTAAGCACCTTGATGTGCTTGAGGGGGTGTTTTATACAGAGTTTCAGAAGATGCAATATGTTCTTGATCGGCATGAGGGGTTTGTGGAATACCTTCACTCTGCTTTTGATAAGATTCTTCTCTACTCTTTTTCAAACTATGAAGGAATTCTAAATGAAAATCTCCTTTATCTTCTTCAACTTCCTCTATTTCTTGCAACATCTGTATTCCTTTTTCTTTCTCTGGAAGAGTCTGTACGATGGGCTCTTGATGTACTTCTGTGGTAAGTTGAGCACTAGCATCCTCAACTACTTTCAAGATATTTGAAACATCAAATTCCTATGCTTTTCTTTTCAAAAGAACCTTCTTCTTCTTTTCATCCTGAAGGGTATCCTCACCCCTTAATCTCTCAGCAAAGGCTTTGGCTAGATCAAGTCCAAACTTTGAATCACCTTCCTTTCTCTCTTCCTCATCCTTTCTCCATTTAGCTACAACCTCTTTACTATACTTTGGATTCTTCTTTGGCTTTGAGCTAGTTTGCGGATCCGACTTTTTATTAACACCAACAGAAGGATTATCTTTGGCTGGCATAGGTGATGATTGATTTTAAGCCGATTCTGCTTCTAAATCACTTACAATAAGTTTTGAATTTGGATCAAAAAAACATTCAACTTTTTCATCGTACTCTTACTAATCCAGGATGGCTTCAGATCTATCATCTTTCCTTTCAATGGAATGTTGCAAAACATCATGCTCTCAAGAATGAATTTTGTAATAATAGCTGGATACATAATCATTTGGGACTTAATTCCTCTTGTCTTGACATTCATGAAAGTTTCAAAAACATATCCCATGAGATTTAATTTTCTCATATTTATAAGATAGTCATGCATAAAAACATCAGAAACTTTCAGAGTTTCTCTATCTCCTTTTCTGGGGATAAGAAAACCTTGCATCCAAAGAGTCACAAACCTATTGTCCAGAGAAAGATGAGCCACTTTTCTCTTCTCTTCATTTATAACAAACAAAGACTTCTCAGCACTTTCTCTATTAAATGTACCGACTTCCTCTTGTATTTTATGAGATAGACAGAAAAAATCACCTTCTATTGGGATATTCAGGAAATGAGATGCTTGTTTCACAGACATAGACAATTTTCTATCATACATAGAAAAATTGATAGTCTTGTCTTTGTTGAAAGATATGGTTTTATAGAACTGACTAAATTCATAAAAGAGAACTGGATATTGAGAAACAGGTCTTTCAAAACATAAATGATCCCATCCATGAATCAAAATGATTCTTCTGATTGTGGAATCATACGAATCGAAAAAGTCCCGAGAAACTATCATTTCTCTAAAAAAGTCTTTCTCTGTGAAAGACATTGATGTCATTTCAGAGGGAGTATTAACAGAGGAATGAGACATATATGTGCTGTCGATGAAGGATCTTACGATGACTTAAAACCAGTGGAGCAGAGCTTTGCCTCAAAAACCTGAAAACCTAATGTGGGTTTGGGGAGGGGGGATATTTATAGGCGATATAGGGGTGACAGTTGATCTTCTACAGTCAATATTAGAGAAAAAAAGATCAATGGTTAGGATTAAAATGATTTTTTTTTAAAAAGTACCTGCTGGAGAATGTAAGGTAATTTTTGGTTTTAGTAGACTTCAAAAGAAAACACAATCATACGTAAAGAAAAGGAATACTATCAATATTCATTTCGATGGGAAAGAATGTCATTACAATGAACTGACAAACTGATGGAAAACAAACTTGTTACCATGGACATGCCGATGGAAAATAAATTCAATACCATGATCGGATGTGCCGATGGAAAAGAAATTCATTACCATGATTGGACGTTCCGATGGAAAACAATCTTGTTACCATGAACTGACAAGCTGATGGAAAAAAAACATGTTACCATGTACATGCCGATGGAAAAGAAATTCAATACCATGATCAGATGTGTCGATGGAAAATAAATTCATTACCATGATCGGACATGCCGATGGAAAACAATATTTTTACCATGTAATGACAAGCCAATGGAAAAACATTTTGTTACCGTGATCGGTCGATACGATGGAAATGAAATTCATTACCATTATCAGTCGATACGGTGGAAAAGAAATTCATTTCCATGATCGGTCGGTATGATGGAAAAGAAATTCATTACCATGATCGGTCGATATAATGGAAAATAAATTCATTACCATGATCAGTCGATATGATGTAAAATAAATTCCTTACCATGATCCATAGATACGATGGAAAATAAATTCATTACCATGATCGGTTGATATGATGGAAAAGAAATTCATTACCATGATCGGTCGATACGATGTAAAAGAAATTCATTAACATGATCGGTCAATACGATGGAAAAGAAATTCATTAACATGATCAGTCGATACGATGGAAAAGAAATTCATTACCATGATCGGTCGATACAATGGAAAAGAAATATAAATAATATAATAAAACTGTCAATATGATAAATAGACGAGTAAATGATACGATAAAACTATCAATACAATAAATAGAAAAACAAAAACACATACCAGGAGAGTATATAATTAAAGATCACAAGATAAAAAAACATAGTAAGAAATGTTCTCCCCCTTTTTAAGAGAAGTTTTTTTAATGTAAAGAGAAATGTAAAAACAAGATGTAGATATGAATGATTATTTTAATGTAATCATTCCTAGCTTCTGTTTTATAAACTAAAATCTATCATAAGGTAATGGTTTTGTGAAAATATCTGCAAGTTGTTCTTGCATTCTGATAAATTGTAAAAAAATATATCCTTTCTGTGTGTGATCCCTAAGAAAGTGATGTTTAACATCTATGTTCTTTGCATGAGAGTGATGTGTTGTTTTTTTTACTAAGAGCTATGGCACTAGTATTATCACATAGAATTTGAGTTTTAGAAAAACTCAATCCATAGTCAGTGATTGTGTGTTGCATCCACAACACTTGAGCACAACAACTTCCAGCTGCTAGATGTTCAGCTTCAGCAGTGGAATGTTCTACTGTGTTTTGTTTCTTGCAGAACCATGAATCTAGAGAATCTTCTATGAAATGACATGTTCCAGATGTACTTTTTCTATCCACTCTACAACCACCAAAGTTAGCATCTGGAAAACATTTTAAAACAAAATCACTTCCAGAAGAATAAAAGAGACCTAGATCCATAGTGCCTTTTAAATACCAAAATATTCTCTTTACGGATTTTAAATGAGACTCTTTTGGATTAGATTGATATCTCACACATAAGAATACAGAAAACATTAAGTCCGGTTGACTGGATATCAAGTATAGAAAAGTTCCTATCATACCTCTAAAAATTGTTTGATCTACTAGTTTCCCAGTTTCATCAAGATCAATTGTATTTGAGGTACCAATTGGGGTGATGATACTTTTAGTTTTGTCATAACCATACTTTTTGAGCAAATCTTTAATATACTTATGTTGGGATATATATGTTCCTTCTGGTTTTTGAGATATCTGAAAACCTAAAAAAAATGTTAATTCATCCATCATACTCATTTCAAACTCAGACTTCATTGAATTTGCAAATGAATCAGTTAAAGATTGCTGATTTGATCCAAATATGATGTCATCAACATAGGATTGAACAATCAAAACATTTTTGTGATCCATTTTTTTAAAAAGGTTTGGATCTGCTGTACCTTTTTTATAATTGTTTTAGTAAAAGAAATCATGTAAGGCTATCATACCATGCTCTAGGGGCTTGTTTAAGACCATGTAGAGCCTTGGTATGTTTAAAATCATTATTAGGATGGTTTTGGTCTAGAAAACCAGGTGGTTGTTCGACAAAAAAAATATTCTTGAACAAAACCATTTAGAAAAGTACATTTTACATCCATTTGAAAAGGTTTGAAATTAAATTATGCTGCAAAGGCTAATAGAATACAAATAGATTCAAGTCTAGCTACCGGAGCATATGTTTCTTCATAGTATATTCCCACTTGTTGATTATAGCTCTTAGCATTAATTCTTTCTTTATTTTGTACAATGATTCCATTTTCATCACATTTTTTTCTGAAAACCCATTTTACACCAATTACAGTTGTTTCTTTAGGAAATTCAACTAAAGTCCAGACTTGATTCCTCTCAAATTAATTTAGTTCATATTGCATTACTTTGATCCAATCTCCATCACCTAATGCCTCACTTATACCTTTAGGTTCAAATTGGTAAAGAAAAGAAAGATGTTCTATTTCATTTCATAAGGAATATCTGGTCCTTATAGGTTGATTTACATCACTAATGATGTTATCACTGGGATGATTCCTAAGAAACAATTGATTTGGGTTTTGTAAAACATGTTCATCAACATATGGTAGAAAATCTTTTGTGGTAAATATTTTAGAAGTATCTTCTTGAATATTTTCCTTATCAGGAGGATCTTCTATCAAAGGTTGATAATCAGTTTTTGAAAACACATCTGAATATATAGATTTGGATGGTTAAAAAAAGGATCAGATTCATCAAATTTCACATGTATGTTTCTTTAATAGTACATGTGTTTTTATTGAAAACTCTATAAGCCTTAGAAGTTAAGGAGTATCGCATAAAGATTCCTTCATTGGATTTTGGTGCGAATTCATGAAGATTATCTTTTATATTCAGAATGAATACTTTTCACCAAAAAACATTGAAGTATGAAACTTCAGGTTTTCGGCCAATCCATAACTCATAAGGTGTTTTATTAAGAAAAGTTCTAGTTAAAACACGATTTATAGTATAACAAGAAGTACTAACAGCTTCAGCCCAAAAGAGATTAGCAATTGAGTATTCACTCATCATGGTTTTAGTCATTTCTTGAAGAATACGATTTATTCTTTCAACAAAACCATTTTGTTGAGGAGTTATTGGAGCTGAGAAATTGTGAGTAATACCTTTCTTACTAAAAAAAGATTCAAAAACTAAATTTTGTAATTCACCACCATGATCACTATGAATAGTTATCAATGGTAGGTTTTTCTCATTTTTTACTTGGGGTCTAATGGTTTTGAAATTAGAAAAGGCTTCGTATTTCTTTGTGAGAAAATTGATCCATGTATATCTGGTAAAGTCATCAACTAAAACAAATACATAGTATTTTCATCCAATGTTCCAAGTTTGTGAAGGACCAAAAAGATCCATATGCACTAGTTGTAATGCATAAGAAGTTGAAACATAATTAATTAATTTAAAGCTAGTTTTATATTTCCTGCCTAATTTACAAGGATCACAAAATTTTAAAGAGTCACATCTAAGATCCTGTAGTCCCTTTACAAGTATTTTCTTTGAGAGTTTACAAATACTCCTTAGATTGTAGTGTCCTAGTATTCTCTGCCATAGCCATGATTGGTCTTTTATTGCACTTAATCAGGGTACGTTTTGGCTCCAAAGGTCTTCTATGTTAATATAGTATACATTCTCTTCCCTATGGGATGATAGAATGAACTAATCCTTGGAATTGTGAACTAGACATTTATCATTCATAAAATTCACAAGGTAACCTTAATAACATAATTGAATTATGCTCACGAGATTGTGCCTTAGACCTTTAACAAACAAAACATTTTAGATAAGAACTTTTCCAAGAAAAATAATTTTTCCTATACCAACAATCCTTCCTTGGGAATTATCTCTGAAGGTAACTTTTCCACCTTTTTTTTGATAGCGTTTTCAATGAGATCTTTTATTCCGCTCATGTGTCAAGAACAAACACTATCCATGTACCAAAAATTCTTGTTGGTACACTTCTCATTTTCCTGAAAAAGAAATGATTAGTTTTTCGGAATCCAAACTTATTTGGATCCAGATGCGTTAGATAAGAGAATTTTAGGAATCTACATTTGTTTTAAAAAATGAGCTTTATGAAACCCTAAATATTGAGTTTTATTGAGTGAACACTCTCTTTTCCAGTGTCCACCACATTGGCACTTAGAACAAAAAGAGGTTTTTGGAGGAACAAAATAGTTATTACTAAAAACAGGGTTGGAATGAGTATAACCAAGTCCAGAACGATTTCATAAAGTCTAGATTTGGGAAAACATTTTGTCAAAATTTTCTTTTCCATGAGTAAATTTTGACAAACATTTCTTTAAAGAAAAAATTTATGAGTTTAGTTTTAAAACTATGTTTTTATCTTCCAAAACATCTAATTTTAAACTAGAGTTTGGCTCTAAAACATTTTTCTTTGAAATCAAATTTTCAAGATCCTTAGAAAGTTTACCCTTATCAGATTTGGATTTCTCAAGGGTTTTTAAAATACTTTTGAAATAAAAATTTTTCATGTTAAGATCATTAGAAAGATCTGATACTTCATTAGTTAAAACTGAAATTATAGAGTTTGTTTTCTCAAGCTTCTTCTTCAGTTTAGCATTTTCATTTTCAAGAAATTTATAAAATCTAGATACTTCTTTAAATGAAGGAAAAGTATCATCTTTTTATGATGAAGACTCATCATTTGAAGATTCATAATATTTATCAGTACAATTTTCATTTAAAGAGATGTTTGTAATAGCTTCAGCATTGTGTAACTTTGCCATGAGACAATGATCTTCAATTGGTAATCTGGCAATAAGTCCAATATTTCATTATCCTGAGGACTCATATCCTGAAGAATTGTCTAAAGAATCATTACCACTTGAACTCCAAGTATCATTTTCCATTAAGACTTTATTTGTCTTATAATAATTTTTCTTGTTTCTTTCATAGTGTTTCTCCTTTCTGTCTTTCCTCTTCAGTAAAGGACAATCATGCCTTATATGTCCTAATTTCTTACATTCATAACAAGTTGCATCTAAATCTTTCTTGTCCTTAGTATCTTTCTTTTTTAATCTATATTGGATGTCTTTATTTTCCACCATCTTGTTCATCCTTTAAGAAAGATTGGATAACCCATTATCTGAATGATCACAATCGCTTGAATCAGATATAACAACTTTCATGGCTTTGGATCTTGTAATCCTTTCAGGTGTTTTAGCTATAGATGTAAAGGATACACTTCCATTACCATTCTACTTCTTGTTGAAATCATAATCTCTTTTCATTTTTTTCTCATGCTGTAAAAGAGTTCCAAGAGTTCATCAAGAGTAATCTGGGAAACATTTCTGTTTTCATCAATAGCTGTCCTTTTTTACTCCCATTAATTCGGCATTATATCTATAATATTATCTACTATAGCATCATCATCAAGACCATTTTCACCCATGGATTGTAAGCTAATGACTATTTTCATAAACCTTTGTTGCACTTTACATACTGGTTCTCCATACAGAAATAAAATCCATGATACTCTTCTCGAAGCATTGGTCTTCTTGTTTCTATAACCTTGGATGTAACAAAATGAGTGACTTCTAATTTCTTCCAAATATAGTTGGCTTCTTCACATGAAGATATCTGACTGTATATATTCCTGGTCATAGAGCATAATAAAGTATTGCGTACCATGTAATTCAGTTGATATTCTTGCTTCTCTTGGTTAGTGAAAGTACTGACTTCTTTGTTTGGAATTTTGTAACCTCAAGTAAGAATTATAAAATTTTCTACAGCAGTATTGATCAAAAAATTCTTCATACGATCTTCCCAGTACTCATAATCATTCCCACCAAATATTGGTGGTCTAGAAGGATTTATATTGTCAATTGACACAATATTCATTCCTTCCATCTAATAAAACAATGATCTTTTCCACTCCACACGTTAGTGTAGTAAGTAGTTAAAATGAAAGAAATAAAGCTAGTAATAAATATCATTGTAAACCTCCTCTGATACCACTTGTTGGATCAAATATGTAGATGTAGATGTATATTAGATGGAACAATACAAGATGGGGGTGAATTGTAGTTTTAAAAACTTTGAGTTAAAACACGTAGAGATCGGTTTAAAAGATCTTAAACTAATACAATTCAAAAAATCACAACGGTATTGAATATAAATGTATGAAGCAATTAAATACTATTAGAAAACTAAAGTAATTGTATTCAAGATGAATACAATAATCATAGTAATACAAGTTTGAGAGATTCTACCATAAAGCGTATCAAATATATTAATACAAAATGTAATAGAATAATTGTAATTGACACAATTACAATTGAATGTGTAATGAAGAAAGGAAACAATAAAAATTCATTTCTAATTCAAACATCATTGGAAATGAAAAAGTATAACAATTATTTTTACCCAAAGAGAAGGGTTATCCTTTCACCTATTATAAGAGTTCTGTCTTACCACCACCTTGGTAAGCCCTCGATACGATGATCGGTTCATCCGTCTGCCTATCCCTGGCATCCCTTGATACGATGATCGGAACGTCTGTTTGCCTTTCCCTTGCAGTCCTCGATATGATGATCGGTTCGTCTATCTCCCTATCCTCGACAAACCTTTATTTTATAGGTAATCAACACCTCTGTCTTTCAATTACTTGAAAGCCCTCGATACAATGATCGGACGCACAAAGCACAAAGCATGAGAGAAGTTACAATGTCTCTCTCTAGAACATGATAGAAGAAAAGTATCAGAGTTGCTCACACGCATTCACAGTACTTCCTTCTCATCTTCAAATGACCTCCTATTTATAGCCCTCAGGTTCCAATGGTCAAATTTCCTCCAACGGTCATATTTCTCCTAAAAACTCGGAGGGACATGGACACCTGGTATTATAACGGTCATATTGAAACAGAAAGCACGACATCATTTTGATTAGTTTGTACGATACAATTGACAGAGTCAGTATGATATGATTGACAGAGTCAGTACGATACGATTGACCGAGTCAGTACGATACTATTGACAAAGTTAGTACGATACAATTGACACGGTCAGTACGATTAAAAAGACATTTGTGATTTCTAAAACAATATATAGAAGTCAAAAGGGAACTTTTGACTCAACATCATTATCATTCTTTAATTTATTTTTCTCTTTCTCTCTCAATCCATCTATTTAACTATGAGAAAACAACAAGATCTTTGTCGTTTGTTAAAACTCCTTTGATGTCTATTTATTATTATTTTTATTATTCTCTATAACATTATTATATTATATAGAATTTTTGAGAGATTTTAAGTTAACTACAAAAGTATTAATTTATTCATTTTCTGATTCCTCTTTCTCACTTTCACTTTCCTTGTCACAATATATTTAATCATTTTTTCATAGGAAGTCCACTTTCCTTACTGTGATTTAAAAATATTTTCCTTTAAATGGAATTCTTCTATATGAATATTTTTCACTATTATTCCCTAAAATGATATTTTAGACTGACAATATTCTCTGAATTCATATATTTTCTTAGGAAAACTAGCTGAAATTTTTTCTATCATTCCCTAATTGAAACACATAAAATAAAGTTAACATATATATTTAACTTTTCTTTATTGCGTGACTTTTCAAAATAATGATATAAAATCCCTGAAATTATTTATTTTCATTATGGTGTAATCAACCAATTATTGATCCATTATGATCTAATTTTTTGAATCAAATTAGTTTAAGAGGATCCTCATCAATTTATTCACCAGGGAACAATCCTTAGAAACATCTCCATAACATTGAATCAAGGTCATAATTGTTTTCATCTAAATGATGATATAGTACACCAACTCATATTTTCCGATTAGAATATCCTCAAATTAAACATAACAGGTTTATAACCACAATTTTTTGAATTTCATATCTCATTTATAGGTATCAAAATGTTTCTTGCAAATTATATTAACATTTTTTGTACCCACAATCCAGGTTAACTCTTTCTCTAAGAGTGGTAAGATTAATAAATTTTGAAATTTCTCATATACTTCAATATTATTCATCTAAAGAAAATCATAATTAATCAATTCTCCAGGAACATAGAAACAAATATCGATGATATAAATAATTTCCAAGACAAAAGATAAAATATATAGAACCATGCTCTCCTTTAATAGATCCAATCCTTTTACATCAAATAGGGAACTTCTATTATATAGAATTCATGATTTACATATTTCCTATTGATCAAAGAGATTTTATCAATGAAAAAAACATATATCCTTAATAATTCCAATAAATTCCACTCATGATGGTAGGCTCTGTCACAAACAAATTTTTGAATTGAGTGAATTTTTTTTCAAGAATATCCATGCTTAAATACAAATGGGTATCAAAACTGATAAAAATAGTAAATTTGTGTTTAGTGATGTACTAACTATTACAAATTTTTTAATTTTATTCATTGTCTATGATCATAAAAAAACTAAGAGATAACATGAGATACAAAGAGTGATATAGAATATAAATTACACAAGATATTTTATATGGTTTAGAGACAATTTTTATTGAGTGTTTAATCCATAGTGTCAAATTGTTTCATTAAATGTATATATGTATTTATGTTATTATAAAATATATTAATGAATGGAGTTGTAATATGATTATAAACTCATCATTATAATAATAATCTATATGAGTTTTAGAAATTGACCAATCATTTGATTCCCCGTTAAGTGACTTTGGATTTTCTATTAAGTGTGAACCTTTATTATTTACCTAAATCATATATAAATCATTAATAGAATTATATTTATAATTTATATAAAATTATCTCAAAAAAATTCATACTTTTATTCTTTAGAGTTTCCTCTTGTCAAATACCTCTCAATCATACAGATGCAACATCATGTTTTGTAGACTAAAACCTATATCAGAATTATTTCAATTACATTTAATTTTAAATAATGTTAGAGATCTGTAATATATTTTGTTACCATGAATTCATTATTATGTAACCATCTATAATGATTCATGATCTATATGTCTCCTCAAATATTTCCATATTAATTATTTATAGTTTGGTACATTAAATGGTGAACTCATCTAAATAGTTGTGATCTTCATCTTGTTGCATTACAGACTCCAACTCATTCAAGTAACTAGACATAGAAAAATATGGGTCCATCATTTGGATGTTGTCCATATATTTCAAGACATCATTATTTCTCATAGAAAAGAATTTTTGGTGAAATTCCTATTATTTTCTGTGTGATTCCATTAAAAGAGTAAATTCATATTATTTTTTAACAAATAAACATGTAATGAGAAATAATTTACATCATCATTTTCAATGGCTCAATATAACATTATATTGACGAAATCCATCTCTAGAGACTACTCCTAGGCTTATAGTGATGATAACAGTGACACCCAAATACTTCTTCTAATCAAAAATAGGTTGGCCACTAGAATTGATTGTGTGATCACATATACATGGAAGGCATCACCCTAATAATAGAAGGATCATAAGTTAAAAACCCAATTAAATCTATATAATATAAAATAAAATAAAATTTATAATTCATATAAATTCCACACATAACCAAAGATATTCAAAGGGAGGCACAAAATTCAATCTCTTAGGGTAGAAACTCATAAACACTAATGTCTCCCCGAGCTAGTACAACCCCACAAAATAACCAATTATCTCCTAGAAACCTATAAAATAGTGATAAATATAGGGTTGATTATATATGTATTCTTAGTGAGATACTATTAAAGCCTCTCATGTAAATTTGGGGGAATAATACTATTTCAACGGTGAATATACAATGATACCAAATCATCACCTACACCAGGTCTAGTAGAAACCTTCCTTAACCTGTCTAACTCAACTAATAAAAAATACAATTTACGTAAGATGATTTTTAGAGAATATATCCTCAAGGTACCCACACCACCACTTATCTTTTATTTGGTCTCTCTTAGGTCCAAAAATATACAACATCTGCTTCAATCCCACTAATATCGACATATTATCATTCTCATATACCTAATCATAACCGTAACATCATATCCACCACCACATACCATAGCACAACCATAAAATAATATATACATCATTATAGGGTAACTGGAACCTGAGTACATTAACTTCTATTACCCATTTTAACATACACATATCCCACCATTTATCTACATCACAACCACATAAATTGTGTCATTCAGTGTATATGTATTGTAAACCTAGATCCCTACAACCTATATATATATCTACTATGATATATCATATATTATACAATGTTTGGAGTGAGAGTGGGGAATATAGATTATCCAAATATCTATCCCCTTTACAACCAAGATGATGATGATAAAACCCATCACTATTGACCTCATATGATAGTCGTAAATGTTACCCAAATCGAGATTTTGTGTTGATGAAATAAAAAATACAAGGAAATTTATAAGCGACAAATGAAAAATCTATGGTTATATTACCCACTAGAACACCTTAACCACTATTACATATAAAATCCACCCCTTCCAAACCACCAAACAACGACTACTAGAAAATTATACCCAACCCCTATAATACTAAAAAACAGGTACACAATACGAGATATAGTTCACATTTAATCTTGTAATTTATTAGTTTACATATTTTCCATTTACAAACCACTATAAATTCATTAAGGCATATTTACCGTCAAATTATTCATTAATAATTGCCTCATTTATCTGATCCTTCAATTATTTATAATAACTATTGTTTTTCATCAAAAATACACCATTTATCATTTATATCTCATTTTCCATTGTCAGTTTCATTAATCTATAACCACATTCTATTTCACCAGGAAACTATAACATAAATCTATAAAAACTAAATCTCAAAACATAACAATATCCATACTAACCTCGACAAAATCCACTATAATAGTAATTAAACCACCTTATTTCCACAAAACTATACATGTTTTTTAAGGTACTGCTTTGTTCAAAGACCAAAGCACAAATCATTGTTAAAAAAGCAAGAAAGTTACAAGAGTCTGAAATAGGGGATTTTTTTACAATCTCTATCAAAGAGCTCAAATAAATCAGCAGGCAGGGAGTCTATCCAAGTCATTCGCTGGTGGATTCCTTTGTTGGAAAGAGCATCAGCGACAGAGTTAGCTTCACGGTAGGTGTGCGTGGCGATATAATCAAACCCGTGGAGGGAGTTAAGGCAATTCATCCAACGAGCAGTATGCTTCCAGGCCAAATGAGTGCTGCCATTCCAGATGGAATGAATGATGGTGGAAGAATCACTCGCAATCCATAGTTTCCTCTAGCCTCTTTGAAGAGAAAAATCAACAGCATGGATGACATATCATCTTCCCAACCAACCACTTAAACTATCCAATAACACACTAACCACATCAATAATGAGTCCAAAAAATTAAAATAATTTAATATATATCAAAAATACATTTTAAAATACCAGTTATTAATATCTCATCCCCATTAATTCAACACATATTTAATAAACAACATCATCTTAATTTCATATTATAACATTACCAATTAAATTTCATTTTTATGTGATTAATTTTTTTTTGAAATTTGCCAAATTATATTATTAATATTCTGAAAGGACTATGACATTATAAAACATTAATTGAATAAGAAAAAATATATAAAAATAACCTAGGTAATTTTAATCACATGAGAATTGTCACTGTTCTTACGGCTCTAATTTGTTTATCAGGTTATTATCTTGATTATATTAATATATAACATTCTTCTAATAAAATAAAAATAATTTTAAATACAAATTTACACATAATAAACTAAGTGATTTTTTAATACTCCACCTTTACATGTACTTCAACTAATATAATATAATAATGAGAATGAAATAATAATAAAACACCATAAAATTCCAAGGGACCCCATAAGACTAGGCCACATTGATCTCCCATCTAAAACATTAATAAAAAACACTAAATTAAATGAAATCCATTGTATCATACTTTTAAAACCAATAAAAATGGAGGGAATAGAGAACAAGATGAAAATTGGGAGAGAAACCCACCTCATATAAAAGGGACTTTAACAAACCAGGACAATGATCAAAGAACCCCTACAAGATGACCAAACGACACAAAGGAAAATCATGGGGGCCTAGAGTTTTAAGGACATAGAAAAATATGAGAAAAAATCTTAATATTAATAAAAAATATATACCACATGGTCATAGTGTGATATTCATTGTTATGCTACAACAACAACCCAATCCAAAATTCAATATGTGACAAACCAAATATCATGTGTATTTAAACCACAAAAATTTAACAAAACACAGGAAAAATCTAAGGTAATAAGACCCTCCATGAAAAAATTACCAAATCAAAAAGGTATATGATGAAATACATAACTCATCCTCACTCTTAATAACTCCTTAGACTCATAACATATCATGACACAAACAAACATGGTATTAAAACCATGATAATTACAACACCATTAAATTAAACCACCCAAGAATCCATAATATAGTGATTATAGAAACAATGAAATATATCTCATGAAATATTAAATCTAAACCCTCATAGAATTGTTTAAATTAAAAAAAAATAACCCATTTCACCACATAACACATTTAGCTCAAAAAATTAACACTAAAAAATATAATGGCTATACCCCATTTCACAACACATATCCTTACACTACAACCAATTTGATAACACTAAAACACACTGTAATACGAATACTATTATACTCAATGAGATTTATCCTATAAAAATACCCACAGATAATAGTTCAATTTATGATGATATCTAAAATTTCATATTTAAACTCCACTTTTATTCTCTAAATCACCTTTAAACTCTTTCTTAACACCTCAAACAATTAGAAAATGAAAATTCAAAGTTTGAGAAATCCAGTGACCATATAATAGATACCTATTAAATGATTACAACACTAGATAATCATTCCTAAACCTGTGATAATATAAAAAAACTATTGAACCAAAACACCCATGGGAGATAACCCTCAAACAAGGACCCCTCCATTAACAAAATCTCAAAACAATATGTAATAGAAATAAAATTATTTACACTATCATAGAAACAAGTATCACAAAATAAAATTATGAATTGAAAATAAATCAGGATAATGATAATAAATTTATAAATTTATCTCTCACACACACTCGTCTAATACATTATTCATTTACAAGACATGAACTAATGGTAATATGTGTCCACCCAATACATTATCCTTCTAATCCTAAATACTTAATAACTTCTCCAGATATAGTGTTTCATCCTTATCATTGAACTCTCCCCAATCTGTGACAAGGGAGTTATCATAATGATACTAATGAACATCTTACATAAGATAAATTTCAAGGATCCATTCCACACATAAAGGATTCCAAAGTCGATATCCCACCTTGTTGATATACTTTAATACCTCAAAAGGTCCAATGAACTGACTAGACAACCTACTCCCATGACCTAAACTCCAATAACAATAACAAGGAGATAATTTTTGGGAAAAATAATTTCTTACCTCAAACATTATAGTTCTTCACCTCTAGTTATAATAACACTTCTTATGGTCTTGGAATGTCTCCATATGCTCACAAATTAGTTACACTTTTTTGGTCATTCTCTACACCACATCTAATTCAAGGTCGAATGAATTTCTTACATTTTTTCAATGTAACAGAGGTCAATATTTATTCCTATAAAATTCCTCAAATGAATCAATATAAATGAAATATTGTTGAGAATTGTTATATTAAAACCCAAATAAAGGTAGGTTCCTCACCCACAAACCACTAAAATCTATAATAATTTTGTGCGACAAGTCTTACAACATCTGAAAAGACTATTTAGTCTGAACATCTATATTTGGATTAAAATAGGCGATAAGGTGTTTCTGAGATCCAAAATAATGTTGAATACCTATACATAATAGAGATGTAAAATTAGGATCTTGACTATAAGTGTTCATCTTTTATACCTTTTTAAACATAACTCTCTCATCTACACAACACCTCATTATGGAATTTAAATTACATTACTATTTAATCACTAGTAATTGAGGTGAATTCATCAATAAATTCATAATCACCCAAATAAAATCATATAATACCATATTCTAATAAAAATAGTGATAAATTATTGTGGCATGTCACCCCCAAAAACATTCAGGTACCTCTAATGGTTGTAAAAATCTCTAGGAACATGATGTTTCATTTTTAATCACTATAAGACCAAACATCACAACATGAACTCCACCACGATCTTCATTATCCCTGGACACTAGAACTAAATCTTCAATAAGTGAAACATCTTAGGAACACTATGATACACAACCAAGGTGGATCATTTAACTCATAGAGAACCACCGCATGAGCTATAGATGAAATAAACAATATTCCATGATGAAAAACACAACGTTGATCATCCTCTAACCATCCTGAAATATTATCACCATATATTACTATTTCTAACTTCAAGGACTATGAACCATGAATCTTAATCATCTTATTAAAAATAATAATCCATGGTCATCTGACATAGAAAACCTCAACCAACAACTTTCCCCATATCAATATGTAAACAATCAAGCTCATTAACTAATTTTTATATATCTCTTAAATCTTGAAAAAAATCTCGATGTATCTTCTTAAATGGTGAATTTTAATCTATATTCCATTTCCCAATGGTTTATAAGCTTTCAAAGACACCTAACTATAAAAACTCTATCCACTTCCATTCATGTACATTAATATTTTATTCATAAATGATAATCCTATGATTTTTATTTTATATGAAGACCATTAATCATTCACTGATGAGGTAATTTCACTATAAAATATATATCAATTTCTTGAGGGTCTAAGTTATACCCATCATGGAGTAACTACTAAGACCCATATAATATCACTTATCTATGATGCATTATTACAAATCCAATATGAGATGAGAAATGTCACAAAAACCATAAAATGAATACCATATATGGTAACTGAAGGATATAATCTATGATAATATTTCACATTAGGTAATAAAAATCTGGTTGGTACTGATCAGTCATTTCAATGGACTAGTGTTTCGTATTCAAGTCTATAAATGGTCCAAAATCTAAGAAACCTCATATACAAATCGCTGATAATGACCTGTAAGACCTAGAAAACTATAAATCTATATAACATTATCATGTGATCCTATATATATAGATAAATTAATATTTTAGGTTTTGAACACTACTCCTTACTGAGAAACCATATTTCCAAATAAGTGCACCTTAAGATACTAAATAATACAATCTAATTACTTCTTATAGATATTATAGTGCCTAAGAGCATAAAAATATCCTTGGTTTGATATAGAGATCCACACTAGGAATAAAATATAAGAGCATGTTTTCATTTAACATTATCTGGAATTGATCCCATAACCCATAAAATATGAAATCCATCAGTCTCATAATATTTGTTTGGAAATTTAAAGCACAGAATACAACAACCATGAACTGATATTGCTTATAACAACACTTGATCATGGTCGCATGGATATCCATCCACTTCTCCCTTAACTGATCATACCCAAAACAAAGTCCAGTCTTAAAAAACCAATAATATCCCTTTTTAATTGAATGAGTCATTTATCCTTTAAAATATTAATAACTAATTACAATTACCTAGATTCTCAATTTTTAGTTAATTAAAAACATGATAACGTTTTCTTCTATCTTCAAAAACTTGAGTGATGCACCCTAGGAGATACACTAAGTTGAATGATACCCTTTTACATAAAATCATTGACATAAATATTAAAATATAATCACTCATAAGGTTATTTTAAATAATAACTATTGATATCAGAGATACATTAGGCTACAATTATATCCTAAACTAAATATCACATCTCGGGGGTAATATTAGATTCTATTTAGTGAAAACATCCAAAATTCCTCAATAACTCTTGAAAACATAGCTTATTCCACTTCCTTGTAACTCATTAATTATTCTAATAATGGAGACCAAAGAGGATTATAATTCCTATAACTCATCTGATAGTTCTTATCAGTAATGGAAAACACACACTAGCCTTCCACAATAAATATTTCAACTCTCCTCTAAAATAAATTAATTTAATCATTCCTAGAGTACCGCCAATAAATAATATGAATAAAATCATATTTGTGATACCCCAGATAGTGAATCATTAAGAACTTTTCCAAAAACTCCGTTTCATCAAACGGTTCCACCAAATATGTGGCAACAGTCATGGAAGTACTATTATAGTGGCACCAGTCATGGTCACACACCAAAATAGTGGCACCAAACACAATGTTCCACTGAATTGGTGGCACCGTAGCAGTCACACTGTCAGGGTAACACACCAAAACAGTGGCACCGTATCTATTGCATCATCACGGTCGCACACTGAAATGGTGGCACCGCTTGTGGTGGCACCGTGACAGTGGCACCATAGTGGTCGCATCGTCACGACCTCACAGTAAAATGGTGGCACCACTTATGGTGGCACCGTTACTGTGGCACCATGACCGCGTCACAATCACGATGTCCCACCAAACGGTGTCCCACCACTTTGTTGTTTTTCCTAGTTTCTTTCTTTTTTCAGATCCACTCCAACAAAGATCCTTTTGATTTAAATGTGTTTAACCCCCCCCCCCCCCCCTCAAAGCCATTAAAATCCAATAAATAATATCTAAAATTCCCCAATAATCGGGTGACCCCTGACATACCAAAATGTGTGGCTTTTTCCTCAGTGTCCCACCTTTTTCTTGTAATTTCTAGTGCTGTCCCTGCTAGACATTTTTCTCTATTTAAACAAAATCCTTTAACTCAAAGCAATTGCTGCCACCACTCCGATGACAATTATTAAATAAAAATTAATTCCATCATGTGTAATTGTCAAACCGTGTGGTGAAACCACAATCCGCCTTTAAATTCTTTCAATATTTCATATGCTGTAACTCATGTATCTCACAATTTTATCACACAATGATTATTCCTTCCTCTTGGCGGGCCTCTTTGCATTCCATGGCTTTTATGGAGTCCCCCCTTTTGAGGCTAGTGTTTTTCTTGTAATGGAGCCTTTTCTGTTTGCTCCTAGAGTCCTGGAGTTCCTCCACATTAAATCGTGCATCACCAGTTCCTGGCGCGTGTAGATAAACATCAATCATTGATCTTCCATGTAGGGTTTTACCGTTGTCTATATTACTGTGTATAATGAGGGGTGGTTATGATAGTGTTTTATTTAGGGATAGATGAAACCAAATGATAAAAAATATAATAAATGGTTCATAAAGAATGACAAGTTGTGTTTGATGATGTTGTTGTACTCTTTTACCATTTCTTATATTTTGTAAATTTTATGGGAATATGTACACTAAAAACACATCTGTTAGTTGTCATTTCATCCACACAAATAAACCCCTATCTTTTATGATGATTGAATGGATGTGACATTGAAATTGGTAAATCACATAAAGATGGTTTGTTAAATGGTTGTCTAGTAAACAAAAATCCCTGTTTGGTCACCTAGGTTAACCAACAGGATAGATGGAAATTATTAAAAGGTGTGTTTAAGTCTGAAAAATCCCTTTCTCTGTCTTGGTAACACGTGTGGTTGTTCATCTTGATGCTTGCAGGGTGAAGTGGATGTGGATGGGATCCCCTAATATAGTGCAGTTGTTAGTTTGTGAATCTGAGGTCATGTGAGGTCGTATTTTGGGGCTTGTTTTGGTTCCAATACTTCGAGGGATCTCACATATCCCTTTTTTTGTGTGAATTTACAAGATAACTGGGTGTGAATGCTTAATTTTGGTGCTTGGATGTGTTTTTTCTTTCCTTGTCTTGTGGCTATGCCAATTTGTTTCCCGATATTTATTGACTATTTAAATGTAATAACATGAATATGAAAACAAGAATGGGTTAAATGGGGAATTGTTTTCTGGGAATGAGTAGTGACATGGTTGTGGTTATGGGGATTCTCATGAATGAATAGAAACAACAGTGTTTTTGTATGGGCAGGTTCTGGAACCCCTAGGTTGGGAAGAGTTCTTGTTACCTATATGTATAATTTATTTTTTATGTTTTTTATTCGCGTCCCTCCCTTGTTGAGAACATCATGCCAAACACCCCCATTTAATGTGGGATGGTGTTTTTCCAAAAACTCATATGAGTGGCTGGTTATAAACTCTTTTTCTGATCCCTTTCCCGAGAAACCCAAGATTATTTAGGAAGGATATGATGGCCTAAGGTCCGTTATTTTTCAAGATTCATTGTGAAGGGTAGTTGTGGGGGTTGGCTTAGGTGTGTGCAGGCATGTTGTTTCCCAACGTTCATCGGGATGAGGTCCAGTTGTCTTCAAGCATGACAGTAGTTGTTCTTTCCCATGTGTCTTCAGGTGTGGTGGTTGTTTTTCTAGCACAGGTGTCTGAGGGCATGGTTACGTGTTGTTGTGGAGGCCCGTGTGTTGTGGGCGGTATGTGTGGTTGTATAGCCCAGGTGTGTATAGGCGGGGTATGGTAGTGTGACTTCTGTGAGAATGTCATGAGAGGTTTGACGAGCAGGATTTCATCAATAACCAGTTAGAATATGGTGTGTGGTACCCAAATATCAATGTGTTATTACTATTACATTACATGACATGTTTTATTTTGGGAGTGTGCCATGGTTAGGTTGGGTGAATAGTTTTGTTGATAGGTGCTTTGGTTATCTCTTTTTTTTCTCATGGTGCATTAGAATACCACCCCACTTCTGCATGAGAGGTTTTGGGTTTTTTACTGAGTATACATTTATGCTCCCCCTACATATATAAAACTGCTTTCAGGTTTCCATGAGGACTTCTAGGATTGTTCCATACCCTATTATCTCAGATGCCAAGACTGTTGACATCGTTGATTGACTTTTCTTTTGGTACGTCCCCTTTGAGTTTTCTATATTTTTTGTATAACTTATTACTGAAACATGCATATAGGAATGGATAGTTTTGGTTTTACTTTAACTTCCACTTTTTTATTTGTTGGTAATTACTATTTTATCTGGTAATCCTACTAAATAAAAAGGGTAGTTCCTTGCATTTTACTTGTGATTCAATACCCTTGGTGCTAGTAGCCACTTCAGGGCCAATTAAAAGAAGGTCTTGGGGGTCAGTATATCTTCTTCAACTTAAGGAAGGAAGGGTCTGTAAATATGTCATCCCATCCTTATATTGGTGAAGGAGGGTTATGATAGAATGTTATCAGGGGTGATGGTTGATGGATAGGATGGAGTTTGTGGTTAGTCACAATTTTTATTGCATGGGATGGTATGGTAACAATGTTAAGAAATCATTGAACGTGAAATAAGCCATGGAATACTGGCTAGGTCATGGGATTTTAGGGCCCTCGTGATCCAATGTGAGGACTCTGGACATACTGAATGACCATGTGAAGATACAATGACTATAGGGTAGATACCATAGGAATGGTATATACATAATAATGTCATGTGTTTATGTGTGTCTTGGGTACTTTGTGGATCTATCATAAATAACATGTTTAAAAAAAATTTAAACACAATCTTCTACACTACTTGTGCATATGCATTCCTTGTTTACCTTGTAGCATTGGAACCATGACGATGACCACGAGTAGTGCAAGTAATCGAGGCCTAGGAGAATAATTTAGCTGATCAGTAGAGGGCTGATCAAGAGGAGGTGGATGACCTGTCGCACAAGATGCATCATGATTTTCAGCGGCTGACCCTTAGGAAGTAAGAGGGCAGCGTCCCAGACATGGAGACAGGGAGATGGCTCGAGGAACTGGTGACAGCTTTCATCATCATTTATGTTCAAATTGAGTAATAGTTTCCTCTAGTTGTATGAATGATGTGGGGAGTGGCACGTCATTGGTGGACACTCTCTATTGGGGAAAATAGGCAGGCTAAAATTTCATGGACTGACATCGAAAGGGAGTTCATGGATGAATTCCTCTCTTCCATAATGAAGGTTGAGATGAGGCAAGAACAACACATTCTTCAGTAGATGAGTATATCTGTGAGGGAGCTTGGGATTAAGTACAATGATCTCCCTCATTTTTCTCCAGGACGCTATCTGAATGATGATTCTTGGGAGACACATTTAGAAGGGGAACTCTGAAATTTTCTTCAGTATGTGATTACTCCTTTCACTATACCCATGTACATGGAGGTCTAGAACAAGACCTATGTGGTGGAAATGGTGCACATGTTGGAAGTTGTGCCAAGATAGGATAGCCAGTTGGGATCATCAAAGGGGAAGGCCTTTCAGGGAAGGCCTCTAGAATAAAGGCCTTCTCAATTTTGGCTACGGGGAGAAGGCCCCAGTAGGTCTAGTTTCAATCTCCTAGTCCTAGAACAATACTTATAGGCCTAAGAATGAGATTATTCATCCATGGCAGTAGTGGGAACCTTTAGAATAAGTGCCCGGACCGAGTTTAGTACATTTGGTGTGGGTCAGATTAGTGCCCACCCAAGAAGCTATAGTTTCTCAACATGCCTTTTCAGTAGCAGCATCAGGGACCCTGAGCTCCCTCTCCTTTTAGAGAAGACTTAGTAGGAGGATGCTGACCTTAGGGATATCCTCAAGGATCTCAACTAGGGTTTGGTTGGGGACATGGTTGACAACCCAGGGCCAGAGGAGATGGTTGTGGGTAGTTTCATGCCAGAGAGGTGTTAGTTCCAGTAGGACCAGAAGTTGTTCAAGGTATGATCAGCTTGTTTAGAACTCTTGAATATGACTTGTTTGATTCAAGAGTATCACACTCTTTTGTTTTACCCACTCTAGCCCATGCTTTTGGTCTAGGCTTTTAGGGACTTACCATAACCATAGTTTTTAGTACTCCATTCGGAGGTCAAATCATCTTGTCTCGTGTTTTTTGTAGATGTAGACTGAAAATGGAACCCCATCATTCTATTGGGGACTTTCATTTGCTGTATATGCACCCGTACGATGTAATTCTAGGCATCGAATGGATTTTCCTTATGTGTGTCGTTATAGACTACATCCAATGAAAGGTCATGTTATTAGATATTGGCGGACAATGTGTGACTTTTATCGATGAGCGGGGTTTCCAGTAAGGCAGCAGGAGAGTGAAGCACCTTATTTCCATGTTAGTTGGGCTGTTAGTGGAGTCAACACATACTGAGATAGTGGAAGTCCTGGGAATCATCAGGGAATTCATGGATGTCTTCCCTGGGAAGGTGGTGACTCTATCCCTTCGATGTGATGTTGAGTTCGAGATATACATGCAACCTGGTTCCATTCAAATTTCGATGGATCCCTATCAGATGGAGCCTTTTGAGTTGTGGGTGTTATCGATTCAGATTGACCAACTAATGAAGAAGGGTTTTGTTCGACTAAGTGCATCACCATGGGGTTCTCCTGTCTTGTTCGCGAAAAAGGTAGATAGTGGTATCATGCTGTGAATATACTACCAGAGACTGAATCAGGTAACGGTCAAGCACTGTTACCCTCTCCCAATGATATATGACCTTTTTGATTAGTTGAAGGGGGCATTATGGTTCTCCAAGAATGATCTGTAGTTGGAATATCACCAGTTGAAGGTGAAGGAGGGTGACATCTCAAATACTTCCTTCAAGTGAAGATATGAGCATTTTGTGTTCATGGACATGTTGTTCGGTGATACGAATGCACTAGTCGTGTTCATGGGAATCATGAACTCCGTCTTCATAGAATAACTAGAACGATTCGTAGTTGTGTTAATTGATGACATACTAATCTACTCAAGATCAAAGGAGGATTCTTCCTAGAATATGTGGATGGTTTTAGAGGTCCTTTAGCATCACCAGCTCTATGGGAAGTTTTCCAAGTGTATGTTTTGTGTATCAGAATTGAAATTTCTTGGACACATGGTGTCCGAGCATTGGATAATAGTGTACCCATAAATGGTTGTGGCGTTTTTTCTTGGGCATCACCCAATTACATGGCAGAGGTTTATAGTTTCCTAGGTCTAGAAGGTTACTACTACAGATTTGTGCCTAATTTCTCTCAATTTGGAGCCCCCCTGATAGCCTGAAAAATGAAATAATAGGGTTTTATATAGAGTGAGTAGTTCCAAGAAGCCTTCATTTATCTAAATGAGAAGTTGGTTAGTGCCCCAGTGCTGGGGTTTCCAGGATTAGGGGTTATTTTTGGGGTGTTCTGTGATGCTTCATGCCAAGGCTTGGGGTGTGTACTGATGCAACAGCTAGGGGTGATCTCTTATGGGTCAAGGAAGCTACCTCTCCATGAGCGTAACTAAACCACATGTGATCTAAATCATGTAGTGGTTATGTTCTTACTAATGTTTTGGTATCATTACCTCATTGTGGAATGCTTCATGGTCTTCAAAGATTACAAAATCTTGAGGTATATCTTATCTGAACGAGTCCTAAACTTACGGCGAAAGAATTTGATGGGGTTTCTATAGGACTACGACTTTGAAATATCATACACATTAAGAAAGGGAAACATGGTGTCCAATGCCATGAGCAGGATGTTTTAGAAGGATGTAGTTTGATAATCAGCAGATTCATGGAAGGTGATGGATGAGTTGGCTTCCATACACATCAATGTAAGGGTGGAGGATGGAATTGGATTCCTATTCTAGATGATAGTGATGTCCTTTATGTTGCGGAAGGTGGAGGAGTCTCAGTGGGGGGACATAGAGGTTGAAGTGATGTGCGATCGTGTTAGCCCGGGTGACACACCTGGTGAATGGTCCGATGATGGGAAGAATCAGATGTTTTTTCATGGAAATTTGTTTTTCCTCCATAGGAATGAGAGAGAGTGTTCATGGTGAGTTCCAAAACTCACCCCTGGAAGTGCACCCATAAGTTCAGAAGACGTACCAGGGAATGAGGGGTCAGTTTCGGTGGAACGGGGTGAAGTGGGTAGTGGCAGGGTTTGTGGAAAGTGTCTGGTGTGTCATCAATTGATTGTTGAACACCACATCCTAGGAGGTTTGTTGCAGCCCTTAGATTTCCCCAAGTGTAAGTGGGATGACATCTTGATGGATTTCGATACAGGACTACTCAGGGTTCAAGGAGGTAGTGATTATATGTGGGTAGTGGTAGACCGGCTGACGAAGTCATCTCACTTACTGGTAGTCAAGGAGTCGACTGTGGTGGATTCCCTAAAATAGAGGTATGTGGATGAGTTGGTGTGGGTTTATGGAGTTCCTACGTCCATATTTTCGGATAGGGACGCACCGTTTACCTCACTAGCCTGGAGGGGATTACAACATGCTTTTGGCACCCGGATGCACCTCGATACTGCTTTACACCCCTAGACAAATGGGTAGACAGTGAACACCATCTAGATTCTGGAATATATGCTACAAGAATGTGCTTTGTACTTTTGGGAATCATGGGTACAACACTTTCCTATGGTATAGATTTTTACATAAATAACTATCACTCTACCATTTGCGTGGATCCATTCGAAGCGTTGTATGTGAGGTCGTGTCGCGTGCCCGTGTGATGAGAGGAGGATAGGGTAATATGTTTTCTTGGCCCAGAGGTTGTGAAAAGAACCACAGAAAAGTTTAAACTCATACAGGATATGATGAAGGCAGCTCAAGACCATCATATGTTGTATTCCAATCATAGGAGGATACCCTTGGAGATTGAGGTTGGGGACCAAGTTTTCTTGACGGTCTCCCCTCGGCGTGGGAAACATAGGTTTGGCAGGGGGTAAGCTTTCTCCCATGTTCATTGGACCCTTAGATATGTGGTGGCGGGTCGACAAAGTAGCTTATCAGCAGGCGCTACCACTTTCGCTATGGAGGTCGCACTACATCTTCCATTTGTCTCAGCTCCATTGGTATCTACATGATGATTCACATGTCTTCGACTAGGGGAAGATGAATATCCAGGATGACGCGACATTCATAGAAAGACCATTGAGAATCAGGGATCATGAGGATTAGGTGCTTCATAGACGAACCATTCCCTTGGTTTTTGTGTTGTGGAGGCATGGTGGCCTTGAGGAGAGTACCTAAGAACTAGTGGCATAGATGTGAACGTAGTACCCAGAGCTATTTTGAGTTTTTTTCTATTTTGTTTTATATGTATTATTTATGAAGTGTTTGACCTTGTTATATGTGAAATGTGTTATTTCTTGTTCTATGAATGTGTGTGAAGATTCTTGACTGTGGAAATGCTGAGGACCTGATCCAAAATCAAGACGCATTAAAGTGGATGTGATTGAACCTGTGAGGGTGAGTTAGTTCTTCCAAAGAAGATAGTACCTCGACATGGGGGAAGGGACTCTATAATCCACATAACAGGATTATGTGAGCTTTATATGTTTCTGTTTCACTTGAGGAATAATACTTCCTAGATGTCGAGGATGTAAACTCCCGGGAGGTATATTTTGAGATTGTTTTTCAGACCCCTCTCTTTTCTTTGGTTTGAGATTCGATTCTCAAGGGAGAGAATAGTTTGATAGGTATCTAATTTAATTGCACGGATAGTGACTCATTATGATGTTTTCCAAAAACATAGTTCCATCAAAATGTCCCACTGAAACGATGGCACCAGTCACAGAAACATCGTAGGTTGAACCTTTCACAGTCATATACCCAAATGGTGGCACCGCTTACGCTGTTCCACCGAACATGTGGCACAATGACAGTGGCACTGTAGAGGTCTCACCTTCATGACCACACACCAAAATGGTATAATGTTGAAGGTGACACCGTAGAGCTCATACAGTCACATTTGCACACTGAAACGATGGCACTAATTAAGGTGCCACTATGACGGTGGAACTATAGCGATTGCACCATCAATGTCGCACACCGAAATGGTGGAACTTCTTATGGTGGCACCATAATTGTGGAACATCGACCTTTGAATGTTCACGGTTTCTCACTAAACGGTGTCCCACCACATTTTTATTTTATCCAGTTTCTGACTTTTTTCTAGTTCCACTCCTGCAAGGTACCTTTTGATATAAAATTATTTTAATACCCTGCATTAAAATTAATTTAAATCCAGTAAATGATATCTAAAATTACGTAATATCCGGGAAACCCTTGACTTACCAAAATTTAAATATTTTTCCTCAGTGTCACATCCTTTTTCCCATACTTCATCGTTCCAGGCTTATTATATGTTTTCCTCTATTTAAAGGAAATCCTTTAACTCAAATCCATTGTGACCACCTCTCCATTATGAATTATTAAATAATAACTATTTCCATCATGTGTAACCATCCAACCACAAGGTGAAACCACGATCCACCTATAAATATGTTTAAGACATCATATCCCATAACACTAGGATCTCACCTTCTTATCCCAGGGGGATTCTTCCTTCTTCTAAGTTGGTCTCTTTCTTTTCCATGGCATGTTAGGAGTCCCCCATCCCAAGGCTAGTGGTGATCCAATTATAGAGTCTTTCATTCTATCTCTTCGAGTCCTCAGAGTTCCTCCCCTGAAATTTGTGCATCCCCAGTTCTTGGCATATAGAATGAAATTTGATCGCTGATTATCCATTTAAGTTTTTCATTCGTCTCTCTTACAGTGTGTAATGCATGGTGGGTATGATAGTGTTTCCTTCAGTGATGGATAAAAACAAACATTGAAAATGATAATAAATGGTTCTTAAACAATGAAGGGGTGTGTTTGATAGTGTTGTTGTACTCTTTTACCCATGATTATACATTCTGAATTGTATGGGCTTATATCCAATGAAAATTGTTGCTTTTTTTAGTCTTTTCTTGCACACTAATAAACCCATGTGTTCTGAGGTGATTGAATAGATATAACATGAAAATTGTTTAATCACGTAAACATGGTTGATTAAATGGATGTGATGTGAACTAACATACTAGTGTGGTCACCCCGATTAACCAAACAAAAAAATTGATGAAATGTGGTTTTGAATTAGAAAAATCCCCTGCTCTATCTTGGTAACACATGTTGTTGTTCTTATAGATGCTTGTGAGGTGATGTGGATGGGGATAGGACCCCCACCTATTGTGCAGTTGTTGGTTTGTGAATCCAAGGCTGTGTGGGACATATGTTGGGGCTTGGTTTGGTTCCTGTATTTCTAGGGATCTCATGGATCCCTTTTGTTGTTGTGAATTTTCAAGAGAATAGGGTGTGAATGATTAATTTTGGTTCTTGGTTGTGTATTTCCTTCTTTGTCATGTGGTTGTGCCTGTTATTTTCCTAGTAGTGAATAATTATTTAAATGTAATCACATGAATATGAAAACAAGAATGTGTTTAATGGGGAATTGTTTTACGGGAATGATTTTTGACATTGTTGTTGTTGTGGTGCTTCTTATGAATGAATAGTAACAAGGGTGTTTTTCTATGGGATGGTTTTGTAGCCCCTAGTTTGGGAAGTATTATTGTTACCTATATGTGTAATTTAATTGTTATATTTCTTATTCACATCCTACCCATGTGGAGCACTTTGTGTGGAACACCCCCATTTCATGGGGGAGGGTGTTTTTCCCAACACTCTTATGTGTTGCTGGTTATTTTCTCCCTTTCTATTCCATTTTTTTGAGTATCCCAAGATTCTTCATGCATGCTGTGATGTCCCGATGTCCATTATAGAACATGATTCTTTAGGAAGGGTAGTTGTGGAGGTTTTCACAGGTGAGTATAGGCAGGTTGTTTCCCATGTGTCTTTGGGATGAGGCCCAGGTGGCTTCGAGCATGACAGTAGTTGTTTAGGCCTAGGTGTCTTCGATTGTGGTGGTAGTTGTTTTGACCCAAGTGTCTGCAGGAGTAGTTACATGTGGTTTTTGAGTCCCAGGTATTGAGGGCACGATGCATGGTTGTATAGCCCAGGTGTGTGAGGGTGGGGGTGGCAGTGGAACTGTGGTGAGAATGTCGGGAGAGGTTTGACACATAGGATGTCTTCAATAATCAGTGGTAAAGTGGTGTGGGGTTCCCAAATATCGATGTTCTATTACTATTTCATTACTTAAATTGAATTATTTAGGGAGTTTTCCATTGTTAGGTTGGGTGGATAGTTTCCTACCTAGGTGCTTTGGTTATCTCCTTTTTTCTTATGGGGCATTAGAATGTCTCCCCACATGTGCATGACAGCTTTTAGTTTTCCCTACTAAGTATACCTATATGCTCACCCTACACTTATAAAACTGCTTTCTGGTATCCAGGTGGACTTTGAGGGTCGTGCCAGACTCTATTAGCTCACACATCAGGACCATTGACGTCATTTATTTTCTTTTTCTTTTAGTACTTCCCTTTAGAGTTTTCTATATTTTTTTGTAGCACTTATCAATGGAACATGAATATGGGAGTGGACTGTTTTGGAATTACTTTTACATCTACATTTTTTGTTTTTGGGATTTACATTCTCATCTCCCGATCCTACTAAATTAAATAGGTAATTTCTTCCTTTTTATGTGTGATTCTATACCCTTGGGGATAGTCACCACTATGGGGCTGATTGAAGGTAGGTCTTGGGTGTAATTATCTCTAATTCAACTTAAAAATAGGTCCAGTAATCTTTTTCCCCTTCCCACATCTTATTGAAGGAGGGTTGTGAAAATATTGATATATCTATGTTATGAAAAATACATTAATGGCTATTTTTCCCCATCATCATCTCATAAAATCGTAAAAAATAAAATGAAATTAGATTGATATTCAATTGGCATAGTCAAAACTACATGAATCATAATCCTCTCCATATTATGTCCTAAAACTGAAACTAACGTGGGTGAAATCAAGCAGTGAGAATCTTTTAAATCAAACAATATGAACTCCATGCAATAATATAGGCATGTGGTATATCTGATGATCTCTAGCCCTCATCACATTGGAAACTCCATGGTAAGCTGAAAACAACATCCAAATCCTCTCCATCTTTACCCCTACTGGTATCCACGTCCACAACTAAATTCATATATAAATTTTTATGATAAGGAACATCATAGGTTTTTCGTTTTATTACTATATCTCCCCTTTACTAACTGATTCTATGCTACTACCGATACTAGTAATGCCTTATAGAAAAATTCTATTGTGGTTGCAGTAGAAGATGGCCATCCATTCTATGTCATCCATCAAGGGTTATTGGGAACTAGAACATCTGATGGACATACTATTTATATGAAAATAACCATTGTACATAACTACTAAGAAAATCTCAAAAAATACAATCATTATTATAGATAAAAGAAAAAGAAAGATGATTTTGAATCCATATCAGCTCATACCATGACTACCCGAAATATCGATATCGACTACTTTTATATCTTCCCCAGTGTATGTTTTAATGACTCCCCTCCCGTGATAATATAATTAATGTGCTCATCTTATTAATCATTTCATCTTTAATAAACATTGGAACATAAAATTATAAAGTGAATCTATAAACTATATTTTGATTAAAAAAATGTAATGTCAGACAACTGGAAGATATCATAAACACATGAAAAACCATTTTACATCATTATTCAGTACATTTGATAATAAATTACACCCCAGAAAAATATGCATTATTTTATTGGAGATTAGTTTAATAATAAATTTATTTTATAACATATTCACTCTCTCCCATAAATTGTATTCTCACATGATCCACTTTTAGAGGTTGCATGATAAATATTAATTATCATAACATGAGAAATAGAAACATAAAAAGGGTGATAAAAATGCTCAAAAATAGTAAACATGAGAGAAAACATACATATATCATAAGTGATAATAAGATGAACATGTGGGTATTAGAACATAATGAATGTGAATAGATGTAACATAAAATAATCATAGATATTATTACATATATCACAAAAAATTTCAGGACATAATGATTTGGGAATAACAAAATTATGTATAATCTAATGTGAGAAGAAATGTTAATAATCGTGATCCATGAAAACATAACATAGTAATAAGAATATGGATCATGAATTATAATAGAAATGATTTTCTTATTCCATTTCTCTCTACAAAGGAAATAATTATATAGTTGACAATGTACCTTGATGAATTTTATTTACTCCTCAATCCTTGATAGGTCAACTCATGTGATATAATGATATACCCAATGTATTGGAGTTATATATACATCTATTCTCAATAGTCACTTAGTGTAAAAAGTACCATAGGGGTTTCAGTTTACTTCCCATTCCTTATCACTTAAAGAGATATACAAATTTACATAATAAATTAGAGGGATATATTAGATCTTCCTATCATATAATATCAATACATAAATATGAATTCCACATGATCCTTGAATCATTTTCATTCCATCGTTAATTAATTATTATCTGAAAATTAAATTAGGTTTCATCAATATTTCCAAAAAACATCATTATAATTAATATAAAGAAATATATTGGATGATATAATTGAATAATATCCCCAATGATGTAAAAGATACATTAAAAATTATTAATATAGATTAAAAACACTTTTATTATAATATTATAAGAATTCGTTAAAAAAATAAGAAGAAATATCCTTTATTTTTGTAACATTTATTATTATGAACATAATTTACAAAAAAAATAAATATAAATTTATTTGGAAAACTATAATAACGTTGATAAAAATATTTGTAATGAAAATTTTAAAAATAGTATTGTAAGATTCATTCATGAAAAATATTTTAAAAAGAAATATTATATTCATGCTTTTCTAAACAAATTTAATTCAATAGAAAGTTACCTATGTGAAGAAAAATTTCAAAACATATTTTCAAATTTTATTAAATAAATTAAAAGTTAATATATAATGAACATACGATATCATATATGTTCATTCATGTATATGGATAAAAATATGTATAGAATACTGACATTTTTGGAAACATATTCCTAAACAAAAATAAGAGATAAATTCAATTCTATTTACAAGCATTGTTTTGGTTTAATTGTGATCCACAAAATTTTATAAATATATTTAAAACTTATAAATCGACATATGATAAGATCATATATTGGTTTTTCAATAGAAATAACATACATTTTAACCAAATTAATTTTTGTTTATAAACAATTCTATTTTCAAAAAGAGATTTGTAAGGAAACCCT
Organism: Viscum album; assembly: GCA_963277665.1. NCBI lineage: Eukaryota > Viridiplantae > Streptophyta > Magnoliopsida > Santalales > Viscaceae > Viscum > Viscum album. The sequence goes on from OY728133.1 coordinate 410,801,651, forward strand.
TAAATTTACACATGATTACCAATAATGTAATATATCCTTTTATATAATAATTATAAACATATTAATCACTTATTTTAGAACCTTATTCATATATATTACCTTTTATAATCATTAATTATTATAATTTGTTATAAATATTTTATAGAGTTAATATTTATTCTCATTAGAATATATTAGTAATTTTCCTTATTTCGTAACAATTTCATAATATAAATGTCAATCATAAATAATTGATAACTATATAGTTATATATTTTTTATTAATTTTAGTTTAATTGTTGTTTATAAGTATTTATTCATTATAATTTTAATTTTATGTAAATTATAATAGTGGTACATAAGACTAGAATCCACAAAATGCTGGTTTGAGTAATTTATTGATAACAAAAATTTACATAATATTGAAAATTCATTTCTTACACACATATATAACAATATTCATGAATTAAATTACTCATTATAATAATATATCCAAATTATTTATATAATGAAACTTATTGATGATGAAAATCATGATGTGTGTATAACACCATTTCTGTATTTGGTTAAACTGACCCAAATAAGAAAATGATATAATAGTGAATGAGTAAGTGTTTAGAGTAATGTAATAGTAATATAATTTTAAATTAATAATACTGATGTTAATATTTTATAATTTTAGTGTGTAATGGTTTTTAAATATTTTTGAGACAATAAGTTAATTGGGAAAGATAGATAATAAATTTGATACATTCTTTGACGAATTCGCTCCTTCTCGAAGTAGGTGCCTTTAAAATGAAGGATTTAAGCCTCCTTATTGGAACTAAAAACTTCCAAAAATATAGGAAATACTTTTTAGATGAATAATTATTGTTTTGAGTGGAGCACATAAAGGGTCCAATTTTATGTTAGCTTTGAGAGGACTTTCCACAAATATCATTCCTCAATATATAATGTTTTCATTATAAGAGGAAAGTGGATAAAAAGAGAAAAAATAATTGATGTAATTCGTCAATAACATAACATAAATTTTTTTCATAATTTATTTTTGATATTTCATTCCATTATCACATAGTTTAACATTTTTTACCTTGATTTAAATTTAGTGTGAAACTAATTTTCACATTGGTAAATAGTTTTTATGAATCAAAATTAAATTAACTATATAACCTAATTTAAGTGTTATTATTAACAATTTGGACTCCACTATATCTTATTAAATTTATAAATATGATAAATATACCTTATAATTTATACAATTAAATATGTAAAAAATTATTGAAAAATGATTTGTTAAACATAATATGTTCATAATCTTATTTTATATTTATTCCTAATTAAATGAGTGTTAAAATATTTTTTATACATTTAATTATTTTATAATATGAGTCCTTTAATTTAGTCAATTTAATTTATTACGATAAAAATACCCATCAATTGAAAAAATCTCATTAATACAAAATAATATTTTTACCGTAATGGAAAATCATGGTATGCCAATGATTCCAAACCATCGGTATATGCCTATGAACCACAGTAATAATCTATACTAATGGTTCCCTGGACCCTCAATTTTTAATCAATCATGAAATTACTATACCAATGGTTCACAGTAATGACTAGTATATTTCCATTGTAATTTTATTATAAAAATAATTTACATGAACCATTTGTATATACCTTTATCAAGAGTTTTAAACAACATTTGTATAGGTTTCTCCACTATGAATCAAATTCCACCAATTATATATCCCCCCACAAATACAAACAATATATAAAAACATTCAATATATATATATATATATGTTCAACCCTTCACAATTCACATTCATAAAAAAATATTAATGTATTTTATATTTAATTAGTTGATACCATAACAAATAAACAATAACACATATTTAAAATGAATTTCAATAATTATACACCTTTAATATAGTTGTAGTTCATGTGGCTCCTTGAGCCACCTGATTTATATATTTTTTGAAAATTATAATGCAACTTTTTTATATATTTATAATTTCTCCCAAATTTTGATGAATCCTTTATCCCCTATAAAAGAAGAAAAGTTATATATATTTTATGTTATTAGTATAATATTAGTTTTTAAAGAAATTTTTTGATCCAGTATTAGATCAATCATGGTTTTCATGTGATTATGAGGTAGGTTTTGGCTGGATTGGCCACATGTATTGATCACATGTACGAACTAGATGTAGATTGTATTGATAAGAACTGCACAATTGACCTTATTAGACAAGAATTAATGAATATTTGCCATGTCATACAAGTGATTTTCATAGATAAACATAAAAAAAATTAATTAATAAATCTACTAAAAATAGATTTCAAACTGACCATACCAATTAATCAACTAGGACATCAATTTCTACATATTCCGAAATTGACTACACATTCCGTCTAGATTAACAACATGTTCATTTTGTATTGACAATACCTTCAATCAGATTGGCCATAAGAATAAATATAAAACTCATCATAAGGATTGAACAATCACAAGGATTATCATATTATAAGAATTGACTTACCACACCAGTTGATTTGTTATGATAACTTCATCCTATCGATATGATTAATTTCTCTAATGATTTATATTTTCATTTAATTAATGTTTATATTTGATATTTTTATTGTTTAAATTATTCTATAATTACTCATCAAATATTTTGATATTGTGTAAAAAAAAATTATTGAATTTTATATATATTTATATGAAGGATATATTTAACCACGTCGGGTTAAAAATTAATGATTCATATTCAGGGGGAGTGATTAAAAATTCAAAATTAATTTGATTTGAAGGGTTTTTATTTTGTTGATATATGTGGGTGTAGTTCAACAATTATGAATTCAATTTTTCCAGGATCATTCTTCTAAATTAGGTATTATAATGATTCCTGTTGTAAATAATATTTTCATACAAATTGTTAAATGAACTCACATTTCAATGATATTCTTGTGCATTGAATATTGAATTCATGTGAAGAATTTATGAAAACAAAACATTGAAAAACTCTATGGTTGTTAAGTAAAATTAAATTTGTGTTCTTTTTTTGGGAAAGATAAAATGAAACTTCAAAAAAAATTATGAATTATTTGTGCATGAAGAAACTCATTATAAGGATTATGATAGAACTTGTGAAAATTTAATATTTCAATGATTTTTAGGATAATTTAAAAATACATACTCACTTTTTGGGATTAATATTTGGGAAACACTCCTCGAAATAAGATCATTTTTAACATTTTTATTAAGGAGAATACTGCTACCTCAACGCTCATAATCAAATTGTTCAACTTGTTTTTATGGTTATTAATTCTTCATATTTATTTTTTGAGTGTACAATTTTGTAGTTTATGCTAATTTTTAAAATTAGAATCCTTTTGTAGGTTATTTCACCAATAATTATGTAAATATTGTTCCAAACTAGTAAAATTTATTGGTATTTGATTGTGCCTAGGTATTGATAATGGAAATATTGGGTTCATAAACCAACAAAAAAGGAATGTAGATGGGTTGTGACTGTAGGTGTGAAAAGGTTATTCTTGAGAGGAGCCTTAATTGATTAAAAAGAACATTATAAAGGGTTATAACTCCCCATAAAATGACAGATATTCCATTTAGGGGGATTTATTTTTTCCTATGTTAAATAAGAGTGAATGTTAAATCTATGATCAATTTGATTTGAGATACTATAAATGATAATATATTAATATATGTTTTCTTTCTATAAAAATATATATTTACATTGAATATTCATTAAAATTAATTTAATTGGTTAAATTAACCCCCTCTAAACCATTCAACCATCTTCATATTAGGGCCAACCAATTAGTATAAAATCATGATCCCTATATTTTATAAATATCTATAAATTTTATAGAATAATCAAAACATAAATCATACATAATGGGGAACATATATTTTGAGATGATAGTAATAAGTCAAAATGATGGATTAACTCCTCTATGTCACCAGACATAAATGATATAAATTGTGGGTATTAGCAGTCTTACAACTAATCTATTATTAAGAACATAAGAAATGATAGTTGGCAAAACACATTCAATCCTTAAAAAGTACAAGATGCAGACCATATTTCATTAATTGTTGATAACTCCATTATATATGTTCTAAATTAAAGGATAATTAATATTTTATAATTTTTAATTAGTATAAATAACTATGGACATGCATTAGAATGTATAAAAACATGTGACATGTGGAAAATATTGAATGTCACCAATAATAGATTGGATAGCATAATAAAAACTAATCTTATCATGTTAAGGGATGAATATAAAGAAATTAAAATATATTAAGATGAATCTATAAATTAATAGTTTCATATATGAAATAGTATAGAAAATTATAAGAGTTAATTATGAGAAACATTAGATAGTCTAATATTTCTTGAATGTGTTTTAAGATATTAACCTAACAAATGGAATTATAATAATGTGTAAATTTATTTAGGTAAAAATTTAGAATAATATACTTTATATTATGTTATTTATATTTTTAACAATTTGATATATAACAAAAAAGTAATTCCAAATAATTCATTTTTATAAATAAATTAATAGATTTTAATTCAATATTTATTACGTACTCTTTTGACTATGAGCTCTATCCTAGTAGAAGAGATATTGACTCTTTTGTAGTAAAGTGAGGATATAGAAATAATAAAAAAAACATATAAAGATTTATAAAGGATCATAAAAAATATTATTTTAAATAGAATATAAAAGGTAATAGTGTTCTTATAATGATCCAAAAATTATCTATTATCAATATAGAAAAATTGGACACATCAAACCTAAATTCCCACATATTAAGAATTATTTTATTAAAAGAAAATAATACAATAAGGTGTAAAAGTCAGTGGTAATCAGATGGGGATGTATGAATGATTTCAATTCCAGTGAAGAATCTAGTTCTCAATAATTCATAGAAACCATATAGTTAATGGATTTATAAAACCATGTATTTGAATCTAATAATTATTTTTCATCCAAATATGATTCTAAAAAACCAGCTAAAGATAAAATTTGTAATTAAATCTCAGAAGGGAAAAAAATCTGGTTTATAAATGGATCTTAAAGGTGAAAATAATGAAACTATTAATACAAATATGATTATTCTTAATAATAATGAAAAAATCAAAAAAAATATTTTCTTATAGATTTTAATTCTTCTTATAGTGAATTGAATTCACCACATTTTCCAATTGAGAAACTTCCTAATCAAATTGAATAACATAGAAATACTATGCTGATCTCCAGTGATAAATTATATACTGACATGGGAAATGTTTATATTTTAAATCTTATACTTTATGTTTTTTAAAATAAATGTGATGAAGATCATGAAATTATTTACAATTGTATTTTTCAATAAAATGAAAAATGAAGAATTGAAATTGAATTTTGGAAATCTAATTTTTCTAAATATGTTCATGGATAGAACATTGATGATAAAATAATAATAATAAATAACAAAAATAAAATTAAAACTGTATTAGATATGTTAGTAATTTAAATAAATTTTAACATCATTATTTTTTTAATGTTTCTAGTAGAAATGTTTCATGTGTTGCAAATTTTTTATGCCAAATAATGTCACATTATGAAAATTAATGTACCATGATTTTTATACAATATGTTGTTCACCCAAAATATTTTAAATATTAATAATTATCCTCTTTATTTATATTAAACTCATTTTTATAATCAGTATGGGATCCAAAAAATATTATACTAATCCAAATGCACCCATATTTACATCGGTTCTAAAAATCAGTTAAATTTGTTTTAACAGGCAATGTGCCTAAGATATTTCCAAAAGGATTCATGGTATATGGATGGTGTATGTGATATCAATATAAATGGTGGTTTCTATAAATTTATTTCACATAGTAAGTGTGATGGTGGTAGTGTTACATTTTGTGATAACACAAGGAGAAAAGTATATGGTTTTAAAGAAGTTAGAATTCAAATATCTATGTTTATTTGAAAGGTTATATTTTTTGTGGGTTTAAAATATAATTAAATTATTATATCATATATTTGTTATGATAATATGAATAAAAAATTATAAGAGTAAAATGTTTTATGTTTTATATATCACATTTTATGTAAACTAAAAATACAAAGAAATTATATGTATTTTTATTAAATAACAGGAAAAAATGAAAACTGTTTAATTGTTGTAAAATCAGACAATGTTTTATAAGCTCCTAAAAATTTTATTTTTCTATACAAGATCTCCCTAAATAAAAATATGTTCTATATTCCAAATTTAAATATGGAGAACCCTATTTATGATATTCAATCTTAAAATGAAAGGTACATATTTATTATTATAAATTAATTAATGAGGCACGAACATTCAAACCACTTCAACATTTAAATTTGGATCTATTAGGTCCCATAAAAACTATAACTATAATAAGAAAGGATGTATGTATATATATATATATAATTTAGATGACTATAATTGATTTACAATGACTTATTTTGTTATGCATAAATTTGAAAATTTTTCTAAAATTATTACATTTAGTAAATTAATTTAAAATGAAAATTGAAATCTAATTTTATAAGTTCGAATTGATAGAGGTGTAGAGTTTTAAAATATATAATTTTATAAATTATATTAATATAATGAATATAATTATAATTTTTTAGCCATTAGGATATAACAATAAAATAGTGTGGAATAGAGGAAAAAACATACATGAAATGAATAGGATAGATAAATGATTATAATTTTCCACAATACCCCTAGGATGAAACTGTTAATAAAACCAATCATGTTTCTAAAAAATTATAATTTGACAAATAATAAAGAAAAAAAATTATGAAATCTAAAATGACCTGGATGATGAATGAGTCTTGTGGTTCATGGGAATTTTGAGTTTTCAGTTTTGTGGGTGAGCAATTTTTAAATTTAATATATCAATAATCAGAGAGCTATAACATAATAAATAGGGGATTCTATGTGTGGTTTGGGGAATTATATATACCTCAAGTCCTTAAATAATTATTAGGTTCTATAAGGTTTGGTGTTTTTTATTTGGGGTAAATATAATTGGGTGCGCGGTTCCCACGCTGTAAGTGCTAACCATGTGGATTTTATGAGTAGGTGAAGAGTTTATTTAAAACAATAATATGAAACTAAGAGACCATTCACACTCTATATAAAATCATATAGTCATGATAATATTTGTTCATAGTTATCTAAACTATGTATACTAGCTTTCCAATAGGGTGAGTCCCAAATTGAGAGGTCTACAAACCCGGTGTATGATTTGGAAAACTATTGGGCTAAACTGCATGCCTATCAAAAATTGGAAAAATTAAAAAACTACCCCTCCAAACATTATTTGTTTAAAAAATATTTTACTCCTCCCTTATCAATTATTCTTCCAAATATACCTCTACCTTTAATTCCTCTTCCCATGGATGAATATACTTCTTTTTAAGAATGAATCTACTTCTTTCTGATGCATTTGAGAACTCTCAGTGATCATTTAAATCATATTCTAGCCTTTTTTGTTTTATCTCAATATCTAGAATATTTTCATTTGGTTTAGCTAATATTAAAAATTATTTGGAAATTTTTATGGTTTTATAATTTATTTTGATTCATGTCAAACAACCAGCTTACACTCAATGAGTGGTATTTACTATGGTTAATGTACATTTCTCGTAAGCCTAACCTAATGTCTTATCATATTTTCTAAATGTGTTCATGGTGTGTCCATGATTTATATTCCATGCTGGAGATGGTTTTAAATTAATTATTTAAATCATTATATTTCTCTGAATAAAATCTGTTCTTATCATGTCAGAAAAAATGGAAAGGATGAGTTCATGTAGATCCCTTAAAAATGATATGAACTTGGTTTTGGGTGAATAAATGGAATATGTTAAACGTATAACAATGTTTGTTGTTTGAATAATGAATTTATAATTGATACGATGGTTCAGATGTGGATTTTTAGAATCATATATTTTTAAACAGAATTGTCATTGAAATTGTTAAATGTGTGGGTAAATCCTAAGTCCCTATTTATATATTATGATGTGTGTTTTATAATGTTTCCCTTTATAAAATTGTAAAATATTATATGTAATTTTTTAAATTAAAAATTGTGAATGTGATATTATGGATCATATTGGATTAGATAATTTAAATGGATGATTGCGATGCCTCTGTCTAATTGATGCTTTAAAAAGACAAATTTTGATTCAAATCATATAATAAATAAGGTGAATATTAGTTTTGTTACATAAATATCAAGAAATTCATGATGAGAACAGTTTATTTAATTATATATATATATATATATATATATATACATATGTTACCTTAGAATTCAAGGACGAGCACCTAGTTTCCATTTTATTATTGATGATGGGGATTGAGAGGATGATTCCTTAAATCTAATGTGATTTATGATGGATTGGTGTTTCTATGAGGAGTTCCCAGAACCTTATGACTATAGATGGCTGGAATATTGGGATGTGTTCATAGATTCCAGAAAAATACGAGTATGAGCATCTTGATTCCATGTGATGATCATGGACATAAGAATACTATGTTGAGAGTGCAGATTCCATGGGAATGTCTAGATGACTTCTTAGATTCAATGTGGAACTTCTTAGAACTATGAATAATTGGCTAAACATTGGATTTTATATGCTTATTTATGTTTTTAATGGTAATAAAGACATGCACAAAGACACCCAGACACTATCCAGAGTAGTAAGGGTTGATTGTGGTCATGAACATAAGGATAAACACTATACCACTGTTAGCAAGTGTCATTGAGACCCATTTACCAATGGTTATTTATTTATTTAATATAAATGTTTTATAATTGTTAAAAGATATACTTCTTGAACGACTACATATACTTTTATATCAGACTAGTTATTTTAGGTAAATTATTTATGGTGGGATACTATGTTTTACTCACAGCCTAGTCAGGACACTATGACACTAGGGTACATTGGAAGATATCACCATTCATCAAAATGTTACATGTTCAGTTAAAGGCATAAAATTGTTGTTAATTGGCTTAATATCCTTGAGTCTGTATGGACATGGGACTAGTTGGGGGAGAGAAATAGTTGTGTTTCGTTTTAGTGTTTTATAATTTTTATATATGATTTAGACATCAGTGATCCTTTTCATGAATGGAATACACATTTTTATAGAAAATGATAACATAGTTATTTTACACACTTTATTTTCTTTATCAATGATGTCTATATATCTTAATTTAGGTTCGTGTATTATATTTTCTATTATAAACAAGCTAATAATGAAGGAATAGTATGACCACAATTACCGCATTGTCCCTTATCACTAGTTGGTAACCTTTTGGATTTTGGGGAGGCGTGCTAAAGGCCTTTTGGTACACCAAAACCGGGATTTGGTTTTATGTCATCTTAGGTGGTTTGTTAAACACTCCCACAATCTATCTAAATCAATTTCCAAAATTGCATACTCATCATATGAGAGAAAAAATCATTTCATGTGTAGGATCCAACTGATGTCATAATCTGTAACTTAACAAACAACTCTCAAATTTTATATGATAATATATAATCTTTTATAAGTAGGGTATCAAATAATAGGGGTTATTATACATGGTATCTTGACAAACATAGGTAACATATAATGAAATATGATCCATGCACACCTAGTTTACCAAATATATTAGCATGAAACATTATGTTGTATACCTACTACGTAATCAAATGCATAAAAAGAATTATATTATTTATTCTCTTCCTCATGAGCATATATTCTATCTTTATACAATAATGCTACTAATGAAAACCTTAACATCTATTAAAAAATCTATAATTCTCAAAAATAAACACTAATTAGGGATGAACACAATGTCATACATTAAGAGATAAATTATAATTAAACTCTACACCATGTATATATTTATATAAATTAACATATACATTTTCAAATAATGATAAATTGGTGTTTCCTCTAGTGTGATACATTTTAATATTCTCAAACACCTTATGAATATTTAATAAAACAAACATAGGCATCGATTATTCATATCATATATGATAAACCACTAGATTTTCCTTATGTTTGCAACAATTTCTAGGTTTTGTTAACAAATAACACTGTATATAATTCCGATTAGATATCTATATGAACATTTTATAAAAACCTCCCACAAAACTCAATAGTTAGAATCATCTATGAAGTAAACTAGTTTAGATAATTGTGTGACTTTGGAATCAAATTCCTAATTTTTCAACTACTAAAACATAATCAAACATCTTAATATCAAAACATTAAATGTTATGATGTCAAATTTTTAAATCTATATAGAACTCTTTCTAAATTCATCCTCACCATCCTTGGACCCTTATTCCATCAATCATTTTACTTGAACTAATATACGTATTTAAATTATTATTCACTAGTACTCGTAATCTCTTTTAGGATAAAGTGACAAACACGTTAACATGATATCTAAATTTAACTATTAAATTCCAATTTACCACTATATCCAAAACTCTTTTAGGATATTAAGTGTAACTCAGTTTTCAATTTCACTTGTATAATCATTTATGAAATAGTGTTTTTCACTTATCATGAATCAAAATGTAATATGGTATAATTTTAACCATCATCACATATACAAATATCTTATATGATATTGGGTGAAAAGAAATTTATTCACATACTCATATAATTCTTTAAAAAATACCTATATTCACTTTCTATGATAACAAAATATAATCGTTTACATTTTTTACGTCCAATTATCATAAATATTCTAGGATATTAATATAAATACTATAACCATAGTATCCCAAAGTGGGTGGTAAATTTATTATATTGGTAATAGATGCATGTGATCACATTCCAATGGACTAGGTATATTAGTAGTTTTTGAAAACTTTATACATAATTAAATTTAAAATTATATTTGAAAACAACTAATACATCAAAGTATTTTTTTCATGAACGCCACTATTCAATTTATCATATCCCGTCATATCAATAATAATAAATTTCTGATAATTACGAAGAAAAGAATCATATAAAGGGGTAAACTAATAATCACAGTAAGGGTATGTGTACAATGAAAGATATCATGAATAAATAAGGAATAATAAATATAGGAACGTAAATATTAGAAAACACATGTCATTTAATGAATAACATGAGTATGAAGATTAATATGGATGGAATAAATGATGATCAAAAAATTCTATACAATTAATCACATGTTCTTAATACATATCCATGTATATAATATTTAATTAAATAATTACATGCTCTAATTTTATAATGATGGAATTCATAATGATAGACATCATAAACATAATGTAAAGGCCTCATGCCATGAAATATTATATAAACGGAAAAAACCCTAAGAAAATAACCAAGCTAGTTTGTCCCATTAGGCCTACTATTGTGTTTATCAGATATAATGGGACCCACCCATCACATACTAAGTCTAGTTAATTCAATATATGAGAGAAGGAATTATATTCAATGGAAACATTTATATTAAAAAACTAGCATATGAAATGTCAGTACTTTCAATAGTATATAAACATAATCATAAACAATCACGTGTAATATGGAGAAAAATATCAAAATAGCGGATCCCTAGTAAATATAAATAATCTCTATATAATATTTACATAGATTAATATACGTTAAAAACAATACTAGAAAATTTATTGATGAAAAAAAGTTTTTTCATTAAAATTGAAAATTTAAAGTCAGAATACATCCAAACTATTAAAGACAACATTTTATTTTGAAATTGCCTTATAAAATTATAAATTAGGATTAAAATCAATGAGTTTTATAGGTGAAAATACATTTTTATCTTATCGTATATGTTAAAAACCTTTTTAAACTTCTGTAAACATGTCAAAAAATTCCTCATTTGGAAAATAGAAGGACTATTACATATAAATAATTTTGAAAAAAATCAAACATGGGTAAAAATATCTTTTAAAAATAATTTTTAATTTAAAAAATTTAAATTTTCATATTTTATAGAAAATACAGTCATATAATTGAATGAATCTGAATGGAGTATAAAAATAAGGTCAATTTTTCATCACAACATTATTTGGGTTAATTGAGTAATTAAAGAGATGAAATTACTAGTAAAAATATTTTATTATAGGAATAAACATAGCATATGAAATTAAATTAATTTTAAGATAAAAATATTAAATAATTTCTCCCAATGGATACATAAATATAAAAAAATCCTAAATAATGATGATATTGTGAAATAAACCTTTACCTCTAGTATCACTTCTATTATATGTGTCTAAAAGTCTAGTCTAATAAATTTTTATTTATTATTATTATATTATAAAAACATATTTATATATATCATACCTTATTTGATTTACTTAAAATATTTTCTCACATATTTATTAGCAATTCTTCATTAAAAGCATTGTTCTGGGTAGTAACTGCTTCATTTTCTGTGTTTTTTTTTGTTCGATAAATTCAATCCTTGTGAATTATTCATAGTTAAATCATATCACAATTTATAATCATTATTTAGATATCATATTCATTAAATATATACATAATGATATTCATCTATTGAATTTATGTATATATAAATTAATTACACCATTCTGGGACAAAAATAATTCACAATTAAAAAATAATTTATATTTCATATATATATATATATATTAAATCAAAACTTATTACCGTCCATGATAAAATTAAATAGAAAATTTACAACATTGCTCCATAGAAAAGGTAGTTTACACGTATACACGAGTGACACTATCGTTTTCCAAATAATTTATTGGTAAGATGTATTAATTTATATTATAAATAAAAAATTGTATTATTTCGTTAATATCATATAAATATATGTTAAATAAATCATTATATCCATCAATGATAGGAGTTTATGGAAAAAAAGTACATCTGTTCGTGAGGCGGTACTCTGCCGTACACACAATCAATGGTTTTGTTTCCCATTTGATAGAAGATGCAATGAATATAGGTTATTAAATGAACGTAATTATATATTATATTATTTAGTATAATGGTGTATTTATTTTTTCTATAGATATAGAATATTTAATGGAGGTAGTGGAAGAAATAAAAAACATTGGTTAAAGACTATACAACCTTTTCAGAGAACCTATTTAGGATTATTCCTAAAGCCTTCCTTGGATAGTTATCTGATCAAACCATGAAATCATATGATATGTGGAGGGATTAAAGTAAGCTATTTATTTATTTATTTTCTAAAAAATTTATTTTTAGTTGTGTAGAAGATATGACAGGGGTTCCTTTTATATGTGTGTGAGGGGACACCCATGGATATTTCCTAATAGAATATAATATGACAATGTAATTCGAATTCCAAATTCCATTAAATGGACATACAATACAATTTAGGATAGAATATGGTTGAAATATTCTTATCCAATAGTATTTATACAATTTTAATTGTAAAAAATATCATTATATTTTGGTATAACCTTCCCCCCCACCCCACATTGATAAACTTATTTTAAACTTTACCATGGAAAGTAATTATTTTTATTGATCACATTATTCATTCTGAAATAAATTTAAAATAAAATTATTAAAAAATATGAATTATTTAGATTAAAAATATATAATTCATTTTCTCATATTCAATTCACATAAGTAGAATAATTTAATTTAAAAATATCCCTTAAGCATTATAAAAATGTTTTTTTCTAATGAAAATATTTCATTAGTAAAAAAAGTTTTTATTTAGATTTTCAAAATAAAAATAATTCTAATGAATAAAATTATATTAATAATAATTTATTTTTAAAAATTTTAAATTTATATTTTTTTTAAATGGAACTATTTAAATTCATTAAATAAAAAAATATTTTTTCATTAAAACATAGTACATTTCACTCTTCGTAAAAATATTAATAATAATTTTAGAAAATTTTCAGATAATCACTCTAAGATTATTTCGAATGATAACTTAAAAATTAATTTCATTTTTTACAATACATCTTCTAAAATTTGGTAAATATTATTATAATATAACTGATAAAATTGCACCAAAACTGATTTTTTAGAAAATGTTGTTTTTAGTAATAAAATTGATTTACTATTATCACGTGCCTAGAAATATAATTAGTTTAATTATAAAAAAATTTGAATGAATTTATAATATATAAATTAAAATAAAATAATTTACAAATTTTTATTAATTTAATTTATTAAGATAAAAACACATAGCATGTTTAAAAAACGTTTTCCATAAAAATATTTCTTTTACTTTAAAATGATGTTTATTTGTATTTATAATCAATTACTAACAAAGAATTCCTTTATACATGTTAAAAAAACCATAATTTATTTATTATTTTTTATACCCTCCAATTTAACAACTAGATTATAGTGGTAGAATATCTTACTATTTATTTACAGTCAAGGTTGTGTGTATCACTAGCTATCAAACATTTTAAATTTCTCTAGAATGAAATATATGTAAAATGTTTTTGTGTCAAATTATTCAATCATTCAAAATGTTTCATCCTTTTAATTACTAAAATATCGCCACATGATTAGATTTAGTTTATCCTTCATAAAAATTTGTTTAGGTTATCACATCATCTCTTCTATTTTATGACTACTCTAAAGTACATTTACAATCCAAGTCTACTGATTCCACAACACTTTTTCTTTGAAATACAAAATGTAGATAAGCTATTAACAGTAAGATATATTAGGTTCCAATTCTATTTCTATAGTGGTGATAACATTCATTGGTTTTTTCATATTACTCTAAAAAATTATATATAGAACACATCATATACTTTAGAGAGACTCTGTGAAAATTCCAAACGGTAATCCTAAATCCAATTCGTTCTAGGATATTAAAATGTTTGATATACCCAGTTCTTTGTTTATCATTCTTATCAAATAATATAATGACCTTCGAGAGAGGTACATTTAATAAAATGTGTCCTCTAACATGAAATTAAAAAACATTCAACTGGTTATCAAAATTACTATTATTCCAGCTTTGATATGATTTTATATGTGTTTGATTAGATTTTACCTTTTCTATAATATCATTTATATGTTTTTTCCCTTCAATATTCCCTTCAACAACCACATCCCATGAATTTGGAGTATGACATCTCTTTATATATAAAACATCACAAGATACCATTTGAATGCTTGAACAGAAGAAATTTCTATCAATTAATTATATTAAAAGTAAATATTGATCCCACATACCTCGAATGTCAAGAGAGTAAACCATAACATTTCTTTCAATGTTTGTATTGTCCTTTCAGCCTACACATTAGTTTAAGGATGAAAAGTGGTACTAAAAAATTTGTATCATGATTGTTTTGAATACTTTTCTTGAATTTTAAGGTAAATCATGGGTCACATATAGTCATAATTTAAATTGGTTCGCCATGAAGTCTCACAACTTCATTAAGATATATTTTTGAAAGGTGTTACAGATGTTAATGTTCCCTTATAGTGAAATTTTTTTCATATTTTGTAAGGCAGTAAAAAATAATCCATGTTGAATCATTATTTCTTAGAGTCCTTCGTAATCTAGTGAAATCATTCTTATTAATGTCATTCCATTTTCACATATAAATAGTTAGATCATTAAAAACACCTATAGGATGATTTATCATCGCCTTCACTTATTAACAATCCAAACATATTAACACATATTTTCTAATTTCCGAAATCATATTATACAACTAAAAATATTCCATCAAATCATCATACATATTGTGAAATCAGGGTGCATAGAAAAATTCAATCTGATAGAATAATCTAACCAATCCATCTTCAGTTCAGGTATATAGGGAAAAATATTATTTCAAGGCTTTAGAACACTATACTAACATATTAAATATTCTAGTGTTCAATCATTCAATGATTTAATTTTTTTAAAAATTATCATCATCGTGTTAATAAACATTTTTCTTTTTCCTATAAAAATTTGTTTGGAAGTCATTTAAAAAAGGCGAAATGTCTTTTTTTAATATTTCCCCTATATATCATTACTATATCTACGAACATAGGATCCATTTTGATCCTTATTTAAAACAGAACACTATGATATCTCTTTCATAACGCCTCAATTACCTTATATTACTTCCCTATGATATAGTGCATGGATGAGTCATTATCCTTGAGTATCTCAAGTTATTAACATAGAATTCTGTTTAGCTCTTTCTATGAAAATATGGATTTCAAAGTCCTATGATCCATTTATATCACACTTCTTTCACCACAGTGATAATGTCCCCATATCTTTAATAGAAATATTACATCTACCAACTCAAGATAGTGGGTTGGATTTTTTATTCATGAATTATTATCTTCCTTGATTCATAAGCAATAACCTTATCATTATTGATAAGAAAAGAACCATTTATCCTCTTTGACTCATTACTTTATATCACAATCCATAATTTCCTGATGGCAGAGTCAAAATTGGTTCAATCACTTGTATCATCTTCAATTATTCCAAACAATTCATTCATTCCTTTATCTATATAAACAAAAACACTTTATAGGTATGATTCGTTAATAGGTTATCGAATCAAGGAAATGTTTGAACAAATCAACGATATTAACCTAGTTTATCAACTAAAATTTCATCATTTGAGGCAATTTGGCCATGAAAAAGAATCATTCTTAATATATAATTTTCATGTTCTAATTTTACCTTATAAATTTTTTCTAATTAGAGTCCCATAAATTTTCTATAATTGATTCACATTTTCATAATAGATCTTAGATTACAATAATATATCATCAATAAATACAACAAACAAATAAAAATAATATTCATTGAATAATATATTCATTATTTTCATAAAAAAGATTAATTAGTTAATCCAAAAGGAATTTTTGTAAAGTTGTAATGTTTATACCTCATTTAAATTACTTTATTTGGAATAACATAATTCTTTAATCATAATTGTTCATACCTAAAATAAAGGATTTTTTTGAAAAATATTGAGCTATGTGAATTTGATTGAATACTCTATCAATGTGAGGTAAATGATACTTATTCAATACTATAATAACATTGATTTCCATATAGTCATTACACATCCTCATGGATCCATCTTTATTTTTATTGAATATAAGATAGAACCCTCAATGAAAGATACTAGTTTGTGTAAATCCATACAAAATTAAATCCTCTTATTTTTTATTTAACTCCACTAATTCCACAGTTTCGATTATATATGGATTCAGTAATTTTAGTCTTTAATTAGAGACTAAATCAATGGAAAAATCAAATTTATACTCTAGGGGTGTCTAGGTAATTCCCCATGAAATACATTTATTTATTGAATTTTAAAAAATACATCCTCAGTTTGATGATTTCACTTTCCATATGTGGCTTTTGTCTCCTCTTATTCCCCAATGATATCATTTAATAGATCTACTAGGAGTGGATCTAAAAATTACTTAGATGATTCAGTCTCCCCTCTAATGTTAATGAATACCACATTTCATCATGCATCGTAATTTCATTATCTTGGAAATAAATTTTTTCACATTATTTGAAAATCCATTCCATATAAAGGATTATATAAAAATCAACCATATTTATAATAATTAAGATAGAAAATATGATATTTTTATTTTTCATATTGAGGACTCATTGGGATATCCTTATTGTGATTAGAATTTCCAAAGAATTATTTAATGATAACTAAATTCTTATGGTGCTAGAGAAGTATATAATTTTTGTAGAAATCATAGATCATATAAAAGAGTGTAAAGATATGGAATCGAATATACCATTATCAAAATTAAAGGATATGATTAAAGGACATTCCACCATATCTTTTTAGGGAATTCACCCTCAGCTATTGTGATGTAATAAGATTGCCCATGAACCCTTATCATTTTCTTGGGTAAATTACTTTTTTCTTGGGATTTTCATTTTCATAGTGTCTCATATCCTTATTGGTAAATTATTGAACATTGGAATATTCTTCCATGCCCTCATAATAATGATATTGGAAACCCTTCTCTCTATATTTTTAAAAAGATCCCACTCCAAATAACAATGTTCTATAGCATTTCTTTTCACATTTATTAGAAGTTATAAATTATTCCCTTCTATTATTCCCCTTTACTTTATGTCTTTTTCTAGAGTCCTCAATCTCCCTATTTATATCGTGATTTCATTCAAAGTCATTAGACTTATAGAATTATTTCCCAGTCTTGATATCGTAGGATAAAATATCCCCATGTGATGATAATATTTAGGAGACTAGTACCATTTGAAGTATTTTCTTAATACCATTAAGGAAATAGTCAATCTTTTTCATCGTATTATGTACATAGTCTCCCAAATTATTTTCTAACCATGAAATTTATCCTAATAATTATAAATATTTCCTTATTTATTTTTATCTGAGACTCATGAATTGTCCCTTTATATCCACTCATTATCCATAAAAAAGATATTTCTCTACGAAAAGATCCTTAAATTCCTTTCATTCTCTGATCGTAGTTTCATTCTCGTACATAGTGTTTCTAATTAGTGAACACCATTGATTAACATCTCTAGATAAATGATAAAAGACCAAGAAAAACTTTTTATTTTCATCAACTCCCAAAATAATAAATACCTTCCCTAAGTAACATGTCGATCTCTCAATTATAAATTGATTTTTAGTCTAAATAAATGTTGGTGGTTTATAATATATGATGTTTTATAACACTATTACACCATATTATGGAAAACATGGTACTTTATATAGGAAATGTTATTATTCCTAACCAAATTCAACATCCCTATATATTTATAATTTTTTTATCTCTAGCTTAAGGTCCACCTCCATCTTTATTATCTTTATTGAGAGATAAATCCATATATAGATTATATGGATTAGAATAGTTTCCATCCCTTCCAATAGGTTCCATTATCAAAACAATGTAGCAAAATAGTATAAATAATATAAAATTTAATCATAATGTATAGTTTCAGAACTATTGAATGACATAACATATATTGAAAAAGAAATAATAGGTAATATTGGAATTATAAACATAGTCTCTTTGCGAATGTCTTCAAATCATTAAATTATTTTAACATCCAATATACTGATTTGTAAATAAAATATTAATTGACCCTTTAATTTTCCCTCAGAGTGTCACCCCTTGTGATCAGTATAGGAACACTCACTATGCATGAGAATGATAGGTGATATATACTAAAAGAAACTCTTCTTGATGTTATTAGACCTACATACATCTAGTACAAAACTAATACAAGTTATGGTATCCAGACATGGATTTATTTCTAAGAAACCAATATAACCTCTAACCTAAAAAAATTTAGGTGTTATATAATATAAATAATTTTTAAAATTTTTTAAAAAATATTTATTGGGCTATATTCCGAAATCTATGTTTTCCAAAATTTAGTTCCCAAGGTTTCTACTAAATATCATGTGATACCAACTGTGTAGGCCCTAAACATTGTAGCCTAGAGTCAGTTGTTAAATTATTACATTGGTACTAGATATAAATGATCACATAGTAAATGACTAAATTGTTTAGTATTGTTGAAGAAATATATGCATACCTTAATTTCACATTATATATGAAAACATAAAATTAAACAAAGTATTTTCATCGAGAACACCATTATTGCCTTCATCAAATCCCTACATGTTT
Source organism: Viscum album (assembly GCA_963277665.1). Lineage (NCBI taxonomy): Eukaryota > Viridiplantae > Streptophyta > Magnoliopsida > Santalales > Viscaceae > Viscum > Viscum album. Next base: position 410,821,385 of record OY728133.1, read on the forward strand.
GTAATAATGAAATTCCAAGAATAACTTGGAATGAAAACATATGAAATATGTGAGATTTGATTCTTAGTAATGGTTTGATTATAGTGGAAGCTATAATGAATAAATAAAACACAATTAATATCATAAGTTAAATTTATAAAAACAGATATCATTTAATTAGTATATTGATCGTGTTGAATAATAAATAGGGAATAAATGATATTGAAATTATGAAATGTAAATAATTAAATTAGATTAAAAATTATCCATGGATATCATAACTAATGAAATAATCATATGTACATCAATAATTAATCTCTTAATAATGTAATGTATAATTTTTAACATCATAACCATAACATCATTGTGTTGTACAAATAAATCTTATATAAATAGGTATGTCCCTTACCAAATAACCAATCTTGTTTTTCTCATTAGACTTATTGATGCATTGAAGAGATATAGTGTTCCGTGATAATTAATTACTAAATCCATTTCATTCCTCATATGAAATGGTAGAAACATAATCAACATAAAAATTCATATGGAAAAACTAGAATATGAAATTTTAATAATTTTCCATAACAATAAACCTAATAAAATAATATTTACTGCAATCTTAAAAAAAATTATCAAAATATATCATCCCTAGTAAATCATAATATTAACTAATGAATTTTGACATAGATGAAAATAGTTTAAAAATATTAATGCAAAATTTCATAAGGAAAATTCCATTTTATCATTTAAATTACTAATTTAAATCCTATAAAAAATCCCAAATATCATTATTGAAATTTAATTTGAAAATATAATTGGAAATATGTAATTTAATATTAAATTAAATTTGTGTCCATGATAGTGGTAAATTACTTTCTTGTCATAAAATATAAAAAAATTATTTACAATCTTTTTGTAAAAGTGTCAAAAATTACATCATTCAGAAAATAAAATGTAGATTCATTTTTATTCATTTTTTAAAAATTATAAATTATGTAAAATATATTTAAAAATTCAATTTTTATTTTTAAAAACATTATTTTGTATTTTTTATAGAATATATGGTAATAGAAGTGAAATATTCTTTACTAAGTAGAAACACAATGTATGTATTTATTAAAAAAAATATTTTATTATTAATGGTATATAAAGAGAGGAAATTGAAAAGAATTTTTTTTCTAAAATGACTATAATATAATAAAATAGTTATATTTTAGGATATAAATATAAAATAATTTTCCTTATTAGAGACCTAAACATAAACAATCCTAAATATTTATGAGATTGTGAAATAAACCCTTAACTTGTACCCGAATTCATTCGCTTGTGTTCGAATATATTGTATAATTAATATTGGTTAACAATAAATATTTTAAAAAACAATAATAATATATATAATACATTTTATTATGTAATTATATATTTTATCACTCGTTTATTGGTAATTCAATGTTAATATAACCGTTTTTTGTAATAACTACTTCATTTTTAATGTATTTTTTGGTTCGGTAGTTCCAGTCCTTGTTCATTGATCCTAGTTTCATCACCTAAAAAAATTATAATAATTATTGAAATATAATATATATTCATTATATACATATTTAGATTCATCCATAAATGATATATATAGGTAAAATTAATTACACCGTTCAGGTAGACGGTTGGTTGAACATATGCATGTATGCTGTTTCCAATTTTTTGACCGATGGAATGATAAAAGATAAATAAAAATTATGATTTATAATATAATTAAATATAAAATATATGCATTTAATATTTAATTATTACCATTGATTTTGAAATAAAAAATGTATCACATCGCTTCATGGAGAAGATGGTCCACACGTACACATGGACGATATTATCATTTCTCAACGGATTAAAAAGTAAGTAGGTATATGAGATATTATAATTCCAAAATTATAATTATGTTATAAATAATATATATATATATATATATGTCTATGTGTATGTTTTTGTGTTAAATCAGTTACTATATCAATATTTGAGAGGTGTGATGTAAAATGAATTACATCTATTCATGATATGATTATCCACCATTCACCTGAGCGACAGTTTCATTTACCATTTTATGGAAGATCGGATGAATATAGATTATTAAATTAACATAATAACATATTATTATATTTAATATACTATTGTTATAATATTATAATTGTTGATGAAGATTCAAATGGGGTAGTGGAATAAACAAAATAAAAACACCTAGTTAAGGGTCATATATCCTCTTCATAGGGCCCATTTAGGTTTATACTTAAAACCTTACTACGATGGTCATAAGATAAAAATAGGGACTCTAAGTAATTGGGAAGGATTTAAATAATTTAATTTTTTAATTATTTTAAAAACATAATGTCTTTTGAGGTGTGTATAATAGAGGAGATGGGGTGTCCTTTTATAAGTGGTGGAGGGAACCCCCTTTGAATTACCCTAAGGGTATTCAAAATGATAATGAAATTCCAAATATTAATGGATCAAAATTTACATATATTAGAATTTGGGATATTATAAGCTCAAAATATGTCCCTAAAATGGGATTTAGACATGTTTAATTGGATAGCATACCCATATCTTTTGGTTTAACCCCGTAGTATACTCATTTTAAGGTTAATTGTGGAAATTAATTTTTTACATTTTTCATTAATCATTTTGAAATAAATAAATTTTAAAATTTTTTCTTAAATTAATTATAATTATTCAAAATATTTAAACTATTTTACCTAATTTTACTCACATATGTCTCATAATTTAATTAAAATTAACCCCACAAGAGGGATGAAAATGTAGGTTTCCAAAGAAATGATTTCTTAAGTAAAAAGCATTTTAGACCAAATTTCAAGAAAAATTTGATTAATATGATTTAAAATTGATTAATAATAATATAATTGAAGTAATTATACATATAAAATTTTAAACTAAAAGATATAATTATAAATAATTTAACCAAAAATGATCTTTTCAATACAAATCAGTATTTTTTACTATCCATCAAAAAATCTAATCTTCTTAGAAAATTCTAAAAAATTAACTATACGTAACTTTTTTAATTATCTTTTAAACAATTAAGGCCATTTTTTCAAATATATTGTATAAAACTGGTAAAAAATATTTTTAACATATGTGGATAAATCTTGATCAAACCACATTTTAGGGCCGACATAAATTTTATTCATAAAATTGAGTTATTCTTATCCAACTTCTAAAAAATCATATAATAATGATCAAAATTATGATTGAATAAATATAAATATCAACAAAATTATTCACCAATATTATTAACATAATTTATTAAGATAATATCTCATTGTATGAATAATACATTTTTTTAGAAAAACATTTATTTTTGTTTCAAGTGATTTTATTTTATTTTAAAATCAATTGATAAATATTTAATTTATTTATAAATTTTTAAACCATATAATTTTCATAATTTATTTATTCATATTCATTACTTCCAATACAGTGGCTTGGTTATAATGGAATTCTATATTACATATCATTTAGAATTTCGGTTTCATTTTTCATAAGCTATTGAAATGATTAAATTCATTTAAAATGAAATATACCATTAAATATTTGGTTATTTCAATTATGGATAAAAAATATTATCTCTAGATTTTTTTATCGAATATTTATTTATTTTAATCTTATATATGTTCAAACCTACTCCCACTATCCTCTTAGATATTTTTTTTCATAATATCTTTCCAAGATACACAAACTATTTTTTTTAGGAATAAAATATTTTTCTTTTTTTATGATCATTTAAAAAGTAAATAATTGTTTAAATATCATATATAATATTTTATATGTTTGGAGCATTTAATTTTAAAAATATGATTTTATTAATATAAATTTAACACCCCATTATTTTATGAGATATATTCTTTTTAATTTATTTGATGTCCCCTATTGTACACTACACCCATGTTATCTTGTACTATACACAAAATAATATAAACTTGCATTATACACAACACTATTCTTGGCCAGTGTTACACACAATTTCAAGTTCATTTTGTGTGAATTATTCTATGAAACATTAAGTATTGATTTTGTTTAATTCATAAATGAAATATGTTTTGATTATGTTTTACGCAACACCAAGGGGAGATTCTACTACACGTTTCCCTGACTTGTCTTGCATCACACGCAATCACGACCTTCCTCGATAATGTGTGTAGTACGCAATACCGGGATTCGCTAAACAATGATATATTGTTATAATATTATTATGAACTATATGTTATGAATAATATTAACTACATTTTTTATTTTATAACATTATTTTTCATCTTACACATTTTCTATAACATGATATGAGAACAAAATAAATGTTTTGGGTAAAATAAGTATTTTTAAAAAAAATGCATTTTTGACGCCTTTTGATGGCGTACACACATTAAATATAGTTTTTTAAATGTTTATAAGTTAATTTTGACAAAATAATATTCTTCTATGGAGTCAGGATATAAAAATTTAATTTGGATAAAATTTTCATATTATTCTGATAACTTTCATATTTTAATGAATTGTAAAGACACGCTATATTTTAATAAAAAAAAATTTCATCGCAATATTTTATATGGTAAAATTATAATTTTGAATGGTTTTAAAGTATAAATAGAATATATTTTTACCATTTAATATAATTTATGTCACTTCCATTATTTTTATATTGAATTCATAGGTAAAAAATTTCAATATTGGGCAATGTTTCAACTTTTAAAACCCGTTTTCATAACAACGAGATTAATTATAAATTAATTACTGCAACTTCTATGTTTTAAATTTTGAAAATTGGATTCCATATTTTAATTTATTGGTTCCATATTATGTTAATAGGTTACTTTTATTTTTTTAGATATTATGAATACTAACTACGGTAATTTGTATTTACTGCAGTTAAATGTAAATCGGGTAATTAAGGGTAAACATAATATTATAAAATTACCCTAACACCTTAAAAAAATATTTTTGATGACTCAAAGTAGACCCATATCACTTAATGGTAAGAATAGATTCATTTTATAGATTTTTTACAATGAAAACAATTTAATTATTATTAAAACCAAAGAAAGTGACAACATGTCACTCTCTTAAATCTTATAAGTATACTAATTTTAATTTAGTGATATACTTCATTAAACATAGAACATGAATAGAATACAGAAATATAATAAAATTATCTACATAATGTGAATTAATTAGAAATTTTTAGGGATTAAATAATTATCATTGAAGGTGACATAATAGTGATGTTAAAATTATTTTATTGATTGAAATATCAAGTAAATGGTTTGAAAAATATTAAAATAAATATTATATGAACTATTTAATCTTCTCCATGAATTTTATAGATAAATATGACATTTTATGAATATATTATATATTATATTTTGAACATATCTTTTGTGTGTATTTTAATTACATTCAAATAAATGAATAGTGTAAAAATTGACAGTATTGTTATTTTATGAAAATAAAAAAATATAAAATTGATCAAAAATCCGAAAAAAAATTTAAAATTTATAAATTAAAATTTATATGGTCTAAAATATCATGAATTATCCAATTATGGACAATAAAAAACACATAATTAATTATTTATAACAATTTAAAATTTTGAATCTTATTACCACAAATAAAATTAAATATATTAAATAAGGATAAATCAAGTTTATAAGGATTAAAATAAATTTTCAACATGTCTAAATTTTATTATTTATGATATTAAAACCCTATATCATCTAATATTCGAATATGAGTAATTTTTTGAGGTTTTTATGTGGGGATTGATTTATTATAAATTAATATTTTTGAGGTTTCCAAAGCTGCCCCTCTCCTCCCTTATAAAAGGGCACCTCCTCCCTCTCCTCCTCACACTGTATTGAGCTTTGAATCTCAGAAAAACCCTTCCCATTTCTCTTCTAAACATCTATTTTGATATCGTAGAGGTTATGGATTTCTCAAAATACAAGCTCTAGTGCCTTAATATGAAGTTTAAAAGAGGCGCGTCGAAGAAGAGGTAATATCTTGTACCGATTATTTAAGGTTTCATTGTTCCTCTACTTCCTCTTAATTATTTTTTTCATTATGGAGTAATAACATAATTATAACTAACATACTTATATGTTGTTATAAATATAAGACAACCCCATTTCACCTTCTATCCATCCTACGGAAAATGAAATAATCGCGCGTGCGTACGTATGGAATTTCGTCTCCACGCCATGGTGTAATTTGTTTTTGCACCTCCACCTTACATGGATTGGTATAATGGTGTAAAGAATGACTAAATATAATTATTATAACATCATACTGATTCTGAGTTATTATATCTTCCACCCCAATTCCATTCAATAATAATGGGAATGATATCATCGCTTGTGCATATGTACGGATTACCCTCTCCACGATTCGATGAGATTCATTCTCCATGTTAACCATTCAAAAATTATTATAAAGTATATATAATGAATAATAATGATATATATGAAAAATTAATTCTATTTTATTTATGTATATATATATATATTTCATCTACTTACTTCCATTCAAGTCAATAAGGAATGGAAAACAGCGTTCATGCGTGCGTACGGCCTACAGTCTTTAAGAACGGTTTGTTTCATTTCATTTATTTATCTATTATGTATATATATATATATACTAAATATAAATGATATATAAATCATGTTTTAAATTCTTTAAGTAATTAAATCATGTCATAATTAATAATAATATCATGAAAAACAAGTGAAAACATGTACGATAAATGAAATGAATATTACCCAAAACATGTCTTTAACATGGAATTGACAGATGAACGGGTAATATAAAGACCTAAGTCAATAATAAATAATATCATAAGAATGAATACGATTCTAGAATAAGTCAATGACATTATTTAAATAATTATACAGGAGGTTTGGATACGTACAAAGCATATCGGACCTAAGGTGAGGGATAATTTTTCAAATCTCATTTTACCCGAGATTGCTTATACGTAAGTATTTACTGGGGTTATATTTTTCATCCAGGTCCATAAAAATGTTTTTCAAAAAGTGTTTAATATTCTTTCATGTATTTTTAAAGTCATGTTTACCCCTCTTTGACTTTTACTTTTTGTTATGGAAGGAATCATTATTTTTTTACCATACATGGTTCTTTTTGACTTTTCTGTTAAAAGTACGAGGAGTATGTTTTTTTAACTTATACAGAATGAATTTATTTTTACGGTCTTATAATGCCTTATTTTCATGAATCTTACTCTACAAGATTTCATTATTATTTTCAAAAAAATCATTATCTTCTAAAACTACAAGGCATTTTGTTAAAAGAAAATGATTTTGAAGAAGAAAGGATATTTTCCACAAGAATTCATTTCAAGTGTTTTATCAAAAAGATTTTCCATCTAAGATGAAATTATTTCAAATGTGTATGTTTCTAGTATAATGTCTCTATTATTTAAATTGTTTCATTCTTCTTATAATGAAATTATATCCATTTGTTTTATATTGATTATGTTATGATGGGATGATGTTTATGAAACCCATTTTATTATTTGGGTTATGATGAATGATTTATGTTTATGTTGTGGCACATGTAAGAATGATTTAATTATGAGATGGGTGGGACCTGTATCTCCCTCAAATGCATTGGGTAATGATTTATATCTGATGAGATATACTTGGATGGAACAACAAGTTAATCTGGTTTAATGATACAGGACTGGAATGAGGAGTGAACTCTACTCAGTAATGGACTTTTTCCACTATGATGTTATTGGAAGTAATGTAATGGCAAATATGGAAATCATAACATGTGCTTAATGGTTTCCATAATTAGATGTTTTATTCCCATGCTATTTTATTATGGTTAATGTTACTTTTTGATCTATTCTTTATGCACTGCCATGATTTATGTCATTACTAATGATTTTAAAGTTTTATGTTCATGTTGTTATGTTAAAATGTTTTGGGATTGTTTTATTTTGTCCATGTTTACCCTTACTAAGCATTTGAGCTCACCCGTTTTATGATTTCTTTTCCCCATGACATAAATAAAGGTGTTAGGTAATAACACCAAAGGGGATGATCTTTATGGGATAGGTTGAAGATCTTTCACCATGATTAGAAGATTATGTTCCATGTTTCCAAAGACAATAAACTAATACCGTCTTTGGGCGTCTGTTTTTTTCATGTATTAAGTATTCTACAAAAGTAATGTAATGTCTATGTACGTCAAGTATGGGTCTTTACAGTCTATATCAGATCAAAGGATTAGTTAACCATTGGAAACTAGGATGCGAAAACTTTATTGAGATCCCTAGAGACATTTCTAAGGTATTTTTAGAGATGTCCCTAAGAATAATTATACGTATAGGTTATAGTCCTAGAATTATGGTAATGATCATAGAATTAAAGCTAATATGTTATATATTGAAGGTAATCCCGCTTTATTATGTTGTTTTCCTAGCATGATTTTTGTCACTCACACTGTTCTTTTTGGGTTTTAGACGATGGCTAGAACCCAAAGGAACTGTGTTGATCAATGTAATGGAAAATGAAATGATTTTACTCTTGAACAATTATATGTGATGGGAGATGGAGTGAAATATCTTGTTTATATACTTACACTAGCTATGAATCATTTTGGATGTCCAAATGAGCAGATAAAGGAACAATATTTTATTGAGTCCTTCATGAGGCAATGTAAACCTTCATTCAGGGGGTCTTTAGATCCACTTGTTGTTGAACAATGGATCAGTACCATTAAAAAGATATTTTCCACACTTCCTTGTACAGAGCATGGAAAAGTCATTTTGGCTATTTACTGGTTATAAAGTGAAGCATACCAGTGGTGGACTTTAATTAAGAATACAAGGCCCCCAGATGAAATTGAATCCATGGAATGGGATGAGTTCAATAACTTGTTTTTAGTAAGTACTTACCACATATTCTTCAAACAAAGATGGAAAAGGAGTTCCTTGAGGTTAAGCAGAAGGATGATGAATATGGTGGTATATACGAAGTGAATTTTTCAAGGCTTGCAAGGTATGCATATGACTTTATCATCCACACTAAAAGTAAAGTTGATCGATTCTTCAGTGGCTTAAATCCAAGTCTTAGAAGAGCATTAGTTATAAAATGCTTTAGTAACTATGAAGAAATTTTATGTTGTGCTATCAAGGTAGAACTAGATGTTGCTGTTATGTATCCATCTCATGGTTTTGATAAGGAATGAAGGAATGGGTTTAAGGAAAAATTTCAAAACAATGGTGAAAACAAGGTGAATGTTTATTTATTCTCAATGTGTGGAAAGAAGCATGGTGGATATTGTCATAAAGGGACTAGAAAATTTTTTAAGTGTGGAAAAGAAGGTCATCGAGCAGTTGAGTGTTGAAGTAATGGGAAAAAGGTAGTTAATGATGTGAATTAAGAAAAGACTGCAGAGAAAGCACCACCACCAATTCAATGCTTCAAGTGAAATTAAATGGGGCATTATGCTAACCAATTCCCTAATCCAAGGGTTAATGATCATCGACATCAACAAAATCTTAAGTCAAAGGACAAAGGGAAGTCACATGAGATCACTATTGGAGGTGTTGAGTATGACAACAATGTGGTGGAATGATTATCTTTTTATGTAACAGGATTCCAAAATAATGTTGTGGAATATCATTTATAGTATCGTGGAATATTAGAATATCCATGTAATGGTTTTTTGAGGTTTTCATTGATTATATGGTATAGGTAACCAAGAAAAGTGATTGAAATATTTTTGGAAAGCAGATGATATGGGCATAATGAATGGATATGAAGAAAATAATATGTTTTATAGTATTTGTGAGCTCATGATTGAGATAAGTAAAAAGTGATATCATGGTTTGAGTATATAGAACTTTTTGAATTTTGGTATGTGGAATGAGTTAACTTTTGACAGCATTCATGTTTTCACTATAGTTAAATGGGTATTCATTTTTCAAGAGAATACATGATTAAGGAATTCACTTGTTTGGAATGTGACCAACAACAAGATATATCATATGGGGGATAAATGATGGTATTCAAATGCTTGGTAGATGACCTTTCTAATAGTCATTTTCTTTATAAAATGATATTGGACAGAAGTATTTCCGATAAGACTAATGGTTGGAAAGAATTAAATTGGACATCAGATAGTAGTGTTTAAGGCTAGAAATTTTTTATAGTATTTATAGAGTGTTGTAATAGTATAGTTTTTGAAAAAGGACAACCCGTAAGATGGGAGATAACCCATTGCATTGGACAAGGTTGTGAGAATCGAACCGACAACCGAAATTAGACATGCCTTTATCGCCTACCACTGGCCTACAAGAAGTACCTGTTTAGTAGAAACTAGTTTTATTTTATTAAGTAGGATGATAGATGAAGTATAAGTCCATTTGTTGAGCCATATATGATTAATCTCACCGTCGATGGAATTATGTATGTAACTTTTGATAACCATATGTTTGAGACAGATGGAATGACCTATCATTCTATATCATGATCTACTAACACTTCACGGAAGAAAAATTCAACTTCATTTCTTTAAGAGATGAAGTGGATACTAAGGCACAAACAACAATGAGATTATACCAAAATTAAGTTAGTATTTATTTTAATTCAAAAATTATTCAACTTTAGGGAAATTAACTTGAAAACCAAAAACTTTTTCCAAGATGGTACATTAAATCACCACAAATTTATGGCTTTGTTATTGATGGCTTTTTCATATCCATGTTCTATACCACTCTCCATCAGGACATGACAGTTATATTTCTCTTACATAACCATATTTTCACCTATGTTCTACTATGTGGAAATCCAGTGATGATTTCATTTGTGTAACTGTTACTTTCCATACTTCAATTTTTAAAATTAAGTCTTATTATACCTTTTTACGATGTGGGTTTCTAAGAATGAAACTTTCAAGTAGTAAACGATTTATAACCCTGATGACTTTCGAGGGAGAAAATCCTTTTAAGGAGGGTAGAATGTTACACCCAAAGATTTTATGAGATATATTCTGTTTAATTTATTTTATGTCATCTATTGTTCACTACACCAAGATTATATTGTACTATACACAACACCGTATTAGCTTGCAGTATACACAACACTATTTTTGGCTAGTGTTATAGACAATTTCATGTTCATTTTGTGGGAATTATTCTGCACAACATTAATTATAGATTGTGTATAATATATAAATGAAATATGTTTTGATTATGTTATACGCAACACCAAAGGGAGCTTCCACTACACGCAACCCTAACTTGGCTTACATCAGATGCAATCACGACCTACCTCGATAGCGTGTGTAGTACGTAATACCAGGATTCGCTAAACAATGATATATTGTTATAATATTATTATGAACTAGATTTTATGAATAATATTAATTAAATTTTAAATTCTATAAAATTATTATTCATCATAGACATTTTCTAGAACATGGTATGAGAAAAAAATAAAGTTTCCAGGTAAAATAAGTATTTTTAAAAAAATTGCAGTTTTGCCACCTTTTGATGGTGCACCCACATTAAATATAGTTTTTGAAATTTTTATAAGTTAAATTTGACATAATAAAATTATTATTGTGAATCAGGATATAAAAATTTACTTTGTATAAATTTTTCATATTTTTCTGATAACTTTCATATCTTTATGAATCGTAATAACACACTATATATTAATTAAAAACCATTTTTCTCATCGCAATAATTAATATGGTTAAATAATATTAATGAATGATTTTAAATTATAAATAATATATATTTTTACCATTTAATATAATGTATGTCATTACCATTAATTTTACATTGAAATCATAGGTAAAAACATTTCAATCATTTGCAATGTTTTAACTTTTAAAACCCATTTTCTTAACAACGAGATTAATTTTAAATTAATTACTGCAACTTCTATGTTTTCAATTTTGAAAAATGGATTCCATATTTGAATTTAGTGGGTCTAAATTATGTTAATATGTTACTTTTATTTTTTTGATATTATGAATAGTAACTATGATAATTTTTATTTACTGAAGTTAACGCTAAATCGGGTAATTAAGGGTAGAAATAAGATTATAAAATTACCTTAAAACCTGCCAAAATTCTATTGGATGACTAAAAGTCGACCCATATTACCTAAGGGTCGGAATACAATCATTTTATGGACTATGGACAATGAAAATCATTTTATTATGATTAAAACAAAAAAAATTGACAGCATGTCACTCTCTTAAATGTTATAAGTATAATAATTTTAATTTGTTGATAAACTTCATGAACCTCCGAACATGAATAGAATCCAGAAATATAATAAAATTATATACATCATGTGAATTTATTTAGAATTTTTAGGGATTAAATATTTATCATTAAATGTGACACAATTGTGATGATGAAATTATTTTAATGATTGAAATATCAAATAAATGGTTTTAAAAATATTAAAATAAATAATATATAAATTATTTAATGTTATCTAGGAATCTTATAGATAAATATGAAATCTAATAAATCTATTAAATATTATATTTCTAATATATATTTCATGTGGATTTTATTTAAATTAAAATAAATGAATAGTGTCAAAATTGACCCTATTTTTATTTAATAAAAATAATAAAATATAAAATTGTTTAAAAATCACAAAATTATTTAAAAAATATAAATTAAAATTTATACGGTCTAAAATTTAATATATTATCCAATTATGGACAATTAAGAACACATAATTAATTATTTATAACAATTTAAAATTTAGAATCTTATTACCACAAATAAAATTAAATATATTAAATAAGGATAAATCAAGTTGATAAGGTTTAAAATAAATTTTCAACATGTCTAAATTTTATTGTATTATAATATTACAACCCTATCTCATCTAATATTATAATATGAGTAATTTATGAAGGTTTTAATGTGGGGTATGATTTATTATAAATTAATATTTTTGAGGTTTCCAAAGATGCCCCTCTCCTCCCTTATAAATGTGCACCTCCTCCCTCTCCTCCTCACACAATTTTTAGCATTAAATCTCAGAAAAAAACCTTGAACATTTCCCTTTTAAACATATCTAGTTATATCATAGAGGTTCTGGGATTCTCAAAATACCAACTCTAGTGCCCTAAAGAGAAGTTTAAAAGAGGCACGTCGAAGAAGAGGTAATATCTTCTATCGATTCTTTAAAGTTTCCTTATTCTTCTAATTAATATTATTTAGTTGTTTCATTATGAAGCAATGACATAAGTATAACTAACATACTGATACATTATTATAAATATGAAACAACCCCATTTCACCTTCTATCCATCCTACGGAAAATGCAATCACCGCGCATGCGTATGTACGGAATACCATCTCCACGCCGTGGTGCAATCTGTTTTTCCACCACCACCTTACTTGGATGGGTATAATGGTGTAAATAATAACTATATATGGTTATTATAACATCATACTTATTTTGAGATATTATATCATCTTCTCCAATTCTATTTCATAATAATGGGAACGATATCATCACTCGTGCGTATGTACAGATTACCGTCTCCACAGCGCGATGAGATTCATTCTCCATGTTAACCATTCAACAATGATAATAAAGAATATATAATGAATAATAATTATATATATGAAATAATAATTCTAATGGATTTAAGTATATATATATGTCATCTACTTACTTCCATTCAAGTCTATAAAGAAAGGAAAACAACGTTCATGCGTATGTACGGCCTACCGTCTCCATGAATGGTGTGTCTAATTTCATTTATCTATCAATTATATATATATATATATATATATTGAATATAAATGATATATAAATCATGTTTTACATTCTTTAAGTTTGTATGTCATGATATAAGTTATAATAATATCAATAACAACAAGTCCAAACACGTACGATAAATGAAACAAATATTACCCAAAACATTGCTTTAACATGGAATTGACAAATGAACGTGTAATATAAAGACATAAGTGAATAATAAATAATATCATAAGAAATACTATTATTATTTAATAATTCAATGACATTATATAAATCATTATATAGGATGTTTGGATACGTACAAAGCATATCAGACCAAATGTAAGGTGTAATTTTTCAAATCTCATTTTATCTGAGATTGCTTATACATAAGTATTTACTAGGGTTCAATGTTTCATCGATGTACATAAAATTGTTTTTCATAAATTGTTTAATATTATTCAATGTATTTTTAATGTCATATTTACCACTCTTTTACGTTTAATTTTTATTATGGAAGGAATCATTCTTTTGTTTACCATATGTCGGACTTTTGGACTTTTCCATTAAACTTACGAGGAGAATGTTTTTTTAACTTATATGGCATGAATGGATTTTTTTTACGATTTTATAATGGCTTATTTTCATGAAGCATACTCTACAATATTTTATGACTATTTTAAAAAAAAATCCTTTTCTTTTAAAACTACATGGAATTTTGTGAAAAGAATGTGATTTTGAAGAAGAAAGTATATTTTTTTCAAGAATTCATTTCAAGTGTTTTATCATAACAATTTTCCATCTAAGATGACATTATTTCAGTTGTCTGTGTTTCAAATATAATGTCTCTATTATATACATGGTTTGATTTTTTTATGATGAAATTATATCCATTTGTTTTATATGGATTATGTTATGATGGGATGATGATTATGAAACCCATTTTATTCTTTGGGTTATGAAGAATGATTTATGTTTATGTTGTGTCACACATAATAATGATTTCATTATGATATGGGTGGGGCCTATATCTATCTCCAATGCATTGGGTAATGATTTATATCTCTTGAGATAGACATGGCTAGAACGACATGTTAATCTGGTTCGGTGATACAGGACTGGAACGAGGAGTGAACTCGATTCAATAATAGACTTTTTCCATTATGATGGTCTTGGTGGCAATGCCTTGGCTACTATAGAAATCATAACATGTGATTAAATGTTGACAACATTACATGTTTTATACCCATGCTATTTTATCATGGTTAATATTACTTTTTGATCTATGCCTTATACACTGCCAAGATTTATGTCATTACTCATGATTTTGATGTTTTATGTTCATGTTCTTATGTTCAAATGTTTAGGGATTGTTTTGTGTTCTCCATGTTTACCCTTACTGAGCATTTGAGCCCACCCTTTTTATGTTTTCTTTTTCAGAGAATATAAAGAAGGGTTTGAGGTAAGAAAACCAAAGGGGATGATCTTTATGGGAGATGTTGAATATCCTTCACCATTATTAAAAGATTACGTTATGAGTTTCCAAAGACACTAAACTAATATGGTATTTGGGTGTCTGTTCTTGTCATGTATTATGTTTTCCACAAATTTAATGTAATATGTATGTACGTCAAGTATGGGTCTCTAAAATAAACCACTAATGGGGGACAAGAATAAATTACCTCATATATTAACCAGTATTTCGATAAAAATAATATCTTTGGTAAAATATTAGTATCTATATCTTTTTATCAACAATTTTATAGAAATTTATGAATCTTAAACCATGTTTTTTCAATTAATCATATCATAGTTTTTTATAATAACTTTTTATTATCAAACATCTTCTCATATCATTTAAGATATAAGAGATACAGATATAAATCTACAACTTGGATTCATATGATCTCTTTAAATAAAATTAATTTCAAAACATGATGTAGTAACAATTAAAATAATCAAATAAATGTAAAAAATAATTCAATAAATTCTTCCATTTATTTTTAACACCTGTATAATTATAATAATTTTTAAATATACATTTTTTATCCCATACCATTAAAAATTAAATAATTAATTTCAATAAAATCAATACATTACATGGATGTTACAAACAGTTTCAAAAAATCTATTGGGTATATCTTAGATAATCAAAGAATATTGAATTATAACCCTTCCTTCCTAACAACTGTAGGATTCAATGACATTGACTGGATTTCTGAAGTAATATTGTTGAATTTGTAAACAAACCTTTCATTTCCATGTTTGAACTTTTACCAACATTTACCATCTAAAAAAGAATTTAATACCTAGAAATTTTATTCACAGTTCATATATATTATGAATAAATTGAGAATATATAGTAATCATTATTTTCATTTAATCATTATTTTGGAAGATTTCTATTGATCATTATAAGATAAATTCACTATCCACAACAAGCAATTATTTAGTCTCCCATTAAATCATGTTATAGAATTAATCAAATCATAAAACATGTCTATTAAAAAGACCCATATAATTTCATTTAAATAACCACTGTTTTCATGATCTTCTCAAGATCTATATTTGGTAAAAATAAAAATTATATAATAATATTATTCAAGATTTAAGTATCTATGTTTTCAATACATCATATCTTTTTCTCCATTATTTGAAAGTATACATAAATATTCAATTATTTTCTTCTTCTTACCATATTGTATATTCAAAAAAATATTATAAAACATAAAATGGATTTCATAATATATTTGAATAAAATAATTCATTTCTATAAGAAATAATTTTTTAATGAAACCTATTGTAATCAAAATTGATCAAAATATTTAATCATATTGAATATCATTTAACATACCCAATAATATTGAGTATATGAGATTAAATTAATTATATATTTTATGTACCTAGTCATATTGAGTACATTAGTGGAGAATAATATTATATTGTTCATTGTTAATTCAATGATTATTAAAAAATGAATTAATATCTCCATTCTTCTATAATCATCAAGGTTCACTCGTTAAACACTTTCAACACTTGGTTATCAATGATGGGGTTTTTTGACACATATAATTTTCTTTAATAACATTCCTTGAATCACTAATAATTAGTAAGGGATTTTCATATTATTCTAGTCATAACAGTATATTACAATAATCATATCCGCTTTAAGGATTAATATCATTGTTTAGTTTGATTTAGATGTTGTTAATCATATATAAAAAAAGTTTGTATCAAATTAATATAATGTTTTACAAAGATTTTATAAATAAATTTATTAAATAAACTAACACTAAAATGATAAAACCCTTTTAAAATATTCATTATACCCATGATCTGTATTTCACTATGTAATGACCTCGTTGTGGAATTATATTGATCACTAATTATTTTGGTTAGGAATAATTCAAATCAAAATAGATGAAACTATTGGATAGTTGAATGGATAACTCTTTATCAAAATCCATCATATGGATTTATTCATATCTATTTATATGATATCTTTTAGAAGGGTATCCCAAAAATGTTTATCCCAAAAAACATTACAAAATAAATTTAAAAAATAAAACCCAATGGAAAATTTCAATGGAAGAACCTACCAATGTATGATTGGTGTCATACATTACTTTCATACCATACACTAGATAATATCGGGACATCATTTTAAAGAAGAACCTACCTGGTTGGGAGATCGAGGTCTTGAAAATTTTTGCCTTTAAATTAATAGAACACATAGTATTTGAAGGTCACTTTAACGCCACTATATTATCTCATGTTATTCTATTTTATGTATACATGATTCTAGTAATTTAGTATGGAATTTTATTCCCTCCATGAAACCAATATGTTCAAACCATATTGATGTATAACTATTTACACAAACTAAAATATACTATTACTCACCCAAAAATAGAAGTCAAGTATATTCATACATATCCTAATGTGTTTTAAGCATAATGAACATGAACATGTCATATAAATGTTTAGAGTTGTATAATATTTTTAATATCTACAAGAGTAATCATGGAGTGAAAAATAGTCAAACCCATTCACCAACCCAGAAAATTCATAAACTTCCATGCAGGTAGTCTAACCCTAATCCCTCCACCAAAGGATACTATACTCAAGGTATAATTAAATTAATCATAACTCTAAAACATAATATTTACAAAAAATTTCCAATAAATAAATTTTATATCATAACATCAACTAAAAAATATGGTTAAGGTGGATTAAAAACAATATATATCTACAATACATAAAATGTATTGCATGGATCTATCTAGAAGTTGTTTAGATATTAAACTAAAGAAAACATAATATCCACTTTATGTAATATTTTTACTAAAACAATATAAAATGGGATAATCTTTTAAATAAATTAAAATCTCAAATACAAAACATGACATTTTAATCCGTGAAAAAATAATAAAAGGAATCCTACTATAATCCCTTTTATAATTTTATCTTTAACATTTTTGGACATTCCATAAATTTAAATATAATTTTTTTAATCATTCCAATATAAACAATATTATATTTATCTTTATATGGTATTTTTATTTTAAATATATTGTATTTTATGAATTATAGACTATTTATAACTAAAAATATGTTAATATATACATTTTACATAATTATTATATCATATACATAATATTATTTAAATAATTATTATTTTATTCATAAAAACACATTTCATGTGGATGAAATAACATCTAATTATATCCATATTAATTTGAATATTTCAAATTAATTATTTATGTATTTTATATAATTTAAATATATATATTTTATATTTTAGACTTATTACATAATTTATAACCGTTTATAAACTATTTCTTATGATTCTAAAAAAACACTTTTATTTATAGAACATAAATCATGCTAGGTAAATTGGTTAAAATGTTATTAGATATTAAAATTTAATGATTGTAATGAAAATAATTCATAAACATTTAATTAATTAATTATAATCCATTTGTAACAAATATAATTATTTATAAACTCATTTAAATTAAATATTCCCAAAATAAATTTTAATATTATTTATAAACAATTTATAAACCATTAAAACATTTTAAGATTTATATTTTTTAAAATCATTTCAATTTACCATTATGTAGAATAGATATTTTATATAATAGAATACTTATTATACCCACACACAGATGCCTTGTGTAAGTGTAACCCAATTGTATAATGGTTTTATTAATGTGACATAATGATATACCTCAAACTACATGATGCTAACATGACGGTTAACTTTACACAAGCCTTAAAAATGTAGAAATACGTTTACATGAAGTCCTCCACATAAAATTAATTTCATAGTTTCATTTTTATGGACTTAAGAATACATCCACTACATTTATGTATCCTCTTGTATATAGGAAACACATTGTTTACCTTTATGTAATCCATCTGTGTAAAGGTAAAACCTTGGTTACAATTACCTAACCACATTTCACATCAGTGTATGATTGTTTTTACCTTTATATAATTCGTTTAAAATTAAAACTACCATTATGAAAATATGAAAACCATTTCTTTTTTCAAGGTGTCTTTCTATAATCATTAAACAATTATTAAAACTATTGTACACAATGTACACAAAAAACAATACAATAAAATTGGGAAATCTGGATTACCCTTATGTCAACCCCATCATGTAAAATAAAATCACGAGTTATATTTATCTGCAAATCATGTATTGGTATCACCTAGGATACCCTTAAAAATTTTAACAACATAAGGGTAATTCCATGGTTACCCTTATGTATCATGGCTATGTAAGGGTAAAATATTTTTCCATATTTTTGATAAACCTAAAAAATTATTTATTGATTTCATTTAATTTTAATTTATAAACAACGTTTCCAAAATATAAAACATGGGATCACTATGAAACCTCTAATGGATTTATAATGAATATAATGAAAGTTATCAGATGAATGAGTTGTGATTTAATCTTTTATATGATTATTTACAAGAAAGAAATATGAAACCTTTTTGAAAATAGAAATAATAAAATTTCATTTTAAACATGTGTTCTGTACACTAATGATTCCACTACAACATATTTGAATTTCATCCATGGATTTGATAGATATCACTAAGTGACATCCCTAAAACATCCCAGCTATGTAGTGTGGAAAACACTAAATCATCCACCTCCTAAATAGGGTTTATTATTCCATTCATGATGTGCTATTATCTATTATGTAAAGAAGGTAAATTAAGAATTATTTTGGTCTCAGGGAGTTTTTCTAAGAAATAAGAATGCATGCACCATTATGGTCACATGATAGTAGTCTGTATAGTTTATAGAAGATGCTCGTCAACCACATACATTTTTTCCTGATCTATAATTCTAGAATAAATTAGTAATCTGATATATGCATTAATCATATAAATAATTCACCTCCCATAAATTTCATCTAATTAAATAGCATTGTAAATTATAAAAAACATGGTAGAAAAGTAAATGATAAAACATTATGATTTGCCGCAACATACATGGAATTATATACCATGCATACAAATAATAATTTTCAGGAAATATGAAATTTATATATATATATATATAATATGGAATATCTATTTTTATCAAGTGTGATGAGTACTGTGAGTAACTCATCTGACACCCCCTCAAATTTTCAACTTCACCATTATTGCTACTAGTCTGGACAGAAAGTCATTGTCTCTTTGATGGTGGTTCCTAATAAAAATGTAAAAATGATAAATTATGGACATTATAAATTATTAAGATGATATATATATATACATATTTGATATTATACTCACATTTTGAACATGAGTAAGAATTCAGACCTTTCCTATGCATCGATCATTTTTTAATATTCTCTCTCTATATACATTTTGAATAATTTTCATTTAATGATTTTGAAAAAATAAACATTTAATTAGAAATTTATTACTATTGGGAAGTATGAACAACAAATAATTGGTGAAATGAAATAATTAAGGCTTTCCAAATAATAAGCCAAATAATGGATAAATAGTGATATTGAAAAACCCGAACCCCAATTTCCTTGAGTCGGTGGTCAATTTATTATATTGGTTTAAGATATTAGTAATCACATCCTAAAAGACCAATTATTTTATTATTATTGGTAAACTAGATACATACATGAAATACATATTACATTTTAAATCATAAAATAAACCATGCATTTTGTTGACTCTTCCATTCCCCCCCCCCATTTTATAGCAATTCATGTTATTCATAATTAACATCATGGAATTCCTAGGGCAAAATAAACCATATTAAATGGGAGTTCTCAAATTCTCATCAAGTGTAACTGTATAATATAAGACACCATAAATTAGTATTATGTTACGATAAGTAACATAGACACATTCCATTTAACCAACATAGTATTTTTGGAATAAAAGATGATTGAATAATTACATATGAAAAATACTATGAGATAAAAAACATATACATGTAAATTATACTAACAAAATATTCCCATTTTAATCAATAATTAATCTCATAATAATGGTATGGATAATTTTGAACATTTGAAACATACTTTCGAGGCATCATACTAGGAATATAATACAACCATTGATTCATAAAAACAATTTACCATTATTAAGGATTTTTACAAAGAATATAATAATTCAAGGGATTTGTACCAAGAATCTAACATCATCAAGGTTTCATACCAAGAATCTAATAAATGAGTATGGCATTTGATAAAACCCACTATAGTTTGTCTAATGAGACATATAGATGCATCAAGGTTATATAGCTGGCCATGTCCATCACTTATTAAATCCAACTAATACCCTATTCTAATGGATTTAAACATAAAAAACATATTCATATGAAATTTAAATATCACTACCCAAATATTAAACATAATCACAATCCATTCTAAGTAATACAGTGAGTGGAATCAAAACATCACATCCATAGTTGAACTAATATTATACCAATTAATAAAATATGGTATATGATATCATTATATATCAATATCAATGATGATGAAAATTCAGAAATGGGTATTGACATAGAATAAAATACTCTAATAAAATTATTGAAACAGTTTGCGGGAAATAATTTTTATACATTGAATTCATTTATTTAAAACGGAGTACATTTATTAAAAAAAATGTTTTCTTTTATAATATTCTTCTATAAATGTAATGTATGCTTCAAAAAATTAAGGATTCCTAAAAATTCGAAATTCCATTAATGTTTTATATGTTATAAAATCATTCTTTTCATAATGTAAGAATATATATAACGTACCTTTTTTGGAAAAAAAATAAGAAGATTCATTTAATTTTTTAAACAATTAAAAAAGGTGTAAAAACGCATTTAAAAAATCATTCGATAATACTAAAAAAATCATATGTTTTTTATACAACATGGACATAGAGAAGACATATTCCTTAGTGGATATATAAACAAAAACAATCCTAAATAATGATGATATTTTAAAATTGCCTATCACCACATTGTAATTAGTTGAATTGTATGTCCCATAATGTGAAATGATACATTAAATACTAGAAACATCGATTTATTCATGATATTATATTAAATAGGTAGTATATACCTCAAAAAAGAAATATCTGTTGAATAAGGCACATATCCAATAGAAACAATAGTGATCCCAAATCCATAAACTAGAAATTTTATTTAGTCAAAAAATCATAAACATCATTTTTTATGTCTTAATGCATGTAATTTATCTATACTATAACCTGATCCATATTTATAATATCAAATAGGATCTTATTTTATCATGTTGTTAATAATAGTTCATTATTACCCTTGTTTTTGGTGTTAGCTTTTTCATTTTCCAATGCATGATTTGTCATGTGAGGCCTATTTCTTATACACAGGTTATATGTATTTCATATCTGTAATTATATTAAGTTCATAGATATTATATTTATTCATTGAATAAATATTGTATTCATTCATTAATGGTAAACTTGGAAACTGAGTCAGAGGAAGTTGTGAAGATGGTAGACCATAGGTATTCATGATGGATGATATCATTAACTTAATGGTGAAAAGGTATGGAAGTGTTGAAGGTACCAGGGTCGCATCAAAAGCTTGTGGGATAGGGATTTTACTATTTTTATAATTAATATGATTAGACTTGTCGTCTCTGATGATTAGATCCTTGGTACGGTCTGAGGATCTCGTGTAAATTAAACAGAGCATAAAAACATAAATAAAAAACAAACATATTTCAATATAAATCAATGCCTGAAATATTTTTTCCAATAGTTATTGTTTCGTGAAGGATATCAAGCTTTACTATTCTAGATCATCTATTAGTGCTTCAAAAATATACTGGGGCATCAGTCATCGAATTCCGAGTGCTTACATAGAGATCTAATGATGCCTCCAACGCCCCAATGATCACTGCATCAAAGTAACTCTGATGAATAGAGATGATCACAGTATGACAACCAATATTGAGAGATTGAATATCAAGAAATTATTTTTAGAGGTATAGTTTCTATAAATTCATGTTAAATTTCTTTGGAGAGAGCCCTTCACTTCTAAATACTAGATGCTCAAAATACCTGGAAGGGTTCCCCTACCCCTATTTCTCAAAGTCCCCTAAATAATAAATTATAATGAGCCAAACTGAAACATAAATATTATTTATTTTTATCACATAACAATAATATATATTAAATATATTTCATGAAAAACTATATTCATTACCATTAATCATAATTACCTCTAAATATTAAATGAATCATGAATATTAAAAAAATATTCATTCAATTAATATTATATATTGTAATTATATAACCTGTAAATAATTTTAATAAATATCTTCAACCATATTTTTCATTAAATTAATAATAATGATTTTTTATTCTACTGTGATCAATGACTTTAACAACACAGGGATAACATGTTGAGGACCACCATGTCTGATATATCTATTCACCCAAATAGGGATGATTCATAAATAACCTATTGTGTGTGGCTCTCTAGGCCCTTACCTTGATAGAAATGAATAATATTGAATTACTGTGAGTAGAGTATACAACCCCTTAATTTCCATGACAAGCTAAGTATTGTTATAGAAATAAAAACCATCCTATGAACATATACTACATAATATAATCTCTATGTCCTAATGTATCTCATAAATCATGACAAAATATTCTATCATCACCCTTTTCTGACATTATTTTTTTGATTAAACTATAATGATTTATCCTCGACTACCTTGGAAAAAGACATATGAAGGTACTACCATCCTAATAAACAGTTCCAGGATATATTATTTCCTCAACCTGAAAGTGAAAAAAAATTCAAGATCATTCAAACCAAATTCATACCACCAGTGATGCACCTAATATACCCTACCTTTACATGATATCATTATCATGGATTTTACCTTGCATAAAATTATGCAATCAAATGGGGAACATTGATAACGATCTCATGTATGGAGACCAATTCCCAAGTCTGTAGATAGGAACAACCAATGACACCAAAAACATGTGGTTTTCCTATTGGAGTGTTTTTCATTATGATCTCACTACTTGAGATCAGAATGTGTGAAATTCATGAGAATAAGTATCTGTGATTATGATCCCCCTGCACTAAAGAGTAAAAAATATACTATTTCAAATTAGTAAGAAATATCTAGGCCATATGACCATTATTTAAGATTAATGTCGTAGAATATCGAGGATACAAGTATATCCTGGGATCTGCTATAAAGTTTTGATTCAATAATTAATATATAGAAGTTACCATTTAATATCGGATGAAGAAACATCTATAATAAAATGGTAAGTAAATATCATAAATTTTGTATGGTATACATGATATGGTAATAAAATGTACAAATGAATTCGGGTGTAGGGAACACACTTTTAAAACACTCCCACTTACACTAGATCTAACTTCATAACAAACCTTGTTAACTCTTTTTAGGTAAATATATTTTTTATAGATTAAGAGTTTTTTCTACTAGGTCCACCATGTTTTTTCATGTGTCATTAATGATATATGTGACTTCATCTCCTTTATTAAAATATCTTAATAGATGGTATCTCGGAGTATATCCCTTTCAGACAGTATCAAAACTAGAAATATTTCCTCCTTCTAATAAAAAATTATCATTATGGTAAAAATTTTCTTTATATGTATGATTCTGAAAAATAGAAAAAATCATTTTATTTAAAAATTGCTTCTTAGATACCTCAGAATAAGAAAAAAAACTCAATATTTGTAATTATGTCTACCACTAGATTTTATGAGCTTGTATTACTAATAACCTTAGCCTAACTACGATTTTAAGAATTGTTGATGAAAATAAATACTTGTTTACAACCCAAAAATACTTGTATCCCTACCCCTACACATACCAAGTACATATCTTTTGAATATTATGAAGTAAGATAAGATATGTTTGATTTCCTCACTTCATGTTCTCCTGGATATCACTAATAGTTTCCTAAAATAAATTTTATTTTAGTAATATAATATCATGTACATATCAAGGAATACATGGTTGATCCATCATTGAAGTGTATGGATTTAACACCCCAATGTATTAAAAGTAAATTGAATTGCATGGGACATTTATTTATTTCGATTTTTATAATTAGCACTAATCTTATTTTTACAACTTCTCTGTTTTAAATTTTGAAAAATTGACATACACAGTTTCAATAAGTAATTTATATAGGTCCAGATAAGGAAATTTTTTTGGATGAATAATAACAAATCCTAATGAATATTAATTTTAACTTTATGAATAATAATATTCCATTGTGTATAGTTACCTCAGAAAATGATATTATATATATAATATTTTATTAAAAGTATGATATACCCTTATCTTAGAATAATTATGTGAATTTTTTAATATTTTTATTTTTTAAATAAAATATTTTTATATTTAAAAATTAATTAATAAAATTAAAAAAAATAAAAGAAATGGAGTTCATTTTTATATTCTAAACATATAAAAATGGATGTGGTGAATTTTTTGTAATTTTTTTAAATACATGAATATTTATGAATATGACATACTGTAAAATACTGTATATATAAATTCTCTGTTAAATACACTATTCGTTTCACCATAGCTGATGTAAAAAACCATTAGTTTGAACTCACATACAATTAATACTATTTTGGGTCATTGAATCGTAAATATTCCTTGCCTAATTGAAAAATAATAATATAATGATTAAAATTTGGGAAAACTCCTCCTCTCCTCCACAATAAATTCCAACCACTCACCACTCTTCCTCTCATACCTCGAAAGCCTTGATCCTTACCTATGTTCTTCCAAATACTCCTCTCGTGACCCTTCCCCACGTCCAAGGCCTTTTAGTCTCACCAAAAGGCCAAAAAAAAGGTCCATAAGAAGGATATCAATGAGAATAGATAAAGAGGTAAACATCCTATTTTGTTTTCTTTATTTTTTTCATTTTATTTTCTATTCTTTTTATTTCCCCACATACCCTATCCAAGAGGAATTAATGATCCAGTAACTTATATATTATTAATTTAATCGTTTTTATGAAATATTTACCATTATTCTTCTTCTCCGCTCAAACTTATTCGAGAAATTAAAACATTGTCCCTCATTTGTCGATATACCGACAATGTGGACAATGTGATTTCAATTTCTTTTAATTTCTTCAAGACTGGTAATGAAACCATTATTATAGTTTACCCTAATTATAATTTATGTATTATATCATATATATTGTTATGGAGTCATTTGTACACATGGTATAAACTTATGAAACAAAATGAGTTCATTATGATTAAATAGTGGCCAAAATGTCCCAAAGAAGTATCAATAATGTTTTAACTTTTTAATTATCCTCATTTAATCGTTAAAAATGATAAATGGTATAATTTTTATTCATTGAAATATTTAAATACCATTTCATTCTAGTCATGTAGCTTCACTTCAAATTGACAACAATATCTTTTACGAACAACTCTTGAAAACCATGTAAAGAACTCACCTGGAAACAGTGGAATTATCAATATATTATTGTTGAATAGGTGGAATGATGTTATAAAATGATCATAAAAGATGTTATAAACATCAATATGTTTCTTTAAAATATTAATTACACAATTTAAAAATTCATACAAGAGGATTAAACACATTTTATGGAAGTCCGACTCGAGGTATGGGATTCTCCCTTTCTCAATTTTATGCAAACATCTCCACTATGTTATACTCTTTAATATTTAACTAATAATGATGGTGTATGTTTTCCCACCTTCCCCAAACCTCCATTATTATATATTAATGATTATATAACTTATTTATATCTCTTTAATCCCTCTGATGTACACCTGTTTCCATATCGAAATTTCTTATGTGAATTCTAAAGAAAATTTTCATTCTTTGGGTAAACCTTCAACATCAATGGTTTTATCATTATATGGGGATTTTTGAAATTAAATTTTATTATATAATGTTTTATTATGTGTATTTATAATATAATTACATACAAAATTCATTTTAAAAATTTTCTATTTAATGTAATGGTATTTTTAAGGGAATTTTCTCTTAAAATCATTTTAGATGTCTCCTTTTTGAAATCTGAAGAGATTTTTTCTTTTTTTGTCATGAGTGTTCTCTTTTGATACTATGGTGTCTCCATTATATGTTATTTTTAAATAATATGGCTTTATTGTTTTATTATTTTAATTTTTATGTTCAAAGAGTGATATTTACAAAGAATGGGATTTTGAAATGTGAATTTGTGTTGCTCATTGATGTAAATGAGTTATGAAGTGATTTATTCATTATATGTTCGATGGACATTATTAATGTTGGATTGAGCCCATTATATCTCAATATATGAAAGTTGATACCCCTTATAGATCAATATATGTTGGTTTGATCCAATATTTCTCAAGATATGTTTGGTTAAGCCTATTATAGATCAAGATATGATGGGTGGGCCCTGTTATAGCTCTCTGATGCATTGGGTACTCTAGGGAAGGAAGTTTACAAAATTTTTATTCCATGTGTAAGGGTGAGTGTTATAGTAATATGGTGAATTATTCCCAAGTAAACAATTTGATTTTTCTATTCATATGAGTTTTTATGATTATTGGTTTTAATGGTTTCTATGTTATCACATGACAAACGATTTCTTTCTTCATATCCCTTAATGGGTTTTATACTCATTATAAAAACCCTTCTCTTTATTACACACATAAACATGATTTATTAAATTTACTTGCACTTAACTCAAATCTATGGATTGTGTGTTCTGGTGTGTTGTTAAATTAGGAATATTACATGACAACTTAGTCTATAAAAATACTACATCTTTATTGAAAACTTCTTTTACATGACCAAAATATTCCATCGTAATTAGAATTCATGGGATAACCTGAGGACATATATAATAAAAAGTGTGGTCTATAAAACAAATTAGGGATTAAAAAAGGCATAACATGAATAATTAAAACATGGTAGGAAATATTCATAACAAAATACCATAAGAGAAACATGACCATAAATGCATGATATGTTATGATTTTCATAACATAGTGACGTAGAAACAACATTTAACAATATATGAGTATGATCCAAGGATCATGGAACATGTATCATGGGTATACCCTCGTTTCACATGAATTTTAATGATTAAACCTGCATTTCACATGGGATATTATGATACTATTCTTTAATCAATGCATTGGTGCGCTATTAGGGTGCACCCTTCCTAATCATTTCATTTCATGCATAAGTGTTCCACTCATATAATACAACATGGAATAATTCAACATCATCATGTATCCCACAATAATTGAATTTTAAATACATACATAAAACTATATAATCAATAATTATGTGTTCATGATGGTAAATACCCTTTGTAAAAAAATGGGCAAGGTACTCACTATATAGTGACTTCGGCTCGAAAAATCATGTTCCCCTTTCTACAGCATGACGGTGTGACATAAGAATTCAAAAAAATGGTTGATGAGAGAGAAAGAGGTATATAATAATATGTCCATAAAATGGACAGTAACAGGGTTATATAAAAACATTTCCCACTATAAGTAATGTATCTTAGATGCATAATTTAACATAATTTATTGAATGTAAATGAGATGAGAGAAATCCCTTTTGGAATTTTGGTTTAGTGATTAGTGTACATTTAAGGAATTACTAAGAGATAAAGGGGTATATAATCATTCAAAAAAATTAGGGAAGTATTGCGGAGGTAATAAATCATACCCCAACATTTTTAATTGAATATAAAAAGGAATAACAGAATTAAAAAAGTGGGACATATATAAGGAAAGAAAGGAACTGAGGATCCTTTACATGGAAGTGTGATCCTAAAAGCTTGGGACAGGCTTGATAGCGGCTTATTGGGAGCATAGTGATCCCTTTTAGGATTCTAGAGAGATTAGGGGAAGGATAGAGGAGCTCAAAATGGTTTTATTGAAGATGATTGGGTGATTTAGTGGGTTTATATAAGAAAGGAGATGAAATTCGCTATTATTTAGGTTTTGGAAACTACACATTAAACTAATTAAAATCACAAATTATGCTTGGTTTTTACCATTTATTTTTCTAAAAAGAGTGGAAAACATTATTTTATATGTACAATGGATTAACTTATTAAAATATTTGGATTTCATAAGTGAAGGTGAGTCACACTCTCATAAAATTCATTTAAAAAAGTTAAAATAAATTTTAATTCTTGGGGAGTACACTAAGGCACACTAAAATTAATCAAAAAAATATATATTTAAATTATATAAAAGAAAAAACATATATTTTATGAATATAAAATTTATAGTATTTTATTATACCACTATTGGTTCATTATAATGCCATAAAATACATTATATATTTAAATGGAATTTAATTTTTACTCAAAAAATTAGTTGTCATAGAAAATTATGAAAAATTCACTGTTACATAATATTGATGTCTAGAATCCAAAAATAAAATTAATTTTATCTAATTATTTTTCAATATTTGAATTTTTACTTTTAAAATAAAAACCTACAATTATTGGAAATTAATGGGTTTTAACAGAAACACCTTTCAAAAGTTAATAAAAATTACAATTGTATAAAAATTATATGATCATTTAAATTTAATAAAAAATGATTTAATAATAATATTTTATTAAAATATTATTTAATTAAAAAATAAATTTATTCATCAAAATAGATTTTTTAATTGAATACTAACTAAAAATACTATTTGTTATTTAAAAACATTTTACAAAGTAACAGTAATAAAAAATCCAATATTATTTTTTCTATAAAAAATAATGAACATAATCATAGTGCTAGGGTATTTTTACATATTCCCATATTACACAAACTTTATACCTAAGGGTAGGGTTTGTTTGATGGGGACAGACTCTTGGGGAGGCTTGGATACCATTGCTCGGGTGGTAATCTCTATTAACATACACTTCTCTTATAGGCCATTCCATTTAAGCATAACATGTAGAATCTCAGCTTGCGATTGGTCAAGAGATAAAACCAATGATGCAACCTATTTTCTAAGCTCTTACAAATGGGCTTCATATGAAGCAATTCAATTAGACGAGGTCATCACTTATTTTTTCAGATTAAATTGGATTTGTTAATGTCCTATATTAATTTTAAAAATGTGATCACTGTTGAAAAGCTATATTAGCAATGTTAGAAAATATTAAAGGTATTTTAAAATCCAAAAACAGAAAACCATGGAAGTGAATATGTTTTATACAACAATTTTACATATTAATACATTTAATTACATCAAGAGGAATATTCATTAATAATAGTTTGGGTTATTAAATTCATACCCCTTAAGAAATTTCTCCCTCAAATTTTTGTTTTACCACTATGAAATAGATAAGGGTAACTCTGCTTTATCACTTCCTTTGCTTCCCAAGTTTCTTCTTTCAACATGTGGTATCTCTATAACACTTTGACGATGGGCATTGTATTATTTCATAGAGCTTTTTCCCAATATCTAAGATCGTCCCTCGATCATCTTCATATGAGAGGTTATTCTACAGGGCTACCACCTCTAGATTGAGTACATGTGAAGGGTAACTTATGTAATTTTTCAAGAGTGATACATGGAATTCATCGTGTGCACGAGGCAACTTTGGTTGGAGTGCTAGTAGATATTCCACTTCTCTAATGCGATCAATGATCTCAAAAGGGCAGATGTACCTTGGAATAAGCATTCCTTGCTTCCCAAATATCCCAACTCTCTTCCATGGTGATATTCATAGGAATACCATGCCTCTAACATCAAACTCTAGTTCTTATCAACGATTGTAAGCATATGACTTTTTTCGACTCTGAGCATCATTATTTCACTGCTTGATGGTCTTAACCTTCACCACCATTTCTATGAACATTTCTAGACATTGAAGTTATCTATCCCTACCTTCATCCAAAAATATTGGTGTTTTGTACGTCTTCCCATAATAGTATTAATAAGGATCCCTTTGGATGCTTGAGTGGAAACTATTATTGTAGGAGAACTCAACCAGGGAACGATGTTGATCCCATCTTATTTTGATGTCCATTGAGCATGCTATCAACATGTCCTAATGTGTTTTGATAGTCTGCTCATATTTTCTATTATTTTTGGGATGATAAGTTGTACTAATGTTCAAAATAGTGTTCCGAGGGTGTTGGAAACTCTTCCAGCACTTAGAGGTGAATCTTGGATATCTATCGGATACAATCTATAGTGGTACTTCATGAATCCATATCAATTCTATAATGTATATCAATTATGGTTTATCCAAGGATAAATCATCTCAAATTTCAATGACTTGTGTAGTATTTATTAGATGATCTACAATATCCTAGTTAGCATTGTTTTATATAGATGTATTTGGAAATACGATGACAAAGTGAATGGTTATGTTTTTCCACATCCATATTTGCATGGGTAAGGGTACATCATCCCCTTAGACTTCAGCCTCTCATCCTTAACATGCTGACATAATAGGCACTTCGATGTATACTCCTGGATATCCTTATTCATGTTATCCCACCAAAAAATATCTTGGAGGTCATGACACATCTTTGTGTTTCTTGGTGGAATAGAGAAATTTTAACTATGTGATTCATCCAAAAGTTCTATCTTTGACTCTGAATTTGATGGAACACATAGCCTTGACCCAAATCTCATAATTCATTCTTAATTAACATTAAACTCTTAGGATTTCCCTTCTCTAATACTTTATTATTTCTTTTAAATTCTCACATAATCCTTTCGAGCATGCTTTATCATTTCCAAAATAGACGAGTGATTAATCATTTTTGAAAGGATTGACGATGTTCCCTTCATTATGATTCTAATTTTCATAATTATCAAATCTATGAAGATTGGATCCTTTTCAATACTCATAAATGATATAATTTTTGAATCATTTATACTTAGAGCATCTACAACCTTATCTGCTTTCCCATGGTGGTAATGGATTGAACAATAATATTCATTGATCAGTTCTAATCATCATCATTGGTGCATATTCAACTCCATCTGTGTGAATATATAGTTTAGGATTTTGTGATCCTTATATATTTCACAATTCTCCCCAAATAAGTATTGTCGTCAAATTTTTAAAGTGAATATTATTAAAACCGAATCTATAACATGTGTTGTATAATTTTTCTCATCAAATTTCAATTTTTCTGAAGCATAGGTAATGAATTTGTCATTTTTCAGCATCACATAGCCCATGAAATCTTTCAAAGAATCAGTAAATACCAGAAAAATTTATCAAATTGTGGGTAATATGAGCATAAGCATAGTTATATTCCTCCTTTTCAACTCCTTAAATGTATCTTTTCATTCATCAATCCATGCAAACTTGACTTCCTTATGAGTTGGCTTGGTATGAGGGTTTGACAATCATGAAAAAATTCTCACACACCCATGATAATATTCATCTAATCCATAGAAGCAACATGTGTCTATCAATAAAGATGGACATAGCCATCCCTCAATTTCATTTTTCTTCGAAGATCCATAGATATCTTATTGCTTGTGATCATATGATCTAATACTGAGATTTACTTCAACCAGAACTGACACTTGATGTGCATTGAATAGTTCTTATCCTTTCGCATGGTCTCTAGTGTAGTGCTAAGATGCTAATCATGCTCCGCATTGGTTTTGGAGTATATTAGAATATTGTCTATAAAGACTAACACAAATTTGTTGAGTTAATCTCTAAATCCTAAATTATTCATGTCCAGAAATATTTCTACCGCATTAGTGAGTTTGAAAGTAATTACTATGAATTCATAGTGCTCATAACTTGTATGAAAAGTATTCTTGGGGATATCCTCCATCTAAACCCATAATTGGTAATATCCCGACTGCATATCCTCCTTGGATATGTATTGTTCTCCTCGTAGTTGATCAATCATGTCATCAATTCTTGGAAGATGATACTTGTTATTTGTTGTGATTTTATTGAGCTCACAATAATCAATTAAATGGTGCATTGACCCATCCTTCTTCAAGGCGAAGAGGATTGGTGAACCCCGTGATGAATCACAATGCATGTAAACCCTATATCAAAATTCTCCTTCAGTTATTTTTTATCTCCTAATGCTCCATAATAGACATTCTATACAGAGTCCTGGACATTTTCAATGCCCTTGGAATAATATCAATCGATAATTCAATATCTCTTGTAGGAGGAAGACCAAGAAATTCCTCAGGAAACACATCCCAGATTTCACTCATAATGGACATGTCATCAAGGATATTTCCTTCCATAGACTCAATAATTTGAGAAAGATATAACTGTTCATATTGAAATAATATCCATGATTAAGATGATGGTTCTAAAGAATATTCATCCTCTTCCTTTCACTTGTACCGAATCGGCAGTCGATTCACCATATAGAGACTGATTTTCATCTCATGGAAATATATGTTTGCTCTATAAAGGGAAATCAAGTCCATGTCATTAATTGAATCATATTCCACTAGAGGGAGTGTGATGATGTTATTCAGGAAGTTCAACCCACAAATTGTGATAGGGGAAGAGTTATATTCATGGGATGAAATAAATAATCCATTTATCATTTTCACCGACATCTTTACTTCCATGATTTGTGGTGGTGTTGATATTGTAATACTAAAATTTTGAGATATAAAAGAATGTATAGAACTGAAATCAAAAAGTACTATCAATATTCTTTAATGAATAACTAGTATACTTATCACAACATGGTTTTAGGGGTTCTATTCGGAAGTAGTGATGGAAAAAAGCTCACCCTTGCTACTTTAGATGTTATTAGTTCCTCTGAAAACCTATTTCATAGGGTGATGGTTTGAAAAGTACCTTGGTTATTTTCAGTTTAAGAAATGAACAATGCGTTGATGCTCAAACAAAGAGTTCTTCTATTATGTCATTGCAAAAAAAAATTTCTTTTCGCAAATTAATGGAAATGTACCCTTCTCTTTCACACTTGAAGCATTTCCTCGTCCCCTTCAGTAAATTTATACGGTCCTTTTTTCAACACCTTTGGATTGTGGGGTGATAGAATTTCATATCACCATTGGATTTATCCATCAGAATTCCAGAATTAATGTTAACTTTTTTCTTCTTATCCCCCTGACACCCCTGAGATTTTTAAATCCCATTTATTATTTGATGGAACATCGAAACATTTTGTCATCTCCCCCAAAGTCATTGATTCATTAGGATTTTTAGGCATTGTTTTATCCCACCAAAGAAGAGATTAACCTTGCATTTTGGGGTAACAACAAATCCATAGGTGTATTGTGAAAGCCTTATGATATTTTCCTCATATGATCTAATGGATTCTCTAGTTTTTTTATGTTGGGAATGGAAGTCCCTTTCCATCTTAAGTCAGAGGGTGCAAGGAAAATATTTTTCAAAATGAAATTCGAAATCCATTCATTTCAACGCCTCAGTCTCTTCCTCATGATTCGTATTTTTTATCAATGTCCACCACTGATGTTCTTCACCCTCCATATGATAAGCAGCCATAAGAACCATCTCTTATTCGTACTATTAAGGATGTAGAAGATTTTCTCAATGGTGTTGATCAATTGTTTGATGATTGAGGGATAAAATGATCCATTGAAAGTGGGAGGCTTTTGTCTCATGATTCTCTCGATTACATCTTGTTATTTCATGGGGGGGGGCTGAATGTTCCTATTGAACCATGATTCAATTAAAAACTCAAGTTAAATGAGAGAGTATTGTGACAATGTTTTCGATTGTTTCTCTCAATAGATTGGTCATCTCATTAAAACATTCATCACATTGATCTTTTCATCGGTTGTTTTCCCATGTCCTCCTATTACTATCCATTGTTTTGAATAAAATGAATTTTAGGGGTAAAAAGTAAAATAGAATCCATTTAAATAATGTAATAACTAATAAATTATATTTATTTCCTATAATTTTGAATTTTTAGTCTTCAAAATATGTCATCCATGACCAATTTCTTAAGATATATTCTTATGATATTTTTTGATCCCTTAATAGTGGTTTGTAATAAGTTTATGAATTTACCCACTGATATCCTCTAGGATTATCGTAACCTCATGTGAATCAAGGCTTGTTTTCATGAACCATTTCCCATTCAATTCTTTCTCAAAGCGATGTTTTTAGGTTTTTCCCCTAGATACATATGTGCCAGTGCCACCTCTACTTGTCTGTATCCTAATAGGGAGGTATTTTATTTATAAACTACATAATATATACACACAAAATTTAATGGATGTTTGTATTGTAAATAGTTCTATCTCTAAGGCTTTCACTAGGGTTTTCTTATCCTAATCCCAAAAATAATTAAACCTGCCCATTGATACTAACAATAACAATCCTATTATTTATTACACAAATAAACATGATTTATTAAATAAACTCAAAATTAAGACAACTATGAGGATAGATAGGTCTAGTGTCTTGGGAAATAAAAAACATTACATGAAAATATACAACATAAAAATAAAACATCGTTATTATAAAAATTATATTACATGACCACAATATTTCATCATACTATGCATTGCATGGGATAACCTGAGGACATAAATAAGAAAAAGGGGAGCTATAAAGACCAGTAATGGATTAAAAAAGTCATAATATTTACAATACAATACATTTTAGGAAATAGAAATAGAAATTGAGCATAATACAAACAGGAACAAAAAATCATGATATAACATGATTATCAAAACATGGAGATGTGGTAACAACATTTAACATGATATTATCATGATCCAAGGATCATTGAAGGTGGGGCATGAGTAAACCCACATTGAACATGAATTAGTATGAGTGAACCCTCATTTCACATTTAGTATCATGATTCTATTCTTTACTCAATGCATTGGAGAGATATCAGGGTAAACCCTTCTAAATCATTTCATTTCATGCATAAGTGTGCCACATGGATCATAAACCTAGAATCATTAAACATCATCATGTATTCCACAATAAATGAATGTTAAATAAATGAATGAAATGATATACTAAATATTAAATTTATATAAAGGTCAATACCCTTGAAAGAGAAATGGGTATGGTATTTACTACACAATGACTCTGGCTTGGAAAATTGCGGTGCAATTTTAGCAGCATGACAGCGTGACAGATAAATTCATAAAAATGGTTGATGAGAGAGAAAAGATTGTATCATACTATTAGAATAACATATAGAGTAATAGAATCATATAGATTCCTATCCCAACATATTTAATGGAATTT
The DNA here is from genome assembly GCA_963277665.1 of Viscum album. Classification (NCBI taxonomy): domain Eukaryota; kingdom Viridiplantae; phylum Streptophyta; class Magnoliopsida; order Santalales; family Viscaceae; genus Viscum; species Viscum album. Next base: position 410,857,939 of record OY728133.1, read on the forward strand.
ACATGCATAATTTAAAAGAATTTCTTGAATGTAAATGATGAGAGGGAAATCCCTTACGGAATTTTGGTATGGTAACATGTGTACATGAGAGGAATTAATGAGAGATAAAGGGTATATAATAATTCAAAAATGGAAGGAAGTATAGGGGAGGTTTGAAATTATACCCCAACATTATTAATTTAAAACAAAAAAGGCATAACTATATATGGAATCTTGTATATAAATAAGGAAGGAAGGAATGTGAGGATCCATTACTTGGAATTGTGATCCCAAAGGATTAGTAGAGTACTGAGAGGGGATTATTGGGATATTTGGGCCCTATGAGAGGATTCTACAGAGATTTGGGAAGAGTTTGTTGAGCTGAAAATGTTTTCAGTGAAGAGGAATGGCATATTGAATGGGATTATATAGTAGAAGAGTGTGAATTTATTATTATATAGGTTTTGGGCACTACACATTAAAATAATCAAAACAAAAAACCATAAAATATATTTTTACCATATTTTTTTCCAATGGGGAGAGGAGAAAATTATTTTGTATGGACAATGTTTCAAATTTTTGAAATAATAGTCTTGCTTATATAGTGGTGAGTAACAATCTCAAGGAAATAATTTAAAAAAGATAAAATATTATATAAGTATTGGAAGATCCACTAAAGCACTAAAAATTATTCAAACTAATCTAAAATCACAATTGTATAAATGTGTAACATATACTAGCTGAGTACCCCATTTATTGTATTTTATTACTTAACTATTAGGTCATTGTAATGTCATAAAATATATTATATATCTAAATGGTATTTAATTTTTACACAAAAAATTGAATGTCTAGGAAAATTATAAAAAATTAACCATTACATAATTTTGAAATCCTAAATACAAATATAGTATTTGTTTTATATAAATAAATTTATAAATATATGATTAATTCTTTTATAATAAAAAATGTCATTTATCAAAAATTCATTGCTTTTGGAAAGAAATACCTTTCAAACCTTAACAAAAATTACAGTTGTATAAAAATTATATGATCATTTATATTTAATAAATATTTATTTAGTAATAATGTTTTATTAAAATATTATTTATTTCAACAATCAATTAAATCATAAAAATATATTTCTTTATTTAATATCAACTAAATATACTCATTGTGCATTAAAAACTATTTACAATGTAACAATAATAAAATGAATGTATATTCAATATTCTATACAAAAATAACAAACATTGTCATAGTACTAGGGTATTGTTCCATATCCCCTTTTAACATCCTCATAAGACCTATGGGTAAGGTGTGTGATGGTGACAAACTCTTAAGGTGGCTCTGATAACATCCCTCAGGTGGTAATCTCTTTTAACATCCAATTCTATTATAGGAGGTTCTGTTCAATATTAATGTGTTGAAACTTGGCATAAGTTTGGTAAATAGAAAATCCCAATGACACTACCTCCATTCTGAGCTCCGACAAATGGGAATTGTTTTTAAAAATTCTACTGGATGAGGCCATCGCTTCCATTTTCTGAGTAAATTGGGTTTGTTAAAGCCCTATATATATAGTAATAATGTGATGAATATTCAATTGATATATTATAAATGATAAAAATTATTAATGTTATTTTAAAATAAAAAATTATAAAACCCATGATGTGAATATTTTTTATATATCCATTTTAATAATAAGACATTTAATTAGTTCAAGAGAAATTTTCATTAATAAATTTTTGGGCCGTTACACTCATCCCAAGATTTCAAAATGTTGTGCACATGATATATGAATGGGTAAAAGAATGAATGGATCCGTGATGAATGATATTGAGTGTTTTTAATGAAATACTTTTTTATGTTTTAATGTTTTTAAAAATAATTGATACTATTTTTAGAAGTATTCTCTTTTTATGAATATGATATTTTATTTATATAATATATCATAAATATCTAAATATATAAACCCAAGACAGATCCTAAATATGTAATATTTTATGTTTTGACTAAAATTCAAGATTATGTATTGTTTTAAGGATGAGTCTTTATAGTTGGTATCGTTGGATGGTTATATAACATTAGGGGTTTGGATGATGTTAAGAGAATATCATAAATTATTTTTACTCTATGGTTAAATTTAAATTTTATAGAATTTAAAGATTACAATTTTTTTTGATTAAGATATGTTTGGTGATAATGATTTTACACAGAAGAGACTAGGATACTGATGTAGGAAGGCACCATGAGGCTAATGTCTATCGAAATCTACAGCTGGGAATGGTGGGAATCGAAACTGAGTAGTTTGTGGCAATAAAGGCTCAGTTGATTCAACGTATAAATGGTGGTGGTATCCATATTAGAGAAGAACATGGTCGACCATGAAGAAAAAAATATTTTTTGGTGAATTTTATGATGAAACATCCTCCAGTATCCAGAGGAACCGCATATATAGAGATAGTTTATGGATGGATAAATTCTCTAGAAAAGATATTTGAGGTCATGGGATGTCTATAATTTCAAATTTTAATACTAACCATTTATATTTTGTAATGTTGAGTCAATAATTGGTGGTCTATGATTAAAAATACGAGAGAAATAGATGATCTTGAAATACTAGAATGAGAAGATTTTAAGAGTTTATTTATTGAAAATTATTTTCCTAAAAATGTTTGACTCAGAATAGATAAAAAATTATTAATACTGAAGTAAAAAAGATGATTATTCAATTGAATCATATGAATACAATTTTACAAGATTGACTGGTATGTACCAGATTTTACTCAGGATTTGATATTAAAATTAATCGATTTAACATTGATTTGAAACCTTTTCTACAAATATATTTGGATTCAACAGAGTTTAAAAGCTATGAGAAATAAGTTTTTTTGTGATTAAAAAATGGAGATGAAGTTTTCTTACACGTATGTGCCTCGTGATGATAAGAAGAATAAGTGGTCACGTTGGTATGTATTAGGGACGAATTGGTCAAACAAGTCTGGTGGAAAGAAAATAAATATCCCTTCATGTGAAAAGTGTGTTAAAAGGAATCTTGGATAATGTTTGGTAAATTCCTAGAAATGGTACTACTATGGAAACTTTGGACACATGTCTCGTGAGTTCAAGTAAAATGATCCAAAAATTAATGAGATGTTGATCGTGATATGCATTAACTTTAAGGAATTCATTCATTTTTCCAATTTTTCTCTGAATCTAGTCACTCAGGTAGGAAATAAAAATGATTGGAAGAAGAAGGGTGTAGAAAAATCCTTTACAACCTATTCAGTATATTTTGATCCATCAAATGAGGTTTTATCAGTTACAGTTCTTGTTTTTTCATATTTTACAGATGTTTTTTTTTGATTTATGGTCTACACATTACTTCATTTCAGAGAAATTTTCAAAAGAATTAATAATTCAATCCCACGAAATTAAAACAAAACTCATGGTAAAAACAACTAGAGGGAATATTATGGAAAAAATAAGTTACATGAATCTACTTATCTTTGTCTGTGGAAAGATTTTACCTACAAACCTTATTGTTTTTCTCTAGTAGAGTTTGATGTTTTCATGGGTATAGATTTGGATTTAATTTTATCATTCTATGATATATTTCAGTGGAAAATAGGTTTTTATTAGAAATAGTTTCAATTTATGTATAACAATGAACCCATACCATTGATAACATATTAAGAAGATAATAAATTAATAATAGATTGAACTGAAAGTTATTATGCTCATATTTTTGATGATAAGGGAACTATCCATATTAATGATATACCTGTGGTAAATGAATTCCTAGATGTTTTTCATTATGATTTTCTTATTTTTAATCAAGATCGAGAGGTTGAGTTTATTACTAACTTAGTTCCTAATGCTAATCCAATTTTTAAACCCCCTTATTGAATTGCTCAAATGGACCTTTTGGTATTAAAATTTTTTTTGTAAGAATTATTAGATAAAGGCTTCATCTGACCTAGAACATCACCATGTGGTGCTCTAGTCATGTTTGTTACGAGGAAATAAAGGCCAATGAGAATTTTCGTTGATTATAGAGCCTTTAATAACATTGTTGTTAAAAAACAGGTATCCTTTGACTTATATCGATGATTTGTTTGATTATCTCCATTTGAGTACAACATTTTTCAATGGTTGACCTGAGGTTGGCATACCATTAGTTGAAAGTAATGTGTGTAGACATCCCGAAGTCTTTGTTCCATAGTAGATATAGTTATTATGAATTTGTAGTTATTTCTTTTTGGTTAAATAATTCACCTACTATATTCATGGATATTATTAACAGAATATTTCATGACTTCTTGGATAAGTTTATGGTGGGGTTTATTGATGAAATTATTGAATATTCTAGAAGTAAATATAGTAATAAAAAGTTTTAAGGGTTGTTTTAAAAACCTCAAAATAAAATAAATTATATGGAAAATGAAAAAATTTGACTTTTGGTTACAACAAATTACTTTTCATTGGAAAAATGTATAAAAGGCTGGAATAGAATCGAATACTACAAAAATTAAAGCTTTTGATGAATCGTCAAGACCTACAAATGTTATAGATATTTGTAGTTTTCATGGATTATAAGGTTATTATAGATATTTTGTCAAAAACGCTTCATTTTTATCTAGCCTGGTACCTATGTTACACAAAATGGGTTTAAATTCATTTGGACAGAGGAATGAAATGTTTGTTTTCATGAATTGAAAATATGATTGCTGAATTCTCATGTTATGACTCTATCTTCCAGAAATGGTGAATTTATCATCTAAAGTGATGTTTATTTAAAGGGACTTGGTTTTTTTCTGGTGTAGAATGATCAGGTAATTTCTTATTCTTCACGTAAATTGAAACCCCGGGAGTTAAATTACCCAACACGTGATTTGGAATAGGCTATTGTGGTTTTTGTGTTGAAAATTTGGAGGCATCATCTGTTTGGAGTAAAATGATCAATATATACTGAATATAATTTTTTTTAACAATATATTTACTCAGAATGAATTAAACATGACACAGGTAATATGGCTGGAACATATCATGGATTATGATTGTATGATCAATTAAAATCTGGGAAAAGCAACAAAGTGGCAGATTCCTTGAGTCAAAAACATCATAAATCATTAAGCATGTTACATTTAAAACATGATCTCATGATTAATGAATTGATGAATTTTTCCTTAAAAGTTATTTTTGCATGAAATAAATCTATTTTGTTTTAGGTTTTAGTGTTTTCATCTTTGTCAGACAGAATTACGCTAGTACAGAAGGCAGATAGTGAGTTATAAAAAAACATGAATTGGTTAAAATGGATATGTTGTCAAAATTTAACCTTGATAATGATTGTGTTTTGTGATTTGTGAAATAGTTTTATGTTCCTTGTGATTATGAGTTAAAGAAATAATTATTATGTGAAGCTCATAGTTCTCCATTTTCAGTTCATCCTAACAGATCTAAGCTGAACAGAGACCTTCAGAAGTATTATTGATGGGATTGAATGAAAAAGGAATATACTGATTTTACAATGAAATGTTTTACATGTCAATAGGTTAAGGATATGTTTTTGTTAAAAAATGGGATTCTATAGCCTTTTACAGTGCCAGAGTGGAAATAAGAGAATATATCCATGGACATCATTGTAGGACTACCAAATAATTTTCGAGGTTACAATGCAATCTGGGTTTTTGATGATCGTCTAACTAAATCTGCACATTTTCTCTCTATTTTATATACAATTTCTTTGGATCAGTTTTCTTGATTGTACCACAAATATATTTTTAGTTTACATGGATTGATACATTCATTTATATCTGACTTGGATTTTAGGTTCACTTCTAACTTTTGGAAGGGCCTTCAAAAGTCATTGGGTATATAATTAAATTTCAGTAGAGCTTTCCATCCTAAATCTGATGTAAAGACAGAATGGACAATTCTAACATTGGAGGAAATTATTTGAGCGTGTTTAATGGATTAACAGGGAATTTGGGATCAACATATTCCTTTAGATGACTTTTCTTATAATAACAATAATAATTTCAGTATACAGATGGAACATTTTGAGGCATTGTATGGGAAGCGGTGTCGAACTCTAGCTTTTTGGGAAGATGTCAATGAAAGAATGTTGATGGGGTCATAATTAGTTGAAGAGGTGTCTGAGAAAGTGAAGATGATCTACTATCACATGAGGATTGCACAAAGAAATATGGAAAGTTATGCAGATAATAGAAGGAATGACTTATCATTCAAGGAAGTTGGCCATGTTTTCCATAAAATCTCCACTTAGAAATGTGTGATACATTCTGGTAAGAACGGAAATATATGTCTGTAGTTCATTGGTCCTTATGAAGTATTGGATCAAATTGGACTAGATGCAAACTGAGTATAATTTTATCCGAGTTTGTCTTAGGTACACAGTGTTTTTATATATCGATGTTGAGAATGTATGTGCCATATTCAACACATGTTTGGAGCCCAGAAGTAGTTCAGCTGGAAGAGAACCTTACTTTTGAAGAGAGACCAGTTAAGATTATTGATCTTAAAGAGAATATATTGGGGGATATTTTAATCTACTAGGAAATGTTTTTTTTGGAGATAAACATCCTGGTAGAAGAGGCAACATGGGAATATGAAAATTCAATGAGATAAAGGCACCCTACCTTGTTTGATAAGTCAATTAATTTGAGAGGACACAATTTGCAGAAGGTACGGATAATATAACACCCCAAGGATTTAAAATTAATTTGAAATACATGAAACATTTTTTATGTACATAGTTATAATTAGTACTATACTTAATTTTCCCACTTCTATGTTTCGAATTATGAAAAATGGACATACATAGTTGCAATCAGTAAGTTATTTAATGTCTGATAAGACCAACTTAATTTTTGTGAATAGAAAAATACCCAAATGAATAGTAATGTTACCATTATGAATAATAACATAGAATTAAGAATATAACCTTCTCTGAATGATTGTATATATACATAAGATACTATTAAAAGTATGATAAACCCATATCATGGAATAAGTAAATAAATTTCTTAGTATTGTTATTTTTCAAATAAAACATTATAAGATTTAAAAATTTATTGATTAATATTTATCAAATTATATTCCTAAAATGGAATTCATTTTTCCATTCTACACATTGAAAAATGGTAGGGGTGAATTTTTTGTCATTTTTTAAAACAATTAAATTTTTATGAATAGTTGAATAGGATAAAATACCATAAATATATATTATTAGTTAAATACACTATTCCATGTGTCATAGATGATGTATGAAACCATTATTTAGAACTCAAAATAACTTATTACTATTTTTAATCTTGTAATCATAACTATTTCATGTCTCGATTCATAATAATAAAATATTGATTAAAATAAGGGAAAACTCCTCCTCTTCTCCCCTGTAAATACCACCCACTCCCCCTCTTTCTCCCACGCCTATCATGCCATGAGAATTACCTATGTTCTGAAAAAAATACTCTCAATCCCCTTCCCCACATCCAAGACCTTCTGGTCACACCAAACGGCTAAAAACAAGGTCCTTAAGAAGGATCTCAATGAGAAGACATCAAGAGGTAAACATCCTATTTTGTTTTCTTTCATTTCTTTTCATTTTATTTTATATTATTCTTATTTCCTAACCTCCCCTATCCAAGAGGAATGAATGATATAATATATTACATATTATATATTTCATCGTGTTTATGGAAGATTCACCATTATACTTCTTCTCCACTCCATCTTATTCAAGAAATTAAAACACCGTCTGTGATGTGTCGATTTACTGACATCATGGAAGATATGGTCTCAATTTATTTTTCTTCATTCAATACTGGTCATGAAAACATTTTTATGATTGAACAAGATTATAATTTATTTATTATATCTTATAAAAGGTCATGGAATCATTTTTTTACAATTTGTTAACTTATAAAACAAAATGAGTTCATTATGATCAGAGAATCACCAAAATGACATAAACAACAACCAATAATTTTTTAAATTTATAATCATTCTCATGTAATAATTCAAAATTATAAATTTTATAATTTATATTTATGGAAATATTTAAATACCATTCCATTACAATCATTAATTTTCACATCCAATCGACAAGAATATCGTTTACGAACTACGCATTTAAATCGTGCAAAGAACGTACCCGAAAACAATGGAATTAACAAAATATTATTGATGAAGGGGTGGAATGAAGTAATAAAATGCTAATAAAAGGTGTTATAAATAAGAATATTTTTCTTTAAAATACAAATAACTGTATTTTAACCTTCATACTGGAGGTCTAAACACTTATAGGGAAAGTCAAAACTGATGTAATGGATTTAATCTTTCTCAATTTTATTCAAGAATCTATACTATGATATACCCCATAATTTTTAATTCCTAAAGATGTTGTATGATTTCAAACCATCCGAATAATTCCCTTTATGATATATTAATGATGATATACCCCATTTCAATCTCACTAATCCCTCCCATGAACACCTGTTACCATGCTGAATTTCCGTATGTGAATTCTAAACCAAATATCAATTCTTTGGGTTAACCTTCAACATAAATTATATTATCATGAAAAGAGGATTTGTGAAATGTAATTTCATTATATTATTTTTTATTATGTATTTTTATATTATATATACATTTTCCATTAATTTAACCAATTCCCTCTTAAATATTATAGTATTTGTAGTGGACTTTTCCCTTAAAATCCTTTTACATGTCTCATTTATGAAATCCAAAGGATTGATTCTTTTTTTTTCAGGACTAGTCTCTTATGATACTATTGTGTCTCAATTATATGTTATTTTAGAATAAAATGTTTTTCATTATTTTTTGTGAGTTGTGTTTATGTTCTAAGAGTGATTTTTACAAAAAATGGTATTTTGAAATGTGAATGGGTTTTTAGCAAGGGTGTAAATGAGTTGTGAAGTTATTTATTCATGATATGTCCCTTGGAAGTTTTTCATATTTATTTGAGCCCTTTATATCTCAATATATGGTGTTTTACCCCCATTATAGATCAATATATGTTGGGTTGATCTCATTATAGTTCATGATATGTTAATTTTAGCCTATTATAGGTGAATGTATGAAGGGTGGGCCCTATTATAGCTCTCCATTGCATAGGTTCCTCATAAAATGGATGTTTAAAAAAATGTAATTCCATGTGTAATGATGAATGCAAGAGTGATATGGTAAATATGTCCCAGGGAAACTAAATTATTTTTCCATGTATAAGAGTTTTCATGATTATGTGTTATATTGGTTTTTATGTTATCACTTGACTAATGATTTATTTCTTCATATCCATTACTGAGTTTTATACTCATCCTAAGATTTCAAAATTATTTTCATAAGATATAATGATGGGTATGAGAATGAAGGTAGTCATGATGAATTATATATAGTGTTTTCTTGGAAATTATGTTTTAAGTTTTAATGTTTTTAAAAATAATGAATACTATTTTTAAATGTATTCTCTTTGTATTGATGTTTTATGTTATGTATGTATGATATCCTAATTCTCTAAAACTCGAAACCTAAAATGATCTTCAATGTGTCATAATGTATTCTCTGGACTAAAATTCAGGGTTTTATAACATTTTATGATTTTGTACTTATAATGGAACTCAACTCACCACTTAAACTCCTCATATTTCATTGTGTGTCTACTTGGAGGGATTTATGCCATGTGATATTGGTAACAATTCTCTCTTCAATTTTCCATGTTTTATTTTTCCAATACAGTTTCAATATATGTTATATTGACTAGGTATAAGAACATGCAAGCTCTACCTCAGTAGAGCTTGTTTCCTAGAACATAGGTTTCTACATTAATTGAAATATTTGATGTAATCAGTTCATGATATTCATAAAAATTAGCAAGACCAATATCCATTTTTCATATGTTTGTGAAGATTTTCTATTTGGGAATTAATGGTGATCCCACAAACCATTGGTAGACACATGGAAAATAATCATTCCTAATGAATAATCAATGATATTATTTCTTACAAAAATCCTACACTCAAATCTAGTAATGTAAAAACATAATAAGAATTATGTGAAATGACCATCCCTCTCTTGTTATGTCGAATATACACCATCCAATATTGGTTGTCTTGAAATAAAATGAACAATAAAATAATCATTTATTTTATATATAAAAATTAAAAATTATAAAGGATTTGGTAATAATGATTTTGGTGTAACCAATAGATTCATATTGTTATCATGCCTGTACAATCCATGAATCATGAAAACTGAATACCCACCAAAGGTTTCAAAATAATAAGACCCTTTGAACATTCATAAATGGAACCCATTAATGAATTTTAATTGATCATGTCAACCTTATATAATTTTTATAGACTTCTTAAATGTGTGAATTATTATTCTCAATTAATAATTTATCACTTTTTACAGTGAAAATAAAACAATCATTAAGGTTTTACCCTTCCTAAGAAATATGTGACTAGACCATTCCTCTTCCCAATGCAATTGTGGAACGAGTTCCTATACCCAAATCATGTGTATCTCTATAATTGAATAAACCCAAGACAATATGGATCCCAATATTTTAAATAGACACGTGAACACTTATATAGAAATATAGTCAATACATTTGACTATAACTTTTCTCTCTTAGGTATTTATGTAATATCCTAATAAAATTTTACTATAATTACATAGATGAACAATGTGTTTAGATTGATTAGATATTAATAATATATCAAAAAAAATTATTCATGTAAACACACATCTTATGACATAATATATTTCTATCACATTATTACTCATATGATATCTATTTTTCATTATAGTCGTCATATGGATACGGGATATCGTGGTTATTCACAAAGATTATCTTGAAATAAAAAGGATGTTTCTTTTGTTTGATAAATTAATACTACTTACATCATGACACTAATGCATAATATTTTCATTTATGAATAACTCCAAAATACATTTTATTGATTATTTTGAACATTTAAGACTCATCATCAATCCTCCTTATGAGCATCAATGTTGTTATGTGGATACAGTAATGTGTATTTAGGTATTTCTCCATGATACATTATATTGATTGATAAATAATTGGTTAGGATATTATTCAACATGAAAGTCTTTAGCACCTTATATCTTATAACCATGCATAACTCACATTTTAATTCCCTAAAAACTAATGTAATCTTATAATGAATATTTACCACTATCTTAACCTTGTACCAGTTCAATTTCTATTGTTGAATCAATTCAAGAATATTTTGTGGAATACCTTTATTTATGATCGTTTATTTGTGTAAACTAAATAAGTATTAACATTGATAATAACTATTTTGTTTATATATACTGAGTCTAAATACCGATCAGGGTATATCCTTATTTTTCACTTTTAGATTTACATGACAAAAACATTATCCTTCCAAACCTATGTAAATATGTCTATCATTTTATATTCATTGAGTACTTTTATTGATTCACATACCACTAAAATTTTTGTAGTGTATGATACACCAAAAACCATTCATTCCTAAACATGGAATAATTCTCCATTGTGTAAAATGGTCACATGAGATAAATTTATTGGTTAAACTCAATAATAATTTTACTTAAATAACTATCATGGAAACTAGAACATATGTGTTTCTCACCAATGAATTATTAATCACCCTTTCTCATATTCAAGGAAAATACACCAAACATATTGTAATGTGTCAATACATAATTAGTTAATGTAATTCTACACACATATATTAGATAAATATTGTACTTAATAACCATGAATTATGACTAAAACATTAAAGTTTATGTTGATGAAATATAACATAAGAAAAAGTGGGTATTTTCTTCATCAATTCAATCAATTTCATCTGTATTCCTTAGAATTATTTCATGTTATGTGATGAAAATAACTTCCTATTTAATAATTAACATCTTTTCATTGAATGTTGGTGTGAATGTGCTTTTTATTGCTATACAAGAGATTGACCATTTTCCCATGCCTTTAAACATATTTTCCATAAGAACTAAACATTAAACTTTCATCGAGTTCATTTTTCACTTGGTGAATATTTACCAATTTGTATAGAAGATTTTACTCTATCCTATTTTATTCTAATCATAAATGATACTATAATATTTGACTATATATGAAATGAAAAAGAGATCCATTGAAATTTCATGATTCATCTTTAAATTTACTTATGTACAGTGTAATACCCACCCATTGATATCACTCTCCACATTATCCGAACATGATTTTTAGATATGAGACTACATGTTATATAATTTATGACTAGATGTAGTTACCACAACCAACATCTTATGTTGTTGATAACATAATGACATAACAATCATATTTCACTTACATGAGTCTCCTGTAATCATTTTTACACCATTACTTATTGAGACGTATTAACTTGTATAGGGTCACCAAAACCTTGAATTTCATGTATCTTGATATTCTTCTCAAGCACATATACCACACAAGGAAATTCTTGCTAGTTTACACATTTAATATTTTCAAATATTATCTTGATGTATTTTTTTGATATTAATTTCCATTTCCTAGAATAAAATAAATTCTTGTAGATTAGTACATTTATATAGATTATCGATTTAGACATTATTGGTTAATTAATTAAATCCTTAAATATCTCCCACAACATTATCGAAATCTAGGAACCCTTCATTATAGATTTGAAATACTCCATCAATTGAGTATTCAAGTAGAAAAGATCCTTCATGTTACCCTCATAGTCTACATGTTTTTTCTATGCCACTACTCAAATAGTTTATGGTAGGAGTCTGACTGGAAAACCACATTAACCTATTATTCAATTATCTGTTGAGTTAAGTCCCTACTTATAAATTCATAAACATGATTTTATAAAAACATTCCCTAAAAATTTATTCATGTAAATTTGGGAACTTCTATACTATATAATTATTTATGTCAACATATCACTCTTATAAGAACCCATCAGTAGTAATTGGAACCCTCAACTTTGGCTAGGGATCACCTCGAACACTCGATATTGTTCAAATTCAAATGACGAAAGGAGGTTAACATATTATTTCTATGATGGTTTTATTATTTTTTTCTCGATAAATGTAATTCATTTCTATTAATATGATATATACTGTCTTTTTAGGATCACAACTTAATATTAATAAAAAAACATTCATATATTCTTTATGCATTGTATTGTTTATTATTTAGTGTATTTTTTTCACTGTTATAAAATGAAAAAATAATAATATATAAATACATAAATGGAATTAACTACCTGAATAGTCTTGAGAATCTAAAACTGTTTGATCCATTTAAACTTAATAGACCAATGTTAACCTAGTTATATCCTACATGATTCATTTCTTGACTCGTGATGTATATCATCTTCGTTCAATATATCCATCACTCATTTGGACTTTGCCTCATATTTGTGGAGTCCACATCTTGTTTGGTGTACCAACTTGTCTTGGTCGGTTTTGCAACTTTTCTTGGTGCACCCCCTCATCTTTGGGAGGTCCATGTCTAATATGGTGTATCACCTCATATTCGAGGGTTCCACATCATACATTAGCTTCATAAAAAACATAAGTGTACTCATATGTTGGTGAGAGGCACTAGATGTGTAATGTACATCAGATAAATTGGACACACACACCCATATACATTTTGACCAAAAATGAACAACGATGCAGAAACCATCTTAATTAATTACTATCACCACACTAAGTTAATTAATTAATTAAATAAAAAACCAGACATACATAGGTTGGTTCAATCTCTCATGACAAGTGAGCGGGTAAAATTATTGTGTGATAACGAGTATACTTCAATAAACTAATGACAATGGTATTGAATTAAATTAAGTGAATTAATAAAATTAAATTAATAAAATTGAAATAAAAATTATTAAAGTATAGTAATTATTAATTCAATATTAATACTAATAATTAAATTAATGAATTAATTTAATTTATAATCAAAATAAAATTATTTTATCATGGGTATTAAATTTCTATTTTTAAACCAAAATTAGGATTTTAATTAATATAATTCTATATAAAAATTAAATTAATTTAACTTATTACTTTTTATTAACAAAAATAACTGGTCAGTCCCTGAAACTCCACCCTAGCCTTTTGCAGGTCATGTCGAACCCGTGCAACCCATAAAATTTCTTGAAAGGCCCATGAATGACTATTTGGGGCCACACATACCTACCTTGACCCATTTTGTGTCTGATAGATCATCCAAAAATCATTTCATTCATGTTCATGTTAAAATATATCTACATGGTTCTAGTAGGGACCCAGACTTAGAATATCAAAGATAGGAAGAAGGTGCAGTGGAGGGTTGTCTGGCTAGAGCTTCAGGATTTTGAGATCTTGTGATGGAAACACTGCTAGATCTGGGTAGCAGCTTCTAGCCCAGGATGATGGTGGGAAACCAGGGTGATCCAGTCTCAGTACCTGGAGAAGGTGGGTGGATCTCAACCGGTGGCGAAGGAAATTTCAAGAGGGTTCTCAGCTAGTGTCTACACCCATAGACAATGGCAGTACTAGGGTTCTCCTCGATTGAATCCTTTGATCAGACATAGCTCCTACCTATTATAGTGAGGTGAAAAGACCCTTGAGATAGCTCCTCGATCTAGTCTCATAGAATGTGAACAACGAAAAGGGCACATGAGGATGTTCTAGCAAGGAGTCTGTGCTCGGTCTGGCACACTTCAACATGGAAGCGAGGTGTTGTACTTGATGGGATAGGTGTTGATAAGAATCATTAGCAGACTGAAACTAGATAAAGTAGAAGGGGTGGAGGTGGTTCATCATCCCTGTAAGAATGCAGTTGGGGATGGATCTGATGAAAACAGGGCCCAGATCAAAAGGATAATGGTGGACCAACCGATCCAACTAAAGGTGAGGTGGGGTGCTACGGGTTGCACCACTAGGTCAAAGATATGAACATCGGAGATGGATACCGACCAAGGTGGGTGGAAACTTCAGAGGAGGGATGATTAGTGGTGCACCCTATGGAAGAGGATGGGCTGGCGTGTGGTGGAATCCTAGGTTGTCCCCCAACCCTTTTTAAAAATTTTGTTATTTTTTTGATCATATCCCATGGGTATCTGTCCATTTTCATTTTTCTCATCCCATTAAATTATTTAATAGATGTATACTCACTCGAAAACTTGCCTCCTAGGTAACTCATCCCTCCAAAATTATTTTATGTACAAAATATTTTAAAGAATATTAAAAACACTGGAAAAAATTATAATAAATAATATTATATAAATATTTTATATTATAATTCCATCTATTGATATTATTTTCGGTTACTTGAAAATGGCCATATTTTGAGGGATCATCAAAACAAAAACATGAACATATATATATATTTCATATTTTTAATACTTGTAAATAAACTGATTTTAGTGCATAAAAATATTCCATATTTCCCATAACATTACTATCCAACCTCAGATCAAATTATCAATAGATCCATTGAGACATATTTCAAACCCTATACATAAATTTAATGTAAATTAATATTTTTTGGGCTCAAATAATTTACATGATCACTCTGATACCAATTTAAGGTACCAGGGTCTTGTGTAATCAGGTGGGGTGGGGATTTTAAAATTATTCATCTTTGGGATGATGATACATGTCATCTTTGATTATCAGAGCCCTGGTATAATCCTAGGATCTCTTGTAAATTCAACAGATCACAAAAATGTAAACTGAAAACATAAATTTTTCGATTTGAATTTGTGCTTGACATATTCTTTTCATCATTAATCACGGCTTTTAGGATCCAAATAAGGTACTCTATTATCTATCCACATACACTTCAAATATCCATTAGAGCATCGATCGTCGAATTCCAAGTGCTATCTTAGAGATCAGACGACACCTTTGATGCCCTGACAATCACAACATTGAAGAACCTTAATGCATGGAGATGGAGTCAATACGATCACCTATATATGGATATAATTTCTCTAGAAAGTAGGATAAGAGATAGTGGATCTAGAAAGGACATTGTGAATTTTCATTGTTGAGAGCCTCTATGTCCATTAAAAAGTGGATGCTCAAAATAAATTTAATAGTTCCCGAATCCTTATTTAATATATTTCCACCAAATAACAAATTTTTACTAAATAAACTATAATATATTTGTTATTTATTTTTATCACATACACATAATATATATTTGATATATGACCTAATAAAACTGATTCATTATCTCGGATCATAATTCTCACTTAATATTAAATGATCCTAGAATACTAAAATAATATTTTTTTGATTAATATTATTTCTTGTATTTAATTAATTTCTAAGTAATTTTAATAAATAAATTCAAAACAATTATTCTTTACTTGAATAATAAAATATTGAATTATGTCATGGTGATCAATGACATGGACAACAATCAGACCCCATAGTAGGGCCCACCATGTCCAATATACCTATTCACCATAATGGGGAGGATTTTTGAGTATGATATTATGTATGAACCTCTAATATCATACCTCAATGGTAGTTAATAATATTCGTAGACAAATAGAAGAGTCAAGAAACCCATCATATCCCCTACAGAGATGAGGATAGTTATAGAAACCAAAACTGGACTACGAACACGCACTTTATAACATAATTTCTTTATCTTTAAATATCTCATAAAGTATGAAACACACATTTTTTTCAACATTTTCTATATTTATTACATTTTTATCTAAATAGATGGATTTAAACTTGAATGCCTTGGACAAGGGCTTATGAAGGTACTACCATCCTAATCAATAAGGCCTGATATATTTTACTTCCTCAAACATGAATCAAATAAATCCTTTCTTGCCCATTCAATCAATGTGAAACCACCAATGACACACCCAAAACATGCTATATTTTAAAAAAAATAATTATCATGTTCTTTTCCTTGCATCAAAGAACAGAATAAAATGACACAAATTTGTAATGATCTTAAGTCAGGAGACCAATACACATGTATGTATATAGGAACAACCAATGAAACCTGAAAAATGTGGTCTTCCTATTGTTAGGTATATCCTCATGATATCACTAATAGAGACCACCTTGTTTGAACTTGATGAGAATAATTCTTAGTACTTATGATCCCCCAACAACATATATTCAATAATCTACTATTTCCAATAATAAAGATGTATCTAGACCATAACAAATTGTTTAAGACTAATGTCATGTTATCTCAAGGTTATAATTATATCTTGGGATCTTATGTAACAGTTTATTAGGACAATTAATCCATGGAAATTAAAATAAAATAGTGGACATAGAAAAATATACACTATAATTGTATGTAAACATCCAAAATAAAACATTGTATATATGATTGGGTAATCAAAAGTACTAATAAATGTGGGTTTAGATAACCCACTTTTACAAGAAGATGATGGTATATTAATTTTGATACAGTAAATATCATGACATAATTATATTGAATATCCATTATATTAATTATTTTATCCAAAACAAATACAATAGTGATGAAAAACAAATCACACCGTGGTGTGGAGACGGTGTGTCATACGTATACACATGCGGTATTTTCATTTTTAATAGGATGGAATAATTATGAAATATGGTTGAACAATAAATATAATGACTTATTTAATATAAATGATACTGTATTTATTAATTTATCTGGATAAAAATACATCAAGACCAAGTAGAAGAAGAAATTAACTTGGATGAGTTAGTAAAAAATGATTACATCATCTTTAGTGGACTTCCTTTAGATATATTTTAATGGATATTGGGTTGGTCTTTTTAGAATAATATGATCTAAAAAACACATATATCATTATTGGGAGGATAATTGTGTAATGTTTTGGATGATATATAAGGCTCAATGTGGTGTGAAGAAGTTTGGGACTAGGATCCCTTTTATAATTGATGCTTCGGGTGCTTTTCGAAACTCTTAAAATATAAAATTAATATTCAATTAATAATGGATCCAACATGCATTATTTCAATTATAAGATGAGGATGACTTGAAATCCTCTCATCCAATAATTTTTAGACATGTTTATTTCACATTATTACCATTATCTTTTGGTTTTACCCCTTAGTTAATCCATTTAACTTTTACCATAACAATATGGATTTTTACTCCTTAAGGGTTAATATAGTTATTATAAAATAAAAAATTGATCCATAAATGAATAGTTGATGACATTATAATCCTTATCAAAATTAGTGGGTCGAATTTTTCTTTTCTATGAATTTTATACCATTTAATAAAATATTATTTATTTTAAAGTATCATTAATGTTGATTTTTAAACTATTAATTACATTTCTTTTTTTAATATCAATATATAATATAACTTCAAAAAAACCTTTATTAAATACATGATATGTATAGTTAATCTATAATGGTCAGGGATGGTATTTTTTATTTCAAATTTTATATATTTTAATATTTCTAATATAATTTATTTGATATTCCCATTAATTAAATAATTATTGCATCATCATTATGTAATACTTTATGTGAATTATTTATTTCTTAATTTTTTTTTTAAAATATTACAATTAAGATAATTTTTTTATCAAATTAATATTTATATATTATGACATTTGAATAATAAAAATTATTTAAAATGTAATACTTATTAAAAACATGAGTATGACATATTTGAATTTCCTTAAAATAAATTACAATAACAGGCTTAAAGACATCTAAATTGCTCAATGAGTAAATAAAACTAGCCAATGTATGATTTTTTTTCAACAATAAAAAATAATATAAAAATAGTAAAATTGATTGGATAATTTTATCATATTTATAGTATTTGTTTTACCCTTAATTAACCAATTTACCCTTGACCGTTCTGATTTAAAAATTACTAAAGTTACTATTCATATTTTACAAAAATAAAATAGAAATATTTATAAATTTTGGACCTTATTATTTCAGATATGGAATCTATTTTTCAAATTTAAAAACACGTAATTTTTTATAATTAACTAAAAATTAAATCATTAGACGAAATGAGAGCATGAGTTTTTAAAGTAAAAACATTTAAACGACAGAATTGTTTCTATATAAAAATTATATGTGAAATTGATCCCAATTACCTAAATTGGATTAACTGATATAAAATTTATCTATTTTTACTTCATGAAAAATAAAAAATATAATTTAAAACTAAAAATTTTTAGACGAAGAATCTATTTTCAATTAAAATTTAGTATTTTTTTATTATTCTTCAAAACAATAAACATATCAGAAAAATAAAAAAAAATCAGTAAAATTAAATTATTATAATCAAAATATCAAATATTAATTTTATTTTATCAAATATTATTTATATTGTTTCAAAAATTATAATTAAAAATTGATACTTCAAAATAGGATAAAACTATCCTTTTATAAAAATATATCTCTTATTCATAAAATTGGATTGGTTATAATATCATGTCTTGAAAAGTCATATGATGATTGTTAAAAATTAAATATAATATTATATGTATATATATCATTAATATAATCCAAAAAGTGTGATATTTTATTTTATTGTTATAAAAGGCATTTTTATATATTTAAATATACTTTTAGACAAATATTTCATTAATGAAGGTTTTATTGTCATTTATATATAATTGGTCACCATATAATATATTATTTTCAGAATTTTAAACCATATTTTTATAATTCATTCAATCATACTTATTCCCTTTATTATAACATTGAGGTTATAATATTAGTTTTTTCATTTACATTATATTTCATATATCATGTACACATTCAAATATAGTGTTTCCTTTTCAAAATGTACGATGTTACATTCCCACCACCCCCACCTTAATAAACACAACCCATGAAATTTGAACTCGGGATTTAAATCTAGGGGTTTTGTTTTCAAAATATCTATTTTTTAATTCCACATAGAAAAAAATTGTTAATGAAAATTCCACATTAAAATAAAGAAACGAAATTATGAAGGTCACATGAGGTAACACATGCTAGGGTTACATATAGACAAACATGTAATGGAAGATAAAACTAACTATAATTTTATATTATAAAGTGATAGAGAACATGGTCCGTAGAAAGTTAACAATAAAAACCCTAAATATGCGATGGGTTACAAGCCATTGATATCATAGAATGAAAAGTAAATAGTTAACATTATTATAACAAAAATACTTTTCCCAGAGTACAGGGATTATATTACAATATAGATAAATAACTAAATAAATCATACTTTATTTCATTCCTTTTTATAATCTCATTCTTTGGTTATAATTAGATCTATTCCAACTTCATTTATTAAAATAAGATTTGGATATTCAAGAAGAATTTTATGTTGAAATACCTTTAATAAAATATCAATAAGTAATTCCATTGACCTTTAAATATTTTCAGAATCAGAATGGTTAGAAAATGTTGTCCAATATGAGAAATATTACATTAATAAATAGAAATAATATCAAATTTTAAACAAAATATATTCCAAATGTAGTTAATCTTAAGACTCATCCACAATATGTATACCCAATTTCAAGAAAAAACTATTTATAAGAAAGTTCACAAAATTTCTAAAATAAATTGGACATTAGATTCTCCAAATTATGTATATCATATTATCAAAAACTAAATATGTAAATACCATGATCACATTAAAACCAGAATGAAAAAATGCATGTTTTAATAAAAATCACATGTTTTTTAATATATTTCTTTAATCCAATCATCTAATAATTCCATCAAACATAAAATAAAACCATCCAATCACCAACTACCTTCTTGGTCACCAATAATATCCCAAGAAATATATTTATTATTATATCAACATCAATAATATATTAAGGGTTATCTTCCCTTAATCATGTGTTTTCAAAAATATTATCTTTCCATAGAATCACTTCTCTAGGTTACAGATACTATTCATGACATGCTTCCATGTCCTTGAAGAAAAAAATACAATAGTACTATCCTTCTATATCTAATGTTTCTTATGACCATAGAATTGGTGAAGAAATAATTTATGAATCCATATACATAAGAACGTTAATAATATTATTTCATTCTTTATATATTAACTACACTTCATCATCTTATTCTTTAATACCTTTTTCCATTCATTTTTCTTTTGCAGTCACTTTATCATCAATAGTATAACCATTACTTTTATAACCATATTGATTCTAACCATTGACCAGAACCCAAAGAATAATGCAAGAAACACTATTCATAATGATTTATTTAGGAAGAATCATTTATAATATGTCTAAATCATGACACATTTTGTATATTTGAAGCCTTAAGATTACCCTAAGTCATCCATTATCATTACCAAATCAAAACTATAATATACTAAAAATATCCATATCCTAAAATTAATTCATTTGGTTATAGTATCTAATCTATGTTTTCCTAAATATAGTTTCCAAGGTGTCTACTGAACCTGCTCTAATATGAACTGTAAGACTCAGAATAATGTTTCCTAGATTCGGTGGTTGATTTTTGACATTGTCATAAGATACATGGATTCACATCCCAAAGGACCAAGTAGTGTATTAGTGTTGGTAAACAAGATACAAAATAGAAAACCACATTACTTTTTTAAACATAAAATAAAAAAAGGATTTCATTGACTCTATCATTATTCCCTTTTGTGTAACCCTTCATATCATTCATAATATACATCATGTAATACTGGGGGAAAATGAATAATATTAAATTAGTGATCTCAAATGATCAGTAAGGATATTTATACGATATAAATTGACATAAATAACAATAATGGGAAGGTAGTTAACTAAAACACAAGTAATTTAATCTACAACATGATCATAATATGGTTGAAAAAATAGATGATCAAATAATTATATATAAACAATCCCATAAGCTTGAAAACATATCCATGCATATTCTACTAACCAAATAATCACATAGAAATCAATAACTGATATCATAATAATGTAATTCATAATTCTTAATATCTAAAACATATTATAGAGGCTTTATACCAAAAATCATATACTATCAAGGATTCATTCCAATAATATATCATTATCATGGATTCATTAAAAGAATCTAATACTCTCTAGGATTCATTCTAAGAATATAACACTATCAAGGCTTCATTTCAAAAATCTAATAAATATTTAATGCCTTGGCCAAACCCTAGTCTAATTTGTCTTACGAGACCTTATAACGCATCGAAGGGATATAGAGGGCCCCTCTTATGACTTAATATATCCTAATATTTACTCATGTGAATTAGTTGAAACATAAACAACATATACATATGAAATTTAAATAACAAATCACAATCCATTCTGAGTAGTATGATGAATGGTATTAAAATGGCACATCCATAGTCAGACTGATCAAAAAACATTTAATAAAATATGGTATATGATATCATAATTGATAAATCTCAAAGAAATTTAACATTAAACAAAGGGTGTTGATATAGATGAAAATACACTATGAAAATCATTAAATATTATTGATAAAAATGAAATTTTTACTTTGAAATCATTTATTTAAATAGAAGAGCATTAATAAAGAATATATATTCATTAAAATTAACCTTTTAAACATATAATGTGTGATTTAATATATTATGTTTTCTTGAAGGAGGTAAATTCAATCCATTCCATATAATTTTCAGAAAATTCATTTCACTTTTATAAGGAAGGTAATAAAGTACATTATTTTGGAAAAATAGAAAGATTAATTTTAATTTTTTTATAAAAAGTAAAAACTGGGATAAATGGATTTAAAATTAATGGTATAATACCAAAAAAAATTTGGAAACCATTTTTAGAAAACATGGACATCGAGAAGAAATATTCAAGAGTGTATAATTAAATATAAACAATCTTGAAAAATGAAGAGATTGTGAAGTAACCTTTTAACACATTATAATCAATACAATTGTATGTGCCATAACATCAATTTAAACTTTAAATACCATTAATATAGAGATGTTCAGGATATTATATTTAAGGGGTGAAATATTCTCCATGAAAAAGAAATATGCAGTGAATAAGGAATTTATCCCACAAAAAAAAGTGAGAAAAAATCCATTACCTTGAAATTTACAATTTTTGAAATTTGTTTAACCTCATATAGAATTGTTTAAATAATGTTATTAATTTATTTTAGAAACATATTCATTTTTATGATATCATATATGATCCTCTTGTATAATTTTTTATTAATATTTCATTATTACACTTCTTTCAATTGTTAAATTCTTCATATATCTATGCATGTTTTTTCATATAAGTCATGATTTTGATTCATGGGATATATTTGTATCATATAAATAATAATATTAAGTAAATATATATATCATATTTATTAATTAAAAAAATTAAAATCATTATTTAATTGTTACCATGGAAAATTAATCACATTGCTCCATAGAGAGGGTGGGTTGTACACACGCACAAGCGATGGTATCATTCCATTTATTGTGAAATGGTAATAAAGTGGATGAAACATTAATTTTAAAGAATCAATACCAAGACATAATTTTCCTATATCTCCATTATTTTCGTTATTATTCCCATCCATATAAATTGGTTATGAAAAACATATTACACCATGAAATGGAGATGGTAAGTCGAACACACACACACATCGTGTTTTCAATTTTTATAGGATGGATAGAAGGATGAATATGATTGTCCCAAAATCATAATAAAATCTTAAATTATATATGATAATGAAGTTACTAATTTATTAACAAAACAATATATTGATAGGGAATATAAAAATAAATTAACTTCGATGTGTTAGTAAGAACAAATACATCTTCTTCGGTGGGCTTCCTTTAGATCTCTTCTTAAGTGATCTAGGGTCAGACTTTTTGAGGACCAGGATATATATAAGTTGTATATGGATTATTTCAGGTAAATTTTTAGATTTTTTTTAGATATATAATGCTCCAAGTTGTGTCATGAATTGAGGGAGGAATTTCCCTTTTATAATTGATGTTAAGGGTACTTTAGGATACTCCTAGAATATTTACAAAAATATAATTCCAAATTGCTCCAATGCGAGTAATATAGAATATAATATGATTATGGGTAAAATTAATCTCCTAAAATAATTTTTATACTATTTTAGGTCATATTAATACCCTTTTCCTTTAGTTTTAACACACATTTAATCTCTTTAACTATTACTATGACAACATGAATTTTACCTCTTTAAGTGTCAATAATTAGTATAAAATTACAATTAACCATTAATGGATCATTTAAGAAATTTTCAAACATATGCCAATAATTTTTCCTAATTTAGTATTTTTTTAATTTAAAATCATTTAATAAAATATCATTTATATTAAAATATCATTAATGTTAATTTTGAAACTATTAATTAGTTGATTTTAAATAAATATCAATACACAATATACCTGCAAGACAAAACCATTAATACATCCATAATATTTATGGGTAATATATATATAAATTTTAGAATTTATTATATCATATTATATTTGTTTTAATATTTTTAATATCATATATTTTATATTCACAATAATTAACTAATTACTACATCATCAATGTGAAACCCTTTAAGTAAATTATTTATTTCTTAAAATATAAAAATAAATTATCAAATAAATATAAACATTTTATCTTTAAAAGTACCATTTATAGTGTAATATACGTTCTAAAAGACAACATATTGAAACCTAATACTTATTAAAAACATTAGTTTAATATATTTGAATTTGCTAAAAATAGAATACTATAAAAGACTATATGTAATCCTAGTGGAACCATGAGGACATAAAATCATCCCAAGGATGATTTTTATCAAAAATCACTGAAAAAATAAAATTATAACATGTTTTATTGAAATTTATAATATTTATAATATTTTCTCTCCCTTAAATACCCAATTTACCCTTAACCTTGGTAACAAAAAAAATTTCCACAATTACTATACATATTGTCCAGAAAATAAAAGATACCTTTTTAATATATTTCTACCCTATTATTCCAAATATTGAATCCATTTTTCAAAATTCAAAACACATAATTCGATAAAATTTATATAAAATTATTCATGTATATGAAACGAGAATGTGAGTTTTTAATGTGAAAATATTCAAAATACTGAATCATTTTTATATAGAAATTCAATGTAAAATTTATTCTAATGACCTAAAATAGAATATATAATATAAAATTTTTCTAATTTCACTTTATGTCCATTCAAAAATATAATTTTATGATATTAATTATTTAGTCAAAAAGGTTGTTTACGATTAAAATTCTATGTTTTTTTACTATTCATCACAACATGAAACTTATCATAAAATTACAAAAATGTAATCGAAGTTAATTTTTTTATTATGAATTAAAATCATATGATTATTTTATAAATTATAATTTATAAATGTTTCCAAAAATTTATTTAAAATAATTTCACCATCAAAAAGTGGCAAACTTTCATTTAATAAAAATACATCTTTTATTTGTAAAATTAGATTTTTCATATATTAGGTCAAAAAAACCTATGATGGATGTTATAAATTATATTTAATATTATAAATATGTATCATTAATATAATCCAAAAGTGTTATATTTTATTCAATTGGTATAAAACATAGTGGTGCACATTTAAATAGTTTTTGTTAAACTATTTCCTTAAAGAAGTGTTTTATTTTCATTTATAAATAATTATTCACTAAATAATTATTTATATTTAAAATTTTAAGCCACATTATCTTAATTAAATTATTCTTATTAATTCTAGTCATTATAATGACTATGTTATAATATTTATTTATTCGTTTAAGTTCAATGTTTCTTATCATGTACACTATCAAACATAGCGTTTCCTTTTAATAACATGGGATGTTACATATATAACATAAAAATTTCATATTTAATGGTAAAAAAGAAACATAAATTATGTGGTTTAACATAACGAAAATATAATAAATAGCATGATAAGCATGGGTAATATTTAATTTCGTTATTTTATATTTAATTTTTTCTAATTTATTTTTTTTAGGTTAATTCAATTTGAGTAATTTAAACCCGGTTCATTTATCTTTAAGTTATACCATGGTTTGGGTTGGTTTTGTTTTCTTATATAAAGTCATTTTATATTAATTTTTCTTGGGATTGGTTTATTTTTGGGTTAGGTCCTTTTGTTTATTTGGTCATACAAACATTTAGTTAGATAAATTGATTCATTTTTTGTTGGTTCATTTGGATTTTTTGGACAATTAATTATTATATTTAATCTTTTTTGGGTTAAATCATATTCTTTATTTTTAGTTTGTTTTTTTGGGTTAGGTCATATAGTTCATTTCGAGTTAGGTTATTTGGTTTTCTTTGAGATATGTCATTTGATTCATTGGTTCATTTTGGGTCAGTATATATGATTAGTTAGTTAATAGGTCATTTGGTTCATCTTGGGTTGGGTCATGTAATTGCAAGAGTGTTGTTATTAAATTAATTGTTCAGAAATTACTCCCATGAATATTGATCCATTCATCAATGTATGTGTTCATGGTTATAAATATTATATTGATTTATCATTGGGCTATGAAACTATATTCCATCTAGCTATATTCTATAAATTTCAAGGGAACATGGAACCTATTTGGATGATTCATTTAATCACATCTTATAGGGAGTAAGTGGACTAAATTTAATTTATAATGTATATATTAATGTTGATATTCCATCATTTTGTTTCATTGATTCATGAGTAGAAACTTTAAACATCAATATAAAATGATAGAATGAATAAAATGATTATTGAAAACATTATAAAATTAAATCTATGATGTCAATGAATAAAAAAAGAATGGGGGTTTCACCAAAACAATATAAACCCACATATAAAATAAAAAAATATTGTTATGAATAGTTAAAAAGATTGAAAAACATTTAAAAAATAATCAAGCATGTATACAAAATTTTAAAGATTAAGTGGAGATGCTCACTAAAAAATATAGTGTTCTGAAGTATAATGGGATGTTAATAGTTGATGAATCATTATTTGATGAAATTTTTTAAAAAAACCTATAGTTCATAATTTATATATTTTTTTTAAATGAATTTGTATTGTATAATATTATACACATACAACACATATAGAAACCAAAAACACATTATTTTATTAATAAAAATCATTAAATTAGTCAATCAATGAACCCATTAAAATTTTAATTATCAAAAAGAGGCCAAAATAGAAAATATAAAAACTAAAATGGGAAAATATATATCACCCCAACTACTTTAATAACCCCTCCTCTGAACAACACTATAGAAATGAGAAAAATATTAATCAACCAGTCAATATCATAGAAAATAAAATTACATAACCATGGGGGGAATTGTTTTGACTATTGAGTGAAATAGGTAAGTGGTATTTATATGATTTAATTTGAATGTTTGAATAGTAATATGGATGTTTAATTAGTAACATGATTGTTGGGAACATTAGACTGACCATTAGGAATAGTAACATGACCGTTAGAATAGTAATTTAACCTCAAAACAATATATTGTGATATAAATAAGACGTATCATGAGTAATATGAATAATTATGAAAATTATTATGCCAAAAAATAAAAATCATGAGCATGAAAATTCAAATAAAATATAAGCACATTCTTAAAAAATGTTATTTCGAATTATTTCATAAAAATTAGAATTTTTTATTTTAAAAACTAAAATTACAATTGATAGAAATTTATTCTAATAAAATAATAAATTTTTTTGAAATTTTAAAATCATAATGTCCCAAGGGTTATTTTTTTCGTAATTTTATTAAATAGTTCATTTTTAATATGAATAGTAAAAATATAGTTATCACATAATCGATGTGTCTTAATCTAAATCATTAGAGATGTAATAATGACGTAATTATTCATAAATACCTATGATTTGGTCAAAAAACATATTTAATTTCAATAATTATTAATTAATATAAAAGAAGCATAATTTACACGCATAAAAAATATCTCCAACACATAAAGTCAAAAGTGATCCATTAAAATAACAATTTTTCTTTTTTCAATATTCCTTTTTAATTAACTAATTAGTTCAAATTATAGAGAGATTTATATTTATAAAAACCATTATTTTATGTTTATATATATTTTTATTTTAAAAAATTCACTATTACATGTTTTTCTATTGATATAGTATTTTATTTAATGTTTTATTCTAAAAAACCCCTCCCATCATGTATAGATAACCACTCTCCCTATCTTAAAAGTCATTCGTACCTCACATTTTGAAGATAATTTTCTTCCAAAATCATCATTCAAATTCCGGTTATAATACCTAGGAAAATTATAGATTATTAAAACTCCAAACATCATGGGATTTTTAATATTGTACAAGAGTAACTACACTAATGAAACATTATATTTTTTTCAAACTATCATCTCATTTTCTTCTTATTCTTCTCTAAGTTTTCCAAATTATTTTAAAAATAATATTTTCTAATATTTAAATAAGAAAAAAACTAAATTTATATTACTTTTTTTAAATTACTGTAAAAATTATATATTTTCTAAATTTATATTTTATACCTCTCTTTATTATTATTTGGATAATGTTTCTGTTAATAGTCATGTAACCACCAATAAGGACGCTGCAAATCATTTTCATGACTACAACCCTATTTATGGTTATTATAATTTATTTATGATATATAAATATATTTATTTTATGATTTTTGTAATTAAATCTAATAATTTTCAGATTACATTGAACAAAATAATGGAATTGATGAAAAATGGGACATTTTTTGGGAAAACATGATATCATGATTTATACATTTTAAATAATTAAATTAATAAATATAATCAAATAAATATAATTTATATGTATTTTTAATTATGAAAATAATTCATTTCTTGGTCATTTTTTTCAATAATTAATTTTTATTATTCAAGAGGCGTAAAAGCGATTAAATAAATCAGGAATTAATGAACCCAAAACCTTTTCATTAAGATTTCCCTACATCACATCAATTTAATCATGTATAGTAATATAATGTTTCTTAAATTTCATTTCATTATTATTTCTATTTTATTCATGAATGTATATGTTTCCACGTTTATTTATAAGTAAAATACCAATATTTTCGAAAAACACATTTTTTTTTCAAAACACATCTTTTACTCCTCTTCAATTATTTATTCAACACTTAATATCATCAATGTTTATGAAAAATATGTTTTACCTTATGAATTTGGTAACCCAAATTTCTTTTATCAAATTGTTCTTGATAAAATACTTATTAAACACATTCCCTTCCATTAGTTATTTCAAGTATGTGAATGTCACAAATTCTATGTGAAATTGCTTATTTTTTATATATTATTATATGATGTGTGGGATAAGAATTATATATCAATCCAATTAATTTGGTAATATGATGTTTCTCATGAGATTATAATTATTATTCAGGAAAATGATGTTGTCTTTGTTGAAAATAACAATTTTATGATTTATGCACATATGTTTCCTATAAAGATGACACAAACATTGTTCATAACTATGTGTTTCATTTGAAAAATATGGCATGATGTTTCATTTTTATACATATTCCACATTCCATGACTTTGTCTAATATTTCCCTAATAATTATGATGATGATCCAATTCATATGATATAATTTTTATTATTATTCCCACCCATGTAATTTTGATCCATTCCCTTATTCACCCTATTACTAGAATTTTAGAACACCCCTTTTTGATGAAGATCCTTAGGTGACTACATGTACTAAGCACAACATAAAATATTTCAATTGGATAAAGAATTAGGATTTTAATAATGTTTATGATTTATTATGTGTAATTAATATATAATAATAATTATTCTAGTATACTAATCCTTTCAATCCTTTCATGTATAACAATTATGTTTTTAATATTTTAAAATGTTGTGATGGTTATTTATAAAAAAGTAGGTTCTCTACGGTCGGAGTCAGTTTTATGATATATTTAATTAGTGAATTCTTATTGTAAAACATAAGTGAAATCCATAAAAAGATGTCTAAATATTGATAAACAACCAATGTTTTTCTAATGTATATGGGCATGTGGTTTATGGGAAGTAAAATCTCTATCTAGATACTACAAGTGGAGGTGGATCCGTTAAAGATATAACTTGGGGTATTAACCTTGAAAAAACATTATTGAGTTATACACGATCAGGAACCGCTGTACATCCATGGTCATTAATGCACACCTATATTGAAACTCTCAAGGGATGTTTTTTGGATAATCATAAACTCCTTTACAAACCATTATAAAGGATGGATAAAAAATATAATTATTTAATTTCAATTTAGATATGTATTAAAGAACATGATCCAATAATTATTTGTTAAGTAAAATGATAAGCCTATAAATCCCATAATACATGAATATAGAATTTATTTATTCTATAGAATAAAATAATTATTCAATAATTATTGACTGAAGTTTGTTTAAACATTCTCTATTTTAGAAAATGGTTGGATCTGAGATAAATAAGTCCAAAAAACTATGTAAGGGACAATTGAAAAATTTATCAAATGATATTTTCAGTAAAATGGGTGGTGGAGTTCAGAGCATCATGGGGATACTTAACCAAATATCTCAGGCTTTGAAAAAAACCTGAAGAATATGGAATATCTTCTATCTCCTATGATGAAGAAACTATCTATCAAATCCTTTATACAAAAATGACAACCAACATTTGGTGGATTTAATTACTCAATTATCATGTAATAGTGGGTTAATTAAATACAGAAGATCTTTTCTATTATCAACTTTTCAAAAAAGGTGAAAGTTATGCTTGCAGTCTATCATCTGTATGGGGGGTTAATCAATAGTGGGAAGTTATAGAGAATACTGATTTAAAGGGTGAAATCTATAAAATGGTGTGGGATAACTTTAATAAGTTATATATTAATAATTATTCACCTAGATATTTACAAAAAAATATATAGAGAGAGTACTTAGATCCTAATAAAATGAATGATTAATCTATCACATCTTATGGGAAAACTTTTGCATGGCTGGTAAGATACAAGTAATGTTTGTTTATCAACAATGATAATAAAATAAATTGATCCTTTAGTGGCTTAAAACCACACCATAAAAAAGCTCTAGCTATTCCAAAATTTATTAGTTACTAAGATTTTGTTCTATGTGGTCTCAAAGTAGGGATATAGCTTAGAGAGTATCCCCATGGATACCGAGATATGAAATGAATGATGGGTTTTTCTTTTGGTGGATCAAATGAAAAAGGTAAAAATAAGGACAAACTATCCATATGTCAAAAAATTTGAAGTATCATGGAAACATCCTCAAAGGGATATGGAAATGATAAAATTTTAGGAGATAATTCAACAATTATCATGAATGTGAAAGTGGTGACGAAGCTGGAAAACATGATGGAAGAAAGGAAGGGACCTCCTAATGCACTCTCAATGGTTAAATTCATCATCTGTATGGTGACAGGGCTCTAATAATCCAATGAACTAAACCATAGGTCCATGAGGTTCACCAATATTATCAACCACACAATCCAAAGGGTAAATGAAATGATTATACCATTAATACTACAAAAGTAGAGTGTGAAACTAAATTTTTACAAGGTGCAATTCTTATTCACTCATGAATGGATTTTTTATTTGATTCTATTTTAACGCATTCATTTCTATCCTACATATTTTCTAGATCTATTTAATAAAATCCATAATACCCTAAAGACGATACACGTTTAAAAAAACTTGGTGGTGTGATTGGTACAACCTAGGTGTTGGACACATCTCTCGACAGCGTTTGAGGGATGATTCATCCAAAAAATCACATAATACTTCCCTTGGTGGAATTTTATCCTATAATGGTCACAACTTGACTGTAATTATAAATATCACACATCAACTGTTCAGAAAATGAAATCTCTTTTCATTTTCCAAACCTTCCCATGCTCTCCTATAAATGTTAGGAAGATATTGAATCTCTTTTGGAAAATCCAACTATGGTATTGGTGATGATAGCTTATGAATAATCACACCATTACTAAATGGTTGAGTTAAATGAGGTAATCATTATGGACGAAATAAGGATTGTTAGGGAATAAATAGATGTATTTATTAATGAGTTTACTGTAATTTACCTATAAAATAAGTTATATATCTCAGTAAAACTTATATATGCATCATCTCCTATTTATAAATGCCCCTATATGACAGCCCCTATAAAAATAAAAGAGTTAATGAATCTATTGAAAGAACATTTTCACAAAGGGTTCATACACCTGAGTGCATCACCTTGGGGTGTACTAGTGATCTTTGTTAACAATAAGGATGGATCAATGCATTTGTGAATCTATTACTAGGAGCTCTACAAGATCACCATAAAGAACAAGTATCCTCTACCATATATGGATGAATTTTTTGATCAATAATGAGAAGATCAGTAATTATCAAAGGTGGATCTTCATATTGGATGTCAAACATTAAAGATGGAAAAATATGATATTCAGAGGATTACATTCTATATAAGTTATGTAAACTATGATTTTATAGTGATTCCTTTAGGACAAATAAGTTCCCCTATAATATTCCTGGATTTGATTAATATGTACTGTAGAGACTACCTTGAAAAAAACATTCGAGTCCTTTTTGATGATATTATCATTTACTCTAAGAAGTAGGAGGAAAATAAAGAGAATAAAATTATTATACTGTAATTGTTAATGAATGAGAAAATATATTCTAATTTCATCAAGTGTGGATTTTTGATGCAGCAAGTCGCATTCATTGGGCATGTGATCACATGTGTTGGAATTTATATGGAACCTTCAAAGAGAAAGGTAAATAAAGAATTTCTTGTACCCACTAATGTGATGTAAATATTAATTTTCTTTTTATATATATATATTAATGATATTTTATGATAATTATATTATTATTTTCAAGCCCACTAACAATTTAAACATATAAATGACTTACGTATGTCTAAATGGAATAATTTTAGGAAATATTCAAGGATCTCAAGAAGAGGCTAATCACTCCACCTATACTCACACTATAAAAAGGTAGAGAAGTTATTATGATATATAGTGATTTTTAAAAGAATGGATTGGTTTCTTTACTTGTGGAAAAAGATAATTTGAAAACCGGTGGATCATGAAAATTGATGATTTATGAGTGAAACTATCTGATACATGATCTAGAATTAGCTGTTATGATCTTGACTCGAAAGATTTAGTGGCATTTCCTCTATGGTGAGAAGTGTTAAATATATATCAATTGTATGATCATAAATTATAAATTCACACAGAAGGAGCTCAAAATTCATCAAAGAACATGTCTAGAGCTAACCAAGGACTACAATTACTCTATTCACTACCGTCTGAGAAAGGAGAATAAGGTTGATGATTATCATAGTAGAATATAACCCATTACTTTATCAATGATGTGGATTCTAAACCACCATATATTTATATATATTCAAAGAATTGGTATGGAAATCATAATGGAAGGGATTGAATACTACCATGAAAACATGATTTTCCAACCATATATCACAGAGAAGATCAAGGAGGCGCAAAGGGACGATTTAGAGATTCAAAATAATGTGAAAGAAGCAAATGAAGAGAATATTCATGAGTTTCACATTGATGAATATGGAGTAATTCTATTTGGAAGTATACTTTTTGATCCTACATCACCTGAGATAAAAAGAGGACAATTGGATAATGCACATATCTCATCTTTCTCTATCCATCTTGGAAGTACCATGATGTACTAAAATCTTTAAGAGAACTTTTAGAGGTAAAAAATGAAGATGGATATTTCAGATTATATCTCATGTTTCATGGTATTTTAGAAATATAATATAGAGTGAAAAAATTCCAATTGGATGATGAAAAAATTTCATATACCCATGTCGAAATGGGAGAAAATCAACATGGAATTTTTTATTAGTCTCCTAAATACATCTGAACAAAATAATTTAATATGAGTCTTGGTGGATTGACTCACCCAATCTACTCACCCCATCACCATTTGGATAGTTTTATTATAGGAAAAATATGTCATGATACAGATGAAAGATATGCTAAAGTTGTATGGGAATCTATTATCAAGCATCTATGATCATGATCTATGATTAAGATCTAAATTTCAAGTAATTATTCAACATAATTAGAATAATAAATAGAATTCTAGAATGGACAATCACCCCCAATATGATAGACAATGTAAAAGTACTTTTCATTCACTCAATGAAATATTGAGAACCTATTCAATATAATTCAAAGCACAATTAGATAATCATCTCTCAATAGTTTAGTTATCATAAAAAAACAGATTCCACAAATGGATTGAAAAATTATTATATGAATCTCTTTATGAGGAGTGACGTAGAACTAAAAATCATTTGTATTATGTTGGATATTGAATTCTACTTCTACTGGATCTAGTGAACGATTTGATAAATAAGGTCTAATCCATCCAAAAACCTTTAGAAGATATTTCAATTAACAAATATCTATTCTTACAACCATAGAATATGAATGGATTTTGAAGTTGGTGATAATGTTTTCCATTTAATATCATTATATAAGAGAGTTATGTAGTTTTGGAAAAATGGGAAGTTTATCCCTAGGTTCATTTCACACTTTTTGATCTTTGATCACATCGGATCAATTGACTAACAAATCAAAAATCCACCAAACATGGCTTGTTTTCATGACACGTTCAATGTATCTCTCTTGGGGAAGTGAATACCTAACCACTCACATGTACTGAATTAGAAGGTGGTACAACTAGGGAAAAACCACACTTATTAAGAGTATCTATTGAAGAACTTAGACTATAGAGAAAAATTTCTATCAAATAAGAAAAATCACATTGTTAAATTTATTTGGTGAATCCATAATTATGAAGGGGAGACATGGGAACCAAAAAAACAATGGAACAGATGCACCCTCACCAATTATCAAAAGAGAATATGAGTTGAAATTTCTGGGATGCAATTTCTTAAGAGGAATGAATTTAAAAACCAATAATTTAGAAGTGATATTTTTTTAAATGATAATGTGTTATAAAATATTCTACAATGAAAACACATAGTGAAACCAGAAACACATTATTTAATTATTGAATTTTTTTACATTACTCTATTAATATACCCATTAAAATTCTTATTTTTTCAATGAGATAAATAATAAAAAATATAAATACTATAAAAATAATATATGGATCACTAAAATCTTCTAGAATAATCTCTCTCACGAGAAAAATTGTAGAAAATGGAAATCAATTAGTAAAATAATGAACATCTTAAAAAATAAAAATATATTACCATTATAATAACTTTATTGAATATTTACTGCTATAATGAAGTGGTATTTGTTGGGGGAAACATGACGATTGGAATAGTAATGTGACCATTATAATAGTAACAAAACTATTGGGGATAATAACATGAGTATTAGAATAGTGATTTCATCTAAAAATAATTATGTGTGAAATAAATAATATTTACCATGAGTAATATATTTAAATACTATTTTAATTCTTAAAAATAAATGTCATTATTAAAAACTCAACTAAAATATAGACACATTTTTTATATACATTATTTTAAAGTATTTCATAAATATCATATATTTTTATTTAAAAAATTTATATTACCTATGTTAGAAATTTATTTTCGGAACATTAATATTTTTTTTTAAATTATAACATCTAAATTCTCTAAGGGTAATTTTTTGGTAATTTTCTGAAATACGTCAATTTTTTTATGGATAATAAAAGTAATTTTTAACAAAATTGGTGTATCTTAAATTAAGTAATTCAGATTTAGTAAAGACCTAATCATTTAAAAAAATACATGATTAACCAAAACAATACTTTCAAAAACTATTCATTAAAATAAAATAAACATAATTTCCAAACCAAAAAAACAATTTCCAAATAGAAAGTACAAAGTGATCCCTTCAAATAACATTTTTTATTGTTTCCAATTTACTTTCTAAAAAATAATGAATTAGAATTATAAAAATGTAAAGGAATTTAAAACCAATTATATTATATTAATATATAAGTTTTTATAATAAAAATTCAATATTATATGTTTTACCTTTGATATGTTATTTTATTTAATATTTTACTCCAAAAATACCCCTCTCATTAAGTATAAATAACCCCTACCCCTCCAATGGAAAACAACACCTCCTTCACATTTCAAAGATGCATTTATACCCAAAAATTACCTATAAATGTCATTATAAAACCTAGGTATATTTCAAAGTAAAAAAAATCCAAACATCAAGGGAGTTTTTTTATCGTAAAAGATAAGTGACACCAAAAAAGAGCATGATTTTTCAAACACATCTCTCATTTTCTTCTTCTTCTTATCTGATTTTAGAATTTTTTTGAAGACACAATTACATACTATTTAATTAGGTATAGTTTAATAATTATATTAAAGACTTTATATTTATGTAAAAATTAAAATTTTTATATATTTATATTTCATAACTAGTTTTCTACTTAATTGGACAACATTTTGGTTAACAGTTGATTAATTGAAAATGAGGACATTTCCAATTATTTTTATACCACAAAATATATTAATAGTTTTTATAAATAATTTATGATATATAAATGTATAAATATATTTATTTTATGATTTTAAAATTTATTCTAAAAATGTATAAATTACATTGATAATGATATTGAAAATAAAGTAAAATGGTAAAAGTTTTAACAAACCATGATATCAAAATGTCTTCCTTATAACCATAGAAACTAAAAATGTAATTAGAAGGATATAATTGATAAATAGTTTGAAAATTATAATAATTTACTAATATATAAAGGTTTTAATAAGTCAATGTTTATTATTCAGGGGGGGTAAAAGTGACCAAATAAAGTGGGAATTAAAGAATGTGGATTCGAGAACCCAAAACCTCTTCTCTTTTTTATCTCTATTTCCTATAAATATCACCATGGATATTACTATAATGTTTCAAAAAAATACTTTCAGTATTATTACCTTTTATTTCATATATATATATATATATGTTTCCACCTTGATTGATATGCGAAATATAAATTTCTATCAAGAAAACTTTTCTTTAGAAAACAAAACTTTTACCCCTCTTGAGTTATTTCTTCTTCACTCAATAATTATTATGATTATTCCTAATATATTTTAACATATTCATTTAAGAATACAATGTTTATTCATGAAATTATTCTTTTATAAAATCTTCATGAATGCCATTCATTTCCTTCAATTATTTTATGATTATGATCTTTATACATTCTATGTCGCATGCACGGTTATATAAATTTTATGAGGTGATCTGTGGGACCAAAATTATATATCCCGCCAATTCATTGGATAATGTGATATATCATGTGATATAATGTGTATAATCTAGGAATAGGATAATATATTTGTTCTAAATTATTATGTTATAACTTATAGACATTTGTTATGGATGGACCTAATATTAGATTTGTTCACAACTATGTGTCGTATTTGACCATTATGATATAATGTTTCATTTTTTTAATATTCCATATTCCATTACATTATATAATGTTTCCCTCATGATTATTATGATTATATTATTATTATTAAGAAAGGATAATGATGATGATGCTCACCCATGTTATTTTGATTCATTCCATATTACTCCTCTTACTGGGATTTTAACTCACGCTTTTTTATGTATATCCTAAGATGGCAATATATTCTAAATAGAAAATGAGAGATTTTATGTGGATAATAAATATGGAATATAATAATTTTTTTGATCTATTATATATAATTTATTTATGATACTAATTTTCTCAACACACGAAAACATTCAATCCTTGAATTTATGACTATTATGTTATTAATCATAAAAAATGATGTAATATTGTTGTAAGAAAGATTTGTGTCTCTATAGTTTTATTTAAAACATTAATAATTAATTAATGTAACATAATTTTGGATTCCCTAAATAGAATAATAATGATCATATAAATGTATAAAATTCCACTGGAATTTTAGAAATGAAGAATATTTATACTAAAAAATATCTTGGAGAGAGAAGGTGACCAAAATGATTAAAAAATTTCCATAAGAAGGATGAATCAAAAAAATTACCATATTTTTAAAAATAACAAGCAAATTATAAAATTATGGAGAAAACACAAAGAATTTAGAACTATGGAATCCATATGGAAAAAATTGAGGAAGAAAAACAACAAAAATTTAAGTGAAAAGAGAGTAATGAAGTTATTTTTTAAAAAAATAACTTAGAAATTATAAAAATTATTTTAAATTGATTTTATTAGTCATATAACTATATAAAAAGGTGTCAAATTATAACACCCCAAAATTTTAAAATAAGATCATTGTATTCGACAACGTATGTGACACACAACATGAATCTTGGAAGAATATATAACACCGAGAGACTTTATGATATATTTTTTGTAAATAAATTTCATATATTAATTATCATAAATTATACACAACCCTAATTTTATCTTCTGATAAATAAAATATTTGGTTTATCTTGTGTTATAATCAAGAACATGTTTATATTGCATTGCATGCAAAAACATGTTTAAACAAAACATAACATGTTATTAAAATAATATTATTTAATATAATAATTAATTATTATATTCTAAACTAAATTTTAAGAATATTTAGTATTAAATTATGAAAACCCTGTATATATATTTATTATAAATAAAATAAAAATCATTTAAAAGAAAATAAATTTTTTCTAAAAATACATTATTTTTCTAAAATGTTGTTTAATGGTCCTTTGGCACGTAACATAAAATTAATTTTTACCACATTTATATACTTTATTTGTAAAAATATTCCTAATTTATTTATATAATAATATGAAAAATATCTTCGGTTTATGTTTTTGGATTTTTATTAAAATGTTCATTTATTGATGTATATTAAAAAATACAAATTTTTTTTGAAAACTGCTTTTTCATTTAAATTATTTCAAAATGTGAAATATTTTTTTAATTGGTTTTAAAGTAACATTTAATAAATTCTATATCATTTAATCTAATTTATCTCATTGGAATAATTTTTTTATAGAATTTTGATATTGAATCATTGTAAAAATTTGAACATTTTCTCTTAAAAAACTCAATTTCTCTTTATGTCTATGCGATTAATATTAAATTAATTTTTGACACTAATGAGAAAGTAATTTCAAAAATTATATTTCATATTTTTAATAAAAATAATTTATATTTCATAAAAATTTCATCATAATTTTAAACCAAAATTCATAATAAAAACAATAACAATTACTCACCATGATTTAGGTAAAAATGGATTATTCCGTGGGGTGGGGGTAAACTAAGAAGATAAAGGTAAAAATTACTGAATATCTTATCCAAAACACAATATAATGGATATATTTCGATATTATATCTTATTATATTGATATTGTCCCATTTTGAAGGATTATTTTCATGATAAAAACATGGGTATATTTGGGACCTTTCAAAAAATTACAACTGTGGTATTCTCCTCAAATATAAAAGGCCACCCTATCCTCAGTTCTTAACAACATTGAATCCATTTTTTCATCCAATAAATACCCAAATTACTGCTCAAATTCCACAATTTAATCTTATAAACCGTATTTTGCTCATAAATTCAACATTGGAAGTAGTTGGTGCAAACCTAAGGAGGATACCCGAAGAAGAGGTAACATTATTCAATGAGTGTTTTTAATTTATTTCTTTCACCATATCTTAAAATTATTATTAAACCATGATTATATAAAAAAAATTATCATATATATAAAATAATTTTTTAATAACATTTTAATTACCTAAAACCATCTCTACATCCATCAAATGATTTAGGATATCATCAATCGTGTGTTCTATATACTATTACCTTACGAACCATTGTCATTATTTCAACCATTACACCCTTTCACGGTTGGGTATGGATATGGATATAAAAAGTATATATTTTTTTTATAATATAGTTAAAATAATTTAGTAATTTTATAATATTTTTTCTATTCCTTGTGGGAGAGAATAAGGTTTCTCATGGGTACAGCGGACTCTTGCTTTATAAAGCAATGTGGTTCATCTTTCACTAACACATTATGTTGAATATAATATGTTGGAAGTTAATAAATTTCTGAAATTTACTTGAAATAATTTTTTCATTCATATATTTATCATTATGAATATATAATTTTATTTATTACCTTTTTAATCACTTAAATATAATAACATCATTCATGTACGTGTGGACTACTTCATTCACAGAGTGATGTGGCTCTCTTTTCACCCCCACATCACATGTATGATATATATAAGTATATATAAATTAATATTATTTTATATATGATATTATTATCTTTATATAATTTTGAAATATTAATTATCTTTTTTCCATAATGATCATTTAAAAATGGAAACGTCACTCATGCGTACATATGACCCACCATCTCCATGATCATAATATATTCCGATTTTCATAACCATATTTTGTGATTTTTAAAAAAGAATAATTGATTTAACAATATGATAATTATTTCGAGATTATTATCATGAATATGATATAACTATATAATATTCTTGAAAACCATTTCTTTCACGATAAAAAACAAAAGATAAATAGGTAAATTTACCCATGAAACATTGAAAATAATCAGGAATTATTAATGGAAGGGTAAACAGTTTTTATAAAAGAAACATATATGATATTTTAAATATTAATATAGTTTTTATATATATTAATAAAATTATTAAAACCACTATATAATAGGTTTCATCACCTTCGACTAATAAAGAAGTGTAAGGTAATAGATTTTTTCTCAATTTATATTCCACTAAGGGTTATTTGTTATTACACACCAATTCCATTTTTATGTTGTGTATACACTGGCCCTTTAACATGTTATATTATGATTCATTAATACTTTATTTTATTTTAATTTTCAATTTGAATTATATTATCCTATGGGATTTGAATTAAAAACTACCAATTAGTAAAGATTTTCATAACTAAATTTCTTTTCATTAGGTTATATTACATATTCATTGTCCTTGATATTATAATATTATATGTAAAATGAATCTTGATTATATTATTATATAGTTCAAATTTATTGTGTCTATATACTATTGGATACATATAATTGATTAATTGATTAATTCTAACTGCAAAATTATTATCATCATATGGGTTTTTTAAAAATCTCATTCTTATTGAGAATGTTTTTATCGAATTAAAATTTATGGAATTTTTTTTATAATGGTAAAAATAATGACATTTAATTTTGTTATCCTTTGTTTATTATGATATTTTCATTTAATAGTATCATTTTCCCATTCATTGGTACATAATGTAGTTGGTAGTTTTTAATGAGAATCCAACATTATTTCTCTCTTCAGGAAAAAAACTGTCTTCTTCCAAGAGAAATATTTCTAATAATGATTTATAAATTTTTTTTATCATTTTAAAATGATTTTTTATATAATTTTTTATACATTGCGGATTTTTAAATTTTTTTAAGGAATATTCTTTTCATTTTCTAAACATGGAACTTTTTAATCTTTTTTGTATTGAAAATTAATGATCTTTTTATCTTATACTAAATATATGCAATTACCCACCAACATGACCATCATATCCTTGTATATTCATTATAAAGTTTAAAAGATTATTTTTAAGAAAAAATTTAACTTAATATTCTTGAAAGTATTGGTTTCTAAAAGTCATTTTCAAATCATATTATTCTATAAAATATAATGTTTTGAAAATTCATTTTCCAAAAGAAAGATTTATTTTCCTCAAGAAT
Organism: Viscum album; assembly: GCA_963277665.1. NCBI lineage: Eukaryota > Viridiplantae > Streptophyta > Magnoliopsida > Santalales > Viscaceae > Viscum > Viscum album. The sequence continues at coordinate 410,899,859 of OY728133.1, forward strand.
GTTTTTAATTATCTTTTATGGTATTTATATTCATAAACAATAATAACTTATTATTTTACATATAATCCATATGGGATATCATGTGTTAACATTATCCTTATTCTTCCTCTGAATGGTTTATGGTCACATTGACCAATGATATTATAGACCATTACCGGATTCATTTTCATTTTCATTATATTCCCAATAAATATTAACATTTATATGATTATTGTAAATTACAATTCCCATAAATATACATATTTTTTATCAAGGATATTTTATTTTATAAAAACTTTTATCATTTTTAAAAGAGTTGTAATATATTTAAAGTCATTTGATAATTTGGAGAAATGTTGAAAAATCCATATTCTTTACTCTATAGGTATATTTGATAATAAATAAAAATTTTCATGATTTAAATATTTTATTTTATATATGAGTAATTATATAGTTCTATAGTGATGGGTGGTGTCTGATATTATATATACCCTTGAAACTCTTTTAGGACTCATGAGACAAATAAGTAAGGTATAATTAAGCTAGTTTCTATATATGGTTTAAACTATCTTGTCAATATTATTGAAAATATAGGTATCATGATGCATAATATCATGAAACCCAATAATTATTACCTTAATTAAGAATTTAGGTGTTATTGTCCATGATATTTTCACAATGATATTATTTCTGGATGTATTTCATTCTCAATTTACTATTTAAATGGAATATATTTATAGTTATTTACATTTGTATATTTATTATAACTTCTCTTATCCAAATATTAGTTTTATTTAAATGGAATATGTTTCCAGTTATTTACCTTTCCATATTGATTATGCCTTATCATATCATGATAGTCATGTTATTTAAATGTTATGTGTGTTGAGTTATTAAACAATCTAGGTAGATTATTCTTATTGATTCATGATAGCTTCAATTGTACTTTACCATTACTGATCATTTGATATCCCTGTTATTTTTTCCATTACTAGAAATCCATGAGGTTTACTATGAATGATATATAAGAATATACAAGTGGGAATAATTGTATTCTTGAAAAAGATATGATGTTGTATTTTTGTATTCAAATAACATATTTGAATAATATATGGATCTAGTTCAACAAAAATATTAAAGTATTTTGTCCATTGGGATTTGATTCTTTTTAAATTATGATAATGTGTTAATGTAGGCACTAACTCGGTGCTAATGTTGTCCAGGTCACTACAGTTGGTATTAAAGGATGTTTAAAAGAAATAATGGGAACAAGATTAAGGAAAATATATATTTGAACACATAACCCTATGATATAATTTTAGGATAAGTATATAAGTACATCTTAATGATTATGTAATGTAGATGTTATGGTTTTTCTTGAAATAAATCCATGTATGTTTACTAAAATTGGATGTCACTATAGAAAAATTTACCTAGGTATAATAAGTCTTAAAAGGTCTCATTAGGCTTGAAATGATCATAACATTATGCATGAAAATAGGCATTTATTCACACCTCGTCTGACACTCCCATTATATTTTGTTAGGAAAATTCACATTTTCATTACAAATGATTATGAAGGATTTTAAAATAGAGATATCCCCATAGAAACCATTTTCATGGTTATGAGATTAGATATGAATAAGTTTTCAATTTATTATTTGTATTTTACTAGTGATGGTATTATAATTTATATTTCTTAATGATATGTTCTAATATAGTGTATTAAATCATTTTGAAATAGATCCATGTATAAGGAATGAGAACCTCATCAATGAACATAATTTAAAGAGTAAGAATGATCATTTAATTGATAGGATTAAGTTGATATTTTAATGGGATATAATTTACAAAATGCTCAATTCCTATGAAGATATAGTATCTTATATAATAACATAAATATGTATGTCTATAAATATTATGGATTTCAATAAAATAAAAATAAGGATATTTTGGAAGAGAAAATTATGGAAGAAATGAAATAAGAGAATCAAAATAATTTACAACCATTGATATCTATGTTAGGAAGCAACATGGTATATGCAGAAAAGGAAAAATGATTTACTTCAGTTATAGGGAAAAATTACACCATACTCATTATTTCAAGGGTAAGAAAAAATTTACCAATGTTTAATGATTCAATTGTAAGGATATAGGTCACTACAAAAACAAATTCCCCATGTTTCAAAAAAAATATACCTCAAATGTATTTAATTGATCATGGACACGAATATGCTATTACCAAAGATTAAGTGAAATATTTAACATTATTGTTCTTTGATTAAATACCGATTTCATTTGAGTATTTTAACAATGATGTTAGGGTTATAATAATTATGAAATGTATAAGGGTTGAATAGTATAAATTTTTCACTAATGATTTGAAATCGTATGTTGAAAGGTACCAATGAACAAGAAAAATAATTAAGGGGAAATTTTAATTTATTATATAACGCATTATTAAATAACATATAAACATGAATATGTTCCTAATTTTCATAACGTGATTTGGTGTGATGAGATGATTCATGTGGATAATGTAAATTGTATAGTACTAACTACGTTGGAACTGATAAATGATTTGTTGTGAATGTGGTTAACTCTACCATTGATGGAGTTAACTACATTTTTGTATTTACGGAATATATCCAATAATTTTTTTTAAATAATAAAGAATCAAGAATGTTTTTAATAAGGTTCTATGGTAATTTAGGTTATTTCTATGTTTTATGTGAATAGATGCTAATGGTATTCAGATGTTTGGGATGAGATTATTAAGAGATACTATATATTTTCTGAGAGATTATTGAAAATTTAATTTTGAAAAATTGGTGATCTTATTCATAATGTTTCAGATCTTAATATTCTATAATGTTCATAATGTTAACTATTTATGAAATTATTTAAGTTGAAATTTGGAATATTATTTAAAGATTAATGTATTAATTTACTATATTTGAATTTATGCATATTTGATAAATATTTCACATTATTTTATCATAAAAATAACTAAAAATTGAAGGAATTACTTATAATTCTATTATAGATAAAATGATGAATTATAATTTAATTTTAGTACCTCATGCATATAAATTTATTTTTTGATATTCATTTCTTAGGGTAAGGTAATAATTAAAAATTGAATAAAAAACCAAAAGGAATGAAATTGTTCTTTTGAAATAGAATTGTATAAATTAAGTTCATTATATACATAAAGATTAAAAAAGTTTGTAGACATTAGTATAATTATCTTGATACAATAAAATTTCATATTAAAATCATTTCAAATGAATCATAAGGTCTTTTAAATAATAAAAAATTTATGGTTTCGAGGCCCTTAACTTTTTATTAATCATTCACAATCTTGGTTTCAAAGACTACATTAACTCAATATAATTATTTATTCCTTTATTAAAAATTTATGCCTTCACATTAGAACAATATTATCCTACTTATAAAATTATTTTTGTGGTATTCTGTATGAAATTTCTACACACTTTATATCTTATTTAGATGATGTTTTAAAAAATATTTTTATTATATAGGTTTTTTATCCGTTAAAATGGTTAAAGGTGTTATAATTAATTTTATCTTTGATGGAGTTCACTAAAAGTATTAATTTATGGAATACTTACATCCACATATGATTTTAATTTTTTAATTATTCAGGTCTTATTATGGTTTTATAGGGATCTTGGAATTCAAATATTTAGAATGTCAAATTAAGAGTAACATTATATTTTTTGGGGAATATAATGTCTATTTAGTTACCATCCTTATGAATTTTTTGAATTTTAAATTGGAAACAAATATTTTGGATGATTATTAAGGTTAACTGTATAAGGAATGAATTATGTTGAACTTTGGGTGTTATTGGATAACATGTGATACTAATTTTTATTTTGTAAAATATGTAGAGATGGGAAGAATGACTTTTCATTATAGTGATCTATTAAATGTCCTTCAAGAAAAAAAAAATATTTTGTATATTAATTTCTTATAGTAATAAATGAAGTCGTAATTCATAGAAGCAAAAAAAGATGAAATTGATCCATTGATGAAGAAAATATAATGTAATTGTATTTTTAAATGTTCTCTATCTAGATGCTAAATTAATTCCTTAACTACATAAAAATTATCTTGAAACAAAAATGATACCCTAGTACCTTTATTTCTGATGTATCAAATTGTCCCTTAACTCATAAAAAATTACTATTTTTTGGTTTTTTTCTATTTTATTTTTCATTCACCGTATTTTGATCAATTACATAAATTACCCCTTAATTATTTAGTAATTAAACTTTTCTTCTATGTGTATATCTTCACTTCCCCCATATGTTCTCTTAATTTTAACCCTTATTATGTGATTATTCTAGATGAAAATCATACTTCCCTTTCTCTCTTATCAATCTGATTTTTATTTACACTTATAATGATGTATAATTTCATAAAGGTTATTTTCAAATGGAAAACCCTTTATTATTGAGATCAAGAATAAGTTGATAGGGAATAATTTATTTAAGGGGATAGAATATAAAAACCAAACATTTTAAAATTGTAGAATCATATTCGATAGATTATATTAAATGCAACACCAATATTATAATATAATGTACCACTGTAATTTACAATTTTTTTATTTTTAATTAAATTATTCATCATTGATTCCTTGTGATTCACAAAACAGTCGGTTCAAAAAAATTTATACTCTTTTAAAATATTATTATTTAAACATGAACATTATGACCATGTTTTTAAGATGGTTAAAATTAATATTAATAACTAAATTATGAAAATAATTTGGTTTACACATGTATAAAATAAATTTGATAGTTATTTATTAATTATAAATAAAATTAAGACCATTTTAAAGAGAATGAAATGTTTTTCAAAAAACTCTATCATTCAAAACGAGGGATTAGTTTCCATTTTAAAATGTCATTTTAGAAAATGTATTTGACAATATAAAATTTATTTTCTTAATCTAAATGTCAAAATTATCTTTCTGTGACATTTTTTGGATTCTTCTAATGATATAATGTTTATATATAGTGAAAAGAACCGATATTAATTAAAAAATGTCTTTCCAAATGGCTGGAATGCCTTATATTTTTGTTAATGTTAGATAATCCCCCTTTTAATGGTCGAAGGGGAACCTTTACATGGCCTATAGCCATTGTGACCTCACATGACCTGGAGGTCTAGAGGATATCATCTAGACTAAACGACTAAAAAATTCTCCTCCAAAATGTCTACAACGTGATGTTATCTCTCCATATTCACATGACTATTTAGATGAGATTCTTGTGCATGCATAATTTATTCACGTTGACAACTATTATACCATCTCATTCATCAAAATCTATTTTCTCTGCTCTGGTGAATTATCATTGCTCTGAATCCTCATCTGGATCTTGCTCCACAAAGAGTATTTCTTGTTCATTTGATAAGAATTTCATGTGGCCAGAAATCCTTATGGTGGCTCGAAGGCATTTTGGTGGCTTGAATTCCTTTTGGTCCCTCAATAGCCATACTGGTCTGAAGGCCTATGGTGGCCTGAAGTCCTTGAAGGACCCAAGGACCAAACATATGGCCCAAAAAATGACTTCTTTTAATTATTTACAAGGTTAAATTATATATTAAGTTGGTTTTGATTTAAAATTAGTTCATTGATATTATAATTTAACTAATATAGTTTCATGGAATCAATTTAATTTAAATTTTTTATATTAAAACATTCTATACTTGAGATAATTTTCCATTTGGAAAGCCACTCTTTATCACTTTTACATTTCAATTTTTTAGTACAATTATGCCAATTATATGAATTTAGTTTTCTAAAATGGATTACATATTTAAAATAATAAAAATTTATAATATATAATTATCCATATTACGTTTTCAACATAGTGAATTTTGAAACAAGAAAACATTAATTATCATGGTTTGGGTAAAACTAGTTTTACAAGGGATTAAACAAATAAGATAAGGGTTTAAAATGACCTAAAACTTATCCAAACCCAATTTATGGATATATTTAGACCCCATCATCACTTATTTATATAATGAACCATTTATTTGTTTTTTTCAAGAGAATAAATGGGAATCACTTTATCTTTTAACGAATTCCATATTTGTCCTATCACCCCCTTATAAAAGGCCTCACTCCATCATCCCTTATAAACACATACAATTCCCTTTAGTTCAGAAAATACCTACCTATATACCCTATACAAATCCCTCTCTACATTATAGTGGAATATTATATATCATAAATATAATCTACAGAGGCTTTAGGTTATACTTAATGAGGTTTCCCGAAGAAGAAGTAATGTTATTAACTATTTGTTTTCATTATACTTCTTCTTATAACTACTTATGATATTATAAAAATGTGATAATATAAAAATAACTTATACCCATATACCATGATATTTTACTGTGTTAATGTAACAACCCATATCCTTCTCCGCTTCTATAAAATAGTAAAAGAAACAATCAATCTTGTGTGTAGTGGACAACCACCTCGCGAACTGATATAATTTATTTTTCATCACGATCTTCAAAAGCTGGTTATAATGATGCATTAATTAAAATTGAAATTTTATTTATAAAATTATTATACTTATTTAATTATCATATCAATATAACCTTATTTTCGTTCTATTATGTGGGGGACTCGATAAAATCGCTCATGTGTACAACAGATTAACGCCTCGTGATGTGGGGTGATTCGTATTTCACATACACAATACATAGAAGGAATAAAGAATAAAATAAATTAATATATATGAGATTTATAACCTAGAAATATTTTTGATAATATAATATGACATCTAACTTCTGGCCTTTAAATCTATTGGAAAATGAGTATGTTGCTTGTGCGCACGTGTGGTATACTGCTTCCACGCAAACATGTAAAATGTTTTTCATTTCATTTTTCCATAGATTGTAATAAGAATGTATTTGATTAATTTAAATGATATATATGAAATCATAATTAATTTTTAAAGATGAATTAATACTTATTTTCCTTTCATTACTTTTATCGAGAATAATGGAAACAACGTTCATGCATACGTACAACCATCTTTCTCTATAGACAATATAATCCATTTTCTATATCTAAATTAAATAGATTACAATAAATACATTTAAAATTAATATATATTATACTTATATCATTATAAAAAATAATTAGATAATTTAACCATTATCAAATTAAAATAACCAAAATTACCGAACTAAAACATACATGAAAAATGGAAGAATTATCACACGAAATAATTATTTTAAGATTGAATTTTTTATAAACGAGTGATAAAAGACTATAATTAAATCATATATTTTATGAAATATATGATTAGGGGTAATTAATAGATGTATAATAAATATATATAAATTATAGAGGAGGTTTGGAAACAAATAGAGGAATTAAAACCTAATGTAAGGGTTTTCTCATATTACATTTACTTCTATGACACATATGCCATATTCACCACTTATTCCTTTTTGTGGTGAATGTAAATCAAAATTTGATATGTTATATCACTAAGGTATTTATATTCCTGATATTTATAGTTTCATTTTATGTTATTTCTTTCATGTGTCTTATGTTTCAAAAGATGCCAAAGTGGTAATGGTTTATTTTATAATCTCACCATTAATCAAGATTATTTATGTTTATGTATTCCATAGGGAAATTATTAGATATATCTATCGTAATATTAATAAATTTTCTTATCCTAAATTTATTCATGAAAATTTACAATTAATATTACAATTATTACACTCTTTGTTACTTAAAAAGACTGAGAATATTTTTTTATGAAAATTTTACTTCATTTCACTCATTGGCCAAAAAAATCCCTTTTTATCAAAATATAATCTTTCAAAAAAATGTTTCCATATATTTTTTAACCTTTTATAAATGATTTGTTAAAGTATTTTTTAAGCATTTTGAATTTTTTTAAATGAATCTTATTTTAATTTTCCAAAAAAATGTTTGTCTTTTACTAAAAATGTGAAAGGTAACATTGTTTAAACATGTAAGACATGCATGGAATTTTTCATCATCATGATAGCTCAATGTTTTAATGAGTATTTTATATTTTTTTAAAAATATCATATAAAATTATTTTCAAAATATTTTGTGATTTTTTTAATAATTTTTTTTTCAATGTCAAAATATAATTTTCTTCAAAAAAAATTAATAATAATTTTATTGTATTTATATTCATCAAAGACATCAAAAATTCATTATAATAATGATATAATAGTGAGATATTGTATTGAAATCATTCTTATTATATCTTTGTATGGTTTTTGATTAGTTTTTCTAAGGATGTACTCTTTATTATCCAATCACCATATTACACTATATAGTTTATGATTACCTTTATTTGATTGTGGTATGTTTTTACATTATGTATCTAGGTTTTTAATTACGAATGTTTGTTATGATTATGTTTCACCACATTAATATATGTAATGTATTGTACATTGTACAGAATGGGTAGAGCTCAGTTATAGATAAACCCTTGATTCATCGATTGGTCTCATGAGACACAACATTTTTTCAAATTAGACGGGTTTTTAAAAAAATATTTTAATTGTATTATGAAACCTAATGACAATTTAAGATTCCTATAATTATTCATTCCCTCATTATCAGATCATTTTTTATGGACATGTGACTATTCTATTAGTTATAATATCCATATATAAGTGTCAATATCATCGAATTATTTTTGTCAATTAATGTGATCATTATTTATTTCTTCCATATTATGATCTCTTTATTTTTTAAATGTAATGGGTTTCAGTTATTTACCATTCCATATTTATTATTTTTATTTATTCATGATAGATTCAATTTTACACATACCCTTACTAAGCATCTAAGGTCACACCTTTATTATGATTTATTTTCCCCAAGATACAAGGAAGTGTTTTGAGATTGATAATAAGGGATATGGTAAAAGGGAATACTATAAATATAAAAGAAAACACTTTTTATATTTTTTATTTAAAATGTATTGTGAATTTCAATAATTTATCTAGATTACCATGTTTACTAAACTATCTAGTCCATTGTAATGTTATAAGTCGTATCTAGTGTCAATTTAATAATGGGGGAACTGTCTCTAGGTTATTAGAGTCAGGGTTATTCCTAATATCCTATGTTTCTATATCACAAATTGTGGCCAAAAGCATACTTAAACCCACTCCAGTGTCTCAGAATCATAATTACATCAAATAGAAACTTTTCCACCAAAAAGGGCATTGGTACTCATCAAGAATCAACTTACATGACTACTCTCTGAACAATTTTATTCCCATCAAGACACACACAAACACACACCCACACATATATATATATATATAATGATATAACTCTAACACAATCTATATTATATGAAACATATCCACACAATTATTTTATGGGGAATTCAATTCCATATTATATGGGGAAAACCATAGAGATTGGTATTAAAAATTTATGTAATTAACCTAAATAGCAACGATTTATATGGGGTTTATCATAATGGAATCCCCATCATGTGTTGTCTTTCAAGGGTTACTACATAGGCAATGCATGAGGGACTACATCATCATCCTCATCATCAAGCATCTCACCATAGATCCAAAAAACCTACCATTAAAGAAGATAAATATATAGAAAAGGTGGTTGGCAGAGTATTATTACCCAAAGAATATATATGGTAAAATTTCATATTAGATATTATTGAAACATTAAATAATAAAACCAATATAATTTTATATATAATCACACATAGTAAAGAATAAATTTAAGTCAGATCCTTTATTCCTAATAATGATACATGAGAGACCTCATTCCCCTACAAACTGAGAGTCAGAGTCCATATAAAACAACATATCAAAACCATAACCACCACATGAAGTTAATATCTCCAATCTTTAAAGTAAAACAATAATAACATCAATCTCATCCCTGGTAACTAGGATTAACTTACAGAAATATTGTCCATGATATAGTAACCTGAGGTACATCACAAGTTCTAGAACATTCCTATATCAACAGACTGCCATATCCTAAATAGATAAACAAAATAAAAACAATTCTATGATTCCACTTTCTTACATCCCAACTAAACATTCAATAAACAATAACTAAAATAGTGTTACCTAGTGACCTTAGATCTACCTCCATGTATACCAAAGGCATCTGAAAAGAAATAGGGGTCTGGGGTCGTACATTCAAGAGACTATTTTCAAATATTAGGGTGTATAATAATATATAAAATATCAAAATAGTATTAATACACAAACATCATAATATGGAGGGGACTGAAATAATAATCATTGCTATTAAATTAAATGATACCTGAAAAATCGATTAGTCATTCCAACACACAAGAAAGGCCACCCACTAGGTCAATCCATATAAAAATAAAAATAAAGGATAGAAAGTTTCACTAAAAAATATATTAGGCTCATATAAAATTCCATATAATTTCCTGATCCTAGACTTCTAATATAATCTAAGATGATCTAGCTAGATCAAGCAACCATGGGCCTCTTCCTAACCTGCACCTAGAACCATGTGACAATTTTATCATGTAACCAAGTGAAATGGTGACCTAAGGAGTATGTGAGTACAAAAATTAATAGGTCATCATCAACTGAGCCACATAAATATCATCTTTGTAGTTAAATGTGCATGTGACATGCTTTGAATAAATAAAAATTTTCTTGAGATAAATAGTTAAATATACCATCGTAGATTCTTAGGTCTGTAGAAAAAATAAACTATACCTAATCTAGATAGTGTTGGGGTGTCTTTGAGAATATCATGGTGACATTACAAACAATAAAAAACATAGGGGGGGGGGAATTATCCATAGTAATTCCACAACATTTTATATAATGGTTACAAAATATATGCCCCCAGTGGCGTGGTAGACTTAAGAACACCCATTAAATACCCTATATGCCCAAATAGCGAGCACATGGAAGGAAATCTCTCATAGTCCAAGAATCAATAATCCCAGCTCAAATCTATGGAAGCCGCTACAATAGTATCAATACTACTAATTAGTAGTTTTGTATATAACATTATCCCATCATAGAGTTTTTTTCAATGATTTCCTCTTAGGGGTTTTTATTTAAAAACATACAACTACCTTCCTAAGGGTGTTTTCTATAAAAATTACTACCGCTAAAAGGGTGTATTATACATCACATTAGAAAAACCACCAATGATTATGCCAATGGATCCAAAAATTCCTCAATGTGATTATTTCAAAATAGTTATGAAAAATATAAAAAAAATTATTGGCCTCATGCAAAAACAAGGCATTCATAAAAGTTTTCTCTTCCATTGACTCACATAACATTACTTCACTTCATTAAAGTCATGGAACTCTTATCTGAGATCTATGGTGACACCTATAATTATTTAATCATTCCAAAATCACTAACTCAATATCATTATATAACTCTGCTAGCGAACCATAATGTAAATGAACCATATTTTGGGTCCTTTAGGTTAAAACATAGTATGGACACCAAAAATATGTTCCCCTTAAGTGAAAATCACACTAGGGTCTAACCCATCACTCAGGGGTAGCACATCCAACACCTTACTCTCTAACTTCGTAATCCCACAATGTTTATATTATTCAATACATATAAGAAATATTTTAGAGATATATTATGTCTCATATTAATTTACTATATTGTAATGAGGTGTTATACTCACACAAACATGCTCAATGATCAAATGGATTTATGGTGTCTTAAGGATCCTCACATGGCATACCCAGATTTCTCCACTCAACTAATTCCATACATGTACAAAGAGGTGGTCCATGGATCCTATACAATGTCCACACTTTCATAATTAATTGAGTCATTCCTCTTAATGAGGATCCAAGTTCCTAGAGAAATCTATTTAGTCTGGGCCCCAACCATTGGTGGCCGAGGCATTAAGCTATTGTTCTTTGTCCATAGTGGATTAAGAACTTTTTTATGTCATTTAGGGAGTTAAATTTAAATTTTACTTTTCAATTCAAATTAGAAAAATATTTAATTAATTGAAAAAATAAACAACCTTTCTGGTGAGCCTATAAATACATATATATATAATGAACTATATAAAATATATATGAAATGCTCTAATACCTCCCACCTCATTCTAAATACCATTATATATTCCTCTATGGGTTGAAATTTTTTCCAAATCATAAAAATACCACATCAAAGGTTTTCCTCAAGCTCAACTCATCCCCTAATATCCTACCCCTCTAAAAATAAATTAATATAAGAAATATATAGTATATAATTAATTTAAAAACACACTTAAAAATACTTATATTTCTTGTTAATTCACTGATAATTGAACAAAAATAGCTTATTTGTGCAACAAGGTTCCGAAAACACTTGATGCACCACAAATCCAATAACAATACAATGAACCAACACGTGTTGCTTCCATAAGAAAAAATTAATATTATTTTCCATATAATACATTAAAAAATTCGTCGTATGATGTAAATTCATTGAATAAATTGAAAAAAATTATAAAGAATTCAATGATGCCCTATTCTAGGGGATAAGGAAAGCCTCAACTTATTTAACTGATTCCATCGTCATATATTGGAATCGACACAAAATATCTAGTCAAAAATGATAAGAAAATAAAAATTAAAGGAAAAGATGGAAAAATATTGAAGAAAATGACACATATCATGGTTTCAATATGAAACCGCATAAACACTCATCCCTTTAAAGGGGGATTGAAGGATAAATAAAAGGGTAGAGAGATCTTAGCCGAACAATCTCCCCTATAATCGAATATTACATAAAATCAATGAGGGTTGACTACTAAATGGTAGTTTCCCCACATAAAATGGTAAAATTAGCTTCCTCACCAAATGGTCAGTGATCATAGGAAGGATTTCATGCTATTTCCCAATACGTTGCCTCGCCACTACTAGAATGGTACTACTCTAACCACCCTAGTCTTTTCTCGGTGGTAATTTTACCCTGACCTATCCTCCAAGTTATATTTCATGTGCAAAACATCTACTTTATGATTTATAAGAGGCTAAAAATACCATCTGTCACATAATTAAAAAATATATCCTTTAATTAGAGAAAAAATAAATTTGTTTCCAAACTATAAACTTTTATGAACATAGGGTCTTAAAATATAGACATTGATATAAGGTTTCCTAACCAAAAATAAGAGATAAGGTTGGTCCCATTGATGGTTATTATTTCAGTTGAATTGTGTATAAAGGTTATAATAAATTTCAATCCTAGAAAAATATAGATTAAGGAAACATATGGATTTTTATAGAGAAAAAACATATAATTAATATTAATATAAATTTAGATATAAAAAATATCTATTAATAATTAGATTAGTAAAGAAACACTTACTGTTATACTCGATTTCCACAAAGTTTCATTAACCTTCTATATAATAAACAAAACCATCTGAATAACATAATTCATAATATCTCTTTATCTTTATCTTGTTAAATGTTTAAAAAATAATCATTTTTTAAAAATATCTATTATACATATAGTTTATCTTATCGATTAGATGATTGTAATTTTAGTTTTCTCATATAGGTTTTGTAATAGAGATTTCAGTCATCATTATATGATAACAAGTTAATCATTCCAAAATTATTTGAGTTAGTGGAATCATAGTGTAATATTTATTTATTTAGTCCCATGATCATTTGATGGAAATTATGGTTATGTATTATTATAATGGAATCCCTAACGAGCGTGGTTCAGTTAGTTTACTGGTAATAAGAAGTAAATTTATAATGACTATTATTCTTTCAAACTTACATAACCATATTAAAGAAATAAATTACTCTTTAATATCATATATTACCTGCATTAATGTATTTATACTTATCTATGGTGATAATGATGATGTTTTTTTTACATTTTTTGGGTAGGCGATCAAACCAACCCAAACAAGAACATCTTATACTATTAAATGTCTTAGATTTTAGAGTTATATAATATTAACAAAAATTAGCATATAAATAATGATGTTAGTATAACATAATTATAGTGAGTAATGATATTGATAATTTTTTTAGTGGATAAGGTAATTGAAATATTTATAGAACAACATAGATATTTACTTGGATGAATTCACTACTTCTCAACATGAGCTCATTCAAAATAAATGATTTAGAGCTCTTTCGTGGAACCAAAATCTTACCAAAATATAAAAAGGATTTAGGGGGGAAATAGGAAGGTATTAAAGTGAGAAACAATAGGAATGTATGGTTTGTTAGGGATATATGAGGGGAAATTTTATAAGGGACTTTTGAGTAGCATTTTAACAAATATACATTCCTTAATATAAGGTTGTCATTTTTAATTTAAGGTGGATTGAAATTGGAAATATAAGGAATATGGGACATTGAAATCCTCACCCACACAATTTAGAGATTATTTATTAGGATATGTTAAGTCTTTACCACTTAGTTTTATACTTTTTACCTCATTTTATATATACTGTGGTAAACCAATTTTTACCTTCGCAACATATTTTTATGCTTGAAAATGAAATTTAAATTCCATAAAAATATTGATCTGAAGATTAAAATTTTAAAATTAATTTAATCTAATTAAATTTATTAATATGAAAAATTTTATTTTTATGTGAAATCATAATATATATATATATATATTACTATTTTTTAGAAAAATTCTTTATTAAACATTATGTGTTTTTAATACTATTTGATATAAAATAATAATTAAATGTGTGATAATATATTATTTTGTTCATTGAATTATTTATAAATTGTCCTTTAAAAGTAATCATTTTAATTTATTAAGATAAAAATACACAACAAAAAATGAAAATTATTTGAAAAGAAATATCATTTTTTCATTAAATTATTTTAACCATATCCTATTAAAATTAATTAATTGTCCATTACACATTAATGTTTTATGACTTTGTTAATATTATAATATTTTTTTTAATTTTATAGACTCACGAAATCATTGTTTTTAAAAATAATAATACTAATATTATTATTATTATATAATGAATAAATATAATAAAATATTTTAATTAAATATTATCCTATTATATAATTCTAATCTATTTTTTATTTATGAATTATGTTATTTGTAGGTTATGATTTACAATTAAACATCTTCAATAATTCTGCTGGTTAATAGTATATAAAATGAATATATATTAAATGGCCATATGTCCAATGACTATATGTCCAAATACCATATATCTAATGTCCATATCTTAAATGTAAATAAATATAACAGTTATATTATATTCTTAAATATATATATATATATCCTTACATAAATATCTATAATCCTTTATCTTATTCATTTACTATATTCTCAAATTTTATATTTCATTTTTAATTTTTTTCCCTTCTTTCTATCGTTATAATTGGAGGTATAATCATCAACGAAAACCACATGTCCAAGTGTTTCTTACCTGTATTTTTTATTTTACTTTTGGTTTTTTTTCCTCCTCAAATTTTCTTAATCATGTTTCATATTGAAATATAAAAATATATTAATTTTTGTCTTTTATTATAAAATTTCTATACAATAGAATAAGTTATGTTTCATTTTAGATTCATGTTCTACGTATTACCATATATCAATAACACTATATTTATTTAAAGGGATATACATACAATAATTATCGGGTGTTACAAATCACCTCCAAAAAAGAATAACATTGGCCGCATCATTGAAAAAATACTTGAATTATAATTGAGGATGTATTTTAAAAAATATCCCAAGCTCTTTCATGTTAAGGTTCCTCTACCTAAGGGTTAGAAACTCTTGTCACTTAGAAAACATTAGTATCATCAAAATAAATACAGAATGAAACTAATTCCAAAAATAATCTCATGATACCACGTACATCTCTTGATAACATATAATAAAAAATGACCACTAACATTAAACTCCCCAAAAATGATTACCAGTAAATAAAATCTAGTGATCCTATCATAATGTATCATACTATAAGTGATCTATAAATCCTATAACCATTTCTCTATATCCTTATTATAGATGATCCCCTCATACTTTTCTATGATCTGATACTGAAAATCACAAGTCCACTTTTTTTCGAAATCATCCTCTTCCTTTGGTTCAACCCTCCTATGGTTAAACAAATCAGTTTCCACACCTATCCAACATGAAACACACCTGAACAAAGATAATTTATCTTCTCTACAACATTGAACAACAAAACTCATAATCCCATTAACATGGATTCTGAATTATTTAATTTAGATTCAAACCAATTTCCTTAGTATAACCCCAATCAAATCACAAGTGAAAACAATATAATGTATGTACCACTATTAGTACATTTCCATTTAATAAGAATGATATATCCTAGAACATTCAAAAAAACATAAGGTCCTTATGTTAGAAAATAGGGGTTCATACACACTTGTGTCCAATTTTGTCTCTATCGATATGTTAGACGCTATATTTCAGTGATATTGTTTTCTTTATAATTGTTTGAAATACCCATTAGGTACTAACTCCAATATCTATCCTAAATATCATCCATAAAATTCACAAAACACTTTAATGATCCTTATTAATAGGGAACCCCACCTTAGCTTATAATAAAGATAATACTGGCCCTAGAATCCCAACTTTAATTGGTCATTGCTTAGATACTAACACTGAAGGTGTAATCATACACAAATAAGAGACATCACCCTCATATTTCAAGGATCAAAAGATAAATCCACTAATTAAATCCATATAATATAATATAAATTCCAATTTATAATGAATTTACATTTTATAAATATCCAATGTTATCCAAAAGGAAATAACAAAATAAAACTTCTAAGGTAGGAACTCACCAACCCCAAAGTCATCATAATCTAGTATAACATAGATCGACCAAAATATTCCTCTTGAAAAACTATAAAAAAAATTTATAAATATATATATAGTTGTGAGAATATGAGTATATATAGTATGATCTGCCTTAAATATCTCATGAAATTTTGGTGGAATCAGACAATTAACTTGAATAATAAACAATAGTTTCAACTCATTATCAATACCAGGTTACAACTACCCATACATACCATGGATCACTCACAGATTAACACATCAAAGTAAAGCAACATAATATTAAAATAATATATAAAAAGTTACCCCAAAAACACTACTCCTTGAAACTAGTCTCTCTTACATCCTAATAAAATATTTCATGTGTTTAAATCCCTTCTATATGTACATACCCACAAATCACATTAGAGTCATTACCACATATCCTTCAGTACATACCACATGAAAACCAAACATCACATCCTCTTCATAAGAGGGTAATATGAACATGAAGAACATAAAACTTGTGCACCCACTACCAAGAACATCCCCCACCATATATCTGCATCACAACTACAGAATCCATGCTTTCCTATATATATATACTATAACCCCAATCCATTATAGCTAATATATACAAATAGCTACCATGGGTCGTCGCAGTCTGTACTATATATAATGGAGAGTGAGCCAGAGGTAGTAGTATACCACATGTTTCCATTAAAAACTATATGTTTGGAAAATCTCCTAGAACCCATGTCCTCATTTGGGTGTCTATAATGTTGCCAAACTCAAGTGGTATTACTTATGAAATAAGAAAAACAATTGAGAAATATAATAAGACACCCAATCCCAACATAATTATAAGGTAAAAAATAAAAAAACTATTGACAATGATACATGTTAAATTCATCTCATCCCAATCATAACTTGATCAGGACTACCACCAAAACTCACTTACCATACCCAACCCCTCTAATGCAATAAAATAACCACCCAATAAAAGGAAAACATTATTTTGTAACATCATTTAGTAATTTATATAATTACCCTTTATCATACTCTTTACACTGATTTATCGATATTTATAGTGAATCCATTAATTAATTAATAGAAATATTTATTCTCACATTTTTTATACTAGTAATTTTATTTCATTAAACAAATCACTATTTAACAATTACATCTGATTTTCCATTAACAGTTTCATAAATTCAAACCATATTCCATGCCACCTATAATATATAACATAACCTTGAAAAACGTATTCCAAAATTTTAATAATCACTGCACAACCCATTCTGACACCATAATTGCCAAGAACCAACCCCTTTCTACAAAACTATCCATGCCACTACTCCTAAAACTATTCAACATCCCAACCAATACTACAACAATAACAAACAAACCTCATCATATCAACCAAACACCAAATCCATAAAATTAAACTCTTAATAATATCAAGAATTTAAATATAAATTGTATTAAAAATCTAAACATGACATCATGGCATTTTAAATAACTGATTGTTAATCATTCTTCTCTATCAGTTCAGTGCATCTTCTATAAAAAATATTACCTTAATTATATATTCCTTCATAATTGATTAATTACTATATATAAGTGGTTAACCTTTTATGAATGATTTTCCAAATATTCCAACAATAATAAAAATTAATTACAACAAAACACATCCAAGAAATTAGAAAAAAATATAGTATTAACATTAAAAATTCATAACATATTGGAATATTTCCATTTTATCATTAAAATTTCTTAGTTTAGTCATTATATTTCATTGGTTTACCCATATCCTTCATAAAAAATTATTGTTAAATCCCCATTTTGACCGGTTAATATTATCATATTTTTGAATAATATATCTTAAGAGGTTATTCTACAATGGAAATATAATAATATGAAGTAAATGAGGATAAACCCCCCAAAACACAAAGGTATCCTCCCAGATACTTAACCACATAGATTTACAATGAAAAAACATCTAAAACATAACTAATTTGAATGAAATCAATCAAAAAATTCTTAAATAAACATCAATAGAGGGAAATATTTAAGAAAGGGAAGAAAAAAATGAGAAATACACATTTGATCATTGTATCTTGATTGAACCAAGCCAATGATTAAAGATCCAAAAAATATTACCAAATGTAACTCTATAAAATACAAAAAAAGGCTTGAGGTTTGAAGGATGTTAGACATAAATGAGAAAATATGAGAATACCCATAAATCAATATTAAAAATTGTATAAAATATGATCCTGAAATGAAACACCACTATCATAACACAATAATGGCCTAATATAAAATTCATGACCATATCTCCACCATTTCTCATGAAATAAAACCATCCATATTTTATGGATGAATTAAAAATCAAGAAAATAATAGAAACATCCTGCCATAATTTCCATATCATTTATGTTCACATAAAAATATGTGACCTCATCCTAAAACTCAATAACTCCCTAGACTCCCACCTTGAAACAAAACAAACCATAATTGGAAAATGACCCCAAAATTATAGAAAAATAAAAATCATCCACCAAAACATCCATGATGTAGTGAGTACTACCACGATGTAATATCCCCCATGTTATATTAACCCTAAAACCCCAAAACACACTACACTACAACATAACACACCACACCATAATTTAACTCTCCCAAAATAAATAGAAAAATATAAAATTGATGGTTAAGGACCATTCCAAAAATAATATCCTCCCAATGAAACCTATGTGATGATGGTGTAGCACACCAGACTATAAAATCTCCACTTATCCATGAAATTAATCATAGAACAACACCTTCTGCTCATTTTGGATTACATGATGGTGATTGAAATTTCAATATTGAACTCCACTTTCCTTCTTCTAATCACAACCGAACTCCATCTTAGAACCACCAACACCCGAAAAAAAGAAAAGTTGATGTTTGGGAACATTCAAACCCTTAAATATATTCAACTACCACCAAGTCAACCTTAATCATAATTTAAATCACCCTTGAGAGTATTAAAAATAAATATAGTACAAAAATATTTTTATAACTCATTAATGAATTATCCCATGAAATAATCCATAGTAATATACCAATGTGAATGTTATCTAAGTACCACACTATGGGATAAAATAATGTTATTGATTGTTTTCCAATGATCAATGTAAAGTTCAATACCATATTGATTATCTAATAATTGAGAGTAGTTAACATATCTATGTCTAAATATAGATCGACTCTCATCTTCCTCATTGTCAATATACTTCATGAGAGCTCATATATTTATCTTATACATAAGGGATCAACAGAATTATTAGGCGATTTTTATTAAAAAATAATTTCTTCTATATACTCTATAATTTTAATTATATTAAAATTTATATTGAACATTAAAATTTATATATTTAGTACTTTTCAAAAATTAATTTGTGTTTTAATTGATTGGGTTCTTTTGTTATTTAAGTTCATTAAAACAAATTTATGGGGGTATATTAAAATAATGTTTATGAAAATAATATAATAATTGTGAAACTTAATTAAAAAAGATTAAATTTTTAAAATTACTTTAGTAACACTCATACGTTACTTTTTTTTATTATTTTATTTAATAATTTTTTAATTTGAGTTAGTGAAGCCAGAGTTAAATTTTTCAAATAAATTTAATATATTTTATTAGAATCATATTCAGTGCTTCGTAAGAACATGGTTAGTAGTAACTTTATAGACTTATCTTACATATTACTCATTGGTGATTATATAAAACATATTTATATGATGCCTATGAAATAATGATTAAATAAAACCAATATATCATTAATTGGTATCCATATAGTGTTTTTATACCTACATAATATTGTTTCATGTGATTTATTCCAAGATTAAATTTCACCCATCTAATTAAAGATTCGGTGCATGTATCTTCTACCTCTTTTAGACATGGTTTCTTTTGGTTAGTAATACATTATTAATGTATTGAATTAGTAATATTCATTCATGGAATGATTTCATTGGTTACATCAACAAGACATAATTTTTTGATGGAATTAGATGACACTTGATACAACTGATAATTTATTTTTTCAATTAATCACATCAAAGAGGCCTGTAAAAAATATGTGATCCCTCATATTGGAATGTGGTGTAAGATATTATTTTCATCATTAGTTTCATTATAGTATTTAGGAAATATTTTCTTCCCAAAACATCATTTATTAACTAGTGAAAGTGTTACCACCCCTTCAATATTTGGGAGTCCTTAAGAATTGTTATGGAATATTTTGGTATGTTTAATACCTCAAAGGTAAGAAGATTAAATTTATTTCTAATATAATATTCATTAATAAAACTTATCTAATATGGATTCCTATGAAACAATGATACTAGTAAAATTCTCTATTTTATTCATGCACGTTGATTATATTGACTAGTTATCAGGCTATATCTATTCGTTTTATTTTGATTCAATAAATCAAATTATAATAACCTCAAACCCATATACGTAATGAAATATTATTTCTTTAATGTATCACTATTTTTATATTCTTCGGTTTATTATTAAAAAAAATTTATAAATATAAACTGGGTTTTCCAATTGTAGATTTTTATTATTAGATAACACAATATTGGGTTCTCCATATGGAATTATATTAAATAGCTAACATAATATAGAGTATATGGATACATTATGTTATGTTGGTAACATGATTTATATTTTAATGTGTGGTTTACAATAATAATTAAATATTGTCTACATTAATGTCGTTGAAAACAAATCATCATTTTCCTCTTTCATGACATTGTGTTGAGTGTCAACAGGATATTTAGAGGGGGTCTGGTATTATGTTACGAGAAAACATAATTTTTTGCATGAAATATAGAATTAATCTTCAAATAATGAACAATTACTACCGTCAATCGAGTCCCATATCATATTTTTACCTGATATAACTATTCTTTATAGCACAGTGTGCTCTGTGGGTGTCATTGAATTGTTGTAAAATGCTCTACTATGTGGACACTATACTTGTGTCACTCCACACGGTGTCGCTACTCCCTTATATCATCCCATCCCTTTTATTTTAGTGAAAAACTATGAAGACCCTATATATTGGGATGCAACCTGGATGGTCAATGTAATTTTGAGTTATAATATAAATGAAATAATAAAAATTAATTTTTAAAATTTACTTATTTTTCTTATATTTTATAAGTTTTTATAATGTATACATGTTAGGATGTATGAAAATATGTTTTTACAATCATATATTTTAATATCAATATTTCATATTTTTTTCTCATGTTAAATGAAAGTATTTATATACTTTATTATTCCATTATACTATTAATGTTTATTAATTATTTATAAATTTGAATATTTTTAATACTAAATTAATGTGAGAAATTCAAAATATGAGAGAGATCCTTACATTAACTTCTAGGTATGACTTCTGATGATTTATTTTTTCATCTATCATGAGCTCATTTTATTAGATTTATAAGAATGAGAATAATTATTAGATATTTTTGTGCATATTAAGTATTCTAGATATCCTGAATTAAATTATCTCTTCATCAAAGCCTATCAAAGAAGAGGGACTTGGGATCTGAATACTCACCATTTTGGAGGAATATTCCATATACGTGAATGGTGATGGGTTGGGTATCATTCACATAAATATTACTCATATAGATAATGCCAATATAATATAAATTGATTCCTTTACATGAAATGTTTTTGAACAATCACTATTAGAAATTGGGTCAATTGTGACGGGATCTCGTCGCAAATGACCCATTGCAGAAAAAGATGCCGTATAATGTAAATTATTGTGATGGGATGTATACCCATAATGAATAGTTTTTTCATGGGTTTTAAATACCTTTTTCTGAAGGTCTGTCCCAAATATTTTTTGCGACGGTACCTGCCCTAAATAAAATTAGCGACGGGTCCGTCGCCAATGGTAAAAGAATTAATAATAATAAATAATATTAGTTTTAATGAAATAATCATATCAATATTAGTAATTTATATTATACTATAAAATTATAAAATAATATTCATAAAATAATATTATCATTGATAATATGATAATGATGTTATTATTCATATTAATATGTCTAATATAATAAAAAATTATAAAATAATAAAAACATCAAAATTCTCAAAAAATATAATAAAATAATAAAAATAAAATAATCATGAATTTTAATTAATTAAATAATAAAAATAATAAATGGATAATAATCAAAAATAATAAATAATAAAAAAATTTAAAAAAATATAAAATGTAATAAAATAATACAAAATGTAATTTTCGCAACAATATAAATAATGGACTATATAAAAATGTAGATACTTAACATTAATAAAAAAAATTTACATTAAAATGTTTGATCAAAAAATAAATAGATCACTGAGGGGAGGGTTGTCTGGTAGAGATGGTGGAGGGAACTCCATCCCTAAACAATGAGCCATATGTCGTATGTACTCCAATGACGCCAACTCCAACTGTTGTCTCCATTGATGCATCTCAACCTGAGTAAAAGATCAAGGAGTTGGAATAGAAGGATTTTTGGAAAATATTTTTTGATAAATGTTTTCCTCACACCCTCTGACTTTATATAGAAAGGTATAACATAACCTTCAATAAAAAAAGGTGATGAATATATTAGATCATGTAAGGAAAATTTCAAAAGGCTTGCATGATACGCCTTCAGCTATGTCTTTACCCATGAATACATGGTTGAACTCTTCTTTGGTGGGCTAAAACCTAGTGTATGGAAATCCCTAGAGACCGGTGACATTGATAGCTATGAGGAAATTTTTATATGTGCCCTCAAAGTCAAAATGGAGATTGTAGAATCTCAAGGGTGTCATGGGGATAATAAAAAGAAAATGGACTCTAATTCTAGTGGTCCGATGGATAAATTCAATGGTGATATGAAACTACAGCACCCCACTTGCGAAAGATGAGGAAAAAAACACCCCAGAAATTTCTTGAAGGGGAATTGGAAACTCTTTAGGTGTGGAAGAGAAGGGAACCTGACCATTAATTATCGATAAGAATAACCTGCTACTGCACCAAATGAAAATAATGCTCTGTTTTACCCTAAACACAATGTGCATTGCTAAAACTGTAAAGAACCAAGGCACTTTGTAAACCAGTTCCCTATACCAAGGGTTTTTCAGAGGCTACCAACAACATTTAAGGCAACAAGGGTGAGATTTTTTACATCACTACTACTAATGTGAATCCCAACAATGAAGTAGTGACAGGTACACAAGAAATTCATTCAAGGATAGAAAACATACTTTTTCTATTCTAGTTATATGCATTATTTTATATCCTAAAAGGTTAGTAGAACAATCCAAACACCACCACTAATCATGGAAGTGGAGAAATTTTTGAGAATTGAAAATGGAATAATTATTGCATCCCATGAATAAAACTCATCCTCTATCACGATTTTTTTGATTGAACATCCTGAAGAACCACGTCATACCCCATCTAGTAAAATTTGATACAATTCTTGGCATGGAAGGGATTTCCCTATATAGAGCCAAAAAAATTCCATCAGAGGGAACTCACTTTCTATATATTGAATCCACCCCAGATTCTGTACAAGTGCAAGGAGTAAGATAAATATTCTTTAGCACCATCATCTCAATAGTGGATATTACTAACTTATGATCACACACGTATTTATTAGATGAATGACTCTAAGGATAGAACCCTCCTCGAAGTGATGCCTATTATGATGTAATTCAATGATGTGTTTGGTGAGGAATTTCCTAGTCTTCCTCCTTGAAAAGATGTAAATTCTCGATCGATCTCATACCTAGGAAATTTCCAATATCCAAGACTATGTTTATAATAGATTTTGTGGAGCATGTGGAGCTATAGAAAAAAATACCTAATAATATGGATAAAGGGTTAATACACCAAAGATCATCACCATGCGGTGCACTAGTCCTCCTAGTCAAGAATAAGGATGGGTCAATTCTCCTTTGCATTGATTATCGTGATCTCAACAAAATTTCGATAAAGAAAAATTATCCTTTGACCCAAATTTATGACTAGGATATCGACTATGTGGACCAAAATACTTCTCCAAGATGGATCTACGACCAGGATATTATCATGTAAAGGTTATAATGTAATATATCCCTAAGAATTCCTTTCATACACAGTAGAGGAACCATGAATTCAAAGTAATGCCTTAGAGACTCACTAATTCTCCAACAATCTTCATAGACTTAGCGAATAGATTCTTTAGATATTACCTTGAAAAATTTGTGGTAGTCTTTAAATATGATCTTCCAATATACTCTAAAACCAAGGAGGAGCATGAGGATCATCTAAACACTATATTAGAGACCTTACATATGGATAATAACTATGAAAATTACGACATGTGTGAGTTCTGGTTGAAGGATGTTTCATTCTTGGGGCATATCATCACATGAAATTGGAAATTTGTGGATTCCTCCATGATAAATGTAATTGAGGGATTCTCGAGGACAATATCTATGAGGTATATCTGTAGCATCCATGGGTTAGCTGGATATTATCACTGATTTTTAGAAATTTACCACGATTTTTAAGCCCTCTTACCAAGCTAACACGAAAGGGAGTCATGTTTTTTTGGAATGGTGAATTCCAAGAGAGCTTTGAGGAGTTAAAAATGAGACTTATTACTGTGCATGTGTTCACACAACACAAAAGTGGAGAAATATTCATGGTATTCAATGATGATTTAAATATGGTCATGGGTTGTGTGTTAATGAAAAATTAAAAAGTCATTCCATCTGATTCAAGGTAATTTAATGTTCACGAGGAAAACTATCCAATACATGATCTGGAGTTGTCTACAGTAATCTTCACATTGAAAATTTGGTGAAATTACCTCTTTTGGGGGAGTTTGAAATATATATAGATCGCAAAATCCTCAAGTATATATTCACATAGAAAAATTTGAATATGCACTAACGAATATGGTAAGATATTATCAATGACTAGTAATGCTCAATCCATTACCACCCAGGGATAGTGAACAAGGTGGCGAATGATCTATGTAGAAAGGACTCAGAAATTATATTATTTATTAAAATTGAAAAGCATACAATATTCATAGATGTCATGAAGATAAACATGGTAATTATAAAGAAAAAAAATATCACCAATTCTTTTAGAAAATATTTTCCAACCGTCTCTTTTATAATGGTTAAATATTGATAAAAATATGATATGGGTATTTTTAAGGAAGTGGAAACTATTAGAAAAGGATAATCCCCAGTGTTCAATGTTAATGAAGAATAAATAATGTGATTTGGGTCAACACTATGTGTTCCATCAAATCTGTAGTAAAAGAAAGTACATTTAGATTATTCACATAGCTTGAATTTCACCATTCACCTAGGAAACACAATGAAGTATCGTGGTCCTTGAGAGAATTATTTGTGGGTTAACAAGAAGAAGGAGAAAGCTGAGTATACATCAAAGTTCCGAAAATGTCAACAAGTTAAGGCTGTGAGGTAGAAGTATATGGGGATGATGCAACCATTACCCATACCAACATAAAAATGGGAAAACATCACCAATTAATTTGTTACCAAAATTCCAAATAAATCAAAAGGAAGCAATGCTATCAAGTTTTTGTGGATCATTTTACAATGACTACATATTTCATTACAATTTTACTGGATTTATCATTAGATCAACTGAAATGAATATGCATCAGAGAAGTTATAAGGCTACATAGATTACCATTATCGATTATATCTAGTTGATATTCATGATTCTCTTATAAGTTCTAGAAGATTCTCAAACATGTTCTGAATACGAAGCTAAACATGGGTAAAACATATAATCCTCAAAATGATGTCCAATCTGAGTAGACTATCCAAACACTTGAGTAAATATTGAGATCATTCTCAATGGACATCAAAGGGGTATGGGATCAAATTCTTTCGCTACTTGAGTTTTCTTACAACAATAGTTTACACCCTAGAATCCAAATTGATCTTTGTGAATCCCTTTATAGGAATACGGGAAGATCTCCGACATTTTGGGATGAGTTTGGGGTGTGAAAACATCATGGTATAAAAATGGTCAAAGAAATGGTAGAGAAGGTTAACACCATCCAGCATCACATTAAAACTACTCAGAGTTGATAAAAGATTTATGCTTACAATCATCGATGAGACCTAGTGTTTGATATTAGAGATACGGTATTCCTCCGCATATCACCATAGTAGATTATTTTGAGATTTGGGAATAAGGAAAATATTATTCCAAGGTACTTCGGATATTTTTAGATCATTGATCGCATTGGAGTTGTGGCCTATCTACTAGCACTCTCACCGAACATGTATCAATTGCATGATGTATTCCATATATCCCTCTTGAGGATGTGAATACATGAACCATCACATGTACTCATTCTAGAGGTGGAACCATTCGAGAATGACCTCTCTTATGAAGAGAAGCTGGTGATGTTCCTTGGTCATATAGAATAACTTCTATGGAATGGAATGATGTCCCTCATTAAGGTGTTCTGGTGAAACAACAAGTTTGAAGAAGCGACATGGGAACCAGAGGAAGTGATGAGGTAGAGTCACCCTCATCTGTTTTATTATGAGAAAATGAAAATTTGAGGGAAAAATTTCTTAAGGGGGAATGTTGTAATGACCCGATATTTTATGAATAAAATTACCTTTAATTTAATGTCTTATAGAAAACATATGAACTGTTTTTTCTTCTATTTATTATTATTGGGCTTAAATGACAATTAAGTTTCATTAACACTAATAATATAGTCATTGAATAGTTATCAGATTAATGATATAAATTTATGGTTTTTAAACTGAATCCTTTTGACACAAAAAAAGGACTGTATGGCCATATGCAGTAGACTCAGGTCATACAATGCTCATTTCTTAGAGCTCAGAAAGGAGGTAGTGTCACTAGGCTTTTATCTTGATAAATACCAAGATGATCTTAGACATATTAAGCTCAAAATGAATCGCCTACGAGGGAAGTTCAACTTAATAAATATTACCACTCGAGTGATGTAATCCGACCCACCCCAAGAGTTTTTCACCATCGCATACCTTACCCGTAGGTCATACAAAAGTGTTATAAGAGGTTATGTTATAAGGTATTAATTACTTATTGTGTAATCACTTTTCATAAATAAAAGTCTTATTCTATCAATTTCTTTATGAAAATAGTCATTCTTAAAATGTGATGAATTTGATAAATTATATTTTAATGTAAAAATGTTCTTTTGAGAAATATATACATTATATTAAACTATAGTTTTTATTATTAATATTATGAAAAACCATTTTTATAAATTCTGATTGTGTGTGTTTTTTATCTACAAATTAATTGGTAATCATTTTGATAAGTGTTATATATTATATACGATAAAATAGAAAGTGTATTTTTGAAGAATTTATTTTAAGGAATTAATGAATTTTTTAGACAATTATTATTTTAATAATATATTTTTAAAAAATAAATTTTATTAATTATAAGTGAGTATATAATTTTTTTGAAGTACAATGCAATTTTTATTAAGGTTTGAAATCTGTTTTTGTCAAAACATGGGAATTTTCAATAAGGTTGGTATCCATTTTAAAAGGGAAAATTTATATATTTAGAAAATTATTTACATAAAATGAATATTATTTTTGGAATCAGGATGTCAAATTTCTCTAATAGTGAATTTTTCATAATTTTCTTAGGCATTTGAATGTTTTGGTAAATAATTAAAAACCATCTAAATAAAATATGTGTTTTATAACATCATAGTGACCCCAAAATGAATTAATAAATACTATAATATGAATTATTGGCCAAATATCTGTTTTCCCATTAAAATAATTTAATTTTAGATTTGTTTTATTATTTTATAAATCCACGGAGAATCCTCCAAAATTTATTATCCAATTTATGATTTTAAATTAATTTCTATAATAATGTTAGTCACCTCCACATCGTAAAGGCTAATATTTTAATATTTTAGTTCATTGGCCTTGTAAATTTAAAATTTCCACTCTAAATTGGAAAAAAACATTGGAAAACCCATGGAAAGGTTTTTGGTTTTCAATATTTAATTATATTGATTCCAATCCCTAAGTTTGTGAAATATTAAAGAAATCTCCTATCATTTATTATATAAACCCAACCAATATCCCTCTTATATCAACTCATAATCCTTTAATAACTTCCCTAGACATCCCTCTTTTCTCTATAATCCTCCCAAAGAACCCCAAGCTTTCAAGAATCCCCTATTCATGCTCTTGATGTCACACACTCAAGTAAGAGATTCCTTCCTTTCTAATTTTAATCCATGATTCTTTATCTGTAATACACTTTTATAGTAAATTAAAAATGTTGGGGGTATGATTTTAAACCTCTCTGATACTACCCTCTTTATTTTTTTTAATTATGATATACCACTTCCCACCACTTTTATTTCTATCATGCGTAACTCTTTCCATGCTGAAATTCGGTAATGGATTTCTCTCTTCTTATTTCCATACAAGTATTTCTCCAATATTATACATCTAAATTCCATTTCATATGTTGGGATATTATGTTAAATGATCACATTACTATCTATTTTATGAATAAAGGATGATATATCCATTTCTATCTCATCATCCCAACTTATTAATTTCTATATGATGACGTTATGCTGCCAAAAGTAACCCACGATTTTCCAAGACAAAATCATCATGTAGTGAATACCATACACATTTCTCTATAAAGGGTATTCATATTTATTAAAATATACAAATTTCATGGTAATTAAATATATTAAATCCACAATCCTTAATTTTTCAATAACTTATGATGTTGAATGATTCAATGTTATATGATCCATGTGGAACACTTATGAATGAAAAAATGGTTAAATTGGGGTGCACCATGATTGCACTCTAATTAATTGGGTACTGTTTTGTATCATGACACACCATGTGTAATGAGGGTTTAATCATGAAAAACCATGTGAAATGAGGGTTTACTAATGATAATTTATATTCCTTGAGGTTTTACTCATTCTAATCTATGCGCAATGAGCCTTTGCTCATGCAAATATTATGTTTTATGTCATTGCCACATTTCCATGTTATGTTAATAATGTTATATCATGATTTTATGTTAATGTTAATATTATTATACATTGATATTCCAATTTCCTAACTTATATTTTATTCTTCATTTTATTTATTTTTACTCCCTTATTAGGCATTATACATCACCTATTTCTTATGTATGTACTCAGGTTACCCCATGCATTGTTAAGTATAAAGGAATGAGTAGTTAATGTAAAATAATATTGAAATAAATATTTTTTTAAATATTTATGTTTTTAGTTAATGTTCTTATTTTACCAAGACACTATATTTCTTTATCCTTGGATTTGTCTTTTGTAAACGTTTATATAATAAGTCACGTTTAAGTGTGTAATGCAGAATTGGGTTGTTATGATTTTTCATCACCACCTAACATGGATGGTTTAAAAGTTATATTTAATAAAATTATGTTATATTTATGAAATAATTGTGATTATTTAAATATAATATATTTTCTACCCTCTTAACCTCTCATCATTAGGAAAATTATAATTTCGCTCACGTGTACGTATGAACTACCACCTTTATGAAGCGATGTGATTCATATTTCTTTTATAAATAACATTATTGGTCATAAAGATGGATATAATTAAAAATTATTATATTTATAAAATTAGTATGTTTATATAGAATTAAATATTTATCTATTTTTTTCATCCATTATAAAATGGAAACATCACTCTTGTGTATGTGCAGACTACCACCTCTAAGAAATTATGCATTTCAGTTTCCATAAACTCCTTGCCTAGATGTTTTTAAATGAATATTTAATATAAAACATTTTTTATTTATAACATGTTTAATATTATGTAATTCATATATCCATGACACCTATGACCATGATTAACACACCATATATGTTATTGACCAAATGAACCCAAAATATACGATGTGAACTTAACTGATTAGATAATAAATAGAACATGTTAACAGATGAAACGAAAGGAATAATTATGATGAAATGAACATTAAAATGGTTCTTAAGAAATTAAATAATTTATATATTTTTATTATTTATGATATTAAATGACATACATGATCGTTTGGGAGATGAGGTAAAGGATTTTTTTAAAACACTATTTTAATGTACTCAATTAAAAATCATTCTCTTACATATTCATGTTATTTAAAATGTTAAAATATTGATAATGAATATACATATAATATTTTTAATGGTAAATTTCAAATAGTTTTTACATTTTTTATAAATTGTTAATCATTATTGTTTATAAATTTATTTTTTAATTTCATTATAAAAGTTCAAAGAGAGTTTTCTTTACATTTACCACATAACACCTTTTCTTATTGTGTAAACTATTATTTATTATCAATAATCCTTTAGATTTTTTAAATTTTTCAATGAATTTTATATTCCCATAGTTATGATAGTTTTTATTAATTAAATTATTTCAAATGAAAATGTTATTTCTTCTTATTTTATAAGATAATTGAATGTGGTTTTTCTTATGGAGTCTAAAGGTATATTTTATTAGTATTTTTATTAAAATTAAATATTTAATGTATTTTCTTTTTGTTATGGAACATGTAAATTTAATATAATGATGGTCGGGGTTGATATATCACTTAAATGTGTTAAAAAATTATATATTGTTGAGAATTAACATGTGGAATTAATAGTGATGGTTATTCCTTTTTAAGGGTTCTTATAAGGGTTCTTATAAGGGTGAATGTAAGGAAAATATAATAAGATTAATTAATTTTATCTATTTATTATTATGAGTTTTAATCGGAAATATTTTGATTTCATGAGGCATGTAATTCAATTTAAGAATGTTTTTTAACTTTTATTGTTAAAAGGTTTGTTTTACAAGTAAAATGTTTTCATGAGTTCTTATGTTCTCTAAAGAAACTAATGGTTATTATTTTTTACTTTATTCCTAATAATAAATATTTTTTTAATTTGGACTTTTAAGATGATTTTCTGAATAAGTAAATTATAATTTTATGTCATATTTAATATTATAAAAGAAAAACATGCTGGTGAATATTCAGTTTTTTCAAATATGCTAACGAGTTTATTTTCATTTTATATAACATTATAATAAATTTTGATGATATAACATATTCAAATCATTTCATAGGACATAATTATTTGCATGTATTATATTATGGTCAATAGTTACATGCCTTTAATGATTATAATGTGTCACATATGAAATAGGAGTGTAAACCTAAGAACATGTGTTCTGGAAAAAAATGCACATTGTATGGAAATATACAATTCATTATATTGATTTTTTATGTCATCAAAATATCTAATCCTAAAAGATCTCAATTATGTATTAATAGGAAACTCTTATTATAAATCATTTAATTATTGGTTTATTTTGATATGGGGAATTATATTTGGAAGCAATGTACAGATTTAGAAAACATTATAATTTATAATGACGTTAAAATAAACATGTAAGATATTTAAATTTTGAGTCACGTTATCATTTGATATATTTTGAGTATTTCCATGTTTACTTATCTAAAACCTATCTAGTCCAAATGATATTCCTTATTGGAAACATGAAAAATGATGTATAAAAGTAATAAAGGAATGAAATTTGTTCAAATAAAAAAAATGCTTGGAATTGAAATAAAGTAGTCTGTTATCATTTAAACTTAGTTGACACAATTAATAAATGGTGTCACCCATGATCAATAGCGATAAAATTCTCTATAGAGGAACGTGCATATAGTAGAAAATTTCAAGAAATAACACCCTTCTTTTTTGTGTGGATCTACACAAGTAATTGTAGCTAAAGTATGGATCAATTCTTGAGATAATATATTAGATTATTTGGGATGCTTAGATCATCAAAAGGTAACAATTTCAATTTACTAATTTGAAGGTATAGTCAACTTTTTGAGGTCATTAGTTAGGAATACTAAGGAGGAATATGATATTGATAACATGGATTTGACATCTTTTGTGTATCATTTCATCGAGACAAATTTTTTTAATGATTTTTGATATATTATTAAATTCAAATTCGTGAAAATGAAATAAAGGGAATAGGATTCCACTGCTACCTATGAAATAAAATTACTAAATTGTCCAGGTATGTGTTCTATTTATGTATAGACCATGATTATAAAATTGATAGATTTTATTTAGGTTTCAATCCATGTTTTCAAATGGGTTTTGTTAATCATGATTTCTAAAGTTATGTGGAAATTATTTTGATGTGATAAGACGATAGAGATGGATTTTATTAATTTTTATATCAATAAATATTAGATGTCTTCTAGGTAGAATGTAATGGGAAATAATCCTTCAAATTTATTTGAATAAATAAAAATAAAACATTCATCCTATTAAAGTGTGGTAAAAATAATATTTTTAATGCTTTATGAGGTTTGTAAAGTGTATCTAATGTTGTAATTCCAGATATTTTTCCATTACGATAAATAAAAGAGAAATGGTAATGGTTAGCTCAATACTGAATAGATGGTATTAATGTTTTTATATTTAAATGAGATAGTCCATTATGAAAGTGCATGTCTGAAGAAAAGTATGAAAGATGATATCATCATGTCCATAAATAAATGGATGTTTAAATATCATTGTATACAACCTTGTTAAATTATGGACCCTAAAATTATGTTATTTCACACACATTACTTTTTTATTTAGATTATCGTACATTATTTTTTTGATTTGGGGTGTACTCATTCATTTATTTCTACAAAATTATCTAGTAAACTAAAAATTTAATGTCATTAAATGATGATAATTTTTTAATAAAAACTATATTTTGAAATATGAAATCAATCGTGAATTATAGGAACCTATATATTATCATTTCTTGATTGGTTTTCATGAAAATACAATTATCATACCTCTAGTGGTGTTTGATGTTATTCTTGGGTATGGATTGTATCTAATTTTATCATGATAAGATATATTACATATATAAATAATTTATCTTCAATTATTATAGTGAGTTTAAATTCATATAGTAGAATTATTTCATTCTAGTGTTGAAATTTAGCATCATGAGATTTTATAATGAGAACATTGAATTTGATTACATATGGGACACACAACACTAAAATTAAAAGAAAATATAACACCCCATAAATTTGAGGAATGTTTATTTTTAAATAAATTAAATCTCCTAAATAAAATTCATTAAAACCAATACTAATTTCATCTTACATTATAGAAAACACTATGTTTAGCTTGGGTTTCACGCAACATTGAGTATAGCTTGTGTTACACCCAAGGCCGAGTATAAAAAAATGTTAAATTTCATTATTTAATATAATAGATATAACTTAGAAATTAAATTTATGGGTAAGAATATTACTAAATAAATTAGGAAAAATTTGGTTATATATTGATTTGTAATATAATAAGTATCATTTAGAATAAGAAAGTAATTCTTTCATAGAAACAATATTTTTCAAAAAAATAGATTTAATCATGCTTCATACACATAATTTAAAATTTAATTTTATCATATCTAGAAAATTTATTTTCTTTAAATTAACTTCATTTTTTAAATCATATTATCAAAATTATAATAGACTGAATTTTTTGTATTTTTCTGTACTATTTCATTTTATGATGAATAGTTAAAAATACTAAATTATAATTGAAAACAGTCTTTTAGTTTAAATTGCTTATAAGGATGAATTATATTTTGAATTTATTATTACCTAAAATTAGTTAAATTATATATATTAATCCAATTTTTTCATTGGAATTCAGGTTAATTTTTTTATATAAAAACATTGTAATGTTTTGAAATTTATTTTAAAAACAAATTTCTAGCCAAATCTATGGGATTAATCTCAAATTAAAATTTTCTAATTCTATGAATTGAAATTGAAAACGTGGATTACATATTTTGAATCAATATATTTTATACATTATAATAAGGATAAATTTTATTTTTACCAAAATTAATAGTTAAAAGCGTGAAAATTAATTATTATTATTATGGTAAAAATTGATTTACTAGGGGATTAAACTAAAAATATAAGGGTTTAAAATAACATAAAAACATTTAAAAAACATATTTTATAGAAATATTTAGAACATATATATTATATTTTCAATAATGGAACAATTTTAAGGCTTTTAATGATAAAAATGTGGTTTTGATTGAATATTTTCAAAAAGTTCCAAGGGTGTCACTCACTTCACTTATAAAATTCCACCCACTCTCATCCCTTCATCAAGCCCTCACACCCATTTGGTTCAGAAAATATTTTACAAAATAACGTCTACAATTCAATCATATCACCATTGAATCATTATTTTTGGAATAAATTCAACCTAGCTAGTCTTTGGTGCAAACCTAAGAAGCATTGCCGAAGAAGAGGTAACATTGTTCAGTGAGCATATTTTATTATTTCATTATATATCACGTTACATTATTGTTAAACTATTATTATAAAATAAACTCACTATCTTAATTATAATGTGATGTTTTTAAAATAATTTCATGACCTAGAACCATCTAAAAATCCATAAAATGGGCTATGAAATCATCATTTTTGTGAACGATGGAATGCTGCCTCGTGAACTCGTGTCATTCCCTCTTCCATTACCACATTGACAGTTGGGTAATATAATGTTAAAAAAGTATATATATGATATTTATAATATAATTATATATCTATTGTCATTATATCATATATATATATATATATATATTTCGTTTTTTTATTCCATAGAGGATATGATAACTTCGCTCGAGTGTACAACGGACTATCGCCATGTGAAGTTATGTGATTCATATTTCACTATCAATTTACATGGAATATAATAAGTTTAAATTTAATAAAATATATGCGATATATATTACATAATTATGATATAAATTAAATATATATCATTCGAAAAATATGATATTATTTCTTACCTTTTCACTCATTTTTAGATAATAATATCATTCATGTATGTGTGGACTACCGTCTCTGTGAAAAGATCTGACACTATTTTCATCACCACACCAAATGGATGATATATATATATATAATTATATATAAAGAATTAATATGTTATATATGATATTATTATCATTTTATAAATAAAAAATATTACAAAACTCTTTTATATATTGACCATTGAAAAAATGGAATGTTACTTATGCATACTTATGACATACCGTCTACTTGATCACAACATACTTCTCTTTTATAATATATTTATAATGATTGGTATTAAAAGTATAATTGATGTATAAATATGAAAATTATTTCATAAATAATATTTTAGATATTATAAAACTGTATAATATATATAAGAACTAGATCTTTCATGCTAAACATGCAAGACAAAACAATGTAATTAACACCCAATACAATGAAATTCACAAATTATTTTTAAAAAATTGATGATAATATGTTATAAAAAATCATATATGATATTATAAATATCATTATTGTTATTTCATAAGTTAAAAACTTGTTTAAAACCACTATAAGGGAGGTTAAATTACAAAAATCCATAAAGAAGTGTTAGTTAAGTGACTTCATATCAATTTTCATTCATTAATAAATATTATAATGTTATGAACATAATTTCATTAATATGATATATATACAACACATATTACCTATAATATAATGAATACTTATTAATTCATTGTATTCTGAGTTTGATTTTGGATTATCTCATCAAGGAGGATTCGATTATAAAATTACCAAGTGGTAATGAATTTCGTAACTCAATTTCATTTCATTGTGTTATATTACTTCGTTATCATCTTTGAATTTATAATATTATGTGTGAAATTAATATTTATTATTTTTTGTTTTATTTAAACCTATTTTATTTTTATTGAATTTTGTTAAAATAATATTTTCATTGATTAATTCAAACTTCAACGTTATGATCATTTTAATGGTTTATTTCACAATTTCATTCTAATTGTGATTTTTTATTCTTTAACTTAAGTTGAATCAAATTATTTTACCATTTCGTTAGAAAATAATTAATTTTAATATCCTCTTGATATTAATTATGTTTTAATTTAATATTACCAATTTACTACTCTTTGGTACTTAAATTGTATTATAAAATGTTTTTAATAAAATATGACTCTATTTCCCTCTTACGTTGGAAATCTATTTTCTTCCAAAACCTTATATTCTAATATTTATTTTCAAAAATGCCTTTATCTATTTAAAAATTATTTATTAAATTATTTTTTACGATTTTATTCTATTGAAAAAAAATCACGGGAATATTCTTTATATTTTTCATACTATATTTTTCTAACCTTTTATAGTAAAAATAGAATTTTCTTTTTAACTTGTAATGAATTTATATAATTATCCACCAACATTACCATATTTTAATTGATGATTCCATTTAAACTTTGGAAGGATATTTTTAATGAAAATGGTTTTTCATAATATTCAAGAAATTATTAGTTCTATAATTTTTTTTCAAATAAAATTATTTCCATAATGTTTTATTTTTTAAAAAGATATTTTAAAAATGAAAATAATATTTTCCTTGAGATTTTTTGTAAAATTATTTTTATGGAATTTATATCCATCACTGTCAACATAACATTATTATTACTCTAGTGGGTATATATGTTATTGATAGTAACTTTATTCATTCCATGGATGGTTTTGTGATAATTTTGAACATGTAATGTGCAGACATTAACTTTCTTAATTTATTTTATTAGTTATTAACATTGCTATAAAATATTCAATCTCTTGTGATAAATGTAATTTAAATTTCCTATAAATATCCATATTATTTATCATGGATATGTTGAGTTATTAAATAATTTATCATTTTTACATATGGTATTCTACCTTAGAAGTTATTTGTCTATATAGGGAAATATTGTTAAATATGTATTCTTTACTCAATTGGGATATTTGATGATAAAAAACATTTCTTATGAATTAAATAGAAGATTCGATTTATGGGAAATTATTTTGAAATGAAAAACATGGATGGGGGATAGTTAATGATATCCCATCGAGGCATCAATAGTCTCTTGTGGTGAATTATTAAGCAAAAATGAGATCAATTGTCCAAACCAAGTGGGATTGAACCCAATAGTTTAAATTTCATCTTGAAAGGTATTAAAAAAATATGTATCATGATGTCATCCAATAATTCAGCATTTCCTTCATTAATTATTCAATTATTATTATCTAGGATATTTGTATAGTGATATTATATATGGATGTATTTAATTCAAATTATATTAAATGTATGGAAGGTGTTTTAATTATTTTTTTTCAATATTCATTATGATATATCTTATCATGATATTAATGTTATTTAAATGGAATTTTTGTTCATTTATTTACCTATTCCATGTTTTTAATTCTCATTTATTAATGATAGATTATGTTGTACTTAACCCTTATTAATAATTTGGTGTCGCCAATATTTGTTTCCTTTCCTAGAAATTCATGATGTTTAATATTATTATAATGAACGTATTAGTTATAGGGAATAATTTTATTATCAAACAAATTCAATAAATTTTATATTCAAATATAATACAATAATCTTGTATTTAACTAATTTACAAAGAATAATAAACTATTCTACTCTTCAGGATGTGATTCCTTATATCTTATTCCAATGTGATTAAGTAGATAATTACATTGAGCTACTAGGGTTGGGATTTAAATTTTTGGTATCAGAGTAAATTTATTAGAAACCTTGGGAAATAGATTTAGGAAAACATAGATTAGGTATCATAACCATATGAAATATATTCTTGGATATGTATAGAGTAACATACTAATGTTATGTTATGGTAGAGATTATGTGATTTTTGTTTGAAATAAATCTTTTTATGGATACTTCTAGTGGATTTGGATCTAGAACATAGGTAACTAGGGGTAATAAATTTCTAATGAGTGTATTAGGATTGAATCAATCAACACCCAATGCATGAAAATTGGCCTTACTTCAGAACATATTTGAAATCCCTAGGGGATATTCTTATGATAATTCCAATTTTCATTAAAAATAATTATATTGGATTTGAATAGAGGATGAATATGAATATCCTAGGTTAATCTTAAGGTACATTATATTGAAAAGAAGGTGTCTCAAAGGAATGATATTTTTTTTGTGGAGAGGATGGACATCAAAAATATGTGTTAAGGAAAAATTGAAAAGTACAATGGAAGGACAAAAATCCTATCCTCAGGATCAATTTATAATTAATTTTTTGTAAATTTGAAGAACTAGGTAATTATCTATGTCAATTCACTCATCAAAATGATAAATCCTTTATGAGGTATAGTTGTATGTAGATATATAAGTTCTGATTTATATATTTAGATTCCAAAGATATATTATAGAAGTATTTTTACCAATGGTATTTTGGTATAAAAATCAGTAATCCTTTAATTATTCTAATAAATTTAAGATGATTTTATTCCATCAATAACTTGAAATTTATATATAACATCATGGGTAATGATTTTGAGGTTGATTAACTATTATAATTCTTAACCATCCCTTTTTAAAAAAAATACGATAGGAATAGAACACAAATAATGATATTTTTGGAAAAATATATGGCAGCAAAACCCATTTCTTTAATATATGTTTTGTAAAAATCTAATTTATGGAATAATGACTTTATGAATTATACACATATTTTTATAGGTTTTGATAACATTTAGTGTTAATATGCTCAATAATGACATTTTTATATTTGTCTAATATGAATATTAGAATTTGTTGGAAAACATGTATTGAAAACCATAGTAAAAAGGATTTTTAATGAGTATTTTTTAAAAGACATTCCATACAATTTTTTGGAGAGTTATAGGAATTATATTAATTTATTTTATAAAAAGGGAAACACAGATTCTAGGTGACAAACCGAATCATCAAGAAAAGCCATGGTGCTTGATAACCCGACAGAACGACAATAATGGTTTAGTACCTACCACTGGCCTTCGTGATTTCCTAGTTAATATGTCATTATTTGTAGTTAAACAATTTTAAAAATAAATATTAATATTTAACCAGTTGTTTTAATTTCGAAGTTAAGAGATTAATATATTACATTAAATAACATTTGATAACAAAATTGGTTTTGTAAAATATATAGTGATAGAAAAAAATCCTTCACACTCTTTTATGGACCTTATAATCAATTAAATGTAAATTTTAGTGAATCAAGCATAAAATATCCCTTTTTATATACTCATTTCATAGACAAAGCGATAAATTAAAAATTGATCAAATTAAAACCAAAGGATTAAAATATTATTACAAAATATAAACATTGCATGTAAGTATGTTTTCTTATGTCTTTAACACTAAAAGAGTTACCAAACTTTAAGAAAAGGATCATTAAAATAAATTATCATATTACATTTCCTATGTAATTAATCATTTGGTCATTTAAATCATCAAATATATATGTTTTTTTGGCCCTTAACATTCTATTGATAATTTACATTCTTTTAATCAATAACATAAATCACTATATATAATAATTTATGCTATTTTTTGATGTACCTATATTCACATGATACCGGTTTTATATTACTTATAAATCTATTTTTATGTTACTATATATGACCATGGTACATCCCATTATCTCTTATTCATAGGATGTTTTATCAACTGTTTTTACGATGTGGGGTTCTCAACAATTGTATTTACATATTAATAAATGACAAAACGCCATTATTATTAATCTAATGGGTATATGTTGGATTTTGATTATATGTATTCATACTATGGATGATTTGTGATCATTTTGATCGAGGAAATTATTTACCTTCACTCTCTTGATACATTTTTTAAACACCATCTTTCCATTGAAAAATTACTATTCTTTTAATAATTTTACATTACATTTCCAATAAATATCCATATTATTTTTCAGGGATATGTTTATAACATAAATGATCTATAATATTAACATATATTTTTCTATATTGGATGTTACTTGTTTATCTAGGGAAATATTGACATATACATATTCATTACTCAATTAATATATTGGATTATAAGGAACATTTTTTATGAATTAAATCTTTTATTCAGTATATGTGGAATTATTTACAGATGAAATACATGGTTTGGTCACAGTTAATTATATCCCCTTGATTCATTGGTAGTATAATTAGGTGAATTAATAAACCAGTATGAAATCAATCAGCCAAACCCAATGGGATAGTACCCAGTAGACTAAACAGTATAGTTAAAGGTCTTAATAGTAAAAATATCATAAATCATGAGATCATGGTGTAAAATAATTAATAATTACCTTCATTGATAATTAAGTTATTATTTTGCATAATATTTGCACAATGTTATTATCTATGGATGCATTTAATCCATAGTTTATTGATTAAAGAGACCATGTATTCAGTTATTTAGATAAACATATTTATTTTGATTTTTATTATCATTATTTTAATGTTATTTAAAATGGATTTGTGTTTAGTTATTTAGATTTATATATTATTATTATTTATCTTCTCATGAAATTCATGTAATTTAAAGGTTATGTTTTTTTATTATTTAATAAACAATGTTGATTATACTTATTTATTCATGATAGTTTCCACTATACATAACCCTTACTACACATTTGAGCCCAAATTTATTTCATTTCCTTTACCATGAATCTATTAATTTTACTATGATTGATATTAATAGATTTTCTAGAGGTAATAATGTTATTATCAAAAAAAATGTGTCGTAAATTTTATATTCAAATGTAATATAGACTCATGAATGTATCGAGATTACCAAGACTACTACACTTTCAGGTACTTCGGGATGAGATTACTTGTATCAAATTTTATATAATAAATTTGATATTGGATATGGGATACTAGGGCGAGGTTCTCTGTATAAAATTTCAAAAACCAAAGAAATTGGTTAAATGTGGTGTGAAACTTATCTTGCACATATCATTAATAAAGGAATTATTATCTGTAATGGTGTGATTATGGTATATAAATTCTTGTATGAATCTCCTAAAAATTTTCAAGGCCTTATTTCAAATCAGTATGTTTAATTAACAATTTGTTTATTTTCTAATGCCAATATAATTTCAAAACATCCTCATCAAATAGGTCTAATAAATCTATTCTAATAGAAAATTCAATAATAAGATATAAATTATGAGGGTATTATCTACCCATTAACATCACCTAGGGTGATCCTATTATATTTATTAAAAATTATATTATACTATGAGTATTTTTATTGATTATGGAGCACTCAATGGAATTGTAGTTAAGAAAAACTATTTGTTTCCTCATATCGATTACTTGTTTACTATGTTCTAGGGTGCTCTTTATTTTTCCATGATTAACCTCATGTTCAGGTATCATAAAAAAGTGATAGGGGAATAGACTCTATGGATGGATTTTTATACGATGTATTTATATTATAAGTTTTTTGTTTATTCATTTCATGATAAAAAATGTACTAACTGTATTTTTGGATTTACTGTACACTATTATCAATTTTTTGATAAGTTTGTGGTGGTATTAGTTAATTATATTATGTTTTATTATAAAAGATATAAAGAAAATGAAAAATATCTAAGTATTTTACTATATATTTTAGAATGAAATAAACATTATTAAAAAATTATCAAATATGAATTTTAATTACAATAGATTTCATTCCTTGTGAATATTGATTCTAAAGATGACATAATTGATAATCCTAGTAAAACTAGAATAGTGAAAGAGTTCACGTGATCTAAAAATTTCTTTATGTTATTCAAATTATTCTTGGATTA
Source organism: Viscum album (assembly GCA_963277665.1). NCBI lineage: Eukaryota > Viridiplantae > Streptophyta > Magnoliopsida > Santalales > Viscaceae > Viscum > Viscum album. Next base: position 410,942,630 of record OY728133.1, read on the forward strand.
TGGGTTTACTAAAAAAATTTCTAAAAAAATTTCTCTGTTATCTATTCCATTACCCATGTTCACTCAAGATGGGGTTATATTCCTTTAGAAATTCGATTGTGATGATTGTTGCGGGAATTGAAAATAATATTAGTAAATAGTTTTCTATTATTCCTACTATAAAAAATAGTAAATTTTTCATTTATAGTTATACTTAATTAAAATAATTTAGTTTCTTTCATAATACATGATTATTGGGTAATTACATACTCATCATAATAATTGAAACTCCATGAGAAGAATTATACAACACTTGATATTCTGCTTACAAATTTCATTTTTTAATTAAAAATTTATAAGGATGTTTTATATGGGGATAAATTTAGATTATATGTGAATCATAAAATTATTAATTATATATTCACCCAAAAGGATTTTAACAAGTGGAAAATAAGAAAGTTGTAAAAAGTAAATAATTATAATTGAATGAATCACTATCCTCCAGGTAAAGAAAAAACATTAGTTGATGTATTGCATAAAAAAGTTAATGCCTAATTAACTATATTATGTTTATATAATGGTCCATTAGTTTATGATTTAATTAATGTTGAACTAGAACTAGTATTTGTAGAAACTACTTCACGTTTGATTTTTTAGAAATACAGTAATCATTATCATAAATAATTATGAGGGCTCTGAAGGATGATTGAATTTTTTGAAATAATGGTAAAATTGGAAAAGGATTTAAACTTTCATGAGATTATTATTGAAAACACGGAATCAGTTTTTTAGTGGTTTTGTGTTCCAAGTGATATTTAGTTATATATATAAGTTTTGAGTGAATCTCCTAGACATCTATTTTTCATTCATCCTAGAAGCACTGTAATATAAAGATTACTTTGGAAATATTATTTATGGGATGGAATATAGGTAGAAATTTATAATTTTAAAATGAAATGATAAAATATTAATTAGGTTAAAGATGATTTATTACTATTGATGGAAATTATTAATCTCTTTTACATGCTTGAATAGAAATTAGAGAATATATACATTGATTTTGTAGTGGTATTTCCAAATAGATCTCGATGAAATAATGAAATTTGGGTTATTGTTGATTGATTGAAAAAATGTGTTCATATGATTACTATTTGTGAAATAATTGCAATGTATAACATTTTTAGACTCTATTATAAAGATATATTCAAGTTTCATGGATATTTACTCTAAATTGAATCTGATCATGATTCTATAATTACATTAATTTTTTGGAAAGTAATTCAAAAGTCATTAGGAACTGAGTAATATTTCTTTATATCATTTCACCATCAATCAAATGGATAGTAGGAGGGAATAATTCAAAATATGGATTTTTTTATCTAGGATTTCACATAGGATTACTAAAGAAGTTGTAATTGGTATAGTTCTTTAGTGTAATATTTTTTTAACCATAGCTTTCATTCCAGAATTCAGTTGACACCATTTGAGGAATTATTTTGAATATAGTGTAAAACCCTAGTATATTGTGAGGAAGTTAGAGAAAGAATTTTATTACGAACATATATGATTAATGTGATCGTTTAAAAGGTAAATATGATTCATCACCATACATTGGAAAATGAGAGAAGATATAAGAGTTATATAGATAATCAATAGAAATGTATCTAATTTGAGTTATGAGACAATGTTTTTCTTAAAATATCATCGTGGATTGGTGTTAGAAATTTTGTTTGGAAAGGAAAATGCAGTCCAGGTTTTGTTAGACCATTTGAAATTTTGTATAAGGCATATTAATTTCCATACTAATTAGCCATACCTCTATGTTTATATTATGTATATGGTGTGTTTCTTGTTTTGTTAATGAAATATACACCTCGTGCAAATATTACTAGACCTATAGTAGTTTAGTTGGAAGAGAATATTTCTTAAGATGAGAATCCAATTCAAATTATTTATCAAATAGAGAAGGTGTTATGGAATTAATTTACACACATAGTTAATTTTTTATAGAAGAACCATATAATAGAATAAAAAACATGAAAATCTTAAAATATTATGAGAGAAAGGTATCACTTCTTGTTTACCAATGAATAAAATTATGGGGATGTAATTTTATTAAGAGTGGGAGAATATGAAAAACTATGTAATTTTAATTATTTATAAACATTATATATTATTAATATTAATGATTATACATTATAAATTAATATTTATTATAAAAAATTAAAATAATTTTGTAATCGAAACATAAATTGTATTATTCAAACCAAATTGTTTTTCTTTTTTTATATAGTATTATTTTAAATTTATAATTATAGTTATATAAATTCTAATATTATTAAATAGAAAAAAAAATTATATCATCATGTCAAAATAATATTTTCATTATTTTTTAGGTTTTTTAGTAATTTTATATTTAATGGTGAGTGGTGAAATATATTCATTTTACAAATACTGTCACTTTCATAACAAAATCATGATATAAGAATAAATATAACATTTTTGAAATATTGATATAAAAAATATTTACAAAAAGAGAAATATAATTCATTTAAATATATAATTTTGAACAAATAAATCTATTTTTGATATTTTGGAAATCTAAGTAAGGTTTTTATTCTAATAAAAATTATTTTTGGATATTTTCTTTTAAAAAGAATTATTAATGTTCCTTTTTATTTTTGGATTGGTTTGAAATTAATATAACTCTCCATTTATTTAAAAAATAAAATTAATTGCATTGGAATCAACATTATACACGATTTTTGTGTAAAATACATTTTATGTTTAAAAGGGCATTTTTCTAAAAACCAGTTTTACTTGAATTTTGAAAACATAAATTAAAATAATTTTTTACCACATATGGATATTGAATCATTAATAATTTATTAAATATTTTTAATCATCATATTCAAATTTTTGAATGAGTTATAATTATTAGTATTCATAAAAATAATTACCATGGTAAAAGTTTGTCAGCATAGTAATGGTTAAAAGGGTAAATAAGGGGGTTATACTAAGAGATAAATATTTAAATATATTTAAAACAAATGAAAATTATTTTTTGAGTGTATTTAAATATTCAAATATATCATATTACATAGTGGGTTTCCTTGGATCTACTTTACTTTATAAATACATTTGTTATATTTTAAAGTTCGTAAAATTTATAAGGGTGCCTCTCCTATTTTTGAAAAAAAGAAACCTCATATCCTCATTAACCCAAAAACATTGAGCACTCTATATCAACCAGTATCTATAATAATTACTCTCAAACTCTTCTATTCACACCACAGTGATACCATTGTGACTAAAATTCCGATCATATGAGGCATAATGTGTAATCTAAACGAAGATATCCAAAAATGGGTATAAGTCATACTAGATTTTTTTCAAGTTCATTTATACTTATAACTACATCAAATATGTTATAGAAATCATATAATAATGAAATGGGTATATATAATATTATAAAATTTTATTATAGTTTTTTAATAATATTTTTAACATCCTATCTATCCTAAATGGAATGGAAACCTCACTTATGTGTATGTTTGAAAAATGGCCTCCATGAGGCGATATGTTTTGCATTTCGTCCCCACCTTATAATGAAGATTAAAAAGATGTATTTAATTTAAATATATGGTATTTATGATGTAATTATTTAAATTTAAACATAATATATTATCTACCTTCTCACTCACCCATCCATTGTAAAATGATGACATCACTCTATATACTTGTGGATTACCACCTCTACAAAGAGATCTGATTCATTTTTCTTATACAAATCAAATGCTTGGTCATCGGGATAAATTTAATTAATATATATGAAATATATATATATAATACTATTATTATTCTATAAAGTTAAAATTTTATATACTTTAATTAATTTTCATACAGTAGAAAAATGGAACAGTGGCTCATGTGTACATACAGACAACCACCTCAATGAAATAATGTATTTCATTTTTCTATTATTCCTCTCATGGATTGGTTTAATACTATATTTAAGATATAAAACTAATAATTATAGAATGTTTAAAAGTATGTTGATTATGTAACCATGTAGTCTTTGACCATAGTTATAACAAATAATCTATTCTTGATAGAATGGCCTCAAAACATTTGACATAAACTTAATTAAATTTTTAACTATATAGAACAAGAAAAAAATGAAAGGAAAAATTATAATGTTAATGAAATATACATTAAAAGGGTAGTATATAAATTAAAAAATTAATATTGTTTTATTATTTGGGATATTAAAATATGTACGTGATGAGTTGTGATACATTGTATGGTATTTTCATTAAAACCTTATTTTAATGGTCTCATCTCAAAATAATTATATTTCAAATAAATTTTTATTAAAATATTTCAATAATTTTATTGATTATATTTAAATTATTATAATTTTTTTTTCAACGAATTTTTAATTTATTTTTAGACGGGTAAAATATAATTATTTCAATGTTTACTATACAAGCTATTTTTCTATTTAAAAAGTATAAATAGAATTTTTTTCACTTTTAACGAATACCAAAATTTAAAAATTTTAAATTAATTTCAAAATAAAAGGATATTTGTTTTTATTTTATAAGATAACCAGAAGTGTTTTTATAGGCTCCAAATCTAAATTTTATGAAATTTGTAATGGAAATGAAAGGTTTTATATATTATATTCATGTTTTGGTATATGGACATTTTATATGAAGATAGGTTGTCCTGATATAACCATTAAATTAATTATTTAGTGATATTTTCTTGATAAAACCCATGTGGGATAAATCTTGATGGTTTCCTTTTTAAGGGTCCTGGTAGGGGTGATTGAATAGATATTATATCAAAATTTACCACTTTTATTCAATTATTAATATGACTTTATAATGCAAATATTTTTATTATATGTAGTTTGTAAATGGGTTTATGACAGATTTTGACCTTTTAATGGTGATTATTTTTTTTTCAAGGAAATTGTTTCCATGATTTCGTTTGTATTCTCAAGAAACTATCATGGATATGGTTTTTCCTTTATTCATGATGCTATATTATTTATGAATAAAATGTTATTTTAATTTTATTTCGTGATTAATTAAATGGTCTTATTACACATGATCTTCCATGAAAATATCAATGGGCTCCCATGGAGTAGTGGCAAAAAGATTTCTTTGTTGTTCCAGGGATCAGAGGTTTGGCAGGTTCGTTCTATCTAGTTCTAATTTTGTTTTCTGGTTTCCATGTCTTTGGGTGGCTATTTTTATTGGTGTATATTTTCTGGATAATTTTATGTATGGTTCCCACTCCCATAAAAATTGGTTTCTTCATGGAAATAAAAAAATGGAGTTGAAGGATAAATGAGTATTTGGTATCAAAGTTCATTTTTTAAAACATAAAAATTCCTTATAGATTTTCATTTTTTAAATGGAATACCGGGTTTCCAATCTTTTTATATCCCTTTCTAAGAATTACTCTTCTCGTCACACATTTTAAAATATTTTTCATAGGAAGGAATTATTTGTATGGATTAGAATATGTTCAAAGGTTATATTTATTTAATGAATAGAAATTATCACGAATTTAAAAGAAGTATAAACATAAGAATTTTTTTTTGAGTATGCAATTTACACTATGTAGAAATGTCTTAATTGCTAGTTAATGCTTTCCAAAATTATATTATTATATAAACATAAAATATCCTAGAAATTTAAGAAATTTAAACCCTTGTTATAAATCATATAATTATGCCTTTTCTATGATATAGGGAATTATACATATATTAGAATAGTGATATGTGATGTATTCATCTCCCTAGTTAGTATTTTTTAGAGAATAAAGAAAAGATTAGACATATAAAACTAGATTTATGTAGTTCCTTTCCTAGGGATCATTTAATGACATGTGTAAATGGATTATATGGGTATACATATGATGTATATGATACATAGTGTGGTGTATGTGTTTATATAGAGATTTGAATATGTTTTATTGAGATCACACTAGACCCCTTAGTATCATGGGTACTAAAAATGTTTTCCCAGAGGCTTGTCATTTCTTACATCTATGAAATATAGATTTCATATTTGTTTCCAATGATAATTAGGAAAAAAGGTTCAGAAAATTAGTCATTTTAATAAATATTACATTTCTGACAACGTGTTTATTCTAAAATTAATAGAGTTTGATGAAACTATTTCCATAATGATTTTTGAAAGGATTCACCAAGATTTTAGAGGTTATTAATAAGGGACTTATGGATTTTATTGTAGGTGGAAGATTATTTTATACTCACTAAAACGTGTTTATATTACATATATGAATTAGGGATATGATGGATCCAATATATCCTTATGTTTGAGCATTATATTAAGTTATGTCCAATATAATTTAAAAACATGTGATACAACCCAAGTTTATGTTTCACCCAATGTAATTATAATGACCCATAACACCACAAGATTTAGAAAAATATTTTTTGGAAATAAATTTCATAAATTTAATATTTTTTGTTACACACAGCACAAATTTTAGATTGTATTAAACACTACACTGAGTTAAGTATTACACATAACACAAAGTTTAACATGAATTACATGTAATATCATGTTTATCTTGAATTGCACACAACACTTTTTTTATATCCTACAACATGAAACACCGAGTTTTTCTTCCATTACACGCAACACAAAGTTTATCTAGTGTCACACATAACATCTAGTTTTAGAAAAACATGAAAAATGATGAAAATGTTATTATTTAATATGATATTTTTAACATAACCATTTTAATGGAAGTTATAAGTAGGATTAAAAAATAATGAAAATATATGGTCTACACATGTATAAATTATAAATTATTTAGTGACAAATTAATTATAAATTCAATTAAAAATCATTTGGAAACAAATATTTTTCTGAAAAAAAGTTTAATGCATGAATTTTTTTCCTAAATAAATTAAACAAATAAATTCTTATTAATGGTTTTGATGAAATTAATATGTTATATATTTAATATAATTTTAATATTACCTTATGTTGTTACTAGACTGGAGATAATAATAAATCTATTTTTCTTCTTAAAAACTACATTTTTCAAAAAAAAATCTCACCATTTGCACATATTTATTTTATATTATTTTCACATTTATAAAATTTATTTAAAAAAAACAGAAATTTTTAAATAAATATGTAAAAATATTCTTGTTGTAAATTTTTGATAATTTTAAAAAAATGTCATTTTTTATAAATAGTGAAAAATATTGGTTTTTATTAAGAATTGTCATTTATTTTAATGAACTGATAAAAATAATATTATTTATATATTGTTTTAAATTAAAAATAATTTAAATTATATATATATTAATTTGTACTAGGTTAGTTTAAACAATTTCAAATTGAATTTTTAGAAAAAATCATTATAACATTTCAAAGATTTCCCTTTGGAGAACAGTTTTCTCGTCTCATCTGCATGTTGAAATTTTAATAAAAAATTTCTATATTTTTGAATGAAATATGTAATAATGGATTAAAAATATTTACAAATTATAATTTATACTATAATATATTATCAAATTTATATTTTACAGTAAATAATATTAGACACAAGGAAAAATTAATTTTTGCAGTTAAGGTTAAAATAGGTTTCCTAAGAGTTAAACTAATAATATAAGAGGTAAACAGACCAATAAACCAATACATACCCATTTTATGCCTATATAAAAGCATTATATCCAATAAATATCTAGAATTATCTATTTTAGAGCCTTTTGGTATGTGGGAAATGTGGTTACTCTTTTTTCCTTTAAAATTTTACTATTTTTCCACACACCTCACTTATATAATGCCAAACTTTCTCTTCTTACATCCAAACATACATAACCCCTTGTTTTGGTTAATACCATCCCAAATATAATCATTAATTATATTCTATTTTAACATCCTCTAAGATTTTTTTTAGGTACATCCTTAACACCGTCGTTGTTTTCCCCTCCTTTGAGATTGGGTGGATAACTATGATGGTGAAGTCAGATATTTGTTGGTCTTTCAACATAAACCTAATTTTTACATAAGATGTAGAAGGATTTAATGTTGTGTAACTAGGTTACACACTATGTAATTGTTTCTGGGCGGAAGTCATGAAATTAGATTCAATCATTGAAACATTACGCATCGTTATTGGTTATTTCACATTGTGAATGTTTTAAATGATGTATTTTTATTTAGAGGTGATATATTTCCTCCCATGTTTTTACTCAGTGGATTTTAGGGCATGTAAATATACTACACATCATGAGAAATCTCGTATCTAGTTTTAAAACATTCTCTTTTCTGTTATAAGTCCCCATCCTTAAACATTACATAATCCCGAGATAAGTCAATAATTTGACATTAATTAACATCAATGATATTTTTTGGTTAAGAGATTTAGATTAATATGTGATAACTCATAAATAAAAAATTTAATATTACAAGTATAATCTTATAATAACTATCATTATTTTTATAAAACAAACAATTTTATTAATAAACATGGTTTCATTAAATCTTTAAATTTTTTAACTTTTAATTGATCCCATCCTTGACTCTATTATTCTTAAGTCCTATGAAAAGAATTTCAAGACATGGGATTATAATAAAAAGATTAGTAAGGGATACACAAATAATGAAAACTATTAGTCTTTGAAAAACATCTAAACCATGAATACATTATTATAAACTAATACTTTTCACCTTTAATAAGTAGCAATTACACTTCCCTAAATATAATCTCATTGCTTACACTTTTTGTCATCAGAATAATACCTTAAAAACCAAATAAAGTGACATACAACATATAAAGGTAACTTAAGAAATAGACATACTTAAATGTATTTACAATACGGTTAACATACAGACATATCTCTAAATGGAATATCCATACGACTGACTTTTATATATATCACTAAATGGAATTGTCATACGGTTGACTTCCAAACCCAATGAATTGGAGGTTATAATGTGACCACCCATCCTAGGTTTATCATCAAACCAACCTCCTTGGGTTTATTACATAACCTCACATCATTGGTTTATCAGCTATCCTCCCTTCAAATTTCTAAGTACTAATATATAATCATAACACATAAAAATTGCAATTGTCATCATTTCACTTTTTAAATTTTCAATCACAAGGAATCATTACAAGATATAATAAAAGAATTATTATAAAAATTAATAATAAAATACCAGAAATGGGTATATGGTATTTATTTTTATTTTAAAAACATTTGGTGTTGTAGAGGATACCAAATAAAAAAATAGTCACAGTGGGGAAAAATTAGTTGTCGCTGCATATGTTAAAAAACACTCCTTTTTTACGTTTCATAAAATGATTCAAAGAAAAAATATTCCTTTTGAAATCAATTTAATGAAATTAAAATTCAATGGTCTTTATTATACAAATTAAATACAATGTTGTGTATATTATCAAAATATGAATCAATGAATGGAGAATGAGGCGAAGTCCATTGCCTTAAGTTCGATTTGTCATGTATAATCCTTGTTCATCCTGAATAATAAAAATAGGATAATTTTTAATTTATTGGAACCCTTTTTTATTTTATTATTCCATTTATATAACTTATTACAATATTATAAAAATTTCCTAATTATTTATGTTCATAATGGACATTTTGTTGATATTTGTAAATTTTGTCCAAATTGAACTTGTTTTGAATTAAATTGTTCTGGTGTTAAAAAATCCATAATCTAAAAAATAGTATTCATCATTTAAATATCTTATATATATATAGTATATATGATTTTAAAAAATTCCATAAAATTTGGAGATTAAAAATGAATGGCACTATTCATGAGGATGATAGGTCGTATGTACGCATGAATGCAACATTTATTTCTTTGTCACGTTAAAACAAAATATTCAAATAATATAAATTCATATTATAATAAATATATTATATTAATGTCATAAATGTTTCATATTTTAAGTAAAATCATCTTTTATGTGTTCCATGTATAGTGGGAACGAGTCATATCACTTTTAGGGGTGGTGGTCCACACTTCCTCAAATGAAATTATCGTATTTACCCAACAGGGAAATATTATAGGTATGCTCTAAATAAAAATTATATAATCATAGGGAAAATAGAAATATAATATATATAATATGTAAAAAATATTTTCCATTATAATTTCCACCATGAATCGTTGTAGGGGAAAATTGAACAATCATCGTTTCATGAGATAGTAGTTCGTCATACACAGAAACAGTATGATTGTTACCCATTATATGGATGTGTGTGTAAGTGTAGAATGAAACCATATAATAAAGCATATATTATTATATTTATGATACTTTTATTGATATTTAATCATAGAATATGAATATTTTAGGGTGTGTAGAATGGAAATGATACTAAATAACATTATAGAAGGTGTTACCTCCTAATCAGGTAACTTCTTTTGGTTTATACAAAAATGATTCCTTGGGAGGATTTATTCTCTAAGGGAGGCTTCTATGATTATTTTAGGGATTATAGTAAGATTTTTAGGTAGTTATTGAATGAAAAAAGGGTTATTGATGTGTGAGTATTCGATAAAAGAGGGTACATTTTTATAGGAGTGGGAAGGGGAACCCTGGGAAACTGTTAAATTATTAAATAAATATAATATTTATCTCGATGAATAAAAATACAGAATAACATTCTTCTTGAATATAAGATGTTGATACATTAGAACACTCCCATAAAATAATTTATAGACATTTATTTATTTAATTTTAGTCCTTATCTTTTCATTTTACCTTTAATTGGTCTCTTTTAATTTTAATTGTAGTAACAACATTTTAATTATTAAGAGGATATTAATTTCACTTTTATGGGGTAAATTTCCCATAATTGTAAACTAAATATAATTATAGTATTTATAATAGTTACTTTTTGATTTTAAAATATATTTATGATTTTCAAATAATATAAAAGATTATTATTTTAATAAAACATAAATTATATAAATTTTTACACTATTTATTTTATTGAATTTAAGTAAAATCTGAACCATGAGATAACATAGAACCAAACATTTTAATAGTATGATAACATGTCATTTTCACCAAAAAATATCTTTAATGACATAAATTGTCTAGGATAATATTTATTTTAAAATTTATAATATCATTTATTTTATTCCATCATCAATAACACAACCACAGCATCATCATTGTGTCATAATTAAATTTATTTATTTAAGTTAAATAATTATAAACATAATAAAATTATGTAGTAAATCGTTTTATATTTCTAATAAAAAATTTTAGTTGATGATATAACTTATATAAAACCATATTAAAATTTATTTCATAATAACATATACGATTATTGAATATTTTTTCCTAACATTAAATTAAAATTTATAAGTTTCATAATCACACCCAAGTGGCATCAAAATTCTAGATTTTAATCCAACATGTTTTCATGGTTGACCATATATCATTAAATAGGTTTGTTATAAAATTTAGAGTTGTTTTATATTATTATAGTATTATTTTTACCTTTATTTACATGATTTACCTTTTAATCATGGTATTAAAAATAATTACTAAAGTTACTATTTATCTTGTCCAAAAATAAAAGAGAACTACTAAAATAATTTAGAGCATATGATTAAATATATTGAATCAATTTTTTCAAATTCAAAACCTCTAATTTTTATTAATTAAATTAATGTTGATTCTCATTATCAAAATGTTAAAACATGTTTTTTAAAAGTAAAAACCATCAAAATATTTACATGTGTTTATATGAAATTTCAATGTGAAATTATTGTCAATGACAAAAATTAGATTAAAAGAGAAAAAAATAATCTAATTACACTTCAAAACAAATTAAAAAAATTCAATTATATTAAAAAATTATATGAAAAGTCATTTTTGAATTAAAATGAAATATTTTCAAATATTTATTAAAAATGAATTTTATCAGAAAAACATTGAAATTCAACCAAAGAAAATTTTGATAACTCCCATCTAAATATGGAATTTATTTTTTAAATAAAACATTTATAATTATCACAAGTTATATCTTAAAGGGGTTCTCAATTAAAAGTTGTTAAAATAACCTTTTAATAATATTAGAGTATTTTATGCTTCAAATTATATTTGATGAGATTTTCTGCTTCTAAATTTTATATGATAAATTTTAAGTCATTGAAAAAACATTTGTAATCATTATATAGTTAGTTATATTGATTCATTCAATAAAATAACTAGGTGTTAACTACTATTTAAAATAATAATATTAATAATTTATTATTTTTAGGTATAACACAGTCTTGTGTGCAATGTAATATTTTTGAGAAACCTCTTGTCGTAAGTCTTGGTATCTATCAGAAAAAATAATCTCCTTTTATTTAAAATTAATATCTTATTCATAAATATTAATATACATGAAAATTTTGTTATTCTAAAATTACCTCGGATGTTACATCATTCCCCTGATTGAAAGTTGCTTCCTCGTAACATTATTCGCTTATCAAATAAGTTGGGGTATTTCTCTTTCACAACATTTTCAGATTCCTATGTTTTCTCTTCAACAATATAGTTATTTCCACAAAACCTTAACCTAAAAAATAACATTATTCTGCAATAATTTCTCTCTACGGTAATGAATGTTGTCTAGATGTTCCATGTAAGAGATATTTTATTCCAACTCAACTACTTATGAACTAAAAACATGTGATGAATCGAACATATGCTTTCTTAATAGTGAAACTAGATTATCATTGTGTACCTGGGATAAAATTGGTAAAAAAATCCACTCTGTAATCAAGTTATCCAACTTTGTCTTGGATTTCAAAGGGTCTATTATACCTCGGTCATATCTTCCCTTTATTACCAAAATGCATCACACTTTTCCGTAGTGAAACTTTTAGAAAGACATAATCACCTACATAAAAGGAAATATCCTTCTTTAGGTTATCATGAAAACTTTTCTACCCACACTGAGCTATCCTAATATGCCTCTAATTGAACTAAACTTTTTCTGCCATCTCTTATACCCTTTATGGTAACATTATCTTCCATTCACCTACTCCATCCCAAAAGAAGTAGTTTGACACCACCTTCAATATAATGCCTCAAATGGTGCCATATGTATACTTGAATGAATAATGTTATTATAAGAAAACTCAAAAAAATAATGTGGTTGATCCCAGATTACATGGTAATTCATTGAACAAGAATGTATCATATCTTATATGGTATTATTTTTTCATTATTTATTTTCATTTTATTAATAACGTACTGCTATACTGGAATTTCATTCAGTTTCCAATGAAATCTGAAGGCCTTCCTAAAAGTTCTAAGTGATCCTGGTAAAATGACCTCGTATAATAGATAGAGGAACTCCATATAACCTGACAATATAGTTATGATACAACCGATAAAGGTGATCTAGAGTCATAATATCTATAATAGGAAGAAAATGAACATATTTAGTCAATCAACCAACAATAACCCAAATCACATTGTTACCTCTATAAGTATTTGGTAATCCCATGACAAAATTAATGGATATAATTTCCCATTTACCTCCAGGACTGTATACGAATGAAGCATCCCTTTTGATAACTTCTTCTCTACATTAACTTGTAAACAAATTAATCATCTCATCAGAAATTCATCAATATCTCTTTTCATTCCATCCTATCAATAATATTCTTAATGGTCGATGTACATCTTAGTGCTGACATGATAAACTAAAAAAACAGAACTATGAGCTTCACATAATGACTCTTTCCTCAAATGTGAATTAAAAGGCACACATAATCTCTTCCCAAACCTCAATACACTCTTCATCAATGTTAAATTTAGGTAAAATACACTTCTAAACCAATTATACCTTTTTCTGGAACTCATGATCTTCCTACTCCACTTGCTTAATTCTATGTGATAGAGATGATTTAACTGAAACATGAAATAAAATTGAATTTTATGCTCCATCAACATCCAATATAAAATTTATTAAATCATTAACCAAAGTATTTCATTCTAGATATATTATTGTTAATGTAGTACTAACCATTCAACTCAATGAATCTTCTATATTATTTTATTTTCATGGATGGTAATGCATCATGAAATAAAAATCCTTGATTATTTATATCAATCTCTTAAGTATCATGTTCAATTATTTTTTAGTGAATATATTATTAAAAATTCTATGATATTTATATATTTCACAAATTTCGCCATTCGAATTTTGCATTCGGATTTTTAATTCAAAACCAGAAGTAGCTAATTTTGAATCATGTGTAGGGGAATTTAACTAATGAGGTTTTAACTGAAGTGAGGCATAAGAAATTTCATAATAATTCTTCATTAGGACACAACCATGTCCTTTCAATGAAGCATCACTGTAGATAACAAATTCACTATTCTGGTAATGCAGGGTCAAAACTAGAGAATTTACCAATATTATTTTCAGTTCCTAATAACAATTATTGCATTATCTTATCCAGGTTGACATAACACTCTTCTGTGTTAACATAGATCGTTAGCTAGATAACTGAGAAAATCTTCCAACAAACCTTTGGAAATAACGTATTAATCCAAGAAAACTATGAATCTCTATGATATTGGTAGATCTTGGCCACTCTTCCGCAACTTTTTTAAGAACTGTACCCAATTATTCCATATTTTGAAACAGTTTTACAAACAAAATAAATTTTTTGCAACAAAAATAAACTCTTACCAAACCTCCCATAAAGTCCCATTTCTTATAAGGATTGAAAAACAATCCTTATGTGAATATCATGTTCCTTCTAGAATATATATTACACCAAAATATAATCTATAATAACAATGACAAATTGATCAAAAAATTTACGAAATACTCAATTCATGAGATTCATAAATTTAGCATGGGAATTAGATAACCAAAAGGCCATAACTTCAATCTCATAATGCTCATATCTCATTCAGAATGTTTTCTTTGGAATTTCATCCTCCTTCGCATTCAACTGATTGTACCCTGACCTCAAATCAATCTTTGAAAAATACTAATCTCATAGAGATTATCAAATTAATCATATATATGAGGCAAATGATATTTTTTATTAACAGTGAAATTATTCTAGTCTATGTAATCAATAAAATGTTTCATAAAATTGCATATATTTTTTCACAAATAAAATAGGAGCACCCCATGGTGAAGTGATTGGATGAATGAAACCTTCATCCATCAATTATTTCAACTTTTTTTTCAATTCCACTATTTCAAATTGAGTCACTCAATAATGGTTTCTAGAAATATTCCTAGAATCAGGCACTAAATAAATGTTAAATTCAACCTCCCAATCAAGAATAATACCATGATATTCTTATGGAAAACATCATTAAATTCATTATCTCCTGGAATTTCATTAATCAATATTATATCATTCCTTTCAAAAAACATGAGCTAGATAACATTGACAACCAAATTTAATCAATATCTTAGCTTATTGGTATGTTATCAAAGGTTTGAAATTTTTGACTAAAACATTCATGGATTTCTAATCTATTTTATCATGATAAACTTAATTCTAATCCATACCCAAAATGATTTAAATTCCACTATGGGAAGTTCAATATGGTTTGATGGAAAGTCCATCCCACTAATGATCATAAAAATATTCCCATAAATATTGGTTTCATTAATACTTCTACCCTAGGTTTTTACCAAAATTTTTATATCACATTCATGTTGTAATATATCCAATTTACATTCGTAGCTCTTAGAAATGTAGGAATGTGAAGATCCAGAGTCAATTAAAGAATAGGAATGCTTTGAGAAAACATATAACATAACTTTCACCACATATATTTATGGTCTCATATCATCCATAAAAATAGTAAAATATTTTTCCACACACTTTTGCTATTGACCTTGTTGGTTTCCACCCGATGTAATTAACTTTGGACACACATCAACATAATTCCCTAACTCATGGAAACAAAAACATCTTACCACTAGTTTTACATTGCATAACTGATCATATTATTTATAGTTACGAGAGATATTAAAAATATTACCACATTGAAAGAATTTACTGTACTTTGAGAGACATTCTCCATGATTCTTTTTAATACACTTCTCAACAGTTCAAAATTTTGTTTTCTTACCACCAGAAATCATTGATTAATTACTTATCATTGTCTTCCAATTGTGTCAATTATTTTTCTTTCTTTCAAGGAACAAATGGTCATAAAAAACTCCATTTCAACATTCTCATAAAATCATACAATTATATCTTAGATTTTGAACTCACAAAAATCTAATTCCTTACATTATTTTAGCTTCAATCCTGAGTAAAACTGATTTATCTTACTATCAATATCCCGGGTAAAATGAGTGACATACATTGAAAAATCGGTGAAATTTTGTTCATATGCAGCCACAGAAAATAAATCCTTTTTTATCAATTCCAATAACATATTTTCTATCATATGTCTAACATACATATTAAAATATTTCTCAAGGAAGATGTTTTTAAATTCATTCCATTCCCTAGTGTCAATCTCTTCACATCCTTGGATATTTTTAACCATTGACCACCACTGTTAGAATTCACCTTCAAAATAAAAAACAGAGAGACTAACCTTTTGATTACCTAAATATCTCATTAATAAAAATATTTTCTTGTTCATGGATCCACAATTTATCTTCCATAGGGTTAGATGATCCTCTGAATGATGGGGGATGTTGCCTTGTAAAATTTTCCACTACCAACATATTCTTCTATAGTTAATCTGGTTGATCTCATTCATTAACACCACCACCATTTATCACCTATATAATATAATCCATCACTGTAAAAAATTGTTCAGTTCTATTTTGGACCATCTCAGGATGCTAGTTTGGAGGGTTGTTTTCCACTTTATTTCATCCCCGCCCAACTGCCATGTTTCCTCTATGGAAAAACATTCTGAACAAACATATCATAGATGAAGCAACATGGAAATTTTAAAATGATATATCATTTCAATTAGAACATAATGTAAAAAAATTAATTTATTTATATTCTATTAAAAATATCTAACCCCTAAATTTATCTAAATCACTCTCAAATACCAACTATAAGCCCCATCTATAAACATTTTAAAATCTTGAGAGAAGTCTATAAATTCATATTAATTCACATAAAGGGTATTTTTACATTTAGAGACTTATAAAATTAAGTCATAACTCATACACAAAAAATAAAATATTACAAGTAGATGATTCTATAAACTTTCAATTTTTTTATAAAGCAAAATATTTTAAAAAGAAACATGGTTTCCTTTCATGTTTAAACTTCATAACTTTTCGATGACCCCATCCTTGACTCTATTCATCATTAAGACATGTGAAAAAAATTTCAAAACATGGGATGAGAATAAAAAACTCAGTAATGGATATTGAAATAAGGAAAACTCTAAATCTAGGGAATGCATGTAAACCATGAATAAATTATCATAAAGTAATATGTTTCACCTTTAAGAAGTTGTAATTTCAACTCACTAAATATAATCTCATTTATTACATTTTCTGTAATGAAAATATTAGATTAGAACCTAGAGAAATTTATATATAACATATAGAGGTATCTTGGGACATAAACATACTTAAATGGAATATCCATTTGGTCAACTTCTACAAATATCACTCAATGGAATATTCATACGGACGACTTCAAACAAATCACTAAATGGAATATCCATACGGATGACTTATATACCCAATGTGTTAGGGGTTATAGAATAACCACCAATCCCCAGTTTAACATGGAACAATATAATGTTGGTATATCAATTACCCACCCATATTTGGTTTATCACGTAACCATCTTTTAAGTAACTATGTGCCATAATATAATCATAACACATAAAAATATTGCAATTGTCAATATTTCAATCATAGAATTTACAATCACATGGAATTATTAGAAAATATAATCAAAATATTATTTAAAACATTTTCAAGAAAAAATACCTAAATAGAGAATAGGGTATTTATTTTTCTTTTCAAATCATTTTGTCTTGTAGTGGAATCTTAATACCAAAAATATCTCAATGATAGAAAAGTAATTATCACCGCATACGTTAAAAATAATTCCTTTTTTCATTTAGAAAAATTATTCATAGAAAAATTATTTCCTTAGAGAACCATTGAATGAGATTAAAATTAATATAGATTTATTATACACCATATAAATAAATTTGGTGTTTATTATCAAACTATTCCTGAGTGAATGGAGATTTAGATGAAGTCCCTTACCTAAAGTTTGATTCATCACGTATGATACATGTTCTTCCTAAATAATAAATATTTATTATTTTATAATTTCTTGAGATCATTTTTTATGTTTATTATTCCTTTTATATCACTCATTAACTAGATATAAAAACATCATTATTATTTATGTTCATATCGAATGTTTTCTTGATATTTGGAACTTGAGTAATAAATGAACTTGTTTTGATATAAATTTTCTATTTGGTAAAAATAAAATAATCTCTAGAATAGTATTCATTATTTAAATATCATATATATCTATTACATATGTATTTATAATAATAAATAAATATTGGGGAAAATAAATGAAATGCATTGTTCATGGAGACGGTAGGTCGTACGTACGCATGAACTTTCATTTCATTTCATTGTCACATTAAAAATAATAATTTAGTGATATAAATTAATATTATAATACAAGTATTAAGTTAATGAAATATATTTATCATAGGTTTAATAAAACCATAATTTATGTGTTCCATGAATAACGGGAACGATACATATCGCTTTGAGGGGTAGTAGTCCACGATTCCTCAAACAAAATTATCATATTTACACAACATGGATATCATAAAGTTATTTTATAAAGAAAGATTATAGATGAATATAGACTATATAAATATATAAACTATAATATTTAAAAAAATTCTATTATAATGGCCACCATGAGAGTTGGTAGGGGAAAAATGAACAATCATTATTTCATGAGGCAATAGTTCATTGTACAAAGTAATATTATGTTCATTACCAATTAAATGAATGTGTGAGTAAGTGAATAGCGAAACCGTCACATTAAATGTCCTATTATATTTATGATAATTTTTTCATTATGTATTCATATACTAAGAATAGTTTAGGGAGAGTAGAATGGAAATTAATCAAAAAAGCATGGGAGAATATGTTACCTCTTAATCGGGTAACTTCTTTTGGTTTATCCCAAAAGGGTTATTTCAGAGGTTTACTGCCATATGGGTGGCTCATAATATTTGTTTAATCATTCTAGTAATAGGTTAGGGAAGGGATTGGTAAATCCAAAGCGTTCTTTTTGTGTGAGTATTAGAGAATAGATGGTACCATTTTATAGGAGAGGGAAGGGGAATCCTATAAAACTCTTAAATTATTAAATTAATATTTAAATTTTGATATAAAAGAGTGAAAAACTAATTTCTTTAAAAGGAAAGATTAGTATTATTTGAAATAATCTAATAAAATAATTTTTATACCTGTATTTATTTCATTTTAAACCTTATTTATTCTGTTTACCCTTAATTACTCTCTTTCAATTTTAATCGTGGTAAAAAAATTAATTATTAAGTAGCTTTTACATTTACTTATATGGGATTAATTTCCCATAATGGGACACTTAATTAACATTTTGACTATATAATAGTCACTTTTTGATATTAAAATACTTTTATGGTTTTTAACTAATTTAATAAAAAACTATTTTTATAAGTCATCAATTATATCAATTTTTACACTATTCATTTTATGGAATTTCTCTAAAATATAAATAGAGATAAATATAAAACAAACCATTTAATGGAATTTTAACATGTAATATACACCTCTATAAATCCGGGATGACATAAATTAAGTCAAATAATATTTTTTATTGTTAATAATATCATTTATTTGATTCCTTTATTAATAAACAAATCACTCCATTATCATTGTGTCATAGTTAAATATAATTATTTATTGCAAAAAAATTATAAATAATGAAACATAATATAGGAAAATTTTTTATATTTATAATTAAAATTTATAGTTGAAGGTATCACATATATAAACCCATATTAAAAATTTTTTAGCATGAATTTATATATTTTTAATATATTTTCTATTACATTAAATTACATCTTATTAGTGTGATAATCACACCCAAGTGACTTCCAAATGCAAAAAAAATATTCCCAAGTGATTTCTTGTTCAGATATATCTCTTCCAATATGATTAAAATAATTGTTTCTATGTTTTTATGTTATTATAATATTATTTTTAGCCTTATTTACTTGATTTACTATTTAACAATGGTAAATTAAAATAATTACAAAATATTGTATTCAATGTTTCAAAACAAATTGACCTATTTAAATAATTTTTTACATATTTATAATAAATATGGAATTAATTTTTCCAAATTTGAAAAAAATAATTTTTAGTAATTAAATTAAATTTAACTCCTATTGTCATAACTAGAAAATGGGTTTTTTAAAACAAAAACCCATCGAAAGATTGACATGTTTTTAAAGAAAATTTAATTTTGAAATTACCTCTAATGAAAAAATTAATATTAAATGATAAAAACATAATCCAATTACACATTAAACCGAACTAAAAAGAAAATCTTACTATATATAAAAATTAGATGAATAGGTTGTTTTGCATTAAAATGTAGTATTTTTCATTATTCATTAAAAAGTAATTTTTCAGAAGAATACCAAAATTCAACTAAACTAAATTTTTATTTCCACAACTAAATAAGAAGTTTATTTTATCAAATATAATGTATACAATTTTAAAAAAATATATTTAAAAAGGGTTCTCCATCAAATGGTTGTACAAATATCTTTTAAAAATATCATAGTATATTATACATTAAACTTAATTTTTTTCTAATTTTATGACATTAAAATTTATTATATGAGTTTAAAAACATTTAATAAAATGTTTAACCATAATATAGTTAAGTCTATTCATTCCAACCAATACAAATACAAAGACTTTAATAAAATTTATAATAATGATACTAATAATGTATTATATTTTTGGTATAATTTAGTCTTGTCTACAACGTAAGATCTAGGAGAAACCCATTGTTGTGTGTTGGGTATGCTATTGGAAAAAACATCCCCATTAATGTAAAATTAATATATATTTCATAAATATTAATATATATTAAAATTTCTTATTCTATAATTACTTGGGATGTTACATCCATCCCCCCATTATTAAAATTGTGTCCCAATAATTTTATTCACTTATCAAATAATGGGGGTATTTCTCATTTATAGTATTTTCAGATTCCCATATTTCCTATTTAATAATATGGTTTTTTTATAAAACCCTAACCTAAAGAATAACCTTACTCTTCCACACATTCTCTCTACAGTCAAGAATATATACAGCCTATTCCTCATAATAATTATTCTCTTCCAAGTGAACTACATCTAGACTCAAAACATGACATTAATTGAGAATATACTTTCTTAACATTAAAAAATAAAAAAAATTGTATACCTTGGATAAACTCTGAGGAAAACGAACTCTATAAGAAACTAATCCATATTTCTCTATGATTTCATAGGGTCCAATAAACCACAGAATTAGCTTCCCTATCTTACCAAAATACATCACACTTTTCCTTGTTTCAACTTTTATAAAGACATTATCACCTACCTAAAAAATAAATATCCATCCTATGGTTATCCACATAACATTTCTACCTTCTCTCATATACACTCATATGCTTCTGTATCAACAGAACTTTTTCTTCCATATATTCTACCAATTATGGTACCATGTACTTCCTTTCACCTACATCATCCAAAAAAGATATATTTCAACACATCTTCCTATATAATACTTCAAATGGTGCCTTTTTATAGTATAATGAAATCTACTATTATCATAAAAATCACCCAAATAAATATGGTGATCCCAACACCCCTATTAATTCTCTAAAAAATCATGTATCATATCCAACAAGGTCCAACTTTCTTTTTTCTATCAACCCATCCAAATTAGAAAGAAAAGTTGTACAAAAATTTAATTTTGTTTTTTAAGACTTCTAAAGGCCTTTACAATAGTTAGAAGGGAACCTTGGATCATGATTAACAACAATGTGGAGAGAAACTCCATATAAACTAACTATATATTTAATATACAATCGAGAGAGTTTATCTATAGATAGTGTGTCTCAAATCAGAATTAAATGAGATGATTTAGTCAATTTCTCAACAATAACATAGATCTCAATTTTACTGCAAGAAGTCTTTGGTAATCCAAATTTGAAATCCATGGATATATTTACCCACTTCCACTTTGGAACTGGAAAATTCTTAAGCATCCCTTTTAGAAACATCGACCCTACATTAACTCGTTGACAAATCAAACATCATAAGGTAATGTCCGTAATAAATATTTTCATTTCATCCAACCAGTAGTATTCCCAAAGTTCTATGTATGTCTTAGTGCTTCCAGGATGAACAGAAAATAGAGAACTATGAGATTCACATAACAAAAAATTCTTCAACATTAAATCACAAGGCACACATAAACTCTTTCCAAACTAATAAACATGGTATTTATCAAAGTTAAATTTTGGTAACTTACCCTTCGGAACCAATTATACCTTTTTTTAAACTCACTTTATTCCTTGTATGATTTATTTATTTGACCCAATAGAGATAATTTCACTAACACCTAAAAAAATAGAGTAACTTTTTTCACCATACACATCCAAGAAAAAACATATTAAATCATTAAAAAGTGATCTTACTCCAAAGGTACCATAGTTAATTTTGAATTAATCTTTCAACTCAATTCATTGACCACTTCATTTTATTTTCCCATATACTAATTAATTGTGCAATCATTACACTTAATTAATTCCAACAATATATTCTTTCTCATGTTCAATTATTTCTGATTAAATATACACTAAAACCTTTTGTGATCAATATATAATTCACACATTACACCATACAAATTAAGCCTCCAATTTTATTATGAAAAAACTACTACAGATATTTCCAAATCATGTGTAGTGTAATTTAACTAATGAGGCTTCAACTGATGGGAAGAATAAAAAATTACATAATAATTATTAATTAAGGAAAACATTTCCATTCAATTAATTATAAATGAAGATAACAAATTCACCATTCCTATAAGGCAGGGCCAAAACTAGAGAATTTACCAATCATCTTTTCAGTTCCTAAAAACAGTGATCACATTTTTTTTAAGATAAACATAACTCCCTTACTAGTTAACTTAGTTAGTGGGATATATAACTAAGAAAATTTTTCACAAAACCTTTGTTACTAACCCTAAAATCCAAGAAAACTACAAATATCTATGCTATTGGTAGGTCTGTGCCACCCTTCAACAACTTTTGGTTTTTAATGGTCCCTAATTATGCCATCATTAAAAATGATATAACCATAGAAAGAAATTCTTCCACCAAAAATTCACTCTTACTAATCATTCCATAAATTTTCCATTATTTTATGATTTCAAATACAATACTTATGTGAGTTTTTTGTTCTATATGAATTTTAGATTATATCAAAATATCTTATATAAACACACACAAAAATGATCCAAAAAATGATGAAAGAATCCAGTCATGAGATTCATAAATACAGTAGAGGAATTAGATAACCTATGGGAATAAATATAGACCCAAAATTAACTTATCTTGTATGGAATACTATTTTTCGGAATGTAAACATCCTTCACTATCAGCTAATGATACCCAGACCACAAATCAATCTTCAAAAAATATTAACCTCCCGTGAGCTAACCAAACAAATCATCGATATGATGAAAAGGATACTATTCCACAATAGTGACGACATTCAAGGCTCTATAATAAATACAAAGTCTCATAGAACCATTCTTCATTTTCAAAAATAAAATATGAACACCCCCATGGTGAATTTCTAGAATGAATGAAACCTTTACCAAGTAATTATTGAAACTATATTTTGAATTCCACCAGTTTTATATGATATATTTGATTAGGGGGTTTAGAAATAGTCTTATCATTATGACAGAAATCAATGGTAAATTCAACCTCCTAATCTTCAATAATACTTGAAAATTCATCAGAAAAAACATTTATAAATTCCTTCACTATTGGAATTTCACTAATCAAAAATATTTCTTTACTTTCAAAAACATGAAATAGATTGATTTCACTACCATTTTTAATAAATCTATCATCTTCTTGGTATGTTGTAAAAGGTATGAAATAATTAAATATAATTTTTTTATTTAAAATCTATTGTATCATGATAAACTAAAATACAATCCATACCCAATGATGATATCAAATTACAAAATGTTATGTTCAACAATATTTGTAGGAAAGACCATCCCACTAATGATAAAGGAATATTCGCATAGATCATGGTTTCCTTAATACTCTCACCTAGGGTTTTTACTAAAATTTCAATATCACAATTGTGGGGTAATATTTCCAATTTACTTGAAAAGAAATTAGAAATAAAAGAATGTGAAGATCCATAGTCAAATAGTGTATTGGGATACTTTAAAAAAACTTATAACATACTAGTAACCATTTCATTTTATTGTACAATATCAACAGTAGTGGTATAAAATGATTTTCCACACCCTTCTGTTTTTGATCTTGATGGTGTCCACCCTAGGTAATAATCTTTGGACACACATTAGTATAATTCCCTAACACATTGAGACTAAATAATCTTACCTCTGTTTTTTCATTGCCTTTCTTATCTTTGTCCATATAGTTATGAGAAATATGACCAATATTACCACATCGAAATCACTTCAAGGACTTCAAGAGACATTCTATGTGATCTTTTTTACCACACCTTTTATAAGTTGGAAATTTTGTTTTTTACATCTACACTTCTTTGATGAGTTCATCGGTATTTACATCCTACTAGATCGCTTATTTTACTTCATTCCATTGAATAAATTTACATCCAAATCCTCAATTTCAACATTATCAGCACATCATATAATTTTTTCAAAGTTTTTGAACTCATGAGAAGCTAATATATATAATACTTCTTCAGAAACTCTGAGCAAAACCAATTTATCTTACTTTTAATATCCCAAAAAAATTTCAATCATACCTAGAAAAAGGGGTGAAATTTTCTTTCCCTACAACCATAGAATCATTTTTCTTTTGTATTAATTTCAGGAATTGATTTTGCATCTTAATTCATACATACACAAGATAAATATTTCTCTAGGGAGATGTTCATAAATCCATTCCATTACATGGAACAAATATCTTCACTTCCTTGGATATTTTTAATCATTGACCACCATTTATCAGCTTCACCTTTAAAACGACAAACAACAATAGTATCCTCTTTATTTCTTAAACAACCCATTACATCGAAAAAATTCTAGTTCATTAATCTGACCTTTAAATTTCATGTGGTCTAATGATCCTCCGAATGATGGGGGAGTTTCCTCAGAAAATTCTCCACTACCAAAATATTATTCTGTATTTGATCTAGATAATCTCGACATAGACAAGCCCAATATTTATCACCTAAGTCAACTAATCCATAATTGCAAAAAAAAATTGTCCGGATTCTGATATTCTCAAGATGTTGACTTGGTGTGTTGTTTTCCTCTGCATGTCATGTCATTGTAGCTACCTTGTTTCCTCTATGGAAAACCATTCTGCATAGAAATATTTTATATGAAGAAACATGGTAATATTCATGACCTATATCTTTTCAATTTCAAAATAAATTAAAAAATTTAGTTATATATATTCTATCAATAATATTCTAACACCTAAAGTGATCTAAATAGACCTATGGTATCATCTATAAGACCCCAGACATAATAAATTCATAATCTGGAAGAAAGTCAATAATTTGAAATTATTTCACATTGAGGATCTTTTCTGGTTTAGAGATTTCAGGAGTTAGGTCATAACTCATACATAACAACTTAAATATTAAAATTAGGTAGTTCTACTCACTATCCATTTTTTCTTTATAAAATAAATTAAAATGAAACATAGTTTCGTTTCATGTCCAAATAGCGTAACATTTCCTAATCCCATCCTTGAATCTATTATTATTTATGTCATGTGAAAAACATTTAAAAACATTTGATGATAATAAAATCATAGTAATGGACACACAAAGAATAAAAACTATTATTCACTGGTAAACATGTAAACGATGAATACATAATCATAAAGTAATACTTTTCATCATTAATAAGTAGTAGTTACACTTCACTAAATATAAGCTCATTTCTTACCCTTTTTATAATCCAAAGAGTACCTTAAAACCCAAAGATGGTATCATATTACACATAAATGTAATAGGGAACATAAAAAATCTTAAATGGAATAACCATATGGCATACTTCAACACTTATGAGTAAATAAAATAGTCATATGGATGACTTCCATACATATCACATAATGGAATAGCTATATGGATGACTTCCATACTTAATGAATTGGGTTATATAATGTAACCACCCTTCTATGGTTTATCACAGAACCACCCATATTTGGTTTATCATGTAGCCACCCATCATTTGTTTATCATGTAACCACCCATCAAATGTCCAAGTAACATTATATAATCAAAACACATATAAGATTTAAATATTCACAATTTCACTCATAAAATTTTCAATCATAAAAAACAATCAAAAGATATAATCAAAAAATTCATAAAACAATTTTCAATACAAAAATACCTGAAAATATTACAGGCTATTTTTTTTATTTTAGAAATTGTTTGCCTTATAGTGGAATCCATATAACAAAATGGTCACAACAGTGAAAACTCGTTGTCACCGTGTAAATTAAAAAACATTCCTTTTTTCATTTGGTAAAATGATTCATAAAAAATATTTGTTTTAAAAACCATTGAATGAAATTAAAAATAAAAGTGGTTTATAATACACTGTATAAAATAAGGTGGTGTGTATTATTAAAAATATACTTCAATGATAGGAGATTGAGATAAAGTCCCTTACCTTAATTTTGATTCATCACATATGATCCTTATTCTTCTTGAATAATAAACATAGGTTAATTTTTACTTACATGGGGAATGTTTTATGTTTATAATTCCCTTTATTTCACTTATTAACATGTTTTAATAATTTCATAATTATTTAATTTAATATCAGATATTTTGTCGATATTTGGTACTTCGGTCAAAAATTAACATGTTTTGATGTAAATTTTCAATAATGTCAAAATTATGTCATCTCAATAATATTATTCATGATTCATATATCATATATACATAGTATATATGTATTTATAATAATAAGTAATATATGAAGATAAGAAATGAAATGTACCATTCAGGGAGACGGTAGGTCGTACTTACTCATTAATGTTACTTTCATTTTATTTTCATATTAAAAGAATAATAATTATATGATATAAATTTATATTATAATACCAGTAATATATTAATTTCATATATGACTCATCATATTAATAAATCCATATTTTATATCATCCATGTATAGTGGGAATGAGTTATATAGCTTTGAGGGGGAAGTAGTCCACACTTCCCCAAACAAAACTATCCTATTTACACAACATATAATTCATAAAGGTATGTTCTATGTAAAAATTATAGAATCATAGATACAATATAATTATAACATATAATATGTAAAAATAGTATCCATTATAGTGGCCACCATGAGAGGTGGTAGGGGAAAATTGAGCAGTCATCGTTTCGTGAGGCAGTTGTTAGCCATACATAGAAGGAGTATGCTTGTTATCCATTAAATGGAGGTGTGTGTAATTATTGATAAAAACCTTATAATAAAAACATAATAGTATATTTAGGATACATTGTTTTGTAGTGTAATTATATAATAAGAACAGTTTGGGTAGTATAAAATGGAAACAAAACTAAAATTCATGATTGATGGTGTTAACTCTTAATCGGGTAACTTTTTTGGTTTATACAAAATGGTTTCCATGGGGGGATTCAATCATTAAAGGGGGATTCTACAATTAGGTTGGAAATTCTAGGAAGAGTTTTGTATAGGTCTTTTCCAAACCAATGGGTTCTTGAAGTGTGAGTATTAGAGAAGAGAGGGTACCTTTTTATATGAGAGGGAAGGTCACCCTTGAAAACTATTAAATTATTAAATTAATATAAAATATATTTTGATTATAAAAATTCAAAAATTCATTTATTTTGAAGATAATATGGGGATTATTCTAAAACTCTCACAAAATAGTTTTTAGAATTGTATTTTGTAAAACCATTTATTTTTTGATTTACCTTAATTTCTCTCTTCTAATTTTAATTGCTGTAACATCATTTTAAATATTAATAAGAAATTATTTTTACATATATGTGGTAAATTACCCGTAGATGGATAATTAATTACCTTTTAGACCTTTTATTATTTACTATGTTATTTTAAATCTTTTTTTTATTTTTAACTAATTTAATAATTTACTATTTTTATAAAACACCAGTTATGTCAATTTTCACACGATTCATTTTATTTAATTTAACTAAAATTCAAAAAATTAGAATTCTTCAAAAAAAACTATTAAATATTATAATAACATGTTATATTAACTTCTGAATATCTTATATGAAATAAATCATATCATATCATATTTATAATATCATTTCTTTGAAGCCTTCACTAATAAATCAATCAATGCATTGTCATTGTGTGATAATTAAATTTTTTTATTTAATGTATAAAAATAAAAAAATATTTTTTAAATATTTATATATTTATAATTAAGATTTATAAACTAAAATATCACTTATATAAACCCATATACAATTATTTTAAAAATAATATATATTTATAACAAATTTTCTTTTACCATAAATTAAAAGTTATAAGGTACATAATAACACCCACAAGGCTCGAAAAGGCCAAATTTTTATCCAAATGGGTTTTATGGTAGTCCATATCTCATACAATAATATTAGGATTTGTGTTATGGTAAGTTTATGTTATTATTATATTATTTGTTCCCTTATTTACCTGATTTTCTCTTTAAACATGTAAGATAAAAATAATTACAAAAGTTTCTCTTCATCATGTCAAAAATAAAAAGGAAATATTTACATAATTTTGCCCTCATGATGCCAAATATGGAGTCTGTTTTAAAAAAAATCAAAACAAAAAAGTTTTAGTAAATAATAAAAAATTAGTTCCCGTTGTGAAAAAGAGAAAAATGGGTTTTTTAAAAGCTAATACAATGAAAATATTGAAAAGTGTTTATATCAAATTTCAATGTGAAATTACCCCCAATGACCAAAGGTGGATTAAATGATAAAAACATAACATAATTTACCATTAAAACCAATTAAAAAGATAATTTGTCTATATAAAAATATTAGACCAAAAACCGTTTTGAAAAAAATGCATTATTTTTCAATATTCATTAAAAATTGAATTTAAACTGAAAATTACCAAAGTTCAAAGAAAGTAAATTATCATGTCCCATATCTAAAAAAACGTTTATTTTTTAATATATAACAAATAAAATTCTTACAAACTACATTTATAAATGGGTATCCATGAAAATATGTTAAAACTACCTTTTAAAAATATAAGAGTATTCTATGCTTAAAATTGGGTTTATTCTAATTTTATCCCATTAAAATTTATTTGATGAATGTAAAAACATTTGAAACACAAGTTTAAATAAAATATATTTATTTATATTCATTCCTTCCAATACAATGGCTAGGCATTGACTACCTTTTAAAATAATCATATTAATAATGTATTATTTTTTTGTATAAGTCAATATTCTGTGCAACATAAGATTTAGAATAAAATTATTGTTGCGTGTTGGGTATGCTATCAATAAAACATCCCCTTTAAATTAAAATGATTATCTTATCCATAAATATTTATAGATGTGAAAATGTATTATTCTGTATTTACCTGGGATGTAACATCAGTTTTTCTCGGTCCTTTTCTTCCATGATCCTTCATCTGTGACCTAGGTTCTCTCCAATGCATTTTTTGTAGACACATTTCATTCTGGATGAATGTATTTTTTATATGATCTCGGTTAATATTGCGGTGCGTCTCTCCGGGTTTGTGATCCTTTCACTTATTTGTTTAATGTGATCTTGGTACCACCCTAGAATTATGGTATCAGATATATGGATCATTGTTGGATGTTACTTCTTCTCTTATTCTATATATATTATGAGATATTGTTATGGAAGTCATTTATTGGTTAGTTTTGGTGCAGAGGACATCTGTTCTTGAGGTATTTTGTGTTTTCTTTTTCTTCCAACCCCATGTTTTATAAATTGGATCAATCCTAAGATATGGGATTTGATACTAGGGCCTTCATTGACATTGTTGGGTTTGGTTAATTTTGGATTCCATTATGGGGGTGTGTGACCTGAGATTTGATGTTGGTGGTTCTGTCTATAGCCTATTAAAATGTATCTTGTTATTTTTCATTACAAATCTATTCATGATGAAATATTGGCATGATTTTTTTTGTGGGTTTAGGAGAGTTTTCAATGAAAATTTTCCCCCTTTTTATTTATAAATGTAATGTAAAAGTGTTATTTTTGAATAATATATATTAAATTTCAAATGTTTTTTAAATGTTTTTTAAATAAATGAAATAAATTGTGAAAGACTTAATATGGGTTACTTTGGGTATTGAGGTGAAAGGTTTAGGTTGAGGCCATTGTGAATTATATTTTTATTATTATGTAGGTTTTTC
Source organism: Viscum album (assembly GCA_963277665.1). Classification (NCBI taxonomy): domain Eukaryota; kingdom Viridiplantae; phylum Streptophyta; class Magnoliopsida; order Santalales; family Viscaceae; genus Viscum; species Viscum album. The sequence goes on from OY728133.1 coordinate 410,973,388, forward strand.
CTGGGGATTTCCTCTATTTCCTAGGACCATTGTTCTAGGAGACTGATATTGACATTTTGGGGGGTTTAATCAGGTGGAATTCCTCTGATTTCTAGTTCCATTATTCTCAGAATTGGTTTGTGCACTTGGTTATTACTATATGAGAAGTCTGCAGCCTAGATCTGTAGTATTCTTTGGTGTTTTGTTACATTTGACTTATTTTTATTGATTGAATTTAGGAGTTAAAATTTATTTTCATGTTTAAGTTTGTAAAAATGATTTGGATAATGTTCTTGGAAATTGATATACCTACATTTTTTAGAACATTGGAAAAGGGAAATGTTTTTTATGTTTTCTATAAAACTTATTTACTTCTTATCATGACATGATTTTACTTAAAATGTGCACACATACATTTATATATAGAGGCTCATTGTTAAAAAACATGGTGGGATCCTACTATGCATGTTAGCTCACACCCTTCACACCGCTTTGGTGGAGTGTAAACCTTTTTTTTATTCTTGTTCAATGAAATTCAACATTTCACAGTGAGGCAGTGAGGTTCATCTCAATCGGTTGGGTAGATTGGTGTTGGATGGTGGGAGTTTTTTCATGCCATTGTTTAGAGTAGCTATTTGGTTTGGGGTCCTTTTAGATAGACATATCCTTTTGAGTTTTTAGCTACATTTTTTTATCTTCTTTTACTGTTTTCATACATTTATAGAATATATATCATCTTCTTCATCCAATTTTACATTTTGTTAGTGAATATATTCCATGTGGTTGTTCATGTTGGTAAAAATTGTTCAATCTTGTTCATTTTTAGAGGCTTGTGTATTTGTCATCAGCACATGGGGATTGGGAATGCCCTATAAGAAAGTGATAGATCGGGTTAGGTATGATGATTGAGGCTGCCCCACGTTGGATTATTATAATTTTGTATCTAAGAAGGTATATCCTCAAGATTAATTTTCCTGGGACGTCTATTAGACTAGAGATAGGATTCTCAAGACTTGAGAGCTGTGTAACAATAACAGTTTGGTATGTTATAGTCATAACAATACTTGGGTTTCCATGGGATGTTGGGATGTGTATATAATAATTTTGTTTTTCTTAAATCTCTTTTTCTACTTCTGGGTTTTCTACTTTGAATTTAGATTTGTTCTGTTGTCTGATTGTTCTCATGTTTTGGTTTGTATCAGTATGCCTCAATGACATCGTCCACATGTTCTTCAGGAGGGTGCATTTGATGCTTCTAAAGGAAATCCACTTATTTATAGTAATGTCGTCAATAATATAGTATCACTAGTTCATAATAATGAAATGTATGTACCATCAGTTCAGAATGATGTTGTCGAGGTAAATCCAAAAGCTGGAGGAGAGTGAGTTATTGGTCACAAGATTTTTTACATGATAACCCATCAACCATTAATGGGACGACTGAACCTCAAGGGGATGAGGACTAGCAGGATTGGATCCATGAAATATTTTAATTTTTGGAGATGCCTTGGAATATCATGGTATAGTCCACATCATTCAGCCTCAATGGATTCAGTAACCAAAGTTGGGATTCTATGGTCCAAATAGGCAGACATGTGGGCTTGGATTGAAAGGGTTTTAAAACCCTGTTCTTTTAGAAATTGTTTCCAAAGTCCCTGAGGTTGAAAAATTATCTATTTTTCGTGTATTTATAATAGGTAGAGTGTTTAGTGTCAGCATACACTTATCATTTTGCTATGTTTGTTCGTGTTTTCCCAGATGTGGATAGGAATGACTATCTGAAGGCTCGGAAGTACCTATACGATTTTTTACAGGATGTCATATTTCATTCGTTCATGTTAAAACACTATACCTATGAAGAGATGATAGATAAAATAATGATGTTATTAATGAATATTGAAGGAAATGATATATTTTCAACCTCTTGTCTTCCATCAGGTGGTAGCTTCAGTGGGTCACATGGGACGGAGAAGAAGTGACACGATCATCACCAAAGTATTAGAGGTGCATCACAACATTGACACTCCTCTACACCATTGAGTATAACAAGTAATTTGCCTCTAAATTTCTATTAGTGTGGAAACATTGAACACACCAGGGGTTCCTGTTCTCTTCATATGAAGACGTGAAATAACAGTGGACAAGATGGTCATCTATGACTCTTTTGATAGGAAATGATGACACCTCATTATGTCCATGGTTCGTCTGCTCCAAATGCTATAATGGTGTAGTCAGAAGCTTTAAATACTACAAGGATGAAGCCATAGTAGTGATGAATTTAAAAGTAGTAAATGATTTTATAAAGGAAGCTAATGTTGGACCAACAACATTCAAAGGTACTATCCTTATTACATCTTCAGTATCAATTGATTTATTCAATATTCATGACTCTAACTCATTCATATCTATGTGTTTTGTTAATATTATAAAATTTACAATAGAACTTAATTCATTTATAATATAGTTAGCAACACTTTTTGGAAAGAGGGAAGGGTTAGGGTTTTATTGTTCTTCTTGTTTGCTATCGATAACCAATACAGAGTTAGTCTGGGATTTTCTTGTTCTCGATATAGATCTATTTGACATCATCATCGGAATGGAATGTCTTGTTTCTCATCAAGATAAGTTTTGTTGTTAACGTTGGTATGTTTCATTTTATTCTATTGATAGGAAATCTCATGCATTTCAGTGTTGGGGGACCCAAGGTTATTCTATACTGGACCTTCCCACCCAATGCATAAAAGTTTTCTAGTTACATTTACATTTGAGATCCATGAAATTTCTTTTGTTGGGGATTCTCCGATCATTGATAGAAATTTTCTTGATGTTTTACTAGATTAATTATCTGGTCTTCTTCTAGATAAAGTGGTAGATTTTACAATTGAGCTAGTATCACGAATGTAGCTAATATTGATTCCTTTTTATCGTATGGATCTAGTGGAGATGAAAGAGCTCAATATTTAGTGGGATGTCATATTGGGGAAATGTTTCATTATCACTACTGCTTCTCCTTGGTCAGCCCTTGTACTCTTTAACAAGAAATAAAATGTTTCAATTTGGTTTTGTGTGGAATATCAGAAGTGAATAGGGTATTAGTGAAGAGAAAATGTCTTTTGCCTAGTCTGGATGATTTGTTTTATTAGTTAAAGGGGTCAAAGTGGTTCTCGAATATTAATCATAGTTTAGGTAATCGTCAGCTCAGAGATTGATTGTATGATATATCGAAGAAAAGTTTCAAGAGTAGGTATGATAATTATGAATATCTTATGATATCTTTTTTATTGACTAGTGCTCCTAAAATATTTATAACATTGATGAATTGGATCCTCCCCCAATATGTAAACACATTTTTTGTATTTCTTGTTGGTGTGATTCTTGTTAATTTGGAATTACAGCATGAGCACAAGAACCATCTATGTTTGGTTCTACAAATTCTGAAAAATCAGCATTTGTATGTTAAGCCTTCAAAATGTAGCTTCTGTATCAAGAAGCGAATTTATTATGGCACAAAATTTCCTAAAATTTATTATCAGTTGATCCATAAAAGTTAATGTTTGTTTTATATGGATGGAACCATAGAATACCTTTAAGATACGAAGCTTCCTTGTCCTTGTAGGACAATACCGACGTTTTCAAGGATATCTCTATGCTAGCATCACCTTTGATTGATCTTACAAGGAAAGAAGTGAAATTCACGTGGGATGAAAAAGGCCATCCTTATTTAGATGAACTAAAATAAATTCCAGCATACACACATATTCTAATATAAACTAATCCCAATAAGTGGTACGTTGTGTTTTGTAATGCTTCGGGTGCTAGTTTGGGATGTTTTCATAAACAAGATGTGCATATGGTAGCATATAGCTCTTGTTAGCTTTGACTGTATGAAATGAATTAACCTACTCATGATTAAAATATTTCCACGGTCATACATGTGCTCAAATGTTGGTGAAAAAATATTTTTAGTGAGAGGTTCAAGGTCTTACCTAATCATAATAGTATGAGTTATATCTTTTCTCATAAGGACATGAATATCATGTAAGGATGATGGTTAGAATACCTTCATATGTTTTCGATTGATATCACATACACCCCAAGGAAGGGAAATGTCAATGCAGAGAGTCTTAGTAGAAAAGTACCATCACAGGTATTTTAGAAATCGAATGAAGAGTAGAACCATATGGGTATTTTCACTCATTTACATCTGAATGCACAAGAGGATGTTTTTGGTATTTTTATAAAAAGTTTTTAGTTATCGTCACCTCTCTTGGAGTATATTTTATTAATTAAACACCAATATGATGTGTTTATTAAGGATTGAGAAATAACTTAAACTGGTGAGTCTATTTCTAGTTGGTCACTTTCATCAGATGGTTGCACCACTTTTGTAAGTGGGTTGTCATCCTAGTATATATGTGAAGTTTTGTCTTGATTGATTGTCCCAAAACTTTGTGGGTAGTTTATCCAAGAAATATGAAGATGTAATATGACAATAGGCAGCGAATCTAGAGGTTGGGAATGAAGTGTGAAATCACAGAGTATGTATCTCATTTTTACACTTTCCAATAGATCATGAAATATAACTTGAGACACTTTGGTTTGTATCATCCTCTTCTGGTGATGGTTTGGAAATATGAAGAGCTATCCATGGATTTGTTTTAGGGTTTTCCATGAACTTCCAGAGTGATAAATCCTATATTGGTGTTTGTTTGTCTATTGATTAAGTCTAATCATTTTATATTGGTCAAATAAACCACTAAAGATGATGATCTAGGTATGTTGTATGTGCATGAGATTGTGTGGTTACATGGGTGTCCTTTTCTGTTGTTTTTTATATGAATCCAAGGTTTATCTCAACATTTTCGAGTTGTATCCAAGATGCAATGGAAACACAGGTTCTGCTGACCACAACATACCATCCAAAAACCAATGTTCAAATAAAGTGAGTAATTTTGTCCTTGAACGATATTACTGAAAATTATGTCTTGGATATCCATGGATCATGGGATATCCATCTGGTACTAGTTGATTTTGTTTACAACAATTGTTTTCAGTCATCGATAAGAATGTCTCCTTTTGAGGTTTTGTATGGTTTATTGTATAGATCACCTATTTTTTGGGATGAGGTGGGATAATTATATTCAGTTCCACCAAGTTTAGTTCAGGAGATTTCCATTAAGATTATACATGTACATCGAAGTCTGACAATATACTAGAGTCAGTAGAAATCATATGTGGAAAAGTGGTGTTGACCTTTGTATATTTTTGAAGGTGACTTGGTTTTCTTTAATTTTTATCCTCATTTTTTTCATGGTCGACATGGAACGAAGGGAATGTTGGATCCAATATATATTAGACCACTTTAGGTCATTGAGTTTCTCAAAAAGGTTGATTATCAGTTAGCATTGAATGATCTGATGGTGGATATTCATGATATTTTCCGTATGTTTCAACTCATGAAATACCGCCCTAATCCCACTCACATTTGGAGTTGGTAATAAATTGAGTTAGATCTAGATTTGTTTGTTTTGGATAAATCAGTTGAGATCATTGAATCTAATGTAAAATTATTTAATGGGTAGTCAATTATATTATTCAATGTTCTATTGAAACCAGTATCAGATTCTCATGAGACTTGGGAACGTGAATCAATGATGAGGGAGTATCCAGATCAATGTTATCCAATTATTATATCTTCTATATCACTTCCTGAGTATGAAAAGTCATTGTTGTAGGGAGTTGGTAACATCATGTTAAAATTTTTTCACGTACATCCTTAAACTCATCCGGGTTTCCCATATTTTAAGATTGGTAGGATAACTATAATGGTGAAGGAAAATATATCTTGGACTTTAAACATTAACAAACTTTTTCCATATGATGTAGAAGGATTTCAAACCGTGTAATTGGGCTACATGCCATGTAATTGTTGATGGGTACAAGATGTGAAAGTGGATTCCCACTTTGAAATATTATACATCAGGAATGGTGGTTTCACATCCTGAATGTTTTTAGCAATGTGTATTTGATCCTACTTGATGTATTTTTTGGAAAATTGGTATAATTTGGATCTCACAGCATGTAACTATATTACAAATTATGAAAAGGAATGCATCCAATTTTAAAACATGTGTTTTGGATTTTTTTTCTTGGTCATTTCCTTCCATTATCCGTCATCCTCAACTCAGGATCTCTAATTTCCATTTTTCAAAGAATCATTTCCATCATAAATGATCTGTTCGATGTCTGATCTCTATTGTGATTGTATTGTATCTATCTGGGTAAGTGATCTTTCTACTTCTTCACTATAAGTGATCATGGTAGCATCCTAGAATTACGGTATCGAGTCTATTGATATAAGTTGGATGTTCCTTCATGTCTTTTTTTAGATCCATTGTGAGATCTTCTTCAATAGTTCATTTCTTTGTAAGTTGTAGTAAGGTGGACATATGTTCTTGAGTTATGTGGTGTTTTACTTTTCCTCCAATCCCATGTTTTTTAAATTGTATCAATACTATGATTTTTAGATTTTATTCTAGGACCTTCATTGATAATTTTGGGTTTTGTTGATTTTGGATTCCATTAATTGATTGTGTGGTCAATGATTTTTGGTAGTTGGTTCTATCTCAAGAGTATGATAATGTATATTGTTGTTTTTATTTACAAACTGATTTGTAGTAAAATATTGTCTGGATTGTTTTGTGTGTTAAGAATATTTTTCAATTGTTTTACATGGTTATTGATTAATGTAATGGAAAAAGGATATTTTAGAAGCATATAAATGTTTTTGATATAGTTATTAGAGGGGTTAAATGAATTTTAAAAAAGAGCACATGGGTTACAATGGGTACATGGGTGGATCTTTTATCTTGGGGTCATCATTCATTGTTTTTTGATTGTCAATGAGGTCTATAAAAGGGCATTCCTCTTTCTCCTGGGCTTATTTTTCAAGGGGAATTATATTGAATTTATTCGGGAGTTTACTCACGGGGTATTCAACTTCTTCGAAGTATTTTTTGTTATTAGAACTAGTTTTTACAAATTATTTTTGCGGTATGAGTATTCTACAGCATGGATATGTTATATTCCTTTGTGTTGTATACATCTTCTTCTATTTTTTATTTTCTGGTTTTCTGAGTTATATTGGATATGCATGTTTATTCTTATAAAAAAATATTTGTAAAATGTTTTTTAAAATTTATTTTCAAAAATTTGTTTAGAACTATAGAAAAATGGGAAATGTTTTCCATGTTTTTTATAATATTTATTCACTACTTTCCATGCCATGTTTTTATATAAAATGATCATAGAAGAATAGTTATACAATGGATTTTGTGGAACAACTGGTTGGGATCCTACTGAGCTTGTTAACTCAGACCCTATATACATTTTTAGTGGTGTGTAACCCACTATTTTTCTTCTTGTGCAGGAAAAGGAAAGAACCACAGTGAGGCCTTGAGGTTTGTGTCAGCTAGTGGTTAGATTATAGAGGTTTTTCTATACCTATTTTTGGCGTATATATTTGGTTTGGGGTCTATTATAGTTGGATTTTCCTTTGGAGTTTTTAGCTACTTTTTTATTGTTTGTTTCTGCAATTTTCTTATAGTTATAGAATATATATCTACTTCATATTTCTATGTTCCTTTTTATTAGTACATATTTTCCTTATGGTTATTAATATTGGGTTAAATTGTTCCCTCTGGTTTATTGTTCAATGCTAAGGTCCTTTTTTCCATCTCGTGAGGATCGGGAACGCCCTTCGGGTATGTAATGGATCGAGTTAGGTACCGGGTTTGAGGGTACCTCAGGTCAGATCATTACACCTATCATCCCTAAATATCTATTTTTCTTATAAACACAACTTAGGATGCCATTTAGGGCAAACCAAAAGTAGTTTTCTAATGAAATGAAACCATCCAGAAGCCAGTGTTTTTTTATTTCTTTTTCGGCCTCCTTAAATTCTTATTAAATCGTACTGGTATAATAAAACATGTATGTTCGATATAATAATATGAAATTATTTTAATTTCATAAATTAAATACCTACTCTATTTCATAAAATTGGATGTGAGATAATCACTTATGTGTATGGTGAACTTCTACATTATGAACTGATGCTATTCATTTTCCATCCCCACCTCTCATGGCTAGATATAATGATAGAATTAATATTTATATATGATATTTATCATATTATTATACCTTTTTAATTATAATATTGCATATATATTATTTCATATCATCCCATTGTAAAAAAATTACCTCACTCATGTTTATGGCAGATAATGGCCTCACGAACCGATGTGATGGGTTTTTCATATCTATTTTACTTTTATTGTAACAGGAATATATTAAATAGATTTATATTATATTTGTAACAAAAATAAACATCTTTAACTATGATACCACATATAGCTTCTCAATATCTTTTTCATGGGGGATACAATAATATTGTCCATCTGTAGAGTGGCTACCACCCCATGAAGTAATGTTGCTCATTTTTCACTAACACTTTTCATAGAATGTAATTAGGGTAAATTTAATGAATATATGTGATATATATGGAATAAAAATGTTTCTGGAATGGTAATATTTTATTTACCTTTAATTAATTTTATCCTTCAAAAAATGAAAATAATATTCATGCATACTGATGGCCTACTATCTTCATTAGGGATGCAGGAAATATAAAGTGTACTGAAAATTACAAACCAAAACATATGTGAAAAATGAAGCAGTTATTACCCAAAACATAATTTTAACAAAGAATTGTCAATAAACACATAATAAAATCTCATTATTAAATATTATACAGTATGATATATATATCTATAGTTCTATAATATAATATTTACACAATTGTATTTATTATATAAGATTTTTGGCCATATATGATGGATGTCGAGACTTAAAGTTAGGGATTTTCATCTCACTTTTTTATATCTGTGACATACATCCTCTATGCACCACTTGTTCCTTCTATGTGGGGTATTTACTTACCATTAATTTATTTTATTAATATTATCATAAAAATTATGGGTATTTAAAAATCCATTTAATGATATCTCATTCAGGGGTTTACTATTCAAAAGAAACAAGTGGTAATGGATTTTTTTCTCGATTTTCCTTCTTTTGTAGGTAGGTTGTATTTTTTATTATATTATTTTGTAAGATTTATATAATAAGATTTTACATTTTATATCATCAATAAACTTCCTTTTTGATATTTAAATACTCATTTAATGTTATTATTTAATTGGGCCATGAATTCAAAAGATACAATAGTGGAAAGTGTTTATGATACAATCTCATAATTTAATGAGATTGTATATGTTTTTGTGCATGATGAAAAAAATATTATAATATATATCCTAAGACACTCAGGAATTTTATTCTCCTCATGTCATTATAATATAATACATTTTTACCCTCATTATACACTATTTATGTACTCAATAGTTCAGAAGGGTGTTTTTATGAAAAGTAGTCTTTATTTCTCTCTTTTGTTGATTTCTTTTTCTTTCAAAACATTTTTTGTTTTTTTATATTTTTAAAAATATCCAAATTATTTATTAAATAAATTTAATACAATTTTTAACTTTTTAAAAAAAATTTAAAGGAATATTTACGTAATTTTCTAAACAATTCTCATATGGATTTTAGTTAAAATGTGAAAGGGGATATTGTTTTAAACTCTATTAAATAAATAATAATTTCCACCATCATAAACACTATTTGTTTTAAAGATTAATTTATATGTATCAAATGTTTTTTTCAAAGATAATGATTTTAAAAAAAATATGTTTTAGAATGATTCTTTCAATGTCAAAAAGGTAATTTTACATAAGAAATGTTCTAACTAATTTTTAATGATCCATTTATAATTTTAGAATGTTATTTTCAAATAAAAGGATTTTTATAATGTTTTATGTTATAGAAATATATTTATAAGTGAAAAGGTTATTTTCCTCAATAAATGTTTTAAATTATTCATAATGATTCCTTTATATGTTTACAATTTTAGTTTCAACGAAAATGAATTTGAAAATATTTTATGTTTTAAAATGGTATTTTTCATTGTGGGGAAGATATTTTCCTAAAAAATGTTTCATGTCATATTTCAAAATCATTTTCCATTTTATAAGATATAATTTTATTTCACTTTTGATTTACTAGTGAAATGATCAAAAAATATCATTCTTATTCTATATATGGATAGTTAATGTTTATGATGAAGAAATAATTACTAAAGCAATTTATTTTTCACATGTTATACAATGATGAAATATTTTATAAAACCCATTTATTTTAATTGGTTCTAATATGGTGAATGGTTTAAATAAAGCTCATTTTTTCATGGTTTATGATATGATTAATGTGCTTAAATGAACATTTATTTTGATTGGTAATTATATGATGAATGCTTTATGATATTGTGGGACACTTATGTATTGGTTTAATTATATAATGGTGGTTATGTTATAACCAAAAATGGGTAAACCCTATATCTCCCTATAATGCATTGGGTAAAGATTGATATATAATGAGATAAATTGGGATAGAATTGGGATTGAACCTACATCAGTAAGTGACTTTATACACTATGATAGCTTGTGTCGTAAACCATGACTACTACGATGGTTTGGGGGTGAACCCATTCCACTACAACAGTTTTGGAAATAAGCAATGACTATTAAGGAAATGAATTTCAATGATTTTTTGTTTTCCAAAATTCTATGTCTTATGTCCAGGTTTTATTCTCATGGAACATGTGCTTTCATTTCCATATGATTCATGTCTTATTAACCATAAATATTTTATCCATGCCTCAATATTTTGATCATTGATATGCAGGTCATGGTTTTTATATGTTATGATCATGTTCTCATACCCATATGCTCAAGTTATGTTAATATATTTTACATGAATACCCGTAATGAGCATCTGAGATGACCCTTTCTTATGTTTATTTTCTCTGGGTTATGATGATAGGTATTATGCGTGATATGTTTAATAAGGGTGCTAGTTGTAAGGAACTAACAGGGATGTGATGTAAAAATCTCATGAACCAGTCGTTTCTGTATCTGAGATTACAAAGTCACTATACCTTTACAATCTTTAGGAATAATTTTTCAATGTATTGAATGTCTATTTAAAATATACAATGTCATTGTATGTAAAGGCTAGTTAAATAAAGTTGGTATTATGGGAAATGTATATTTAACCATTCGAAACTATGATGAGAACACATTAGTGAGATCCCTATGGATATACATAGAGATATAACTAGTGGTATCTCATAGGATAAGTCTACAAAAGATTCAAAATATATGAAAATATATTTTAATTTGTGGGAAGTATAGATCATATGGTTTCCAATCATGTGCATCCCTATTTTTATATAAAAATTGAATGTGGATCTCAAATAGTTGTACCTAATGTCAATAACTCTGAAAATGGAATGTTTAGACGGACTTATTTTTCACCTAGTGTATCACAACCCACCTTTTTGTATGCTTGGATTGAAACTCCTAGTTTATATGCTCCCAAAATTCAAAATCTATTTACGAACAAACATAGAGGATTTGAATAATTACCAAGAATTTCCAAGGTTATGTATAATGTTTCATAAATTAAAAATATTTTTTCTGGATTTATATATACAATGAGTGATATTTAGTGATTTTGTTGGTTTCCCACAATGAATATAGTTTTTCATACTATTTTTTAGGTTTAGTCAACAGATGAAACCAGAATGAATCATGTTAACACTAAATCTAATGGATAATTCAGTGACTATAAGAAACCGAGTTGGTTAATGAATGGATATAAAGAGATTTTGATCATTCCTAGGGATCTATTATCATACATGATTAAAAACCTGAAATTTAGGGATATTATTAAATCATTAATTAATAGGAAGATTAACTTCTATAAAAAATTTTGAGTCAATGAATATAGAGGAAATAACAATCATCCTTCCTTGTGTCAATATGGTAGTATGTCAAACATTGAATGATATATAAAATGATGAGTAATATATTATCTATTTGTAAAATATTTTTATAGTGTGAAATATTGTTGTAGAGTTAAATTCTTTATGTGTGGGGAGCATTGGAATTATCCAAGTCAATTCCTTGACACAAGAATTAACTTTTACACCAATGTAGGACATATTCCACGTTAAAAATTTAAGTGAAGGGATTGATGTATTTATGTATTGGTATACATGTATTATGTTGTATATGTATTTTGTAAAATGTTAAATGGGTTATAATAATCCTGAAACATCTATAGATTGTGTTAATTTTGGAAGAAAATATGTGTCCATAGAGAATTTACATAATAGTTATGGATACCATCATGGTTTTATGAGTTTAAGAAATATTATAAAATAAAAATCAAAGAAACATATTATGAGGTATTATTCGATTAGAGTTTACCAATATTAAGGATATTTTGGGAGACATTCATAGAAATAAAACCCTCTGTTTTTGTATATGTTTTACTGGGAGAATAGTTAATTTAGGATGAATGCCTTTAAAAATTGTGGGAATTTGATTTATGGGATTGGTAACCTTTGGGTATTATATTATATATAATGTTAAGGAAATATAGATCCACTGATATTTTATAATGATTTAGGAACAATGTTAATATAGTTTTTTAAAAAGGATGACCTATATATCGGGTAATAACCAATTTCATCCAGAAAGGTCATGGGGCTTGAACCAGCAAATGAAGGAGGAAAAGGTTATAATGCTTACTAATGACATATGTGAAAGAGTATTACTGGTGGGATAACAAAAAGAGAGATATTTCTGAGTATGTATCTCATTACATTATATTTATTTAGGTTAATGGTGAAACACACACATCAAAAAGAATGTTATAACAATAATCTATACAAAAATAGAAATTGGGAAACATCACCCTGGATTTTTTCATTGGACTCACTAAAGCATCTAAAGGGTACAATTATATAATGGGTATAGTCGATCTCTATATATGGTCAGAGCACTTCATTACCATCAGAGTAGATTTCTATCTATATTATATTATCAAAATATACATTGATGAATTTTTAATATTTTTTGGATTACAACATTTAATTGAATGTGATCGATATCCAAGGTTTACCGAGATGTTCTATTGATGACTTCAGTAAAATCTTGATACAGAGTTGATTTCATCACTGGTTATCATCATAAGATAAGTGTACCGTCAAGGAGAATAATTCAAATCATGGAGGATATTTTAAAATCTTCTCTTATGAGATTCAAAGGTTGTTGGGATCAACACCTTACTCTCGTTAAGTTATCATAAAATAATATATTTTATTTGACACATTAGGTGGGTATTTATAAAGACCTTTATAGAAATAAGTGTTGAACTCAAATTTAAGTGACTAAAATTACATAAATAAATATATTGAGACCTATTCTAGGTGATTAAATGGAAGGGAAGGCCAATGATATTCAACAACACATAAGGGAAGCACCTATTTTACATTAATGTTATGCACATTGACATCACACAGGGTTTCGTTAATTTTTATGGGGATACACAAATTTTATAATTTATAAAACTCAAACTAACTAACAAAAAATGTAGTATTTTTCATATTTGGGTTTCAATCCCACATGGGTGGATTTTATGTTCAGAATTAATTAAAGAAACTCATATCGAAGTCGTTTATTTTTTTTTGAAAAATAGAGAAATAAGGCAACAACAATGATTTGGTTTAGTATCAATAGATGAGGTATGATATGTTCAATGATTTTGAGGTTTATATGCTAGGTATTTAATTGAAATGGTTTTATTCAGTACTTATGTATTAATTGGGTTAGTAGGGAGCTTTATTCCAGGTATCCTTCCCTAGTCCTATGATTAAACCTTTGGAATGGTCATCTACTAGGTTCAATTACAAAGATAGATGAACCAAAACCTTGTTTAGACATATCTAACCTAGATTGCATAATGGTCAAACAAAAATATGCAAATATATTGATACAAAAAAATAAACATCCTCAAATCAGAACCAACAATCATGCAATTTCAAAAAGTATAAGATTAAAATTGAATAATAGAGTTGTAGCATCCCAAAACATGAATAAAAAATAAAAACAATTCCTAAAAATACAAACCCATACAATAACATCACCTAGAATAAAATGAACAAATAGCTCATGTTTTACATGATGTGAATGAGTTTCATGGGTACAAAAATAATAATAGTGGTGAAGAATAGTGGTGATGTAGTGATCTGGATCGTCACTCTTAGTTATGCTACACTACAACATTCTTCATTCCCTCTCCTCTGGTTCTATAACCCCTTGAAGGAACATCCAGGGTGTTATATAATATCCAACTCCATCAAACCTCATCTACATATCATTTTTTATTATGTTCACTGATAATTAAATTACGTCTAACTGACTTTCATGTCGTCCAATCCCTTGAATCTCATCCCCTGACAAGGTGTCTCTATTTTTGTCATACTCTTCAAAAAATTATCAAGAAAATAGTCACATCTTATAACAAGATTAAATTATGTTTATTTTTTTACAACATGTAATTATTTCTTGAATTTTCAAGGAGGTTTTACTTCTTTTGATGATCTCATGATGTGTAATTGTATCACACAATGTGTAATCATTTTTCTTTAGTTTTCTAGCTTCACTTCATCCTAAAAAATACAATGGTGTGCCTCTTTTCTTCACACATGGCATGAAGTGAGTTTTATCTCAAAAGTTTTTTTCTTTTCATTCCTTTTTTATAAATTCATTGTGTCCTATATAAAATCATAAAACAAGTTAATCTTGTTCAAAAATTTGAAATATTTGTCATTAAAATAAATAAATTAATACATTACAATTTTATATAATGTATGTTGAAAATAAACTTATCAATTATAATCGTCGAATGCATCTATAATTTTAATTTGATGAGTAGTTGTTTCTATGAATTTTTTAATGGAATAATTAAGGGAAAACATAACCCTAGGTATATCATTCCATCTAATTTTATTTAACTTATTGAGACAGTATCATATCTCTTAGTGCACCCAAAAAATATCTATCAGGTTCATTATGTATTCCATGTATATATTTTGAGGAATTTAATACCTAATCTATCACATATACAGAAATTATAGTTCATACAACTGGAACATGATCATTATTTTGAAGAAAACCCCATAGAGAATATAAATTAGAGATAGTTCTACAAAAAAGACCACTCACATGGGAATTATTTTTTGGTGAAACCAACTACATGAGAAACTTACATGGGTACATAAGGATGTAATGAGCCAGAAGTATCCACTGTTTTTTGGTACCAAAGTGACAAAATTGGACGAAAAAAATCATTTTAAGGGGGTAAAATGTAACACCATAAGATATTGTGAAATATATTTTTTCAAATAAATTTACTCTTTTGATATTTTCTTTTACACGTAACATGGAAATTAACTTGTGTTACAAGAAAAAATTTGTTTAGATTACATTACACACAACACAGAGATTAATTTCCATTACACGGAACACCGAGTTTATATTGAGTTACACACAACACCGAGATTTAATGAAACAAGACATATTATTAAAATATTATGATTTAGTATGATGGTTATCACCCAGAAATTTGAATGATTATTATGAATAAGATTTACTAAATTACGAAAATATATTCCTTTTAAATGTATATATAATTATTTCTTTGGTGACCAATTATTAACATATTAAAATAAAAACCATATGAAATAATGGAAATGTTTTCTGAAAAAGTATTTTTATGCTCAAAAACATGTTTTACATCAATAAATTAAAACAATTACTGAATAATTTTAATAAAATTTATAAAGGATATAATCTATACAATGTTCAACATCCATATTATTTTTTTAATAATAATATATAAAAATAAATACAATTTTATGCGTAAAACATTATTTTTACAAAAAAAAACTTATCGCCTATTGAGAAAATTATCTAAAATTATTTTTTTCATTTCTTAAGAATTATATATATAAAAAAATAATTTTTGAAATAAAAAATTTGAAATTATCTACGGGTGATTTTTAAATATTTTTTGATAATATAATTTTTTCAATGAATGGTGAAAAATACTAATTGTTTTTAAGAAATATCATTACTTTTATAAAATTTAAAAACATTTAAATATTTTTAATATTATATCAAATGAAAAATTAGTTCAATTATATTTATATTAATCCAATTTATGTCATTTTAAATATTTTCATGTTGAATTTTTATATGTGTATGTTTTAACCCTTTAGACCTTTCTCTTTGGAAAATTGCTTTTTAGTCAGGTTTGTGGGATTAATTTTAAATGTTCACATTCCACTTTTGTAAATGGAATTTAGAAACATTTCTTCCATATTTATAGTTATAATAATTTTTATTAACTAATAAGTTAAACATAATTATTTTACCATAATAATCTCTAAAAATAGTAAAAAATAGTTAGCAATGTTATTGTTAAAATGGGTTTACCAAGGGTTTAAACAAAAATGATAAGGGTTAAAATGATTTATTAACTGGTAAAGAAACTCATTTTTGGCCGTATTTCAACGTTATCAACAATATGGTTATATAATTTACCATTTTATTTCCTTTTGGCATGTGAAAAATGTGGGTACATATTTTTCTTTTCAAAAATTGCATGTCAGCCACTCACTTAACGTGAAAAAGGTAACCTCCTATCCTATGCTCTTAAAGAATAATGAACCCATTATTTTAGTCAATAAATACCAATATAAATTTAATAGTTCCCACATAAAATCCTCGAATCCTATACGAATCCTTTTGCTGAAAACAATAAGAAGTTGTCCGAAGAAAAGGTAATGTCCCTGAGGGAAAATCTTATTTTATTTCTTCTCCACACACCTTAAATTATAATTAAACTATTATTTTATAAAAAAATAAGTATCTAAAATATTATGATATTATATTAGGATAATTTCCAAACCTAAATACTACCCTTCTTCCATCAAATTGTTTAATAAATCATCGTTCATGTGTATAGTGGAATGTTGCCTTCTGAACCGATGGTACTAATTTCCCACCACCCCCTCTCACAGCTAGATATTATGATGAAATTAATTTTTATATATGATATATATATATATATGATATTATTATATATTTTTAATTATATTACAACATCTACCTTATTACCTCTAAACTCATTGTAATACAATAACATCACTTGTGTGTATAGCAGACTGCTGCCACATGAAGTGATGTGATGTGTTTTTTATTATCATTTTTCTTGGATAGTAATAAGGATTGATTAAATAGTTAAATATTATATTTATAACATATTAATACATCTTTAGTTATGAAACCATATATATTGTTGGCCAATATATATTTTTAGCCATTATCTCTAACTATAAATGTTTTAATTATCACAAATCATGTTATATATTTACATATATCATAACCCATGTCAGATTAAATATTATGAAAATTCATCATCTTAAATATCGTATCATTTCAACACATAACTATGTATGTGTGTTTATGTCTAAAAAAATATTATAATTGATTATCTATGCGTAATTATGAGTTTTACCATTTCATGACTATGCTGAAATAGAAGACAATCATAACATCTAAAAATTGTCTAAGTATGAGTCACTAACATCAAAAGACAGATGAATAACTGTCATATATATGAATCAGAGATAGACAGATCAAATGTGAATATGTTCTAAGTATGTACAGCTTAATCGTTGAAAAGACTCACTGTTGGAAATGACACTGATAGATAAAATAACCACCATTGGAAATGACAATGATACACAAAAATGACTCACCATTTCATATGAATCACCGACACAGATAACCTATCATCAGTACAAGTGACATACCATGGCATGGTGCTACCTATGCAAGGACTCACCATCACATGAAACGAGTCACCATTGGTTCAATTATCTCACTGATACAACGAAGAACTTACCATTCATATTAGTTACTAATAGTTCATATATTTCGCCAATAGGAGATACTAACACCCATAATCAAAAATCTCGAGGGAAAGGACTCAACAAAAAATTGATTCACTGATAATGACATATTGATAAAAATATGTCCCTAAAACATAAGACTCACCGATAGTCAAAAAAATTGTTTTTAATTTATTAATTCATATTTATATCTATTGTTAATATTCATAAAAATTAATGCTTTGGACATTATTTAATGTTGTTCTAGGAAATTAAGTAGACATTACCCGTTCATAAACATTGGAAGATCATTGTGTCTTTTGGACGTCGATGTATAAAAGAATAACAATTTGGATCTTTTGAGTGCTGCTGAAAAAAAGGAGCAAGCAAATATAACTCTCGCAACTCTCAACCTCACTTCCAAAACCAAAGAACTCAAAGAAATAACATACATGGAGATCAACTAGAAAAGTTAAAAGCTACTAAGATACCCTGAATACCTTCCAAATGAGAATCTAAACATTCCACACTTTTGGGAGTCGGAATTTAGGGCATAGAGACTATGATACACTATTTTGTAGCCATCATCTATAAGGGGACTCAAATTTCATTTCCACTATATCAAACATGTCCAGATAGGAACTACATAAATCACAGAGACTTATAAACCTAATTCTACCACTTTAGCTCTAATTTTTTTCTTTTATTTACATTTTTCAAGAATTGTGTGTATCTGTCTATTATACACACTGACTCTTGTGCATTACTAGAGGACACTTGAAATCCTCAATCTCACACTATATGTTTCCATTGTATCCCACATATAATTTTGTAATATCTATTGGGTGACCTGGTTGTTTTTTTTCATGAAGAGCTATGGTATAGTTCAAGTGTGAGTGAGATAGCCTTGTGTGCTCTTGTGAACTCTGATCCAGGGTGTGGATCAAACTGTTTGTTAATTTAAACTTCATGGTGTTAAGTTATCATCATGTAGAGAGGACTAGGTCTTTACATGATACTAAACCTCTTATTTTTATTTGTTGAGTTTTTACACATTAGTTTTACTATGTTTTTATCACATATTTAATAAAACTAAATTGAACTATGATAGTTAGTTAAGTAGGTTTTTAAAAAAAAATTGGACTAGTTTATAATTTTCAAAAGCTACATTGATCAATAGATTAACATTACCGAGAACTAATCAATATTTATAGAAATTAATTGAACATTCAATACTCTTATAAATTCACTACAAATGGACTTGTATTATATTTTTAATTGGGGGAATTTTTAAAGAACATGTTTAAAATATATTTTTATTGATACTCAATACACCCCCCAAATTCAGTACTCTACTTTGAGTAAAATTTTCAATCCGAGGTTAATTTGTTTATGAAGTTTTAGTTTACAAGGTTTATTTGAATCTTTTCAACTACGATTTTAGTTGGATTTAAAAGTTATTAAAATTTCTATTATTTCTAAATTTTTATTTATTTAAAATCGTTTACAAATTTTATTATGGATAATTGACAGGAAGGTGATGCTACCAATATTCCTTCATTATTTAATTGGATCTATTATGAACAATGGATAATTAAAATGAAAATGCATTTAGAATGTATGAGTTTTGATATTTGGTATTAAATTATAGATGATTAAAAGAATCTTGCGACTTTTAGAACTACTTGGGATGGCCCAACTAACACTGATGATAATAATAATTGTAAAGATATGAATTCTGTATATTTCTCTTTAAGAGATGAAGAATTCTACAGAATGTCTACATGTAAAACAACCAATGATGTCTGGGATACTTTCTCTTTATCACATTTAAGAACATATTTGGTTATGGAAATGAGGCTTAACACCTAAACTATTAAATATGATAACATTAAGATGAAGTTTCATTAGCCTATTTCAAACATGTATATTAGGTTCAATGAAATAGTGAACACTATGATCTCTCTTGGAAGGGTTGTTATAGATAAATAACAAAACATGAGGATTCTCATATGACTACTTGGTAGATAGAGAGGAACCTCTATCTAAATTAGTTAATCATGTGACATAAGCTAAATACCTATCAAAGAACTCATTGGAATGGTGATGATGTATGAAGAAGATATTAATGCCAAAAAAAGAAGATGAGGATGAACCAAAGAGAAAATCTATAGCCTTCATGACTACTACCTTTAAGGATAAGGAAAAATAGATGTTTCTAGCCTTTATTGAAAGCACTTGTACTCATTAATAAACATATAATAGTGATAGAGAGATAGATTGGATGGCTAGAAGATTCAAGAAATTCTATAGAAAGAATAAGTTTTTCAGGAAGCCCAATTAGAAAAGATGGAAAGATAATAAGAGAAAGGATTGGAAGATAAATGACAAATCAGAAGATATTTTCTTCTATGAATGCAAGAGGAGAGGACATGTCAAAGCTGACAGTCCAAAGATAAAATAAAAAAAGAAGTATAAAAATAAAGATATGATGTATAAGAAAGCTATGAAGGCCAACTAGATTGTATCTGAGGATAGATCTAGTGAATCTTCTCCTTCTCAGAATGAGAAAAGAGATATGGAAAGCATGTGCATCATGAGAAATACCTCACAGGTACTCTTAAACTCTCATGTACCTAATGAATACTCTTCTAAAAATTTAAATGAGTCTGATAATAGGATAAATGATGAACTATTTCAATATTATAATATGATATAAGAGACATCTAATGAACTAAAAGTTAAATTTAAAACATTAATGAAACAACATGATTTTATTATAACTATTAAATCTGAACATACTACTTAACAAATGCTCAACTGCTCAAAAAAAACAATGAATTAAAAATGTCTAATGAGAAATTGATGAAGGATTTAGAAATGTTTTCCAATTTTAAAGACACTATTACTCAAATTCTTGGTAAACAGATAACTCTTAAGTACATTTCTAGTATTGGATATTAGCCTAGACAAAGAATCTTTTATTAAACACATTTTATAACTACATTCTGAAAATCTGTTCTTTTACCTAAAAATCAATGATATGCTACTAGTACCAGTTCTGAAAAATCTTTTACTACCTCTATCTTTTCTGGACCATATAGTGTTTATTTTTCAAGCATGTTGCATAATGCTTATAGGAAACCCATAAAAAATGTGGGTACCTAAACCATTTAATACTAATGTCACTGGACACAAATAAGTCTGGGTAGCAGATTTATTTTTTTTATTCTATAGGAAAACATTTTTGATGATCTTCTGCAAAAGTCAATAGTAGTTGAATAGTGGTTGTTCAAGACACATGATAGGACACTACCCAAGATTCCAGAATCTAATAAATATTAACGGTGGATATGTCACCACTATGACAATGCTAAAGGAAAAATAATTGGATTTTTCCATGTCGGTAACTCTAAATCAGTTATAATTTCTAAATTAATTTTTTTGATGGATTAAAGAATAATATACTTATTATTTTACATTTATGTGATGATGGATTTCATAATAATTTTGAAAATGATGATTTCAGTGTTTTTAACTCTAAAAATGAATTATTATTTTTCCGATTTTAGAAATGAAAATGTATATTCTGTTAACATAGAGTCATTAGCATCTTAGAATGTTTCTTGTTTAAGTGCCTTTAATATTGATTATTGGCTTGGGTATAAGAGATTAGAACACTATAATATACACTCTTTTAAAAAGATTAATAAAAAATTTGTAGTCAAGGATCTACCCAAACCAGAGTGTCTAACGATGATGTATGTAATCCCTATCAAAAGAGTAAACAACAGAAGAAATAATTTAAATCAAAGAATGAATTTTCAACTTCTCATACTTTTGGGATGGTTCACATGGATTTTTTTGTACCATCTATATTTTCTTGTTTAAATGGAATGAAATATGTCTATGTTCTTTTTGATGAATATTCTAGGTATACTTGGACTTATTTGTTAGCTCACAAGAGTGAAGAATGTACATACATCACCAAGTATGCTATAAAAGTAGAAAATATAAGTTTACATAGAATAAAATCCTTTATAAGTAACCATTGTTGTGATTTTGAAAATAAAGACTTTAAATATTTTTTGTCACACACTATATATTGTCATAACTTATCTACCCCTAGGAAACCGCAACCAAATGGAGATGTGGAAAGAGGAAGTAGTACCTTATGTGAAATATCCTGAGCAATGCATATTGAACATGATTAACATATTTACTTCTAGGTTAAGGCTATGAATATAGCTTTTTATATAATTAATAGAGTCTTAATTAGACCAATTCATAATAAATCTCAAAATGTGTTATGGAATAATAAAAAACAAATCTATTTATTTTAATTTTTTTGGTTTCAAAGTATATATTCTTAATAAAATATATAATCTTGAAAAATTTGCATATAAGACTGATAAAGGATTATTACTTTTTTATTCAACAATTATTAAATCCTATAGAGTCTTTAATAAAAGAACCAAGTGTATGGAAGAATCTATGAATATAAAATTTGATAAAATAGATACATAAGAACCTAATACCTCTCTAGACAACTATGATGATGATATATTAAACCTAGATATAAATGAAATATCATTTAATCCTTCTGTCATGGAATTTTTTAAATCAAATAGTTCTATAAATTCTTTAGAACCTAAATATGATGAACCCAAACCTATAGATAAACCTAAAGATACAAGTCCATACATTTCTATACTAACTAGAACTCTCAAAAACCATCCTCTAGATGTTGTTGTTGGATACTTAGATAAAGGAACCGAAACAAGAGCTTATCATAAAAATTAGGTTGAAAATCAAGTCTTTTTTTCACAACTTAAACCTAAAAACCATAATGATGTAATTAAAGATTAATTTTGGGTAATGGATATGCATGAAGAACATAATCAATTTCAAATAAATAATGTTTGGAAATATGTGGATAGACCCAATGAAACCATGACCATAGTGACTAAGTGGGTGTCTAGTATCTAATTAGATGAATCTAGTAATATTGTTAGAAACAGAGCTTTATTAGTTGAAAATGGTTATATTTAAGAAGAAGGTTTTGAATATGAAGAACATTTTTGACCTATTACTAGACTTGATACCAAATAAATCTTGCTTTCTTATGATTCCCATCTTAATTTCAATCTGTATTAAATGGATGTTAAAATTGTATTCCTAGATGGATATATAGTTAATGATTTTTTTATTGAACAACCCCTGATTTTACAATAACTCTTTTGAAAAATAATTTTACAAATTGAAAAAAGCATTATATGGTTTAAAATAGGAACCAAGATCTTTGTGTGATAGATTATGTTGTTTTTTTATTTCAAAAGGTTTTTCAAAAGGAATTTTTGATCCTACTCTCTTTATAGGGACAATTTCTAAATATTTTTTAGTCATCCATATATATGTTGATGATATCATTTGTTGATCTTTTAAAAAAACTGTGTATGGTGTTTTCAAAGATGATGCAAAATGAATTGGAAATCAGATTAATGGGTGAACTCAAATTCATTCTTGGATTTAAAAATTTTCAAAACAAATAATGTATCCTTTTAAATCAATGTAAATATAAAAAAAGGACTTTTAAAAAGATTTCACTATGATTGCATTAAAAATAGGGACACTCCCTTTAGTAGTGGATGTAAGATAGATCTTGATGAAAATGGAAAATCTATCGATCAAACCACTTAGATATGAATGATTGGATGTTTTCTTTACGTGACTTATAGTAGTTCAGACATAATTATTAGTGTTTTTATGTGTTCCAATTTTAAAGCACACCCCAATAAAACTCACTTCAATTTTGTTAAAAGAATTTTCAAATACCTCAAACAAATGATCAAATTAGGATTCTTTTAGCCCAATGGAAAATAATTTTATATAGTGAGTTAATTTGATGCTGAATTTTGTGGATGAATGTTAGATAGTAAGAGAACCTCTTGACCATGCCACTTTTTAGGAAATTATTTGGTTTCATGATGTAGTGAGAAACAAAATTTGGTTGCACATTATCCTATCAAAGTTGCGTACATAGTTACTGGTAGCTATTGTGCCCACATTTGGAGGATTAAACACACTCTTCTAGACTATTGATATCAATTTTGACTTGTACCTATAAATTTTGACAACACATGTCATATTAAATTTTATAAGAACCCAATTTCTCACAATATAACAACACATATTAATGTAAGACATCACCTTTTTAAAGACAATGGTGTCAGTATCTTAACTTCCTTCGATATTTTTAACCATTGACCACCACTGTTTGGCTTCGCCTTCAAAATGAGAAACATAAAGACTAACCTTCTGATTGTCTATATATCCAATTAAAACATAAATATTTTCTAGTTCTTTATTACTCCATTCATATTTCATTGTGTCATATGATCCTTTAAATGGAGGGGGAATGTTTCCTTGTACAATTTTCCACTATATAGATATTCTTCTATAGTTTATCTGGTTGATCTCATGTATGGAAGCCACCACTATTTATCACTGAAGTAAACTAACCCATCGTTGTCAATAATTGTTGAATTATGCTTTTGACCATCTCAAGATGTAGTTTTGGAGGGTTTTTTTCCTTATTTATGTCATCCCTCCCCAACTTCAATGTTTCTTCTATGGAAAACCATTCTAAACAGATATATCATAGATGAAGAAACAATGTAATATTCAAATGATATATCTTTTAAATTATACCATAAAGTAAAAAATAAAAATTTGTCAATCTTCTATTAACAATATCCTAACCACCTAAATTTAGTTAAATTGATCTCTAATACCAACTATAAGGCCCCATAAATAAACATTACATAATCTTAAGATAAGTAAATAATTTGATTTTAATTCACATCAAGGATATTTTCAGATTTAGAGACTTAGAGAATTAGGTAATAACTCATACATAAAAAATATAATACTGCACGTAGAAAATTTTACTCGGTATAAATTTTTTTATAAAACAAAATATTTTAAAAAGAAATATGGTTTCCTTTCATGTTTAAACTGCATAAATTTTCCATGACCCCATCCTTAACTCTATTATTCTTTAATACCTATGAAAAAATTTCAAAACATGGGTTGAGAATAAAAATCATAGTGAGGGACACCAAAATAAGGAAAATATTATTCTTGGGAAAACATGTAATCCATGAATACTTTACCAAAAAGTAATATTCTTCACCTTAAAGAAGTTGTAATTTCAATTCACTAAATATAATTTCATTGCTTAACCATTGTGTAATTAAAATATTAACTTAAAACCCAAAGAAATTAACATATAATGCATAAAGGTAAATTGGGACATAAACTTACTTAAATATAGAAACCATATGGTCTATTTCAACACAGATCACTGAATCGAACAACCATACGGTCGACTTCCATACATATCACTAAATGGAATATCCATAGGGATGACTTACATAAAGAATACATTAGTGGTTTTAAAATAACACAAATCCTTGGTTTATCAAAGAATCATAAATCATTGGTTTATCACATACCAAAAAATATTTGGTTTATCCTGGAACCACCCATCAAATGTCTATATACCATTATATAATCATAACACATAAAAAGATTACAATTTTCAACCTTTAAATCATAAAATTTACAATCACAAGGAATCATTTCAAGAAATAATAAAACCATTTTTAAAACCATTTTCAATAACCAAATTCCTGAAAAAAAAATAGGGTATTTATTTTTCTTTTCGGAACATTTTGGTTTTAGAGGAAGCCAAATACCAAAAAGATCTCGGTAAAAGAAATGTCATTGTCACCACATATGTTAACAAATATTCCTTTCATCATTTAGTATAATTCTTCAAAGAAAAAAATTTAATTTTAGAACCAGTGAATTAAATTAAAATTAAAATGGTTATATTATTCACCATATAATATAAATTGGTGTATATTATCAAATACGCATCAATGAAAAAGAGATTGAGACGAAGTCCCTTACATAAAGTTTGATTCATCACGTAGGATCCTTGTTTATCTTTAATAATATATATTTGTTAATTTATAATTTATTGAGAATATTTTTTATTTTTATTATTCATTTTATATAACCTATTGAATTTTTATAAAAATCATCGTAATTATTTATTTTGATATCAAATTTTTTCTCGATACTTGGCAGTTGAGTAAAAAATGAACTTGTTTTGATATAAATTTTCGATTTTGTTAAAAGGAAATCAAAACAAGAATATTATTCATGATTTAAGTACTACATATATCTATTATATATGTATTTATAATAATCCATAAAATTTGGAGGTAAGAGATGAAATGAATCATTAATGGAGATGGTAGGTCATACGTATTCATGAACGCTACTTTTATTTCATTGTCATATTAAAGGAATAATAATTTAGTGATATAAATTTATATTATAATACCAGTATTATGTTAATTTCATATATTTCACAGAGTTCTAATAAGAAAATCCTTTTTGTGTTTCATTTATAGAGTGAACAATCCATATTTCTTTAGGGTTGTAGTCTACTCTTCCTCAAATGAAATTATCATATTTACACAACATGGAAAGAATAAAGGTATGTTATAAATAAAAATTATAGATGAATAGAGACAATATAAATATATAATATTTAATATTTAAAAATAAATTCCATTATAATGGCCACTATAAGAGGTTGTAGGGGAAAATTGATCAATCATCGTTTCGTGAGGCGGTAGTTCATTGTACACAGAAATTGTATGTTCAGTACCAATTAAATAGAGGTGTTTGTAAGTGTATATAAAAAATTAGGATAAAAAATACTATTATATATAGGATACTTTTTTATGTAATTATATAATAATAAGATTTTAGGGAGTGTAGAATTGAAATGAATCAAAATGGCATTGGAGAAGATGTTACCTCTTAATCGGGTAACTTCTTTTGGTTTTTCCCCAAAGGATTTTTCAAGATGCATACTACAATAAGGGAGGTTTATATGATGATTTTATCTATTATAAGAATAGTATTAGGTAGGGATTTGAAGAACCAAAGGGTTATTGAAGTGTGAGTATTAGAGAAAAGATGGTACCATTTTATAGGAGAGGAAAGGTGATCCTTGGAAACTCATAAATTATTAAATTAATATAAAAAAGTTGATTCAAAATAGTTAAAAAATAATTCATTTCAAAGATAAAATGAAATATTCTCATCCCATAATTTTTAGACATGTATTAATTTAATTTTAAACCATATCATTTTGGTTTACCCTAAATTACTCACTTTTAATTTTAATCGTAATAACAACATTTTAATTATTAAGAGGCTATTATATTTATTTATATGGGGTAAATTTTAAATAATTTTAAACTTAATCAACATTTTCACCTTATAATACTCACTTTTTTATTATAAAATATTTCTTATATTTTAAAATATTTTAAAAAATTACTATTTTTATAAAACATCAATTATGTAAATTTCTTCACTGTTCATTTTAATGAATATAACTAAAATATAAATAGAGATAACATCGAACCAAACCATTTAATGGAATTTTAACATTTAATATTCACCTAAAAAAATCTCAGATGACAAAATTATTTCAAATAATTTTTTTAAATAATTTATAATATCATTTATTTGATTCCTTTATTAATAAAGCAATCACTGCATCATCATTGTGTCATAATTAAATATAATTATTTAATTTCTAAAAATAAAAAATAAAACAAAATGATGTATGAATTTTTTTATATTTCTAAAGAAAATATATAGTTGAATTAATCACTTATATAAATCTATATTAATTTTTTTAGTAAGAATATATATATTTATAACTTATTTTCCACTAAATTAAATTAAAAGTTATTAGTGTCCTAATCACACCCAAGTGGCTTTATATTGGAAAATTTTCATCCCAAGGGTTTTCTTGGTCAGAAATATCACATCAATTATGATTAGGAAAAGTGTTATAGTATTTTTATATTATTATTATTTTATTTTTACCCTTGTTTACATGATTTACCATTTAACTATGTTAAAAAAAATAATTACTAATGTTTGTATTCATTGTTCCCAAAAATAAAATAGACCTATTTACATAATTTTGACATAATTATTACAAATATGGAATCCATTTTTCAAAATTAAAAACATATAATTTGTATTAATTAATTTAAAATTAATTCACATTGTCAAAACTAGAAAACAAGATTTTTGAAACTAAAACGCATCAAAATATTGACAAGTGTTTAAATCAAATTTAAATGTGAAATTACCTCCAATGAAAAATAGTGATTTAAATGATAAAAATTGAATCCAATTACACTTTAAACCAACCAAAAAAGAGAATCTAACTATATAAAAAATTAGACCGATTTTAGTTTTGAATTAAAATATAGTATCTTTCACTATTGATTATGAAGTATATTTTTTAGAGGAAAACCAAAATTCAACAAAATTAAAAATTTATTATGAAAAATAATAAATAAGTTTATTTTTTTCAAATATAACATATATTGTTTTTAATAATTATATTTAAAAAGGGTTCTCCATCAAAATACAGTAAAACTATCTTTTCAAAAAAATTAGATTATTTTATGCATAAAATTGGATTTATTCCTATTTTAAGACATTAAAATATATTTGATGTGGGAAAAAACATTTAAGAAACATTTTTAAACATAATACAGTCAGTTCTATTCATTCTCACCAGTACAACAACTAGTCATTTACTACCATTTATAATAACACTACTAATAATGTATTAATTTTTGGTCTAACAAAGTCTTCTGTGAAAAATAAAATTTCAGAGAAACCCACTATTGTGTGTTGGGTATGCTATCGGAAAAAACATCCCCTTTAACATAAAATTAAAATATTTTTCAAAAATATAAATATATATTAAAATTTCATATTTTATAATTATTTTTGATGTTTCATCCTACCCTCCTTTTCTGAATTGTGTCCCAACAATTTTATTAACTTATCAAAAAAATAGTGATACTTCTCCTTTATATAATTTTTAAATTCCCATATTTCATCTTCAACCTTATGATATTTACATAAAACCTTAACCCGATAAATAACCCTATTCTTCTACACATTCTCTTTGTAGTCAAGAATATATACTGGTTGTTTCTCATAAGAAATATTCTCTTCTAACATAACTACTTCAGGACTCGTAACATGAGAATAATTCATTATATACTTTCTTAACATTGAAACAAATAAAATTGTGTACCTTGGATAAACATGGAGGAAAATCCTCTCTATAGGGAATTTATTCCACTTCATCTAGGATTTAATAGGGTCCAATGAACCTCGGACTTAGCTTCCCTTTCTTACCAAAATTCATCACACTTTTCAATGTTGAAAATTTTAGAAAACATGATCACCAACCAAAATTGAAATATTCATCCTCTGATTATCTACAATACTTTTCTTCTTTCTCTCAGTTGCCCTCATATTATTCTGTATTAACTCATCTTTTTCTTCCATCACCTCTACCAATTCTGAACCCCTAAACATCGTTTCACCTACTTCATCCTAAAATGTTGGAGTTCGACACCGCTTTCAATATAATGCTTCAAATGGTTCAATCCTTATACTATAATTAAAACTATTATTAGAATAAAACATACAGAAAGAAATATATTGATCCCAAAATCCATATTAATCCACTAAACAATAATTTATTTTATCCTCCATGTACAAACTTTTTTTTCCATCCTCCCATCTAATTGAGATTGAAATCTGTACTAAAATTTAATTCAATTCCCGATAACTTCTGAAGGCCTATAAAAATGTTAGAAGAGATCATGGGATCATGATCTGTTACAATGGAGAGAGAAATTCTA
This sequence comes from Viscum album, assembly GCA_963277665.1. Taxonomy (NCBI): domain Eukaryota; kingdom Viridiplantae; phylum Streptophyta; class Magnoliopsida; order Santalales; family Viscaceae; genus Viscum; species Viscum album. The sequence goes on from OY728133.1 coordinate 411,003,181, forward strand.
TATAACCTAACTATATATTAAATATACAATTGAGAATGTTTATCTATAGATATAGTTTATCGAATTTGAATAAAATGAGTAGATTTAGTAAATTTATCAATAGTAACCCAGATCACATTTTTACCTCGAGATGTCTTTTGTAATCCTGCTATTAAATCCCTTTATATATTTACACATTTCCACTCTTGAACTGAAAAATGATACAGCTCCCCTTTCAGTAATTTCTACTCTGCTTTAACCTATTGAAAAATCAATCATCTCAAGGTAATGTCCACATTAAAAATTTTCATTCCATCCCACCAATATTATTCTCAAAGGACTCTGTACCTATTAGTTCTTCCAGGATAAACTAAAAAGAGAGAACTATGGGCTTAACATAACAAAACTTTCTTCAAAATTTAATCATAAGGCACACATAATATCTTTCCAAACCACAAAACACAGTATTTAGGAAATTTAAATTTATGTAACTTACCCCTATAAACCAATTATACCATTTTCTACAACTCACCGACTTTTATATATGCATTATTAATTCTGTCTGATGTATATAATTTCAATGAAACCAGAAACAAAAAAGACTAATTTCCTTCACCAACAACTTCCAATCCAAAATTTATCAAATCATTAACAAAACGATATCATTACAAATGTATCATGGTTAATATATAATTAATATTTCGACTCAACTCAACAACCTCTTCATTTTCTTTTCTTATATTCTAATGAATTGTGCAATCATAGTGCTTGATTAATTCCAAAAATCTTCTCTTTCTCATGTTCAATTATTTTTGATTTAATCTATACAGCAAGCATTTGTGATTAATATATATTTCAAACCTTACACCATAAAAATGAATCCTTCAATTTTTTATGAAAAAACTACAACAACTAATTCTAAATCATCTATAGTGTAATTTAACTCATTAGGATTCAACTGATGTAAAGAATACTAAATAACCGAATCAGTGTTTATTGAGACACATCCAAGTCCTTTCCATGAATTATAACTGTAGATAACAAATTCACCATTCCTAAAAGGCAAGGCCCAAACTGGAGCATTTACCAATCATCTTTTCACTTCCTAAAAACAATCATCACATTCTTTTTTATAAATAAACATAATTCACATACAATATATCTTAATTAGTTGGATAGATAACTGAGAAAATATTTCAACAAACCATTGGTACTAACCTAATAATCCATGAAAAATACAAATATCTATGATATTGGTAGGTTTGGGCCATCCTTCAACAACTTTTGTTAAATAAGGGTCCACAATTAGGCCATCTTTAGAAACACTATGACAAAAGAAAGAAATTTTTGCACCCTAAATTCACTCTTACTAGTCATTCAATAATGTTTCATTTCTTTTAAGAATTGAAAAACAATCCTTAATTGATGTTCATGTTCCTTATGGGTTTTAGATTATACCAAAATTTCATGTATAAACACACACAAAACTGATCCAAATACTGATGAAAGACTCCATTCATGATATTCATAAATACAGTAGGGGAATTAGATAACCCAAATAGAATATATATAAACCCATAATTACCATATATCGTCTGGATAACTATTTTTGGAATGTCAACCTCCTTCGCTATCAGTTATGTTACCCGAACCTCAAATCAATCTTTAAAAAATATATATCTCCCTAGAGCTGATTTAACAAATCATCGATATGAGTAAAAGGATACATGTTCTCAATAGTGATGTTACTCAAGGATCTTTAATAAATACGGAGTCTCATAGAATCATTATTTATTTTAAAAAATAAATTAGGACAACCCCCGTGGTGATGTTCTAGGATGAATGAAACTTTTATCAAGTAATTATTTCAACTATATTTTCAATTCCATCAGTTCTATTTGATCTATTTGATAAGGGGGTTTATAAATAGGATTATTATTATGAACTCAATCAATGGTACATTCAACCTCCTGATCATAAACAGTACCAAGAAATTCATCAGAAAAAATCATCTATATATTCATTCACAACTATAATGTCACTAATCAAAACTATTTGTTCCCATTAAACAACATGATATTGATTACGTTCACATCCATCTTTAATGAATATCTCAGCTTCGTGGTATGTTTTCAAAGGTATGAAATCATTAAATAAAACATTATTTGTTTTACAATCTATTTTTCTATGACTGACTAAAATCCAATCCATACCCAAAAAATATATCGATTTCCAAAATGGTATGTTCAACAATATTTGAAGAAAAGACCATCCCACTAATGATAATAAGATGATTCCCATAAATAATGATTTCTTTAATACTTTCAAATGGGTTTTTACCAAAATTTCAATATCACATTCCCAATTTACTTACAAAGATATTGGAAATAAAATAATGTGAAGATACCGAGTCAAATACAGTATTGGAATACTTTGAAAAAAACATATAACATACTGGTAACCACTTCATTTTATGGTCCCACATCAACTGTAGCAGTAGAAAAAGATTTTCCCACACCCTTATACTTTCGATCATGATGGTTTCTACCCTAGGCTATCATCTTTAGAGACACATTTTCATAATTCCCAAACACATTGAAACTGAAACTTACTACCATTGGTTTTTTATTTCTTTTCTGATCATGGTCATTATAGTTATGATAAATATGTCCAGTGTTACAACATCAGAACCACTTCATGGACATTGAGAGAAATTCTCTAGGATCCTTTTTACCACACTACTTATAAGTGGGAAATTTAGTTTTTTTACCCCCACACTTATTTGATATATTCCTTCATATTTACTTCCACTAGGATCGCTTATTTTACATTATTTCATAGAATTTATTATCATAAAAATACTCCATTTCTACATTCTCACCACATAGTACATGTTTCTAATAGATTTTGAACTCAAAAGAAGCTAATACCTAGTGATATTTCGAATTCAATTCTAAGTAAAACCGGTTTATCTTACTGTTAATTTCCGGCATAAAATTTTGGACGTAGCCTGACAAAGGGGTGCAATTTTCTTCCTATGCAGCCATAGAATCAACCTCCTTCTGTATCAATTCAATGAATTGATTTTTCATCCTAATTCATACCACCATACGAAAATATTTCTCAGGGGAGATGTTCCTAAATTCATTTCATTTCATGGCATCAATATCTTAACTTCCTTGGATATTTTTAACCATTGACCACCACTTATCAGATTCACCTTCAAAACGATAAAGAAAATGGCTAACCATTTGATTTTATGAATAACCCATTACATAAAAAATCTTTTTGTATTTATTTAATCCACCCTTTAGATTACATAGGGTCTGATGATCTTCTGAATGATAGGGGGACTTGCCTCATAAAATGATCCACTACTCACATATTATTCTGCACTTGATCTTTTTAATCTCATACATGGACACAACCACTATTTATCACCTAAGTCAACAAACCAACCATTGAAAAAAATTGTTTTGTTCTGATTCTATCCATCTTAGCATGATGATTTGTAGGGTTGTTTTCCTCTTTCTGTATTCTCGTCGTAGCTACCCTATTCTCTCTATGGAAAAAAATTCTTCACAAACATATTTTATATGGAGAAACATGGAAATATTAAATTTATATATCACTTCCATTAGGCCATAAAGTAAAAAATATATTTTTTGATATTCTATTAATAATATCATAACCCCTAATGTTATCTGATAAACCTATGATAGAAACTACAATACCCCAGCCTTAAGCATTACATAATCTTGAGATAAGTTAATAATTTGACAGTATTTCTCATTGAATATCTTTTTAGGTTTAGACATCTCTAGAGTTAGGTCATAAATAATACATAACAACTTAAATAATAAAAGTATCCACCTCTACAAACAATCCATTTTTTCTTCATAAAAATTTTAAAAATTAACAAAGTTTTGTTAAATTTCCAAATAGAATAACATTTCTATGAACCCTTCCTTGATTGTATTCTTCATAATGTATTATTAAAAAAATTCAAAACATGGGATGAGCATAAAATCAAAGAATGGTATACAAACAAAAAATAAAATGTTATTCTTGGGAAAACATGTAAACCATGGGTACTTTGTCATAAAGTAATAATTTTCACCTTTAAGAAGTAGTAATTACACTTTACTAAATATTAGCTCATTACTAACCCTTTTTTATTCAAAATATTACCTTAAAACTGATAGAAAGTAACATATATAATATAAATGTAACAGGGAACATAATCATTATTAATTTGAATGACCATATAGTTGACTTACACACATATCACTAAATGGAATAGCCATACGATTGACATCAATACAAATCAGAAAATGGAATACCCATAAGGATAGCTTCCATAATAAATGCATAAAATTTTATAAAGTAACCACACTTCTAGGGTTTATCACAAAACCACCCATTTTTTGTTTATCATGAAACCACCCAACTTTGGTTTATCACATATCCACCCGTCTAATGTCTTTGAATCATTATATAATCAAAACACTGAAAATATTTCAATTTTAAACAATTCACTCATAAAATTTGTAATCGTAAGGAATAATTACAAGATATAATTAAACCATTCAAAAAACCATTTTCAATTACAAAATACCTAAAAAGGGAATAGAATACTTATTTTTCTTTTAGAAAAACTTTCTCATGGAGAGGAATCGAAATACCAAAATGGTCACAATGGTAAAAAACTAGTAGTCATTGTATACTATAAAAAACATTCCTTTTTTCATTTAGTAAAAAAATTCATAAAAAAAGATAACTACTGAAAACTATTGATATAAATTAAAAATAATAGTGGTTTATAATACACAGTATAAAATAAGGTGGTGTATATTTTAAAAATATGCCTCAATGAAAGGAGATTGAGAAAAGGTCCCTTACCTTAAGTTTCATTCATCACATATGATCCTTGTTCATCCAGAATAATAAATATAGGTTATCTTATTCTTAAATGAGAAACTTTATATTTTTATTATTCCTTAGATATCACTTATTAACATGTTTTAATAATTTAATAATTATTATTGTTCTTATCAAATGTTTTATCGTTATTGGGTACTTGAGTCAAAAATTAACTTCTTTTGATGTAAATTGTTTATATGGTCAAAAGTACATCATCTCCATAATATTATTCATGATTTTAATAATATATATATATATATTATATATATTTCTATAATAATTCATAATATATGGAGATAATAAATGAAATTTACCATTCATGAAGATAGTAGGTCGTAAGTACGCATGAATGCTACTTTCATTTCATTCTCATATTAAAACAATAATAACTAAATGATATAAATATATATTATAATACTAGTATTATATTAATTTCATATATGACTCATCATTTTAAAAAATCATTATTTATATGTTTTTGGTATAGTGGGAATGAGTTATATCGCATTAAGTGGGAACTAGTCCACACTTCCTCAAAAGAAATTATTATATTTACACAACATGGAAAGCATAAAGGAATGTTCTAAGATAAAATTATACAATCATAGAGACAATACAACTATAACATATATAATATGTAAAAAAAGTTCCATTATAATGGACACTATGAGAGCTGGTAGGGAAAAATTGAACAATCCTCGTTTTGTGTGGTAGTAGTTAGCCATATATAGAAGGAATGTGTTTGTTACACATTAAATAGAGGTGCGTATAAGTGTAGATAGAATACTTAGAATAGCACAATAATAGAATATTTAGGATAATTATTTGTTATGTAATCATATAATAAGAAGAGTTTAGGGAGCATAAAATAGAAACGAAACTAAAAATCATGATAGAAGGTGTTAAATCTTAATAGGGTAAATTTTCATAGTTTATACAAAAAAATATTCCTTGGGATTCTTTAATCCCTAATATAGGCTTCTGGAATTCAGGTGGAAATTCTAGAAAGTGTTTTGGACAGGTCTTGGCTGAACCAATGGGTTCTAGAAGCGTGAGTGTTAGAGAAGAGAGTGTACCTTTTTATATTAGAGGTAAAGGCACCCTTTGAAACTTTTAATTTATTAATTTAATATAAAAAAATTCGATTAAAAAATTCCAAAATTCATTTTTTTGAATATAATATGATTATCTTTCGAAAACCTCTCATTAAATAGTATCTAGACATGTATTTATATTATTTTAAGCCATTTATTTTTAGTTTAACCTTAATTTCTCTCTTCTAATTTTAATTGTGGTAACAACATTTTAAAAATTAAGAGGATATAAATATTACTTATATGGGGTAATGTTCCAATAATTTGATAAATCATTAACTTTTAGACCATATAATATTCACATTGTGATTTTAAAATATTTTTATGATTCATAATTAATATAATAAATTAAAATTTTTATAAAACATTAGTTATGTCAATTTTTACACCTTTCATTTTATTGAATTTATCTAAAATTCAAAAAAAAAGACATCTTCGAATAAAAATATTTAATAACATTATAACATGATATATTAAACTATAAAAATATTATATGATATAAATTATGTCATATAATATAAATTTTAATATTTATAATATCATTTATTTGAAGTCTTCATTAATAAATCAATCACTTCATTATCATTGTTTTATAAGTAAATTTAATTATTTAATGTCTAAAAATTAAAAATAAAATACCATTATTTTTGAAATTTTTATATATTTCTAATGAAAATTTATAGTCCAAAATATCACTTTCATAAATACATATTAAATTATTTTAGTAAGAAGATATATTTTATAACATAATTTTCATTTCATTAAATTAAAAGTTATACATGTCATAATCACACCCACGTGGCTTTGAAAGGCCAAATTTTCATCCAAAGGGTTTTTGATGGTCGTCCATATCTCATAAAATCCGATTAGAATTGGTGTTAAAGTAGTTTCATATTATTATAATATTATTTTTATCCTTATTTACATGATTTATTGTGTAACTGTGGTAAATAAAAATAATTAAGAAAGTTAAACTTCATCATGTCAAAAATAAAAGGGAACTATTTACATAATTTTGTCCTTATGATTCCAAATATGAAAAATGTTTTCCATATTCAAAACAATAATGTTGTTGTAATTAAATTAAAAAAATTTCCCATTGTCAAAATGAGAATAAGGGTTTTTTAAATGTAAAAACAATCAAAATATTGAACTGTGTTTATATCAAATTTCCATGTGAAATTACCCCCAAAGGCTAAAATTGGATTAAATGAAAAAAAACATGATCTAATTGATCTTTAAAACAAATTAGAAGGATAATATATATATATAAAACAATTAGATGAAAATTACATTTTGAATTAAAATGTAGTATTTTCCACTATTGATTAAAAAATTAATTTTATCCGAAAAATACCCAAATTCAACTGAAGTACATTTTGGAATCCCGCATCTAAAAAATACATTTATTTTTCAAAATATAACATATAAAATTCTTCAAAACTATATTTTTAAAATTTTTCCCATTAAAATGGGCTAAAACTACCTTTTAGAAATATAAGATTATTTTATGCATAAAATTGTGTATATTCTCATTTTAAGAGTATAAATTTTATTTAATGAATCTAAACACATTTAAAACCAAAGTGTAAATAAAATATATTTATTTATGTTCATTCCTGCCAATACAATGATTATGCATTGACTACCCTTTAAAATAATAATATTAATAATGTATTATTTTCAGTATAACACTGTCTTGTATGAAACATAAGATTTAGAAAAATCTTGTTGTTTTTTGTCTGGTACACTTTCAAAACAAACATCCCCTTTATCATAAAATTAATATCCTATAAATAAATATTACTAGATATGAAAATGTATTATTCTATAATTACCTGGGATGTTACATCAGTTTTTCACAGTCATTTCATCAAAACTCCTTCATCCTTGAACAAGGGTCTCTCCTATGCATTTTTCAAAGACCGGATCCCTTATTGATCAATATATTATTCATATTATCTACATTATGATTGTGGTGCATCTATCTGGGAATATGATCCTTTCACTTCTTTGATTAATGTGATCTTGGAACCACCATATAATTATGTTATCATATCCATTGATCTATGTTGGATGTTACTTCTTGTCTTCTTCTAGATCTATTCATTTATACAGTTTTGGATGCCATTTCATGGTTAGTTTTGGGGCAGAGGACATCCGTTCTTGAGGTATTTTGTGTTTTCCTTTTCTTATAACCCCATGATTTCTAAATAGGGTCAATCATAAGATGTGGGGATTTGATTCCAGGGCCTTCTTCGACATTGTCAGGTTTTTTAGATTTTGGATTCCATTACGAGGGTGTGCGGACCAAGTTTTATGGTTGGTGGTTATGTTTATAGCCTATGTTATTATATCAGGTTTTTTTGTTTACAAAACTATTCATGATGAATGATTGGCATGATTTTTTGTGTGGGTTGTGGAGAGTTTTCAATGAAAATTTTTCCCCTAGTAATTTATAAATGGATTGGAAAATAGGTATTTTTTAGGCATTGAAATCAAATTTCAAATGGTTTTGAATTGGTTTTCAAAGAATTCAAATGAATTGTGAAAAATAGAAGATGGATTACTTTGGATACTGAGGTGGAAGGATTTGGTTGAGGCCATCGTACATTATTTTGTGATTATTAAGTAGGTTTGTCCTAGGGATTTTCTCTATTTACTAAGACCATTGTTCTAGGGGACTGATATTTACATTCATGAAGGCTTTAATCATAAGCTATTCAAATTATTACTAGTCCCATTATTCTTGGAATTGGTTTGTTCACTTGATTATTATGGTATGATTAGTCTGCAGCCTGACCCTATAGTATAATTTGGTGTTGTGATACTTGTACATGTTTTTGTATTGATTTGATTTCTGAGTTATCCTTGATCTTCATGTTTATGATTGTGAAAATGATATAGAAAATGTTCTTGGAAATTGATATACCAAAATTTTGTTAGATTTGTGGAAAAGGGAAATGTCTCCCATGTTTTCTATAAAACATATATACTTATTCTCATGAATTTCTTTTATTAAAAATGAGAACACATAAGTTGTTATATAGAGGCTTATTATAAATCAGTTTGGTGGGATCTTATTGTTCATCTTAGCTCATACCCTTCGCACCTCTTTGGTGGTGTGTAGAATATTTTTTGTCTTCTAGTGTAAGGAAATGAAAGGTTTGGTTGTGAGCTTGTGAGGTTCACCTCAGCAGGTTGGGTAGCTTGTAGTGAGATGGTGGGAGTTTTTTCGTGCCATTATTTGGAGTAGCTATTTGATTTGGTTTCCTTTCTAGATGGACATATCCTTTGGATTTTTAGCTACTTTTTATGTCGTTTGTTTCCACTATTTTCATATATTTATAAACTATATATCATCTTCATCATCCACTTTTCCTTTTTGTTAGTACATATATTCCATGTGTTTGTTCATGTTGGTAAAAATTATTCCCTCTATTACATTGTTAGATGCTCGAGTGATTGTCTCTAGCTCATCGGGTTTGGGAATTACCTTTGTCCATGGGACTAATCGGGTCATGTATAAGGTTTGAGGATACCCTATGTTGGTTTGTTACAATTTGGTATCAGGGGATGTTTGTCCTCAATAGTACTTTTCTAGGGAAATCTATTATGCTAGAGATTGGATTTTTGGGACCTGAGATATTTGTTATGATAACTGTTTGGCTAGATCTCATCATAAAATGGCTCGAGTTTCAATTATATATTGGGATTTTTATCATAAAATTTTTAGTTTTCTTATAAATATCAGTTTCTGCTTATGGTTTTTCTATTTTGAATTGACATTTGTCCTATTGTCTGATCGTTCTCGTGTTTTGGTCTGAAACTGTATTCCTTTGAGACATCTTCGACAAGTTCCACTGGAGGGTGCATTGGATTATTCTCAAGGGAATCTACCTATAGATATAAATATTATCAATACTATAGTATTACCAGTTAAGGCTATTGATAATTATGTACCACGAGTTTAGAATGTTGTAATTGAGGTACAACCAGGAGCTGGGGGAGAGAGAGTGATTGATCACAAGAATTCTTGCATGATAAGTATTCTTTCTAGAAAGGGACCACTGAACCTCAAGAGGTTGAGTAGTATCTAGATAGAAACCATAAAATATTCAAATTTTTGGAGACACATGATAATATCAGGGTATATTGAACAACATTCAGCCTCAACATTTTCAATAAGCGATGGTGGGATTCTACGGTCCAAAGAGACGGACATATGGGCTTAGATTGGAAGGATTTCAAAACCTTGTTCTTTTATAAATTTTTCCTTGGGTCCCTAATGTTGTAAAATTATCAATAGATACAATATTTATAACAGTGAGTGTGTTTGGTGTTAGCATACACTATTCATTTTGCTGACTTTGTTGATTTTTTCCTGGATGTGGTGAGGAATGACCATTTGAAGTCTTAGATGTACCTATAGGGTTTGCAACCAGATATTGATTTTCTTTTGTTCATGTTAAAATATTATACCTATTAAGAGATGATAGATATAGATATGATGTTATTAATTAATATGGAAGGAAAGGTTGGATTTTCAACCACTTCTCTTCCATTTGGAGTAGCTTCAATGGTGCACATGGGAGGAAGAGGAAGTGGCACGATCATTGCAAATGTACTGGAGGTGGGTATTAGCATTGACCCTCCTCTAAACCATATATTAAACTAAGTAATGTGGCTTTAAATTGATATCAATGTGGAAACATTTAACACACCATGGGTTCTTGTTATTTTCCTATGATGACGTGAAATAACAGTGGATGAGTTGGTCATCTGTGACACTTTTGTCAGGAAATGACTACACCTCATTATAGCCAGGGTTTGTCAGCTCCAAAGGCTATTGTGGTGTTGTCTAAAAATTAAAATCTGACAGGGATGTAGCCATAGGATTGATGCATTTTCATAAAGTAAATGAGCATCAAGTGGAAGTTGATGCATGTCCCGCAACAGTGATAGGTACTATCATTATTACATCTTCAGTATCAGTTGATTTATTCAATTTTCATGAATCTCACTCTTTTATATCTATATGATTTTTTCATATTCATAAACATACAGTAGAAATTATATAATTTCTAATGGACTTAGAAACACCTCATGGAATGAATAAATTGTAGGGGTTTGAGTGTGTATCTTATTCCTTAACGATAACCGATACAGAGTTAGACTAGAATTTCATTATTCTCGATATTGATCTATTTGACATCATAATTGGTATATATTGACTTGTTTCACATTGAGGAAAGGTCGGTTGTTATCATTGGTGTGTTTAATTTCATTCTACTGATGTAAGATCTCATGCATTTCAAGCATGTAAGGACCCGAGGTTAGGACGTACAAAATCTACCCACCCAAAGCTCATATGTTTTCTGCTTACTATTACATTTTAACTCAATGAAATTTATTTTATTGATTAAATTACCATTATTGTTAGTCATTTTATTGATTTTTTCTTATTCAACATCTTCGGTCTCCCTCTAGATAGAGAGGTAGAGTTTATGATTGAACTCATCTAAGGAACATAGCTAATATTGATTCATTATTATCATATGGAACCATTGGAACTGAAATAGCTCAAGATTTAGTTAGATGACCTATTGGAGAAAGATTTCATTTTCCCTCACGTTTCTCTATGGGAAGTCCATGTGCTGTTTAAAAATAAATTTAATGGTTCACATTGGTTGTGTGTGGACTTTCGGATGTTCAACTGGGTAGTAGTGATGAACAATTATCATTTTCTTTGTGTGCATGATTTGTTTGATCAGTTAAAGGGGTCAAAGTGGTTCTTTAATATTGATCATAGCTTATGTTATTGTTATCTCAGAGTTTGATAGTTTGATATATCGAATAATGGTATCAACTGTATGTATGACCATTATGATTATCATATGATGCCATTTTTCTGACTAACACTAGTGAAATTTATATGGCATTGATGAATTGGATATTCCTCCAAAATCTCAGAAATTTTTGGTTGTGTTTATGGATGATATTCTAGTTTATTCAAAATTTGAGCATGAGCATGATCACCATCTAATATTGGTTCTATAAATTCCGAGAAATCGCCATTTGTATGTAAAGCTTAAAAAATGTATCTTCTGGAATCATGAATTGAAGTTCAAAGGGAACAAAATTTTTGAGAATGGATTATCAGTTAATCCATATAAGGTAAAGATTTTTTACTATTTATGGAACCACGAAATACCATTGAGATATGAAGTCTCTTTGTCTTGTAGGATAATACCGATGGGTTTTCAAGGATATATCTAAGGTAAAATCACCTTTTACTGACCTTACTAGGAATGTAGTAAAATTAAATTGGGATGAAAAGTTTCAGTCTTTTTTTGATGTACTAAACAAATTTCTGAAATTTACTCCTATTTTAATATTACCTGATCCTAGTATGTTGTATGTGGTTTTTTTCCATGCTTCAGGTGATGGTTTAAGATGCATGCTTAAACAAGATGACCATATAGTATCTTATTGCTCTAGTTAGCTTCGACCACATGAAATGAATTAACCCACTCATGATTTAGAGATTTCTATAGTCATGTATGTGCTGAAATGTTGGTGGCACTGTATTTTTAGGAAGTGGTTCAAGTCTTATCTTATCATAAGAGTCTGAGTTATATCTTTTCACATAAGGGCATGAATCTCATGTAGATATTATGGGTAGAATATCTTTAGATGTTTTCCCTTGAAATCACTTAAACCATAGGGAATGGAAATGTCATTGTAGACTATCTTAGTAGGAATGTAACATCACAGGATATTCCGTAATCGAAGGAAGAGTGAAACCATATGGTTATTTTCACTCAGTTGAATCAGGATGCTCAAGAGGATGTTTTAGGTATTGTTCTAACCAATGGTTAGTTATTATAATCTATCGTAGAGTCTATTTTCTAGAGTCAACCCCAACATTATGAATTTATTAATGTTTGAGAAAGAATTTATGGAGGGGAGACTATTTCTTGTTGGTCCCATTCTTCAGAAGGTATGCTTCACTTTGAGAAGTGGGCTATCATCCTTGTATCTGTGAGATGTTTTGTCTTGCTTTATTGTCATGAAACATTGTGGGTAATTTATCCAAGAACTATGAAGATGTATTATGAAAATAGGTGTACAATTATTGTTGTTGGGTATGAAGTGTGAAATCAGAGAGTATGTGTCTCTTAGTTACACATGCCATCAGATAATGGAAGAGCACTTGAAACCCTTGGTTTTTAATTATCCTCTTCTAGTGCCATTTTGAAAATGTGAAGAGATATACAAGTATTTTTTTGTGGGATTACCATTAACATCCTGAGGTAAGAATCCTATCTTGGTGTTTTTTGATATGTTGATGAAGTCTACTCATTTCATTTTAATCAAATTCACCACTAAAGTTGATGATGTAGGTAAGTTGTATGTGCATGAGATTTTGAGGTTACATGGGAGTCTTTATTCCCTTGATTTTGATAGGAATCCAAGGTTTATCTATAGGTTTTGGAGGTGTATCCATGATGCAATGGAAACATAGGTTATGTTGAGGACAACAAACCATCCAAAAACAAATGGTAAAATTAAGTGATTAATTTAGGTCTTGGAAACAATTCCTCGCACTTTTGTCTTGGATTTCAGTAAATCATAGTATATCCATCTAGTACATGTTGTGTTTTTTTACAACAATAGTTTTCAGTCATCTACAGGAATGTATCCCTTTGAGTTTTTGTATGGTTTCCTGTGTAAATCACCTCTTAGTTGGGATGAGGTGGGAAAAGTATCTTTAGTTGGACCATGTTTATTTCAGGAGATGTCCATGAAGATTCTGGATGTACATTGAAGTCTAATAATAGCATAGAATCAATAGGAATCATATGTGGGTCAGTGTTTTTGACCTTTGCAGTTTTCTGTTGGTGACTTTCTTTTCTTGAAATTTTATCCTTGCTAGGTTCACTGTCGACATGGATAGTAGGAAAAGTTGGATCTAATATATACTAGACCATATGAGGTCCCTGAGTTTCTCATAAAGTATGATTATCACTTAGCATTAACAGTTCAGATGGAGGGTATTCATGATATTTTCTACATGTCTAATCTCATGAAATACCACCATGATCCCGCTCATATTTTGAGTGGGGAATAAATTGAGTTAAAGCCAGATTATTCTATTTTGGAGAAACCAGTTGTGATCATTGAATCTAAAGTAACATTATTGTATCTAAAGTCAATTTTATTAGTCATAATTCTATTGATACAAGGATCAGATTCTCATGAGACATGGGAACATGAATCATTGATGATGGAGTGTTTGGTTTAACTTTTTCCAAGGATTACATCTTCCACATCACTTCCTGAGGATGAAAAGTCATTATGGTGGGGAATTTGTGACACCCTGTTAACTTTTTTTCAAGTACATCCTTAAACTCATTATGATTTCCCATAATTTGATATTGGGAGGATTTCTATAATGGTAATGGAAAAATTTCCTGTCCTTTCAACTTTAACCATCTTTTTTCATTGGATGCTGATGGATTTCACATTGTGTTACTAGGCTAGAAGCCATGAAATTTTTGTTGGGTACAAGATGTGAAAGTGGATCATTCATTTAAAGATTATGCATCATGAATGGTGGTTTCACATCATGAATGTTTAAACAGTGGATTTTTAATCCCAGGGGATGGATTATGTGGCATAATGGTATACTGTGGATTTCACCGCATGTAACAATATTACACGTTGTGAAAGGGACCATGTCTAATTTTAAAGCATGTTCTTGGATGTTTTTTTATCTATGATTTCCTTCCATATTCCTTCATCCTCAACATAAGGTCTCTCCTAAGAATTTTTCAGAGATCCATTTCTTTTAGAAACTATCTGTTTGATGTCTGGTCTCTATTGACATTATGGTGTGTATCTATGGGAAATTGACCATTCTACTTCATCATTATAAGTCATCATGGTAGCACCCTAGAATTAAATTATTAGGTATGTTGATATAATTTGGATGTTCTTTCTTGTGTCCTTCTGGATCCATTTTGAGATCTTGTTCCAGAGTCCTTTTCTTGGTTAGTTGTGGTACGACAGACATCAATTCTTATGTTATGTGGTGTTTTCCTTTCCCATCAACCATATGTTTTCTAAATTGCATCAATCCTATGATTTTCTGATTTTATTCTAGGTCCTTCATTGACATTAATCAGTTTTGTTGATTTCAGATTCAATTATGGGAATGTGTAGACCGAGTTTTTAGGTAGGTGGTTCTATCTCAAGCCTATGATAATGTATATTTTTTTTTCTTTAAAAACTGATTCATAATGAAATATTGGAATGATTTATTTCTGTCTTAATAAGAGATTTAAATTATTTTTCCATGGTTATTGATTAATGTAATTAAAAAGGGGTATTTTAGATGCATTGAAATGGTTTGGAAATGGTTATAAAAGAGTTTAAATGAATTGGAAAAAATATCACATGGGTTAAAATGGGTAAATACGTGGATGGTTTATCTTGAGACCATTATTAATTGTTTTTTGAATTTCAAGGAGGTCTATCATTGGTCCTTCCTATGTCTCTTAAGCTTATATTTCTAGAGGACTGATATTGAATTTTTTTCAGGGTTTAATCATGTGGTATTAATATTATTCATAGGATTATTATTCAAGGAACTGGTTTTTACAATTCATTAATGTGGTATGATTATTCTGCATTCTAGACATGTAGTATTCCTTGTTGTTGTGATACCTCTTTTTATTTTTTTATATCTTGGTTTTCTGAGTTATCCTAGATATGCGTGTTTATTCTTATGAATAAATATCTCTAATATGTGATTTAAAACTGATATACACACAGTTGTTTGAAACTATGGAAAAAGGGAAAAGTTTTCCATGTTTTTTATAAAATTGATTCACTTCTATTCATGCCATGTTTTTACCTAGAATGAGCACACTAGAATAGTTATACATTGGGGTGTTGTTGAACATCTGTGCGGGATCCTACTGAGCTTGTTAACTCATAGCTTGGGCACCATTTTAGTGTTGTGTAGAGCTTTGTTTTTCTTGCATTGTATGGAAAGGAAAGGTACCTGTAACACCTGAAACATTTATGAGAAATATTTTTTTTATGTTATATAAGTCATAAAAGAAATCTTTCACTACACACAACATTATCTTGGCTTTCTTCACACGCAACTGTGGCCTTCCTTGATAACTTGCGTCGTACGCAATACCTAATTTCACTAAACAACGATATATTATAATACTAGCCATTATGAATAGTATTAACTGAATTTTGAATTTTATAACATTTTAATTCATCTTATTCATTTTCTAGAATGAGGTATGAAAACAAAATCAGTTTTTTTGATAAAAGAAGTATTTTTAAAAAAATGCAGTTTTACCGCCTTTTAATGGCGCACCCACATTAAATCTAGATTTTGACAAGTTTATAAGTTCAATTTGAAAAAAGAAAATTTTTCATTATATTTAGAATATAAAAATTTACTTTGGATAATTTTTTTATATTATTCTGATAACTTTCATATTTTAATGAATAGTAAAAACACGCTATATTTTAATTAAAAACAACTTTTTTCATCACAATACATTATATGGTTAAATTATAATATTTAATGTTCTAAAAGTATAAATATAATATATTTTTACCATTTAATATAATGTATGTCATTATCATTAATTTTACATTGAATTCATTGGTAAAAACATTTGAATCTTTGGCAATGTTTTAACTTTTAAAACTCATTTGCTTAACAACAGGATTAATTGTAAATTAATTATTGCAACTTCTGTGTTTTGAATTTTGATAAATGGATTCCATATTTGGAATCAGTGGGTCAAAATTATGTTAATAGGTTACTTTTATGTTTTTGATATTATGAATAGTAACTACGGTAATTTTTTATTTACTACGGTTAAAGGTAAATAGGGTAATTTCAAGGTTAAAAGAATATTATAATAATTCAAAATTACCTTGAAACTTGTCCTAACTATATCGGATGAGTATTATCCGACCATTGGCATCCTTGGGTCGCTTTTGGGACTCCATTGAGCCACTTGGTTGTGACAATGACAATTTGGATTAATTAATTTAATGTAAATACAAAATTGACATTAACAAAACTCTTTTAGTAGTTAATTTTTATAAGGGGTTATATAAATTATATTTTCAACTATAAATATTAATTATAAATCTAAAAAGATTTCCTACAAAATGATATTTTTTATAATTCTTAGACACCAAATAAATTAAATTATTTCTGACACAATAATGATGAAGTATTTACCTCATTAATAAATGATTTAAATAAATAAGATTATAATGATTAAAATATTTTCCAAAACATGTCCAATTCTGATTGGATGATTTTATTTCGACCATGAGTCATCTTATCTTCTTCTTTAATGATTTTGGGACCTTTTGAAACCGAAGATAAGTTTACAATAAAATAATATTTCCACGCTTTCCAAAGGTGCCCCTCTCCTCCCTTATAAAAGGGCACCTCCTCCCTCTCTTCCTCAAACCAATTTGAGCCTTCAAGCTCGGCCAACCCCTTACTATTTCACTTCCCCACTTCCTTATAAACCTACTAGAGGTACTGGTCTTATCAAAAGACCAACTCTAGTTCCTTAAGATAAAGTTTAAAGGAGGCACTTCGAGAAAGGGGTAATACCTTCTACCATTTTCTTCAAGTTCAATTCTTCATCTACGCCCTCTTCTTTAGTTGATTCATTATGAGGTAATAACATCAGTATCCCTCATATACTGATATGTTATTATAAATATGAAACAACCCTATTTCACCTCTTATCCATCCTACAGAAAACGAAATCACCACGCGTGCGTATGTACGAAATACCATCTCCACGCCGTGGTGTAATCTGTTTTCCACCACCACCATACTTTGATGGGTATAATGGAGTAAATAATATCTGTATATGATTATTGTAAAGTGATATTGATTCTGAAATTGTATACATACACTTCAACTATAAGGCCCCAGCCTTAAACCTTAATGAATATTGAATTAAAAGAATAATTCACATTGAGGATCTTTTCATGGTTTAGAGTTTTAGATAATTAGGACATAACTATTACAACTCAAAATATTACAAAGTAGAAACCTCCACTAAGTTTCCATAAAATAAAAACTCTTAAAAAAATTCCTACTTCCATTTTTTAGATATCATTACATTCCCTTGATCCCATCCTTGACCCTATTCCACACTAAGTCCTGTGAAAAACATTTCAAAAAAAATTCTTGGGGTGAGCATAAAAAGCTCAGTAAGGGATACACAATGAATGAAAACTGTTAGTTTTTCAAAACAACAAGTAAACCATGAATACTTTATCAAAGTAATACTTTTCACCTTTATGAAGTAGTAAAAACTCTTCACTCAAATAAAAGATCATTACTTACCCTTTTGTAACCAAAAGATTACCATAAAACCCATATAGGAGATCACATAACATATATAGGTTACTTGGGACATAAACATAATTAAATAGAATAACCATACAGTCGACTTTCACACATATCACTTAATGGAATATCCATACGGCCGACTTCCATACCCAATGCATTGGAGGTTATAACGTAACCACCCGTCCTGGTATTCACGGCACCACCCGTCATATGGTTTATCATGTAACCACCCGTCAAATGTCCAAGCACCATTATAAAATAATAAGACATAAAACAAATATAATGGAATGAAAACATTTCAACACTTTGATCACAATATGTCACTAAAATATATTGCCATAACAAATCCATTATAAAAACCATTATCAATACCAAAATACATAAAAGATTATATAGTATTTATTTCATTTTAAAAACATTACGGCTTATTGAGGAAGCCAAAGACCAAATAATACACGCAATGGCGAAAAAGGTCGTTGTCACTGCGTACGTTAAAATAAACATTCCTTTTGGTCGTTTAGTAAAAATCTTCATAGAAAATGATTCCCTTTGAATGAAATGAAAAGTAAAAGGTGTTTTATACAGCTTATAAAAGAATATATGGTATTAGAACAAAATATTCCTCAATGAAAGGAGATTGAGATGAAGTCCCTTACCTCGGGTCTGACTTGACTCGATCGTTCTTTAATGTCCTTTAAAATGGGTAACTCTTTTTGATTTGAGATCAAAGGATTCCTTGAGAATACTTCTTCCTAACGTGAGGCTTTTAGGATTAAGATAGGGATGTGGAGAGACAAAAAGAGCAGATCTTGGCCGAACCAAAGGCTTGAGAGGTGTGGGTAAGGTGGTAGTGGTGGGGGCCTTTTATAAGAGGAGGGGAGGGGAACTCTTGGAATGTTAAGTAAAGATACTTTATTATAAAATGATTTTCGGATAAAAAGGGTCCCAAAATTATATATTTAGAGTCTAAGGTGATAATAGTTTGAAATCCACCCATCCAATAGGTTTTTGACATGTTTAGGTCTTAGATTTTTCATTATCTTTCCATTTTATTTATATCGTTAAATAATGAGGTAATTATTGCATCACCGTGGTGTCAAAAATAATTTAATTTATTTGTTGTATAAAATTTACAAAAAAAAACTATCAAGATATAGGAAATATTTTTAGCTTTATAATGAATATTTGTAGTAAAAAATATGACTTTTATAACCCCATTTAAAAATTGTTTTAGTAAAACAACTCATGTTTGTGACATTTTTATTTGAACATTAAATAAAAAGTTATTAATGTCATTTTCCTACCAAAGTGGCTCCATGGGGTCCCCAAGTTGACCCATGGATTTTCATGGTCGGCCATGACACATCCAATAAGGGTAGGACATGTGTCAATTTCATTTCATATTATTAAAACATTATTTTTACCTTAAACTACACTAATTACCTCTAATCGCGATTAACAACTTAAAAGTTACTATTCACCAAAAAATTATTTTAATCCCGTTGAACCACATTTTACTTCTCAATTACAGCCATGTATGTCGGATTTTTGAAATTTAGAACACAAAGGTTGTAAAAGTTCATTTAAACGAAAAAAACTCAGTTTTTTATGTACCACTTAGTGGTTTCACTATTCATAAAAAATTTAAGTTTTTCAGAAAGAAACCAAAACATCACCCTAAGATATATTTGATATTCTGAATTAAAAAATGATATCTATTTTACAAAATTCAAAACATATAAGTTGCATTAATTAATTTTATAATTAATTCCCGTTGTCAAAACAAATAGCGTGTTTTTATGAAACAAAATGTATCAAAAGATTGACACTAGTTTAAGTCCGATTTCAAAGTGAAATAAATTCCAACGACCACTATTGGATTTAATGGTAAAAATATATTCTAATTTCAGTTTAAAACCAATTCAAACAGTAATATAATCATATAAATAAATTATATTAAAAAGATGTTTTCAATTAAAATACAACATTTTTCACTATACATTAAAAAATGAACTTTATCGGAAAAATACCAAAAATTTACACAAAGTAAATTTTGATGTCCAGATTCTAAAGAAGAATTTTATTTGGTCCAATATAATGTATAATAGTGACCAAAACTATATTTAAAGAGGGTTCACCATCAAAAGATGATAGTTTGGCCTTTTAGTGAATATTAGAGTATCTATGCCTAAAATTTAATTTTTTTTCATATTTTAAGCCTTTATCTTTTATTTGATAAATGTAAAACCATTTAACAAACATATATAATCATATTTTAGTTTTTTCTATTCATTCCTGCCAATACAACGGCTACGTGTTAACTACCATTCAAAATAATATTATTTTATTACTAGTGTACAATGTAAGATTTCAAAGAAACTTTTGTTGCGTATCGGGTACGCTATCGAAAATATAATACCCTTTAATGTAAAAGTAATATTTAATTCGTAAATATTAATAAATATGAAAATATATTATTCTTTATTTACCTTGTATGTTACATCCTTCCCCCATTTTTGTAATTGCGTCCTCACAATTTTATTCACTTATCAAAATAAGTGGGGGTATTTATCCCTCATAGAATTTTCAGATTCCCATGTTGCCTCTTCAACCATATGGTTTTTCCAAAAAACCCTTTACCTGGTGAATTACCTTATTTCGCAACACTTTCCCTCTTCGGTCAAGAATTTGGACTGGTTGTTCTTCATAATAGAGATTCTCTTCCAACTGAACTACCTATGGCCTCAAAACATGAGATAGATCTGGCATATACTTTCCCAACATCGAAACATGAAAAACATTGTGTACTTGAGATAAACTCGGAGGTAAATCCACTCAGTATGCAACTGATCCATCTCTCTCCATAATTTTATATGGTCAAATTAACCTTGAACTCAGATTTCCTTTTTTACCAAATCGCATCACACTTTTCCAGGGAAAAACCTTGAGAAAAACTAGATCACCTACCTCGAAAGATAGATCTTTCCTCTGGTTATCCGGATAACTTTTCTATCTACTCTAATCTTTTCTCATGTGTTTCTGAATCAACTAAACTTTTTCTGCCATCTCTTCTACCAATTCTGGTTCCATCAGCTTCCTTTCACCTACTTCATCCCAAAAAGCTGGAGTTCGACACCGCTTCCCATATAATGCCTGAAACAGAGCCATCTGTATACTGGAATGAAAATTGTTACTATATGAAAACTCAACCAAAGAAAGATGTTGGTCCCAACATCTCTGATAATCCATCGAACAAACACGTAGCATATCCTCCAATGTCTGAATTGTTCGTTATGACTGCCCATCTGATTGCGGATGAAAATATGTACTAAAATTTAATTCAGTAACCAACAAATTTTTAAGGCCTTTCCAAAAGATAGAAGTAAACCTAGGATCACAATTAGATACAATGGAGAGGGAAACTCCATGAAACCTGAATATCTCTTTAAGATACAATCGAGAAAGTTGATCTAGAGAGAATGTGTCTCGAATAGGAAGGAAATGAGTAGATTCAGACAATCGATCAACAATAACCCAGATTGTATTATTACCTCGAGATGTCCTCGATAATCCCACAACAAAGTCCATGGATATATTTTCCCATTTCCACTCTGGCACTAGTAAAGGCTGCAGCGTCCCTTTTGGTAACTACCGCTCTGCTTTAACCTAATGACAAGTCAAACACTTCACAGTAAAATCAGCAATATCTATTTTCATTCCATCCCACCAGTAATACTCCAGCAGATCTCTGTACATCTTAGTACTACCAGGATGAACTGAAAACGGGGAACTATGAGCCTCACATAACAAATCATTCTTCAATTGTGAATCACTAGGAACACATAATATCTTCACAAACCTCAAAACACAATCACTATCAATGTTAAATTCAGGCAAATTACCTTTCTGAATCAGCTCTACCTTTTTCTGCAACTCGCTGTCTTGCTTATGTGCTTGCTTAATTTTTTCTGATAGAGAAGATTTCACTGATACCAGAAATAAAACATAAGGACTTCTTGCACAAACAACTTCTATTCCAATGCTCATCAAATCCTTAACCAAAGGATCATGTTCCAAATAAAACATTGTTAATGAAGCATTACTTTTTTGACTAAAAGAATCAGCCACTTTATTTGCTTTTCCTTGATGGTAATGAATTTTACAATCATAATACTTGATTAATTATAGCCATCTCTTTTGTCTCATGTTTAATTATTTCTGAGTGAATATATACTTTAAAATTCTTTGATCAGTATATATTTCACACATTACTCCAAACAAATGATGCCTCCAAATATTTAAAGCGAAAACAACAGCATCTAATTCCAAATCATGTGTAGGGTAATTTACCTCATGTGTTTTCAACTAACATGAAGCATAAACAATTACCTGATCATTCTGCATAAGGACATAGCCAAGTCCATTCAATGAAGCATCACTGTAGATAACATACTCACCATTCCTGGAAGGAAGTGCCAAAACTGGAGCATTCACCAATCTTCTTTTCAATTCTTGAAAACAATCATCATATTATTTTGTCCAGATAAACATAACACCCTTCTGTGTTAGCTTAGTCATTGGACTAGATAATCGTGAAAAATTTTCAACAAACCTTCGGTAGTAACCTGCCAAACCAAGAAAACTACGGATCTCGGTTACATTTGTGGGTCTTGGCCATTCTTCAACAACCTTTGTTTTTTCAGGATCAATAGTTATCCCATCTTTAAAAACAATGTAACCAAGGAAAGAAATTTTTTGCAACCAATACTCACACTTTCTGAATTTTCCATACAATTTCTTTTCATTTAATGTTTTCAATATAACCCTTAAATTTATTTCATGTTCTTCTTTACATTAATAAAACACCACAATATCATCTATAAAAACAACCAACATTTTTCACCTGATTCAACTGAGGCATCATTGCAGCAAACTGTTTATTTCTGATTCTGACCATCTCAGGATACTGATTTAAAATGTCATTTCCCTCTGTATGCCTTCCCAGAAAAGTTGTTCTGTTTCCTCGATGAAAAACCATTCTTAACAAACATGTCTCAGATGAAGCAACATGGTAATCCTCAAATGCTATATCATTTCAGTCATACCATAAATTCATTTATAATTTAACAATTTTCTAACTCCTAAAGTTGTCTAAACCGACATCCGATACCAACTATAAGGCCCCAACCTTAAACCTTACTTAATATTGAATTAAATGAATAATTCACATTGAGGACCTTTTCACAGTTTAGAGTTTTAGAGAATTAGGACATAACTATTACATCTCAAAAGATTACAATGTAGAAACTTCTACTAAGTTTCCATAAAATAAAAACTCTTAAAAGGAAACATGTCTAGTTCCATGTTTTAGATAGCTTGAAATTCCCTTGATCCCATCCTTGACCCTATTCCACATTAAGACTGGTGAAAAAAATTTGAAAAAAAACTTGGGGTGTGCATAAAAATCTCAGGTAGGGATACACAATGAATGAAAACTGTTAGTTTTTCAAAACAACAAGTAAACCATGTATACTTTATCAAAGTAATACTTTTCACCTTTATGAAGTAGTAAAAACTCTTCACTGAAATAAAAGATAATTACATACCCTTTTGTAACCAAATTATTACCATAAAACCCATATAAATATCACATAACATATATAGGTAACATGGGACATAAACATAATTAAATGGAATAACCATACGGTCGACTTCCACACATATCACTTAATGGAATAGCCATACGGCCAACTTCCATTCCCAATGTATTGGAGGTTATAACGTAACCACCTGTCCCGGTATACATGGGACCACCCTTCATATGGTTTATCATGTAACCACCCGTCAAATGTCCAAGCTCCATTATAAAATCATAAGACATAAAACAAATATAATGGAAAGAAAACATTTCCACACTTTGATCACAATATATCACTTAAATATATTGACATAACAAATCCAATATAAAAACCATTTTCAATACCAAAATACATAAAAGAGTATATAGTATTTATTTCATTTTAAAAACATTACAGCTTATTGAAGAAGCCAAAGACCAAATAATACTCGTGGTAGCGGAAAAGGTCGTTGTCACCATTTATGTTAAAATAAACATTCCTTTTTTTCGTTTAGTAAAACGCTTCGTAGAAATAGATTCCCTTTGAATGAAATGAAAAGTCAACGGTGTTTTATACAGCGTATAAAAGAAAATCTGGTATTAGAATAAAATATGCTTCAATGAATGGATCTTGTGACAAAGTCTCTCACCTCGGGTCCGACTTGACTTAATCGTTCTATAATGTCCTTTAAAACGGGTAACTCTTTTAGATTTGAGCTCAAAAGAATCCTTAGGAAGACTTCTGCCCAATGTGAGGCATCTAAGAGAAAGATAGGGATGTGGAGAGACAAAAGGAGCAGAGCTTGGCCGAACCAAAGGCTTGAGGGGAGTGGGTAAGGTGGTAGAGGTGGGGGCCTTTTGTAAGAGGAGAGGAGGGGCACTCTTGGAAGGTTAAGAAATGATACATTATTATAAAATTATTTTCTGATAAAAAGGATCCCACAATTATATTTTTAGAGGATAAGTTGATAAGAGTTCTAAATCCACCCATCCAATAGGTTTTTGACATGTGTAGGTCTTAGAATTTACATTATCTATTCATTTTATTTAAATCGTTAAATAATGGGGTAATCACTGCATCATCATGGTGTCATAAATAATTTAATTTAATTATTGTATAAAAATTATAAAAATATATCATGATTTAGAAAATATTTTTATATTTCTAATGAATATTTATAGTCAAAAATCTTTCTTGTATAACCTCATTTAAGAATTGTTTTAGTAAAACAACTCATGTTTGTGACATTTTTATTTTAACATTAATTAAAAAGTTATCAATGTCATTTTCCTAACAGAGTGGCTCCATGGTGTCCCCATGTTGAACCATGGATTTTCTTGTTCGGACATGACACATCAAATAAGGTTAGGACATGTGTCAAGATCATTTCATATTATTAAAACGTAATTTTTACCTTAAACTACACTAATTACCTCTAATCGCGATTAAAAACATAAAAGTTACTATTCACCAAAAAAATTATTTTAATACCATAGAACAACATTTTACTTCTTAATGACAACCATGTATGTCAGATTTTTGAAATTCATAACACAAAAGTAGTAAAATTTCATTTAAACAAAAAAAATTAGTTTTTAACTACCACTTATTTGTTTCACTATTCATCAAAAATTGAAGTTTTTCAGAAAAATACGAAAACATCACCCTAAGATATATTTGATATTCTGAATTCAAAAATGATGTCTATTTTACAAAATTAAAAACATATAAGTTTAATTAATTAATTTAAAAATTAATTCCCACTGTCAAAACAAATAGCGTGTTTTTATGAAACAAAATGTATCAAAAGATTGACACTAGTTTAAGTCCGATTTCAAAGTGAAATTAATTCCAAACATATTTAGATTAAATGGTAAAAATAAATTCTAACTTCACTTTAAAACCAATTCAAACGATAATCTAAACATATAAATAAATTATATTAAAAAGAGGTTTTGAATTAAAATACAACATTTTTAACTATTCATTAAAAATTAACTTTATTAAAAAAATACCAAAAAATTACACAAAGTAAATTTTTATTTCCCGATTCTAAAGAAGAATTTTATTTGGTCCAATAGAATGTATAAGAGTGACCAAAACTATATTTAAATAGGTTTCTCCATCAAATGGCGATAGTTCAACCTTTTAGTGAATATTAGAGTATCTATGCCTAAAATTGTATTCATTTCGTATTTTAAGCCTTTATCTTTTATTGGATAAATGTAAATCCATTTAACAAACTTATATAATCTTATTTTAGTTGTTTCTATTCATTCCTGCCAATACAATGGCTACGTGTTAACTACCATTCAAAATAATATTATTTTATTACTAATGTGCAACGTAAGATTTCAAAAAACTCTTTGTTGCGTATCAGGTAAGCTATCGAACATAGAACCCCCTTTAAAGTAAAATTAATATTTAATTCATAAATATTAAAAAGTATTAAAATCTATTATTCTTTATTTACCTGGGATGTTACATCAATACAATTCCATGATCATGGGAACGATATCATCCCTCGTGCGTACGTACGGCCTACCGTCTCCACGATGTGATGCGACTCATTCTATATTATCTTCATAGAATAATGATTATATAAATGAATTGAATGAATTAATATGATATATATTACCCTAATACAATTATGTAAATGATGTATCTATATCCTATAAAGAGTAATAAGAATTTATTCGACAAAACAAGCATAAGAACAAAAAGTAATAAACACCCGAATAACAAGTAGTAATGAAATATTATTAATAAGAATCTAAGAATATTACCATATATGGTATAAAAACAATTAATATGATTCTTTAATAAGTCAATGACATTACTTAGATCATTATACAGAAGTTTCGGACACGTACAAAGCATATCGGACCTGAGGTAAGGGAAATATCACAATCTTATTTTTAACCGAGATTGTTTATACTTTGGAATTTACTGTGGTGTATTTTATCATCCACATCCATGTTTCCAGAATATGTAATATTATTTCCATCCACCTAAAATTTTTTAAATCCAATTTTACCCTTCGGTGAGTTTTTAGTAAAAGATATGAAAGGATTCATTTGTCGTTTTTCGTACGAGGTACTTTTTGACTTTTCCGACAAAAGTACGAGAATAATTTTTTTTAATTATACGGAATGAATGGAATTTAAAAACATTATTTCCATGAATATTCCTTTACAAGTTTATTTTTAATAAACTTCTTTTAGTTTAAAATTGTATAAAATGTTAAGAAAGGAAAAATGTTTTTGAAGTAGAAAGGATATTTTCCTCAAGAATGGAGTTCAAGTGTTTTATCAAAATTATTTTCCATCTAAGATAATATAGGGTTCTATTTATATCCCTATTATTACAATGATTTGATTCTATTGTGATGGAAATATTTTTATGAATTACTTTATCTTATATGAGTTGTTTTATGATGTCATGATGTTTAAGATTCCCATTTTTATTCTATGGGTTATGCTATGATGTATGGTTTATGATTTTGTGGCACACATAAGAATGGTATCATTATAAGATTGGTGGGACCTATATATCACTTCAATTCATTGGGTAAACATTTTATATCTCATGAGATAGACATGGTTGGAACGGCAGGTTAAACTGGTTCAGTGAAACAGGACTGAAACGAGGAGTGAACTCGGTTCAGAAATGGACTTTGTCCACTAATATAGTCTTGGCTATGAGTCTTGACTAATAAGAAATGATTCTCTATGACTATGTGTGTATGAAACAAAGTTCCATGTTCTATGTTATGATTATTGGGATTACATTTCACTACCATGATTTATCCCATGTTATGAAATTATTATCTCTTTTGCAGGGTAAGATTTCCAAAATGTTATGTTCTTATAAATTTGATGTGATTGATATTTCTTTTGTTTACCCTCACTGAGCATTTGAGCTCACCCTTTTGTATGTTTTCTTTCCCTAGGTCAGTAAGAAGGTTATTGAGTAAGATATGCCAAAAAGGGACTATAGATATGATTAAATTAATGGGAGACAGTGTATATGCTTTATGAACCAATTGTTTATGTTTCCCAGTTTCAAAAGACACTATACCTATAAGGTCCTATCATGGTTTTCTTAAATGTTGTAATAATTATGCTTAAATTTTGAATTATTAACCATGTATATAAAGTATGGGTCTCTATAGTTGGTATCAGAGGAAAGGTATAGTCAACCTTTGGAAACTCGGATGTGAAATCCTTAGTAAGAAACCTAAGGATATGTCTAAGCATAGAACACAATATTAGTGTTTTAGAAATGGCCATGAACAACCTATGATAAGGCCATAAGTGTGAAATTTTATTCTTGATTATGTGGTTTTCCTATTATAATTAGTGTTTCTCACACTATTTTTCTTTTTTTTAGTCAATGGATGGAACCCAAAGAAACCGTGTTAATGCGGAATGTGACAGGCAATGCAATGATTGTCCCCCTGAGCAACCAAACGTTATGGGAGCTGGAATGAAAAATATTGTAGCTATTCTCACACAACTTTCTCAAGCTATGAATCATGTTGGACTTCAAAATGAGCAATGGAAGGAGCAACATTATGTCGAATCCTTCATGAGGAAGCGTCCACCTTCATTCAGCGGGTCTTCTGATCCATTAGTGGCTGAACAATGGATCAGTACCACTGAAAAGATATTTTCAGTTCATCAATGTTCTGAACATGATAAAGTCATCTTAGCTGTATATCGTTTGGAAGGTGATGCTATTCAATGGTGGAATCTTATTAAGAATATGAGGCAAAGGGATGAAATTGAGCCCATGGAATGGGACGAGTTCAAGAAATTATTTTTCAATAATTATTTCCCTCGTATTCTTTGAAAAAAGATGGAGAAGGAGTTTCCTGAACTGATGCAAAATGATGATGAATCTGTTGGTACCTATGAAGCAAATTTTACAAGACTTGCAAGGTACGCTTCCGGAATTATTATCCAACCTAAGAGTAAGATCGATCTATTCTTTAGTGGATTAAAACCAAGTCTTCGAAGGGCGTTAGCGATAAGGTACTTCAATAGCTATGAGGAAATTGATCGATGTTCTCTCAAGGTTGAGATGGAGATTGGTGTAACCCAACAGTCACATGGGTTTGATAAGAAGAGGAAAATGGAATTAAAAGGAAAATCTAAAGACCACACTGAAATGAAGATATGTTTTCCCTTATGCTCAATGTGTGGAAATAAACATGGAGGAAATTGTCTTAAGGGGACAAGAAAATGTTATAGGTGTGGAAAAGAAGGTCATCGGGAAATTTAATGTTGAAATAATAGGAAGAAGATGTCTAATGATGCAAACAAAGGAAGGGATACACAGAATTAACCTACTACACTTCAATTTTCAAGTGCAAGGAGATGCGTTATTATGCTAATCAATGCCCAAATCCAAGGGTTGATGATAGCAATTGACGTCAACAAGCTCTTAATGCCACAGACAAAGGAATTTCACATTCAATTACTATCAGCGATGTTGAGTACAACAACGAAGTGGTGAGAGGTACAGTTACCATCCACTCTAAAATGGAAAATGTTTTGTTTGATTCTCGATCCACCCAATCTTTTATTTCTGAATACATTTTCTAAGGGTATCACCATATTACCTCAGCAAATTAGATGTTGAGTTGGCTGTGACAACTCATAATGGCACAATAGTTGCATCAAAAGTTTACAATTCTTCTCCGATTGAAGTTTATTGGAAAGTGCTTCCTGAAAATCTTGTGATCCTTCCTATAGTGGAATTTGATGTGATTCTTGGCATGTATTGGATTTCTTTACATGGAGCTCATATCAATTTCCAAATAATGGAAGTCACATTTCATATTCCAGATCAATTTATAATCGTCTATTGATGCAAGGATGAATATAACCTTCCAGTGGAAATTTCTTCCATCTTATGGGTCTTGATCCCACTAAATGAAGGTTATTTATCTCAAATGGTTGGTGAGAAACTCACGATTATGAATATTCCCATTGTATGAGAGTTTGACGATGTCTTTCTGGAGTAATTTCTAGCTCTTCCTCCAAATCGTGAAGTTGAGTTTTCAATAGAACTCATACCAGGTGCTTTGAATATTTCAAGGACACCTTATAGAATGGACCTAATTGAGTTGCAG
Source organism: Viscum album (assembly GCA_963277665.1). Taxonomy (NCBI): domain Eukaryota; kingdom Viridiplantae; phylum Streptophyta; class Magnoliopsida; order Santalales; family Viscaceae; genus Viscum; species Viscum album. The sequence goes on from OY728133.1 coordinate 411,033,364, forward strand.
GAATTGAAGAAGCAACTGCAAGAGAATCTTGATAAAGGATTCATATTCCCTAGTGCATCACCTTGTGGAGCACCTGTTCTGTTTGTTAAGAAGAAATATGGATCAATGAGGCTCTGCATTGATTGTCGAGAACTTAACATGATCACAATCAAGAACAAATATCCTCTCCCACGCATTGATGGCCTATTTTACCAACTACGCGGAGCTCAATAATTTTCCAAGATTGATCTTCATTCAGGGTATCATCAATTAAGGGTCAAAAGGGAGGATATACCAAAGACGGATTTCCGTACAAGGTATGGACACTATGAATTTATAGTGATGCCATTTGGTCTTACTAATGCCCCTGCTATCTTCATGGATATGATGAATAGAGTCTTCAGAGATTATCTTGATCAGTTTGTGGTAGTCTTTATAGATGATATTCTTGTCTATTCAAAGAGCAAGGAAGAACATAAAGATCTATTGAAAATTGTATTAAAGACCCTCATAAAGGAGAAGCTTTATTCCAAATTTACCAATTGTGAATTTTGGCTTCAAAAAGTTTCATTTTTGGGTCCCGTAATCTCAAAAGAGGGGATATCTGTGGATCCAGCAAAAACAGAGGTTATCGAAAGATGGTTGAGACCAACAAAAGTAACTAAGATCCGATGTTTTCTTGGTTTGGCTGGATATTACCGACGTTTTGTGAAATATTTTTCAAGGTTATCTATCCCACTCACCAACTTAACTCGAAAAAGAGTTCAGTTTGTTTGGACGGAGGAAAGTGACGAAAATTTCAAGGAGCTAAAAAGAAGGTTAGCCAATGCACCTGTTCTCACACTACCTTGCAGTGGAGAAAGGATTGTGATCTATAGTGATTCATCCAAGAAGGGACTGGGATGTGTTCTCATGCAAAATGATATGGGGATAGATTATGCCTCACAAAAGTTGAAAATCCATGAGCAAAATTACCCAACTCATGATTTGGAGTAAGCTGCAGTAATCTTTTCATTAATGATTTGGAGAAATTATCTTTATGGAGAAAAGTGTGACATTTATACTGATCATAAAAGTTTAAAGTATATTTTCACACAAAAGGAGCTGAATATGCGCCAAATAAGATGGTTGGAGCAAATTAAGGATTACGACTGCTCAATTCATTACCACCTTGGGAAAGCAAACAAGGTGGTAGATGCATTAAGTCGACAAGACCATGCTAGCTTATCCATGATGAGGATCAGAAAAGATCCAATATTTATGGATTTACAAAGGATGTATCTTGGAATTATAATGAAAGGGGAAAAATCGTATCTTTCTCAAATGAATGTTCAACCATATATACATGTGAAGATTAAAGAGGTACATAAAGAAGATGTCAAGTTACAAAAGAAGGTGAGAAATGATCCGGAATTCAACCTTGATTGTGATGGGATAATAAAGTTTAGGAATCGGGTTTGTGTTCCTCCCATCCCCGTATTAAAGAAGGAGCTGCTGGATGAGGCTCATAGTTCTTCATTCTTTATTCATCCTGGAAGCACGAAGATGTATAGGGACCTGAAAGAGTACTTCTGGTGGGATGGCATGAAAATAGATGTTTCTAAATATGTTTCTTGATGCTTGGTTTGTCAGCATGTTAAAGCTGAGAGACAGAAGTCTAAGGGGATGTTACAACCATTACCCATACCTGAATGGAAATGGGAAAACATCACTGTGGACCTTATCACTTGACTTCCTAAAACTTCCAAAGTCAATAATGCTATCTGGGTCATAGTTGATCATCTTACAAAGTCTTCACACTTCATTTCAATTAGATAGGATTTCTCTCTAGATCAGCTTTCCAAGATATATCTAAAGGAAGTGGTAAGATTTCATGGAGTACCACATTCTATTATATCTGATCGGGATCCTAGGATTACCTCAAAGTTCTAGTGAAGTCTTCAGCATAATCTAGATACATTGTTCAGTTTCAACACTATTTATCGTCCTCAGACAGATGGTCAGTCTAAGAGGACAATTCAAACTCTAGAAGATATGTTGAGTTCATGCTCTATGGATTTAAAAGGTGGTTGGGATCAACACCTACCTTTGGTGGAATTTTCTTATAATAATAGCTTTCACTCCAGTATTCAGATGGCTCCTTATGAAGCTCTTTATGGAAAGAAATACAGGACTCCAACTTGCTAGGATGAAGTTGGGGAAAGAAAGCTATTAGGACCTGATCTTATTGATGAAATGGAAGAAAAGGTCAGATCTATTCAACAAAACATAAGAGTAGCTCAGAGTCGACAAAAATGTTATGCCGACAACCGAAGAAAAGACCTAGAGTTTGAAGTGGGTGATAAAGTGTTCTTACGAATATCTCATTGGAAAAGAGTAATGAGATTTCGAAGGAAGGGAAAGTTGAGCCCTAGATATATCGGTCCTTTTGAAATTCTGGATCGTGTTGGGAGGTAGCTTACCGATTGGCGCTTCCACCGAATCTCTCACAAGTTCACATTGTGTTCCATGTATCTCTCCTGAGAAAGTACATACCTGATCCTTCACATGTACTCAACTCAGAAGTTGTACCACTGGAACAATATCTTTCTTATGAAGAACGGCTAATAGAGATTCTGGATGGTAGCAAAAAATTCCTACTGAACAAGACCACTCGCTTGGTGAAAGTTTTATGGAAGAACCACCAATTAGAAGAATCTTCATGGGAACTTGAGGATATGATTAGGGAGAGGTATCCTCATCTGTTTGTTACAAAGTGATGAATTTCGAGGGTGAAATTACTTTTAAGGTGGGTAGAATGTAACACCAGAGACTTTTATGAGAAATATTTTGTTTTTATGTTATATAAATCATCAAAGGAATCTTTCACTACACACAACACTAGCTTGGCTTACTTTACACGCAACCACGGCCTTCCTCGATAGCTTGCGTCGTACGCAATACCGAGTTTCACTAAACAACGATATATTATAATACTAGCTGTTATGAATAGTATTAACTAAATTTTGAATTTTATAACATTTTAATTAATCTTATACATTTTTTAGAATGAGTTATGAAAACAAAATCTGTTTTTTGGATAAAATAAGTATTTTTAAAAAAATGCAGTTTTACTGCCTTTTAATGGCGCACCCACATTCAATCTAGTTTTTGACAAGATTATAAGTTCAATTTGACAAAATTAAATTCTTCTTTAGAATTAGGATATAAAAATTTACTTTGGATAAATTTTTCATATTATTATGATAACTTTCATATTTTAATGAATAGTAAAAACACGCTATATTTTAATTAAAAACTACTTTTTTCATCGCAATACTTTATATGGTTAAATATTAATATTGAATGTTTTTAAAGTATAAATAGAATATATTTTTACCATTTAATATAATTTCTATCATTAGCATTAATTTTACATTGAATTCAAGGGTAAAAACATTTCAATCTTTGGCAATGTTTTAACTTTTAAAACCCGTTTGCTTAACAACAGGATTAATTTTAAATTAATTACTGCAACTTCTGTGATTCAAATTTTGAAAAATGGATTCCATATTTGGAATCAGTGGGTCAAAATTATGTAAATAGGTTAATTTAATTTTTTTTGATATTATGAATAGTAACTACGGTAATTTTTTATTTACTACGGTTAAAGGTAAATAGGGTAATTCAAGGTTAAAAGAATATTATAATAATTCAAAATTAACTTGAAACTTGTCCTAACCTTATTGGATGAGTATTTTCCGACCATTGGCATCCTTGGGACGATTTTGGGACTCCATTGAGCCACTTGGTAGTGACAATGACAATTTGGATTAATTAATTTAATGTAAATACAAAATTGACATTAACAAAACTCTTTTAGTAATTAATTTTTATAAGGGGTTATATAAATTATATTTTCAACTATAAATATTAATTAGAAATCTAAAATGATTTCTTACATAATGATATTTTTTTATAATTTTTATACACCAAATAAATTATATTTTTTATGACACAATAATGATGAAGTATTTACCTCATTAATAAATAATTTAAATAAATAAGATTATAATGATTAAAATATTTTCCAAAACATGTCCAATTCTGATTGGATGATTTTATTTCGACCATGAGTCATCTTATCTTCATCTTTAATTATTTTTTGACGTTTTGAAACCGAATATAAGTTTATAATAAAATAATATTTCCACACTTTCCAAAGGTGCCCCTCTCCTCCCTTATAAAAGGGCACCTCCTCCCTCTCTTCCTTAAACCAATTTGAGCCTTCAATCATGGCCAACCCCTGCCCATTTCACTTCCTCACTTCCTTAGAAACCTACTAGAGGTACTGGTATTATCGAAAGACCTACTCTAGTTCCTTAAGAGAAAGTTTAAAGGAGGCACTTCGAGAAAGAGGTAATACCTTCTACCATTTTCTTCAAGTTCCATCCTTCTTCTACTCCCTCTTCTTTAGTTTTTTCATTATGAGGTAATAACATCAGTATACCTCATATACGGATATGTTATTATAAATATGAAACAATCCTATTTCACTTATTATCCATCCTATGTAAAACGAAATCACCGCGCGTGCGTACGTACGGAATACCGTCTCCACGCTGTGGTATAATCTGTTTTCCGCCACCAACTTACATGGATGGGTATAATGATGTAAAGAATAACTATATATTATTATTGTAAAGTGATATTTATTCTGAAAAAGTATACATACACCTCAATACAATTCCACGATCATGGTAACGATATTATCGCTCGTGTGTACGTACGGCCTACCGTCTCCACGATGTGATGCGACTCGTTCTATATGATCTTATTTTAATAATGATTATATAAATGAATTGAATGAATTAATATGATATATATTAGACTAATACCATTATGTAAATGATTTATCCATATCCTATAAAGAGTAATAATAATTTATTGGACAAAACACGCATAAAAACAAAAAGTAATAATCACCTGAATAACAAGTAGTAATGAAATATTACTAATATGAAGCTAAGAATATGACCATATATGGTATCATAAAAATTAATATTATTCGTTAATAAGTCAATTACATTATTTAAGTCATTATACAGGAGGTTAGGACATGTACAAAGCATATTGGACCTGAGGTAAGGAAATATCACAATCTCATTTTTATCCGAGATTGTTTATATTTTGGAATTTACTGGGGTGTATTATATCATCCACATCCATGTTTCCTCAATATATAATATTATTTACATCCATCTACAATTGTTTAAATCCATATTTTACCCTTCAGTGAGTTTTTAGTAAATGATAAGAAAGGAATCTTTTGTTGTTTTTCGTATGAAGTACTTTTTGAATTTTCCGAAAAAAGTGCGAGAAGAATGTTTTTTTAACTTTTACAGCATGAATGGATTTTTAAAACATTATTTCCAAGAATATTCCTTTAAAAGTTTTCAATTTTATTTATAATCAACATCGTTTAATTTAAAATTGTATGACTTGTTAAGAACGGAAAAATATTTTTGAAGTAGAAAGGATATTTTCCTCAAGAATGGAGTTCAAGTGTTTTATCAAAATTATTTTCCATCTAAGATAATATAGGGTTTGGGTTCTATCCCTATTATTACATTGATTTTATTGTGTTGTGATGGAAATATTTATATGAATTCCTTTATCTTATATGAATTGTTTTATGATGTCATGATGTTTAAGATTCCCATTTTTATTAAATGGGTTATTCTATGATGTATGGTGTATGATTTTGTGGAACACATAAGAATGGAATCATTATAAGATGGGTGGGACCTATATCTCCCTCCAATTCGTTGGGTAAATATTTTATATCTCATGAGATAGACATGGCTGGAATGGAAGGTTATACCGGTTCAGTGAAATAGGAATGAAACAAGGAGTGAACTCGGTTCAGAAATGGAATTTGTCTACTAAGATAGTCTTGGATATGAGTGTTGGCTAATAAGAATGGTTCTCTATGATTATGTGTGTATGCCACAAGGTTTCATGTTTTAAGTTATGATTATTGGGATTACATTTCACTGCCATGATTTATCCCATGTTATGAAATTATGATCTCTTTTGCAGGGTAAGATTTACAAAATGTTATGTTCTTATAAATTTGATGTGATTGATATTTATTTTGTTTGCCTTTACTAAGCATTTGAGCTCACCCTTTTGAATGTTTTATTTACCCAGGTCAGGAAGAAGGTTATTAAGAAGGATATCCCAAAAAGGGACTATATGTATGATGAAATAAATGGGAGACAGTGTAGATGCTTTATGAACCAGTTGTTTATGTTTCCTAGTTTCTAAAGACACTATACCTATACAGTCCTTTCATGGTTTTGTTATATGTTTTAATAAGTATGCTTCAATTTTGAAGTATTAACCATGTATGTAAAGTATGGGTAGATATAGTACAACATTGAGGCCATGAGTTTTGTTTCAACTGGTGGTTAGATTGTGGGGGTTTTTCCATTCCATCCTTTAGAGTATCAATTTGGTTTGGGTTCCATTGTAGTTGGACGTTTTTTTAGTGTTTTTGGCTCCTTTTGTTGTTTTTTGTTTCAACTATTTTATTATAGGTATGGAATATATATATTTTTCATATTTCTATATTCCTTTTTGGTAGTACATATTTTCCATGTGTTTTTTTAGATTGGGTGAAATTTTTCCCTTTGGTTCATTGTTCAATGTTCGGGTTCTTTTCACCAGCTCGTGTGGATCGGTAATTCCCTTTGGCTATGTAATGGATCAGGTTAGGTAGTGGGTTTGAGGGTACCTCAGGTCATTTCATTACACCTATCATCATTAAATCCTTATTTTTCTTATAAATCCAACTTATGATGCCTTTTGGAGGAAAACAAAAGAATTTTTCTGATGAAAAGGTTATATCCCTGTGCCAGTGTTTTTTATTTCTTCCTCCACCTCTATAAATTCATATTAAATCATGTTGATATAATAAAATGTGTATATTTGATTAAATAATATGTTATTATTATTGTAACACCTCACGATTACATGGTACACTTCTCTTTAAATAATAGTATAGCATGTGTTGTACGCAACTTCGAGTTCTAACACACCACAACCAATCAAACTAGTCGTTATGAATAGTAATGGCCACTTTTTGAAATTTTATAAATTTTATCATTCCAAATACACTTTATGTTTGGATTCTAAATATCTAAATTATCTTAGGGTTAATTTTTGGTATTTTTAGGAAAACTTACAATTTTTTATGAATAGTGAAAAACACTAAGTCATTGTTTAAAACCGACTTTTTATTTAAATAATTATTTATTTTTTTAAATTTATTATAGGTCAAAATAGATACATAATACCTATATATGTTCAATGTAATTCATTGGAGTCAATTTTTAAGAAATTTAGATATATAAAAATTTTATTGAACTTTTTTCCGTCTTTTACCTACCTCCTAAGAGTATTTGAAAATTTACATAAAACATAATTTTCCTGATTCTGTGAGATTAATTTCAAAAATCCGAGAGACACGGTTAATATGAAGAAATAAAATGTGGTTCAATAAAATAAAACTATTTTTTGGTGAATAGTAACTTTTTACTTTTATTTAGCACTGTTAAAAGTAAATAGGGAAATTATGGGTAAAATTGATATTATTATTTCCCTAACACATGTCCTAATTCTATTGGATATGTATAATTCGACCAAAAACAACTTTATGAATAAAATATGAACTTATTTGGTCCACATGGATTATATTAGGACATTTATTATTATTTAATTCAAAGAAGAGTTAAAAGTGTTAAATTCAATGTTTAATAACTGAATCATTTTTAATATAGGGTTAAACATAAGAAAAATTTGACTATAAATAGTCATTATAAATCTAAAATTATTTCCTAAATAATGGTATTTTATTTATATATTTTAGTCATTATATAATTTAATTTATGTATGACACAATGATGATGCAGTAATTACCTAATTAATAAAATATTAAAATAATTGATATTATACGTATCCAATTATATGTAATTTGAGACTTTCTATGAATTACACTTATTTTATAGGTTAATATGACATATTAGGGTTGGATAGATGAATTTTTCTCTAATTAATAATGATGTTATAAATTTATCAAAAACAAAATACCAAATAGTGTCAAAATTGACATACAAGAGTTTTTAAAAAAATATAAATTTATAAATTTATATTCTGTTCCTAAAAATCTAGGGTTTGGAAAAAAGACTTATATAATGACAATTGTATCATTAATGAACCACTTGGGGTTCTCTTGGAAGTATATAGTAATTTTATTAGCCATATAATATAAAAATACAAAGAGACATGGGAAATGTCAAACTATTTAACTAAGAATTAAATCTAAAAGATAAGGTTAATATAGTGACCAAAACCTGTCTAAAACCTATTGGTTGAGTTGTTTTCGACCCATAACCACCTTATATTTTAAATAATTTACTTTGAAGACATTAGAAACCGAAAATTATTTTATTATAAAATAACATTTCTAGCTTTTCCTAAGGTGCCCCTCACTCCTCTTATAAAAGGGAACTCCCCCTTCTGTCTAATTCATACATTCAAGGCCTTTTGGCTCGGCCAAACCCTACCAAAATTCCCTCTCGACTGTTCTCCCATCATCCTAAAGGCCTTCCATTAGTCATAAAGCCAACATATGGAGCCCTATTGATCAATTAAAAAGGAAAAACCCGAACAATAGGTAAATATTTCATCACCTCTTTCATGTTCCTTTATTCTTCCACTTCCTCTTTCTTTGTTGTTTCCATTCTAAAATAACAACTCCAGTACCATGTATATACTATGATGTTAATATATATACGGTAGAACCATATTCATTATTTTATCCATCCTTTGAATAACATGTCATCATACGTGCATATGTATTGCTTACCGTCTCCACGTCATGGTGTAATTGTTATTCAATACATTATTATTTGGATGGGTATAATAATTATGTGTAATTGATGTAAATAATAAATATATCATGATAAATATTCTTTATATATGATATACCATCCAATTATATATTATTTTAATATCAAAAGAATGATATTTGTGCTCGTGCGTACATATGGATTACCGTCTCCATGAACGCATTGAAATTCATTTCCCATCATATCCATTCAAGACTAATTTTCAATAGATGATTAAAAATAATATTTAAAGACTTATTATCATTTTGAATATGAATAAGATACATCCCATCCATAACGAGAATTACTTACATAACAAATCATATAAAGGAAAATGAATAAGTTAACACCTAAAAAGATGATAATACTAATATATTATTAACAAATAAATGTTAAAAGTTCATATATGATATCATATTAAAATATATGATTCTTGTATAATTTAAAAAAATTACTTAACCATTATACAGGAGGCTAACCTACCCTTAATCAAGGAAAAGTACAAGTTAAGGGTTAATTCCTCAATCTCATTATTATCCAAGATTGTCTATGTTTAAGAATTTTCTGGGACATATTTATTATCCATTACTATGATTCATAAAATACATTTCTAAAATTATTCTTTTAAGTAACTCTTTTACTAAAAAATAATTTAAAATGTTCTAAATATTTATTAATCAAAGTCATTCTCATTAATGTCCATGTTTCCAAAATGGTTTTAAAGGATTTATTCTTATGGACATGAATGTTTTTAAAATGATAATTCCTTTAAAAAAATTCAATGTGGTATGGGACACTTTGATTCAAAAAATTCTTTAAATGAATCATTTTCAATATTATGTGGCTTTTAAATTTTTTCATAAAAATGGATTATTTCTCACAATGAGTTTTACAAATCATTTTCATCTATTTCAACATCCTTTGATGGATTTTTAAACTTTTTTTAAGTTTATTTATTATGATACAAATGTTCCATATTGTATTGAATGTTTTGTGATACGTTTGACTATGGATGTGTTATTTTCTTACCATTAATGGTTTATGGATAAATTATTGACATTTAGTATGCTATTTTTAATATAAATGTTTATGTTATGTTTAAACTATTTCACATGAGGAATGTGTTGGACTTAGGAAGTGACGGGTGGAGACCACTATAGCTCCTTGATGCATCGTTAGGTCTCATGAGACAAACTAGTGTCATGGAACAATGCCTTGACAAAATCTTATTTGTAGTCTTGGTACAAGGCCTTGACTATGTGGTTATGAAAGTTTGTAATTATGCATTCTATCATTATGAAAGTGACTATTGATATTTCATGTGATTATTCTACTAGTGGAATATCCTTGTGAGTAAGTAAATGTCATTATTTTTATTTATATTATACCATTCATGATTTATGGACCTTGATTTGTCATTTCATATACTTGTTTTAATACGAATGTTTATGATATGTTTAATTCTTTTCATATGAGGAATGAATTGGACTTAGTAAGTTAAGGGTGGAGCCCGCTATAGCTCCTCAATGCATCGGTAAGTCTCATGAGAAAGAACTAGTGTCTTGGAACAAGGTCTTGAGTAAATCTTATTTTTAGTCTTGGCACAAGGCATTGACTATGTGGTTGTGATAGTCTGAAATTATGCATTCCATCATTATGAAAGTTGCTATTGATATTGCATGTGATTATACCACTAGTAGAATATCCATGTGAGTATTTAAATGGAAATATTTATATTTATATTTTCCATATTATGAATAAGTTTATGTTGACAAAGATTTTGATTTAGTTCTATACAATGCCTTAAATATTTATGCATATTTATGAATATTTCTGCTATATTTTTACCCTTACTCATCATCAAAGCTCACCCCTTTCTATGTTTTATTTTTTCCCAGATGCAAAGAAGAATATTATGACTGACCAGCAAGGATAGTATATGGGATCTCAGTGCTATCCATGGAAATAATGTTTTATTAGTTTTCCATTTTATGACGTAATGTAAACCTAATGAATGTATCTAGTACTTCCAAGGCTACTAAACTAATCGGTCTATCGAGACTTGATATTTTTTGATCATGCCAATGTTATGTAATAATGAACTCACTCTGAGTAACTAGGGGTGGGGAATTACAGTTGGTATTAGAGGAAGTTTATTACAAACCATGTAATCTAGATTTAGATAAACTATGATTAATGCACATTACCCTAAAGTAGACTTTGAGGATTAGTATAGAATAAGTTCCTAGAATTTTGGTATTGTAGAGATTTTGTGATTTTTCCAAGAAATACATCACTGTATGGATATGAGTAGGTAGAGGTAGCTCTGGTATAGTTTTACCTAGGGGTAAAACCCAATAACATGGCTTTGAGCTAGACTCAAATAGGAAATGGTGCACGATAACGGGCATTGTTGCTTTCTTGGTAATGACACTCCCAGGGGGTATGATTCATATAATTCTAAATTTCATTATAAACCATTATGAGAGGTTTATGAGTATATTCATCTCCAAATACTTTTTATTATTATTATGGATTATATCCATAAAAATTTCAATTTATGTTAAGTGTTTTACAAGTTTGGAATTATTTCTTTCAATTCATAAACTAATCTAGTTTATGCCATTGTTTAGAAATGGTGCCTATTGGAAGGAATGTAAATTGTATCAATGCACATGCTCAATATAGGGATTTCAATCCTACTAAACATAATTATAGTGGAGTTGGTGATGCAACTGGGGCTGATCACCATACTAGGACAACTCACTCAGGTTATGAATAATAACCTTACCCATATAGATCACCCTGATCCGCACTGTGGATGATCAATGTTATATTGCATCATGAGGAAACAACCACCAACATTCAATGGGGGTACAAATACACTAGTAGCTGAGCAATGGATAAATTCCTTAGAGAAAATATTCCATGCCTTGGGGAGTAGTGAAATGGAAAAAGTGTTCATAGCAGTTTACCGCCTCACTTGAGATGTTGATCAATGGAGGTCATTGATTCAAAACTCAAAGGAATATGATGAAGTATAAAATATAGAATGGATGGAGTTTAATAATATTTTCTTAGAAAAATAATTTACTCATGACCATCGATCGGATGTGGAAAGACAATTTCTAAGTCTGAGGAAAAAATAGGATGATAATGTTGCAAAGTATGAAGCTAACTTAACAATGTTAGTGAAGCATGCTGCAGATTATATATGTAACCCAAGAATTAATATTGATCATTTAATTGATGGGTTAAAACCATTTCTCCATCAATCATTAGTCTCACAATCCTTTTCGTCGTACGAAGATATTGTCTCATATGCTATGAAGACAGAAAAATAATTCTCTAACTCTTACGAATTTAAAGAAAATCAAGAGAAGAATAGATTTATTGAACACTTTGAAAATGGAAAAAAGGGGAAGAAGGGAAAATTTTAATATCCATACGACATTAAATGTGGTAAGAAACACTCTGGTACTTGACTAAAGGGAATGGGAGTCTGTTACAAGTGTGGTGAGAAAGGCCACCAAGCTTGTGATTGCAAGGGAAATAAAGTGGTAGATGATGTTGAATGCTATAATTGTAGTGAAAGGGGGAATTATGCCAATGAATTTACTAAGAGTCAGGGGATCTTATCTCGGAAGAGGCCAAAGGATCAAAGCCAAGCTTATGCTATCACTACTGCTGAGGTTAAAGCTCTGAAAGATGTAGTGGCATGTAATTTAATGGTTTCCTCAAGATTAGACAAGGCTCTATTTGATTCTGGATCATCCCATTATTTCATATCCTCCCATTTTTCTAAGAAAATTAGTTATTTACAATTTTTTTTAACAAGGTAGTTGCCATTCAAAACTCCTAAGGGAAGTATAATTACTACAAAGATTTCTGAATCAGTTCCCATTAGGGCATATAAATGTTCTTTATTTTCTGATCTCGTCATCATACCCATGATTAAATTGGATATAATCCTAGGTATGTATTGGCTATCAGACCATTATGCAAAAATTTATTGTATAAATAATGAGGTTACTGTTTTTTATGACAATGATAAAGAAGACCTTATCTTTAGAGTAGAATCGTCACCACTTAATTCTTATCTAGATCCACCCCTAGTAGCTCAAATAAATTCAATTATTGGGGAGGAATAGAATTAAATATCTATGGGTGAGGAAAATAATTTTCAAATAGAGGATGTACTTATTGTGAAAGAATATGCTGATGTGTTTCAGGAAGATTTACCTAGACATCCTCCAGAATGAGAAATTAAGTTTTCCATTGATTTAATTCCAAGATCAAGGCCCATATCGAATACCCATTATAGAATGGCCACTATGGAATTAGTGGAACTAAACAAATATCTAGACTAATTGAGTAATAAGTGATTAATTTTCCCTAGTGTTTTTCCATGGGGATCCCCATTCCTTTTTATTAAGAAGAAAGATGGATCTAGGAGGTTGTGAATTGACTTCAGGAAGATCAATGCTTTAACAATAAAGAATAAGTATCCCCTACCTTGCATTGACGATTTATTCAACCAAATTCATGGAGCTCAATAAATTCCTAAGATTTTTCTTTGATCTGGATATCATCAGTTGTTTGAGGAGAAGGAAGACATTCCGAAAACAGCATTTTGAAACAGGTACGGGCATTATGAGTTTATAGTAATTCCTTTTGGATTGACTAATGCACCCTCTGTCTTCATGGATCTAATGAATAGAGTTTTCATGTATTATCTTGATGACTTTGTAGTGTTATTCATTGGTGATATCTTCGTGTACTCCAAAATATACAAAGATCATAAAAATCACTTGCACATTATTCTAGAGACTCTTAGAAGACACGAATTATATGGGAAGTTTTGAATCTTTAAATTCTTGCTTCAGGAGATTTATTTTCTTGGCTATATTGTCTCTAAGTATGGAATCTCTATTTATTATTCGAAAAAATGGTAATCCAAGAATGGTTAGCACTGACGAGTATAACTGAGGTACGCAATTTTATTGGTTTAGCATGTTATTATCGGTGTTTCGTCCCGAGTTTTTCCCGATTGGCTAACCCATTAAACAAGATCACACATAAAGGGGTTAATTTTTTTAGATAAAATAGTGTGAGGAATGTTTTGAATAACTAAAGAGAATATTATTCAATGATCTTATATTGAATCTACCATCGGGGAATAATGGGTTTTTTATTTATAGTGATGCATCAAAGAAAGGACATGGTTGTGTCATTATGCAGAATGGTATGGTTATTTTCTACACATCACGACAGCTAAAAATTCATGATCAAAACTATCATACTAATGATATTGAGTTAGTGGTTGTAATCATTATTTTGAAGATATGGAGACATTATCTATATGGTGAAAATGTGAGATTTATACTAATAATATGAGTTTGAAGTGTATTTTCTCAAAGACTGAACTCATCATGAGGCAAATGGGATGTCTTGAACTACTCAAGGATTATTATTGCACAATACACTACCACTAGGGGATGGAAAATAAGGTGGGCAATTTTTTGAGAAGAAAATATCATAGAGTTTTGAACAAGATAAGAGTTGAAAATGATCATATATACATGGATCTAGTTAAGATGGATATGGTAATAACAATGGAAGGTGAAACATCAATGATTTTTCAGATGGTTTCCAAACCACCATTACTAGAAAGGATAAAAAGTTATCATGTTGATGATGAGGAGTTTCAAAAGATTATTAATTCTATGAATAATGAGAGATTGAGTGACTTCGTATATGAATATAGAATTTTGAAATTTGGGAAGCGACTGTGTGTTCCTGATATACCCGATCTAAAAATATAATTGTTGGATGATGCACATAGCTCCAATTTCTCAATACGTCCTAGGAGCATAAAAATGCATAGAGATTTGAAGGAACATTTTTGGTGGGAAAACATGAAGAGGGAGATTTCAGATTTTGTGTCAAGATGTATGGTTTGTCAGCAATTGATAGCTGAAAGGCATCAGCCTGGATGAGTCACGCAACCTCATTATTCATCAACAAAATTTGAAATAATCTTCATGAATAGTAACTTTTTACTTTTATTTAGCACTGTTAAAAGTAAATAGGGAAATTATGGGTAAAATTGATATTATTATTTCCCTAACACATGTCCTAATTCTATTGGATATGTATAATTCGACCAAAAAAAACTTTATGAATAAAATATGAACTTATTTGGTCCACATGGATTATATTAGGACATTTATTATTATTTAATTCAAAGAAGAGTTTAAAGTGTTAAATTCAATGTTTAATAACTGAATCATTTTTAATATAGGGTTAAACATAAGAAAAATTTGACTATAAATAGTCATTATAAACTAAAATTATTTCCTAAATAATGGTATTTTATTTATATATTTTAGTCATTATATAATTTAATTTATGTATGACACAATGATGATGCAGTAATTACCTAATTAATAAAATATTAAAATAATTGATATTATACGTATCCAATTATATGTAATTTGAGACTTTCTATGAATTACACTTATTTTATAGGTTAATATGACATATTAGGGTTGGATAGATGAATTTTTCTCTAATTAATAATGATGTTATAAATTTATCAAAAACAAAATACCAAATAGTGTCATAATTGACATACAAGAGTTTTTAAAAAAAATATAAAATTATAAATTTATATTTTGTTCCTAAAAATCTAGGGTTTGGAAAAAAGTCATATATAATGACAATTGTATCATTAATGAACCACTTGGGGTTCTCTTGGAAGTATATAGTAATTTTATTAGCCATATAATATAAAAATACAAAGAGACATGGGAAATGTCAAACTATTTAACTAAGAATTAAATCTAAAAGATAAGGTTAATATAGTGACCAAAACCTGTCTAAAACCTATTGGTTGAGTTGTTTTCGACCCATAACCACCTTAGATTTTAAATAATTTACTTTGAAGACATTAGAAACCGAAAATTATTTTATTATAAAATAACATTTCTAGCTTTTCCTAAGGTGCCCCTCACTCCTCTTATAAAAGGGAACTCCCCCTTCTGTCTAATTCATACATTCAAGGCCTTTTGGCTCGGCCAAACCCTACCAAAATTCCCTCTCGACTGTTCTCCCATCATCCTAAAGGCCTTCCATTAGTCATAAAGCCAACATATGGAGCCCTATTGATCAATTAAAAAGGAAAAACCCGAACAATAGGTAAATATTTCATCACCTCTTTCATGTTCCTTTATTCTTCCACTTCCTCTTTCTTTGTTGTTTCCATTCTAAAATAACAACTCCAGTACCATGTATATACTATGATGTTATTATATATATGGTAGAACCATATTCATTATTTTATCCATCCTTTGAATAACATGTCATCATACGTGCATATGTATTGCTTACCGTCTCCACGTCATGGTGTAATTGTTATTCAATACATTATTATTTGGATGGGTATAATAATTATGTGTAATTGATGTAAATAATAAATATATCATGATAAATATTCTTTATATATGATATAACATCCAATTATATATTATTTTAATATCAAAAGAATGATATTTGTGCTCGTGCGTACATATGGATTACCGTCTCCATGAACGCATTGAAATTCATTTCCCATCATATCCATTCAAGACTAATTTTCAATAGATGATTAAAAATAATATTTAAAGACTTATTATCATTTTGAATATGAATAAGATACATCCCATCCATAACAAGAATTACTTACATAACAAATCATATAAAGGAAAATGAATAAGTTAACACCTAAAAAGATGATAATACTAATATATTATTAACAAATAAATGTTAAAAGTTCATATATGATATCATATTAAAATATATGATTCTTGTATAATTTAAAAAAATTACTTAACCATTATACAGGAGGCTAACCTACCCTTAATCAATGAAAAGTACAAGTTAAGGGTTAATTCCTCAATCTCATTATTATCCAAGATTGTCTATGTTTAAGAATTTTCTGGGACATATTTATTATCCATTACTATGATTCATAAAATACATTTCTAAAATTATTCTTTTAAGTAACTCTTTTACTAAAAAATAATTTAAAATGTTCTAAATATTTATTAATCAAAGTCATTCTCATTAATGTCCATGTTTCCAAAATGGTTTTAAAGGATTTATTCTTATGGACAGGAATGTTTTTAAAATGATAATTCCTTTAAAAAAATTCAATGTGGTATGGGACACTTTGATTCAAAAAATTATTTAAATGAATCATTTTCAATATTATGTGGCTTTTTAATTTTTTCATAAAAATGGATTATTTCTCTCAATGAGTTTTACAAATCATTTTCATCTATTTCAACATCCTTTGATGGATTTTTAAACTTTTTTGAAGTTTATTTATTATGATACAAATGTTCCATATTGTATTGAATGTTTTGTGATACGTTTGACTATGGATGTGTTATTTTTCTTACCATTAATGGTTTATGGATAAATTATTGACATTTAGTATGCTATTTTTAATATAAATGTTTATGTTATGTTTAAACTATTTCACATGAGGAATGTGTTGGACTTAGGAAGTGACGGGTGGAGACCACTATAGCTCCTTGATGCATCGTTAGGTCTCATGAGACAAACTAGTGTCATGGAACAATGCCTTGACAAAATCTTATTTGTAGTCTTGGTACAAGGCCTTGACTATGTGGTTATGAAAGTTTGTAATTATGCATTCTATCATTATGAAAGTGTCTATTGATATTTCATGTGATTATTCTACAAGTGGAATATCCTTGTGAGTAAGTAAATGTCATTATTTTTATTTATATTATACCATTCATGATTTATGGACCTTGATTTGTCATTTCATATACTTGTTTTAATACGAATGTTTATGATATGTTTAATTCTTTTCATATAAGGAATGAATTGGACTTAGTAAGTTAAGGGTGGAGCCCGCTATAGCTCCTCAATGCATCGGTAAGTCTCATGAGAAAGAACTAGTGTCTTGGAACAAGGTCTTAAGTAAATCTTATTTTTAGTCTTGGCACAAGGCATTGACTATGTGGTTATGAAAGTCTGAAATTATGCATTCCATCATTATAAAAGTTGCTATTGATATTGCATGTGATTATACCACTAGTAGAATATCCATGTGAGTATTTAAATGGAAATATTTATATTTATATTATCCATATTATGAATAAGTTTATGTTGACAAAGATTTTGATTTAGTTCTATACAATGCCTTAAATATTTATGCATATTTATGAATATTTCTGCTATATTTTTACCCTTACTCATCATCTAAGCTCACCCCTTTCTATGTTTTATTTTTTCCCAGATGCAAAGAAGTATATTATGACTGACCAGCAAGGATAGTATATGGGATCTCAGTGCTATCCTTGGAAATAATGTTTTATTAGTCTTCCATTTTATGATGTAATGTAAACCTAATGAATGTATCTAGTACTTCCAAGGCTACTAAACTAATCGGTCTATCGAGAATTGATATTTTTTGATCATGCCAATGTTATGTAATAATGAACTCACTCAGAGTAACTAGGGGTGGGGAATTACAGTTGGTATTAGAGGAAGTTTAGTACAAACCTTGTAATCTAGATTTAGATAAACTATGATTAATGCACATTACCCTAAAGTAGACTTTGAGGATTAGTATAGAATAAGTTCCTAGAATTTTGGTATTGTAGAGATTTTGTGATTTTTCCAAGAAATACATCACTGTATGGATATGAGTAGGTAGAGGTAGCTCTGGTATAGTTTTACCTAGGGGTAAAACCCAATAACATGGCTTTGAGCTAGACTCAAATAAGAAATGGTGCACGATAACGGGCATTGTTGCTCTCTTGGTAATGACACTCCCAGGGGGTATGATTCATATAATTCTAAATTTCATTATAAACCATTATGAGAGGTTTATGAGTATATTCATCTCCAAAGACTTTTTATTATTATTATGGATTATATCCATAAAATTTTCAATTTATGTTAAGTGTTTTACAAGTTTGGAATTATTTCTTTCAATTCATAAACTAATCTAGTTTATGCCATTGTTTAGAAATGGTGCCTATTGGAAGGAATGTAAATTGTATCAATGCACATGCTCAATATAGGGATTTCAATCCTACTAAACCTAATTATAGTGGAGTTGGTGATGCAACTGGGGCTGATCACCATACTAGGACAACTCACTCAGGTTATGAATAATAACCTTACCCATATAGATCACCCTGATTCGCACTGTGGATGATCAATGTTATATTGCATCATGAGGAAACAACCACCAACATTCAATGGGGGTACAAATACACTAGTAGCTGAGCAATGGATAAATTCCTTAGAGAAAATATTCCATGCCTTGGGGAGTAGTGAAATGGAAAAAGTGTTCATAGCAGTTTAGCGCCTCACTTGAGATGTTGATCAATGGAGGTCATTGATTCAAAACTCAAAGGAATATGATGAAGTATAAAATATAGAATGGATGGAGTTTAATAATATTTTCTTAGAAAAATAATTTACTCATGACCATCGATCGGATGTAGAAAGACAATTTCTAAGTCTGAGGAAAAAATAGGATGATAATGTTGCAAAGTATGAAGATAACTTAACAACGTTAGTGAAGCATGATGCAGATTATATATGTAACCCAAGAATTAATATTGATCATTTAATTGATGGGTTAAAACCATTTCTCCATCAATCATTAGTCTCACAATCCTTTTCGTCGTACGAAGATATTGTCTCATATGCTATGAAGACAGAAAAATAATTCTCTAACTCTTACGAATTTAAAGAAAATAATGAGAAGAATAGATTTATTGAACACTTTGAAAATGGAAAAAAGGGGAAGAAGGGAAAATTTTAATATCCATACGACATTAAATGTGGTAAGAAACACTCTGGTACTTGACTAAAGGGAATGGGAGTCTGTTACAAGTGTGGTGAGAAAGGCCACCAAGCTTGTGATTGCAAGGGAAATAAAGAGGTAGATGATGGTGAATGCTATAATTGTAGTGAAAGGGGGAATTATGCCAATGAATTTACTAAGAGTCAGGGGAACTTATCTCGGAAGAGGCCAAAGGATCAAAGCCAAGCTTATGCTATCACTACTGCTGAGGTTAAAGCTCTGAAAGATGTAGTGGCATGTAATTTAATGGTTTCCTCAAGATTAGACAAGGCTCTATTTGATTCTGGATCATCCCATTATTTCATATCCTCCCATTTTTCTAAGAAAATTAGTTATTTACAATTTTTTTTAACAAGGTAGTTGCCATTCAAAACTCCTAAGGGAAGTATAATTGCTACAAAGTTTTCTGAATCAGTTCCCATTAGGGCATATAAATGTTCTTTATTTTCTGATCTCGTCATTATACCCACGATTAAATTTGATATAATCCTAGGTATGTATTGGCTATCAGACCATTATGCAAAAATTTATTGTATAAATAATGAGGTTACTGTTTTTTATGACAATGATAAAGAAGACCTTATCTTTAGAGTAGAATCGTCACCACTTAATTCTTATCTAGATCCACCCCTAGTAGCTCAAATAAATTTATTTATTGGGGAGGAATAGAATTAAATATCTATGGGTGAGGAAAATAATTTTCAAATAGAGGATGTACTTATTGTGAAAGAATATGCTGATGTGTTTCAGGAAGATTTACCTAGACATCCTCCAGAATGAGAAATTAAGTTTTCCATTGATTTAATTCCAAGATCAAGGCCCATATCGAATACCCATTATAGAATGGCCACTATGGAATTAGTGGAACTAAACAAATAGCTAGACTAATTGAGTAATAAGTGATTAATTTTCCCTAGTGTTTTTCCATGGGGATCCCCATTCCTTTTTATTAAGAAGAAAGATGGATCTATGAGGTTGTGAATTGACTTCAGGAAGATCAATGCTTTAACAATAAAGAATAAGTATCCCCTACCTTGCATTGACGATTTATTCAACCAATTTCATGGAGCTCAATAAATTTCTAAGATTTTTCTTTGATCTGGATATCATCAGTTGTTTGAGGAGAAGGAAGACATTCCGAAAACAGCATTTTGAAACAGGTACGGGCATTATATGTTTATAGTAATTCCTTTTGGATTGACTAATGCACCCTCTGTCTTCATGGATCTAATGAATAGAGTTTTCATGTATTATCTTTATGACTTTGTAGTGTTATTCATTGGTGACATATTCGTGTACTCCAAAATATACAAATATCATAAAAATCACT
Organism: Viscum album; assembly: GCA_963277665.1. NCBI lineage: Eukaryota > Viridiplantae > Streptophyta > Magnoliopsida > Santalales > Viscaceae > Viscum > Viscum album. Next base: position 411,054,503 of record OY728133.1, read on the forward strand.
TGCACATTATTCTAGAGACTCTTAGAAGACACGAATTATATGGGAAGTTTTGCAACTTTAAATTCTTGCTTCAGGAGATTTATTTTCTTGGCTATATTGTCTCTAAGTATGGAATCTCTATTTATTATTCGAAAAAAGGGTAATCCAAGAATGGTTAGCACTGACGAGTATAACTGAGGTACGCAATTTTATTGGTTTAGCATGTTATTATCGGTGTTTCGTCCCGAGTTTTTCCCGATTGGCTAACCCATTAAACAAGATCACAGATAAAGGGGTTAATTTTTTTAGATAAAATAGTGTGAGGAATGTTTTGAATAACTAAAGAGAATATTATTCAATCATCTTATATTGAATCTACCATCGGGGAATAATGGGTTTTTTATTTATAGTGATGCATCAAAGAAAGGACATGGTTGTGTCATTATGCAGAATGGTATGGTTATTTTCTACACATCACGACAGATAAAAATTCATGATCAAAACTATCATACTAATGATCTTGAGTTAGTGGTTGTAATCATTATTTTGAAGATATGGAGACATTATCTATATGGTGAAAATGTGAGATTTATACTAATAATATGAGTTTGAAGTGTATTTTCTCAAAGAATGAACTCAACATGAGGAAAATGGGATGTCTTGAACTACTCAAGGATTATTATTGCACAATACACTACCACTAGGGGATGGAAAATAAGGTGGGCAATTTTTTGAGAAGAAAATATCATAGAGTTTTGAACAAGATAAGAGTTGAAAATGATCATATATACATGGATCTAGTTAAGATGGATATGGTAATAACAATGGAAGGTGAAACATCAATGATTTTTCAGATGGTTTCCAAACCACCATTACTAGAAAGGATAAAAAGTTATCATGTTGATGATGAGGAGTTTCAAAAGATTATTAATTCTATGAATAATGAGAGATTGAGTGACTTCGTATATGAATATAGAATTTTGAAATTTGGGAAGAGACTGTGTGTTCCTGATATACCCGATCTAAAAATATAATTGTTGGATGATGCACATAGCTCCAATTTCTCAATACGTCCTAGGAGCATAAAATGTATAGAGATTTGAAGGAACATTTTTTGTGGGAAAACATGAAGAGGGAGATTTCAGATTTTGTGTCAAGATGTATGGTTTGTCAGCAATTGATAGCTGAAAGGCATTAGCCTGGATGAGTCACGCAACCTCTTCCCATACCTGAGTGTTAATGGGATAATATTACGATGGACATTGTCAGGGGACTACCAAAGAATTATTGAACGAACGATGTAATATGGGTCATTATTGATCATCTTACCAAGTCATCACATTTTCCAACTATAAGGGAAGATTTACCACTTGAACATTTAGTAAGACTATATATTAATGTAGTTGTAAGAATTCATGGTGTAACACTATCAACTGTTTCTGATCGTGATCCACATTTCACATCAAGATTCTGGAAATGTATTCAAAAATCCCTAGATACTAAACTTTGCTTGAGTGCTGCGCACCTCCCCCAATCTGATGGACAATTAGAACGGAATATTCATACATTAGAATACATGTTTCGACCATCCTCACTTGACTTTCAAGGTATGTGGGGTCAATATTTACATCTGGTAGGATTTTTCTATGACAATATCTTTCATTCAATTATTCAGATGGAACCATATGAAGCATTGTTTGGAATGAGATGTGGCACACCAACCTGTTGGGATGATATTGGTAAAAGAAAACATGTAGGCCCATAACTTTGTTGGAAATGATGGAAGAGGTGAAGGTAATCCAAAACCACATCAAAGAAGCTCAAAGTAGATAGAACAGCTATGATGATAACTGGAGGAAGGATTTGGAATCTCAGGTAGGAGATCTTGTTCCCTTGAAGGTATATTCATGGAAGGGTGTTATAAGTTTCGGTAAGAATGGAAAATTGAGTCTCGGGTACATCAGACCATTCAAAATTCTAGAATGAATTGGGTTTTTAGCTTACCGTTTTTAAATTCCGCCAATTCTCTCCAAATTTCATGATGTATTGCACGTATCACTATTGTGAAAATACATTCCTGAACCAACACATGTAATCACCTATGAGGAATTGGAACTACTACTTGATCTGTCTTATTTAGATGAGCATGTCAAGGTTCTTGATATAAGATAACAAGTTTTGAAAACCGGATGACTCGTTTGGTAAAAGTTCTATGGAGAAACTAAAATATGGAAGAGGCAACGTGGGAACCCAAGGAACATATGATGAAGAACAACCTGAGTCTTTTTATGTAGTAATAATCTAGAAATTTTGAGGATTAAATTATTTGAATCAGGGGAGAATGTAACACCCCAAGCTTCCATGGTACGCTTCTCTTTGAATAATACAGTACCGTGTGTTGTACGAAACTTTGAGTTCTAACACACCACAACAAATAAAAATAGCAGTTTTGAATAGTAATACCACTTTTTGAAATTTTATAATTTTTATCTTTCAAAATGGACTTCATTTTTGGATTTGGAATAACGAAATTATCTTAGGGATAGTTTTTTGTATTTTTCTAAAAACACACATTTTTTGATGAATACTGAAAAACACAAAATCATTGTTTAAAATCGACTTCTTATTTAAATAAATATTTATTTTGTTAAAATTTATATTAGGTAAAAATCAATACATAATACCTATATATGTTCAATGTAATTCATTGGAGTCATTTTGTAATAATTTTAGACATATGAAAAGTTTATTGAACTTTTTACCATCTTTTACCTACCTCCTAAGAGTATTTTATAATTTACATAAAACAAAATTTTACTGCTTCTGTGAGTTGAATTTTGAAAATCCAAGAGACATAGATTATATCAAAGAGTAAAATTTAGTTAAATAAGATAAAAATAATTTTTGATAAATAGAAACTTTTTACTTTTATTTAGCATGGTTTAAAGTAAATAAGGAAATTAGGGGTAAAAATGATATTATTATTATCCTAACACATGTCCTAATTCTATTTCATAAGTATAATTCTACAAAAAATAAACCTATGAATAAAATATGAACTTTTTTGGTGCACTTGGATTTGATTAAGACAATTATTATTTTTTAATTCAGAGAAGAGTTAAAAGTGTTAAATTCAATGTTTAATAACTAAACCATTTTTAATATAAGGTTACACATATGATTAATTAGACTCTAAATATTCATTAAAAAGATATAAATATTTCCTACTTTTTTGTATTTAATTTATATATTTAGACATTAAATTATTTAATTTATTTATGACACAATGATGATGTAGTAATTACAAAATTAATAAAATAATAAAATAATTGTTATTATAAATATACAAATAAATGTAATTTTAGACATTTTATGAATTGAAATTATTTTCTAGGTTAATATGACATATTAGGTTTGTATATATGAATTTTATTTTAATTAATAATGATTTTATAAATATATCAAAATCAAAATACCAAATAGTGTCAAAATTGACATAAAATAGTTTTTAAATCAAATATTATATTATAAATTGAAATTATATTCCTAAAAATCAATGGTTAGGAAAAAAGACTTATATAATGATAGTTTTATCATTAATTAGCCACTTGGTGTTCTTTTGGAACTATATAGTAATTTTATTAAGCATATAATATAAAAATACAAAGAGACATGGTAAATGTCAAACTATTTAACTAAGAGTAAAATCTAAAAGACAAGGTTAATATATTGAAAAAAACCTGTATAAAACCTATTTTTTGAGTCTTTTTCGACCCATAACCACCTTATATTTTAAATAATTTACTTTGGAGCCATTAAAACCCCAAAATAATTTTATTATAATATAATATTTCTAGGTTTTCCTAAGGTTCCCCTCACTCCTCTTATAAAGGTCACTCCCCCTTCTCTCTAATTAACACATTCAAAGCCATTTAGAATAGCCAACCCCTACCCAAATTCCCTCTCAACTATTCTCCCTTATTCCTAAAGTCCTAACATTAGTCATAAATCCAACCTAAGGAGCCCTTCTGATCAAATAAAAAGTAATAACACAAACATGAGGTAAATATTTCATTACCTCTTTCAAGTTCCTTTCTTCTTCCAATTCCTCTTTCTTTGTTGTTTCCATTATAAAATAAAAAATCCAGTATCATATATATACTGTTATGTTATTATAAATATGGTACAAACATATTCATTATTCTATCCATCCTTTGAATAACATGTCACCATACGTGCGTACGTACAGCTTACCGTCTCCACGTCGTGGTGTAATTGTTATTCAATACATTATTATTTGGATGGGTATAATAATGATGGGTAATTGATGTAAATAATAATTATAACATTATAATTATTCTGTAAATATGATATTACATCCAATTATATATTATTATAATATCAGAAGAATGATATTTTCTCTCGTGCGTACGTACGGATTACTGTCTCCACGAACGCGATGAGATTCCTTCCCCATCGTATCCATTCAAGAATAATTTTCATTAGATTATTAAATATAATGTTTAAAGACTTAATATCATTCTAAATATGAATAACATACATCCTATTCATAACAAAAATTACGTACGTAACAAATCATATAAAGGAAAATGAATCAGTTAACACCTGAAATGACGATAATACTAAGATATTATTAACAAAGCAATGTTAAAAGATCATATATGATATCATATTAATATATATAATTCTTATATAATTTAATAACAATTATTTCACCATTATATATGAGGTTAACCTATACTCAATCATGGAAAATTACAAGGTAAGGGTTAATTCCTCAATCTCGTTATTATCTGTGATTGTCTATGTGTATGTATTTTATGGGACATATTTATTATCCATTACCATGATCTATAAAATAAATTTCAAAAATGATTCTTTTAAGTAAATATTTTACTAAAACTTAATTTAAGATGTTTTAAATATTTATTCTTCAAAATCATTCTCATTAATGTCCACATTTTTTAAATGGTTTTTATGGATTTATTTATATGGATAGGAATGTTTTTAATATGATAATTCCTTTAAAAAGTTTCAAAGTGGTATGGGACACTTTAATTCAAAAAATTCTATAAATATATCTTATTAATTATTATGTGGCTTTAAAAAAATTTCATGAAAAGGGGATTATTTCTCTCAAAGAGTTTTACAAATCATTTTCTTCTCTTTTGTCATCCTGTGATGGATTTTTAAACTTGTTTGAAGTTGATTTATTATAATACAAATCTTCTATATTGTATTGATGCTTCTGTGATACGTTTGACTATGGATGTGTGATTTTTTTTTACCATTCATGGTTTATAGATAAACTATTGACATTTAATATGATATTTTTAATACGAATTTTTATGTTATGTTTAAACTATTTTATATGAGGAATGCGTTGGACTTAGTAAGTGACGGGTGGAGACCACTATAGCTCCTTGATGCATCGTTAGGTCTCAGGAGACAAACTAGTGTCTTGGAATAATGCCTTGACAAAATCTTATTTGTAGTCTTGGTACAAGGCCTTGACTATGTAGTTATGAAAGTTTGGCATTATGAATTCTATCATTATAAAAGTGGCTATTGATATTGCTTGTGATTATTCTACTAGTGGAATATCCATGTGAGTAAGTAAATGCAATTATTTCGATTTATATTTTCCATATTGTGATGAATTTTATGTTGAAAATGGTTTTGTATTTGTTCTATAAATTTCCTTTAATGTTTATGTCTATTTATGAATGTTTCTTCTATACTCCCCCCTTACAGAGCATATGAGCTCACCCATTTCTATGTTTTATTTTTCCTAGGATGTGAAGAATTATATTATGATGGACCTACAGGGATAGTCTATGGTATCTCAGTGTTTTCCATGGAAACAATGTTTTTGTAGTTTTCTATTTTATGATGTAAAGTAAACTTTATTAATGTATCTAGTACTTCCAAGGCTACTAAACAAATCGTTCTTTCGAGACTTGATCTATTGTGATCATTCCAATGTTATGTTATAATGCTCGGACTCTGGGTAACTAGGGTTAGGGTGCTATAATTATAATTTCATTAACTAAAACCCTCCCATATTTCATAAAATGGGATACGAAATAATAACTTATGTGTTTGGTTAACTTCCACATCATGAACTGATGTTATTCATTTTCCATCACCACCTCTCAAAGCTAAATATAATGATGGATTTAATATTTATATATAATATTTATCATATTATTATACCTTTTTCATTATAATACCACATCTATCTTATTTCCTGTAATCCCATTGTAAAAAAATAACATCCCTCATGTGTACTGAGAATAAATGCCTCACGAACCGATTTGATGTGTTTTTCATTTCTATTTTACATTGATGTTAATAAGAATAGATTAAATAGATGTATATGAAATTTGTAACATAAATAAACATATTTAACTACAACACCACATATAACTTCTTTCCATACATTCCATGGGGATATGATAATAGTTTTCACATGTACGAAGGACTACCACATCACGAAGCAATGTTACCCATTTTTCACTAAAAATTTTCATATAATTTTATTAGTGTAAATATAATGATAATATGGGATATATATGATATGAAAATGATTTTTGGATATTAATATTTTATTTACCATTTTTTTTATTATATTCATCAACAAAATTGAAATAATCTTCATGCATACTTTTGGCCTGCTATCTTTATTATGGAAACATGAAAAATTAAGTGGACTAAAAATTACAAATCAAAACATATGTAAAATATGAAGCTTTTATTACCCCAAACATAATTTTAACAAAGAATTTTTAATATAAATGTAATAAAATCTTTTTATTGACTAATATATGGTATTATATATATATATATGGTAATATAATGGATTTATTATACAATTATATTTATTATATTGGAGTTTTGTCTATATATGAAAGAAGTCATGATTGAAGTTTAGGGATTTTCATCTCACTTTTTAATATCTATGAGATACATTCCATGTGCACCAATTTTTCCTTTTTGTGGGGTATATACTTCCCATGACATTATTTTATTATTATTATCATAACAATTATAGGTATTTACATATCCATTTTATGATATCTATTTCCTGGGGTTTGTGAATCAAAAGAAACCAAAGTGGTAATGGATTTTTGTCTCAATTTTCTTTCTTTGGGACATAAGTTATATTTTTCACATATAATCTTCTTTGAGGTGTATATACTAACTTTTTACATTTTATATTATCAATATACTTCTTTTTATAATATTTAAATATCCATTTGATGTTATTATTTAATTTGGCATAGAATTCAAAAGTCATAATAGTGGAAAGTGTTTTCAATTACAATCTCATCATTTACTAGGATTGTTTATGTTTATAAAATTGATGAAGAAATATTATGATATAAATCCTAACAAACTCATGAATTTTATTCTCCTCTGGTCATTACATGATAATTCACTTTTTCCCTCATTTTACTCTCTTTATGTACTCAATAGTTTAGAAGGGTGTTTTTAAGAAATGTAGTCCTTATTTCTCTCTTTAGTTGATTTTTTATTACAAATCCTTGTTTCTGTTTTTTAATAATGTTTTGAAAATTATCGAAATTATTTATTAAATAAATGTTTTACAATTTTTGACTTTTTTTAAATTATTTTAACTAGAATATTCATGCAATTTTCAAATCAATTAAAAATTGGATTTTAGTAAAAATGTTAACGGAAACATTATTTTAAACACTATTAAATGAACAATAATTTCCACCATAATGAAAACTAATTGTCTTAATGATTAATTTATATGTATCAAAGGATTATTTCAAAGATAATTATTTAAAAAAAATATGTTTTAGCACTTTATTTTCAATGTGAAAAGGTAATTTTCCATAAGATATGTTCTAAATGTTTTTTAATGATTCCATTTTAATTTTCAAATTTTATTTCAAAATAAAATTAATTTGAAAATGTTTAATGTTTTAAAAATATTTTTAAAATTGAAAAGGTTATTTTCTTCAAGATATGTTTTAAATTATTCTTAACGATACATTTATAATTTTCCAATTTTAGTTTCAAAAAAATAATTTTGAAAATATTTTATGTTTTTAAATGGTATTTTTCAATACAGGGAAGATATTTTCCTAAAAAAATGTTTCATGTTGTATTTCAAAATCATTTTCTATTTAATATGAAATAATTTTGAATTAATTATGATTTACTATGGATTTAACCCAATGATACCATACATGTTCTTTATATGAGTGGTTTATTTTTATGATGAAGAGATATTTTTTAAATCCATTTTTTTCACATATTATAATGTTATGAAATATTTTATAAACCCCAATAATTTTAATGGGATTTGATATGGTGAATGGTTTAAATGAAGCTCATTTTTCTATGGGTTATGATATGATTAATGCGTTTTCAAGAAATTATATTTTCATTGGTACTGATATGATGAATGATTTATGATCTTGTGTAACACTAATATACATTTTTAATTATGTGATAGTGTTTATGTTATAACTAAAAATGGGTAAGGCATATATCTCCCTCCAATGCATTGGGTAAAGATTGAAATATTATAAGATAAATAGGGATAGAATTGGGATTGAACCTACATCAGTAAGAGACTTTATACACTATGAGAGCATTGGTCATGAACCTTGACTACTATGATAGTTTGGGGAGTGAACCCATTCAACTGAGATAGTTTTGGAAATAAGCCATAACTATTAAAGAAAATTATTTTCTATGATTATGTGTTTGCGAAAATGCCACGTATTATGTCAATGTTATACTCCCATTGATCGTGTTATTTTATTTCCTAATGATTCATGTCTTATTAAATGGAAATATTTATTCCATGACTCAATATTTTGATATTTGATATGCAGGGAACCGTTTTCATATGTTATGATCATGTTCTCATACCCATATGATCTTGTAATGTTTATGTATTTTCCTTGAATACCCCTACTGAGCATCTGAGATAAACCTTTCTTATGTTTATTTCTTCTGGGTTACGATAAATGGTATTATGTGTGATATGTCTTAGAAGGGTTCTAGTTATGAGGAACTAACTGTGAGGTTATGTAAATATCACATGGACTACTTGTTTCTATATATGAGTTTCCGAAGTCACTATACCTTTATGATCATTAAGCAAAAAAAATTTCAATGTATTGAATTTACTTTTAAAATATATAATGTCTAGGTATGTAAAGTTATGTCTATACAAAATTTTTTAGAGGAAATGTCTAGTAAAACATTGGAAACTATGATGAGAATGCATTAGTGAGGTCCCTAGGGATATACCTAAAGATATATCTTGGGGTATCTCAATGGATAAGTCTACAGAGGATTATATGTGTAATAAAATATATTTCAATTTGTGGGAAGCATAGATCAAGTGGTTTCCAATCAATTGCATCCCTAATTAGATATTAAAATTGAATGTGGATCTCGAACAGTCGTATCTAGGGTTAATAAATCGGAAAATGGAACATCGAGACAGACTTATTTTTCACCTATTGTATCACAACAAGCCTTGTTATATAGGTGGTTTGAAACACCCAATGTATATTCTTATGAAATTCAAAATATCTTTTTGAAAAAACATGGTGGATTTAAATAATGACCAAAAATAACCTAGTTTAAGCATAAGGTTTCATAAATTTAAATTAATGTTTCATGATTTATACATAATTTGAGTAATATTTACTGATGATGTTTTTTTCCATAATGAATATAGTATTTCAGACTATTTTATTAGTTTTAGTCAATGGATAAATACAGAAGGAATCATGTTAACACAAAATATGATGGAAAACTCTGTGACTATGAGAAATTGAGTTGGATGATGAATAGAGACAAAAATATTTTTATCCTTCCCAATTATCTATTATGAAATATGATTAACAACATTAAATTTAGTGAGATTCTTTATTCATTAAGTAAGAGGAATACGATCTTCGATGACAGTTTGTGAGTCAATGAATACAGAAGAAATAACATTCATCCTCCTACATGTCAACAAGGTGGTATGTAAAACCTTGAATGGTATCTCAAATGGAGAGGAAGATGTTTTCTTTGTGTAAAATAATATCATAGAGTGAATAATTGGTGGGTAGTTTAATCCCTTATGTGTGGAGAACAAGGAAATTATCCATTTCAATGCCTTGACCCAAGAATTAGCTTCATCACCATTGAGATTCATATTCCAAGTCAATCATTGAAGTGAAAGTATTGATGTTTTTATATATTTGAATTCAAGTATTATATTGCAGGAGTATTTTTTCCAAATGCTAATTGGGTTGTAATTATCATGAAACATCTATGGATTGTGTTAATTTTGGAATAATATATGTCTCCATATAGAATTGTCATAATAGTTATGGATACCATCATGGATTTATGAGTTTATGGATGATTATAAGTCAAAATTCATAGAAACATATTGTGAGATATTATTTGATTGGATATTATCAGTATTAAGGATTATTTGGGAGAAATTTATGGAAATGAAACCCTTAGGTTTTTTACATGTTATAGTGGGAGAAGAATTATTTGAGGATTAATACCTTTAAAAATTGTGGTTATCTAATTTAAGGTATTAGTAACTTTTTGGGTTATATTTTCTATGATGATACTGAAATTTGGAGCCACTAAAATTTTATAATGCTTTAGTAATAACATTAATATATTTTTTTAGAAGGATAACCTACACGTCGGGTAATAACCTATTTCACCCAGAAAGGTTGTGCAGCTTGAACACACAAATGAAAGAAGAAAAATTTATAATTCATACCAATGATGTATGTTAAAGTGTATTACTGGTGAGATAACATAAAGATAGATATTTCTAAGTATGTATCTTAGTACATTATACATTCGCAGGTTAATGGTATGACATAGTCATCTAAGGGGATGTTAGAACAGTAATCTATACAAGAATAGAAATAGGAAAACATCACCCATGATTTTTTCATTAGACTCGCTAAAACATCTAAATAGAATCATGATATACGGACTATAGTCGATCTCCATATAATTTCAGAACATTTCATCGCCATATGAGTAGATTTATCACTAGATTAGATTAAAAAAATATACATTAATAAATTTTTAATATTTCATGGAGTACCACATTCAATTGAATGTGATCGAGATCCAAGGTTTACCTTGAGGTTCTACTGATTTCTTCATCAAAATATTGATATAGAGTTGATTATCATCACTGCGTATCATCCATAGATATTTGGTTAGTCTGAGATAAATTTTCAAATCCTGGAGGATATTCTAAAATATTCTCCAATGGATTTAAAATGTGGTTGGTATCAACACCTTACTCTAGTTAGGTTTTCATAAAATAATATATTTCATTAGAGAATTTAGGTGGGTCTTTATAAAGACCTTTATAGAAATTATTTTTGGACTTGAATTTAAGGGAATAAATTTATATAAATAAATATATTGGGACCTATTCTAGCTAATGAAATGTAAGCGTAGTCCAACAATATTTAACAACACATAAGGGAATCATATAATTTATAGAAATGTTAGGCTGATTGATAGACCATATGGTTTCATTAATTATTACGGGGATACCCAAATTTTATAAATTATAAAATTCAAACAACCTAACTAAATATGTAGTACTTATCATATTTGAGTGTCAAGCCCACAAGGAAAATTTTTATGTTCATTATTAATTATAGAAACTCAAATTTAAGTGGTTTTTAAAAAAAATTAAAAATAATTCAATAGTATGGATTTGGTTAGGTATAAAGAGATAAGGCATTCTAAGTTAAATGATTTTTAGGTTTGTTAATTGATATGGGTTTATTCGGTATTTTTGTATGAATTGGGTCAACAAAGATCCTTAGTCAAGGTATCCTTCCCTAATCCAATGATTACACATTTGGAATGATCATCTACTAGGTTCAATAAAAAAAATTGATGAACCAAACCCTTTTTTAGAAATACCAAACCTTGATTGCATAATGGTAAAAAAATACAATAATATCTTTATAAAACAATGTAAACATCATCAAATCATAGTCAGCGATTAGGAAATTACACAAATTAGAAGATTAGAATTGAATAAAATATTTGTAGCATCCCAAAACCAGAATAAAAAATAAATAAATCCCTAAAAATACATCCATGTACAATCAAATCACTCCAAATAAAAATAACTTCTAGCACATGTTGTACATGATGAGAATGAGTAGTATGGGTACCCGAAGAAGAATGGTGGTGAAGAATAGTGGAAAAGTAGTGATATGTATCTTCACTCCATGTTATGAAGTTCTACAATAGTGGTTGTTCCCTCTCCTTTAGTTCTAAACTCCCTTGATGGCACATGAAAGGTGTAATTGTATACCCAAAACCATCAAACCTCTGTCGCATATCATTTATTTTTTCATATCACTGTTAATTAAATTACGTGAAACTGAATTTCATGTCATTTAATCCCTAGAATTTCATTCCATGATATGGTGTCTCCATTTTCAGTGTACTGTTCAAAAAAAGAACAAAAAAACTCACATCCTATAACATGAATAAATAATGATTACTTTTTTTCATATATGTATTTATTTCATGAATTTTCTAAGTGGTGCTACTTCTTTTGAAGAACTCATGATGTGTAAATATATTACACGGTGTGTAACCATTCTGCTTCAGTTTTCTAGATTCACTTCATCCTAAAAAATCCAGTGGCATGCCTCTTTTTTAACACATGGCCTCATGTGTCTTTTAGATCAAGAATTCAGTTTTTTTCCTTTTTTAAAAATTAATTATGTTCTACAATAAATGAAAAAACATGTTAATCTTGTTCAAAAATTCGAATGATTCTTCACTAAAATAAATAAATTAAAACATTAAAATGGTCTAAAATGTATGTATGAAATTCCATAACTAATTATAATCATCTAATCGATCTATATTTTGAATATTATGAGAATTTGTTTCAATGAATTTATTCATGGAATAATTAAAGGAAAACTAAACCCTAGGTATATCATTCCCTTTGAAATTATTGATCGTATCAAGATTGTAGCATATCCCATGGTGCTCCCACCGAACCTCTCTCAGGTTAATGATGTATTACATGTATATATATTCAGTATATTAATACCTAAACCATCACATATACTGAAATTATTGTTCATACCACTAGAACATGTTATTTCTTTTGATAAAAAACACATGTAAATTTTTAATCAGAGATAGTTATACAAAACAAGACTGCTCACCTAGGAATTGTTTTATAGTGAAACCGGAAACATGAGGTTGTTATATGTAAATATGAGGACGTAATGATCTAGAATTATCCCCATTTTTTTGTTACCAAAGTGACAAAATTAGACCAAAAAATCATTTTCAGGGGGGTAGAATGGAACACCCCATGATTTTTAAAATATATTTTTTCCAATAAATTTAATGTTTTGGATATTTTCTTTTACACACAACATCGAAATTAACTTTTGTTACATGAAAAAATGAGTTTAGTATACATTCCAAAAAAACACCGAGTTTAACTTGCATTTCTTGTAACACCGAGTTTATATTGAGTTACACGCAACATCGAGGTTTAATGAAACATGACGTATTCTTAAAATATTATTATTTAATATGATAGTTATTAACTAGAAATTTGAAGGAGGATTATGAAAAAGACTAACTTAATTATACAAATATATTTTGTTCACATGTATATATAATTAAATTCTTGGTGACCAATTATTAACATATTAAAATAAAAATCGTATGAAATGGATGAAATGTTTTCCCAAATACTATTTTTTTACACATAAACATGTTTTACCTCACTGAATTAAAAAAATAAATATTAGTTAATTATTTTAATGAAATTATTCTATGATATAATCAATAAAATTATAACATCCATCTTATTTTTTTAATTATAATATATAAGAATAAATCCAATTTTATATGTAAAACTATATTTTTCTAAAAAATAATTTTATATCATATTGAGAAATTTGTCTAAAATTAATTTTTGTCACTTTTAAAAAAAAAATAGTTGTTAAAATAAAATTAATTTTTTAAAAAAAATTGTAATAATCTTGGGGTGATTTTTTAAATTTTTTAGAAATGTTAATTTTTTCGACGAATGGTGAAAAATACTGATTTTTATTAATAAATATCATTACAATTATATAATTTAAAAACATTGAGATTAATTAAATATGGTATTAAAAGAAAAATTAGTTCAGTTAAATATATTTTAGTCCAATTTATATCATTTTAAACATTTTCATGATGAATTTTTATATGAGTACATTTTAACCCTTTAAAAATTTCTCTTTGTAAAACCAATTTTTTGACATGTTTGTGGGATTAATTTTAAATGAACACCATCCAATTTTGTAAATGAAATTTAGAAATATTGTTTACATATTTATAGTTAGAATAATTAATATTATCTAATATTTTCATGTTAATTTTTTACAGTAATTAGTAGTATAAATAGTAAAAAATAGTTACCAAAGTTAATGTTAAAATGGGTTTACCAGGGGTTTAAACAAAAATGATTAGGGGTAAAATGACCTATTAACTAGTTAAAAACTCATTTTTTGCCTTATTTCAAACATTTCACCATAAAGGTTCTATAATTTAGCATTTCATATCTTTTTGGTAGGTGAAAAACGTGGGTACATATTTTTCTTTTAGAAAATTACATGTGGTCCACTCATTTAACAAATAAAAGGTAACCCCCTCTTCTATCCTCCTAAAACATAAAGAACCCTTTATTTAGTCAATAAATACCCATATAAATTTCATAATTATCTCATAAAATTGCTTAATCATTAGGTTGTCTAGAAATCCAACCTAAGAATCCTTTTGCTGAAAACCAAAAGAAATTGTTCAAAAAAAAGGTAATGTTCATAAGTGATCATTTTATATTATTTATTCTTACCACTCCTTAAATTATAATTAAACCATTATTATATAATAAAATTAGTATCTTAAATATGATTATATAATATTAGGTTAATTTCCTATCCTAAATCCTTCTCCTCTTACATCAAATGAGATACAAAATCATTGATCATATGTATAGTGGACAATCACCTTATGAACCGATGTTACTCATTTCCCATCACCGCCTCCCACAACTAGATAATATGATGGATTTAATTTTTATATATGATATATATTAATATGATGTTATTATATATTTTTAATTATAATACAACATCTACCTTTTTACCTCCTAATTCATTGTAATACAATAACATTGCTTGTCTGTACGGTAGACTATTGCCACATGAATCGTTGTGATGGGTTTTTTATTAATATTTTACATGGATAGTAATAAAAATTGATCAAACAAATAAATATGATATTTATAACATATTAATACTTCTTAAATTATGAAAACATATATATTATTGGCCAGTAGATTCTGTTGGGAACTATCGCAAACTATAATGGTTTTAATTATCACAAATCATGTTATATAGTTACATATATCTTACCTCAAGTACGATCCTATATTTTGACAAGGAATATTCATAAATACAATATCCTTTTAACACATAACTATTTATGTGTGTTTAAGTATAAAAAATATTATAATTGATTATCTATGTGTAATTATGAGTTTTCCTATTTTCTGACAATGATGAACTTTAAGCCAGACAAAACATCTAAAAATATTCGAAGTATGATTCACTGACACCGAAAGATAGATGACTCGATGTCATACATATGATTCACTTATAGAAAGACCAAATAGGAATATGTTCTATGTATATGAATCTTAGTCGTTGAAAAGACTCACCGTTGGAAATGACACCGACAGATAAAAGACTCACCATTGGACACGGCACTTATAGACTAAAGATGACTCACCATTGCATATGAATCACCAACACATACGACCTATAGGTAGTCTAAGTGACCTACCATTTCATGGTACTACCTTTAAAAGGACTCTCCATCAGTTGAAATGAGTCATTGTTGGTTCAACTGTCTCAACAATTGAAGGAAGGACTTACTGTTGATATGAGTCACTAATAGTTAATTTGTCTCGCTGATAGGATACAGTAACACCAATAATCACCAACAATGATGGGAAGGACTAAACAATAGAGAGAGTCACTGATGATTAAAAATCGATGACAATGAGTCACTAATACTTAGGACTCACCGATTGACAAAAAATATTTTTAATTTATTAAATCAAATTTATATCTAAAGTTAATATTTAGAAAAATTAATCTTTTTAACATTATTTAATGTTGTTTGTAGAATAATCAGAAGACAGTACGAGGTACATACACATGGGAAGATCTTTGTGTCTGCTAGAACTCAATTTATAAAGGAATAAGGAGTTAGATCTTTCAAGTGTTGTTGAAAAAAGGAATCAAGCAGAGAAAACTCATGCGACTCTCGAGATCACTTCCAAAACCCAATAACTCAAAGGAAGAACATATAGGGAGTTCAAAAAGAATAACTAAAAGCTTCTAAGATACCCTGAATACCTTTCAAATGAGAATTTAAACATTTCACACTCTTGTAAGTTGAAAGTTAGAGCATTGTGACTAGGATGCACTATTTTATATCCAACATCTGAACGAGGACTCAAACAAAATTTCAACTATATAAAACGAGTCCAGATATGCACTACTTAAAACACGGCTTCTAAACCTTATTCTACATCATTACATCTATTTTTCTCTTTTATTTACATTTTTTGAGAAATGTGTGTATATGTATGTTACAAACACACACTGAATATTGTGCATAACTGGAGGATGCATGTTATCCTCAATCACACACTCTATTTTCCCTTTGTATCCCACATAAAATTTTAGAAGAGGTTGTGTGTGAACTGGTTATTGTTTTTACCAAGAAGAAATGTGGTGGAGGTCAAGTGTGACAGGGATAGCCTTGTGTGCTTCTGTGAACCCCGATCTAGGGTGTGGATAAAACTATTTATCAATTTACACTACCTAGTGGCAGGTGATTACCATGTAGAGAGGATTAAGTCTTTTCTTGAGACTGAAATTCTTATATTTATATGTTGTGTTTTTACTCTTTAGTTTTACTGTGTTTTTATCACATATTTCATAAAATTAAATTGAACTACAATAGTAAGTTTAGCATGTGATTATAACTTTTTGGGACTAGTATGTTAGTTTCAAAAGCTACATTGATCTTTATATTAGTATAACTTAGAAAAAAACAATATTTTTAGAAATTAATTAAACATTCCGGACTCTTATAAATTCAATACAAATTGAATTATTTTATATTTTAAATTGGGGAAATTTTTAATGAACCAATTTTTAAAACAAATTATTATCGATTCTCAATTAACCATTTATATTGTACTCTAATCTAACTAAAATTTGGTATTAGGGAATGTTTTTTTTTGAATTTTCAGTTTACAATGATTTTTTGAATCGTTTCAACTATGATTTTTGTTGGAATTTAAAGATATTAAAATTTATTTTATTTATAAATTTTTATATATTTAATATATTTTACAAATTTTATTATGGTAATAAACTAAAAGGTTTTTAAACCAAAATCCCTTCATTATATAATAGAACCAATTATGTACAATGGAAAATTAAGATGAAAACGCATTTAGAATGTTGGGGTTTTGAAATTTTTTCTTCAATTGTCGATGAGTATAATATTCCTTCTACAACTAGTACTACATGGGATAAACCATCGAAGACTGCTTGTAATAATAACTATAAATCCATGAATGCCATATATTTCTCTTTAAGAGATAAAGAATTAAATAATATTTTTGCATAAAAATAGACCATGAAATTTGTGATACATTTTCTATTTCACATTAAGAAACTTCTTTTGTTAAGGAAATGAGACATAACACATTTACTATTAAATATGATAAATTTATGATGAATCTTGAGATATTATTTATGACATGTATATTAATTTCAATAAAATAGTGAAAATTATGATCTCTCTAGGAAGATATGTTACTCCTAATGAACAAATCATGACGATTCTCAGATGTACACTCAATAGATGGAGAGGATCCTCTACCTCAACTTGAGAATAATGTGAAATTAGCTAATTAACTATCAAAGAACTCACTAGAATGGTGATTATGTATGAGGAAGAGATAAAAGTGAAGAAAGAATAGGAGGATTAACATTAGAGAAAATTTATATCCTTCAAGACTACCACCTTTATATATAAAGAAAAGATAAGGTACTAGCCTCAGTTGAAAGCTCTAGTACTGATAAATCAATATCTGATAGTGGGGGAGAGATGGCTCAATTGGCCAGAAGATTCAATAAATTCTATAAAAAGAAATAGGTTTTCAAGAAGCCCAATTACAAAAGAAATAATGATAACAATTGAAATGATTGGAAGAGAAATGAAAAATTAGAAGAGATTGCCTGCTATGAATGTAAGAGGAGAGGACATTTCAAAGCTATCATTCCAAATTTAAAATAAAAATATAAATATGAAAATAAGGATAAGATGTTTAGGAATGCAATGCAGGGCACTTAGAGTGCATCTGAGGATATATCTAGTGAATTCTCTTTTTCTCAGTATGAGAAATAAGATATTGAAATCTTGTGCATCATTCCAAATACCTCATAGGTACTCTTATACTCTTATGTACCTGATGAATATTATTCTAAAAATTAAAGTGAGCTTGAGAATATGAAAAATGATGAACTATTTGAATATTGTAACATATTATAAGAGACATGTAATTAACTAAAAGATAAATTTAAATCTTTAAAGAAACAACATGATTTTTCTATAACTATTAAATATGAACATACTAATATATAGGAAAAAATTCTCAAATTCTCAAAGAAAATAATAAATTAAAAATGATTAATTAGAAATTGAAAGCGGATTTAGAAAATTCTACAAATTTGAAAGAAACTATTACTAAAATTCTTGGTAAATAAATTGATTTTATGTACACTTATGGTATTAGATATCATCATGGATAGAGAAACTTATCTAAAATACATTTTATAAAAAAATCTATAAAATATGTTATTTTACCTAAAAATAAAATATTTGCTACTAGTACCAGTTCTGAAAAATCATTTACTACCTATAGATTTTCTGAATCATATGGAGTTTATTTTTCAAACATGTTGCATAATTTTTATAGGAACCCATAAAAAATGTGGGTACCTAAAGAATTTATTACTAATGTCACTAAATATACACAAGTATAGGTACTAAAATTTGTTTCTATTTGATTATTCTATAGGAAATCTATTTAAAGATCTCATGCATGTTTCAATGGTACTTGGATAGTGGTTTTCAAGACACATGACAAGAGACTACCCAAACTTATTGAATATAATAAATATTTATGGTGGATATGTCACAATTGTGAAAATGATAATGTAAAAATAATTTTCTTAGTCCATATTGGAAATAATAACTCCATTATAATTTATAAAGTTAATGTTTTGATTGATTAAAGTACAACCTACTTAGTATTTCACAATTATGTGATGATGAATTTCTGGATAAGTTTTAAAATGATGCTTGAATTGTTTTTAAATTTAAAAATGAATTAGTATTTTCTACTTTTAGAAATGAAAATTTATATCCTTTTAACGTAAATTTTTTAGCCTATCAAAATTTTTCTTGTTCAGGTGGCTTTCATAAAGAGTCATCACTTTGGTATAAGAGACTAGAAAACTATAATATACACTTTCTTAGAAAGCATAATCGAAAATGCCTAGTCTTGGATCTACCCAAATGTTAGTTTCCAAATGATAGTGTTTTTAATCCTTGTCAAAAGGGTATACAACACAAGATATCTTTCAAATCAATGAATGTCATTTTAACATAAAAACATTTAGATATGGTTTACATGGATTTTTTTGGATCATCTAAAGATTCTATTTTAAATGGGAATAAATATGTCTATGTGCTTATGGATGACTATTCAAGGTATACATTGACTAATTTCATAGCTCACAAGAGTGAATCATGTACTTACTTCACTAAGTATGCTAAAAAAATTGGGAAATATAAGTGGACATAGAATAAAATATTTAATAACTGATCATGTCTGTGAGTTTGAAAATAAAGACTTTAAATATTTTTTCTCACATGATGGTTATATTTATAACTTCTTTGCCCCTAGGAAAACTCAACAAAATGGAGTTGTGGAAAGAAAAAATATAACCTTACAGGAAATATCAGAAACAATGCTCAAGGAATATGATTAAACTATTTACTTCGGGGATAAGGCTATGAATTCAACATGTTACATAACTAATATAGTCTAAATTATACCTATTCTCTATAAAACACCATAGGAGTTGTAGAATAATATAAAACCCAACGTTATTTAAAAGTTTTTGGTTGCAAAGTATATTTTCTTAATACAATTGATAATATTGGAAAATTTGCACACAAGGGTGATGAAGTAATCTTTCTAGGTTATTCAACCTCTATTAAAACAAATATAGTCCTTAAAAAAATAACCAAGTGTCTGGAAAAATCTATGCATATTATATTTGATGAAATATATCCACATAATCCTAAGAACTCTCTAGACAACCTTGATGATGATGTATTAAACCTAGACATCAATGGAAAAACATTTAATCCTTCTTTCAAGAAATTTGTGAAATAAAACACTTCTGTAAATTCTTCAGAATCTACACATGATGAACCTGGACCTATATATGAACCCGAAGTTACTAGTCCCTCCATTTCTAGACCAACTAAAACTCTCAAGAATCATCCTCTAGATGCTATTGGTGGAGACATTTATAAAGAAAAAAAACTAGGGATTCTCTTAGAAAGATGGCTGAACATCAAGACTTTTTGTCACAATGTGAACCTAAAAACATCAATGATGCAATTAAAGATGAGTTTTGGGGGATGGGTATGAAAGAAGAACTTAATCAATTTAAATGAAATGGTGTTTTGAAACATAGTGATAAACACAAATACACCATGACCACAGTAACTAAGTGGGTGTTTAGAAGAAGAAAAATTCAATGGATATAGTAATATCATTAGGAATAAAGCTATATTAGTTTCACAAGTTTATAGTCAATAAAAAAGGTATTGACTATGAAGAAAATTTTTCACTTGTTACTAGACATGAAGCCATCAGAATCATGCTAGCTTATGATTTCCATCTTAATTTCAATTTATATCAAATGGCTGTTTAAAGTGAATTAGTATATGGATATAATTATGGGGATGTTTTTTTGAACAACCCTTTAGATTTACAAAACCTCATTTCCAAAATCTTGTTTTCAAATTGAAAAAATCATTATATGGTTTAAAAAATGATCCAAGAGCTTGGTATGATAGATTAAGTAGTTTTGTTATTTCAAAGGGTTTTCCAAAACAAATTGATGATCCTCATATTTTTATAAATTGAAGTTATAAATATGTTTTATTCTTCCAAATCACTATTGATGATATTATTTTTGGATCTTCTAGAAATTTTTTATGTATTGAGTTTTCAAAGATGATGCAAAATGAATTTGAAATGAGTTTAGTGGGTGAAATCCAATTCATTTTTGGATTTCAAAATTTTCAAAATAAAGAAGTGATCATTTTAAATTAACGTAAATATAAAAAAAATATTTTAAAAATATTTGTCTTTGCTAGCATTAAAATTAGTGACACTCTGATGAGCACTGGTTGTAAGTTGGATCTTACTGAAAATGGTAAATCTGTTGATCAAACAACTTCTAGAGTAATGATTGGTTGTTTTTATTACATGAATGCTATCAGGTCATATATAATTTTTAGTGTGTGTATGTGTGACCATTTTCAAGATAACCCCAAATAATCTCACATAAATGTTGTTAAAAAAAATTTCAGACACCTCAAACAGACTATCAATTTAACATTTACATACCCCAGAGGACAATCCTTTGATATAGTGAGTTACTTTAATGATGACTTTCGTGGATTAAATTTAGATGATAAGAAATCCTATGAACCATGACACATTTTTGGAATGTATTTGGTGTCATGGTGTAGTAAGAAACAAAATTATGTTGCATTATCTACTACCTAAGCCACATACATAGCTCCTGGTAGATGTTGTGAATAAATTTGGTGGATGAAACACAATCAACTAAACTATGGATATCAAATTAGACATGTACTTATAAAATGTGACATTACAAGTGTTATTAACATTTCTAAGAACCCAATTTCTCACTCTAGAAAAAACAAACTAATGTAAGAAATCTCTTTTTGAGAGATCATTATTGAAAAGTTTATATCACATAAAAATATATTGGCACAGAATATCATCTTGCCAACATATTCACAAAGACATTGAACTCTGAAGGAATAAATTACATCAGATATTAGTTAAGAATGATCAATTAGTAAGATCATTTTTGTACCTTTCTTTCAATCATTTTTTATGAACTTCTGATGCTAACACTATTGTCATGTAGACACCACTGCCATGCTGACACTGTTGTCATGATGACATTGTTATCATGTTGACAATATTTTCCTACTTAAATAATTAGTTTCTTATGTAGCCTATCATACCGACACAAAAGACTCATTGTGTTTCTATGTTTTATGTTTTTATCAAAATGGTATTATTTCATTAATTCCAGTGAACCTGGTTCATGATTTCGTGATTGTAAAATCTCAAGATACAAAAATGATATAAATTTGAATTGATTTACTCTACTCCATTTAATACTACTACCTCTTTATAACCTCCCTCTTTCTCTACCCTTTATCTTTCACCTTCATACCACCAGACTAAACTTATCATTATGGCATGAGTGAAGTGAGCTCTGGAAGAGGGAGAGTCTAGGGCATCCAGAGACCAAATGGGATCAAACAAACCATTATGTCCTGTAAATTTTAGTCTTTTAATATGTGTTGTAACATTATAGAAATAAGTCTTAGTGGAATGGATCATGAAGTTAAAATCATTGTTTTTGAATGTACTAAACTATAAATAATGTATATAATGGTTTAAAAACATTGAAAAAATTTATCTAAAGATGGTATAAGAGTTTTATATGAATATAAAACTTCTACTCAACGAATGTGATGTTTCATGGTTGAAATAAATTGTAAAATAGAAAAGAATCTCATTCTCTTCACGAAATTTGTTTGAATGTATAAGGCCTCGGCCATAAACATTACTTAATATTGATTTAAATGAATAATTCCCATTGAGGATATTTTTAGGTTTAGAGTTTTAGAATATTCGATCATAACTATTACATCTCAAAAGATTACACTGTAGACACTTCTACAACGTATCATTTTTTCAAAACATGAACTCCAAAAAAAGTCATTTCTAGTTCCATGTTTAAGAAATCATGAAATTTCCTTGATCCCATCCTTGACACTATTCCACATTATGTCCTCTGAAAAAAAATTCAGAAAAAACATGGGGTGGCCATAAAAATCTCAGTAATTGATACACAATGAAGGAAAACTGTTAGTTTTTCAAAACAACCAGAAAACCAAGAATACTTTATCAATGTAATAGTTTTCACCTTTATGAAGAATAAAATACTATTCATTGAATAAAAGATCATTATATACCCATTTTTAACCAAAATATTACCATAAAACCCATATAAAGTACAGATAACATATAAAGATAACTTGGGACATAAACATACTTAAATGGAATGACCATACGGTCGACTTCCACACATATAACATAATGGAATAGTCATACGACCAACTTCTATACCCAATGTATTGGAGGTTATAACGTAACCACCCATCCTGGAATTCATGGCACCACCCGTCATAAGGTTTATCATGTAACCACCCGTCAAATTTCCAAGTACCATTATAAAATCATAAGACATAAAACCAAAATAATGGAAAGAAAACATATCCACATTTCAAACAAAATATATCATTTAAATATATTGACATAAAAAATCAATTACAAAAACCATTTTCAATACCAAAATACATAAATGAGTATTTGGTATTTATTTCATTTTAAAAAAAACATCACAGATTGTTGAGGAAGCCAAAGACCAAATAATACTCGTGGTGGCGGAAAAGGATGTTGTCACCACGTACGTTAAAAAAACATTCCTTTTTGTCATTTTGCAAAATGCTTCATATAAAAAGATTCCCTTTGTATAAGATTAAAATTAAAAGTGGTTTATTCACCGTATAAAAGAAATCCTTGTATTAGAACAAAATATTCCTCATGAAAAAGAGATTGAGATGAAGTCCCTTACCTCGTGTCAGACGTGACTCGATTGATCTTTAATATCCTGAATAATAAACTAGTGTTAATTTCTACTTCCTTAAGAACCTTTTTCAAGTTTATTATTCCTTTTATATAACTTATTTCCATGTTATAAATGTCATTTAATCATTTAATTAAATAATGTTCTTTTTGTCGATATTTGGTACTTAAGTAAAAAATGGACTTCTTACAATTACATGTTGTTTATGTGGTCAAAGCATCATTATATACAGAATTATATTCATGATTTGGATATCATATATATCATATATATCCATCATATACATGTATTTATAATAGTACATAACATTTAGAGGTAAGAAATGAAATGCACCGTTCATGGAGATGGTAACTGTACATAGGCATGAACGCTACTTTCATTTCTATTTTGTTTTTAATGGAGTGAAATCATAATGATATAAGGGTATATTATAATTCAATTATAAAATCATATATAATAACATTAACTTCATCCTTTATATGTCCCACATATGGCATTAATGAATCAAATCACTTTGATGGGTCGGTAGTCTGCACTTCCTAAAAATGAAATTATCGTGTTTACCCACAATGGAAACCATAAAGGTATGCCACAAATGAAAAATACAAAAGCATAAGGGAAACATAAACATAATATATATCATATATAAATATAGCTACATCTTAATGGCCACCATGAAAGTTGTTAAAATAAGATTGAACAATCATCGTTTCGTGAGGCAGAAAATCACCAACCATAGAAACAGTATGTTCTTTAACCATTAGACAAAGGTGTGTGTAGGTGAAGCTCTAATACTTCTCATAACAACATCCTACTATATTTAAGATACTGGTGTTGTTAAAAAATAAAGTAATAAAAAGAGTTTAGGGGGTTGGAGAAGCAAAATCAAACATAAGAACACAAGAGAAGACACAACCATTAAATCGGGTAACTCTTCTTGATTTGAGCTTGAAGGCTTCCTCGGAAAGACTTCTTCCCAAATTGGGGCATCTATGAGTAATATAGGGATGTGGAGAGACAAAATGGACATGGTTCTGCCGATCCAAAGGCTTGAACGGTGTGGGTAAGGTGGTAGATGTTGGGGCCTTTTATAAGAGGAGAGGAGGGGCCCTCTTGGAATATTATAAAAGGTTACTTTATTATAAAATTCTTTTCGGATTTTAAAGGTCCCTAAATTATATATTTCGGGGATAAGGTGATGAGAGTTCAAAATACACCCATCCAATAGGTTTTTGACAAGTTTATGTCTTAGATTTTACATTATATTTTCATTTTATTAAAATCGTTAAATAATGAGGTAATCGCTGCATCCTCATGGTGTCATAAATAATTGAATTTATTTAATGTCTAAAAATTATAAAACAAATATCATGATGTAGGAAATTTTTTTATCTTTCTAATTAATGTTTATAGTCAAATGTATGAATTGTATAACCCCATTTAAAAATTGTTTTTGAAAAACAACACATGTTTATGACATTTTTATTTTAACATTAAATAAAAAGTTATTAGTTTTATTTTCCAACCAAAGTGGCTCCATGGGGTCCCCAAGTTGACCAATGGATAGTCTTGGTCGGCCATGTCACATCCAATAAGGTTTGGACATGTTTCATGGTCATTTAATAATATTAAAATATTATTTTTACCTTAAATTACACTAATTACCTCTAACCGTGATTAAAAACTTAAAAGTTACTATTCACCAAAAATTATTTTAATCCCATTAAACCAAATTTTACTTCTTAATGACAACCATGTATGTCTGATTTTTTAAATTCAAAACACAGAGGTGGTAAAATTTTATTTAAACAAAAAAATCAGTTTTTTAAGTACCACATAGTGGTTTTACTATTCATCAAAAATTGAAGTTTTTCAGAAAAATAACAAAAATTCACCCTAAGATATATTTGATATTACAAATTCAAAAATGATGTATATTTTATAAAATTCAAATCTTATAAGTTACATTAATTAATTTAATATTTAATTCTCACTGTCATGACAAATAGCGTGTGTTTATGAGACAATATATATCAAAGATTGACACTAGTTTAAGTCCAATTTCATAGTAAAATTAATTCCAACGACCACTATTAGATTAAATGATAAAAATATATTATAATTTAACTTCAAAACCAATTCAATAGATAATATATTCATATTAATAAATTATATTAATAAGTGGTTTTGAATTAAAATACAAC
Organism: Viscum album; assembly: GCA_963277665.1. Lineage (NCBI taxonomy): Eukaryota > Viridiplantae > Streptophyta > Magnoliopsida > Santalales > Viscaceae > Viscum > Viscum album. The sequence continues at coordinate 411,080,934 of OY728133.1, forward strand.
ATTTTTCATTATTCATTAAAAAATCAACTTTATCAGAAAAATACAAAAAATTTACACAAAGTAAATTTTGATGTCGCGATTATAAAGAAGAATTTTATTTTCCCAATAGAATGTATAAGTGTGAAAAAATTGTATTCAATGATGGTTCCTCATCAAAAGGCGATAAGTGGACCTTTAGTGAAAATTAGAGTATATATGCCTAAAATCGAATTATTTTCGTATTTTAAGCCTTTATCCTTTATCGGATAAATGTAAAAACATCTAACAAACATATATAATCATATTTTAGTTATTTCTATTCATTCCCGCCAATACAACCGCTATATGTTAACTACAATTTAAAATAATATTATTTTATTACTATTGTACAACGTAAGATTTCAAAGAATCTCTTTGTTGCGTATCGGGTATGCTATCGAACATAGAAACCCCTTTAAAGTAAAATTAATATTTAACTCACAAATATTAATAAATATGAAAATGTTTTATTCTTTATTTACCTAGGATGTTACATCCTTCCCCCCTTTTGGAAATTGCATCCTCACAATTTTATTCACTTATCAAAATAAGTGGGGGTATTTCTCCCTCATAGCATTTTTAGATTCCCACGATGCCTCTTCAACCATATGGTTTTTCCACAAAACCTTTACCTGGTGAATTACCTTATTTCGCAACACTTGCTCTCTATGGTCAAGAATTTGGACTGGTTGTTCTTCATAAAACAGATTCTCTTCCAACTGAACTACCTTTGGGTTCAAAACATGAGATGGATCTGGCATATAAATTCTCAACATCGAAACATGAAAAACATTGTGTACCTAAGATAAACTCGGAGGTAAATCCACTTGGTAAGCAACTGATCCAACTCACTCCTGAATTTCACATGGTCCAATGAACCTTGGACTCATCTTTCCTTTCTTACCAAATCGGATCACACATTTCCACAGTGAAACTTTGAGAAAAACATGATCACCTACCAAGAAGGATAGATCCTTCTTCCTGTTGTCTGCATAACTTTTATGTCTACTCTGAGCTGTTCTCATGTGTTTCTGAATCAACTGAACTTTTTCTGCTATCTCTTCTACCAATTCGTTTCCCATCAGCTTCCTTTCACCAACTTCATCCCAAAAAGCTGGAGTTTGACACCGCTTGCCATATAATGCCTCAAACGGTGCCATCTGTATACTGGAATGATAAATGTAATTATATGAAAATTCATCCAATGAAAGATGTTTGTCCCAAATTCCCTGATAATCCATCGAGCAAGCACGTAGCATATCCTCCAACGTCTGAATTGTTCGTTCTGACTGCCCATCTGATTGAGGATGAAAAGTTGTACTAAAATTTAATTCAGTACCCAACGACTTCTAAAGGCCTTTCCAAAAGTTAGCAGTAAACCTGGGATCACGATCAGATACAATGGATAGGGGAACTCCATGCAACCTGACTATCTCTTTAATATACAATCAAGAAATTTGATCTAGTGATAAAGTATCTCTAATAGGAAGTAAATGATCAGATTTAGTCAAGCGATCAACAATAACCCAGATTGCATTATTAACTCGAAATGTCTTAGATAATCCCACAACATAGTCCATGGATATATTTTCCCTTTTTTACTATGGCACAGGTAAAGGCTGAAGCATCCCATTCGGTAACTGCCACTCTGCATTATCCTACTGACAAGTCAAACAATTCATAGTAAAATCAACAATATCTCTTTTCATTCCATCACAGAACTAATACTCTCGCAGATCTCTATACATCTTAGTACTTCCAGGATGAACTGAAAATGGGGAACTATGAGCCTCACATAACAACTCATTCTTCAACTGTGAATCACCAGGAACACCTAATCTCTCCCCAAACCTAAAATCTCAATCATATTCAATATTAAATTCATGCAACTTACCCTTATGAATCAACTCTACCTTTTTCTGAAACCCACTAGCTTTCTTCTACGCTTGATTAATTCTGTCAGATAGGGATGATCTCATTGATAACTAAAACAAAACAGAAGAAATCCTACACTAACAACTTCTATGAAAAATTTCATCAAATCAATAACCAAAGGATCTCGTTCCAAACGTAGCATGGTTAATGAAGCATTAATTTTTGGACATAAAGCATCAGCCACTTTATTTTCTTTTGCTGGATGGTAATAAATTGTACAATCATGATCCTTGATTAATTCTAGCCATCTCCTCTATCTCATAATCAATTATTTCTGAGTGAATATATACTTTAATCTTTTGTGATCAGTATATATTTCACACTTTACTCCATAAAAATGATGACCCCAAATATTTAGAGGAAAAACAACAGGAGCTAATTCCATGTCATGTGTAGGGTAATTTACCTCATGAGTTTTCAACTGACGTGAACCATATGCAATTACATGATCATTCTACATAAGGACACATCCAAGTCCCTTCAACGAAGCATCACTGTATATAAAAAAGTCACCATTCCTGGAAGGATGTTCCAAAACTGGAGCATTCACCAATCTTCTTTTCAACTCCTCAAAACAATCATTACATTCTTTTGTCCAGATAAACTTAACACCCTTCCAAGTTAGCTTAGTCAATAGATGAGATAACCGTGAAAAGTTTTCAACAAACCTTCAGTTGTAACCTGCCAAACCAAGAAAACTACAGATCTCGGTTACATTTTTGGGTCTTGGCCATTCTTTAACAACTTTGGTTTTAGCAGGATCAACAGTTATGCCATTTTTTGAAAAAATGTGACCAAGGAAAGAAATTTGTTGTAACCAAAACTCACACTTGCTGAATTTTCCATACAATTTCTTTTCTTTTAAGGTTTTCAAGATAACCCTTAAATTACTTTCATGCTCCTCTTTACTTTTAGAAAACACAAAAATATCATCAATCTCATCACTATCCCTGATATTTTTCACCATCGACCACCACTCATCAGCTTCACCTTCAAAATGGTAAATAGAAATACTAACCTTTTGATATTCTAAACACCCCATGACATCAAAAATATTCTCTAGTGCTTTAATCCACCCTTCAGCTAGCACAGGGTTAGATGATCCTCGAAATGATGGGGTATGTTGCCTCATCAAAATGTTCCACCACTAACATGTTCCTATGTGGTTGATCTGGCTGATCTCGTGCATGGATACCACCACCATTTATAGCCTGAGTCAAATGTTCCATCACTGCAACAAACTGTTCAGTTCCAATTCCGACTATCTCAGGTTGCTTATTTTGAAGGTTGTCTTCCTCCTGATGTCGTCCCAATATAGCTGCGTTATTTCATCTATGGAAAACCATTCCGAACACAGAAATATCTTAGGTGAAGCAGCATGGTAATCATTAAATTCTATATCATTTCAATCAAACCATAAATTAATTTATAATTTAACAATTTTCTAACACCTAATGTTTTCTAAACCGACCTTTAATACCAACTATAAGGTCTCGGCCATAAAAATTACTTAATATTTAATTAAATGAATAATTCCCATTGAGGATCTTTTCAGGTTCAGAGTTTTAGATAATTAGATCATAACTATTACATCTCAAAAGATTACACAGTAGACACTTCTACAAAGTTTCCTTTTTTTCAAAACATGAAATCCAAAAAAAAGGCATTTCTCGTTCCATGATTAACAAAGAATGACTTTTCCTTGATCCCATCCTTAACCCTATTCCACATTATTTCCTGTGAAAAACATTTTAAAAAAAAACTTTGGATGAGTATAAAAAGCTCAGTAAGGGATACACAAAGAAGGAAAACTAGTAGTTTTTCAAAACAACCAGTAATCCAAGAATACTTTATCAAGGTAATACTTTTCACCTTTATGAAGAAGAAAATTCTCATCATTGAATAAAAGACCACTACTTACCCATTTGTAACCAATTGATTACCGTAAAACCCATATAACGTACAGATAACATATAATGGTAACTTGGGACTTAAACATACATAAATGGAATAACCATACAGTCGACTTCCACACATATCACTTAATGGAATAGCCATACGGCCAACTTCCATACCCAATGCATTGGAGGTTATAACATAACCAACCATCCTGGTATTCACAACACCACCCGTCATATGGTTTATCATGTAACCACCCTTCAAATGTCCAAGTACCATTATAAAATCCTAAGACATAAAACCAAAATAATGGAAAGAAAACATTTCCACATTTCCAACACAATATATCACTTAAATATATTGACATAGAAAATTAATTATAAAAACCATTTTCAATAAAAAAAATACATAAAATACTATAAGGTATTTATTTCATTTAAAAAAACATCATGGCTTGTGGAGGAAGCCAAAGACCAAATAATACTCACGACGGTGGAAAAGGTTGTTGTCACCGCGTACATTAAAAGAAACATTCCATTTTTTGTTTTGTAAAACACTTTGTAGAAAAATAATCCTTTTGTATAAAATTAAATGTTAAATGGGTTTATACACCGTATAAAATAAATTCTTGTATTAGAACAAAATCTGCCTCAATGAAAGGAGATTGAGATAAAGTCCCTTACTACATGTCCGACGTGACTCGATTGATATTTAATCTCCTGAATAATAAACTAGTGTTAATTTATACTTTCTTAAGAACCATTTGTCAATTTTATTATTATTTTTATATAACTTATTTCCATGTAATAAATGTTAAGTAATCATTTAATTTAATAAAGTTTGTTTTGTCGATATTTGGTACTTAAGTCAAAAATGGACTTCTTACAATTACAAGTTGTTTATGTGGTAAAAGTTTCATTATATCCAGAATTATATTAATTATTTGAATATCATATATATCATATATATCCATCATATACATGTATTTATAATAGTACATAACATTTAGAGGTAAGAAATGAAATGCACCATTCATGGAGACGGTAAGCCGTACGTACGCATGAACGCTACTTTCATTTATATTTTGTATTTAATGGAGTGAAATTATAATTATATAAGGGTATATTATAATTAAATTATAAAATAATATTTAATAACATTAACTCAATACTTTAGACATCCCACATATGGCATTAACAAATCAAATCACTTTGAGGGGGCGGTAGTCTGCACTTCCTAAAAATGAAATTATCGTGTTTACCCACAATGGAAACCATAAAGGTATGCCACAAATGAAAAATAAAGAATCATAAGGAAAAAATAAACATAATATATATCATATATAAATATAGTTACAAATTAATGCCCACCATGAAAGGTGTTAAAAGAAGATTGAACAATCATCGTTTCGTGAGGCAAAAAATCTCCAACCACAGAAACAGTATATTATTTAACCATTAGATGAAGGTGTGTGTAGGTGTAGCTCTAATAATTCTCATAACAACATCCTAGTATATTCAAGATACTGTTTTTGTTACAAAATAAATGAATAAAAATAATTTAGGGGGTTGGAGAAGCAAAATAAAACATAAGAACACAAGAGAAGACACTACCTTTAAATCATGTAACTCTTTTTGATTTGATCTCAAAGGCTTCCTTGGAAATACTTCTGCCCAAATTGATGCTTCTAGGAGTAAGAAATGGATTTGGAGAGACAAAATGGGAAGGTTTTGGCCGAGCCAAAGGCTTCATATGTGTGGGTAAGGTGGTAGAGGTGGGGCCCTTTATAAAAGTAGAGAAGGGGCACTCTTGGAAAGTTATAAAAGGTTACTTTATTATAAATTATTTTTGGGATTTTAAAGGTCCCAAAATTATATTTTTCTTGGATAAGGTGATAATAGTTTTAAATCCACCAATCCAATAGGTTTTTGACAAGTTTAGGTCTTATATTTTACATTAGTGTTTCATTTTATTTAAATCTTTAAATAATGAGGTAATCACTGCATCATCATGGTGTCATAAATAATTTAATTTATTTAACGACTAAAAATTATAAAAAAATATCATGATTTATGAAATATTTTTATCTTTATAATTAATGTTTATAGTAAAAAATATTACTTGTTTAACCCCATTTAAAAATTGTTTTAGTAAAACAACACATGTTTGTGACATTATTATTTTAACATTAAATAAAATGTTATTAATATCATTTTCCTACCAATGTGGCTCCATGGGGTCCCCAAGTTGACCCATGGATTTTCCTAGTCGGCCATGAAACATCAAAAGAAGGTAGTACATGTTTCAAGGTCATTTCATATTATTAAAAACATTATTTTTACCTTAAATTACACTAATTACCTCTAATCACGATTAAAAACTTAAAAGTTACTATTCAAAAAAATTATTTTAATCCCATTGAACCACATTTTACTTCTTAATAAAAACCATGTATGTTGGAATTTTGAAATTCAAAACACAGAGGTGGTAAATTTTCATTTAAACAAAAAAATCAGTTTTTTATGTACCACTTAGTGGTTTCACTATTCATCAAAAATTGATGTTTTTAGAAAGATACCAAAACATCACCCTAAGCTATATTTGATATTACAAATTCAAAAATGATGTCTATTTTAAAAAAATAAAATCATATAAGTTACATTAATTTCTTTAATAATTAATTTCAGTTATCATGACAAATAGCGTGATTTTATGAAACAATATATATCAAAAGATTGACACTAGTTTAAGTCCAATTTCAAAGTGAAATTAATTCCAATGACCACTATTGGATTAAATGGTAAACATATATTCTAATTTAACTTTAAAACCAATGAAAAATATAATCTAATCATAGTAATAAATTATATTAAAAAGGGGTTTTGAATTAAAATACAACATTTTTTACTATTCATTAAAAATGAACATTATCAGAAATATACCAAAAATTTACACAAAGTAAATTTTGATGTCCCGATTCTAATGAAGAATTTTATTTGGTCCAATAGAATGTATAAGAGTGACCAAAATTATATTTAATTACGGTTCGCCATCAAAATGTGATAAGTGGACGTTTAGTGTAAATTAGAGTATATATCCCTAAAATTGAATTCTTTTCATATTTTATGCCTTTATCCTTTATCGGATAAATGTAAAAACACTTAACAAACATAGATAATCATATTTTAGTTATTTATATTCATTTCCACCAATACAATGGCTACGTTTTAACTACCATTTAAAATAATATTATTTTAATACTAGTGTGCAACGTAAGATTTCAAAGAATCACTTTGTTGCGTATCGGGTACGCTATCGAACATACCAACCCCTTTAAAGTAAAATTAATAATTAATTCAAAAATATTAATAAATATGAAAATGTTTTATTCTTTATTTACCTGGTATGTTACTGAATCTCTTAAGGGACATCATTAATAAAGGTTTGATGATTAAAAATGTACTTATCCCCCTGAAAGTTAATTCCTCTGCTATGCGAAAACTCTAAAAGAAATAATTAGAAATGAAGAACACAAGTGACCCATTGGCTCATAATTGAATGGTAAATGCAGAATTCTATACACGTTTATTTTTCACTAGATGTGTCCTAGTAAATGGGATGTTTCCTCTCTCAAGTATCAATATGTATACTTGTTTTATTTTCTTTAGAATTGTGATAAATGGAACCTTTGTAGATATTTGATGGTTCACATCAATGAGATAATAAAACCAAGTTGTAAGTCTAATTTTATTTTTGACTCAAGAATTATTTTAGCTATGTAGAAGGAGAAAGGAAATGAAAATGAGGTAGAGGATGTTGTAGTCAGTGAATGCAGGAGAATCTTCTTAAGCTCTGACAACTGTACAATAATGAAAATTAATTGGAACCCATGGAGGAAGGAATGGATTGGTGATGGAGATATATTGTATGATAAGATCAATTACATACATCATATAACTAGAACAACGGATCTCGTGGATCCTCGTCTCATTCTGGATGAACAAATAACATATTCTATAGATGAAAAAGATGATCTTGCTACACCTATTAGAGATGTGGGATCACCAGTTGATGATAGAGGTGACCTAGACACTACTAGACTATAAAAAATGTCTCTATTGGACCTTTGTGTCCCCCACTGGACTTAACCTCACGTGAACCTATTCTCAAATCATCTGGCAGTGATGAAACTGATGTTTAAGGTAGTGTAAATAATTTCAATTTATCCAACGAATATGAAGATGAAGATGAAGATGAAGATGAAGGGGAATAAACTGGTAGTGGTGAAGAAGGTTCAGAATTAGGAAGGGAATAAGAAGATCATAAAGTAGATGATGCACAGAATGAAGATGGTAATAATGAATGATGTAGTGAAAGTTGGAGTGATAGTGGCTTTGGTCATCCTGATGAAAATCCAGATGATGAGAGTATGGAAGTTACTAAATCTAATTCTGGTGTCTCTATTGAGGGTACGTTTCAAGAAGAAATTTTTTCCGTATGAACCAGTTTCTTACATTTTTCATATTAGGATGATAACTCTTATTTAGGAAAAGAAACATATCCATGAAACCATGACTGATGGGGGGCACAAGGACAAGTTTCTTAAGACGATGAAGGGCATCAAACTTTAACGGTAAGACATGATACTCTTACTCCTTTAGATTCTAACATTTTGTTAGAATGGGTGAGAATCCTAGTTATATTTTCTTGGGATTGTATTATGATGATTCTGATTATGAATTTTATTCCCTTGGTTCAAGGGAACCAGTGGTGCGACAAATTCAAGAGACTATGTCACTAAATCATATTTTGAGAAACTAAATAAAGACATATGTGTATACATAACACACTCAGTAAAATCTAAAATGAGATATGATATTGTTGAATCCATGATATATAATATTGATATGAAAAATAATTTGGAAGCAATCATATCTATGGATGATGGTGTATTGAAAGATGGTGCTTCTAGTTCTTCTCCTACATCTACTAGTCCGTCTTAAGTTGATACTGCTTCTGTTTCAAGGATGGTGATAAAATAAATTCAACCACATCTAATCACAACATTAGATAAAATTTTGATAATCAATACCCATCACGGCAATGATATGAAGAAGTTAAAAATAGGGATTAATGACTTAACAACAGAGTATAATAATACAATATAAATTGTCTTTAATGGACTTAAGAAACATATTTCTCATTTTAAAGCTCTTGAGTTTGCAAAGCTATAAAATGAAGATCAGGATCCTACCTCCTCTTCTCTTTTGTCAAGCTGTGCTCCACCTTCTTTGTCTTCTCAAACTATAGATCTTTCTACATTTTCTTCAATGTCGAAAGAGGAAACCTCAAGATTTGATTACAAGTATGGGAAAAGTTGAAAATACTTCAGATAATGTGCATTATCATGTCAGGTATTACACTATGAGTGCTTCACGCACATAGGAAGAGTCGGATAACATGGTTAATGAGTTTTTCTCTAAAATCATCACAAATCACCAAATGAATATTCTGTTTAAGAACTTGGCCACAAGTCTTACTCTTCCTCTAGGGACAAAAGCCTTTAAGGATCATATTCATAAGCATAGAGAATTTACTCCTTTGTTGGACATGTTTACATAAAAAAAATTTATTTCTAGAAGGCTGTGAAATATGGAATAGAGTTCATTGAAGAATTCATCACGTTTTTGAAACCCTATCCCAATGTTCAATGTGAATCCATTGTGGAACATCTTGTTGACTGGCAAGGCCCTATTTGTTTTGTCCCTAGTCAACCTAAAATTATAGTCTCTCATGCCATATCTCAAATCAAACCATTCATTACAGAAACCGTTCAGCCATAGATTCTTACTCAACAGATTTATTTCCTTTATTCTATAGTTTCTAAAGGAGTTCCTCTACCACATGTCAAAATTTATTCAGACCCTTTTTCTTCACAGCCTAACCCTCCTGATGAACCTTCTATTGATCCTTCTAATAATGGGAAGGAGCCCCTCAATCATACCCTGTATTTTGTACTGATTTTAATTTGATATGGAAAATTCATTGAATACGTTCTTTTCCAGTGTACTATGTTTGAAAATGTTAATTAATTGTTTCTAATTTATTGTTTTTTGTATTTTTTTCTCCTACCACATTTTTCCAAATCCCAAAAGGTAGAGAAATTTTATTATGAATTATTAAAAGTTTGAGACCTTTACAAACCACCATTATTATGAGATTCAACATTAATAAGTGTTAATTATTCTATGATACATTATCTTAATCATCCCTATTAAACCTTATTAATTGTTCAGTGTAATCATTCTCCAATGGTAGTCAATAATTCCATGATTTTTTATTATCAAAAAGTGAGACATTGTTGTCCCATAGATGTTGTTGGCCAATATATCTATCTATAATGGTTTTAAATATCACAAATCATGTTATATATTTACTTATATCGTACCTCATGTCGGATTATATATTATGAAAAAGAATCATATTAAATATTACATCATTTCAACACATAACTATTTATGTGTGTTTATGTCTAAATAATTTTATAATTGATTATATACGTGTAATTATTGGTTTTACCATTTTTTTACTTTATTGAAATGTATGACAGAAAAAACATCTAAAAATTTTCTATGTGTGAGTCACTACAACTAAAAGACATATGACTATCCATTAGACATATGAATCACTGAGATACATATCAAATAGGCATCTGTTCTATGTATGTGATGATGAAACCACTGAAAAGACTCATCATTGTACATGACACGGACAGACAAAAGACTCTCCATTGGACATGACACCCACAGACAAAAGATAACTCGCCTTTTCATATGACATGCCAACACAGATGACCTACCGTCAATCCAAGTGACATACCGTTTCATGGTGATACCGATTCAAGGACTCACCATTAGTTGAAATGAGTCATTGTTGATTCAACTATCTCACCAATAGAAGGAAGGGCTCATTGTTGATACGATTCACCAATAGTTCATCTGTCTCACCGATAGAAGGAGACACTGATATCCAGAGTCATCAATATTGATGGAAAGAACTCAAAAATATAAATAGTCACTGATGATGAAAAATCGATTCCAATGAGTCACTGAATCTTATGAATCACCGATGGTCATAAACACACTTTTTAATTTATTAATTAAAATTTATATCTAACGATCTAATTTAGAAAAATTAATGTTTCTGAAATTATTTGATGTTGTCTGTAGGACATTAAGTACAGAGTATGAAGTACATAGACGTGGGAATATTGTTGTGATTACTAGACCTATATGTATAAAATAATTACATGATGAATCTTTTGAGTGTGGTTGAAAAAAGGCAGTAAGCAAAGGGAACTCTGGCAACTCTCTAGATCACTTACAAAAACCATGAACTCTAAAAAAGAACATACTGGGAGATTAAAAAAACTAAAATCTATTAAGCTACCCTAAATAGTTTTCAAATGAAAAGATAAACATTTCAAACTCCTAGAAGTTGGGAGTCATATCACATGTACTAAGATATTCTATTTTGGGGCCAACTTTTAGAAGAGGACTCAAACATCCTTTACACTACATCAAACGAGTCCAGAGTTGCACTGAAAACAAAGAGAGACCTCTACACCATATTATACCTCTTTAGCACTATTATTTTATTTTATTTAAATTTTTTTTTAGTGTTTGTATTTCTATGTTACACATATACTAAATCTTGTGAATAACTATATGATACAAGATATAATCAATCTGAAACTCAATTTGTTTTTGTATCCCACGTAAATCTATGGAATAGATTTTGTGTGACCTGGTTGTTATTTTTTTCATGATGAACTATGGTAGAGGTCATGTGTGACATGGACTACCTTGTGTGCTATTGTGAACCCAGATGCATGGTGTGGATCAAACTATTTATTAATTTAAACTTATTAGTTGTAGGTGATCCCCAAGTAGAGAGGATTAACTATCTTATTGAGACTTAAACTCTTGTTTTTATCCACTGTGTTTTTAGTATTTATTTTTACTCTATTTTTATCACATATTTCACAAAACTAAATGGAGATCTCATAGTTTGTTTAGAAAGTGTTTATAATTATTTTGGTCCAGTAGGTACATTTCAAAAGTAACATTGATCTTCAGATTAATATAACTCCTAACTAATCAATATTTTTTTAAATTAATTGAACATTTCGGACTCTTATAAATTCACTACAAATAGATGTAGATTTTTTTTTAATTGGGGAATTTTCAAGGAACAAAATGTTAACAGAGCTTTTTCTAGATAGTCAATTCACCCCCTCTTGATTACTCTACTCAGACTAACATATACCTTCTTACTCTCCATTTCATGGGGGATACAATAACACCATTTAGCTGTACAGTTGACTACCACCTCACAAAGCGATGTGATTTGTTTTTCAGTAACTCATTTTCTATAATGTTCATAGGTTAAATTTAAATAATATATTTGATATTTATTACATATAAAAGATTATACATTTGTAATATTTTATTTACCTTTTTTTATTTCATCCTTCAATAACATTAAAATAGTGTTCACGCATACATACGACCTAACATCTCTATAAAAAACATATTTAATTCTCTTTCTCTAACTTTTATAGATTTTTATAAATGCATATATAATTAATATATTTTTAATTTATATCATGATTATCATTCTTTATACTATGGAACCATGATCCTAGTATAATTATCGTTAATACCAAACCAAAACATTCATGAAAAACAAAATAGTTATTACTCGAAACGTAATTTTAACAATGAATTATTAATAAAGTGGAAATAAAATGTAATTAGAAGGGAATATAAGTTATGATATCTATAATTATGGATCTATGATATTTTTATAATAAAATTATATTTACCATACATTATTTTTTAATTTGTACTACGAAATTTGGGACTTATGTTAAGGGATTTTCATCTCACTTAATTATATTTTTGTGATACATTCAATATGAACCACTTGTTTATTTTTGTGTTGTATATACTACCCTAAATTATTTTATTATTATTATCATAAAAATTATGGGTATTTACATATCTATTTTAGGATTTATTCTTAATGTGTTTTATAATTTAATATATAAAAAATTGGTAATAGATTTTATTCTCAAATTTCGTTCTTTTGGACATGAGTTATATTCTACACCTATCTTCTTTTTTGAGGTGTATATAATGAAACTTTGACATGATATATCATGTGTATCTTTTTCATTATATTCAAAGTTTCATGTTATTTTATTTTTTAATGTGGCCTATAATTCTAAAGGTTCCAAAGTTTTTTTGGTTTTATGATACAATCTCATCATCTATCAAGATTATTTACAATTATGATTCCAATAATGAAATTTTATAATTGGTCCCTTAATACACTCATTAATATTATCATCCAATGGTTATGTCCTGAGAAAAAAGTGCTCCCTTCATTTAACTATCATTATATTATCAATATTTTAAATGAATATTTATGATAAAAATCATTATATTTTGATCTTTATTTAAGAAAAATTATATTTCCAAAACTATGTTTTCAAATAATGTTTTCAAAAAACAATTTCAGCATTATCTAAATTATTTATTGAATAAAAATTTACCCATTTATTAATTTTTACAAAAAATATTTTCAGTAATTATATTTTCATTGTTTATGTAATGCTCATTTTCATTTTACCAATAATGTGAATGGATTATTTCTTAAAGTGTATGACTTGAGAGATAAATTAATCCACAATAACAACTCATTTTTTTTATAAAAACCTATATCTATTTCCAAGGTTATTTTCATAAAATGTATTTTCAAAGTTTTTAATGTTTTAAAAAAATCAAAGTGAAAAATTTATTTTCCAAAAGAACTGTTTCAAATAATTTTTAAATATTCCCTAAAAAAATTCCAAGGTCATTATCAAATAAATGGAATTTCAAAATGTTTTATGTTTTATTTTTTTTTTCAAAATGAAATGGTTATTTTCCTATGAATAATTTTTAAGTGATTCTTAAGGATTTATTTTTATGTTTCCATGGTCATTTTCAAATAAATTTTATTGAAAATGCTTTATATTTAAAAAGGGATTTTTCAATGTGGAAAGGATTTTTTTCTCAAAATTGTCTCGGTGTCTTTCAAAATATTTTTCTATCTAAGATTACATCGTTTGGAATTACTTATGATTTAATGGGGATATGATCTAAGGGTATCATTTTTATTCTTTATCTGGATGGTTTGTGTTGATATTGAAGAGATATTTATGATACACATTTATTTTTCCATGCTTTATGTTATAATGAAATTTTTTATAAAACCCATTCATTATCATGGGCTCTAATATGAGGAATTATTTATGAATCCATTTTAATTTCCCAGAATACAATATCATAAATTTGTTTCCAATCCCTTTTATTTTCATGGGATCTGATATGATAAATGTTTTATAATCATGTGGCATCTTTTTTATGGTTTTCATTTTGTGATGATGTCTATGTTATAACAAAATTTGGGTGGGACATATATCTCCTTCTAATGAATTGGGTAAATATTTATATATCATGAGATAAACATTAATGTAATGAGGTGTGAACCCAAATCACTAAGGGAATTTGACTACTATGATAGTATTTTGAGTTGACCATGACTACTATGATTGTTTAGAGAGTGAACCCATTCACACATTATAGTTATTGCAATTAGTTTTAACTAAAAAGTAAATGATTTTCTATGATTATGTGCATGCTGTAATTTCATGTCTTATGTCAATGTTATTCTCTCACGACTCATGTCACTTGATTTCCTTATGATTCACATGATATAAACTATCAATATTTATTCAATGAATTATGATTTTGATCTTTGATATGCATGGTATGGTTTTAAAATATTATGTACACATTATCATAACTTTATGTTCACGTTATGTTTATATATTTACCATTGTTACACATTATTTATAACTGAGCACACCCTTTCTAACATTTATTTTTCCTTGGTTATGATGATAGGTATTACGTTTTATATGACTAAGAATGCTAATAGTTATAAGGAACTAAGTGTGACATGATGTAGAAATCTTATAAACCAGTTGTTTAACATTCCACATTTCTAAATGTATTATACCTTTATGATCCTTATGCATGCGTTTTTTTAATACAATTGATATCAATTTAAAATAAGTATTATTTATGTGTGTAAATATTGGGTCACTGCATGACCTAGTTCAGGTTGACCTGACACATTACCAAAGTTATCCCACTTAAGGTAGAGATCAACTAAAACACCAAAACATATCTCAATAGTCAAATAAATGAGATAAACAGTCAAAATACAATGAATAGGGTAAGTGAACATCCATGATACGTACAAATATAAGATAAAAGGATAATGTCAGAAGAGATACTAGATAATATAAAGACTATGTCTCAATATGACCAACTGACACCACCAACCCAACTCACTATGATTGGGACATCAACCATGAGAAGATGGAAATATATATGACACCCTTCCATTTACATGTGTCCTACAAATTCATATTTTCATATTGCCAAAATAAAATGTGGTGTTTGATGAAAACACTCAGCAGGATAGCACCATGAATCTAAACAATTTCTATCACCATGAACCCATTAGTTTTAGCTCATGAAAAAGTTTTTTCTGAATATCTTTACATTAAATAAATCAAATAAAAACCAATAGTTTCTTTAAATAAAAATAATCCATTTACAATGTAATAAGAATGTGAAAATAAATATTAATAAAAAGGTTGAGGGAAATTGTCCAAACATACATATCATATAATATAAACATGTGAGTAACCAAATTTAAAAAAATGATCAGGTAATAAAATAAGCACAATTTGGGTTCTAATCTATTAGAAAACTTACTAGGCCATATAAAAGAACAGTTTTTCAGAAATATCAAGAATCATATCAATATCATGTTCTGTCATGTTCTATAAATTTCACAAGAATAGCCCATAGTGTCTCCACACACACTGAGGTTTTCATATGTCCATAACTCCACACTCCCAAGGTTACCAATTTGATAAGTTTTCCAATAAAATAAATAATACAATCTCATGGTTATATATAACATTTTTACCACAAATCATCACCACTCCCACTATTAAAATTCCATTTTAGAGTAAAAATCATCCTTGAGGAATTTCATCAAACACATGATGTGCATAAAATAGATTTTAAAGATAATAAACATTAAAAGTGAAATTCTATCCCAAAAAAATATGATTATAAAAACTAGCCCTTATATATTTCAAAAAAATGTACTTTCATAAAACAACACAAAATTATTAAACAGGAACATTGATTAATTCATGTGATAAAATCATTAGATATTGATGTACGCCTCACTAATAGAGGTAAAATTTTCACATTCTAAAACATATATATTAATTGATGTGATCATGTCCTCATGAGACTAGATCCAAAAATTATAACCAATTATAAATCAAAACCTCTAAATTTGATAGTCACACTATAATTAGGTTATAAGAGAATAAGGGGAAGTGTGATCACGATAAGATCAAGGAAGAGGACGATAAAACTGGTAGAAATAAAACACATTCTTTCAATATATCCAGCATAAATAAAGGATAAATACCAATGAATAATGGATATAAACCTCTATAGAACCAATGTGGGTTTGATTAAATCTAAAGAGAGGTTATAAGGAGTTCATACAAAACAAATACCAAGGGAATTGGGGTATATTTCTTAATTTAATATACCATTATTGGGTGCATGGTTAGGTTTTATGGTTAGAAAAAACATTCTCTAACTGTGTGGTAGCCAGTAACCATTGAAAACCAAGATACACAATTACTTATGGATATCCCCACAGTTTGAAAAAATTTGTACATTTCATAAAACAACATTTTTAAAAACCCCATTCACCCATATAGTTTTCTTGGAGGCATTTATAATAATAAAAACTATGATCAAACATTGAAAATATCTTCTAGAACTTATACATCAATTCTGGATGGTTATTCCACTGATATTATTAATCGTGACCAAACCATGCACCTAGTCAGTTTTCTCTAAATTTTCAAATTTTTAAAACCTCACTCCCTAAAACCCATAAAAAAATACAAAATTATATAAAAACATTGCATACTTATGACCCATAGTGTTTCATAAATCTCTAGTATAAGAATCTTTTTGTCCCCCTAATGTACTCATAAATGTGGACTCACAAGAAGAGAAGGTCACTACTATAATAGAAATGATTCATTCTCCCATGTCTTGTGGCTCTCTCTTGAACACTTCCACTGTACATAAACCAAATAATTTTTTTTACCTTGTAACACATTGTTTTTGAGATCCATAATATGAATCAGAAGCTCAACCATATAGGCTTCAGGTTCAAGATCAACATCATCTTATTCCATTACATTGTACACATCTGGGTAATAACACCTCAATTTGGAAACATGAAAAAAATCAAGAAATGTTGTCAAGTGAGATAAAAAGTACAACAAATAGGCCACCTTTATAATATGTTCAATGGTATCAAAAGGGATA
The DNA here is from genome assembly GCA_963277665.1 of Viscum album. Classification (NCBI taxonomy): domain Eukaryota; kingdom Viridiplantae; phylum Streptophyta; class Magnoliopsida; order Santalales; family Viscaceae; genus Viscum; species Viscum album. The sequence goes on from OY728133.1 coordinate 411,098,342, forward strand.
AAACCATGATTCTAGCTTACCCTATTTACCAAATTCATGATGTACCTAGTGAGGTAAATCTATGAAAAAAAACTTAATTGCCTACATAGAACTTGAATCGGTACCCATGATGGTCTACAAAAGATTTTTAAAAACTATGAGTCATCTATATCCTTTTTTATCAACCACCCCTTTTCGTAATCTCATGAACGAGACATAGTCTAACCAAATACCATTCTCCCAAATCCACCCAACACAATAGATATGACCATGCTCATATATAAAATTCCTCAAAATTGTGAATTTTAATTGAATCCCAATAGCAATCGTTATAGGAAAATTAAACCAAACGGATATGATTTTTTAATAAACCACCAAAATCAAGAACACATGCAAGAAGCATATCCTTAAGAATATTAATGGCTTGATCAGTATTTCCATATATCTGAGGGTGATATACTACACTAAATTTTATTTGGTAAACCATTTCCTCTTTTAACCCATTCCATTACCTTGATGTCAACCGAGGGTCTCTATCTAAAACAAAGTAGCAAGAATCCCATAGAAAATCATGATATCTTAGACATACATGCATCTAAGAATATCCACCTTCTCTATTTCCTTAAAAGAAAGAAAATGAGATCATTTTTTAAGTAGATCAATGATGACCTGAATCACATCCATTTGAATATGAGTTCTTGGTAAACTAATGGAAAACCCCAAAAATATCTCATCTCACTTCCACATTATAATGTCTAATGGTTGTAATAAACAAGAAAGTATTCAGTGATCCACCTTAATCTTATGGACAGAAAATTAATTCTTTTTTATTATAATAATGACCTTTTAATGGGTAATAGGGAAAACCACCATGACTTCAAGGACTTAAGGGCATAAAAATATGACTTAACATCCCAAGAACCATTAATGACCAGAACAATCCAACATAAACAGCTCCTCCCCAGCATCAAAATCGTTATTTCCAGCTTCCACCTTCTCACCGCTACTTGGATAGCTATTTTGTACAGAGCTACATGGGCCTGGTACCTATGAAAAAATTCATACCATCTCAAACAACCAAATTTGGATAGAATTGGCTGGTGAAAACTTGATGCTCTGATCCTCAACTGAAGATGCCCCAAGAAGAAGGTTAGGATGAACTGCCCTTATACGCAAGCCATAGGACAAGATTATCCACCATGAAAAACATTCACAAATCAAGATATATTCATAAAAACAACAACAGCAAATACAACAACCATGATGACATTAATGTTGCTGAAATATAGCCTCGTTGCAACCACCCTTGAGGCTCCCAAACAAAACCGCATCAACAGACGAGGCACCTGAATAACCTAGACACTCTATGTTGGGAGATGCCAGGTCAATGCCACCTAGGGATGGAAGACACAGAAACCACACCCACATATCTTATCATTATACATATTTTTTTTCTCAGGAGTATGGACCAACAAGGCTAGTTCCCACTGTTTATCAACTCCATCCTCAAAGATATTAAAACGACTAACCTATCTCGAAAACACAAACCACCAATATGAGAATGAGACCAATCACTTGAGGTCTCCAAAACATTAAGTATTTCAATAAGACATTGACAATTTTTTTATTACCTATTCAAGCCAAATACAATCATTAAAATGATTATTTGTCCTTTAAAGAAGCCAATAACATGTGTTTAAAATCCTTTTACACTTCTGAGCACATATTAGTAAATAAACTTGTTAAAGGCCATAACTCCACAGATTCCTTCTAGTATTGTGTCAGAAAATTCCTACTCATTGAATCTTTGAACACATTCCCTTTTACAAGTGTAAATATCAAAAAAAAAAGGTTCATACTCAACATAATTTCTCTAACAAAAATTCATATCCCTCTATTTAAAATACATACTTTAGGATCTTATAATATAATTATAATATAAATCACACCCAAATGAGATAGTGGTTCCATGTTCTGAGAGTGTGCATCATTACTTCCAACGCAATATCAGGGGTGGGATATATATTCTTTTGAAGGTTTAATTGGTGAGATACATATTCCACTATTTATTTTCCTTGTATCAAAACACACCCAAACCTCATACATGAGGCATCACAAAAAATATCATTGACCAAACCTAGTTCTAGAATAATTAGAACTGAATATTTTGTCAATATCACCAAAAACATTATTGATATATCTCTATCATTTATCATTACACTCAAACATATCACCATTATCGGTTGATTCCATCATCAAATTTGAAATTTTGGAAAAATAATTGACAAATCACTTGTAATGACCAGCTAAGCCCATGAAGCTCTTAATCGTAGAAAAAATTTAGGTTTCCCCCATGAAATAATTTATCTAATATATTTATGATCTACTAAGATTCCACTCTCAGATATAACAAGGAAAAAAACATTACTTGTGGATTCAAAATTCATATCTATTAAAATTTACATACAGAAAATGTTTCTTTAAGATTATATGGATTGTATCCAAATGATGCTTCTGTATTTCCTTTATCTAGGAATATACCGAAAAATCATCATAAAAAATGATAACAAATGTATCTAAGAACTGATGAAATATTTGGTTCATTGAGACTTTAAATACTTAAATAGATTTACTGATATTGAATGGAATAACTAAGAACTCAAAATGCCCATACCAACCACTAAAAAATATTTAGTTATATCCTCTTCTTAAAATCATAACAGATGGTACCAAATTTATAGTTCAGTCCTAGAAAACCACCTGGTGCCTAAGAGATGATTAAATATATTTCTTATCCTAGGTATGGATTATTTTTTCTTAATTAACACCTGATTAATCTTTTACTAATAAAAACAAATTATTTTTCTTTTCCTACCTTATTTGAAAGCATAGTTGTTGAATCCAAAGGTGATACACTAGAACGAATAAATCTCTTCACCTCAAGATCCAAAATATATACTTTATGATCCTTTAACTCTATGGGTGACATACAAAATGAAGGTGTAGAAATGGTATTTCCTCCAGGGAGCATTTCAATAGTGAACTCGGCATCTATCTGCGATAGTAACCTTGAAAATTAATCATGAAAGAACTCAGGTTATGAACTCACAATTTCAAGAAGTGGACTAATCAAATATTTATTGACAACACAAGAAATATCTCTAAGAATTATCTAAATATCATTCCAACATAAGAATTATACCACCATTCACTCGAATCATGAATCTCACCCACCCTAAAAGACATGGGGGACACAATCAAAAGAAAAAAAATTGAACAAAATGATGGTAACCTTTGATTTGGGCCTTAAAAATGATCATCTAATGCATGAAAAAATAAGTTCAAAGTTATAAAGATCAATAATTAATAATTCCCACAAAACATTGAAATTAGAAAACATCCCATGACACTTAGGAAATTTTAAACATTGTTCTTTATTCTTTCCTAAGGGCATAGAAATATTCAAAATGAATGATATATGCCCCAAGAAAAATACCAATACATAAATAAACATAGATGATATAAAATGTTAAGATGAACCTATATGATGTAAGGTTATGACTATACTATATAAAATGAACACTGTACCTCTCACATTATCTTACCCTACTTCAAATTCCTTTAATACATTCTATGTTACATAAATAAATCTATCCTCAGATCCCACCTATGATTTCTTCACTGTTTGAGCATCCCCATTGGTATGAGAATGAGATCCACCACTCTTTCATGCATCTAAATGATCCTAAGAGCCTTTGATAAGAGTCCATATGGATCTACTACCTTGGGATAGTAATCCTGAAAAATGATTAAGATGTCTAGATTTTCCAAAAAGATTACATGTCATGGGTGATTCTATATAGTTAGGATTAGTGCGACCAGGTCTCCAGTACTGATATTAAAAAAAATGATTTTGTCTATAGGAATCAACTAAAACTGGTTCAAATGTAAAATAAGAACCATTATTACACTTACTTTTCTATCCAAAATACACACAATGGATACCATTCACAACCATTGAAGCTCCACTGAAACCCATATTCCTACCTAAGTCTTCCTTTTTTTTAATGGCTTCGTCAAACACTTCAGAAAGGTTTACTAGGGATAATACCATCAGTGCTGACTGAATATAATCCCTCAAACCCATATGGAACCTATGATATTTAAGGTAGTTGTTAAATAAAATTTATGTGTTAAGTAAACCAACTCATATAAATAAGTGGAACACTCCATAACTAAATTCTCCCCTTTATCTAAGGTCATAAAATACCAAGTCATCACCACTCACAATATTTTATGGTAAATCTATTTATTTAATACCTTCCTAAAATTATATCTAAAAAAATCCTCTTTTAAATTAACATTCATGATAGAGTCCCATGATTTTATTCCTAGTACATTAAGAATACTAGTGGAGAAACCAACCTTTTAGTTATATAGAGTCTTAAATATGTGGAATATCCTCTCAATATATTCAATACACCCTTCATATTCATAGTTTACCTTATCACCGTGGAAGACAAGTGGATTCATAATGGTAAATTTTGAACCATTATCCACTACTTTCCTGAATTTTCTAACACCTACTTGACATAGATTTTGGATTTTGTGGATAAATACATTCCAAAATTAACGGTCTACTAGAGGATTCACCTAAGAAAATTGTTTCACATATTCTTATCCTACTTTCAAAATATCTTGTGTAGGAGTCATTTTATAATAAACCCAAAAATAAATATCCAATTTTTTTAAAGAATGTTTTTCTAATGCAAATTTTACTTTTAGTAATTGAAACTAAAGCCATTAAACAATAAGAATTAAAATAAAAAATTAATTGAATGAATTATAGAAAAAATTGGAGAAATATATGTTCATATAAATACACATCAAATAAATTTCATTTATATAACATCAAAAACCAAGCTCAAGCTTAATGAAAATCCCTAACCTCCCATGGAAGCTCAAGTTAAAATAAATACATGGGTTGGTCAGGAACCCTTATGCACTTACTACCAGAAATATGAATATCCAAAATCTTATATAACATAAACCCTAAACTAAACTAAGGTAGTTTCATGAAACATCAGGTTGGGAATCCATTTTGATACAATCTTGTAATGAACCTATCCGATTTGACCTAACATGTCACCCAAGCTAGCCCATAAAATTTGGATATCAATAAAAACACCAAAAAATATCTCAAGAGTAAATTAAAGAAGATAAATATATATAATAAAATATAGAATAATGGTACCCCTCTATGAGACAAAAAAATACAATCAAAAAGTCTAAACCCAGAAGATAGACTAAACAATTGTAAGACCAAGTCTACATGTGATCATTTGTAACTATCGACCCAACTCACTATAAAGATGACATCAAGAATGAGAAGCCTATGAGATATATCATTCCCTTTCATTTTATTTTGTCCTACAAAATCAGATCTGTATATTCCCAAATTCATATGTTGGCTGTGAGGAAAACACCCAGTAGGAGACCATAATGAATCTATTCAATTTTTATCAATATGAAACCATTAGTTCTAACTTAAAAAAACATGTTTTATAAACTTATTTTCCTTGAAAACATTTCACTTAAATAATACTTTTTGTTTTTATTTAAAAACAATCCACAATAGAAAACATAAAAATTTGATTATAAACATTTACGAAAATTTTGAGGGAAACTTTAATATATCAATATCTTACAATATTAACAAGTGATAAACCATGAAATAAATAATACCACCATTTAAGAAACCATTCACAAGTCTAGATATAGCCTATGGGAATACCTACTATGAAATATGAATTAACACTAAGATATATATACCATGAATTCTACCAATATCATGTCCTTCCATTGTTTATGGATATCCTAAGAATAACACCCAGTACTTCCACATGCACTAATGTTTTCATTTGTTCATAACTTGTCCCAAACAAGGTTTCCAAAGTGATATAATTAAAAAAAATTAAACAAAACTCATAATTTTATAAAATATATATACAACAAAGAATCACCGCTCTTGTTCATGAAATCCCATTTTATAGTGAAAAATTATCCTTATATAAATTCAACATATGATGTTCCGGAAACTAGTTTTAAAGAAAATCCAATTTCAAAATAATTTCCCATTCCAAAAAAGAAATGGTTATAAAAAATATCACTCATATAATTAAAACCCTTAAATCTCATAAAAAACAAAATAAGTTTACAAGAACATTGAGTAATTCATGTGATATAACCATTGAATTGAGACACTCACCTCATCAATGGATGAAAACTACTCTTATTCTTCAAAAAAAAGATATCAGAATTGATGAGATCAGGTCCCCATGAACCCAGATCGATAAGAAAAATCATAAATTCACCATAAAATTTTATAGATCTAGAAATAAAATCCCATGTGGGATCCATTATATTTAATAGAATAAAGATCATGAAAATATTTAGGAATAGGTGGAGACAATGGAGGGAAATAGAAATATACCTTAAAGATATCCACCAACAATGAAGGAGAAATGAAAAATATCTACAAATATAATCATATAGAGTGACAAAAAGGGGTCATGTCAATATATATATTTTTGGTGATTATATATCTAATTTACAATGTTCATCAAGGAAAATTTCCAATTTTATGAATTCTTTATAGAGTGCACAGTTTGTTCGTATGGTTAGACAAGTAATTCACTAATTGTGTGATATAACCAAAACCATGAAAACCGAATCGTATGGTTACCTTTGAATAGATAAACAGATATATAATAAATTTTCAATCTATGAGATAGCCTCCTGAAAAATCCCCATTCACCTGTATGATTTTCTATGTGACTCACATGGTTAGAAAAATCATTTAAATTCTCTCTAGAACTTACAATTCTACTCCATATTGTTACTTCATAGTCACTACTAACCATGCCTAAACCATTCACCTAGCCTATTTTCATTAATTTTTTTCAGGACCCCCAAATCTTGAAATCACTTAAAAATTCCAAATAGACAAACCATTCTCAAAACATAACATACCTGAGACCCGGAGGACATCGTAGTAATATTGGTTGAGTGGAAGCATCTAGCACCTCCTTTCCAGAAGATTTATTTTAGTTACTAATCCATTATCATCGGATTAAATTAGATGAATACATTTAATGAATGAGTGTAATGGTTATATCAATGGGACATAATTAATTATTGACATTTGATGATAGATGATATAGCTAAAGCATTTATTATTCAATTAAATGTGTCAAGGATGCCTGTAAATGTGATTTGGTTCCTCCTACAGGAAATAGTATAAGAGGTGATATTAACCAGTAGTTTCAAAAAAATGTATTAGAAAATATCTTCTTCTTGAATCTTTATTTTATTCCACAGTGAATATGGTATCACCCCCATATATATTTTTGAATCCTTAAGAAATGTTTTTGGATCCTTCTACCAGTGTAATCCTTTATATATTGAAAGCGTAAATTTCCTTCTCCTTTGTTATTTATCAAGAAAACACCTTTGAGATTGAGGTTTTAAAACCATGTTATAGGTATATTAAACTTTATTATTCATGCATTGTTATTCTATAAAGAATATATTTCTCTATAGATGTGGGTATTTTCACATCCATTGATCATATAATATTCACCTAAAACCCATCATGAGTAGACCGACATATTTGGTGCACAATTATGGAAAACTATGTGGCTAAAGTTTACATAGGTTAAAATTTCATCTAGTTTCGAGTGAAAAAAATTTTATACTATTTTGTAAACTATTATCTATGACCGTGTGAATTATTCCAAGTGATTCAATGGCTATCATGAGGTCACAGAAATGTTTTTTACACTATGTACCTTACCTGGAAAACAATATTTTTAAAATTATATAAACTTACATGGCCCATTTTAAACCCTATTTTGGGTCTCTTATCATCTGCATCAAACATCTTAGATAGGTAGCACACTAGGAGAGATAGTCTCTTCATCATCCATGGATTTTGGTACCTTATGATTGATTTCTTCATGGATTTATCTGGTAAATCCTCAATTTTTTATTACTCTATTCTCTCTCACACTTATCCTCTCTTATTTTATTTTGTATATTTATTAGAAAATAAAATAGTATATGAAACATATACTAGGGGTATGTTAATATTGGTATTTTTGTTATATATTACTTTTGGTTCCTTTCTCTTGTCAAAATCTTCTTTTCTACATCAAAAGTAATATTTTCTCATCGAAATAAATAATATTTTTTTAATTTCATTTAATTGACATCCTATGTTGTTATTTAGTTTTATAAATCCTTTTTAATAATTAAATATTTTTATGTGTGATAGTTTTTTCAAATTTGTTGATGTTATTTAAAGTTTCATTTTTTCCATGCAAAAATTAATGGATTTTTTTGGCTTTTGTTTTTATACCTATAAAATAGTGTTTCGTGTGTATAAGGAGTTTTTTAGTTATCTAAATATATTTTCATAAGTTAATTATCATCAAAAAATGATTTTTCAATCCCAAAATGTTCTCTAAATGTGTTTCAATGAAATATTCCATGATTTTTTAATGAATTAAGATGTTTTGTTTATAATTTCAATTGTTATGGACCTTAAATATATTCCTTTAATATGTTATTATGCTATTAATTTTATAATTATTATTATCATTTGGTATATATTTTAATGATTCTTTATACCTAAGTAATATTTATTGTACATTAATATATAATTTTAATTTTTCCCTATTTTGGTTTGTATAAGATTTCTAATCAATTTTTTTATAATAGATTTCAAAGAAGGTTTTATGTCGATAATTAAAGACACAATATAATAGGTCTATTTGGAAATTTGAAAAATTATTTCCATGATACTTAAACACCAATGGTATTGAGTTCTATTTTGTTATTAGTATTATTATTATATGGTTTTCATGTAAATTTTATTATATAGATTTTGTATTGAATGTTTTATTCTTTTATCCATATTGGTTATATTTCTTTGTTCATAAAATAATTTACTATGTCACATACACCATTTTATGGTATTTATTAGTTTTATTATCTTGATTTCAATTAATTTTTCTCTTTTCCTCTTATAAGTTAGTTTTTTCACTAACTACATTCCAAAAACGGTTTTCTTATAAATAATGTTAAATATAAGAAAATAAATAATATTTTAATCATTTTTATTAAATTAAATGGTTTCTTTAAAAATATTTTAAATTAATTGAATTTTTAAATAATTTCATTATTACTGATTACATAAAGGTCATGGATGTTTTATTTGTCATGATAATATATTATATATATGTTTTCAATACTTTCTCTCACATGTTAATAATTATATTATATAAGTATGTTAATCTAATATTCATTAATTATCATATAAAATTTATTCAATAGAATAATTATTGAAATCCTACTATTAACATATAGACAACACACTACATAAACACCCTAGTGTGTACGTAGATTTTATGTATTCATTCTGGTATATAATTAATAATATCATGTCAATAGTATGTTCTAATTTAAAAATTTATACTTGTTTTAGGATGTTTTGGTGACCTTGAATTATATATTGGTAATCACCTAGTGGATTGAGTTTTGTGGATTGTATTGGGATTATTTGTATCATCATTATTGACCATATTTCAATTTGTTATATCCATTAGTTATACTGCTATTTTATTATTTTATAGTATTGTTTTTATAAATTAGGTTCTTTATATATATATTTTTGGTATTCCTTGTTTGCTTGATGTTATTTTTGAAACATTTTATTTCGATGTTCATGGAAACTAAATTTAGGGATACACCATTTCATATTCTCAATAAGTTTTTGTTGCATGAATATTGATATTTTAATTGTTAAATCATTAAAAATTATTTTTTATTAATTTCATATCATTGTCTTCCTTCCTAGGGAGATCAAGATTGGGCATCTGGCCTTTTCATAACCTATCTTTGGCAATGTGGAACGTTAACCCAAAATTGATTCCTAAAAAAATGAAATAAAATAACTATTTTTATTTTAGGATTATTAGTAATATATAGATAGTATCATTTAACTCAAGATCTAGGCCATAAAGAGGTTCATAATCAACATAATTCATTACAAGACTTATGTTTTCATGGGTAGCCCCCATATTAGTGTTGGATTATGTTTTTGTTTCTAATTATTTATTCTATATTTTCTTTTTAATTGATGATTTTATTATTTTAATTGATAATTTATAGGTTTTTAAATTATTCAATAATTAGTTTGGAGATGGAAGAACACAAGGGTGCAAAGTAGGTTCATGGCCTAGAAAATTTTGTGCACACTCTGCACATGGTTCTATAAACCCTCATGTAACTGCAACATGGTTGGAACACAATCTTCCATACCATGTGACCGAACCATGTATAGCCACAAACCAATCCCCATCATATTATTTAGAGTCAATTAATTTATTAATTATTTGTAATTAATTTAGAAATCTATTTATAATGGTTATGGTTAATTATTTTGAGGTGAAATTATTTCATAAAAAAATCATTTAATGACTTCATTTATTGTTTTAGTTTTCATGTAATAAAATTCAGGATTCATCTTTTAAATGGAAATTTATAAAATGTTTTTGAAATGGTTTTATAAAAAATTACAAAGGAAAAAAATTAAATTTATTTCTAAACATCATATGAGGTACTTATGTTTTAATATATAGCGTTCTAGAGCAGAAGTTACTTTTTGAAATAAAATTTATTTCTAAAATGGAAGTTTCAATGTTTTAAAATATGTTTCAATGGTTTCTAATATTATCAATGAGTTTGGAATATAAATCATTTTTACTAGTATTCACATTATAATATTGATGTTCTTATCTTTCAAATAACATCAATGTAATTTCAAAATATATATTATTTAAAGAGGGAATATTTATATGATGTGATTAATTAATGAGTTATTTTACTAAATTGTGCCATCAATTTGAATACTTGATATGTTTTTAAATTAGAGTGTATATTTTTTGTTTTTTTATTGTGTTCCCCAGAATGGTATCAATAGTGTATATAAGAGCTATCTAAAACTGTGTTCCTCATGTTAGATTCCCCCTAGCCTATACCCGGTCACTCCAGCTAATGGCTCTACACAAAATCTAAATAGAGTGGTATAGTCATGGACTTTTATTACTTTTGGACAACATAATAGATTTATTAAATCAATATCTTCTTATCTTTCATGGAGATCATGGTTAATAAGAGGCATTGTTGAGGATGGAAAATATTAAAAGAATATTTCTTAATTTGTGAAGTCATAAATTCTCAAAAGTAAAAGTTATAGTAGGCTTGTTTGAGTGGCCAAGTTAAAAATAGCAAGATATTACCATTCCACTAAAATTATAAGACAACATGTCTTAATAATTCCTTTAGAATACATTTATCCAATTTCAAATTCCTATGAATATGAAACTTAATAAAGAATTAGAACTCATGAGTCTCTATCATGGTGATCGAATTTTAAAGGATTATAGTGTTTATTTCAATAAGTTAGATCCACCCTAATATGATTCAGTATTTAACACCTCTTTGAACAATCTATATTTAAAAAAAAGTATTTTCTCATACCTTTGATCGATAGTGTTTCAAATTTTAAAAAATTATTTTGTAAAAGTATTCAAAATTGGAATATAGTTATAAATAATTCAAAAATGTCATCATGTAATGGGTGGTGATCTTGTTTTATTTATTTCGAGTAAGGATATTATATTTTTTAAGAAGAATAAGTAATATGAGATCAAATGGGAATGTGGGGAAAATGTGGTTCAGTATAATCATTCACCAATTATTCATCGTAAAATTAAGAGATATATTATGGGTTTCCAATTTTGAAAATAGGGCAATTATAAGCCTTCATGATCAACAAATCCAATGACATATTTCTAGTGTGCTTGATTAGGTCATTTTTAGAAGTTATGTAAGATGATTTATCGATGAAAGAGAAAGAATAATATATATTTTTCTTTAATATGGTTAGAAATATACCTTGAGATATCTTTTACCGATCACATACCTCTTTATTAGTTAACAATTAGATGATTTATGTATCCTTATTATCTTTTTATAGAATATAGTTGAACTGAAAATTGAATCATAATGCTTCTTAATTCCACTTTGAGGATAGATCCTTATTTTTTTGATAGTGTATCTTTCAATATCATGTATTTTTTTGTTTCAACCTATTAAGATAAATCCATATAGAACTATAATATTTTATGATTTTTTTTCTTTGAATAAGATTTATTTCTTTTAATGCTCTCTCTAAATGCAATACTGAGTTTAATCAAAAGACTTTATACATTTGAATTAATATTATTTATTGTGAATGTTATCACCCAGACATTAGATTGGTGGTTATGAATAAAGCTACATAAATTTGAAAAAAAATTTATTTACACATTTTTCAAATTAATAAATTATTTATAAAATTGTTAGAAGTAAAAAATAAATGTTTTTGAATATAAGTAGATTAGTTTTTCTAAAGAAAAAAATGTTTATTTATACATAATTATTATTTATTTAAATAAATTCAATTAATTTTTATATATGAATTTTTTTAATAAAATTAAAGTATAATATATTAAAAAAAATATTATAATTTCATATATAGTTATTGAAAAATAGGTAATCTATTTTTTTTTGATAAAAAACTCATTTTTCTCAGAAACGGTATTCGTCTCAATTTACACACTTAATTTAAAATAGATTTTTTCCACTAAAAAGAATTTAATCTTGAAAAATGGAACCCATGTTTTAAATTAATAGGTTCAAATTTAGTAAATATTTAAAAAAATCATTATTAATATTAAACATAGTAAATTTATATCACCTCGGTAAAGGTAAAATAGGTAAAAAAAGGTTAAAACTATGAGATAATGCATTAATCTTTCTTTAAAACATAGCTTTATCCCTTTTTATTAGTGCAGTTATACAATTATCATTTAATTACGAAAAAATATTTCATCTTGGTTCCATTTTTATTTGATTATGATTTTTATATTATTTTAAGAAAATAGTAAATAATAAATGTCCCACTTTTGACTTTAATATCCCTAAAATTATTAAATAAGGTTAAAAAGTTGTTATGTTCTATTTTGACAATTTATTTGAAATAAAAATTATCTTTTTTATCATATTAATTTATATTTACTTTTTTGTGATTGAAAAATTACCTGAAATGCTTACGCAAATGAAAATACAATATTTATTCAAAAAATACAAACATAAATTAAATGGTTTAAAAATATTAAAATAAAAACAATTTGGGGGAATTATTGGTTTCAATGAATTATATAGATAAATATAACATATAAAGTATGTATTATACATTTATAATCTAATAATTTTTTGGTCATAATGTCTATAATGTCAAAGTAAATGAATTGTTCTAAAATGACATTAATGATATTTTACAATAAATAATATTTTATTAAATGATTTAAAATTCATAAAAATTCTATATTTGGCCAAATGAATTATATATGTTTGAAATATATAACATTTTATATTTATGGGTTTTTATAGTAACATTCTTGACCCAAGAAGTGTAGAAAACATTATTATTAGGGTCATTATCAAAATTGGTTAATGGGGCTTAAAACTAAGAGAAAAGAGTGTAAACATAACCTAACATTGTCAAAATTTTATTTTATAACATTTTTTTGACATATAATATTAATAAATTATTAATATATCAATTTTAAAAAAATGTCCCTGACAATTAATTTTTATTAATTTAATAATTTAAGTAATTACAAGAGTTAACATCCCATCACCTATAAAGGGGAACCTCATGTCCTTCATTATTAACAATTATTGTGCCTTATATATTCAAAAATAAACACCATAACACATTCATATATTCAATTCCCATTTCTTATATCTTCTTTTGTTTCCAAAAGACCATCATTTTGAGGTATAATGTGTAATCCAAAATTGGTTTCTCAATAAAGAGGTATAACTCTAAACCGATAATTCTAAATTTTATTTCTTCTTAGACCTCTTATTAATATGTGATATACATTATAAACTAACATAATTATTATGAACATTATGACTAATTGTTACTATGATTATGGAATGACTATTATGCACCTCCTTACAATCTATTGTATAATGATAATGTCACTCATGAATACGTATGGACTACCACCTTCGTGAAGTGATGTGACTCCCTTTTCATTTTTCATTTACATAACTAGTAATAAAAACAAATTTAATGAATATATAATATATTAATGATTCAATAAATATTAATTATTATTTTTCTTTATTTTTTTACATCTACCAAAAAATTGAAATAATGTTCAACCATACGTACAGCCATCCAACTCCATAAATGTGTATTTCATTTTTTTCTCTACACTTTATATAAATCTATAAATATATTTATATATTTATATATAATTATATTTATGATATTTTTATCATTATTGACATTCTATCTATTATTTAATCATGATCAAAATACAAGGGTTGGAACAACCAAACTGTAATTCTTAAGAAAAATAGAACTATTAGCACCCAAAAATGATGATTTTGAAGAGCAATTATTAACATATGGGTGTTGAAATATTATGTGCGGATAATATAAAATATTATATGTATTTAAATGACTATTTTATAACAATATAATTAATTTAAATTTATTATATATCAAGTCATAGTTCTTTTTATTAAATTTTAACTAAATGTAATGGATTTTCGTCACACTTTTCATTCTGTGAGACACATACCATATTGACTAATTATTTATTTTATGTGGTTTATATAATGACCATGAATCTGTTTTTTGATATTTATCATGAAAATTATGGTGATATAAATTTATATCCAAGGTTCTTTTTTTCATGAGGGCTTGATTCGAAGGATTCCTGGTGAATTATTTATTTTTCAATCCCATTTTAATCAGGATTCATTATGGTTGAATTTATATAAATGAAATTATATTATCCTTGTATAATAAATCCATTTTAGTTTATTCCTCTATGATTCATCATAAAATATTCAAATAAAAATATCATTTTCTTCTTGGTGTTATTTATAATAATTTGTAAAATGTATTTAACAAAAACTCACATTATTCTCTTTTGTCGTGAAACATTTTTCTTACATGTCCATTTTATTTATAAAATGATTCCAATATTGTTTTAATATTCTCTTATTAATGTTTAAAGTAATTTTTACCCATGTTTTTTATATTTTAATTTTTTAATGGTATCTTCTTTTCAATTTTTGAATATGTTAATTTTTACTTTTTACTAAAAATATGAAAGGAATCATTATTTTTACATACACGGCATGAATAGAAATTATTGCCATTCTGAGAACATAATAATTTGAATATTCCTTTAAAATATTAAATGTATATTTTAAAAGAAACCATTCACATCATATTTTATAAATATTTGGATTTTAAAATAGTTTTTTCAAAATGAATAGGGTATTTTGGTCCATAAATATTCTATAGATATTTTAAAGAAGATTCTTATTTATTATAATATCCTCAAATGTTACTTATGGTTTACTAGAGATATGATCCAATAATACCATCCCTATACTTTCACTAAAAAATTTAGATTATTATGATAAGAAATTTATTGAACTCCACTATTTTCCATAGATTATGTTATGATGAAATGTTAAATTGTGTTTGAAACCCGTTTCATTTCCACAGGTTATGATATAAGATAAATTATTTATAATATTGTGGAAGAAATTGGTATGTTTTCATTATGTGATAGGTGGGCCTATAATTATATATCCCTGTAAGTCCTTAGGTAATGATTGATATCTGATGAGATAATAAATACGGGGATGTGGTGTGAATCTCATTCAGTAAGGGACTATATCCACTCTAATTGTCATGGGACTGAACCTTAACTAGGGGTATTATAGAATGGGGAGTGAATCCAGTCCACTATGATAAACATGGAGCTGATTCATAACTAATTAATTGATTTTAGATTATTATTCTTATGCAAAAAACGTATTTATTATTCTAATATGATGCTGTCATAGAACACGATTTGTAATTACTTTATGTCTCAAGTCCTCTGATCGGTCAAAATATATACTGTGACTCAAGATTTTGATATATAAAATGCAGGGTATAGTTTAAAATATTAAACTTATGTCCTCATACCTTTTTTATCATGTTATACATTAATGATTATTGATGTCTTCCCTGTTTACCCTTACTAAGATTCTAATCTCACCCTTTATTATATTTCATTTCCCATCATTATAAAGTGATTATTTAAGTATCATATTTCTAAAAAGGGTGATTATTATAAGAATTTATTGGGATATAGAATAAATATTTTATGAATTAGTTCTTTGTGTATCCAAGTTTCCAAATACATAAATTTTATACAATTATGGTGTAAATATTTATGTTATATATTGAATATCCTTTCAATTAGATATAATATTTTGTTATGAAATGTACATGTTACTATAGTTGGTATTAGAGAAAGGTTTAGTTGTATTTTGAAACTAAGATCAAGAAAATTTAGTGAGAACCCCAGGGATGTGTTTTAGTATAAGATAACATCCTAATGTTTTGGTAAGATATATATTATTATGTTTTCTACTATGATTATTATTTCTCAAAAAATGATTTTTGGTTTTATATAAATGGTGGAACTCGAATGAAATATATTAAGCTAAATACGATGGAAAATTCAATGATTTTCCTCTTAAAAAAACAAATAATCTAGGAGTTATAATGC
Source organism: Viscum album (assembly GCA_963277665.1). Lineage (NCBI taxonomy): Eukaryota > Viridiplantae > Streptophyta > Magnoliopsida > Santalales > Viscaceae > Viscum > Viscum album. Next base: position 411,115,090 of record OY728133.1, read on the forward strand.
AAAACCTTGTGACTATTGTAACTCAACTTTATTAATATATAAATCATACTAATCATCTAAATTATTAAAGGATAGAACACCATTATTTTGAGTCCTTCATGAGCCAATATACTCCTCATTTGGTGGCTCAACAAATATACTAGTTGTTGAAAAATTGATTTGTACCACTGAAAATATATATTCCATTATCTTTTGTTTGAAACATGAAAAAATAAATTTAGTTGTTTATCATTTGGATGGAAAAGAAAATATATGGTGTAATATTATCAAGAACACATGTAAATTTTAATAAATTTAATCCATGGAGTGGTATGAATTTAATAGACTATTTTTTCATTTAGTACCTTCCTTATACACATCATATGAAATTGGATATGTAATTCCTTCAGATAAATCACACGGATGAATAATTCTTTTACTTATGAGGTAAAATTTACCAGACATTCAAGGTACACTTTTGGTATTATCATATTACCTAAAATTGAGGTTAATGGATTCTTTAGTGGCTTAAAACGTAGTCTCTCAAGGGTTTAATCCCTAAGAGACTTCATTAGTTATGAATACATAATTCAATATACTATCAAGGAAGAAATTTACATTGGATTTACAATTAAATATCATTTCTCTATATGAATAGAGAGTTTTAATTAAAATAAAATTATAAAAACCATTGATTTAATAATATTATCTTTCCATTGTGATCTATGTGTGGAAGGAAACATAGAGATTGTTGAGCCCTCTGGAAGATTGTTTATTTCTTGTCTATGATTGATGTTTTAATAATCACAAATCATCACATACCATTAATGCTTAATCTGGTTTGATTTCTCATAAACTTAATTACAATCTGTTAATGAATCTGTTATCATGTTTTTGTCTATACTTATTGACTTAAAAAGTATTTTGGAAGTCTTCTCGATTCAACAGACATCGGAAGCACCGATCCATATCAACAGACATCGGAAGCACCGATTCATATCAACAGACATCGGAAGCACCGATCCATATCAACAAACATCGGAAGCACCGATCCATATCAACAGACATCGGAAGCACCGATCCATATCAACAGTCATCGGAAGCACTGATCCATATCAACATCGGAAGCACCGATCAAATGACTCCCCGATCAATCTGACTCACCGATGCAGATGACAGACTGATGCTGATCAATCTGACTCACCGATGCAGATGACTCACCGATGCCAATCAATCTGACTCACCGATCAATATGACTCACCGATGTAAATGAGTCACCGATACCGATCAATCTGACTCACCGATGCAAATGAGTCACCGATACCGATCAATATGACTCACCGATGCAGATGACTCACCGATACCGATCAATCTGACTCACCGATGCAGATGACTCACCGATACCGATCAATCTGACTCACCGATGCAGATGACTCACCGATACCGATCAATATGACTCACCGAACAATATGACTCACCGATCAATATGACTCACCGATGCAAATGAGTCACCGATACCGATCAATCTGACTCACCGATCAATATGACTCACCAATGCAAATGAGTCACCGATACCGATCAATCTGACTCACCGATCAAATGACTCACCGATGCAAACTGACTCACCGATGCATCTGACTCACCGATGCAAATGAGCCACCGATCAAATGATTCACCGATGCTGATTTATCTGAGTCACCGATCATTTTTCACTAATGCTGATGATCTACCGATCACTTGATTCTTCAATAGTCATAAACAACTATTTGAATTTCTTTATCTTTATCTTTATTTAATCTAACCAACGGTCATATTAGGTATATTTTAATGCTCTGACAATTAATTAATAAAGGTTGTCGGATGTCAGGAAACTGTACCTCGTACCTGCAGAAAGGAAACTTTTTCTGTCTTCCCAAGCACGAGACATAAATACAAGAAGACTCTGCTGAAGAAAAAAAAGGAAGGACGAGAGCTTTTCGGTTGACAGAAGAACACAAGAGGAATATCAAGAAGAGTTCTGTGCATACAAATGAAAATTGAAGAACTTCATCGACTACATCTCACTGCCTTTGAGACTGAAGCATACGACACTCTTCTTCTCAAACAAATACGAGAAGAGGACCCAGAATAAATTCTGACCAAATACAAAAGAGTCCAGAGCTACACTGAAATCACCAGAGCCATTTCTAAACTCCACATCTCTGCTCTGTGATACATTTGTTTTACATTTTGAAGCAGTGTGTGTTATCTGTTGTATTAAACACACACACTGACTCCTGTACTTTCACTGGAGGATCTGTAAATCCTCAGAAAACCTTTTTACACTTCATTTCCCACTGTGGATAGTGGTAGAGGTCGTGTGAGACCTGGACAGCTTTAAGCTGTTGTTTGTTTTCCCACGCAGAACTGTGGTAGAGGTCTTATGACCTGGACAGTGTGTTCACTGTTGTTAACCCCAATCCAGGGTGTGGATCATTTTTATATAAACTTTTGAGAGGACTAAGTCTCTACTTGAGACTGAACCTCTTGGTTAATTCTCTGTGTTTGTAGCTACATACTATATCCATACTACATATTTATTTCATATTCTGCTGCTATTACTTTGAAATATAATTTATTTTCAAATCTACTTTGATATTTAAACTCGCAAGTGTTTATATTTATTATAGACCAGTAAGTTAGTTTCAAAAGTTAATTTAATCATAAGATTAAGTTAACTGAGAACTAATCAATCTTTGAGAAACTAATTGAACCTTTATAATCTGTATAAATTCACTACAGTTTAATCTGTTTTTGAAATAGGGGGATTTTAATCATCATTGTTTTTAAAAGAAAATTTCAATTGGAACTCAATTCACCCCCCTCATGAGTATCCACTCCGACAAACATTTGGAATAAAAGGTTTGGAAAATATTTTCTAAAGTACTCTGTTTTGCAATTGTGATTTTAGTTGTATTTTAAAGTTCTTGAAATTTCTGTTATTTCTAAGTTTTTATCTCTTTAAAATTCTTTTTGTAACATCATGGATAATAGACTTGAGGGTGCTGCTACTAACCGGACACCTTTCTTTAATGGAAACAACTATGCTCAGTGGAAGCTAAAAATGAGAATTCACTTAGAAAGTATGAGCTTTGATATTTGGACTGTCATTGAAGCTGAATATAAAATTCCCAGTACTGATAGATCTACATGGGATGAACCTACAAATACTGCTTACAATAATAATTGTAAAGCTATGAATGCTCTGTACTATGCTCTAGGAGATGAAGAATTTAATAGAATTTCTGCATGTAAAACTGCATATGAAATTTGGGATACCTTAGCTGTTTCTCATGAAGGAACAACTAATGTTAAGGAGATGAGATTGAATACCTATACTATTATGTATGATAATTTTAAGATGAAGCCTGATGAACCCATTTCTTATATGTATCTCAGGTTCAATGAGATAGTAAATACAATGAGCTCACTTGGAAAGATTGTTCCTGCAAAAGAACAAATCATGAGGATTTTGAGATGTCTACCTGAAAGATGGACAGGAACCTCTGTCTCCATTAGAGAATCGTGTGACATTGGAGAACTGCCAGTCAAGGAACTAATTGGTAAGTTGATGATGTATGAAGAAGAACTCAAGGTAAATAAAGAAGAAGATGATGAACCTAAAAGGAAGTCTATTGCCTTCAAGACTACAACCTCAAAGAATAAGGATAAGAAAAGCCTCAAGCTATAAATGAAAGTTCAAGCAGTGAGGAAAGTGAGAATGATTCTGACAGTGATGTTGAGATGGAACACATTGCTAGAAGATTTAAGAAATTCTACAGGAAGAAGAAGTTTTTCAGAAAGTCAAACTACAAAGGAAAGTGTGATAATAAAGGACACTGGAAAAAGGATTGGAAGAAGGCTGACAGAACTAATGAAGTTGTCTGCTATGAATGCAAGCAAAAAGGACATATCAAAGCAGACTGTCCAAAGTTAATATTCAAAAAGAAATATGATTACAAAGACAATAAGTACAAGAAAGCCATGAAGGCTACCTGGAGTGCTTCAGAAGACAGCACTAGTGAAGCCAAATCTTCAGACTCTGAAAGTAATCGAGCCAACATGTGTTTCATGACAATCACTTCTGAGGTAACATCAGAAACTCCTACTTCAAATTCATATTATTCTGGAGATTATTCTGATTCAAAAAACATGTCTATATCTGAACTGTTTGAATATTTTGATATGCTTGAAGAAACCTGTAATGAGATTAAAGATAAATATAAAGGTTTAAATAAACAATATGCTTTAAGTGTTAGGCATCAATCTGATCTACATATAGAAGTAGAAAAGAATGCTCAGTTGCTTAAAGAGAATACTGAACTAAAATTGTCTAATGAGCAACTCAGAAAAGACTTAGAAAAGTTCACAAATGGAAAGAATACTCTAACTCAAATGCTAGGAAAGCAATTTGCACCTAGATATACTACTGGTATAGGATACCAACCTGGACAAAGAAAAGTTTCCAAAACTAGATTCATTCCTAAATCTGGACAGAAGACAGTTAATTCTGGAACTTCATATGCCTCAACCAGTTATATTCATAGTTATGGATCTAATAAGGTTTATCTTTCAAAGAATGTTAATTCTACAAATTACATGAGACCCATTAGACAAATATGGGTACCTAAAGTATCATTGGATAACATGTCGGGACCCAAGAAGATCTGGGTACCAAAAACATCTTCCATCTAAATCTGTTTTGTAGGAGACCTACTTGAAGAGCTGTCACAAGAAGATATGGTACTTAGATAGTGGATGTTCAAGACATATGTCAGGAGACGTTTCATGTTTCAAGAGCTTAGTAAAAGTTGATGGAGGCTTTGTCAGTTTTGGTGATAATTCAAAAGGAAAAATCATCAGCTTAGGCCAGATTGGTAACACTGATTCAATCTTAGTTTCTAAAGTTTTATTTGTCGATGGACTTAAATATAACCTGTTAAGCATTTCTCAGTTGTGTGATGATGGTTTTTATGTGAAATTTAAAAATGATTCTTGCAATGTTTTTAACTCTAAAAATGTTTTAGTATTTTCTGCTTTAAGAAATGAAAATGTTTATGCTGTTGATTTAGATTCTTTAGCTAAGCAGAATATTCCTTGTTTAAATGATTTTCATAAAGAGTCATGGCTTTGGCACAGAAGATTAGGACACTGCAATGTACACTCACTTAGAAAACATTCTAGGAAGAACTTAATTAGATACCTACCCAAACTTTAATTTCTAGCAGACAAAGTTTTTAATCCCTGTCAAAAAGGAAAGCAACATAAAGTTTCTTTTAAATCAAAGAAAGAAGTGTCAACTTCTCAACCTCTCGAGTTGGTTCACATGGATTTATTTGGACCTTCAAGAGTTTCTAGTTTGAATGGGAAGCACTAGGTATATGTTCATATAGATGACTTTTCTAGATATACATTGGTATATTTTCTAGCTCACAAAAGTGAATCTTGTTCTTACTTTGTTAAATACTCCAAGTCTGTAGAAAATCTTAGTGGACTCAAGATTAAGACCCTGAGAAGTGATCATGGTCGTGAGTTTGAAAATCATGAGTTTGATTCTTACTGCTCACACAATGGCTATAGTCACAATTTCTCTGCCCCTAGGACACCCCAACAAAATGGTGTAGTTGAGAGAAGGAATAGAACCCTGCAAGAAATAGCTAGAACTATGCTCAATGAATATGATCTGCCTATTTACTTTTGGACTGAAGCTGTAAATACAGCTTGTTATGTCATTAATAGAGTCTTGACCATACCAGTTCTTAAGAGGAACCCTTATGAGTTGTGGAACCATAGGAAACCTAAGGTTAACTACTTCAAAGTTTTTGGCTGCAAAGTATTCATTCTCAATACTAAAGACAATCTTGACAAATTTGCATCCAACAGTGATGAAGGAATTTTCCTAGGTTACTCTATCTCTAGTAAAGCCTATAGAGTTTTCAATAAAAGAACCAAATGTGTGGAAAAATCTATTCACATCAAATTTGATGAAACTGATCCACATGAACATAAAATCTCTCTTGAAGATGATTTGTCTGGTTTGAATCTCAATGATAAAGACAATGGACCTATAGTTAAATCATCCAACTCTGGAAATTCTCCAGAACCTGCTTCTGTTGAACCTCAATCTGTAGATGAATCTGAAATCTCTAGCCCTATCTTTTCAAGACCATCTAGGACTCTAAAGAACCATCCTTTAGATGCTGTTGTAGGAAATCTGGATAGAGGAACACAGACTAGAGCTTCTCTAAGAAATCTGGTTGAACATCAAGCTTTTCTTTCACAGTTAGAACCTAAAAATATCAATGATGCTATAAATGATGAATTTTGGGTAATGGCTATGCAAGAAGAACTAAATCAATTTGAAAGAAACAAAGTCTGGAAATTAGTAGAATGATCTAAGGAAATTTTGACCATAGGCACAAAATGGGTTTTTAGAAACAAAGTTGATGAATCTGGAAACATCATTAGAAATAAAGCTAGGCTAGTTGCACAAGGTTACAATCAACAAGAAGGAATTGACTATGAGGAAACCTTTTCACCTGTATCTAGATTAGAGGCTATCAGGATCTTACTTGCCTATGGATCACATATGAATTTCAAGCTATATCAAATGGATGTCAAAAGTGCTTTTCTAAATGGTTTTATTGTTGAAGATGTTTTTGTAGAACAACCACCAGGTTTTTTAAATCCTCATTTTCCAAATCATGTTTTTAAACTTTCTAAAGCTTTATATGGTTTAAAACAAGCTCCAAGAGCTTGGTATGAAAGGCTTTCAAACTTTCTTATCTCAAAAGGATTTACAAAATGAGTAGTTAATCCCACTCTTTTTATAAAAAGGATTTCAAAAGATGTATTAATAGTACAAATCTATGTTGATGATATTGTTTTTGGATCTTCTAAAAATTCTTTATGTACAGATTTTTCAAAGGTTATGCAAAATGAATTTGAAATGAGCTTAATGGGAGAGCTTAAGTGTTTTCTTGGTTTTCAAATTTTTCAAACTAAAGATGGAATTATTTTAAATCAAAGTAAATATACAAAGGATCTTTTAAAACTTTTTGGATTAGATAGTATTAAGGAAAGTGATACACCTATGAGTACTACCTGTAAATTGGATACAGATGAAGCTAGGAAACTAGTGGATCAAACCAATTACAGAGGTATGATTGGAAGCTTACTTTATCTTACTACTAGTCGAACATACATTATGTTCAGTGTATGTATGTGTGCTAGATTTCAAGCTAATCCTAAAGAATCACACATACTGGCTGTTAAAAGGATTTTTAAATATCTTAAGTATACTGTAAATTTAGGTCTGTTTTATCCAAAATGACAATCATTTAACCTAACTAGCTATTCAGATTCTGACTTTGCTGGATGTAAGTTAGATAGGAGGAGCACATCTGGAACATGTCATTTGCTTGGAAACTCCCTAGTGTCATGGTGTAGTAAGAAACAGAACTCTGTTGCATTGTCTACTACTGGGGCAGAATACATAGCTGCTGGTAGTTGCTGTGCACAAATTCTGTGGATGAAACACACTTTATTGGATTATGGATTTGATCTTAAACGTGTGTCAATTAACTGTGACAATACTAGTGCAATCAATATATCTAATAACCCTGTGTCTCACTCTAGAACTAAGAACATTGATGTCATACATCACTTTCTAAGAGATCATTATCAAAAAGGTGATATTTCTTTGAAATTTATTAGTTCTGAACATCAATTAGCGGATATCTTCTCAAAGCCTTTATGCTCTGAAAGAATGAAATTTATTAAACAAGAGTTGTGTATGATCGATCTGTGAAACCGATCTGTGAAACTGATCTGTGAAACTGATCTGTGAAACCGATCTGTGACTGATCTGTGAAACGGATCTGTGAAACAGATCTGTGAAACGGATCTGTGAAACCGATCTGTGAAACCAATCTGTGAAACCGATCTGTGAAACCGATCTGTGAAAGTGATCTGTGAAACCGATCTGTGAAACTGATCTGTGAAACCGATCTGTGAAACTTATCTGTGAAACCGATCTGTGAAACTGATCTGTGAAACCGATCTGTGAAACTGATCTGTGAAACCGATCTGTGAAACTGATCTGTGAAACCGATCTGTGAAACTGATCTGTGAAACCGATCTGTGAAACTGATCTGTGAAACCGATCTGTGAAACTGATCTGTTCAACCGATCTGTCGTACCGATATTCTTTTTTATTATTATATATTGTAATTAATGAGTAAATTTCTTTTACACTTTTTATGAGAACCCTAAATGATAAAATAAATGATATGCGGCAATTTATCTTCCCTAAACCTTTGACCTTTCATTTCCCTCCGAACCTTTCAACTTCTCTTCCCCTCTACTTCGAACCTTCGAACTACGACCTTCCCAAAATCCTCGAATGGCTAAGCAAAAGAGACCGAGCAAAGGACCAGATAGCCATGTACCTTCAAAGCGTGCTCGAGGCGATTCGAGTAGTACCCCTCAACGATCAGTAAATCCAAACCTGGAAACTCAGATTGTTGCTGTAGAAAAATAAGTCAGCTCTGCGTGGCTTTTGTCAAGTAAGTCACTATTGCTGCAAGTTCTTGAATCGTAGGGATGGATAGAATGGTTTTCAAACAACTCTCGAAGAGACTACCCGAAGCTGGTACATGAGTTCTACATGAATCTGAAAATCACTCTAGATGGTGTGGAGGCTGCCAGAATGTCGTCTGTGGTAAAAGGAAAGAAAATTTCCTTCTCGTCTAAGCAGTGGGCTGAGTGCTTGAATGTACCTCATGAAGGTCGGTATGAGGATTATGCTGGGAATATTCCTCCAACATCTGATTACTTCTCTTATGAATTATCTCTAGAGCTTCTGACCGGAAATAGAGAGTCACGGAGAATCACAGCTTCAGAATTAGATGGTGAATGCAGACTTCTTTTCAAGTTTATTCAGCACCAACTTTGCCCAAGGAGAGGATATTTTGCTGCTGTAATGTACCAGGATGTTTTCCTGTTGTTTCTTCTGAAAAAACATGAGAAGATCAATTTGTGTAGATATGTGATGGTTCACATAGCTGGAATGGTAAAACCGTCCAAGAAAGCCACTGCCTTGTTTTATTCAAAGATGATATCTACCATGCTCAAAAATCTAGAATGTATTGATGAAGATGATGAAGTTAATGAAACAGATCATACCTTCTGTCTCAACAAAGAGATCTACAAGAGGATGAAAATCAATTGGAATCCATGGAAGAAGTGTTGGGTTGCAGATGATGACAAATTGTATGAAGCCTACAATCCCTTAGATCATGGCAAGAGGCCAAAGGAGTTGAGAGACCCTGGCTTGAAACCAAATGACGAACCAGTTTATTCTGATGATGATGAGCAAGAAGAAGGAATGGATGAGGCCACCGAAGCTAAAGAGCAAGAAGAAGCTGCGACTGAGGAAGGAAGTATGTCATATCCTGATGATAGGAGTGATCCTGACACTACCAGTCCCAAAAGAAGAATAGAATTTGGACCTGCTAGTCCACCCTTAGCCCTACCAGAATCAGAACCTATTCTTGGTGATGAAGAAGATTCTGATACTGAAGAATATCACAGTGAAGCTTCTGAGAAAAGTGATGATGGACATGCTGATGATGCAGAGGCTGTTGTTGATGGTGATAACAGACCAGTGGATGGTCTGTCTGAAGATCAAATCGAATCACCTCAGTCAGTACAAGGAATACATATCAGTGGAAAGGTTGATTCACCAAAAATCAGTGGAACAACAAGCTATGAGAAACCAAATTACACCCTGTGTGCTGCTGTTTGGGATGACTACCCTGGTTATGCTGTGTTGGGATTAGAATATTCTAAAGAAGAAGAAGCAATGCCAGAATCTGCTGCAACTGTGAAGAGGAACCTCCCAAGAGAAGCAAGGTCTATTCCTGATGTTGATCCTACAAATGTTAATTTATTAGGTTCTGGAATCTCTCAAGCTGATCTTGATAAGTTTAAGATTGAATTTCTAACTGCTATGAGAAACATCGTTAGAGAAGAAGTTTCTAATTCTCTTTCTCAAGTGTCTCTACAAGTTTCTGAAAATTCATTGGAAGCCTTCTCACAAAGAGTATCTAATGTTTTGAAGCCAGACCTGGCCAATACTGGTGAACTTATTGGCAGACACATAGCCTTTTTGAATCATCCTATCAAGGATCTTCACACCGGCCTGGTATCTCTATCAAGCGAATTCCGATCAACCATTTCTGGAATGATGGAAGTTTTGAGAAATTTGATTGAACATCTCAACAAGTCTGACCTGAGGAAGTTGAAAGCTGAGTTAACTCACATAGTTGGCCAAGCCAGTACAGGCAAGGTAACCAAGATCACTACCCGTGAGCTAGATGCTCTATGAGAAGTTGTGCATAATGAGTTTGCTTCTATTAGACAAATTCTTGATTTAGAATCCTTGAGGAAGATGAAATACCTCTGTGATAACAGTCATAAGATGGCATTGGTGTATTCAGCAGATGCTAAGAAAGCTCTACAAGAGATCAAAGAAAATGTTGAAAATTACTTTTCCAAGATTTATACAAAACATGAGATGGCTGCCAACTTCAGGGTGTTGGCAGATAATCTGAAATTACCTCCAGTCACTCAGGCCTTCAAAACTCAAGTTCATCAGTTGAAAGATTTTATCCCTTCCATGGCACAGTTCATGGAGAATAAAGATGATTTTTAAAAAGCTATGAAGTATGGAGCAGAAGTCATTCAAGACTTTATTCATCTTTTGAAGCCCTATTTTCATGCACAAGAAACTGCAATAGTCATTCCTACTTCTGCACCTCTCAGTGACTCTGATGTCGCTCCAAATCAGCTATCTGTTGCTCAAGCTCTATCTCATTTAAGACAAATCCCTCAGCAAGCTTCTCAACCAGCTCCTGTTTCTCAACAACAACTCTCTGTGGCACCTGCTCCTACACCTGCCCGAGTTGTCCTACCACCACTTCCGATTCGCCAAGACCAGCCTGCCTCCAAGCCTTCAAATTTACCCAATATTGATCCCAGAGACAAAGGCAAAGCCCCTTTGTATCCCAACAAATAGTTGTGTATTGTTTTTGATAGGGTGACCAATGTGCTGCTTGTCATAATCTGTACTTTATCAAATATTTTTCAATCTATACTCTCTGCTGACTGCTTTTACTTTCACTTTCTCTTATCTGTTTTCCCTCTTTTTTGATTATCCGAAAGGGGGAGATGAAAAACAATGGTATATCTGGGGGAGACGAAAAAGAATGGTATATGGGAGATATCTGTATAAGATTAATGGGAGAAGAAAGATGTATGGGAGAGATATATGAGCGATGTATATATCTCAGGGGGAGAAATCTGTATAATATATATGGGTAATCTAAATTAAGGGGGAGATTTATATCTCTTTATATTTATTCTCTTTATGGTTTAAATCTCATTATGTTTTTATTAATTATATATCATATTATTTATATTTAATGATAAAGATTTGTGATTATCAAAAAGGGGGAGATTGTTGAGCCCTCTGGAAGATTGTTGATTTCTTGTCTATGATTGATGTTTAAATAATCACAAATCATCACATACCATTAATGCTTAATCTAGTTTGATTTCTCATAAACTTAATTACAATCTGTTAATGAATCTGTTATCATGTTTTTGTCTATACTTATTGACTTACAAAGTATTTTGGAAGTCTTCTGGATTCAACAGACATTGTTGAGTCAATAAGGTTTTCCTTATCACTTTTCCATTCCTTCTTGTTTTGAAAATCACAAACACCTTATCTTTAAGGAAAAATGCTTTCTTAAGGAAAATCGCTTTTGTAATAAAAAATGATTTCTTAAGGAAAATTTCTTTTATAAGGAAAATTGATTTCTTAAGGAAAATCGCTTTTATAAGGAAAATTATCCTTATCATAATTTTTTTATATTTTTCTTAAGTGTGAGATTCAGATTCGTTTTCTCGAAGTCATTAAAACTTTGATATAAAAGCATTCTGTTTTAGGATTTGGTTCTGGACAAGAACTATAAGGAAGTTTCATTCCGAATTCCGGATTTGAATTCTGACTAAGTTCTATTCCAGATTCCGGATACGAATTCTGAAGAAGAATTCTCATTACGAATTCTAATGAAGAAATCCCATTCCGAATTCTCATTACGAATTCTGAAGAAGAATTCTCATTACGAATTCTGAAGAAGAATTCTCATTACGAATTCTGAAGAAGAATTCTCATTACGAATTCCAATGAAGAATTCTCATTACGAATTCTAATGAAGAAATCTCATTTCGAATTCTCATTACGAATTCTGATGATGAATTCTCATTACGAATTCCGATGACGAATTTTCATTACGAATTCCGATGACGAATTCTCATTACGAATTCTGATGACGAATTCTCATTACGATTTCTGATGACGAATTCCTATTCTGAATTCCTACTCCGAATTCTCATTCCGAATTCTCCTATTAAACAGAATCTGATTATCATTGTTTTATACACTCTGAATTTACTCACTCCGAACCTTCACTCCGAAGTTTCTATTCCGAACCTTTATGTTAGAGTTTAAAACGATGTCGTACATTCTGTTTCACTTGTTTTGTTATAAAACGATGTCGTCCATTTTGTTATAAACTAACCGTTGTCTAAGTGACACGTGTACAGGTCCCTCCGAACTTTAAGGAAAATATGACCGTTGGAGAAGGAGCCGACCTTACCTATAAATAGGAGCTCATTTGAAAGAGCTCGGTGCTGTTGGAAAAACAACTGAGTTTTGTGCCTACATGCTGTTGAAGTGATTTCTAGAGAGAGAGTCTCTTATTAACTCTCAAAGCTTTGTGTGACTCCGAATGTTGGTGATTACATTCGAGGGCTTCCGGGGATAGGAAGACAGAGGTGCCGACTACCTTAAAGATCGAGGGCTTTCTTGCTGAGAAAGACAGAGGTACCGACTACCTTAAAGATCGTGGGCTTTCTTGCTGAGAAAGACAGAGGTTGCCAACTACCTTGAAGTTGAGGGCTTCTGGGGATAGCAAGACAGAGACACCGATCTTCGTATCGAGGGCTTACCCTGGTGTGGGTAAGACAGACTTGCTTGAAAGTATAAATCAAGGGACCTTTATCCAAGGTTGTTGGATACCCTTCTCTTTGGGTTAAAAGACTATTATCTTGTTACTAGTAGTTTTACTACTTGTCTTTATTCCGCTGCAATTTGTATCTTAAGGAAAGTATAACTTTCTTATACTTCCTTACTTACTCTGATTAGTTTAGATTCTATACGCTTTAAGGTAGAATCTTATTTTGTAACTTTTGTTAAGTTTCAATTTCCGGAATCATATTTCCGGAACCTACTTTTGGAATCCCTTTCCAAGTTCAGTTCGGTGTTAGAGGTGTTGTGAATCTACTTAGTTTAACTTTGTTAAACTTAGCTCTTTCCTTTTCTTAAGGAAACTCTAGTTATTCATAACTAACTTTAAAGGTTCGAAAGGAATTTTTAAAGTATACAATTCACCCCCCCTCTTGTATATTGAGCATCTCATATTATATTTCGATCCTACAATTGGTATCAGAGGTTGGAAACCTCTTACTCTATACCATTATTACATTTGGTATCAGAGCCAAGGTTACTGAAATACTTGTACTCACACACAAGTTTTTCTTGCTCACTTTTCTATTCCAAACTTTGTCATTCCGGATTATCCATTCCGAACTTTTCCCATTCCGAACTTTGTGATTACGATTCTAAGCTACTATCAAGTTTGTATCCAAGTTATTTTTTAGTATGGCAGGAATTAATGTTGGATCGATTGACAATCTGAATCCTACAAGGCCACCAATATTCGATGGTAATGATTATGAATACTGGAGAGATCGTATGAAGACTTTTGTTATCAATACTGGAGTAGACAACTTTGTGATGCTTACTGGTGATTATAAAATTCCTGACAAGGAAGTCAGAACCTTTTCTAACCAGGAAAAGCAAGAATATCAACTCAACTATAAGGTACGCAATACTTTACTGTGTTCAATGACCAGAAATATATATAGCCAAATTTCTTCATGTGAAGCAGCTAACTGTATATGGAAGAAGTTAGAGGTTACACACTTTGGGACTTCTAAGGTGATTGAGACTAGGAGAGCAATGCTTAGAGCTGAATATCATGGCTTCAATTTTCCTTATGGAGAACCTATCTGTAAAGTTCAACAAAGATTTATGACAATCGTCAACAGTCTACAATCTATGGGAGAAAAAGGTTTAGATGATGAAGCTCTTGTGGACAAGATAATTGATATTATGCCCAATGAATGGGAATCCATGAGAACAGCTATAGATGAGAACAGGAAGGTTACTCAAATTACTCTTGATGACTTATTTGGAACTCTTCTACAACATGAGACCAGAATGAAGAGAGATGCTGACAACATCAAGAAGAAGAATGGAAATAGTACTGTTGCTTTTACTACAACTTCGAATCAGATGAAAGCTAAGACTCCTGAGAGAGTAACCAGATCCAAATCGAAGAAAGTCATTTTCCAATCCGAATCTAGTGAAAGTGAAGTTTCAGAAAATGAATTAGCCAATCTTGCTCGAAGGATGAACAAGATAACTGGACAGAGAAACTTTCAATCCAAGTATAAGAAGAAGGATAGGAAAGATAAGAAAGATGGGGATGTTACTTGTTATGAATGTAAGAGAGCTGGACATATTAGACCAGATTACCCTATGCTCAGAAAGAATGAAAGGAAGGAAAGACATTCAGAAAAGAACAGGAAGAAGTATTACAAAGCCAAAGCTAAGAAAGTTCTGAAAGCTAATGACACCTGGAGTGCCAGTGGTGGTGACTCTTCAGATGAATCTTCTGAATATGAATCTTCAGGACAGAAGAATCTTGGTCTTATAGCCAGAATACCTATTAACAATCATTGTCTTATGGCTAAGGTACGAAATGCTGAATCATTGACCAATGTTTCTTTAAATTCTAATGATAGTAAGTATTATAACTCTTCTGATGAAGAATCATCTTCTGATGAGGAAAATACTTTACCTACTTTTGAAGAAGTCTCTAGATTTGCTGAACTTCTTGAGATTGAGAATTCCAAACTCAACAAGAAACATGATAAGGCAAATTCTAGGAATTCTATTCTTACTAAAGAGATATCAGATCTTTCTAAAGATCTTGATAAGAAAAATGCTGATTTTGAAAATATTTCAAAAAATCTTGAGGAAGTAAGTTCTGAGAAGAATAAACTTTCTAAAGAATTAGAAAAAGTAATTTCTAATAAAAATGTTTTCGAGGCTAACTCTAGTTCAAAAACTAATGATTTTGAGGATAAAAACTTGGTTGTAAAACTCAAGTCCGAAATTTTTTCCTTAAAGAAATGTTTATCAATCTTTACCCATGGTAAAGAAAATTTTGATAAGATGTTTTCTCAAATACGACCTTTAAGAAATAAATCCGGATTTGGTTATACCCATGCAAAACCAGTTTTCAGTAACAATTATTTTGTTCCTCAAAGTGCCCCATTTTGCACTAAGTGTCAATGTGGTGGTCACTGGGCAAAAAATTGTTCCTTAAACAAAACCCAATCCTTAGGTTTTCATAAATCTTACTTTTCTAAGAAAATGTGGATACCTAAAATTTTATTGTCTGGAAATCTCGGATCCAAACAAGTTTGGATTCCGAAAGTCTAACATTGTTCTCAATTTCCGGAAAATAAAGAAAGTTCCAGCAACAATATTTGGTACATGGATAGTGGATGTTCCCGGCACATGACTGGTAACAAAAGCTTTTTTGAAAAGATTATCAAAACGAAAGGAGGAAAGGTAACTTTCGGAGACAATGCTAAGGGAGAGATTGTTGGTATTGGTAATATAGTTCTTTTGGGTAAAACTTTGATTTCAAATGTTCTTTTTGTTAAAGGTCTTAAGCACAACCTCATTAGCATAAGTCAGTTATGTGATGAAGGTTACCTTGTGAATTTTAGGAATGATAAATGCTTAGTTCACAATTCCAAGGAAGAATTTATTCTCTCAGCCAATAGGCAAGAGAATGTTTACACCATAAACTTAGAAGACCTAAGAAGCCAAGATTTACCTTGCCTAAGTGGAATGGAAGATCATTCTTGGTTATGGCATATATGATTAGGACACTGTAATCTTAGGAACCTATGTAAACTCTCTAAGAAGAAACTTGTTAAGGATCTACCGGAGCTTAGATTTGATTCTTCTAAAGTTTGTGATCCTTGTCAATATGGCAAGCAACATAAATCTAGTTTTAAGTCAATCGGAGAAGTCTCAACAACCGATGCATTACAGTTAGTGCACATGGATCTTTTTGGTCCAACACAAACTGGAAGCATTGGAGGCAAATACTATGTGTTTGTTCTAGTTGATGATTACACTAGATTTACATGGGTCTATTTTCTAGCAAGGAAATATGAAGCTTTTTCTTATTTCAAAAGTTTTAGAGCTCAAGTTAAAAATGAGAAAAACCTTCCATTGAAAACTATTCATAGTGATCATGGAGGAGAATTTCAAAATTCTGATTTTGAAACTTTTTGTAGTAAGAAAGGTATTACTCACAATTTTTCAGCACCTAGAACTCCTCAACAGAATGGTGTAGTTGAAAGAAGAAATAGAATTCTTCAAGAGATAACTAGAACCATGTTGAGTGAATATTCTATTGCTAGACATTTCTGGGCTGAAGCTGTAAGTACTGCTTGTTATACTATAAATCGAGTTTTGATTAGACCTTTTCTTAATAAAACTCCTTATGAGTTATGGAATGGTAGAAAACCAAGACTTTCCTACTTCAAGGTTTTTGGTTGCAAAGTATTCATTTTGAATACTAAAGATAACTTACATAAATTCGCACCAAAATCAGATGAAGGAATTTTCTTAGGTTATTCCACAACCTCTAAGGCTTATAGAGTTTTTAATAAAAATACTTGTACTGTTGAGGAAACAGTACATGTAAAATTTGATGAATCAGACCCTTTTGTTTTTAAAACCTCCCAACCTACATCCTCGGATGTGTTTTCAAAAACTGATTATCAACCGTTGATAGAAGAACCTTCTGATAAGGAATTTGTTCTAGAAGATACTTCTGAAACATTTACCCCAGAAGACTTTCTACCTTATGTTGATGAACAGGTTTTACAACACCCAAATCAGGTGTTTCTTAAGAATCATCCCAGTGATAGTATCATTGGTGATGTAAATCAACCTGTAAGGACTAGAAGTTCCTTAAGAAATGAAGTAGAACATCTAGCATTTCTTTCCCAATTAGAACCTAAAAGCACTGATGAAGCTTTAGGTGATGATGATTGGATCAAAGCAATGCAAGATGAACTAAATGAATTCGAAAGGAATAAAGTCTGGACCTAGGTTGAAAGACCTAAGGAAACTTCTGTTATTGGAGTAAAATGGGTTTTCAGAAATAAATGTGATGAAAATGGAGTCATTGTTAGAAATAAAGCTAGACTTGTTGCTAAAGGCTATAATCAGCAAGAAGGAATAGACTATGAAGAAACCTATGCTCCAGTAGCTAGACTTGAATCTATCCGTATTCTACTTGCCTTTGCAGCATTCTTTAATTTCAAACTTTTCCAAATGGATGTGAAATGTGCTTTTCTTAACGGTTATGTTCAAGAGGAAGTTTTTGTTGAACAACCTCCTGGCTTTGAAGATACAAAATATCCAGATCATGTTTTTAGACTTACCAAAGCTTTGTATGGCCTTAAACAAGCCCCACGAGCATAGTATGATAGACTTACTGGATTTTTGCTTCAAAATAACTATGTTAAGGGAAATGCAGATCCAACCCTTTTTATAAAGACAGATAAGAAAAATGTTTTGATTGTTCAAATTTATGTTGATGACATTATATTTGGTTCAACTCAGCAATCTTTGACTGACTCTTTTGCTAGTCTAATGAAATCTGAGTTTGAAATGAGTATGATGGGTGAGTTAACATTTTTCCTTGGTTTTCAAATTTCTCAAAAACCAGAAGGAACCTACATATCCCAACATAAGTATATTAAAGATATTCTTAAAAAGTATGGTTATGACAACACTAAGAGTATAAGTACTCCTATTAGTACCTCAAACTCTTTAGATCTTGATGAAGCTGGGAAACCAGTAGATCAAACATCTTTTAGAGGTATGATTGGAAGTCTACTTTACATAACAGCTAGTTGACCAGACTTAATGTTTTCTGTATGCTTATGTGCAAGATATCAATCCAATCCTAAGGAATCTCACTTAAATGCAGTAAAAAGAATTTTTCGCTACCTTAAGGGAACCATGGATCTAGGATTATTTTATACTTCTGGAAATGATTTTGTTCTAAAAAGCTTTTCTGATGCTGACTTTGGTGGATGTAGAATGGATAGGAAAAGTACATCCGGAACTTGTCATTTCTTAGGAGATTCATTAGTTTCTTGGTCATGCAAGAAGCAACATTCTGTTGCACTTTCCACTGCTGAAGCTGAATATGTAGCAGCTGGAAGTTGTTGTGCACAAGTGTTGTGGATGCAACACACACTCACAGACTATGGATTGAGTTTTACTAAAACTCAAATTTTGTGTGATAACAAAAGCGCCATTGCCCTAAGTAAAAACCATGCACATCACTCTCATGCAAAACACATAGATATTAGGCATCACTTTCTTAGGGATCACACACTCAAAGGAGATATTATTCTTCAGTTTATCGGAACGCAAGATCAACTTGCTGACATTTTCACAAAATCTTTGCCTTCTGATAGATTTGAATATATTAAGCAGAAGTTAGGAATGATAACCGTAAGGTAGTCTTCCTTAATTAACATCCTGTTGAAAAAATCTACTTACAGTAATAAACTCCTTTTCATAGGGGGAGTACATTTGATTGTTTTTTTAACAAAGTTTTTCAAAATTTGTTTTCAAACTTTTCGGAACGAAGATTTCTGGAATGAAAACTTCCGGAATGAAACTTTTCCAGAATGGATATTTTCGTACAGAATACTTCTGGAATGAAAGTATTCGTATTGAAAATTTTCGGAATGGACAACTTTCGTACTGGGACTTTCATAACCAGATTTTCGTACCAAGTTTTGTTTTTCATATTTTACTTTTTCATATTGAGTTTTTCGTATTGAGTTTTTCATATTGAGTTTTTCGTATTGAGTTTTTCATATTGAGTTTTTCGTATTGAGTTTTTCGTATTGAATTTTACGTAGTCGTCTTTATATTACCCATTACGAATAACTTTCCTAAGCTAATCCGAAAGGTATGATTTCCATACTGAAGTTTTCGTAATCATATTTTACTTGCTGGTAGTTTCTTGTATTTTTTTATTCGGATTATAGTTTTCTTAAATCTTTGTTTTAATAAAACCTCAAAAAGATCGGATTCAAGCTTTCAACCGTTAGATCTGATCGCAGATCATTCTAAACCGTTAGATCAACCGAGGTAGTTGAACCGTCATCCCATTTCCTATATAAAGGGGACCCTATTTTCTCGTCCCACATCGATTTCAAGCTTTTGCGTGCTGAAGCCCTGACTCTCCGATTTAAGGCCATTCCGAACTTCAGTCTTCTCTGTTCCGGATATCTCAGAGGACTTCTAATCCGAATGTCTGCAGAGTTAGCTTCTCATGAAATGTCTTCAACCAAGCCCATTTCTCAGTGGTTAGTCTACAGAGAAAGGTTAGTTCATCCGACTTTCTTCAGCAACTATGATTCTATCATTTCGAAGAATATCAAGTTGAATGGCTGGGAGGATGTTGCGGTATCAAAAACCGGCAACCAAGATGAAGTCTTCTCAGATTTTCTTGTTGAGTTTTATGAGTCGGTTGCTTTCTTTGAGGAAGACAATAGAGAAAATTTTTCTTTCAAGTCATATGGCAAGACATATAAGCTTTCTTACACCAAGGCTGCAAGCTTGGTAGGGTTAAGGTACGAAGGTGAAGCTGAATTCATTTCTCACGTACTGCCAGACTCTTTGGGTAGTTTCAACAAGGAGAAAGCCTTAGAAATTCTCGGATTGGATGATGACAAGGCTCCGAAAATAGCAAGTCTTTCTACAAACTTCCGGATTCTGGAGTTATGGGTGCAAGGGCTTATTGTACCGAGAAAAGGAGATAAGGATAGTCTGAAGAAAAGTGAGATATACATCTTAGATTTCTTGATAAATCTAAGAAAGTTCAACTTGATGAAGCATATCCTTCTTAACATTGAGAATTTGAAGAAGGGGAATCTGAGAGCTCAGATTGTGATGTACCCGGCAATATTGTCGAAGCTGATAGTTCGGTGCCTAGAATCCTTCAAGGTTTCTTGTAATTCTAAGCCGAAAGTTTGCAAGATCATGTTGCTCAGTGATGCAACTCTTAAAAGGATGAATATAGCTTTTAACAAGGAGTCAGGGAAGTTCATTGATCTACCTCCTCAAGCAGAAGTGACTCCGAAAGTGGCTGTTCCGGAATCATCCAAGCCGGTAAGGAAAAGGAAGCAGAAAGAAGTGGTAGTCGATGCTGAGGAACCTAATTCTAAGGAAGTCCATTCCGCACCTCCTAAGCCTAAGAAGAAGAAGACATATACTGATGAGGTTGCAGCGAAGTGGAGAGCTGAAAAGGAGAAGAGGAAGGAAGGAGATCCGCAGTTCGGATTGGATCCTGCAGAGGCCAAAGCTCTGAAAGAGAAGGCCGCTGATGAGCTTGAGAAGCAAGCAAAGGAAAAGAAACTGAAGAAGAAAATGTCTGAGGCTGAGGTAGCTCAGGCCTTGTTAAAGTTCAACGAAATGGTTTCAGCAACCATTCCCGTTACGAGATCTTTTTCTCTGGAATCTCTACCTGAGACTCCAGGAAGAAATCTTCTTACTCCGGAAAAGGATGTTGCTACTGAGGAAGTAGAGAAAGTGGAAGAAGTTGAAGAAGCTGCTGAAGGAAGTGGTGAGACAGGAGATGTGCTCAAACAAGTAGATGAATACAAGGGAACTCCTTCGGAACACCTGTCGCTCCGAACATCTGAAGCTCAATATTCGAAGCTTGTCACTCCGAATATGGAAGAAGAGAAAGGAGAAGAATAAATTTCTTGTCTGAGAGAAGAAGAACATCTTTTACTTGATGCTGCTCAGAAGGAAAATGTAGAAGTTGCTGATGAGGAAGATTTGGTTGTTCAAGTGTCTGATAGCGAGAAGAAATCTCCGGAACAGGTTTCTATTCCGGAAAAATATAAGGGGAAACGAATTCTTGCTGATACCCCGAGTTCAGAAAAGAGTATGAGGAAGGAAGCTGGTAGTTCTTCTAAGAGGAAGTTGGAGCTTATTGAGGAAGAAAATTCTCCGAGCAAGATGTCAGATTCGGAATCATCTTCGTTGGGGCACGATTTTGTTGTTCAGTCCTTGAAGAAGTTGGTGGGAACCATTCCAACCTTCTCCAGTATTGACTCTCGGTGCCAGATGCTCCAACATGCGCTAAATCAGAAAACCGATTCTGTATCCATGGTAATGGATAAGTGTGTTGAGATTGAAGCTCAATTCAAAACTTTCTTCGTTGGTTATGAAGCACATAAAAGATCTTGCAAGAGGATGACAAGCTGGTCGAAGAAGAATGTGGAAGAGATGAGGTTGCTGGATTAGTTTCAGGAAAATGTTAAAGATGCATTTCAAACCGAGGACAAGAAGTTTCATGAGATGACTGCTTCATTCGATGAGAAATTGACAGAGGAAAAGAACATTCGGATTCAGGAAGTGAGAGATCTGAATGGAAAGCTCAACTCCGTTAATCAGAGTTGGAAATTTGAAAGGGATCATCGGATCAATTTTCTAGAAAGAATGAAGGCTCAGGAAGAGAAGATGAAAGCTCAGGAAGAAAAATTGAAGGCTCAGGAAGAAGTAATTGAAGCCCAGTCAGCAAGAATAGTTGCCTTAGAGAAGCAAGCAGAGGAAGATCATAAGGACCTCAAAAAGATCAAGACAATTCTTAAGGGGCTCATGTCAAAGGAGAAAGATCCGAAATGACCAATCCGATCTTTTTGTTGTAATTTTTTTTGTTGCTGACTTTACAAATCTAATGGAAATTGTGCTTGTTGTTTCGTTTGTTGTCATTACTAATCTTTCAGGTACTTTGTTATTTTTTTTCCATTCCCTCCAATTCTTTTTGAAAATCACAAAGGGGGAGAGGGAAAAGATCCTTAAGAAAAAGAGGAAACTCTAATAAGAGTTTATCAAAGAGGGAGAAAGGAAAAATACCCAAGGAAAAAGAACTCTAATAAGAGTTTGTTTAAGGGGGAGTTTTTCTTAAAGAAACATCACTCCAGAAATATGAATACGATCCTTAGAATTTCAAAGCCTAAGGGGGAGTTAGTCGTATTCATCTATATCCTTAAACCAAGGGAGATACGCTTTAATGTGTTTCTTTCTTCTTAGAATAGCTTTTTCATAAGGATGTTTGTGCTTTCCAAAAAGGGGGAGATTGTTGAGTCAATAAGGTTTTCCTTATGACTTTTCCATTCCTTCTTGTTTTGAAAATCACAAACACCTTATCTTTAAGGAAAAATGCTTTCTTAAGGAAAATCGCTTTTGTAATAAAAAATGCTTTCTTAAGGAAAATTGCTTTTATAAGGAAAATTGCTTTCTTAAGGAAAATCGCTTTTATAAGGAAAATTATCCTTATCATATTTTTTTTATATTTTTCTTAAGTGTGAGATTCGGATTCTTTTTCTCGGAGTCATTAAAACTTTGATATAAAAGCATTCTGTTTTAGGATTTGGTTCTGGACAAGAACTATAAGGAAGTTTCATTCCAAATTCCGGATTTGAATTCTGACTAAGTTCTATTCCAGATTCAGGATACGAATTCTGAAGAAGAATTCTCATTACGAATTCTAATGAAGAAATCCCATTCCGAATTCTCATTACGAATTCTGAAGAAGAATTCTCATTACGAATTCTGAAGAATAATTCTCATTACGAATTCTGAAGAAGAATTCTCATTACGAATTCCAATGAAGAATTCTCATTACGAATTCTAATGAAGAAATCTCATTCTGAATTCTCATTACGAATTCTGATGATGAATTCTCATTACGAATTCCGATGACGAATTCTCATTACGAATTCTGATGACGAATTCTCATTACGAATTCTGATGACGAATTCTCATTACGATTTCTGATGACGAATTCCTATTCCGAATTCCTACTCCGAATTCTCATTCCGAATTATCCTATTAAACAGAATCTGATTATCATTGTTTTATACACTCTGAATTTACTCACTCCGAACCTTCACTCTGAAGTTTCTATTCCGAACCTTTATGTTAGAGTTTAAAACGATGCCTTACATTCTGTTTCACTTGTTTTGTTATAAAACGATGTCGTCCATTTTGTTATAAACTAACCGTTGTCTAAGTGACACGTGTACAGGTCCCTCCGAACTTTAAGGAAAATATGACCATTGGAGAAGGAGCCGACCTTACCTATAAATAGGAGCTCATTTGAAAGAGCTCGGTGCTGTTGGAAAAACAACTGAGTTTTGTGCCTACATGCTGTTGAAGTGATTTCTAGAGAGAGAGTCTCTTATTAACTCTCAAAGCTTCGTGCGACTCCGAATGTTGGTGATTACATTCGAGGGCTTCCAGGGATAGGAAGACAGAGGTGCCGACTACCTTAAAGATCGAGGGCTTTCTTGCTGAGAAAGACAGAGGTACCGACTACCTTAAAGATCGAGGGCTTTCTTGCTGAGAAAGACAGAGGTTGCCAACTACCTTGAAGTTGAGGGCTTGCGGGGATAGCAAGACAGAGACATCGATCTTCGTATCGAGGGCTTTCCCTGGTGTGGGTAAGACAGACTTGCTTGAAAGTATAAATCAAGGGAACATTATCCAAGGTTGTTGGATACCCTTCTCTTTGGGTTAAAAGACTATTATCTTGTCACTAGTAGTTTTACTACTTGTCTTTATTCCGCTGCAATTTGTATCTTAAGGAAAGTATAACTTTCTTATACTTCCTTACTTACTCTGATTAGTTTAGATTCTATACGCTTTAAGGTAGAATCTTATTTTGTAACTTTTGTTAAGTTTCAATTTCCGGAATCATATTTCCGGAACCTACTTTTGGAATCCCTTTCCAAGTTCAGTTCGGTGTTAGAGGTGTTGTGAATCTACTTAGTTTAACTTTGTTAAACTTAGCTCTTTCCTTTTCTTAAGGAAACTCTAGTTATTCATAACTAACTTTAAAGCTTCCAAAGGAATTTTTAAAGTATACAATTCACCCCCCTCTTGTATATTGAGCATCTCATATTATATTTCGATCCTACAGACATCGGAAGCACCGATCCATATCAACAGACATCAGATGCACCGATCCATATCAACAGACATCGGAAGCACCGATCCATATCAACAGACATCGGAAGCACCGATCCATATCAACAGACATCGGAAGCACCGATCCATATCAACAGTCATCGGAAGCACTGATCCATATCAACATCGGAAGCACCGATCAAATGACTCACCGATCAATCTGACTCACCGATGCAGATGACAGACAGATGCTGATCAATCTGACTCACCGATGCAGATGACTCACCAATGCCGATCAATCTGACTCACCGATCAATATGACTAACCGATGCAAATGAGTCACCAATACTGATCAATATGACTCACCGATGCAAATGAGTCACCGATACCGATCAATCTGACTCACCGATGCATATGACTCACCGATACCGATCAATCTGACTCACCGATGCAGATGACTCACCGATACCGATCAATCTGACTCACCGATCAATATGACTCACCGATGCAAATGAGTCACCGA
The DNA here is from genome assembly GCA_963277665.1 of Viscum album. Lineage (NCBI taxonomy): Eukaryota > Viridiplantae > Streptophyta > Magnoliopsida > Santalales > Viscaceae > Viscum > Viscum album. Next base: position 411,139,929 of record OY728133.1, read on the forward strand.
TACCGATCAATCTGACTCACCGATCAATATGAATCACCGATGCAAATGAGTCACCGATACCGATCAATCTGACTCACCGATCAAATGACTCACCGATGCAAACTGACTCACCGATGCATCTGACTCACCGATGCAAATGAGCCACCGATCAAATGATTCACCGATGCTGATTTATCTGAGTCACCGATCATTACTCACTAATGCTGATGACCTACCGATCACTTGATTCTTTAATAGTCATAAACAACTGTTTGAATTTCTTTATATTTATCTTTATTTAATCTAACCAACGGTCATATTAGGTATATTTTAATGCTCTGACAATTAATTAATAAAGGTTGTCGGATGTCAGGAAACCGTACCTCGTACCTGCGGAAAGGAAAATTTTTCTGTCTTCCGAAGCACGAGACATAAATACAAGAAGACTCTGCTGAAGAAAAAAAAAGAAAGGACGAGAGCTTTTCGGTTGACAGAAGAACACAAGAGGAATATCAAGAAGAGTTATGTGCATACAAAATAACATTGAATAACTTCATCGACTACATCTCACTGCCTTTGAGCCTGAAGCATACGACACTCTTCTTCTCAAACAAAAACAAGAAGAGGACACAGAATAAATTCTGACCAAATACAAAAGAGTCCGGAGCTACAATGAAATCACCAGAGCCATTTCTAAACTCTACATCTCTGCTCTGTGATACTTTTTTTTTACATTTTGAAGCAGTGTGTGTTATCTGCTGTATTAAACACACACACTGACTCCTTTACTTTCACTGGAGGATCTGTAAATCCTCAAAAAACCTTTTTACACTTCATTTCCCACTGTGGATAGTGGTAGAGGTCATGTGAGACCTGGACAGCTTTAAGCTGTTGTTTGTTTTCCCACACAGAACTGTGGTAGAGGTCTTGTGACCTGGATAGTGTGTTCACTGTTGTTAACCCCGATCCAGGGTGTGGATCACTTTTATATAAACTTTTGAGAGGACTAAGTCTCGGCTTGAGACTGAACCTCTTGGATAATTCTCTGTGTTTGTAGCTACATTCTACATCCATAATACATATTTATTTCATATTCCGCTGCTATTACTTTGAAATATAATTTATTTTCAAAGCTACTTTGATAGTTAAACTCGCAAGTGTTTATATTTATTATAGACAAGTAAGTTAGTTTCAAAAGTTAATTTAATCATAAGATTAAGTTAACTGAGAACTAATCAATCTTTGAGAAACTAATTGAACCTTTATAATCTGTATAAATTCACTACAGTTTAATCTGTTTTTGAAATAGGGGGATTTTAATCAACATTATTTTTAACAGAAAATTTCAATTGGAACTCAATTCACCCCCCTCTTGAGTATCCAATCCGACCAATTGAGATAATTATATTAAGGGAACTAGTAACTATTATTTTTGGAAAGTAAGGTCATACATAAATCAGATTTTGATGTTATGGGAAGAAAAAAATTTATAATAATGAAGAAAAACAAAAAAAATAATGCACCACCAACACTCTAGTTTTTCAAATTCCACCACACAAAAATCAATAATTAGTGGTACTTTTTTATCAGTTTTTTTCAAACACTGATAGTAAAATGGTTAAGTGTTTTTAGATGAAACACATCTTCCTAAACCCCCACCCCCCCAAAACTCCTTACACCCCCACCCCCTCTTCCCCCGACCCCATCAATCCCTATCCCCATATCTGCCTAGATTCTCTGGAATCCACCACAGTTGGGATTCTCTATCGGCATGGGTCCACATCATGACCTACTCCCCTAAATCCTAAACCTCATTGGTATCCCACATTCCCCCCAGACCTCTAAGCCTAAGGCCAATCCATCGGCCCCTCTCTCCCATAAAACATCCTTGTCTCTTCTGTCTCTTATCTCTTCCCCTCCAATGATTATCCTCATCTCTGACCCTTCCCCATTATTGCCCAACCACTACTCCATTGATTGTAGGTTGTTATTTACTTTGTTCTTACTTTTCTGGATCAATTTTAGTTATGTTTTACATGGGTTTTCAGTATAATTTTTTTTTTGTGGGTTCTTATAACATATTAAAGTGGGATAGTGCCACCATTTAAAAAAACAAGTTTCGGGTAAGCGACCCTTGGTTTTGGGACTTTAAATAATAAAATGATTCTTGTAAAGAGGCTTTTTAATTTATTTCATAATAAAAAGTTTTCTGTTATCAGTTGTACATGTTTGTTAAACCTTACTAAAACCCCAGGGTTCTTCGTTAGGCTAATGTAGACATGAATAGGTGGTTATATAACCACTCATTCTATCAGACAATGAATTAACCCATCAAATGTATTTCTATAATGATTATAAAAAGTAAAAATCATTTGAAATTAGTTTAGATAGTGTTTGAGTTATCTTTCTAAAATATTCTATTAATCCTGTATAAAATAATATATATATATATATATAAACATATCTAATATGATTCACTCCTATTATAAATGTTAATGCGTTGAAAATTTCAATTTTAGACACGTCAATCCCATTCCAACATTGTTAAATTACATTCACAAGTGTAATGCCTCTTTCAACCCTGAAATGAATCAAATCAAAATTCAAAAAAAAATATGCCATACATATTTTTAAAATATTTTCAACATATTACAAATAATGATTAATAGAAATTCCAAATATATTGAAATCATTAAGTAATAATTATGTATACTTTAATCAAATCATATGAAATAATTAACATGTATCATTGAAATGTAATTGTTTTATTGAGTATTTCAAATATTATTCTTATGAAAAAAAACATCATAATGGAAAGTGAAATATGTATTTTCATGATATATAGGTGTAGTGGTAACCTAAAAATACCATGACAATCAATCTAAAAATAAGTATGGTGTTTTTTCACATTCTTTAATTCATTGTTTGAAAAAATTATATGGAAAATAAAATTTTCATATGAATCTATTCAGATTTATATAATAAATACGTGCTCTAATACATTTTCATAATCCTATATGAATAAAATCAAAATTTTAATTCTTTACAGTGGACAGTCCAGATTCTTCAAAACTAAGTTAATAAGGATGACCCAGTATGAATTAGAAATTTGGGGAATGGTTTAATATTCCAAAATATTATTATTTTCCACCTCATTAAAATCCAATATTTTTTATGTATTATTTTGGGTTACCAAAAATCGTTTCCCCAGTTTATAATAAAATTATATGCAAACATATTATAGAAATTATTCTATAAGAGACCAATTAATTCTAGCCTATAACTTGTGCATTTTATCTAAAAATATCTATCAGCATTGGTTCTATACTAATAGATAATTTTCTTTAAATTATCATTGGTTTATAATTTCTCTCTCTTATAAATACAAATGTGAAATTATTAGGTAGGTTTTTTAATTCTATATCTATAGGATAAACTAATGATAAATGTCACTACAGGTGCATCCACATCAATAGATGTGAAACCATCCAAAGGAGAGAAGATGTGTGATTATGATCAGAAGTTGTGTCGACTACTGGAGGAGAACATCCATGTTCTTTTGGTTGTTGCTGACAATGTTGGATCTAAATAGTTGTAGAACATTCGAAGGGGTCTGTGGGGGAATTTTGTCAAACTCATGGGTAAGAATACAATGATGAAGCACCCCATTAGGATTCATGATAAAAAAGACTAGGAATATGGATTTTCTCAGTCATATCCTTATCCTCCTGGGGAATGTTGGTTGAATTTTTATAAAGGTATAATTAAAGTATGTACATGAAGAATTGGAAAGATACAAGGTGAGTGCTCTTACCATATAGGATTAATTTCCCTAATTGATATTCTTGTGCCACTAAGAATCCTCGGGATCGAACCATCTAAGACCTCCTTCTTCGAGGTTCTAAAAATCCTGAAAATGATTTACAAGGGTACAGTGGAGATTATCAAACTGGTGTAGCTCATCCTAATGGTGACAGTGTGGGATCATCTGAGGCATCCCATCTTGCGAAACATGGAAAAAGTCAATTATATTATGGGCTCATTGTGAATTCATTTTATGATTATGGGTTGGTCTTTAGCTCGGAGGTGCTAGACCTTACTATGGATGATCTCATTGAAAATTTTCCCGGTAGTCTCTCTTCTCTTACTACACTAGAAATGGCTATATCCTACCTAAATCATACAGCTTCCCTATATATGTTTGTAAATTTTTATAATAATTTTACTGTTGTGGCAGTTGAAACTGAGTACTCTTACCCTTAGGCTGAAAAAGTTAAGTACTACCTCAAGGATCCTTTAATGTTTCTTTTCATTGTTGTTCCTGTTGCATCTAATGATGCTACGATTTCCCCCATTCTTACATCCAAGTCGGAAAAGATGGAGGATGTTGTTAAAGAGTCTGATGGTGATATGGGCTTCAATTTTTTCATATGAGTTGGGATGTGTTATTTGTTTCATTCATTTGATGGGGTACTAATGATAAAAATATATTTGGGTTAGGTAACTCAATATATTATAATTACTATGATAGAGATGAAGTATCAAGAACTTTTTCATTGAATAAATAGTAAAATAAATCACATAAATCAAAAGTTATTTCATCTTTAGATGGTTGGATAGAATATTTATGTTCTCCCCAATTGTTTTCTATCAAATTTTTAGATCTTGAATTTTCTCAAGAAGGAAAATTTAATATATTAAACAAATTTATTCACATGTATTATACTCATCAGAATGTGACAATATAAAAAAATTCTCTTATGGATATATGATAGAATCAAAAATAATAAAGTGGAAAACATTTTATCCACACTCTATTTTTATAGTACCTTTAGTGAAATTTCTAGTTTCATAATATATTTATAGGAAATGTTTATCCAGGATGATTGGTGACTAAGTGGAGGTCTTATCCTCTCATATGATTAAAAAAACATCTAGGAAGATTAATTTATTCACTCCAAAGAAAACATATTAAAATACTCTCACTTGGAATATAGTGGATCTTTTTGGTAATTTTAAAACCACTCTGGTTGACTTAAGATGTACCATCAAAAAATATGTAAAAATAGAATTTAAAATACATAAATATAATCTCTTAGATCACCATGAGAAATTCTAGTGAAAAATTTTGTGACACCCCCTTTAGAAATAGATGTGTCATAACTCTAAATGAACTATTACAGTGATAGAGAATTACTATTTTCACCTAGAATTATGAGAATAGGTTATTTCTATAATGATTAATGTTTTAAACTAATGATTGTATGAGTTTTTTATTCTATTTTACATTATACTATACATGATTTATTTCCTTTTATTAATTTAACATTTTAGTACTTATATAACTCTTCATATATCTACTTGGTTTGTATTTCGTTCACATCCATTTATTTATTTTCCTTCCTAGTAAAATTTAGGGGTTTTCATTTTTTTAATAATGTGTAGACCCATTATGATATATATGGATAAAAGATGAATCACATTACCAAGGAAAAAACCTCAACATGATAAGGTTATAGAGGAGTTTTTAGATTTTTTTAATTTCAAATTGATCCGTTGATGGGATAATAAGAATTCTATATACTAAATTTAAATTTAGAAGATGGTTAATGAGAGATAGAGTTTATGAACACTTGATATTGTTGACATTTAATTTTTAATATTTTTGTGCGATTTGGCATAGAGGATTGAATGTTATAGAAATATTGAGAACTGATGACAATTAACAGAATGATATACCAACATCATTGAAAATGGGTAATGTAATGTCAAACCTTATAAATGATTAATTTTGCATTACAAGACACCAACATCAAAATTGAAACATATCATAACAAAACATTCAGGGTGCTACAAATAAAAACATGACATGTGATGTTTTTTAGACTATAGAACAAACAGATCAAGATTATAACATATCTACGGATACACATCTTGATTTTGTGATAGCTAATGTAAGAGGAAACTTCAATCTGTAGAAAAGTGAATTGCATGGATTAGTTTATGATGGAAATTATGAGTTTTGTAGCTGATGTATGAAATATTCACGTCTTTAATTTCTACTAAAGTTTTATCATATAAAATTCTTATGTGGAATTACAAATAAGGTGATTTATATGATATTGGAATTGTTTTGTGATGAATTTTATAAAGAAATAATCCATAAGCCTTTTTATGATATGATAAAATGTTATTAACAAGAGTGGTCAGAATTATACAAAAATACATGTGTGTATTGATGATTATATGCTTTATTGGGGAGAGGACTCAAACAAACAAGATTGAAAAAAAATGATCTTCTTCTAGATGGTAGTCAATATAATATATTGTTAGTCTCAATCAACATAATAGAATGAATAATTATAAAAGAAACTCACTTGTAATGGTTTTTTGTAACTTTCCTTTAATTCATAAATTTCAAATATTATTCATGTCATTAAAAATAACTAAACACATGATGTGGAATTATATAGATGATAAAAATGATGGGTTAATGCGCCATCCAAGAGATTCAATATCATCGAATAAATTTAATTCATTATATCTAAATAATCCATATGATTCTTGTAATGTTTTAAAAGGATTGGATTGTAATTGATTGAACCCATTTTGGGCTTTCAGAACTAGTTGTATCATTATATCAGTTGTTTTGATCCCTTATAATCAGCCTCCGTGGATTTGTATGGAACAAATATCTTTTATCATTTTTTTGTTTATTACTAAAAAATAATTCTTTGAAATGAAATTGATGTATACATGTATCATATAATTGAATAATCATAGGATTTATGGAGAAATGGTGTTGAGACATTTGATGCATCTTCCATAACAATATTCAAAAATGAAAGCTACTCTAAAGTGGACCATTAGTGACTTCCATAAAATATGAAAATTATGTTGGTTAGAACACATACACGAGTTAGGAATGTCATGTTTTCAAATTTGATTTCAATCTTAAATGAATACATCAAAGTAAAAAATGGTGGTTCCTATTTCATCGAATATTTCTAAATGCATCTCATATATTTCAATTGATTAATTCAAAATTAAATGGCTTTATTGATCATAGAACCCATCTAAATTTGTTAATAGGTTCTGAAATATTGTCAAAACATAAAAATACTAAAAATGAATTTGGAATGTTACAACATTTAAATGAGAGTTGGAAATGAGTTCAATGTTCATCATCAAGTGAAATCAGAATACAACAATGGATGAAAAAATGTATATTCTTCAATCATCCATATTGGAAATTTAATTTATTGGGGAAAAATCTTGATGTTATGCATATTGAGAAGAATTTTTGAGATAATTTTATCTTCATGTTGACTAATTAGAATATAAAAATCAATGGAACATCATAATTCAAGTAAATACATACAAACAATGAACATAAATCATGATCTCCAACCAAATGTCAATGGAAAGAATGCTATAGAAATATATTTAATTAAAAATATGGATAAAGATACATTCCTTTGAATTTTAAAAAATATGAAGTTATCTGATTGTTATTCATGTAACATATCATTTTATGTTGACTTAATTCATCATAGGATACATGGATTGAAAAGTCACAATTCACATATTTTGTTACAGATGTTACAACCCTTGGCATTGGACACATTATTGCCAAAAATGGTTACTGTTTTTGTATTCCAAATTTTTACATTATTCATACAACAATGATAGAAAAATATATATCTATTTTTCCTTCATAAGCTTCATGTTATATTTTTATTGACACATTTTTCAATGGAGGTGATCATTCCTCCATCGTTTTTTACTTTCATAATGTATTTAACTATACGTTTGGTTGTTGAAGGTAAATTAAGAGTCCCCGTACATTATCAAGGTATGTATCAAATTGATAGGTACTTTAGTAATATTTTACCAATTTAAATGAACAATTCATGGGACTTCATTAGTGAAACAATTATGTTTATTTTATTTTATATCCTATATATCTTGGGCATTTAAAAACATACATGAAAAATAATACGCAACCTAAAGGCTCTATTTTGGAAGGATACATGGAGAAAGTGTGTATCTTCAATTTTTATGGATTCATGGAGTATATTAATAAAATATTCAATGGAGTTGGATGTGTTGACAACACAACTACTCAATCTCAACTTCATGTTAAATCAAACTATTTCCAATAATTATTTGATCAGTTTTGAGGAGCTAAAATATTACACTGACAGAAATGGAATTATAATAGAAAAATATATATGTGTTGATGAATAGTGAAATTTAATATCCATTTATTAACGGGATGTTGATACATCCAAATAAATTATTGAGAGTACAAACACAAAATGAAAAAGATATAACAAAAATTGCTAATAAAGAACTTGTAAAATGGTTTTCACAATTTGTATGTTCATAAATATTGCAATAAATATAGATATTAGGTTAAAACATATATTTTTTAAATATAATATTGTATATTACATTTTGAGATCATGAATACAGTCACATGAGCTTATTTGTCAGAATATTTGTTGTTTCATGCTCGAGGTACTCTAAAATAGGCAAGAAAGTCTGATGCTTATAATGTTAATGGTTTTAAATTTCATACAGTTGATGGGTAAGATATTTTTAAAACATAAAATAGTGGAATATTTTTATTTTCCAAAGTGAGATACTACAGAAAGTATATTTATATTATATAATTACACTAAAATGGCCATTTTTTATTTAATTTATTCAACTGGAATTATTTTGATATTATTAAGGGTGTTAAATGATAATCTTTTCAATTTAGCTATGTGAACTTCTCTCAATTTATGGATATAGGTAACCATGAGTTGCATTATCTATATCTCTTATCATCAAAAGATAAAGTGGTATCTTATGTGTATGATTTTGTTGAAGAAGGTAGGAGTGTTGTTTCTCACGTAAAATAAATAGAATTTTATGATATGGGTAATGAAGTGGAAAAATTTACCACAAAAATTGAATCCAATCAATAATAAGAGGTGAACTTATATTTTCATCATGATATTGAAAATTTAATCTTTAAATGGTGGATAAAATATATAATGTAATGATTGGTCTAGAAAATGGCATCATTGAAAAAAAATGATTCTATGTGAAGTCACCCATTCATTCACATAATTTATTTTTGTAGTCATTCATTATCATAGTTATATATATTTTGTCTTTTAGTGCAATTAATATGTTATCATTTCAATTTTTTCATTAATTTTTTGAAATAAATGTTATGAAGCTATATTTATTTTATGAAATGATAGGAATTACATGGAGAAATAATTATACTGCGTCAAGTAGAATCTATGTCGATGTTCCTTAGACTATACTAATATATGATGGTCCAAAAGTCTTCCTTCCTACAACATCTGAGACCCCATCCGCTTTCCCACTGCACCATCTATCACACCCTTCATCAATATCCCATCAACATCTTAGCCAATGTCTCCCCATTCAGTAGCCTAAGTAGCAATGGAGCATGTCTCCACTCTTGGTTCTTCATGATGATATTGGAGGGTGATAGTTATATGTACAAATATTAATATGAATAAGGTTATTTAACATTTTGCAAACAGTGAATTTTTTTCATACTCGATGCAAACAATGATACTTTGAAGAGAGATATGATAGGTTATGATGTATATAATCTTAATGGATTGAAGATAGTCTACCCATTTGACTTTTAATGGGTCCCTATGTATGACACCATGGGATTGTTTTGCCATATTCTTGGCCTGGTAACAGTAAAGGATGTTACCCTTCCGATTACGTATGCTGATTGGGGGCATATTCCTTCATCATGGAAAATTAATGTTTTTGATTCACAGATAATGGTAATTTTTATAAATTATGGTGTAATTGAATATTATTATTTTATTAAATTATAATAATTTCAAAATTAATCTTTTTGTATATATGTTTCTCTACTTTCTTGTCCTTGATCTTATAGCACAAAAGTAGACATTGAAACAATTGCATAAGAAATAGAAGGATTTTAAAAGGATATAATGTAACGAATTTAATGATAATTCATCGAGGGCGGAACAATTGTATGATAAGGTACCAAATGGGGTACTTAGAGACTAATACAATGTTTTTGTTGATAAACATCCTCATGAAAAGAACGTTGTATTTAAATATATATTGTTATATTAATTTTGTATTACATTAATACATGAATATGACAAAGATATGACATTGAAAAGATTACTGTTAAATTATATGTTATTTATTTTAGGATTTTTAAAGGATTAATTAATCGATTAGAGTAAAGAATATTATCCCTCACCTTGTTGGGTAAAATATTTTTTCTATAAACCGATCCTATCTAGTATTATTTTCATTTTTTTATATATTTATAAGTCTATATTATATATTTAATATATCAAATTGTTAATTTATCTTTTTTTAAGTCATATAATTTATGGCACCATGTCTCTCTAACAGAACTTGGTTGGTTGTTCATAAAACGTTTGAGGGGAGTTATGTTAATGAGCCTGCCAAAGAAGTTGGGGGATGAATTCATTTTTCATTTTAATATCTTATTACTATTTTTCACTATGTTAATATATATTTCTTCAAATCTAACAGATATTTGGTTTATAGGTAAAAATTAATGTGCTATGGGATTCTAGTCCCATGTAGTCCTTCTCAGTCTCCTAGGATGACCCACTTGGTATAGTACATGGAAAGGAGCATCCAATTATAGTTTGTGGGATGGGTCTGGTACAATAACTGTTTGAGGTATTCTACAGGCCATTAGGGATTGAAGCTACATATACTCATGGTTTTAGTCACTCTATACCCCATGATACTCATAGAGTGTTTGTTTCTATGTAAATCAAAATTTAGGAATACGGTGATCAGATATCCTCTTTCTAGAAAGTGTGGGTTTATTTATTTTAGAAGACAATGAGATCTATCCATGGGGATATTTCATCAATTAATTATGGTGATAAAGTAAATCACAGAACTTCAAAATCATTTAGTTCACAAACTTTTATTGGTTTTATGTTTAAATATAAATACACAACACTTTTTTATATTTCAATATAATTATAACGAACCATACTTTACATACATTGTTATTACTTTAGAATTGAAGCACACTTATTACAACATATAACAAAACCAAGAAAGGACCGTATAGGTATAGTGTCTTTAGAAACTAGGAAACATAAACAACTGGTTCATAAAGCATCTACATTGCCTCCCATTTATTTCATCATATCTAGAGTACCTTTTTGGCATATTCTACTTAATAACCTTCCTCCTGACGTGGGGAAATAAAACAAACAAAAGGGTGAGATCAAATGCTCAGTAAGGGTAAACAAAAGAAATATCAATCACATCATATACATAAGAACATATGTTTTGGAATTCTTATCCTGCAAAAGAGATCATTATATCATAACATGGGATAAATCATAGAAGTGAAATGTAATCCCAATAATCATAACTTAAAACCTGAAACTTTGTGGCATACATACATAATCATATAGAATCATTTCTTATTAGTCAAGACTCATTGCCAAGACTATCTTAGTGGACAAAGTCCATTTCTGAACCGAGTTCACTCCTCGTTTCAGTCCCGTTTCACTGAACCGGTATAACCTACCATTCCATCCATGTCTATCTCAGGAGATATAAAATCTTTAACCAATTAATTGGAGAGAGATATAGGTCCCACCCATCTCATAATGATACCATTCTTATGTGTGCCACAAAATCATAAATCATACATCATTGCATAACCCATTTAATAAAAATGGAATTCTTAAACATTGTGACATCGTAAAACAATTAATATAAGATAAATGAATTCATAAAAATAATTCCATCACAACATAATAAAATCAATGTAATTATAGGGATAGAATCAGAACCCTATATTATCTTAGAAGGAAAATAATTTTGATAAAACACTTGAACTCCATTCTTGAGGAAAATATCCTTTCTACTTCAAAAACATTTTCCAGTCTTAACATGTCATACAATTTTAAACTAAAAGAAGTTGATTAAAAATAAACTTTAAATATTGTAAAGTATGCTTCTTGGAAATAATGTTTTAAAAATCCATTCATGCCGTATAAGTTAAAAAAACATTCTTCGTACTTTTTTCAGAAAAGTCAAAAAAGTACCTCGTACGAAAAACGACAAAAGATTCCTTTCATATCTTTTAGTAAAAACTCACAGAAGGGTAAAATAGGATTTAAAAATTTTTAGGTGAATTGAAATAATATTACATATTAAGGAAACATGGATGTGGATGATAAAATACACCCCAGTAAATGCCAAAGTATAAACAATCTCAGATAAAAATGAGATTGTGATATTTCCCTTACCTTAGGTTTGATATGATTTGTACGTGTATAAACCTCCTGTATAATGATTTAAATAGTGTTATTGACTTATTACAGAATCATACTTATTTTCATGATATCATATATGGTCATATTCTTAGCTTATTATTAGTAATATTTCATTACTACTTGTTATTTGGGTGTTTATTACTTTTTGTTCTTATGCATTTTTTGTCGAATAAATTCTTATTCTTCTCCTTAGGTTATAGATACCTCATTTCCAAAATGGTTTTACTGTAATATATATAATATTCATTCATTCAATTCATTTATATAATCATTATGAAATGAAGATCATGTAGAACGAGTCGCATCACATCGTGGAGACGGTATTCTGTACGTACGCACGAGTGGTGATATCGTTCATATGATCATGGAATTGTATTGGAGTGTATGTATACTATTTCAAAATCAATATCACTTTATAATGGTCATATATAGTCATTATTTACACCATTATACCCATCCAAGTAAGGTGGTGGTGGAAAATAGATTACACCACAGCGTGGAGACGGTATTCCGTACGTACGCACGCGCGGTGATTTCATTTATCGTAGGATGGATAGATGGTTAAATAGGGTTGTTTAATACTTATATTAACATATCAGTATATGAGTGATACTGATGTTATTACTTCATAATTAAACAACTAAAGAATGAGAAGTTGAAGAAGAAAGAAATTGGAAAGGATCGGTAATGGATATTACCTCTTCTTTGAAGTGCTTCTTTGAGACCTCCTTTTAGGGCACTAAAATATGTCTTTGAAGAAGACCAGGACCTCTAGGCTGTCTCTAGGGAAGTTTAGAGTAGAAAATTGCAGGGTTTGGCCGAGCTTGAAGGCTCAATGTGGTGTGAGGAAGAGAGGGAGGAGGTTCCCTTTTATAAGGGAGGAGAGGGGCACCTTTGGAATAACTAAAAATATTATTTTATTATAAAGTCATGTTCGGTTTTAAATAGCTCAAAATTGATTAATTTCTAGGATAAGGTGGGGATGGGTCGAAATACTCTCATCCAATATAATTTAGACAAGTTTAGGTTCCTACTTTAACATTATCATTTAGATTTAACATTAATTTAAATAATTTTACTTTTACCGTGTCTTCTTGTGTTCTTATACTATAAGGTAAATAAACTTACTATATCAAGCCAAACGAACCCCAAGTTGTTTATTATTAATTTATATAACCTTATCTATGTCATTTGGACGAACCTTAGATTTTTAGGAATAAAATAACAATTAATAATATAATATTTTATTAAAAACTATTTTATGTCAATTTTGACACTATTTAGTAATTGATTTTTGTGAAAATCATAACAGAATTATAAGTTCAAAAAAAGTTCATTAAATCAATACTAAGATGCCATATTAACCTATAAAATTAGTGTAAATCATAAAAACTCTCAAATTATATTTATTTGGGTATTTATAACTTCAATTATGTCAATATTTCATTAATAAGATAATTACCGCATCATCGTTGTGTCATAAATAAATTAAATTATTTAATGTCTAAAAATAACAAATAAAATAAATTTATGTAGGAAATCTATTTACCTTTCTAATGAATATTTATAGTCGAATTTATTGTATGTATAACCCCAAATTAAAAATGATTTAGTTATTAAACTATGATTTTAACTATTTTAACCCTTCTTTAAATAAATTAATAATAAATGTCCTAATCGAATCCAAGTGGGCCTAAATGGTCATATTTTAATCCTAAGTTTGTTTTTGGTCGAATTACACTTGTCCAATAGAATTAGGACATGTGTTAGGGTAATAATAATATCATTTTTACCCTTAATTACCCTACTTACTTTTAACCGTGGTAAAAAAATTAAAAAGTTACTATTCACCAAAAAATTATTTTCGTCTCATTGAACCACATTTTACTTACTGACATCAACCATGTCTCTCGGAGTTTTGAAATTCCACTCACAGAAGCGGTAAAATTATGTTTTAGGAAAAATTCAGTTTTTTTAACGACCACATAGTGGCTACACTATTCATCAAAAATTGAAAGTTTTCAGAAAAATACCAAAATTTCACCCCAGGCTAATTTAGATATTCCGAAACCAAAAATGCAGTCCATTTTGAAAAATAAAATTTATAAAATTTCAAAAAGTGGTTATTACTATTCATAACAGCTAGTTTTAATAATATTTTAACTGCATATCATTGTTTAGTGAAACTCGGTATTGCGTACGACGCAAGCTATCGAGGAAGGTCGCGATTTCATTTAAAGCAATCCAAACAAGTGTTGTGTGTAGAAAAAGATTCATTTGATGATTTATATAACATAAAAGTCTTGGGTGTTACATTCTACCCCCCTTAAAATGAATTTCGCCCTCAAAATTCGTCACTTTGTAACAAACAGATGAGGATACCTCTCCCTCATCATATCCTCAAGCTCCCATGTAGCTTCTTCTAATTGGTGGTTCCTCCATAAAACTTTCACCAATCTAGTGGTCTTGTTTCGTAGGAACTTTTCGCTACGATCTAGAATCTCTATCGGTTGTTCTTCATAAGAAAGATCTTGCTCCAACGATACAGCTTCTGAGCTAAGTACATGTGAAGGATCAGATATGTACTTTCTCAGGAGAGATACATGGAACACATCGTGAACTTGAGAGAGATTCGTTGGAAGCGCCAATCAGTAAGCTACCTTCCCAACAAAATCCAGTATTTCAAAAGGACCGATATATCTAGGGCTCAACTTCCCCTTCTTTCCAAATCTCATAACCCTCTTCGAGGGAGATATATGTAAGAACACTTTATCACCCACTTTAAACTCTAGGTCTTTTCATTGGTTGTCGGCATAACATTTTTGTCGACTCTGAGCTGCTTTTATGTGTTGTTGAATAGATCTGACCTTTTCTGCCATTTCATCAATGAGATCAGGTCCTAATAGCTTTCTTTCCCCAACTTCATCCCAGCAAGTTGGAGTCCTGCATTTCTTTCCATAGAGAGCTTCATAAGGAGCCATCTGAATACTGGAGTGAAAGCTATTATTATAAGAAAATTCCACCAAAGGTAGGTGTTGATACCAACCACCTTTGAAATCTGTAGAGACCCGTAGCCTGACGTACATCGACTTTACATTACTTTTGCGGAATACTTAGTACATAACAAAAACACACACACAAGGATCGTAATAGTTTAGTGTCTTTGGAAACTCGGAACGTAATCTTCTAATCGTGGTGAAAGATCTTCAATATCTCCCATAAAGATCTTCCCCTTTTTTTTTACCTAAAACCTTTATTTATATCCTGGGGAAAAGAAAACATAAAATGGTGAGCTCAAATGCTCAGTAAGGGTATACAAAAGAAATAAAAATCATATCATATCTTTTTGAAAATCATAACCTGCAAAAGAGATCATAATATCTTAACATGGAACAAATCATAGAAGTGAAAATGAGATCCCCATAATCATAACATAAAACTTGAAACTTTGTGGCATGCACACATAATCATGGAAAATCATTTCTTGTTAGTCATGACTCATCGCCAAGACTATCTTAGTGGACAAAGTCCCTTTCTGAACCGAGTTCACTCCTCGTTTCAGTCCTGTATCACTGAACCGAAATAACCTTCCGTTCCAGCCATGTCTATCTCATGAGATATAAAATCTTTACCCAATGCATTGGAGGGAGATATAGGTCCCACCCATCTTATAATGAATCCTTTCTTATGTGTGCCACATAATCATAAAACATACATCATCGCATAACACATGTAACAAAAATGGGATTCTTGAAACATCATGACATCATAAATCAATTCATATAAGATAAAGGAATTCATAAAAATGTTTCCATCAAAACATAATCTAATCCATGTAATAATAGGGATAAAAACAGAACCATTTTATTATCTTAGATGGAAAATAATTTTGATAAAACACTTGAACTTCATTCTTGAGGAAAATATCCTTTCTACTTCAAAAACATTTTTCCTTTCATAACATGTCATAAAACTTTAAAATAAAAGAAGTTGATTAAAAATAAACTTGAAAACTTGTAAAGGAAGCTTCTTGGAAATAATGTTTTAAAAATCCATTCATGCCGTATAAGTTAAAAAAAACATTCTTTGTACTTTTGTCGGAAAAGTCAAAAAGTACCTCGTACGAAAAACGACAAAAGATTCCTTTTATTTCTTTTACTAAAAACTCACCGAAGGGTAAAAATGGATTTAAACAATTGTAGGTGGATGAAAATAATATTACATATTGATGAAACATGGATGTGGATGATAAAATACACCCCAGTAAATACTTACGAATAAACAATCTCGGATAAAAATGAGATTGTGATATTTCCCTTACCTTAGGTCCAACTTGCTTTGTAAGTGTCCGAACCTCCTGTATAATGATTTAAATCATGTTATTGACTTATTAAAGAATCATATTCATTGTTATGATATCATATATGGTTCACTTATTACATTATATTACCCGTTCTTTTGTAAATTCCATGTTAAAGAAGCGTTTTGGGTAAAATCGTTTCATTTATCGTAGGTGTTTTGACTTGTTGTTCTTGACATCATTATTACTTATATCATGATTTACTTACTTCCAGAATATAAAATATGATTTGTATATCATATATATTCAGTATATATATATAAATAATAGGTAGATAAATAAAATGAAAAACATCGTTCATGGAGACGGTAGTCCGTACGTACGCATGAACGCTGTTTTTCTTTCCTTATTGTCTTGAAATGGAAGTAAGTAGATGACATACATATGTATATATACATAAATCCAGTAGCTTTATAATGTCATATATTTCATTATTATTTCTTATATATACATTATAATCATTCTTAAATGGTTAACATGGAGAATGAATCTCATCGCGTCGTGGAGACGGTAGTCCGTACGTACGCACGAGCGATGATATCATTTCTATAAATATTGAATTGAATTGGAGTGGATTATACAATATATCAGAATCAATATGATGTTGTAATAACTATGTATAGTTATTTTTTACACCATTATACCCATCCATGTAAGGTGGCGGTGGAAAATAGATTACACCACGGCGTGGAGACGGTATTCCGTACGTACGCACGCGCGGTGATTTCTTTTTCCGTAGGATGGATAGATGGTGAAATAGGGTTGTTTCATACTTATAATAACATATCAGTATATGAGTGATACTGATGTTATTACTTCATAATGAAACAACCTAAGAAGAAGAAGTGGAAGAAGAAATAAAGATGAAAGAATTGGTAATGGTAATTACCTCTTCTTCGAAGTGCCTCTTTGAGACCTCCTCTTAGGGCACTAGAATTGATCTTTGAGGAAGACCAGAACCTCTAGGATGTTGCTAGGGAAGTGGAGAAGGGATTTTGTCAGGGGTTGGCCGAGCTTGAGTGCTCAAATTGGTGTGAGGAGGAGGGGGAGGAGGTGTCCTTTTATAAGGGAGGAGAGGGGCACCTTAGGAATATCTCAAAATATTATTTTATATTAAAGTCAAAATCGGTTTATAATGGTTCCAAATGGTCTTATTTCGAAGCTAAAGTGGGGATGGGTCGAAATCCTATCAACCAATATAATTTAGACAAGTTTAGGTTATTATTTTAACCTTATCAATTAGATTTAACTCTAAGTTAAATAATTTAACTTTTACCGTGTCTTTTTTTTTCTTTCACTATATGGTTAATACACTTAATATAACATGCCAAACGAACCCCAAATTGTATATTATTAATAAATATATCCTTATCTAAGTCATTTGGCCGAACCTTAGATTTTTAGGAATAAAATAACAATTAATAATATAATATTTGATTTAAAAACTATTTTGTGTCAATTTTGACACTATTTGATATATGATTTTTTTGAAAGCCATAACAGAATTATATGTTCGAACCAAGTTTATTAAATCACAATTAATATATCATAGTAACCTATAAAATTAGTGGAATTCATAAAAAATCTCAAATTACATTTATTTTGGTGTTTATAACATCAATTATGTCAATATTTCATTAATAAGATAATTACTGCATCATCGTTGTGTCATAAATAAATTAAATTATTTTATGTCTAAAAATTACAAATAAAATACCATCATGTAGGAAATCTTTTTAGCTTTCTAATGAATATTTACAATCGAATTTATCTTATTTATAACCCCATATTAAAAATGATTTACTTATTAAACTTTGATTTTAACTATTTTAACCCTTCTTTAAATAAATTAATAATAAATGTCCTAATCTAATCCAAGTGGGCCTAAATGGTCATATTTTATTCCTAAGTTTGTTTTTGGTCGAATTACACTTGTCCAATAGAATTAGGACATGTGTTAGGATAATAGTAATATCATATTTACCCTTAGTTACCCTATTTACTATTAACCGCGGTAAAAAAAAGTAAAAAGTTACTATTCACCAAAAAATTATTTTCTTCTCATTGAACCACATTTTAGTCCTTGATATTAACCGTGTCTCTCGGATTTTCGAAATTTCATCCACAGAAGCGGCAAAATTAAGTTTTATGAAGAATTCAGTTTTTTTAACTACCACTTAGTAGTTTCACTATTCATCAAAAATTGATGTTTTTCAGAACAATGCCAAAATTTCATCCTAAGCTATATTTCATATTCCGAATTCAAAAATGAAGTCTATTTTACCAAATTCATAACATAGAAGTTGCATTAATTAATTTTATAATTAACTCCCGCTGTTAAAACAAATAGCGTGTTTTTAAGAAACAATATCTATCAAAAGATTGACACTTGTTTATGTCTGGTTTAAATGTGAAATTACATACAATGACCAACATTGTATTGAATTGTAAAAATATATTCTAAATATACTTTAAAACCACTCAAATTAATAATTTATCACTATTAATTATTTCGATTAAAAAAGTTGTTTTTAATTAAAATTTAGTAATTTTCACTATTCATCAGAATATGAAAGTTATCCGAAAAGTATCAAAATTTCACCTTAGGCTAAATTCGATACTCCGAATCCAAAAATAAAGTTCATTTTGAAAAATAAGATTTACTGGATTTCAAAAAGTGGTTATTACTATTCATAACGGCTAGTTTTAATAATATTTTTATAGCATATCGTTGTTTAGTGAAACTCAGTATTGCGTACTACACACGCTATCGAGGAAGGTCGCGATTGCGTGTAATGCAAGTCAAGTCAAGGATGTGTGTTGTGCAAGCTCATTTTGGTGTAGCGTACAACACAATAAAATTAAAAAGAATATTTTTTTATAAAATCTTGGGCTGTTACATTCTACCCCCCTTAAAATGAATTTCGCCCTCGAAATTCGTCGGGGTTATAAATGGTTTACTATTTGAAAGTTTCTTTAATAGAAACCCACATCGTAAAAGGGAATACCAAAACTTGGCTTTAAAAACTAAAGTATGAAATGTAACGATTACCCAAATAAACTAATCACTGGGTTTCCACATAGGTGAAAATATGGATATGGAAGAGAAATCTAACCATCATGTTCTGATGGAGAGTGGTAGAGAACATGGCTATAGTAATCACAAATCCATAAATTTGTGACGATCTAAGGTACCATCTGATTCATCAGGTATAAGATCACTAGGACAACATTTTTGGTTTTCAAGATCATTTCCCTAAAGTTGAAAATTTGAATTAGAATAAATACTTACTTTATTTTGGTACAATATCACTGTTGTTCATGCCTTGAACAATTTCCACTTCATCTCTTAAATAAATGAAGATGAATTTGTTATTCGTGAAGTGTTAGCAGATCATGTGATAGAATGACAGGTCATTCCATCTGTCTCAAACAAAAGGTTAGCAAAACTTATATACATAAGTCGATCTATAGTGTGATTAATCTTATATGGTTCCTAAAATGGACTTATACTTCATATATCATACTTCTTAATATAATAAAACTAGTTTCTACTAAATAGGGACTTCCTGTAGGTCAGTGGTAGGCGATAAAGGCCAGTCGCACTTCGGTTGTGGGTTCGATTCCTACAGCTTTGTCCGTAGCGATGGGCTGTCGCCCGTCCTGCAGGTTGTCCCTTTTTCTAAAACTACGTTACTATAACATCCCATCAATAATATCGAAAATCTTCTATCCTTAAACAATACTAACTTATGTCCAACATAATCCAGTCTAATCTTTAGGCTTATAATACTGCAGTCCACTCTCATAATATAGTGACAACGATTACCAGATATTTAATACTGTCGTTGATCCCCACATATCATAAGATATGTCTTGTTGGTCACATTCCAAACATTCAAAGTCCTTAATCGTGTATTCTCTTGAATACCTTAGTGAAAACATGAGTGCAGTTAAAAGTTAACACTTTCCACATACCAAAATCCTCAAAATTCTATATACTCAAACCATGATATCACTTAGTCCTTATATCAATCATGAGCTCATGAATACTATCAAACATTTAATTTTCTCCTTATCCCTTCATTATGCGCATATCATCTACATTCCAAAATTATCTGGATAACCTTTCATGGATACTGGTAACATTAATCATACACTTTCAAAACACAAGGAAAGACAACAGTGTAACAATCCATAGATGTCTCTTTATTCCAAAATTACACATGATAAACATGTAATCATTCCACTACATTCTCAAACCATTGACCGAGCTTCAAAAATTCTTTCATCTAACGTATCATTTGTAGTCTCTTCATCATCATCCACATAAATACTACCCATATGACCATACTGATTCTCTTCATGAGTCTTTCCCTTAGGGCATTTGTTTGTATAATGCCCATACATTCCACATTTAAAACACTTAACCATTTTTGATGTCGTAGCAATACCATTATCCTCATCCATGGTGTTAACCGACCCTTTTCCTTTGCACTTACTTGCTTTGTGTCCTTCTTTTCCACACCCAAAGCATCTTCCAGTTCCCTTGAAACATTCCCCTTGATGCATCTTCCCACATGATTTACATAGGGGAAATTGAACTTTCTTTCCTCTATGATCATCATGGAACTCCATCTTTCTCTTATTAGTCGAGTCAGGAAACTTACCAAATTTTACTTTATTGATCATATTGTGAGATTGCTGATTCGGCAGAATAATGATGTTTGGACATCCAAATCCCATTTCATTTGGTTTCTCATGAAGAATATCATTCCATTGTCCATCATATCCTCCATTATTGTGAATCATCTTGTTTCCAGCCATTTTCTAAAACCCAAAAAGAATAGTGTGAGAGGCAAAATAATGCTAAGGAAAACAACATAGTAAAGGGGGAGTACCCTTAATATCTAACATCTTAGGTTAAATTCTATGATCGTTAGCGTAATTCTAGTACTATAACCTATACGTATACTTATCCCTAGTGACATCCCTAGACATACCTTAGAAATATCTGTAGGGATCTCACTAACGTTTTCGCATCCTAGTTTCCAAAGGTTGACTAAACCTTTCCTCTGATACCAACTGTAGAGACCCGTAGCCTGACGTACATCGACTTTACATTACTTTTGCGGAATACTTAGTACATAACAAAAACACACACACAAGGATCGTAATAGTTTAGTGTCTTTGGAAACTCGGAACGTAATCTTCTAATCGTGGTGAAAGATCTTCAATATCTCCCATAAAGATCTTCCCCTTTTTTTACCTAAAACCTTTATTTATATCCTGGGGAAAAGAAAACATAAAAGGGTGAGCTCAAATGCTCAGTAAGGGTATACAAAAGAAATAAAAATCATATCATATCTTTTTGAAAATCATAACCTGCAAAAGAGATCATAATATCTTAACATGGAACAAATCATATAAGTGAAAATGAGATCCCCATAATCATAACATAAAACTTGAAACTTTGTGGCATGCACACATAATCATGGAAAATCATTTCTTATTAGTCATGACTCATCGCCAAGACTATCTTAGTGGACAAAGTCCCTTTCTGAACCGAGTTCACTCCTCGTTTCAGTCCTGTATCACTGAACCGAAATAACCTTCCGTTCCAGCCATGTCTATCTCATGAGATATAAAATCTTTACCCAATGCATTGGAGGGAGATATAGGTCCCACCCATCTTATAATGAATCCTTTCTTATGTGTGCCACATAATCATAAAACATACATCATCGCATAACACATGTAACAAAAATGGGATTCTTGAAACATCATGACATCATAAATCAATTCATATAAGATAGAGGAATTCATAAAAATGTTTCCATCAAAACATAATCAAATCCATGTAATAATAGGGATAAAAACAGAACCATTTTATTATCTTAGATGGAAAATAATTTTGATAAAACACTTGAACTTCATTCTTGAGGAAAATATCCTTTCTACTTCAAAAACATTTTTCCTTTCATAACATGTCATAAAACTTTAAAATAAAAGAAGTTGATTAAAAATAAACTTGAAAACTTGTAAAGGAAGCTTCTTGGAAATAATGTTTTAAAAATCCATTCATGCCGTATAAGTTAAAAAAAACATTCTTTGTACTTTTGTCGGAAAAGTCAAAAAGTACCTCGTACGAAAAACGACAAAAGATTCCTTTTATTTCTTTTACTAAAAACTCGCCGAAGGGTAAAAATGGATTTAAACAATTGTAGGTGGATGAAAATAATATTACATATTGATGAAACATGGATGTGGATGATAAAATACACCCCAGTAAATACTTACGAATAAACAATCTCGGATAAAAATGAGATTGTGATATTTCCCTTACCTTAGGTCCAACTTGCTTTGTAAGTGTCCGAACCTCCTGTATAATGATTTAAATCATGTTATTGACTTATTACAGAATCATATTCATTGTTATGATATCATATATGGTTCACTTATTACATTATATTACCCGTTCTTTTGTAAATTCCATGTTAAAGAAGCGTTTTGGGTAAAATCGTTTCATTTATCGTAGGTGTTTTGACTTGTTGTTCTTGACATCATTATTACTTATATCATGATTTACTTACTTCCAGAATATAAAATATGATTTGTATATCATATATATTCAGTATATATATATAAATAATAGGTAGATAAATAAAATGAAAAACATCGTTCATGGAGACGGTAGTCCGTACGTACGCATGAACGCTGTTTTTCTTTCCTTATTGTCTTGAAATGGAAGTAAGTAGATGACATACATATGTATATATACATAAATCCAGTAGCTTTATAATGTCATATATTTCATTATTATTTCTTATATATACATTATAATCATTCTTAAATGGTTAACATGGAGAATGAATCTCATCGCGTCGTGGAGACGGTAGTCCGTACGTACGCACGAGCGATGATTTCATTTCTATAAATATTGAATTGAATTGGAGTGGATTATACAATATATCAGAATCAATATGATGTTGTAATAACTATGTATAGTTATTCTTTACACCATTATACCCATCCATGTAAGGTGGCGGTGGAAAATAGATTACACCACGGCGTGGAGACGGTATTCCGTACGTACGCACGCGCGGTGATTTCTTTTTCCGTAGGATGGATAGATGGTGAAATAGGGTTGTTTCATACTTATAATAACATATCAGTATATGAGTGATACTGATGTTATTACTTCATAATGAAACAACCTAAGAAGAAAAAGTGGAAGAAGAAATAAAGATGAAAGAATTGGTAATGGTAATTACCTCTTCTTCGAAGTGCCTCTTTGAGACCTCCTCTTAGGGCACTAGAATTGGTCTTTGAGGAAGACCAGAACCTCTAGGATGTTGCTAGGGAAGTGGAGAAGGGATTTTGTCAGGGGTTGGCCGAGCTTGAGTGCTCAAATTGGTGTGAGGAGGAGGGGGAGGAGGTGTCCTTTTATAAGGGAGGAGAGGGGCACCTTAGGAATATCTCAAAATATTATTTTATATTAAAGTCAAAATCGGTTTATAATGGTTCCAAATGGTCTTATTTCGAAGCTAAAGTGGGGATGGGTCGAAATCCTATCAACCAATATAATTTAGACAAGTTTAGGTTATTATTTTAACCTTATCAATTAGATTTAACTCTAAGTTAAATAATTTAACTTTTACCGTGTCTTTTTGTTTTCTTTCACTATATGGTTAATACACTTACAATAACATGCCAAACGAACCCCAAATTGTATATTATTAATAAATATATCCTTATCTAAGTCATTTGGCCGAACCTTAGATTTTTAGGAATAAAATAACAATTAATAATATAATATTTGATTTAAAAACTATTTTGTGTCAATTTTGACACTATTTGATATATGATTTTTTTGAAATCCATAACAGAATTATATGTTCGAACCAAGTTGATTAAATCACAATTAATATATCATAGTAACCTAGAAAATTAGTGGAATTCATAAAAAATCTCAAATTACATTTATTTTTGTGTTTATAACATCAATTATGTCAATATTTCATTAATAAGATAATTACTGCATCATCGTTGTGTCATAAATAAATTAAATTATGTTATGTCTAAAAATTACAAATAAAATACCATCATGTAGGAAATCTTTTTAGCTTTCTAATGAATATTTACAATCGAATTTATCTTATGTATAACCCCATATTAAAAATGATTTACTTATTAAACTTTGATTTTAACTATTTTAACCCTTCTTTAAATAAATTAATAATAAATGTCCTAATCTAATCCAAGTGGGCCTAAATGGTCATATTTTATTCCTAAGTTTGTTTTTGGTCGAATTACACTTGTCCAATAGAATTAGGACATGTGTTAGGATAATAGTAATATCATATTTACCCTTAGTTACCCTATTTACTATTAACCGCGGTAAAAAAAAGTAAAAAGTTACTATTCACCAAAAAATTATTTTCTTCTCATTGAACCACATTTTAGTCCTTGATATTAACTGTGTCTCTCGGATTTTCGAAATTCCATCCACAGAAGCGGAAAAATTAAGTTTTATGAAGAATTCAGTTTTTTTAACTACCACTTAGTAGTTTCACTATTCATCAAAAATTGATGTTTTTCAGAACAATGCCAAAATTTCATCCTAAGCTATATTTCATATTCCGAATTCAAAAATGAAGTCTATTTTACCAAATTCATAACATAGAAGTTGCATTAATTAATTTTATAATTAACTCCCGCTGTTAAAACAAATAGCGTGTTTTTAAGAAACAATATCTATCAAAAGATTGACACTTGTTTATGTCTGGTTTAAATGTGAAATTACATACAATGACCAACATTGTATTGAATTGTAAAAATATATTCTAAATATACTTTAAAACCACTCAAATTAATAATTTATCACTATTAATTATTTCGATTAAAAAAGTTGTTTTTAATTAAAATTTAGTAATTTTCACTATTCATCAGAATATGAAAGTTATCCGAAAAGTATCAAAATTTCACCTTAGGCTAAATTCGATACTCCGAATCCAAAAATAAAGTTCATTTTGAAAAATAAGATTTACTGGATTTCAAAAAGTGGTTATTACTATTCATAACGGCTAGTTTTAATAATATTTTTATAGCATATCGTTGTTTAGTGAAACTCAGTATTGCGTACTACACACGCTATCGAGGAAGGTCGCGATTGTGTGTAATGCAAGTCAAGTCAAGGATGTGTGTTGTGCAAGCTCCTTTTGGTGTAGCGTACAACACAATAAAATTAAAAAGAATATTTTTTTATAAAATCTTGGGCTGTTACAAAATCCATAGAGAATGCTCTCAACATATCTTCTAGAGTTTCAATTGTTCTCTCCGACTGACCATCTGTCTGAGGATGATAAGCAGTGGTGAAACTCAACTCTGTATCCAGAGTATGATAAAGACTTTTCCAGAACTTCGAGGTAAACCTCGGATCCCGATCAGATATAATAGAAAGTGGTAGTTCATGAAATCATACCACTTCCTTTACATATATCCTGGCAAGCTGATCCAGAGAGAAATCCTCTCTAATAGCAATGATGTGTGCAGACTTTGTAAGACGATTAACTATAAACCAGATAGCATTATTGCCTTTGGATGTTTTAGGAAGTCCTGTGACAAAGTCCATAGTGATGTTTTCCCATTTCCATTCGGGTATGGGTAATGGTTGTAACATCCCCTTAGACTTCTGTCTCTCAGCTTTAACTTTCTGACAAACCAAGCATCGAGAGACTTATTCAGCAACATCTCTTTTCATGCCATCCCACCAGAAGTACTCTTTTAGGTCCCTATACATCTTCGTGCTTCCAAGATGATTAGAGAATGAAGAACTATGAGCCTCATCCAGTAGCTCCTTCTTTAATTCAGGGATGGGAGGAACACAAACCCGATTCATGAACTTTATTATCCCATCACAATCAAGGTTGAATTCAGGAACATTTCTCACCTTCTTTTGAAACTCGACATCTTCTTTCTGTGCCTCTTTAATCTTCACATGTATAGATGGTTGAAAATTCATTTGAGAAAGATCAAAATTTTCCCCATCCATTATAATTCCAAGATCCATTCTTTGTAAATCCATAAATATTGGATCTTTTGTGATCCTCATCATGGATAAACTAGCATGGTCTTGTCGACTTAATGCATCTTCCACCTTGTTTGCTTTCCCAGGGTGGTAATGGATTGAGCAGTCGTAATCCTTAATCAGCTCAAACCATCTTCTTTGGCGCATATTCAGCTACTTTTGTGTGAAAATATACTTTAAACTTTTATGATCAGTAGAAATATCACACCTTTCACCATAAAGGAAATGACTCCAAATCTTTAATGAAAATATTTATCGCAGCTAACTCCAAATCATGAGTTGGGTAATTTTGCTCATGTATTTTCACCTTTTGTAAGTCATAAGCTATCACCATATAAGTTTTTATAAAAACACACCCCAATCCCTTCTTGGATGCATCACTGTAGATCACAAACCTTTCTCTACTACAAGGCAGTGTGAGCACAGGTGCACTGGATAACCTTCTTTTCAACTCCTTGAAATTCTCATCGCATTCCTCTTTCCAAACAAACTTAACTCCTTTCCCAGTCAACTTAGTGAGTGGATTAGATAATCATGAAAACTCTTTCACAAAACGTTGATAATATCCAGCCAAACCAAGAAAACTTCTGATCTCAGTCACTGTTGTTGGTCTCGACCATCTTTCAATAACCTCTGTTTTTGCTGGATCCACAGATATCCCCTCTTTTGAGATTATGTGACCCAAGAATGAAACTTTTTGAAGCCAAAATTCACACTTGGTAAATTTGGCATAAAGCTTCTCTTTTCTCAGGGTCTTCAATATAATTCTCAAGTGATCTTCATGTTCTTCCTTGCTCTTTGAATATACAAGAATATCATCTATAAAGACTACCACAAACTGATCAAGATAGTCACTAAAGACTCTATTACTCAGATCCATGAAGATAGCAGGGGCATTAGTAAGACCAAATGGCATCACTATAAATTCATAGTGTCCATACCTTGTACAGAAAGTCGTATTTGGTATATCCTCCCTTTTGACCCTTAATTGATGATACCCTGAACAAAGATCAATCTTGGAAAAGTATTGAGCTCCGCGTAGTTGGTCAAATAAGTCATCAATTCATGGGAGAGGATATTTGTTCTTGAGAGTGATCTTGTTAAGTTCTCGATAATCAATGCAGAGTCTCATTGATTCATCTTTCTTCTTAACAAACAGAACAGGTGCTCCCTAAGGTGACGCACTAGGGCGTATGAACCCCTTATCAAGATTCTCTTGGAGTTTCTTCTTCAATTCCTGTAACTCAATTGGGGCCATTCTATAAGGTGTCTTTGAAATAGGCAAAGCACCCGGTACGAGTTATATTGAAAACTCAACTTCACGATTCGGTGGAAGACGCGATAATTCCTCCGGAAAGACATAATCAAACTCCTATACTATGGTCATATTCTTAATTGTGAGTTTCTCACCAACCATTTGAGATAAATAACCTTCATTTAGTGGAATCAAGACCCATAAGATGGAAGGAATTTCCACTGGAATGTTATGTTCATCCTTGCATCGATAGACGATCATAGATTGATCTGGAATATGAAATGTGACTTCCCTTCTTTGGAAATTGATATGAGCTCCATGTAGATATATACAATACATGCTAAGAATCACATAAAATTCCACTATAGGAAGGATCACAAGATTTTCAGGAATCACTTTCCCACAAACTTCAATCGGAGAAGAATTATAAACTTTTTATGTGACTGTTTTGCCATTAGGGGTTTTCATAGCTAACTCAATATCTAACTGTCGAGGTAATAAGGTGATATCCTTAGAAAATTCTTCATAAATAAAGGAGTGGGTGGATCCAGAATCAAATAAAACATTTCCTACTTTAGAGTGGATGGTAAGTATACCTTTCACCATATCGTTATCATCCTCCACATCGCTGATAGAAATTGCATGTGACTTTCCTTTGTCTTTAGCCTTAAGAGTTTGTTGACGTCAACCATCATCATCAAACCTTAGATTTGGGCATTGATTGGCATAATGTCCCATCTCCTTGCACTTGAAACATTGAAGTGTAGTAGGTTCATTCTGTGTATCCCTTCCTTTGTTTGCATCATTAGACATCTTCTTCCCATCATCGCGGCATTCAAATGCCCGATGACCTTCCTTTCCACATTTGAAACATTTACTTGTCCCTTTAAGACAACTCCCTCCATGTTTCATTCCACATTTTGTGCTTAAGGGAAAGATCATCTTCTTTTCAGTGTGCTCTTTAGATTTTCCTTTGAATTCCATTTTCCTCTTCTTATCAAACCCATATGACTGATGGGTTACTCCAATATCCATCTCAACTTTGTGAGCACATCGAACGATTTCCTCGTAGCTATTGAAGTCCCTTATGGCTAAGGCCCTTCGAAGACGTGGTTTTAAGCCACTAAAGAATCGATCGATCTTACACTCAGGTTGGATAATAATACCAGAATCGTACCTTGAAAGTCTTGAAAATTTTGCTTCATAGGTACCAACAGATTCATCATCATTTTGCTTCAGTTCAAGAAACTCTTTCTCCATCTTTGTTCGGAGAATATGAGGGAAGTACTTATTGAAAAATAAGTTCTTGAACTCGTCCCATTCCATGGACTCAATTTCATCCCTTTGCCTCGTATTCTTAATAAGATTCCACCATTGATCAGCATCACCCTCAAAACGATACACTGCTAGGATGACTTTATCATGCTCAGAACATTGAAGAACTGAAAATGTCTTTTCAGTAGTACTAATTCATTGTTCAGCAACTAATGGATCAGTAGACCCGCTGAATGAAAGTGGACGCTGTCTCATGAAGGATTCAACAAGAATGTTTCTCCTTCCTTTGGTCGTTTGGAAGTCCTGCATGATTCATAGCTTGAGAAAGTTGTGTGAGCATGGCTACATGATTTTTCATTCCTGCTCCCATAACGTTTGGTTGCACAGGGGGCAATCATTTCACTGCCCGTCGCATTCCGCATTAACACGGTTCATTTGGGTTCTAGCAATTGACTAAAACCAAGAAGAATAGAGTGAGAAACACTAATTATAATAGGAAAACAACATAATCAAGAATAAAATTTCACACATATGGTCTTATCCTAGGTTATTCATGGCCATTTCTAAAACACTAAGATTGTGTTCTATACTTAGACTTATCCTTAGGGTTCTTACTAAGGCTTCTACATCCTAGTTTCCAAAGGTTAACTATACCTTTCCACTGATACCAACTATAACGGCCCATAATTTACATACATTGTTATTACTTCTTAATTGAAGCACACTTATTACAACATATAACAAAACCAAGAAAGGACCGTATAGGTATAGTGTCTTTAAAAACTGGGAAACATAAAAAACTAGTTCATAAAGCATCTAATTTGCCTCCCATTTATTTCATCATATCTAGAGTCCCTTTTTGACATATTCTACTTAATAACCTTCTTCCTGACCAGTGGAAATAAAACATACAGAAGGGTGATCTCAAATGCTCAGTATGGGTAAACAAAAGAAATATCAATCACATCATATACATAAAAACATAACTTTTGGAAATATTATCCTGCAAAAGAGATCATAATATCATAACATGGGATAAATAATAGAAGTCAAATGTAATCCCGATAATCCTAACTTAAAACCTGAAACATTGTGGAATACACACATAATCATATAGAATCATTTCTTATTAGTCAAGACTCATTTGCAGCACTATCTTAGTGGAAAAGTCCATTTCTGAACCGAGTTCACTCCTGGTTTCAGTCCTGTTTCACTGAACTGGTATAACCTACCGTTCCAGCCATGTCTATCTCATGAGATAAAAAATCTTTACCCAACGCATTTGAGGGAGATATAGGTCCCACCCATCTCAAAATGATACCATTCTTATGTGTGCTACAAAATCATAAATCATACATCATTGCATAACCCATGTAATAAAAATGGAATTCTTAAACATCGTGACATCATAAAACAATTCATATAAGATAAATGAATTCATAAAAATAATTCCATCACAACATAATCAAATCAATGTAATTATAGGGATAGAGTCATAACCCTATATTATCTTATATGGAAAATAATTTTGATAAAACACTTGAACTCCATTTTTGAGGAAAATATCCTTTCTACTTCAAAAACATTTTCCTTTCTTAACATGTCATAGAATTTTAAACTAAAAGAATTTGATTAAAAATAAACATGAAATATTTTAAAGTATGCTTCTTGGAAATAATGTTTTAAAAATCCATTCATGCTGTATAAGTTAAAATAAACATTCTTCGTACTTTTGTCGGAAAAGTCAAAAAAGTACCTCGTACGAAAAACGACAAAAGATTTCTTTCATATCTTTTACTAAAAACACACCGAAGGGTAAAATATGATTTAAAAAAATTGTAGGTGAATGGAAATAATATTACATATTGAGGAAACATGGATGTGGATGATAAAATACACCCCAGTAAATGCCAAAGTATAAACAATATCGGATAAAAATGAGATTGTGATATTTCCCTTACCTTAGGTCCGATATGCTTTGTACGTGTCCGAACCTCCTGTATAATGATTTAAATAATGTTATTGACCTATTACAGAATCATAATTATTTTTATGATATCATATATGGTCAAATTCTTAGCTTATTATTAGTAATATTTCATTACTACTTGTTATTCGGGTGTTTATTACTTTTTGTTCTTATGCGTGTTTTGTCGAATAAATTCTTATTCTTCTCCGTAGGTTATAGATACATCATTTCCAGAATGGTATTAGTGTAATATATATCATATTAATTCATTCAATTCATTTATATAATCAATATGAAATGAAGATCATGTAGAACGAGTCGCATCACATCGTGGAGACGGTATTCCGTACGTACGCACGAGTGATGATATCGTTCCTATGATTGTGGAATTGTATTGGAGTGTATGTATAATATTTCAGAATCAATATCAATTTATAATAGTCATATATAGTCATTATTTACACCATTATACCCATCCAAGTAAGGTGGTGGTGGAAAATAGATTACACCCCGGCGTGGAGACGGTATTCTGTACGTACGCACGCGCGGTGATTTCATTTTCCATTGGATATATAGATGGTTAAATAGGGTTGTTTCATACTTATAATATCATATCATTATATGATTGATACTGATTTTATTACTTCATAATGAAACAACTAATGAATAAGAAGTTGAAGAAGAAATAAATTGGAAAGGATCGGTAATGGATATTACCTCTTCTTTGAAGTGCTTCTTTGAGACCTCCTTCTAGGGCACTAAAATTTGTCTTTGAAGAGGAACAGGACCTCTAGGCTGTCTCTAGGGAAGTGTAGTGGAGAAAATGGTAGGGGCTTTCCGAGCTTGAAGGCTCAATGTGGTGTGAGGAAGAGAGGGAGTAGGTTCCCTTTTATAAGGGAGGAGAGGGGTACATTTGGAATAACTAAAAATATTATTTTATTATAAAGTCAATTCGGTTTTAAATATCTAAAAATTGATTTATTTCGAGGATAAGGTGGGGATGGGTCGAAATCCTCTCATCCAATATAATTTAGACAAGTTTAGGTTCCTATTTTAACCTTATCATTTAGATTTAACATTAATTTAAATAATTTTACTTTTATCTTGTCTTCTTGTGTTCTTATACTATAAGGTTAATAAACTTAATATATCAAGCCAAAAGAACATAAAGTTGTTTATTATTAATATATATAACCTTATATATGTTATTTGGCCGAACCCTAGATTTTTAGGAATAAAATAACAATTAATATTATAATATTTGTTTTAAAAACTATTTTATGACAATTTTGACAATATTTAGTAATTGATTTTTGTGAAAATCATAATAGAATGATAAGTTCTAAAAAAGGTAATTAAATCAATATTAACATGTCTGATTAACCTAGAAAATTAGTGGAATTCATAAAAAGTCTAAAATTATATTTATTTGGGTATTTATAACATCAATTATGTCAATATTTCATTAATAAGATAATTAATGCATCATCGTTGTGTCATAAATAAATTAATTTATTTAATGTCTAAAAATTACAAATAAAATACCATTATGTAGGAAATCTTTTGAAATTTCTAATTAATATTTATAGTTGAATTTATCTTATGTATAACCCCATATTAAAAATGATTTAGTTATTAAACTTTGATTTTAACTATTTTAACCCTTCTTTAAATAAATTAATAATAAATGTCCTAATCTAATCCAAGTGGGCCTAAATGGTCATATTTTATTCCTAAGTTTGTTTTTGTTCGAATTACACTTGTCCAATAGAATTAGAACATGTTTTAGGGTAATAATAACATCAATTTTACCCATAATTTCCCTATTTACTTTTAACCGTGGTAAAAAAAAGTAAAAAGTTACTATTCACCAAAAAATTATTTTCATCTCATTGAACCACATTTTACTTACTGAAATCAACCGTGTCTCTCGGATTTTTGAAATTCCACTCACAGAAGTGGTAAAATTAAATTTTATGAAAAATTCAGTTTTTTTAACGACCACTTAGTGGTTTCACTATTCATAAAAAATTGAATGTTTTCAGAAAAATACCAAAATTTCACCGTAGGCTAATTTCAATATTCCGAAACCAAATATGAAGTCCATTTTGAAAAATAAAATTTATTAAATTTCAAAAAGTGGTTATTACTATTCATAATGGCTAGTTTTAATAATATTTTAACAGCATATCATTGTTTAGTGAAACTCGGTATTACGTACAACGCAAGCTATCGAGGAAGGTCGCGATTTTGTGTAAAGCAATCCAAGAAAGTGTTGTGTGTAGAAAAATATTCGTTTGTTGATTTATATAACATAAAAGTTTCGGGTGTTACAATAATTGTCTTGCAGGTGTCGGTAGTTGGAATTAGAGATAGGGATGTAGATGGTAAAGAGAAAAGTTCATCATCTAGTAAAGATTAGTAGTACGTTTGATCTGTTAGACTAATATTGAATGAGATGGTTTGTTCAGTTGTAATTTGTGGAAGAAAGTATTCACTTGAAATATTCATGTTTTCCTTGTTTGATGAGGCTAAAACCATTTATATCATGTTTTTTGGTATAACTATATGGTTGAATATTCAGGTATGTGTAAAATGGGAAGGTGTAAATATTATCTATGACTTTTTATGGAATGTTCTATTTATATTTTAAATTTTTTTCCAGTATTTTTTTAGGTTGAATATTATGATGTTGTGTGTCTTGATATATCTATTCAAGAGTGTGGATGATCATGGGAAAGGATTAGAAAAATATGGTGAGGGGTTAACACCATTTTTTAAGTAGGTGTTCCATAAAATATAAATTAATATTTTTGTTTATATATCATTACTATCCTTCATTCATGTTCCATGGAACAATGTATATTATTATGGTCTATCAAAAATATAAGGAAATATATAGGATTGTTTTTTGGAATCTTAGTCTTAGAAAAACACTTTTTAGCACTATAGGTAATTAGAATTGTCCATGGACAATGGCACCATGGTTAGAGGGTACTATATAAGATGAAAATATATGTAGGGTGGTATTTGGATATGATAATTGATATGTGTATCCTTGGTTGGTTTCCCTATGGATAGTCTAATATGTATGATAGAATTAATACTATTGAAAAAATTTGTGAGATGACCATATGGATCAGTATTCATATAAGTGTGGGTTGAGGATTAATGAGGACTATGAGTAGGATGATTCATTGGGATAGATAATGTGTGATAGAAAAGGGTTATAACTGGGTGGAATACATAAATATCTTCATTATGATATGGAAAATTGGATATAGGTTTATGTCAGGAGAGTGGTTCGATACATGGAATCATGTTTCCAAGGGGTATAGAGCATGATAGGTTGGGATGATACCTGTGTAGTAGGAATATAAGAGATAAATGATTTTTTATATGACCTATGATTTGGGTCAAGGGAGATTTTTTGTAGTGGTTTGAATGATAGGTGATAGGTATGAGATCATATCTATGAGATTATATCATTACGGGCATGTCATATCTAGTCATCACCCTGAAAGAAAATACAAGATTTGCGATGAGGGTTTGGGCCTCAAGTGACTAGCACTGTTGGATTGTTGGGGGAGATATGTGGTTGGATTCATGTCAGATTTTTTATTTCAAGTGTGTGATTTTGTGTTCTAATGATATGTGATAGACCTATTGGGAGAGAGTATCCTGAGTCATGACCTCACGATGAGTGGCATAGATCTGCCTAAACTACTGTGGGTGAGATAGTTTCCTTATGTTCATAAAGTAGTACCTTTCCCATAGTAGTCTTGCATTAGGATATTGAAAATTTACTTGAGTAATATTGGGATGTGATAGAGGACCATGATGATTAATATTTTTGTGTTATGGTATAAGAAGATTCATGGATGATGGCCATTATCTTGATTGATGAGGTTGTGGGTTAAGATTCAGATATAATATTTTATAATGATTTTGTTGGTAAAGTTTCAAAGACATCAATTATTACAACCCTGAGTCTTCAGGTATGCATTGTGTTGTGATTATAATGGTATTAGGTGTGGTGATTATGATATTTTTTCATGCAATCAATACATGTATGATAAGTTAAAATAGAGTCCTAGTTAGCACATTACGAACCAATGAAAAAAGATTCATGGTATGCATGTTAGAAAATTCCATTCAAGATATTAAGTTGTATTTTATTATTACCTTGTGGATACAAGTATATGAGATTCTATGCATTTTTTTTCTCTTATTGTTATGGGGATACAGATTCTTCAGCTCTCTTTTTTTTGTAAATTATAATATATAGGAGATTTAAAGTATCTCTAAATATTCCTTTTTGTTCATAGTAGTTTAAAACATTTATATATAATGATGAATTTTTTGGGATTCAGTTAGAACCACCACTAAATATGCCATACTATTACTTAGTAGTGATTTTTTTTCATTTTAGTCGCTGTTTTGGGGTAAAACATCTATAGAATTTATCAACATTTTAATCGCTGATAAATTCTCTTCATTTTTTTGGCTGGAAACCCAATGCTAAATTGAAGGATACCATATCTAAATATTTTTTCAATGATACATACTAAAAACCACCACTAAATGGAAAAATCCAATGCATGTTGGATTCTAACCCCAACTATAACAACTATTTATGGAGGGCATGGGAGAAACATTTGGTGGTGCTTTAAATTTCTTCCAAATGAAAATTTCTGTGTAGTGAGAAAGGTGTATAAGAATTATTCCATACATAGATCAAATAATAAGGTTAAAGATGATGATTATTTTGTGAAACCAACCTTTTACACATATTGTTACATGATTTTAAGTATAATTAACCATCAATTACCAGACAAAGATCGTAAATTTTGTGTATTTGGGAGATTGAAATACATGATTATGAAGCAAAAAATATATTTTATTTAATATTCATAATGAGATCCTAACTTCCTTTAGGATCATTCATCTGAAAATGATAATCTGGGGAAAACATAGAAAAAGGGATGAATGATGACATAAAAAAGCAGGTTACATGAATAAACTAAAGGAATCATAACACATATAACATGGTTTCCTAAGAATGTGGAAACAATTTACAACATGACATAATAATGATTTCAGTAACATTGTATATGAAGTATCACATGTCTTGGCTAACTGACAAGACCATTTCACATGGAGGAGCAAGATTCATGGAAAACTACAAAGACCATTGAACATCAAGGAGAATCGGTCCAGGATAATTTCCCAAACCATTCACATGATGTATTATAAGGCTAAAAATTAAGCAATTAATTGGATAACTATCTAGGTGCACCCATAATAACATATTTGTGCATATTTGTTCCAAAAAAAGAGTCAAACATAAATTTAGTTACAACCCATGGAATGAAATAGGTATCATAATCATGTTATAACGAATAAAAAATGAGTATATCAAAAATGTGTCCAAAAAATAATGGATTAAAACATAAATGGAAATTAATAAGGAAAAATAAGCATATATAGAGACAAATTATTTCCAGATTAAGTGAAAAAATATAAAAACATGTTTAAGAAACATTAAAAATAATCCTCTTTAGTGCATTTTAAGGGAAAATAATAAACAGTGTCTATATGGAAAAAAGAATGATTTATTGTATAAAACTAGATATTAATATAGATAATTTTTCCTGATAAATTGATATATTTTAGGGAATTTTTTTTTGTAAAGTTGATTATGGATGGTAATTGGAAATTAGTATGAAATTGGAAAGTTCCCTTTAATTGATCATTCTTATCAGAAAAAATAAGTACGAAAAATTCTGAAAACATGTATTTACCCTGAAAATAATGATGAAATCATCTGGATACATGAGATTGAATCATATAAATAAAATTTAGATTAATTTTCAAAAAATAAATAAGAATTACATTGGTGAAATAGATACAAAAGGTAATGCTATGGAAAATGGGGGTTTGGAGAGAATCTCATTCCTTATTCCTTAAAGTGTTTTAAAAATGAACATAATTTCTAGATAATAAAGATAAATTAATTATTAAATTTATTAAGAACCTTTTAAACATGAATTTCATTTACTTTTATTAAGTTATTTTTTGTTCTCTTTAGTGATTTTGAAGATATAATTTCATCGTTCGGTAGTGTTCATTTCCTTAGTCTTCATGATCGGTACGGTTATATGCGTGTATTTAAGATCATGGAAAATGGAGATAGTTATCTAGAATTGAAATTATATTTCATTAATGAACTTACTCAATATTAAATGGCCTTATATATCATTTTTTCAGAAATTATAATGATTCCTTAGATAAAAAGTTAATGCTGACCATTTAGATTATTTTTTAATTTTTTATTAATTACGAATGAGTTTTGTTTTATTAAATAATATCATTTATATATACTAGTTATAGAACACTAAATAAGTTTTAATATATATTTTATAATCTATTTTAATCATTATAAGGGTTTTATGAAAATCCTTGAAGGTGGTAAAGTAAAATGAAAATACATCGTCCACCAAGGTGGTACATCAACACATCACGAATGATGTTTTCATTTGTTGAATAAAAGGTAGAGGATAAGGGGTTTTATGAAGGATATTACAATAAAATAAGAGAATTAAATTATATATAAGATACTAGAGTTTTCATGAATGTTTTTATATAGGATTTAAGGATATTATATAAAAACAAAAGAAATTTAAACAGATAAGAATATGATTTTTACCTCTTGAATTTCTCATACTTTATTACATCCTTAAAGAAATAAAACATAGTATTTTTTTGAAACCAAAGTAACATGGATTTGGGAGAGTGGATTTTGAAGAATTCAGAAAAGCTTCATGTCATTTAATGTGTGAGGAGAATTTTTAGTGAGTGGTGTAACATATAGAGGAGGAGATGGGTGTTTTTCAATTATTTTACTCATTAGTTGAATATTTTGGCCCATGCAAATGAATAGTATTAATTCCCATGAATAAAAAATGTAAATAGATAATTCCATTTCAATATTATTATACTTAAATTATAAATTACTCAATAAATAGAATATTTAACATATAATGTTATATAGCATAAATTACCATATTTCTTTATTCACCGAAAAATTAAAACTTTTATATAAATGATAAAAATTTACCCTAACCATTTTTAGACATTTAAAATTTAAAAATTAAACTCATTTCATGAAAATAAATTCTAAATAAGTAAAAATTAATTTTTAATTAAATCATCATTTAATCAAAAAAATATTAATTTTAAAATTATCACTAATTTTTTAACACTTTGAAATTTTAATTATGGTCTCCTAAAATTAACCTATAATAATAAAACATAAATATATTAGTTTATGAATATATTTTGTAAAAATAAATATTATTTTAAATCATTAATTTTATTTATAAAATTATAAATAAACATTTATGTTTTATAAAAATACCAACACTTAATTTATCATTTTCAAAACATTTATTTACTTATACATTGATATTATTATTTCATATTATGATTTAAAAGCTGGATAACTGTTATTTATATATTCATATTTAATGTTAATATTCTATTAGTTGGTTTTCTATTTGAAAGGGTCACAACACTATTCTAAAGGTCATGTTACTATTCCATGAGTATAGGTTTCTTAATTTCTAAAAGAACATCTTATTTGATTAATTATTCATTTATAAAGTTTTTATTGTGTTATAAATGTAATTTTATGTGATTAATAAAATATGACAAAATTATATGAAGGAAATTTCCATTTATAACGATTTGGGTCATTACAGATCGACATCATTAGCCTATTAAGCCCATATATAAATAAAAATATCATTCGATAACTATTGTTGATGTGGGGTACAATGATAAAGTTGTGAATGGTACACTTATAGTTCATTCTAAACCTAATAATGTATTATTTTATTATTGATCTACCACCCATTTTATTGTGAATCTTTTTCTAAGGGTATCACAATGCCACCCTAATAATTCTATGTTGAATTAGAAGTGAAAACTCCAAATGATATGATGATTGCATAAAAATTTTATGATTCTTCTCTTATTAAATATTGTGGTAATGTACATCATGTAAATCTCATTTTTAATGATCTATTTGAATTTGATGTTATTTTAGGATTGTATTGTCTTACATTATATAAATAAAACATCAATTTTCATGTAAGGTATGTCACATTTGATATTCTAAACCATGTTATGATAGTATATCAGTTTGATAAAAAATCTAAAAATATGATGGAAACTACATCCATTATATAGGTGTTAAATCCAATTCAAAAAATGGTGTTTATCTCCAATGGTTGAAGATAAAATCTACTTTGAATATTTTCATATTGTATGAGATTTTATTTATGAATTTACTGAAATGTTATATTGTCTTCCTCAAAATCATGAAGTTTTAGTTTTCAATAGAACTCATACCTAGTGATACAACAATTTTAAACATTCCATATTGAATAAGTCTAATTATGTTATAATAATTAAATAAGAAACACCAAGAAAATATTCATAAGGTATTAATTTGGATAATTTCATCAAAATAGGTTTCACCTATTCCTTTTGTTTAGAATAAATATGGATCATTGGGACTTCACATTGATTATCGGGATCTGAATATGATCTATATCAAGAAAATGTATCATGTAAGCCATATTAATGAATTTTCTGATCAGTTGAGTAGAGATTGATACATTTCTAATACGGAACTTCATTTTTGATGTCATCAATTGAGGGTAAAGAGGTGGATATACTTGATATATAATTTTATAAAATTTATAGACACTATAAATTTATTGTGATGTTATTTGGTACTACTAATTCCCCACTATCAATATGGATTAAATGAATAGAGTCTTTACATATTACCATGATGAGTCGGTGGTAGTATTTATATATGATCTTATAATATATTCAAAGGTAAAGTAAGAGCATGGAGAACACTTTAGTATTGTACTAAATAACCCAATTAAGAAGAAAAACTATGAAAAATTTACCAAGAATGATTTTTGGATGCAGGAAGTTTCATTTAGTTGTTATGTAATCTCAAGTGAGGGTATATCAGTTAATCCATCAAAGATATAAGTATTTTAATGTTGTCATAGAACAACCATTTTAACTGAGATCCATAGTTCTATTGTTTTTATGGATATTATCAGTTATTTGTGGATAATTTAACATGGTTTTCTAATCAACTCAGTAGGTTAACTCATAATGGGTCTATGTTTCATGAAATAGATGAATGTGAAGAACATTTCAAGGAACTAAAGAGATTGTTAGTCTTTTAACATGTGATCATACTACCCTATAGTGTAGAAGAGTCTTTGTTCTCAAGTGATGCATCAATGAAGGGGCTAAGATTCATCCTCTTGTAAGATGATATTGTAGTAGAATATTCCTCACAAAAATTAATGGATCGTGATAAAAAATTACCCAACCCTTGTAGTTTGTCACGGAAATTTTTTCATTGATGATATGAATTAATTATATTTATGTAGAATGGTATGACATATATAAAAATAAAAACTATTAAATTATATAGACAATTATAAAGATATTAATATGTTCCAAAAAATATGGTTATAGTTGATTAAATATTATGATTTATCAATACATTTCCACCCTATGAAAGAAAACATGGTGGTAGATGATTTAAGTCATATGGATCATGAAAACTTATCTATTATGAGGATCACAAAATATCCAATATTTTTTTATTCTAAAATTATTAATATGGAATAATGGAATAGAGGGTAGAATTATTATATTTATAAAATGGGTGTTCAACCATATATCCATTTTATGATTAATGAGGTATATAAGGAGGATTTGGATATATAGAAGAAGGTGAGAAATTTTTGGAATTTTAGACTTATTTGTGATGTTGTGATAATTATCAAATACCATGTAAGTGTATCATCAAAACAATACAAGATCTAAAAAAGATATATTGTATGAATATCATAGATCACAATTCATCATTAATCCTAAAAGTATGAAGATATATAGGCACTTGAAAGAGTATTTATAGTGGGACAACATGAAAAGCGATATTACAATGTATTTTTCTCAGTTCTTGGTACATAATAATGTTTAGGCTAGGAAAAATAAGTCTAATGTGATGGTAAAACCATTACCCATATAAATGATAAAACATCACCATGTATTTTATCATCAGACTCCCAATGAAATATAAAGGGCACATTGATATTTCTGATGTATTCTACTACCTTATGAAGTTAACCCACTTCATTTATATTAGATAATATTTCTCTATTGATCATATTTCTGGATATACATTGATTAAGTAGTGATATTTCATGGATTACCACATTATTTTGTATCCAATCAGGATTTTAGGCTTACCTCCTTGTTCTGGTGAAGTCTTTAGTAAGATTTGGATTATGAGTTTTGTTTTAGTACTGTTATCATCCTTATAAAAATTGCATGTGTGGGAGAATAATTAAAATATTTGGGGACATACTGAGGTTTTATTATATTAATTTTAAAAGTTGTTTGATATCAAAACCATTCTTTATTAAATTTTTATTAAAATAATAGCTTTCAATCAAGCATCCATATGGATCCTTATGAAGCTCTTTGTGGAAGGAAGTGCAGAGCTCCAATGTGATAGGATAATGTTAGAGAAATAAATCCATTAGGACCTGAGATATTTGAGGAAATAGTAGAAAAATTTAAATCCATTTAGAAACACATTAGGGTATATCAATTCTGATATAAACATTATGATAAAAATTGTTATAGAAATTTTGAATTTGAAATAGGTGAGAAGATATTTCAGTTAATTTTTCCATGGAAGATGGTTATGAGATTTATGTACAAAATAATGATAAGACCTATTAATATTGGATTTTTCATGATTATTGATAGATTATGGATGGTACATTATCACTTTGTTCTTCCACTTACGCTTTATGAATTTCACGATGTGTTCCACATATCTCTCTTGGGGAAGTATATTCCTGATCCATCACATGTATTTAACTCAGATGTTGTACCAATGGAGAATAATATTTCATATAAGATTAATTGGTATATATATTACAATATGGATATATAGTGACAAGAAAAACTACTTATCCTTTTGATGTTCTATGAAGGTTTAAAAAATTCAAGGAAGTTATATGTGAACCTAAGGATGTAATAAAAAATAGATATTCTAATTTGTTTGTATATAAGTAATGATATTTCAAGAGTGAAATTCATTTTAAGTGATCTGAATGAAACACCCCAATATATTATAGTATTTATCTCAAAAGAAGGATTTACTTATTTGATATCTTTCTCGACAAAAAAATTGAGATTAAATGAACCATGTTATACTATTAAAATATTATTATTGAATGTGATAGTTATCACCTAACCATTGGATTGGTGAGTATGAATAGGGTTAATAAATCATCAGAAAAATATAGATTACATATGTAAAAATAACTTCATTTCTTATAAAATTTTAATAAATTAAAATAAACTTTCTTGAAGGTAAATAATGATGTTTTTCTGAAAGAGTGTTTTTTTGCACACAATGTGTTTTTATTTTAATAAATTAGATTAATACCAATTGATTTATATTCATAAATAAATTAAAATATTATATGATCAATAAAATGTTTTAATATTCATATAAGGTTTTTTTAAATTCATGAGATAAGAATAAATCCATTTTTTCTTAAAAAACACATTTTCCTCGAAAACAGTTTTCATTATGTTTTGAGAAATTATTTAAAAATAATTTTCTACCACTTATAGTGATTGAATATTTATAAATTTCCCACATATTTTTAATCTAAAGGTCCAATTTTGGTAAATAGTGCACTTTTTTATTATTAATAGTAACTCTGGTAAATATTTGTCACCTCGGTAAGGGTAAAACATTTTAAAAAAGTTAACCATTTGGTATAAATATTAAATTTTCTATTAAACGTGAATTTAACATATTTAATGTGTTTATATTTATCATTAACATCAATTTATTTAAATTAATTCTTTATTGTTCTATTTTTCTTTGATTATAACCATTATATTATTTTAAGAAAAGAATAAATACACAATTTTACTCTCTTGAGTGTAATATCTCTAATTTTTATACATAAAGATAAAGCGAGGTTATGTTTCTTTATACATACATCCTATAAATGAAAAATATTTTTATTTATCAAGGAAATTTATTTTTAATTTTTATTCATTGAATATTTACATTAAACACTTACGCAACACCGACATCACATTTATTCAATTAACAGAAAAATAGAATAATTAAATTTAAAAATACTAAATATTAAAACAACTTGACGAATCATTACATAAATGTTATAGATAAATATATCATATTAATAATTTTGTAACTCCTTATATTCTAATTCCATATCATTCATGTTGTTTTCAGTGTAAAAGTAAATGAGTAGTTTAAATAATGACATTAGTGACATTTTATAAAAAAAAATTTATTAGAATATTTCAAATTCATAAAAATACGATATTCAAAAAAATTAAGGGTATACGGTTGAAAATGTCAAATATTTTCCATTTAGGGGACACTTATTATTTTATGGTAACAATATTGACCCTTAAATAATAGAAATTGTTTTTGTCATAGTAATTGTTAAAAAGGGCTGACAAGGGTTAAACCTAACAGTTAATGGTGAAATAATTACATAAACATGTCAACATTTTATTAGATAATATAATTCAGACCAACAATCATCATATAATATATTTTTATAATTTTACATCCATTTTTAAAATAAAATTATTTTATATTAATTTAACTATTTTTGTAATTCTAACAGTTCCCCTCACCTTACTTGTACATGGGAACCTTCTCTACTTTATTTTTCAAAATCTGTATGCCTATTAAATAATAAAAACCATATTACCTTAATAGGTTTATTATACACATACAATATCTTCTTTTCATGCTAAAATAACATCCTTTCATGACTAAAGGTTTAATCCAAAAGTGGTTTCTCAACTAAGTGGTATAACTCATAACTAAACCATTTAGATTTCATTTATTCTTATACATCATAAAAAAATTATTGATTATGAAAAAATTAATTAAAAATATTAAAAATACAAAACTATTATTATGATGATGTAACAATCAGTATCCTCCTCCTTCCAATCCATTGGAGAATGATAATGTCGCTCGTGCGTACATTGGGTCGGCCACCTCCACGAAGTGATGTGATTCATTTTTCATTTCCACTATACATGAATAGTAATAATGAAAAATTTAATTAATATATATTATATAGATTGTATAATAATGACTATATAAAAGGTTATTAATTATTTACATTTCTTTCATTCCTTCCATAAAAAATTGGAAATAATGTTCACACATACGTATGTT
This sequence comes from Viscum album, assembly GCA_963277665.1. Taxonomy (NCBI): domain Eukaryota; kingdom Viridiplantae; phylum Streptophyta; class Magnoliopsida; order Santalales; family Viscaceae; genus Viscum; species Viscum album. The sequence continues at coordinate 411,184,591 of OY728133.1, forward strand.
ATACCATCTCCATAAAAAACGTAAATAATCAATATTTCTCAAAAATTTATGGATAATTATAAATATATAGATATATAATATATGTATATAGTGTTAATTTCATGTTTAAAATTCTATATATGATAGAACCATTTTCAATATTCAAGTAATGGAACTACATTCCCAAAATTCTTATGGAAAATGAGATAGCTAAAACCATGAAATGATGATTTTAATAAGTAAATATTACTAAATGTTGTTTGAAATGTCATAAGTGAATCATATATTTTTTTTAAAAAAAATGAGCTCAAAGGCTCTTGAATAAAAAAAAGAAAATTACAAGAGTTTGAAGGTGGGGGTTTTAAATTTTTCTTTTCAGAATTGATTAAAGAGAATCACTGGAGATGAGACTGTTGGAGCATATAACCACTTCATGCACTCCTTTGTTAGCAAGAGTGTCTGCAAGTGCATTTTCATCCCGAAAGGTGAATGTAATGATGTAGTTCATGGGGGAAAGTGGTTGTCGGCAGCGTTCCCATTTCGAGGTCAGCCTCTATGAAAGAAGTATTTGTCCATTCCATACCGACTGAACCATGGTTGAGGTGTCACATTCAAAGCAAATGTTATTTATGCCCCTTTAAAGAGCATAAGAAACAACATTAATCATCCCTAACAACTTTTCATCAAGGGTCATTTCCATTCCACCTGGTCCATAGTGGTATGAAATTACATCTCCTGCAGTATCTATGAAGATGAAACCATAACCAGTCGGTCCGATTTTTCTTATGGATGCTCTATTACTGTTGCTTTTGAACCATCCAGCAAGTTGGGGGAACCGAAGAACTTCCATCTTGTTGTGGGGAAATGGGAAATTACCAAGAACCTCTAGTCTTCGAAGAACCAGGAGATCATTGATGGAGTTATTGTAGAATTCTGAATGTGTTTTGTTCGCATTCTTGAGAGCATTGCAGATCTAAAATAGTGGATTTTATGGTTGAAGATAGATCCCTTGTGTAGAGATTTGTTGCGTCTCATCCAGATCACATTCACTTGCTCGAAACATGCTGCCTTCAGTAGGATGAAGATCTGCTTCGACCTACACGAGCAAAGGAGTGCAGATATGAAGTCCATGACTGTACCTTCATTTTGAGGCTGTATCAAAAACAAGGTGAAGACTGACTACCCTAGGGCCACCACGGTGTGGCAGTTGAGGAAGAGATGATCCAAGTATTCACGATGTTAAAAGAAGTGTTTGCAGCACAAGAATAAGTATATGCCAGTTTTCTGGATGTTACTGTCAATCGGGAACCTGTTGTATAAGATTCTCCATAGAAGAGTAAATCAGGAGGGCAAGATCCATTTTCTATTGAATTCTGAAATCCAATTCCTAGTTCCTATGGACTGATTTTTGTAAAAAGATTTGGATGTGAGCTGCCCGTTTAGGGTTGGTTCCCAAATAATAAAGTCCTCCTTTAATGAAAATTCATAGTTGGAAATGAGTTCATAGATATCATGAGGTAGAGCCTCAGGCATGGACATTTTCCCTTCGATAGAGATACAAGTATCATAATTATTATTTTAGGTTTCAATCCTATCAATGATCAGACCATTGTACCAATTATCAGTCCATAACATCAGAGAGGAATTGGCATGGGCCAGCCAGTGAAAGTCCATGAGAATCTTGTAAAAAACTGCCTTGAGCCCAGGCTACATCGGGGACTCCATGTATCCAGTTTTTCCTTTTTTCATCTTTTAGAAAACCTAGACCTAAGAAGTCCCAAAGCATTAGATTTTGAGTTGAGATGTTTCTAAATAAAATTGTCTTGGAGGGATTGATTACAAAGTGCCAGATTTTTTATCCCAAGTCCTCCGGTGTCATAGGGTTTATAACACTGATCCCAAGACACTATGAGGGACTTTATCTCTAGGATACTACCGCTCTATATAATTTTTCTCAAGAGATAATTGATAGTTTTAATAATCAAGTAGGTCCATATGTAAACCATGAAGGACTAGATAATTTTTGAGATAATGACATGCTTGAATAGGCATATTTTTTCAGCCATTGATAGAGACTTCCCCTTCCATGTGGATAGAGTTCTCCTGATCCAACTGATGATATAAGTGAAATGTGAGGCATTTTTTCTGGCCCATAATAATGGTACTCCAAAGTATGTCAATGGAAAAGATCCCTCCCAAAATCCAAGATCATTAAGAACTCTGATGTTCCTTACTGCTAAGAAGTTATTCCCCAAGAAGACGAAGGATTTATCCCAACTAACTTCCTAGCCTTAAACACCTTCATAATGGAGAAGGATCACCTTAATGTTTTTGATGCTCCTCCAATCACCCTCAGAAAAGATGATAATATCATCAGCAAAAAATAAGTGAGAAGGACATTAGTAGCCTGAGAGGCTTTGATGGATTTCAATTCCCTAGAGTCCACCATCTGCAGAAGGAGTCTACTGAGACAATCTTCGGCGATTGAAAGAATGATTATTGATAGAGGATATCATTGCCTCACACCTTTTGAGAAACAAAAATATCCCTCCAGTTATCCATTAATTATTTTAGAAATATGTGCCGACCCTAGTAGATATTTTATCCAACATATGAACTTTTGATTGAAGATGAAACCTGTGAGCACATTGCATATGAATTCCTAGTCCATGGTGTCAAAGGCCTTCTTTATGTAATTTCTTATAGAATGTTTACTTACCATTGTTGATTTCATAATGAGATTAACACATTCAGAGGTATTGAGCAAGCAGTATTGGATGTTTCTACCCTGTACAAATCCAAATTGATTCCAAGAAATCATTTTCGGTGTAATTCGGGCAAGCCTGTTAGCCAAGAGTTTAGTGATGATGTTGTGAATGGTGTTGACAAGTGCTGCAGGTCTAAATTGACTGATGACACTTTCATTCTCAATATTTCGAATGAGAGCAATGAATTGGGCATTGAAAACTTGAGAAAAATATCCACCGTTAAAAAAATGTCTGACTATCTCAAAAACATCCATTTGTAATATATCGCAGAAATGTTGAAAAAAGTGATTGGTAAACCCATTTGGGCCTGGGGAGCTTCCTTTTTTAAGACAAAAAGAAGCTTCTTGTATTTCAAACTCAGTTGGGATGGTAGTAAGGAATGAGTTATCATCCTCTATAACAATTAGCATAATGATTCCCTCTTCCAAGGCATCATTTTTTAGAGGAAAATTAAAAATATTTTCACAATTGGAAACAACATGATCATTGATTTCTTGCATATAATTAAAAATTTTCTCACCATCCTTTAGAATGGTGAGGGGCTTACTGGCCTTTCTTGAACATTGAAGGGCATTGAATAATTTTTTATTACAATCACCCTCATTTAGCAATTTTATAATAAAAGTATCTTTTAGTATGGTACATTTTATCTGAATAAGATTTTGGAGCTTAGATTCCATCTCTTCCCCCTGATCAATGCCACCAGAGAAATTGTTCTTGGTGGAATCTTCTTGAAACGAATGAATATTGGCTTCAAGAGCATCAATTTCATCGTCATGTTTTCTGAACATTTTCTTACTCCATTCCTTCATCATAACTTTTAATTTTTTAAACTTTGATATACATGCACTCAGGTTTCCAGCATCATCAGCCATGACCCAGGAGTCTTTCACCAGTTTTTTAAATTCTGTAAGATCAGTCCAATAGTTGTCAAATCGGAAAGGTGTTGGCAGTTTTCTGTCATTTCAAATAAGGCTTTCCAAAATGGGGTGATGATCAGAATTGTTTTTTGCATGAGTGACACAAGATATGGATCTACAGACTCCTAGAAGGGTGCCATTGACAAACACAAAATCAATCATTCTTGCTCTAACCCCACCCAGGTTCCTTTTGTACCATGTGTATTTAGCACCCATGAGATTCACTTCAGAGATATTTGCTATATCTATGAAAGAATTGAATTATTTAATAGAGAATGAGCTGTGAGCAATTCCAATTTTCTCATCCATGTGACGTATTGAATTAAAATCCATAATGAGCACCTAGGATTTCAAAATAACTTTCACAAGATCATGATGTTGACCCCAGAGATCTATCATGTTGATCGTGTTGTCGAGTGCGTCAAATTAGTTTATTAATATTGACTAGAATTTCTGCAGTATAACAACAACCCTAGGTCGTCTCTCGATGGAGCCTTAGATCATTAATTTAAAAAGAGAGTTTTGATTATGAAAGTATGAAGTGAATGAGGTTTCATAAAACATGGGGGTTTTATGATTAAAGATGAAAATAGAAAATTAATCTTATAAAACAATGTAGAGATTAACAGAATTAATTATGCGTGATCATCCCAGGGTAATCCCATGTTGTTTATCCTTCATCACTTCTTGATATAGGGTTATGATCTTTTAATCCCTAGTTTTTAACACCTAGAACCAGAATGTTACTGATTTTATACTAGGATACCTCCTAGGTTTCAGATGAAAACACACAATGATTCACCGGACACCACCGATGATTGGGTGAATTGTGTTTGACTTCATAACCAAAACTCGCCAAGGCAACACACGAAAAACTCGATGCGATGTCTAGGATTGTATGTTATTTCCTTGTTATACCATAACATAAATGTACATGTCCATGACAGTGCTTGTGTTTGTTCAATTGACCAATATAAACTACACAGACACCGCAATTGAAAGGGGGAAAAGAAACTGGTGAACGGTGTGTGAAACATCACATGAATGGGTACCCCAAAACATGATCATATGAGTTGAGAATTATATACCAGTACATAACTCAACAAAATAAGAATAGGGGATTATGAAAAACAACACAAAAACCTTGAATTCAAAATATCATTCAAATATTACAAACATGAAGCTTGGGATTTACATCACGTTCCTCCCCGGGTGATCACAAAGGGTTTAGAAACCCATGGGAGAGGAAGAAGAAGAAAATGTTTAAGTAGCAATTCCCATAGCCTCCATAACTGCTAGGGATAATGAGAAGACTCCTTGGGTACTTCATAATTGAAGCACCTTGCCTCTTGGCCGAACATGAAAATGGGGAGCCCAAGGTGTCATTTTATAAGAAAATTTGAAGGTGGTTTTAGGCACACAGATTTCATCAATCCACTTGTACCACGCGTTTCGGTCTTCAAATAGCCTTATCACACTTTGGAGAAAATTTATAGGTTGTAGCCCTACCACTTGATTGTCTCCACCAAATTTTTGGCACCATTTGGACAACTACAGCTCATGATATTGATAAAATACATAACACGACATTCGACTTGGTCCAATTTTGGTGGCTTAGATAGATCAGTTAGGATGAGCCCCATAGAAGCCGAATGAGGATTCGGTTCCTGAATATAAAAGGTATATGATTAAAATTTGTACATGTCCACAAAATATCAGCACATTTAGATCCAATTAGTTCGTTTTATATTCAAAACAGTGGATAGATGTCCATGGATCCATGCAATTTTGGCCCATTTTTCTTCCACATCATCAAGGGCCCTTCAAATCACCTCCACCTACATTGAAATAATAAAAACAAGTAAAATTTACCATTATAATGTTTATTAACATTAATTAAATTATTCAAACATAAAGTTAAATTTATTATTATATTTGGAATATTCATTACAAAACTAGTGTAAAACAGCAGTGTAAGGGTGGAAAAAAACAGTGAATTGTGGTACGGTCACACCCCAACACCTAAACATTTGCACTCATGGGAAAAGTAACTTATCACAATAAAATATTTCATATATAAATATTTCAAACATCATGAAGATTTAGCATTTGTGGAAATTTTAATTCACCAAAGTAATGTGATCAATGCACGAACCGCACCAAGGAGTTCTTCCTTGTGAAAATGGAAAACGATGTCTCATAAATCATATCATAATAAAATTCAAAGAGATTTATGACAACAACATGAGCAAGGAATTCAAAAGTCATCCATTACACTAACTCTCCACGTGTGTGTGTGAAAACCATTCTATGCTATTCTTTCCACTTTTTATGAAATAAATATAGGTTATTTTAACATTATTCAGCTTTAAATGATTTTTCACCGAACCAGTCCTACATCCTTTGCAATCATATTTCAAGACCCACTCATTTAAGAATTCCAAGAAGTCAAACCATAATCTCTTGACCTAAATATCCCCATAAGTTGCACATTTCATCCCTCCCCTCATTTATTATAATTTTTTGATGTTGCATTTGGAACAAATCTCACACTAATCTCTCAACCCTTGTTTAATCTCCCCACGACACTAATTGAAATTGTTATAAAAAGATAAAAGGTTGAGGAGGAGTGGTTTTTGACCTGCCCAAGACATAATAAATTTTTTTAGGGCATACAACAGTCGGACATTAGGTTCACATGCATAGTTTAATTTGGTACAATAATGAAACAGATCGGATAAAGAGCGAACGTATGGAAATATCATTTAAAGATGAAAAATATTATCCCAACATATATTTACCATATATTAAGTAAGAAATATTCACACTTTGTGGTTTGGTGCAAAAATTTGTGGAGATATTAGTGACACAGGTTTCCCAAAAACTACTCACACAAGGAGCATCAATCATCTCAAAGGATTCACAGAGATATGACCATTTATATCATTGACATAAAACCAATTCACTAAAAAATTAATCATTGATGGTAAATTCATACACAAAATATTTTTAGCCTTCGTCATGGAATTTTTACTTTCCCCCCCTTTATGGTCGCCAAATCATGGAACTTCAAAATTGATGATGGGGAAAAATGAAAATACCATAAAAAGGCCAAAAAGAGAAAACAAAAGGAGAAAGCAATGAAAATTACTAACTAAACTAGGAATGTATCCACCCCCACACCAAGAATGTGAAGTGTCCTCCCAGAAATAATTGAGAATGTGAGAAGGAAGGATAAAACCTGGTGTGTTTTATTGGTATGATGCATCAAGAAGGTGGATTTCCTCCACCGGATTCTTTAGAAAATCCATCATAAAAGTTTTTAAGTCGCTTCCCATTGATGGTAAGACTTCGTCCACTCTACTCATGCAAAACCTTTATTGAACCAAAATGGTAGACATTAGTAACAGTATAAGGACCGAGCCATCGGGAACAAAGCTTACCTGGGTAGAGCTTAAGCCTCGAATTGTACATGAGGACCTTCTCACCAATATAGAACTTTCATTGGTGAATCATGCTATCATGAACAGCCTTTATATTCCCTTTTATAGATCTGGGAGTTCTCATAAGCATCACATCAAATTTCTTCCAACTCTTGAATCTGTAGCTTTCTTTTCCCACCTTCATATGAAAGGTTCATATTACATTGTCTAACATCCCAATATGCATGGTGTTCTACCTCCATTGGGATTTGAAATGCCTTTCTAAACACAATTCTTTATGGTGACATTCCGATTGGGGTTTTAAAAGAAGTACGGTATTCCCAAAGTACATCATCCAAGCGCAAACTCCAATCATTCCTATTGGGTTGTACAGTTTTTCCAAGAATCATTTAACTTCCCGATTTGATATTTCTACTTGTCCATTAGTTTGGGGGTGATATGCAGTAGAGACATTATGATCAACCCCATACCTATGAAGAAAAGTTTTCATGTTGCAATTGCAATAATTTGAACCCTGATCAATAATGATGAATCTTGGTAAACCAAACCTACTAAAAATTTGGGACCTCACAAAATCAACAACCACTTGAGATTCATCGGTCCTGGTGGCCTTTTCATCCACCCATTTAGAGACATAGTCAACATCCAATAAAATTTACACAAAGCCAAATGAATTTGGAAAAGGCCCCATGAATTCAATTCCCCATGCATCGATGATTTCACAGAATAACATGGGTTGTTTGGGCATTTTATTCCTCTTAGAGATATTCCCTGTGAATTGACATCAAGTACATGATTTACAAAACGTATGGGCATATGTATACAATGTCGGCCAATATAATCCTTATTCAAGGACCTTTTGATCAGTATGTTGAGAGCCAAAGTGTCCCCCACATGCCAAGGTGTGGCAGAAGGTTAAAACAGATGTGAACTCATGGTCAGGGACACACCGAAGAACTACTTGGTCACTAAAAATTCTCCACAAGTATGGGTCATCCCAAATGTTCCAACGAGAATCAATCTTAAGTCTCTGGGATTGTGAAATCATGAAATCAGTGGGGACCCTAGATGTTTCTAGAAAACTTACAATGTCTGTATTCCATGGGGTAAGGTCTACAACATAACAAAGGTTCTCATGAGGGAAGAATTCTCCAGTGGGTAGGGGTGAGTCAACAAGATGGTCAAATGGTGGGGAAATCCTACTAATGTGGTGAGCTACAACATTTTCCACCCCGCTCTTATCTCTAATCTCAAGGTCAATCTCTTGGAGGAGGAGCATCCACTGTATGAGATGGGGTTTTGCTTCAGGTTTCTTTAAGAGAAATTGAAGGGCAGCATGGTCAGAAAACACTATCACTTTTGACCCAAGACTATAAGAACGGAATTTCTCCAAGGAAAAAACAATAGAAAGGAGTTCCTTTTCTGTGGTTGTTTAGTTTACCTGGGTAGGGTCAAGGGTACGCGAGGCATACGCAATGACATGAGGAGACTTCTCAACCCTTTGTGATAAAACGGCCCCAACTGCAAAGTTAGAGGCATCACACATAAGTTCAAAGGACAGATCCCACAGTGGTGGTTGGATTATGGGAGGTGATGTGAGACTCATTTTTAGTGAATTGAAAGAATCCTCATAATTTTTATCAAAAACAAATTCAGAATCCTTTTGTAATAACTGAGATAAGGGAAGTGTGATACTACTAAAATCATTAATGAATCAGCGGTAAAAACAGCCAAGAAAACTCGCACCTCATGAACACATTTTGGATATGGAAGGGATGAAATTTATTCAATTTTAGATTTATCGACTTGAATTCCCTTATTTGAAATGATATTCCCAAGAACTATACCCCTCTCAACCATGAAATGACATTCTTCATATTTTAAAACAAGGTCTTTTTCAATGAAGCAGTAGAGGATAGAACCTAGGTTTTCCAAACAATCATCAAAAGAAGAACCATAAATTGTGAAATAATCCATAAATACTTCCATTCAACTCTTAAGGTACTCCGAAAAAATACTCAACATACATCGCTGAAAAGTACCAGGAGCATTACATAGGCCAAAAGGCATTCTTCTATATGCAAATGTGCCGAATGGACAGGTAAATGTGGTCTTTTCTTGATCCTTAGGGGCTATATGGATTTTTAAATAACCCGAATATCCATCAAGGAAACAATGATGGGTCTTACCAGCAAGTCCTTCTAACATTTGGTCAATGAAAGGTAATGGAAAGTGGTCCATATGCGTGGATTGATTCAGTCTACAGTAGTCAATACAGACTCGCCAACTGTTTTGTACATGTTTTGGAAACAATTCATTCCTTTCATTTGACACAACTATTATTCCTATTTTTTTTGGCACAATTTGCACTGGGCTAACTCATTTACTATCAGATATAGGATAAATTATCCCTCCAGCAAGTAATTTACTGACATCCAATTTTAACAATTCAGCGAGAGTGGGATTCAATCGGCATTGTGATTGTCTTACAGGTTTAGCCTTATCATCCAAAATTATGTGGTGCATATAAATAGATGGTATAATCCCAGTAATATCAGCCAATGTCCATCCTGTTGCCTTTTTACACTCTCTCAAAAGTTTGAATAGTTTCGATTCTTGTTGTGGAGTGAGATATTTGGAAATAATGACAGGAAATTGGTCAATACCCTCAAGATAAGAAAAGTTTAAATTAGAAGGAAGTTGTTTAGGTTCCAACACCGGTTGTTTTTGGATTGAGGGAGTGGATTTAGAGGAAGTGAGGTCCATCAAACTGTCTATCTACTCAGGTTTATTCTCTAAAGATAGAGAATCTATAGAAATGAGATTTGCATAATCATCGACGGTCATGGGTTACTCAGAATGAACACACTCATCAATTAAAGCACAAAATTTACACTTTTCAGAACCCACACAACACTCAAAACATGAATGAAAACTCGAATCATCCAAGGGTGAAGAAAACAAAAATGAACCAGTGTTTGGGTTGAGGAGAGAATTGTGTGTGTGTGCATCGTTTGAGAGCACTTCCATCGAATAGACAGGAAGAGTGGAGTTCTCTTCAATGGGGTGTTTCATACGCTTAGGGATGTTAAAACTTACCTTTTCTCCATCAAAATCCATAGACAACATACCATTATGAACATTGATGATCGTCTTTGCTATTTTTAGGAATGGACTCCCAAGTATGAGAGTAGCATGTCCTTGGGTTCGGTTATCTTCCATCTCAAGAATTTAGAAATCCGCAGGGAAGATGAAATTCTTCACTCATACAAGGACATCCTCAATCACTCCTGTTGGATGCGTTATACTCTGGTTGGAATGTTGCACGAGAATTCCAGTTGGTTGAAGCTCTCCAACCTGTAGGGAGGTATACACAGAGTGAGGCATTACATTAATGGAAGCACCTAAATCTAGCATAGCATCAGAAAAGAAAGTCTCTGTTATGGTACATAGTATCGTGAATGGGCCCAGATCCTTTCATTTGATTGGCATTTCTGGTTGAATCAAGGCTGAGACATTCCTAAAAAATGTTAACTCTCTCATTCCCCTTCAACCTCATTCTATGGGTTCAAATCTAGTTTTGAAATTTGGAATAACATGGAATTTTCTTGACTGCATCCAACAATAGAATATTAACTTGAACATCATTAAATGTATCCATTATTTCACTGTCAATCTCATTATCATAGATTTTCTTCGATTTAGAGAGTCTTTTATTTAAAGGAAGAAGAATTGATTGATCATTTGAACCATCAATCATAATTTGATTGCACTTGTTATTTTGTTTTTCATTACATGAAATTTTTGAGGGTTGGGAAGAAGTGTTTTCAAGAGGGGGACATACCTATTTCATAGAATCAGTAGAAGGAGAAGGTTCTTTACCACTATGAAGTGTAATTGCACATACATTACCTTTGTTCTTCGGATTGGAAATGGGTTGGGATGGTAGTTTTCCAGACCCTTGCATCTTATGCTCACCGATGGTGTTCGCCAATTGTCCCACATGAGTTCGTAGGTCTTGAATTTCTGATTGTGTGGTCTGTTGGAACTGAAGGTTCTGGGGTTCCATATGCTTCACCATGTCCTCAAGGCTTGGTTCATATTTGGTAGGAGGAGGATGATTGTTTTGATAATTTGAAGGATAAGAAAGTTGCATACCTTGGCCTTGTTGATACTGATTTTTCTTTTGGTAGCATGATTTTCCTCCTTGTCGGTACTGGGGTTGTGATTGCCACTGTGGATTTGGATTTGGCCTGAATTTTTTGTGCTTGAAGGGAGGTGCTTGTTGGAATGGATGCCCTGGGAACACAACTGCACAAGACTTAGATGAATCTTGAAGTTGTGGGCACTGGTCAGAAAAATGAGTGTTATCAGAACAAATACAACAATGCAATGGAATATAAGTAGAGTGTGAGTTATCTTGTTCTCGATATAATTGCCTTATAAGGGTATTAATCTCATCATGTTTAGTATCTACCTTTTGTTCTAGGTCTGAATGAATTACCTCATGAACTCATTGGGTTGGTGCAATTGCTCGTGTACTAAATTGTTGTACATTTTGATCCATGTTGGCTATTAAGTCACGAGCGGTGGAAGAAGTTTTATCAACTAGGGAACCACCAGTTGTAGAATCAATCATTCCACAATCCATGGGAATAAGTCCCTCATAGAATTATTGGATTAATATTTGTTCACTAATCTGGTGGTGGGGGCAGCTTGAGCAAAGTCTTTTGAATCTATCCCAATATTCATGAAGGGTCTCTCCTTGTAACTGCCTAATGCCACAAATTTCATTCCTAATTGATGCAGTTCGGGAGGCAGGGAAGAACATCTCTAGAAGGTTTCTTTTAAGGCCATTCCATCCCCCAAACATGGTAGGCAAAGAGTATATCCAATCTTTGGCTACACCATCAAGGGAGAAAGGGAAGCCCCTAAACTTAATGAGGTCCTTAGACAAATTTTGTGGTTTCATGGTGGAGCAAACTATGTGAAAATCCTTTAGATGTTTGTGAGGGTCCTCCCCGGTAAGACCATTGAAATTTGGATGGAGTTGGATGAGGCATGATATTAGCTCAAAATTGGCCGCTTCCTTAGGATATTGGATGTACGCATGTTGGTACTCCACATCCGGGGTGGTTAGTTCTTTTAATGTTCTATTATTTGCGGCCATGATCTTTGGGGTTTGATTTGGTTCAATTTTTGACTGGTTTTGGAACACTTGAGGTACCACATGGGGTTCCTCAATGTTACTTGATTGACCTTCTCTAGATGCCTTGATTTGTGTGGGAAGTGACTTTTCAATTTCAGGATCAAATTCAAGTAGTGTTTCTTTACCAGATCTTGTCATGCAACAATGATGTACGATTTGATTTATTGATTTTTTTGTTGTGTTTTTTTATTTGAGAAGGATAAAAAACATAATAAGGGTGAATGATGAATGAAATTTTATACTATCGAATTAGAGAGGGAGATGGATAAGAAGAGAGAGAGAGAGATAAAGAACACACCAAAAAAATAAAGACAAAATCCAAAACAAAAACAATCAAATGGGGGTAGGGTATTTAAAGGAGTACTAATTAAGAAGTAAAATAAATAAATAAAAGGAAATAAAGAAAAAAATGATCTTGGATCCCTGGAAATGGCGCCAAAATTTGATCGCATTTTTGAGCGCGTCAAATTACTTGTTTAATTTTGACTAGAATTTCTGCAGTATAGCAGTAACCCTAGGTCATCTCTCAACAGAGCCTTAGATCATTAAATTAAAAAGAGGGTTTTGATTACAAAAGTATAAATTGAATGAGGTTTTTTAAAACATGTGGGTTTCATGAATAAAGATGAAAATAGACAATGAAAGTGATAAAACAATGTAGAGATTAATAGAATTAATTAAGCGTGATCAACCCGAGGTACTCACATGATGTTTATCCTTCATCGCTTCATGATATAGGTTTATGATCTTTTAATACCTGGTTTGTAACCCCTAGAACCAGAATGTTAATGTGTTTATACTGGGATACCTCCTAGGGTTCAGTCGAAAACACACAATGATTCACCGGACACCGCCGATGATTGGGTGAATTGTGCTTGACTTCATAACTGAAACTCACCAAGGAAACACATGATAAACTTGATGTGTTGTCTAGGATTGTATGTTATTTAATTTTGATACCATAACATAAATGTACATGTCCTTGATAGTGCTTTTGTGAGTTCAATTGACCAATATAAACTACACAAACACCGCAGTTGAAAGGGGGAAAAGAAAGTGGTGAATGGTGTGCGAAACATCACATGAATGGGTACCCCCAAACATGATCATATGAGTTGAGCATGACATAACATTACATAACTCAATAAAATAAGAATAGGGTATGATGAAAAACAACAAAACAACCTTGAATTCAAAAGATCATTCAAATATTACAAACATGAAGCTTGGGATTTACATCACGTTCCTCCCCGGGCGATCACAAGGGGTTTAGAAACCCATGTGAGAGGAAGAAGAGGAAGATGTTGAAGTATCACTTACCATAGACTCCAGAACTGCTAGGGATAATAATAAGACTCCATGGGGACTCCAAAATGACATCACCTTGCCTCATGGCTGAACTTGCAAATGGGGAGCCCAATGTGTCATTTTATAGGAAAATTGGAAGGTGGTTTTAGGAACACAAATTTCATTAATCCACTTGTACCATGTGTTTCAGCCTTCATACAGCCTTATATTGCTTTGGAGAAAATGGAAAAGTTGTATCCCTACCCGTTTACTATCTCCACCGAATGTTTGGCTCCATTCGGACAACTACATCTCATGATATTGATAAAATACAGAACACCGCATTTGACTTGGTCCAAATTCGGTGTCTTGGACAGATCAGTTCTGATGGGCTCCATAGAATCCGAATCAGGATTGCGTTCCTTAATATTAAATCTATCCTATTAAATTTTGGACAGGCCCACAACATATCAGCCCATTTAGATGCAAGTATTTCGTGTACTATGCAAAACAGTGGACAAATATCCATGGATCTGTGCAATTTTGGCCCATTTTTCTTCCACTTCATCAAGGCCCCACCAAATCACCTCCACCTACATTGAAATAATAAAAACAAGTAACATTTCCCATTATAATGTTGATTAACATTAATTAAATTATTCAAACATAAAGTGAAATTTATTATTATATTTGGAATATTCATTACAAAACACGTATAAAACAGCGGTGTAAGTGTGTAATAAAACAGTGAATCGTGGTAAGATCACTTGTCCATGTAATTGTAGTGAGCAAGAATAACTGTACAGAAAATAATTCTGTTATCCAGTGAAAATTTTCATGTGATGTGTTGGTCCCCCTACTGAAAGATTATGGGGTTAGACATAGAATTTCGAGTAAATAACCATATTCTATCATGGTTGTAGGGTGTTTGAATTCTCCCCAATAAATTGTATCCATTTCCTATCGAATATATGAACTCAAAGGGAATAACCATTTAAGGTTCAGAAACACCAATTAGCACAGGTTTGTGATTTCTTGTAATCAGCCTTAAGAAACCATCGATGCCTGGTTTTGCTAAGCCCTGGCAGTTCCAAAACAGTAGTTTCATTTTGGCCTTGCTTTGGGGGTGCCAGCCGCTTTGTCTGTACTCTCTATTTTCTTTGTTCTTGCAGATCTTCGGTTCTTAGATATTTTATGTGTAGTAGATGATTTCACATTTTCTACAGCATAGTCATCCCCTTTTTCTAGTTTACCAGATATAGGAGCTGAAACTTTATCATCATCACTGATAGATTTCCCCAAGAGCTAGATGTTGTCATATGACATCTGATTAGATGTGACAAATCCTAAAATAGTCATCGATGTGCATGGGATATTCAGCCATGGGGGAGTAGTCCCCTGATTGTCCACTGCCCATTTCTAGATGCTAATAACATTGTCCAAGCATGTCAGCATATCTTTTACATCATGAGAGATGCACCCTAGAATAAATTCTTCAGATTGGATTGATGTAACCAGTGAGAATAATTACTCTGAGAATTCAAACGATAAATCATCATCAGGGTTCTTAGTGATAATAATATCACCATTATTCTCTAATGAGATGTCAATGGTCTGCATGCCTTGTTTGTACTCCTCCTATTAAACTAATGCATCCCATGAGTTACTGAAACTTTCCAGGTTCCCCCATTTAACAAATTTGGTCTCCTCCTACAGAGTCTGCTTATCCTTCCTAACAATCTCTAGATCTACCCTTTTCTATTTTGGGGATTCCCTCCAAACTACAAGACTTGTATTTGGGTTAAGTAGTTTTATAACCACCCTGAAATTTTTGATGGCATATCCCACAATTTTTTAGTGCTCACAGAGGGGTGGAAGATGTTAAAATTCAATCCTAACCTCAATATTTTGATCATTATCTATGAGAGTTATGTGATAAGGTGTTGGGAATTCAATATTGATTTCAACCAGTATTCTCAAAAAGAAGCCAAGGTCCCCATTGAGTGTCCTCTGATCAAATTTCAGCAGGATTCCCAAAAAAGTAGCCAAATCATTCAAAAAATATGGGTGCTAGTATACCCAAGGTAGCCCATCGATTCGGGCTCATACCTGAGCATTCGCATACTTGTGGTTGCAGGTATTGATATTTTCCTCCCATTCTAAGAGGATCAGAATTCCATGTTTTAGGATCAGGTTTCGCACCCTCCATGCTGCATTGATATCTTTTATGCCATTCCAAAATAATATGGAAATATCATTTGCCAATAAGAATGAGCTTTCATTTAGCATTGTTCCAAGAGTGGGATATCTTCTCTTTATGCATCAGAAAAGGACATGGCATGACACCCTTCTCATAATTGATGCATCCTAGTAAGGAAAATCGACAAAAGTCCATCTTTTTTTTTCCTCTGGATTCATAACAACAAAGATTTTCCCCTCTTCCGATCGATTATGATGGCTGAATCGCAAGATGAATTTGCAGAATGTAAATATCCAGTAAGGGATCTTGCAAAGGAGGTACTTTTCTTGTTAGGGTTGTAGGTCCTGCCTCCCACATTGTTTTCAAGAGAGGGGGAGGTGAAGGATTTCTCCCACTCTAAATTGAAGGACTCCATGGATCAGAAACACCTATCACCAGGTCAGATCTCTCCATTCCCAATTTCTAATTCGCATTCAAGAGCTAATGCACTCCATATCCATACATAGTTCACAGGGTGTGTAGATAATATATGATATTATATGTATTTAAATTACTATGGTATAGAATTATAATAAAATTAAATTTATTATCGATGATTTTACAATGCTTTCAATGCAATTCGAACTCTTGGTAATGAATTTTCTTTATTACGCTCATTTTTGTGCGACACACATCATATTCACCAGTTCTTTCTTTTATGTGGTATATGTATTACCCATGAATTCATTTTATTATTATTATCATGAAAATAATTAGGATATAAATATCCATATAATTTTATTTCTTGATTTCATGATCAGTTGTTACCAAAGAGATAATGGATTTACATTTCAATCCCATTTTAATTGTGATTATTTATACATAAATTTAAATTTAATATGTTTTATGATAATTATATTACAAATACCATTTCATTCATTATCATTTGGTCATCCATGAATTTTTATATTAATGGTACATTTTTTGTCTTTATGGTACTTAAAATGATCATTAAAACGTTTTTGAGAAAAACTTACATAATTCTCTCTTTTGTTGGAAATAGTTATCTTCAATTTAATTGTTTTCATTAAAATATTTTCAACAAATTATTTAAAATTTTACTATGAATGTTTAAAATTAAATTTTACCCTTGTTTTACATTTTTTAATAATATTTTAAATAAATATTTTTATCATTTTTTGTATAATGTATATTAAATATTTTACCAAAAAAGAGAAAGGAATATTTTGTTAAATACATGGAATGAATAGAATTTCCTACCATCATGACTAGTCAAATATTTGAATCATACATTAAAAGTTTCCAAGTTTATTTTAAATGAAAATTTTCCCATTTTATTTTATTAATATTTGGATTTCAAATAAGTGGTTTTAAAATGTAATGGGTATTTTCCTGAAGAAATATTTGAGAGATATTTCCACAATTTTATTTATGATAACACACATTGATGATATTTATCATTTTCGAGGGATATGATCCAGTAATTCCATACATATTATGCATAAAGACAGTTTAATGATTATTATGGGGATATGTTAATGAAATCTATCTATTTTCCTTGGGTTATATTATGATTCAATTTTGATCTTTTTATGAATTTTATTTCCTTTCCATGAGTTAGGATATATAATGAATGATTTATGATCATGTGGTTCACATATGTATGGTTTTCTGTATATGAAGGATGGGTCTGGATTTATATATCTCTCATATTCATTTTTTTAAGGATGAATATATGATGAGGTAATAAGAATTAGAATACGGAAGTGGAACCATTTTAGAAATCGACTCTACCCACTATGATAGTCTCAAGAGTGAACCATAACGAAGTATATGATTGGACGGGGAGTGAAACCAATCCACTATAAAAGTCTTGGTAGCAATACGCGACTAAGGAACTAATTTTCTATAATTATGTGTTTCTCAAAAATTTATGACTTATGCCAATGTGATTCTCTCTTGGATAGTGTTAGTTGATTATTTTATGATTCATGTGTTATTAACTATCAAGCATTTTAACATGACTCATGATTTTTATATATGAAATTTAGAGTATGATTTTCAAATATTAAACTCTTTTCATCATACCCTTATGCTCATGATATAATTAGGTGGTTATTGATATCTCCCATGTTTACCCTGATAAAGCTTTTGGGCTCGCCCTTTCTTCTATTTAATTTACCCATGTAATGAATAATTATTTTATGCATGATATGTCTATGAACGGTTCTAGTTTTGAATAATTAACTATGAGATTAATTTGATATATTATCAAATGGTTTTTTATATATCAAATTTTCCAAAAACACTAACCCTATGTTATTTTAGCATAGATCATTTTTTATATATTGAATATTCATATAATGGGTTATAATATTTATGTTTCAAAAGTATGAGTCGTAATAAACCATTTATGTTTTGGAGAAATGTAGATGGTAACATAATTTTTGGGAAAGGATCTATTATATGTGCTCCTAATCATCATGCATGTTCTATGTTTTATATAATTATTTTGGTAATATGAGAATATTGTGAGACCTTATATTATAGCATTCCTTTACCACTTTCTAAACCCTAGGAGGAGGTCTATGAAAATTTCTGTGGAATAAGAAGATAGTGAAACCAACCCCTTTGACCTTTTTATCTTAATCCTTATAGATTTTTTTGAATGTTAGAGAGGTTATTTTTGTTGACTAAATGGTCTTATAATAAATCATGTTGATGTTATGGAATTATGGAATTCCTTTCTATATTTTTCTTCAGATAATTTTATACCATGTAATTTTTTTCTGAGGATCTCGTTAAGCTTTATCCTTCACGTGTCTAGTCTGATAATGATATTATCAATTCATAGTTTCTCTTAATTATAAATTCCTCAATGACTTTTGGGGACCTAAAGTGGCATGTTTGGGACAATAACAACATAGTGATGTCATTTTTTTATTATTTTACATAATTATTGTTTATATTTCATTTTGTGAAGTATGAAATTTATTTCTTGAAAAAATAAATATGTTTTCTCTGTTTCACGGTCAGGGAATTGATGGAACAATGTTAGTTTGTTGAACCTTATCTTCTGTATGAGTATCCAGACACTATAGGCACACGGTTATGATATACTATATAGATTAATATTTTCTATGGTGAAATTCCATCTAATTTATAGTGTATTATTTTATAAACCATGTTGTATAAATGTTTGTAAATTCTTAGATGATTCATAGAGCTCACACATTTAGTATATAGATTAGTTAACCATTCAGATTACCTAAATTATTTTTTCAATTTCCAAAAAATAACTTTTTTAATTTTAAAAACTATTTTAGATATAATATTTTATGTATTATACATCTGAACCATGATTATCCCCACAAAATATCTTCTCTTCCTCCATGTATTTGTTTCTCCTCCCTTTCATTTATTCAACGATTCTTAAGGAAAGTGCATTATTTTTTTGTTGTTATTCATATCCTCCATCCTTATTTCTTCTTTCCTACTATTAGAGGATATAGTGGTTGAATACTTGACTTGTATTAATCTAAAATTTTGGGTTTAATTTAATAGGTCATATATAGGATTTTGATTATTATAATTGTCATTTTTTATTAAAAGAGATTTTTTCTTATCAACTTGAGGTAGATATGTTTATGTAATTCCATTTATAGAACATATCATGTTGTGCTATATTTTTTAAACAATTTTGATTTATATAATATATCTATGTGTAACATCCCTATTAAATTTATGGTTGTACATTAAATTTTAAATGATTTTAAATGTTTATCTTGAGGTATTTTTGTGGGTTCCAAGGACATTACCTCTAAAATAGTTTCATGTGCACACAATGTGTTTTTTTAATTATCTAAAAGGGTTTTTACATGTTAATTTACAACTAAAAGTAGTTTTTTGAATTCAAAATGATATCTAAATGGTTTTATATATAATATTATTATATTTTTAGGTGTTTTTAATATTTAGAGGGTTGTATGGTTTAAATTTTTGTTGTTATAAAACATAAATGTTTTCCACTGATTTTTTCATGTGGTATTCATTTATTGATTTTTTTTATATTCAAAATGATTTTTAATGATTTTTTTTCAATTTAATATATATTTGGAGTGTTAATTTTATTTTTGAGATTAACACGTTTTTATATGATTATATTTATGATCAAATATTTTTTCAAAATATTCATCAAAAAATGTTTAAAGATTTCAATTAAATTCTCCAAGATAATGTCTTATTTGTCATTTTGAATAAAATAATTCCATGATAATTGAAAAATCATGGCATTAATGTAAATTCAGTTTTTTATATTAAATATTGATCATTTTTTGAAGTTTAGTATTTACTAAATGACTCATGGGAAGCCTTGGATATACATTTATCTTTTCTTGACACGAGTGTATGCCAGTGCATAACAAATCCTTACAAGTGAATATTTCATTATTCTTTTCTGGTGTGTATCATGCTAGTGGATATACCTTGTAAGCCCCTCCAAATATATTTTCACATTATTCCATGGTAATCTGTGTCTAGTGGATAGCTTTTTAGTTCTAACAAACATGGGCGAATTTTGTAGTATAATGGGACCCTGCATAGCAGATCTAGTATGAGGTTACATATGTCGTGTGAAGCCCCTAGAATATGTTATCCTTGGTTCCCTATAATTAGTCCCATTCTTATTGCTTCTTCATTAATTTTTAACACGTTTTCTTATAAACAAGAAATCCACTAGTATTATTTATAATTGAAATTTTTGTTAAAGTTTGTCTTATTCGAACATATTATTTTTCCCATGAAATATCTGATTCGATTTACATTTCTCTTTTTGATAAAATGTGAAAGTATTTTTTACATTTCAATTAATATTATTGGTATATGGTTTTCATGTGAATTTAATTATATATATTATAACATAACATTGTTAGTCGTTTTTTTGTTTTTAATTTTTCTTTCTTCATAGAATAATTTATTATGTTGCTTGATCCTTATGAAAATATTGTTTTAGTTTATGATCTTAATTCCTATTAATGTTTATATTTTACAGTTATCATTTAGTTTTCTCTCCAACCTATTTCAAAAAAGGGTTTTCTTATTAATAATGTTAAATAATTGTAACGAAATAAACGCTTGGACATTTTTTTAATATGGGTGGTTTTTTTAATGGATTTTAAATTGTTGTATTTATAAAATATTTTAATTATTATTGGTTACATAATGTTAATGAATATATTCTCCATTATCATAACATATGATATTAGTTTTTAATACTTTCTTTCACATGTTAAAATGTATTTTATATATTTTGTTTAAACTAGACTTCATGAACTATTTTATAAAAAAAATTTACATAGACTCCTTGTTGAATTATCACTTGGAACATGTAGCTCACACTATACATACACACCCTGATATGTATTTGGATTTTATGTCTCTATATAGGTATACAAGTTAATATCTCATGTAGATTTCATGTGATTCCTTATCGGTAGATGTTTTTTTGGGATGTAATGAAAATTGAGGGTCATGTGGTGTTGATCATCTAGTAATTTAGGTTTTGTGTCCTTTCTTGAGATTTTTTTTATATACCTTCTAATCCATAGTTAAAATTTTCATGTAACTCATTGATTTTGTTCTTGAATTATTTTTATTTTTGTATTTTAATAGTTTCTTTTGATATATATATTTTGGCTATGCCTTGTTTGGTTGATGTTGTTTTTAAAACTATTCATTATGCTATGTGTTTAAGTATAATGTATGTACCAACCATGTTGAATTCTCAGTAAGGGTCCACTAATTCCATATTAATATTTTGAAGGTGAAATAGTTTCTAATAATTTATGATTGATTCTATGACAATAGTTTTCATATAAGGGAATTTGGGAGCATGCCTTTAGCCTTATTATAGCCTGATTAGGTGACATAGTGTGTTGACCCATGTTAGTTTGTGACTTTTTTATTTTAAAAATTGTTTTGGTTTTGAATGGTATTAACTATAGGAATTATTAGTAAAATTATTTTTAAAATGACTAAAATTATATTCTTGGGGATTATTTCTTAAAAACTAGTTCATGTAAAATATATTTAATCTATAAAATAAAATTTTCAAATTAAAACAGAGGTCAGAGTAGATCACATACTCAATTTAATCACCAATTTCACAATAAGATGATCACGGATCCCAAAATGAATGAAAAATATAATGTACATATATTGATCACTAACCCATCACACAAATATATCAATAAAAATGAAAAAAATGGTTAAAATATTTAAAAACAACACACAAGAGTTGTTCAAAAAACATTATATTTCAATATAAGCGCAGTTTTTTATAATATTTTATTTTATAAGTTTCTTTATATTTTCTAGTATTAAATTATTTCTTTTTTATCATTATAGTTTTTTTAAGGAAATGCTAACCTGCCTCGGAAATGGGGAAAAAATTTGCCATGTAAGATATATTTTTCATAATAATTAACACACAAAAATTATTAACTTGACCTCCCTAATTTAGATTACCAGTGGAACCCAGGATATATCTCTTATGAAGGGTAATTTAGTTCTAGTAATTTTTTAATAGGAATTTTTTTGGAATAAGAGTCTTATAAAAAATGTAATGCTTAAGAAAAATGATATATATATATGTATATGAAATATTATTCAATGCATCAATTTTTATTAAAATATATTGAAAAAATCTCAAGAATACTCTTCGAAAAAACTAAACATAATTATATTTAAAATAAGTTTAGTATTTACACTAGAAATCTATTATTAAAGATTCCACAACTTATTAGTCTCTAGTAATTAAAATATTATAATAACCTATAATACAACAGCAAATTACCAAACTATTATAACAATCCAAAAAAGAATAATTTAGAACACCATATGAATATTATAGATTTTGAATTTATTAAACTCCTAATTTGTAATCTATAATTTGAATAAAAATTTCAAGAAAAACATATACTCAAAACATTAATGATATTTATATGACAAGAAAAATAAAATAAAATTAATTAAATGAAAATAATGAAGCTTATAATGGTTATAAGGATCAAAATAGTATGATACACATAACAATAACTACTAACAATGAATATTTATACTCTACTACATGACTTATCAAAAAAAGAAGAGATAAAAGGAAGGGGAATACTAATACTTTTCTACTATTATTGGAATAATAATACTCAAAACTAAAACCTAATAACAAAGGAAACTATTATAAAACATGGAATATTTTTACTAGAACTGAGAAAATAAAAAAGGGAAAATAATATATATACATGTTAATATGAAGTTACACTACCTCTACATAAATAAATAAAGAATTAAAGAAGAAAATTATCTCTTCTAGTTATTAACTACAAACACCCAACACATATTAGGACTGTCAAACATCTTATCCTCTATAACTTCAAGCTTAATCATTTTCAATGATGGTGGTAGTAAACTACTGATATTCAAAATAAGGTTCCTTCATCGAGATTTTTTATTAAATAAATACCTCAAAGTAATTATACACTACTCCAATAGATCGGTTTCAATGAATATAGTAACACCCTAAATTTAGAATTATTATTCTTATATAAATTAGTGAAAATAAATTCATCTAGATTGTTTGTCTAATCATTATCATTCCATGAGGGATTTACTCGAGTACAATTTCAGTCTTGAATAGAGATTGGATACTTCAATGAATATAACTCCCAATTAGATAGTTCCCAAAATTTCTATGAATTTTATTAGTAAGTGTTGATGGTTTTTCCCATAGTTTACTGTAGAGCCACAAATCCAATGATGTCATCACTTTGTTGGATCTCTAACCACCAAATTCCTCTCCCAAAGCCCTAGAATCGCAAAGTAAAATGTAAAAAAACTATTTGTTATTGTTTTTATTGTTATTTTTATTTTTATTGATGGATAAATTCTCATCTAGGTTTGACCCATAAATGGTTTAATTAAAAGAAAAAACCATTATTTTTTCTCCACTAAGAGGCCTGACTAATATTGAGAATGGTTTGTAAATATTTAGAATATCTAGATTAATCCCTAAAAGACATGTCTTCTCTAGTGAATTATTCATATGAAAATGGATACTTAAAATACCAAAAAAAATTATCGAAACAACACTGTATTTTATCTATGCTAAATAGAAAGTGAAAATAGAAGGATAACCTTTATCAGCCCTGTCTAAAAGAATTCATAAAGTTATACCCTTTACCAGGTCTTTTTTAATACTAATAAAGGTTGATCTTTATCATCTATATTCTTAGCACTAAATTTTTTTTAATTAAAAATATTATTAATATACATATATTTATTTATAATTGTTATATTTATAATCAAAAAAAATTATTTATATATATTAATTTAATAATTCATGTCTATAATTAATAGAAATATGATGCATTAATATATGTATTTTAATAACTCAAAAATCTATATGTAATGTTTCTACGAAAAATATTTACAATATTATAAAAATTTATATATTTAAATAATTATAAAATTATAATAAATTTTTCTAAATAAAAATTATTTTTATTTTATTTATAAATATATATATATATTTATTTATATATAATTATATATATATTTATATAATAATATAAATATAGGTATTCATATATATTTATATTGATATATAAATATTTATAAATATATTTATTAATAAATATATGTATTTATAAATATAATTATAAATAAATAAATAAATTCCATTTTCAAACCTTGTATTTAAGGGGGTGGTGTAATGTTAGGAAGCTTCTTCTAGTGATCTTTGGGGGATTCTAGCAATTCTATTGAATTTTGAGATGTTGATCCATGGAGAACCATTTGGATTATTATTTCTATCTCAATAAAGTGTTCATTCCTCCCTCGAATGTTGTGAAGACTAAGGGTGGTGTGGCACATGTGATCCAAGCTTCTTTGGTTTTGGTTGATGTGGTGAAGAATGATGCACATAACCATATAAGGAATCTCTATGGATTGAAGAAAACAGCTTTGTGAAAAATGTTTTTTCTGTTCATTAGGATGATTCATCATCGTTTCGCAAGTATATTACTAGGAATGGATCCTTCACCTTTTTTGAAGTGAACCCTAGGATTTTTAATTTCCATATGAAAGTGTTAAAATTTTCCCTCCTTACCTAGATGTTAGTTTCCAGAAAATATTCCCCATGAAAGATGGATTGTTTGAGGAGTTGAATTTATGAGTTTTGGGTATTTGATGATTGGTGACTGATCTCAATCATTATGTGTGTGTATCCCATTTTTTCCCATTCGAATTACTATAAGAATTTTTCATGGGGAATTGGTTTGATCCATCATAAACCTTGGTATCCTACCTTTTAAAAATTGGATCCCTTTTTGATCTATTTTCATCTAGGAGTTACTCTACTCCATCTTAGAACGGAATTAGGGGACCAAATTTGTTTTTCTAATAATCCTTCAACCCATGGGGAGTAAGCTCTATAGAGAGGACTACAAGAAAAATCAGCATGGAGACAAAGTGATTTTGATGTGATCATTTTGGTACAGTTTTGGTTGAGATTGATATATCTTATAGCCTAATTGAAGTTTTTTTCTTGGTTGTGGGTGGACTCGTGTTGGATTTATTATATCAATTTGAGTGGTTGCCTGATTTCTGTGGAACTATTTTTTATATTGGGAACTATTTTAAGAAGTGGCATAAGTTCATGAAATGTTATTATTATAAAAAATCAAGACATGCCTCTGATCAGTTGAAGATTAAGTGGTCGGTAGTTGATCTCAATAGAGCTATGTAGGCTTTCAAGCATGTATAGAAAGATGGTGATTCCCCTACTTCTAATAATCGTGTTGTATGGAGCTCTTCCTTTGCTGGTGTTATCAATAAAGGGGCTTTGAAGGATGTTCCCTAATCTTCTATTGTGAAACGTAATTCCTTTTATGATCATAGTTCCTGGAAGGTTCATGCTGATATGTCATATCATATCCCTATAGTACATGATTATACTATTGTTTTCACCCATATAAGTCAGGATAAATGATGGATATCATTAACAGTGGATATAAGTTTCCCACTATTCCAACTACTAGTTCACATTGGGATGCATTTGATATCATTTTAGCCTACTTGAAGGCATCTTGGGATGATGTTTCTATTGATGAGGGTAATAACCAGTATGTTTATGAGGCTGTTGATCACAAATAAGGTAAATTTTTTATAAGGTATGATTTACATATTTCTACTAAAAGAGAGGAGGAATATAAGCTTGTTGATGATGAGGGATTTTATTATTCATGCCTAGAAAGACGAAGTCTCTACCAATTGTGCCTTCAAATATTTTGATCAATGTGGATAAACATGATCATTTGACCAATGTAAATCCCAATGGTGTTTAGATAGAATTGCCTATGAAATATTCTATGGTATCCCCTTGAGATCTGACCCAAATTATTTTTACAATTATGAAAGGATTGAAGAGAACAATTTTATATTATTTGTTGAGAACCCCAATTATATATCCCTTGTGTAGGAGTGATAATTGTTCTGTGAATGTGAGGTAGTCTTATCCACCCTATTTCATTGACTTAATTAAACGGTGTAATCTTCCTTTAGAAATTTCTCTGATGAAGATTTTTCTATAGTATGGGTACGTAATTTATGTATCATAACTCTTTAGGACAATGATCGTGAAACCTCCACTCCTAGAATCAGTAAGGAAGTAGTAGAATTATACTTCATGTAGCTTGTAACTTTTAAATTGTTTAAGCCATAAGTATTTGGTTTCAATGAATATATAGCAGTATATAAGTTATTATCTATAATCATTGACGATATAATTCAATCCAATCTTGAAATGGAATTTAATTATTTATATGGAAAATTCAGGATATCCTCCACATTGGAGAGCTCATCTAAATCATCATTGGATGATGAATGTGTGACCCCTGAAAAGGTCAAGACATTATAGCAAGGTTGTCACCCAAAAGGCATAAGATGATTACAATACTATCTGGGATCTAGAATGACTTGAATAAACAATATTAATTTCTTACATTATTATGGGAATTTTATGTATTGTTTAAATTCTTATATTTCATTTTTTCGTTAGAATATTTGATGTTATGAACTTGGGGATTCATCTTGATTTTCCCCAAGTACTCCTCATATCTGTGAATGGGATCCGTTCTTCCATATGACAGAGGTATGTAATATATCTGTATAACTATGGGTGATGGTTTCTAATATAAATTGTGTTATATAACCCTCATATTTTTTATGACATTGCTTCGTCAATTGGGATACTGATAAATATGGAAAAAGAAATCAATATGGTATTATCTTTCCATTATGATCGGTTACTTGTTAAAATTGATTTGTGTTCAACATTAGTGGGTAGGGTGTAACTTGAAACCAATGACGATGAATCTGATCTACATATATAATATGAAAATGTCACTCCCTTTTTATGGGGATGAAAATTCATAGGTCTTGAGGGTATAAATTATAGAATATTAATTCAGTGTGCTTTCTATTTAGCTAGAGGACCTAATGAATGAAGATTCTTGAATAAGATGAAATATGATAAATTAAATGCTCTAGGAATATATGGTGATGCTATGAAGGATTTTCCTCAAGGTGTTTTAAATGTTTAGGTGAATCATGTACCCAGGACTAAGCATTCCGATTCTCATACTGATAATATGAATATTAGGTATGGAAAAGGGACAGAAATGATGATTTATCTCATGATGGAACTGTGAGTGGGTGAAAATTGGAGTTGGAGGGAAATAGGCATGATTATGAGAATGTCCATAAGAACGGTCTGTTGTCGACTGGTAGATATCTCCCTTGTGTTGTTCGTACTAAAACTAATATGGTTGATATTGATTTTGTTATTTCTTTGAATCCCTATGGTGGACTGCTGATGGATTATCATATTCCATGTAATGGTCAGTATTTGTAGAACAGTTGGATTCATAATTGTAAGAGATAGTTGTATAAGGGTTAGTGGATCAACAAATACATCAGGAATAGCTTGTTGGATCACGACCATGCAAGGTAAAGTAAAAAAATTGATGAGTTTCCCATTAGTTATCTCAATAGATATCAAACTCATAAATTACAAGATAATGATTTGGTAAAGGTTCGGTCTAAGGATATTCAACCTGGGAAGTGATATTCAGTAACTCCCATGAAAGTTGAAAAATTTCCCATGGTAGTGAATGCAATGTGTCTGAAAAATTAATGGATGATGAGGGTTTTAAAATGGTTATCCATTAGAAGATTATGTCATGTGCCCCCACATATGTGTTGGTGCATACATATCCTACTCAGGACCCCATGTAAGTGGAATATATAACTAGTAGAGCCATTGAATTTTGGGAATGTATTTATCCCACAAACGTTTCTAATCTTATGAAAAATGCATATAGTTATTTTGGAATGGGCTCAGATGAATAATGTGTCATTATATGGGATAAATACTCTTTTATCATTCCTCTAGATGACCATGAATGTGAGTGGCCTATGAAGTGTCTCAATAACGAGGAAAAAAAATTTATCCTCTCAAAACTTTAGGCCATTTTTTCTATGATAGATCCTAATGTATTTGGATGTTATTATTATTTAACCATCATAATGTTTTTGGTAATTAACATTGAAGATGTATTGTGATCTAGTATGGAGATGGAATTTAGATATATTTCTTAGAAATTAAAGATCCACTCTATAAAAGCGGAATATTATGAATCTTCATTGGATGAGGAACATATTCCCTCACAACATTATACATTATGGAGACATCAGCCCCTATGGTTAGGGGCAGATATCCTAGCAACTTGGGAATTATAGTGAATTCCTGGAAATAAATTCCGGTTTTGGTGTGGGTGGCATATACTTTGATTGACTCTTTCGTGGTACGCTTCTTTTTATAAGTAAATTTGGGTTCATGAATATTGTTTATGAATCCATGATTGGACTTAATTATATAATATATAAATGAATATATTTATTTAGTTATAAATTTATATCAATATTAAATAATTTAAAATATATGTACATGTATAACGACATGTATGTATGTGTATGTCTGTATATAATTGTATGCTTATATGTGTGTGTGTGTATGTGTACATATGGATGTTTGTAATTTATGTAAATGATATGAATTTAATTTTTAATATTTTTATAATTTGTTTAATTTAATTTACCCATTAATTATTATACATGAATTATAATATTAAAAATATATATTTAATTATTTTGTAATATTCATGTATACATATATTTATTTACTATATACATGTAATATTTTCAATGTGTTTATCACTTATATAAATAATAGTTATTACTTTTTATTTATTAAGTTTTAGAAATTAAAATATGTTTGAAATTTTTACAATTAACCTATTTAAATGATATCTTTATTAATTTTATAATTAAAATATTTAATTATACAAATATAAATATCTGTAATTTTTTTAATGTATTTATGATGTTATAAATATATATCTAAATGTTTATAAAATTATAATCAATATATTTAAATAATAAATATATTTACTAAATTTATAATTATATGTAAATTTTTTTAAATCTATTTATGTATAATTATAAATATAAATTAATAAATACATATTTAAATATTTATAAAATTAAAATAAATATATTTAACAAATATAAATATTTATTATATTTATAATTATATTTATCATTATATATTTATAATTATATTTATAATTATATATAAATACTTTTAATATATGAATATTTACAATTAAAAATTTATTTATTCAAATAATTATAAAATTAAAATAAATATTCATAAATAGTAAATATATTTATTATATTTATTGTTCTATAAATATATATAATTATATAAATATATTTATAAATATATAAAAACATTTATAAAAATATTTATTTATAATTATATTTATTTATATATATTATATATAATTTTATACATATATAACAATATAAATATATTTTTAATATTAAATCTTTATCCATGCTTTTTTAGCACTGATAAAGGTTTATCTTTATCAGTGTTAAAAAATATCTAATAAAGAGTAGTTTTATCATCACTTTCAATTTTAGCACAGATAAAACTATTCATTATTATTTATTTTTAGAAAGAACTGATAAAATTATTACATGTTCATATAAATTAAATACTAACAAAAACCTATTGTCACTCGCACCTCAATATTTTGTGGAACCTGAGAGCTTCCACCACTTTTGTTGTTGTTTCTCGACCCTACTACTGCCATTGGTATACATTCTCTATGAATCGATCTCTCTAAAAATAGTTGATGTTCTTATTTATCTTCTTTGTTCCTTAGACCGAACTATTTTTTTCATTTGCACCTCGCTTTCCAACATCTTCACTTTTTCTCGACAAGCTGAACAAATATCACTCATCCTCATTATATCTTGTCTATGTAAGGGTCTCATATCCTGATCCTTCTCCACCCTCTCATTCTCTTTTATTCCCCTTGCTATGGTAACACACTATTCCATCGTGGTGAAAAAAAATCTTTGAATTTCACAAAGGAAATGATACTTACACACTTCAAATGACTCAAATACACTTCTCCGTTGATACTTACACTATTCATCCATGACCTCTTTTGATGTGCCAAAACCGGTGGTGTAGATAATCGGTTATTCATTTTTTTCATGGGATGAGAATGTGTGATCTCTCTTTTTAAATATATTTTTCTTATAAAAATATATATGTCAAAAAAATTTCAATTTTTTTCACCATGTGTTAGTATAATTTTCTAAATAACCATTATAAAGGAATTGTGTAATTCAAAAAGGTGTTATGTAATTTTAAAAAAAAAATTAAATTGGTTCTAAATATTTACATGGAATTTGAATTAATACTCATAATTCAATCTATTGATGAAGTATTTCACGTTTAATTTTGAATAAAAAATTCAAGTTATGAAAATGTATTTTGAAATATTCAATGTGTTTCACGTTTATAATTTTATAGTTTTATAATATTTTAAATTTATATACTTTTATAGTATATTTTGTAATAGTAATGTAATATATAAATAGTTTTTTATTGCATATTTATTGTTTTATACTTTTATTAATTTATAAATATATATACCTTTATAAATTTTATATTATATCACATTTTCATATATAGTTTAAATATAAAATTATATTATTTATTTATACTTTTATAGTTTCCTATAAATATAAATTAACATTCAATTGTAGTTTTTTCATTATAAATTTTTTCACTTTTATATATTCACATGTTTTACTATTATATATTATTATTTAATAATTTTATAAATTTGTAATACAATATTCTTGAATAAAGTTATATTTTTATATCATATATGTACTTTTATATAGTTTTAAAAATTTATATACATTTATAAATTATGTATATTTCATTAAAATATAAATTCTCTTATAAATTATATATAATTGTATACTTCTTTATACATCTATTATTTAATAGAGTAACATAAATTTTTATAAATTTGTGATTTATAATTTTATAACTATTTGTTTTTTGAATTTATAAATATTTTATTTTTTTTATACTTTCATAAATTATATACTTATAAATTATACTTTTATATTTTTATAATTTGGAAATATAGTTATTATTTTTTCAACAAATTCGTTTGTTTATTTAAGAGTTATTTAATTATATTCAATATTTCATGTTTTATATCATAACTGATATAAGTTGGATTTATGCTTTTAGTTGAATGTAGATTGAGATTCAAAATGATCTGTGTTTTTTTTGGACTTCATGATCAACAATTTATCTAACGGGGGACTTATTTGACTATGTTTTATAATTGCGTTGGTAAATAATGATTTACACATAAATGGTGTCGTATAAATTTATATGATTATATTAACATTCATACACCACCTAAATATATAGAATTCCACCTCCTACATAATATAGATTGATAAAAACACCATGGAAAGGGAATGTCACTAAATTTATCCAACCCATAGGATATCTATCATGACCTTAATCCCTTAAAACATGAATTAATTTTATACAACATCTCAACTCCTAAACTAAATTTCATCCAACATAACTTGCATGGTTTAAATTTGGGGAGACCTCTACCACTTAATATTCTCTCTAACATGGTGTTGGCTTCAAAAGGGATGAGTCGTAAGAAACATAATGAATTAATAAATATCAACCTCATCATCTTCATTTCCCAAACTATTATTATTTCACTTTATTTCTTAAGACTCATCTCCCATATATTCTATATTTGATCCTATGTTTCTTATAATACTATGATCCATATTCATCCCATACCATGTTTCCATGAACGTTATGGGTGAATTAATAGGATAAAACAAACATTTAGTAGGGAAATTAGTTTCTTAAACTAAAAAACATATTTCCTTCAAATAATAATGAAATTATTTGAAATATTAAAATGATGGGTTCCCCTTATTTGAAAGGCACTTTTTGTATTTATTTATTTTGTTAAATATAAATATTAAATAATAAAATAGAGTGGATATGAATAGAAAATTTATTGATGCCAATTTTATGAAAAATTTATGAATACGGGGTGAAATAGTTCAATAAGTTTTCAAATGATCATGCATATAGCCTTTCTCAAGTCATATTTCCATGTTTACACTATTCTTATTCAAGAATAATTAGTTTAGAGGTGTTAAAACCTGATCGCTCATAGAATACATCATAGTTATAAATATTGGAATAAACATGAGGAAATATATAATTTAGCTTTTGATTGGGATGAAACTACCTTTTATGGATCATCTAATATGATTAAAATTGTGGAAACTGAAGAAGGTCATATCAAGGATCTGGTTATAGGTGTGAATGATGATGGAGATCATATTAAGGAAATGATAATGACAGTTGAAGGTGAACTTTTTGATTTTCTAAAATTTCATTATAAGTTAAAGAGTTTGACATATACACCACATTATGTTGATTACCGTAAATATATAGCATTGTAATCCATACTGAAGCTATATAATATAAATGTTAGAAAAAGGTGGAGTGATTCTCGTTTTACTAAAATGCCTTCTATCTAGACTAATATTCTCTCATAAGATAAATATATTCCTATAAAAACATATGAAACTAAAAGAATGCAACATTTAATGGTTATAAGTTCTAAAATAATAAATGCATATCCAAATGAGTGTATATTGTTTCCAAAGGACAACAAATCACTTAAAGAATTCCCAAAGTGTGGTGTTTCTCGATATAAGAAATATTAATCTAGTCCTATGAAATTTTTATGGTACTTTACATTCATTCAATGGTTTAAGGAACATATATGCAAGTGAGTAGATTTCAAATAAATATATATGGCATGTAGATAAATTAAATAAGGATGGAAAACATCATCACCCGAAAAAATCTCCTCTGTGGAATAGAATTGATCAAGAGTATCCAGAATTTAGAAATGATCCATGAAACCTTCATCTTGTGCTATCTAAAGGTGGAGTGAATCCTTTTGTTTTTTTAATAATCATTCATAATTCATGGATGGTTATGTTGGTAAATTATAACATACAACCATGGTTATGCAAGAAATGAATATACATTATATTATCTATAATTATATCATGAACAAAACAACTGAGTAATTATGTTGATGTTTATTTGGATCCATTGATCAAATATTTAAAATTATTTTGGCATTAAAGTGTTCCAATTTATGATTCCTATAATAATAAAGAATTCATTTTAAGATACACATTGTATGGGATGATAAATGAATTTCCAACTTATGTAAATTTTTCCAGATATGGAATTAATTAAATTCAAGGGTATCCTATTTTTGAACATGGGACACAATCAATTATTTTAAAACAATAATTAAATATTGTGTTTCTATAAAATCATATATTTCTACTCTGTGACATAAGTATCAATCTTGGCCATTGTCACGACCCATCCTCAGGGCCCGTGTTGTGACTACCCCAAGGCCGCCTTCCATAGGCCAGGGGCTGGTGAATAGAACCAAATGTGTAAATCCCAAAATAGGGGAAGGCATTGCCTTTATAAAGTAACATACACAACAGAGTATGCAAGTGAAGTAAGCACTAAGAAAAACTGAGTACAAGGTAAATGCTGAAATGTAAATGTGCCAGTATACAAACCCAACTGAAAGTACAGTACAACTGAAAGGAAAGTACCGCAGCAGTAATTAAAAAAACAGCAACACTGAGTCGTCCTCCAGAAATCCCACCTGAAGTGTGGGTACAGATAGTCTCCTCATCTCCCCGGGTCCTCCCGCCCGCTCCGTGTACATCCCGTCAAGTGGTCCACCTCCGGGTACTTTCCAAATCCACAAGCCTCCACCCCGATTAGTGATGTCCTTCGCCTGCATCCAACATAATGTAGTGCGGGCATAGCTAGTGTATGGGTGAGTATACAATACTCAGTAGGGACCCCGAGACCCCCAAAGGTCTCTCAGAATCCATTAAGGATAAACCACAAAGGAAAGATACAATCACGAAGTATCAAATGAATCTACCTAGGTATATGCCCAGACATATACGTAAGTCATCAGCTACATAACAACTCTAACTCTCGAGCCCAAGAATAACCCATTCCACACAGGAAAACACATCCCAGTCTACATAGGAAAGCAAGTCAATCACATCGATGATAAAGATTGAGAATCAAGACTCAGCTCACATAGGTATACACATCGTAAGGTGATAGAGATGATCAGATGTAGCCACTAACACATCTAAGTTGTCGGACCCACATAGGATACAAGACCAGCTAAGCTATCGGACCCACAAAGGATACAAGACCAACTACTCTACCAGACCCACATAGGATACTAGTACAGAGGTCAATACTACTGGACCCACATATAATACAAAAACAGTAGTCATCACCGTCGAACCCGCTGAGGATTCCAGTACAGTCATTGTCATTGTTGAACCCACGGAGGATCCAAGTACAGTTGTCCTCACTCCCGAACCCAAGGAGGATCCAAGTGCAGTCGTCATCGTCGCAGTCGCATCCACCTCTAGGGTTCCCACACACAGCATGCTCGATTTCGGGAGGGTCCACTCCTCGAGTAGAAGAGTCGATACATCAACTGTCATGAAGTCCAGAGTTGATGTATCCCAAAGATCCGTCTCAACAAAAAGAACCCAACGCGACAGACGATGCGTCAATCAGACGCCTGGTCTGAGAGTTATTGGTTCTTCCGTTCCAGGGGCCCGGTTGGTTTTTAATCTAAAACCAACCCGAACTCACTCCTGCTGCATCAAAACCTCATGCAGAGTAATCCAAAAGGACCATCTCAAAAAAAGGATCCCAACCCAATTGACGACACGTCAATCGGACGTCCGGTCCTTGAGATATAAGCATTTCTGCTACAAGGGCCCGATTGGTTTTGAGTTCAAACCAACCTGGCCGTACCCAAACATTTCTAAAACCTCAAGTGTATTATAACTAAAAGGCCGTTTCGATCAAACGATTCCTACTAAACTGACGGTGGGTCGATCGGAGATCTGTAGCTCAGGTTATGGGAAAAAGACCAAAAATGGTCAAAGTGGGGGGTCTAGGCCCAGCCCAACCCGGCCCAACCCCCCCTACGTCGGCCTGAATCGGGTCGACCTGACCGGGGTCCAGGTCCAGCCCGATAGGGCATGGCCCGGTCCAAGCGACCCTCCCCGGCCTAGTCGAGTGGGTGCGCTGGCTCGGCCAGCGGGCCGAGCCAGGGGGACGCGGTCCCCCCTTTTTTCCGTGGACTTGGTGATCGACGCCACGTCTCCTCCAAATCTTGTGCGGCCGCAGGATCCGATTCCTCACCACCGTGGTTGAACCCACGGTGGGCACCTACTGGCGGCTCACTGGGGCGTTGCCATGGCGGCGACCCAGACCGCCGGTGACATTCGCGGGCCAACAGAGTCATTCCGGTTTTCCGATTTCACGCTCGACTACGCCAGTGGTCGTCTCGTGTCCCGTACATCACTGTAAAGGCTTCCAATTGCCATTTCAGTCCCGCTTCGCCATCACCAATTATTTCTCACATCATGAACAATGAAGAGGTGGGTTCAGACTTGTTCATTAGTCCGCACCCACCGCATTAGTGGTTCAAAGCATCACCAAATAAATAAATGCCCTACCGAGGGTATAATTCTAATAAAAGATTAATATAAAAATTATTTCACCTACCTCAAAAAATGTAAAAGATCGTCGGTGTCGTGGTAGACGGCGTCACGGGGAAGAGGATCATAGGCGTCATCGGGGCGCGCTGAGGAGGAAGAGGCGTCTCCTCTCTTGTCGTGGAGAAGGATAAGTGTGGCGCATCGTCGATCATTGAGGAACTGGCGTTCTTCGTCGCTCTTCATCGAAGGCCGGCATTCTTCGTCATTCTTCATCAGAGGCCGGCGTTCTTCCTCGAAAAACGAAGCTCTCCTCCTTAATAAAATAATAGGTTCCTCCTATTATTCAATTCTACCCGTAAGGTAACTCTCCCATAATTAATTCACCACATTAAATAAAATGTGTTGACAATTAATTATTGATGGGAGAGAGATGGTCCCCCATTAGTAAACGTGTTGGAAGTTAAATAAAAAGGGGAAAAGAGGAAGGTTCCTCAATATATTAAGGGTTGAAATAATTTAATGGATTGAGGTGAAATTTAATGGAGGTTTGTCAAATTAATGGGGGTTCGTAAAGATATTTAGAGGGAATTAAAATGGCTGGACTTATGTGGGGCCCACATTTCTAATATCCACACTTGGGTAGTTAAGTGGTTTTGGGCCCCACCCTTAACTACCCATGGGTGGGAAAAACCTCCCCATGAAATAAAATTTGTTCCGACAATATTTATTTACTTCTTAAATAAACCCCCAAAAATTATCTTCTCCTCTTTTGTGAATGCAACTACGGTAAGTGTCACATTAAGAAATTACCGGTACTGTGATTTCATCGGTGCCCTCAAATTTTAATTTCGAGCTCTGGTTCAAAAGTTTGAAAAACCCGCATGTTCGTTCACTAAGCGTACATGAGCTAAACTTTGATGATTTATTCCGGGCACACCGGACCTCGGAATCTTGCGCCGTCAGAAGCCACAGACTTGTAAAATTCTAAATAATTTTAAAAATATTCCATGAAATTTATGTGTCTTTAAATTACTCCCACATTAGGGATTTACATCGCCATAAAGATACAACATGATCTAGGGGAACAAATGAGGGTACTGAGTACGCATCTTAGCCTCCCTCTCCCATGGGCTCTCCTGGAGGTTCCCGTGATGCCAACGAATGCACACCAGAAGAATCAACCTTCCATGTAGGACCTGATCCTTTCGATCCTCGATCTCCACTGGGACCTTTACAAAATTCTCCCCTTCATCGATGTCCAGCTCACCATGGTCGATGATATGTGTCGGGTCGTGCACATTTCTCCTCAGCTGAGATACATGGAAGACGTCGTGCACCCAATGCAACTGAGGTAGAAGGGCCTAGCCGTAATCCACCTCACCTACTCTGTTGAGAACCTAAAAAGGTCCGATGAAGCACGGATATAACTTAGTGCCCCGGTCAAATTTACATAATCCACATTGAGGTTAGACGCTTAGAAAAATGTGGTCGCCATCCTTGAACTGCAGTGGTATCCACCTCCTATCAGCATAGGACTTCTGTCGGCTCTGTGTAGTCCTCATCCGCTCCTGGACGATCTGCACCTTCTCCATCATATCCTGAACCATCTCTGGTCCTACAAGTGCTGACTCCCCAGGGTCAGTCTAGCACAGAGGTGATCTGCAAGGCCGGCTGTAAAGTGCCTTTTATGGTGCCTTCCCGATGGTGGTGTGGTATCTTTTATTGTACGCAAACTCCACCAAGGGTAGGTGATCCACCCAGCTGTGACCAAAGTCAAGGACACATGCACAGAGCATGTCCTCGAGTGTCTGAATGGTCCTCTCCATCTGGCCATCTGTCTGTGGGTGAAAGGTAGTGCTCAGGCGTAGCTGCGTCCCAAAGGCCTTCTGTAACCCCTTTCAAAGTCGGGATGTAAATAAAGTGTCTCTATCGGATATGATAGACGATGACACACCATGAATTTGTACAGTCTCTTGAATGTAGAGGCATCTCAATCTCTCTACTGATCCCTTCTCTCTTATCGGTAGGAAGTGGGCCGACTTGGTGAGTCGGTTTACAATCACCCAGATGGTGTCGTGTCCTCCGAAATTACGTGGAAACCCCATAACGAAATCCATGTATATCTTATCCCACTTCCACTCCAGGACCTCTAAGGGCTGCACCAAGCCTGCAGGTACCTGATGCTCTGCCATCACTTACTGACAAGTGAGGCATTGATAAACAAACTCTGCCACAGCCTTGTTCAAACCCAGCCACCAGTACTATCATCTGAGGTCCTGATACATCTTCTCTACTCTTGGATGTAACACTAGAGGGGAAGTGTGGAACTCCCTCATCACCTCCTCTTTTCGTGGGACTGGTACCATGGTATGTCCCCTGAAGAGGATGACGTGCTCCCAGCCTTCAGAAAATCCATTGGGTGCTAGTCCTGCGGATATCTGAGCATGTCGTGCCTCACATTCAACGTCCCCACCCTACACCTCTCTGACCCGCTGAAGAAGAGGAGGAGTGACTAGGAGAGAATGTTGACATTATACCCCATCTCTATCCACGAAGGATATCTGCAAAGCAGATAACTGCTCCGTCGCCTCCCTAAGTAGCTGAATGTTTTATCTTCTGCTGAGAGCATCAACCACAACATTCCCCTTCCCAGGAGTATAGACAATCTCAAAGTCATAATCCTGGAGGAACTCAAGCCATCACTGCTATCTTAGGTTTATTTCCTTTTGCGAGAAAATGTACCTGAGACTCTGGTGGTCAGAGTAGACTGTAATTTTCTCGCCAATGAGATAGTGCCGCCACATATTCAGGGTGAAGACTACTGCTGGTAACTCCAGGTCATGGGTAGCGTAGTTCTGCTCGTTCTACCACAACTGCCATGAACTGTAAGATATCACTTCTCGCTCCTGCATCAGGACACACCCAATTATAGTACTTGATGCGTTGTAGTAAACTACATAACTTACGCCCTCCCCCGGTAGCCTCAAGATGGGCGCGCTGGTCAATCTCCACCTTAGCTCTGGAAAGCACTGCTGACAACTGTCAAACCACATGAAGGGTTTCTTCTTCTTCATCAATGTTGTAAGCAGTGCTGCAAATCTGGGGAAGTCTGGCACAAATCTCAGATAGTACCCAGCCAGACCTAGGAATCTCCGCCCCTCCATCACACTCCTGGGTGGCTCCCAGGAAAGTACTGCCTCGACCTTTGTGGGATCCACTGCAACTCCCGCCTCAGAGATGACGTGCCCAAAGAATTGGACCTCTCAAAGTCAGAACTAGCACTTCAAGAGATTACCATAAAGCTGGTGCTCTCAGAGTGTATCCAGTACAACCCGTAAGTGGTAGGCATGCTCCTCCTCGGTGGTCAAGTAAATTAGTATTTCATCAATGAAGACTACGAAAAACTGATCGAGGTAGGGCTCGAAGATCCTGTTCATGAGACTCATGAACACTGCTGGAGCATTGGTCACACTGAAGGGCATGACCAAGAACTCATAGTGGCCATATCGACACCTTAAGGCCGTCTTCTGCACATCCTCATCCCGAACTTAGAGCTGATGATAGCCTGACCTGAGGACTATCTTCGAAAACCAACGTGCTCCCTTGAGTTGATCAAAGAGGTCATCAATCCTCGGAAGAGGATTCTTTTTCCTCATGATCACCTGGTACAGGCAACGGTAATCGACACACAGTCTCAATCCCCCATCCACCTTCTTGGTGAATAGGACCAGAGAAGACCCGGTTGAAACACTGGGTCAGACGAATCATTTTCCCTGTATGTCCTCCAGCTGTACCCACAACTCATGATGCTCAGCAGGAGCCATCTGATATGCTGGAGTGGATATTAGTGATGTCCCAGGGTACAGGTCTATATAGAAATCTACCTCCCTACAAGGAGGTAGTCCTGGAACATCATCAAGAAAAACATCCCCATACTGATCCACCACTACAGGAATACTTGGACTCCGCACATCAACTACTCCGAGGATGAGACTAGCCAACTGATGTATGATCGACAGCCCTCTCCTCTGTGTGAGTCCATCCAGTGCTGTGAAGGTTCCCTTCTTGCCGGTGAAGGTGAACCTAGTCCCATCCGTGCATACACATAGCACCGTGCGCCTAATACAATCGATATGAGCATGAACAGTATATAACCAGTCCATACCCAAGATGACGTCGTAAGGCCTCGATGCCGCTACAAGAAAATACCAGCCAAATCTCTCGCCTCCGAGAGTATTCTTACACTTCCGGAACCAGTTCGTAATCGTCGAGTCTACTCCCGTAAGAGTCTCTAGCAGCATGGATTGAGCCAATAGCTCCGTCAGAATCTCCGAGCTCCGAACAAGGGCATCGACAATAAAACAATTACTTTCACCTGTGTCTATAAGAACTGCAGAAAGGGTGGAGTAGACACATATAGTACCTCGAATCATCTCGGGTGCATCCTAGTCGTAATCCTCTGTTGCCTAGATCTGAGCCTGCCTGTGCCCGCCAGCTCTCTGTGGTCGGGGTGGGCCTCCTAGGGGTGGTGGTGGTAGATCCTCAAAGCGTCGTCCACCACCCGCTACTCGGCCAGCTCCTCTCCCTCATCCGGCTTCTCCCTAAAGACTATCACAGTCAAACCACTGCCTCTACCTGGGAGGTCCCTCCACCTTCTGCTACTCGTCTGCATGGTGGGTCGGGCAGTCACGAGCCATGTGTCCCTACATGCCACATACATAACAATGTCTGCTCCTCGTAAGGGTGGCTCAACGCTGTGTGCGCCGCACAACCGAACCTATGTCCTGAGGTCGCCCGCCAGACGGCCTGGTCCGCTTGGACCCCTACGTCATCTGTCGAATGCCAGCTGTAGAAGACTCCGCTTCGTGCTATCTTGCGGTTGGTCTCGCTGCTGATGGATGGTCGACGAGAAAGCTCTACACCAGCAGGGCTCGCTCCAGCACCCCCGCCTAGGTTGGGATGCTGAGTGGAATCATCGAAGCTCTGATCTCATGCCTCAGCCCCTGCTCAAAGGTCTGGTCCCGGAAGAATGGGTCCCATACCATGTCCGTGGAGTAGCGCGATAAGTCGGTAAATCATGCAAAGTACTGGGATACTGACATGGTGCCTTGCCGCAGTTGTAGTAAATCCTGGATGCGCACCGCACAGAGGATGGCTGGAACAAACTCCGAGCGGAAGAGGCTCTTGAATTTTGTCCAAAGTAGAGATGCCTCGCCATGCACCTGGAGCATCGGGCTCCACCATCTACCTGCTGCTGCGTGCAAGAGACTCGTGACAAGGATCACCATTAGGTCTGCCAGTGTCCCTACCAAACTGAAGACTCTAAGGACAGCCTCCAGCCAATCCTTGGCTGCCTAAGGATCCGTCTCTCTGTGGAACATGGCCGGCCTCTTCCCTTGAAACTCGTGCAATGTGCTCAGGCGGCATGCACTCTCTGCCGCTGGGGCCAGTAGCATCGGTGGCTCGGCAGGTAGATGTAACATTGCTTCCTCCGCTGTAATGGGGCCCTGCACTGAGGCCTCGTCGCTCGGTGGGCTGCCGTCTCACACAAAGCTCGGAACCGTAGCTGGCTGCCATCATGGGGTCATCCTAAAAAGAAAGAGGTGTGCCATGGTTGATACAGTATACATAGTGAGCTGAAACAATGTAATCACCAAAAAACATTTGAAACACACATGCAATCAATGTTTTCATGCACTGATTCGGAAATCAGAAGTCATGGCCATGGTGTATGTTTACATCGGCTGCTGCAAAAACACTAGACTCCCTGGACTGAAAAGCACACTCATTACTCTAAACATTATTGCTTCACAGAGAAGAAATTATCAGAGTCCGGAGTTCTGTGATAGAACTGAATCCTCTGATACCTATTTGTCACGACCCATCCTCGGGGCCCGTGCCGTGACTACCCCAAGCCCGCCTTCCATAGGCCAGAGGCTGGCGACTAGCACCAAAGGCGTAAAACCCAAAATAAGGGAAGGCATTGCCTTTATAAAGTAACATACACAACAAATTCTGCAAGTGAAGTAAACACTAATAAAAACTGAGTACAAGGTAATTTGTGAAAAGTAAATGGGCCAGTATACATACCCAACAGAAAGTACAGTACAACTGAAAGGAAAGTACAGCAGCAGTATGTAAAAAAACAGCAACACTGAGTCGTCCTCCAAAAATCCCACCTGAATGGTGGGTATATATAGTCTCCTCAGCTCCATGGCTCTAGCCACCCACTCCGTGTACGTCCCGTCAAGTGGTCCACCTCTGGGTACCGTCCAGCTCCACAAGTCTCCACCTCGATTAGTGTTGTCTTTCGTCTTCATCCAACACAACGTAGTACGGGCATAGCCCATGCAGGGGTGAGTATACGATACTCAGTAGGGACCCCGAGACCCCCGATGGTCTCTCAGAATCCATGAAGGATAAACCAAAAAGGAAAGATACAATCACGAAGTATCAAACGACTCAACCTAGGTATATGCCCATACATATACCTAAGTCATCAGCTACAGAACGGCTCCAACTCTCGAGCCCAATCATAACCCAGTCCACACAGGAAAACACATCCCAACCCACATAGGAAATCAAAGCAATCACAATGATGATAAATATTGAGAATCAAGACTCAGCTCACACAGGTATACAAGTCGTAAGGAGATAGGGATGATTAGATGTAGCCACTTATTCATCTAAGCTATCATACCCACATAGAATACAAGACCTGCTAAGCTGTCGGACCCACAAAGGATACAAGACCAGCTACTCTACCGGACCCACACATGATACAAGTACAGAGGTCAATAATGTTGTACCCACATAGGATACATGAAAAGTAGTCATCATCATTGAACCCACAGAGGATTCCAGTACGGTCATCATCACTGACGATCCCACGGAGGGTCCAAGTACAGTCATCCTCATTGCCGAACAGATGGAGGATCCAAGTGCAGTCGTCATCGTCGTAGTCGCAGCCAACTCTAGGGTTCCTACACACAACAAGCTCGATTCTGGGAGGGTCCGCTCCTCGAGAAAAAGTGTTGATACATCAACTGTCATGAATTTCAGAGTTGATATATCCCAATGTTCCATCTCGAAAAATGAAACCCAACGCGACAGACGGTGCGTCAATCGGACGCCCGGTCTGAGAGTTACTGGCTTTTTCGTTCCAGGGGCCCGGTTGGTTTTTAAGATAAAACCAACACGACCGCACTCCAGCTACGTTCAAAACTCAAGCGGAGTAGTCCAAAATGACCGTCTCACCATAATGATCCCATCTCAATTGACGACACGTCAATCGGATGTTCGGTCTTTGAGATATAAGGGTTTCCGCTCCAAGGGCCAGGTTGGTTTCCAGTTCGAACCATCCCAGCCATACCCAAAATTTGTTGAAACCTCAATTGTAATATACCGAAGCAACCTCCTCGATCCAAGGATTACTACGAAACTGATGTCGTGTCGATCAGGGGTTTGTAGCTCAAGTTATGGGCAAAATACCGAAAATGGTCCGAAGTGGGGGGTCTGGGCCCGACCCGACCCGACCCAACCCCCCCGAGTCGACCCGACCCGGGTTTGGGTCCGGCCCCATCAGGTGTGGCCCGACCCAGCGGGGCTCAGCCCGGCCCGGTCTGTGCGACCAGTCCCAGCCCGGCCAGGGGGGGGGGGTGCGCTGGCTCGACCAGCGGGCCGAGCAGTGGGGACGCGGTCCCCCCTTTGTTCTGTGGACGCAGCAACCAACGCCACGTCTCCTCCGAATCTCACGTGACCGCATGATCCAATTCCTCGCCGACGAGGGTTGAGCCACGGTAGGCTCCTGCCGGCGGTGCACCGGGGCACCGCCGCCTCCTCCAGCGACCCGCACCGCCGGTCACTTCTGCGGGCCACCGGAGTCATTCTAGTGGTCCGATTTCGCTCCCGACTGCGCCAGC
This sequence comes from Viscum album, assembly GCA_963277665.1. Lineage (NCBI taxonomy): Eukaryota > Viridiplantae > Streptophyta > Magnoliopsida > Santalales > Viscaceae > Viscum > Viscum album. Next base: position 411,228,455 of record OY728133.1, read on the forward strand.
AGTCATCTCAAGTCCTTTAAATTACTGTGAAGGCTTCCAATCTCCATTTCGGTCTCGCTTTTCCATCGCCAATTATTCCGAACATCAAGAAAAAAGATGCGGTGGGTTCAGACTTGTTCGTTAGTCCGCACCCACCGCGTTAGTGGTTCAAAGAATCACCAAATAAACACATGCCATGTCGAGGGTATAATTCTCATAAAAGAAGAATATACAAATTATTTCCCCTACCTCAACAAGGAAGACGATCGTCAGCATCGTGGTAGATGGCGTCGTGGGGAAGAGGATCGTAGGCATCCTCGGGGCGCGCCGAGGAGGAAGCGGTGTCTCCTCTCTTTCCACAGAGAAGGGTAAGTGTGGCACGTCATCAATCTCCAAGAAACCATCATTCTTCATCGCTCTTCATTAGTGGTCGGCGTTCTTCGCCATTCTTCATCAGAGTCCGGTGTTCTTCCTCGCACAACAAAGCTCTCCTCCTTAATAAATAATGGGTTCCTACTATTATTTAATTATACCCGTAAGGTAACTCTCCCATAATTAACTCACCACATTATATAAAATGTGTTGACAATTAATTATTGATGGGAGAGAGATGGTCCCCCATTATTAAACGCGTTGGCAGTTAAATAAAAAGGGGAAAAGAGGAAGGGTACTCATTAAATTAAGGGTTGACATAATTTCATGGATTAAGGTGACATTTAATGGAGGTTTGTCAAATTAATGGGGATTCTTACAGAGATTTAGAGGGAATAAAATTGGTGGGGCTCGTGTGGGCCCCACCTCTCTAATATCCACACCTGGGTAGTAAAGTGGTCGTGGGCCCCACCCTTAACTACCCATGGGAGGGAAAAAACCTCCTCATGAAAAAAAAATTGTTCTGACAATTTTTTTTACTTCTTAAATAAACCCACAAAAATTATCTTCTCCTCTTTTACGAACGCAACTACAGTAAGTGACCCCTTAAGAAATTACTGGTGTTGTGAGTTCATTGCTGCCCTTGGATTTTAATTCCGAGCACCGGATCAAAAGTTAGAAAAACCCACTCATCCGTTCACTGAACGTACCCGATCTAAACTTCAAAGATTGATTCCGGGCACACCGGGCCTCAGAATCAAGCGTCGTCAGAAGACCCAGACTCATAAAATTACAAAGTATTTAAAGAAAATTACTTGAAATTTCCGGGTCTTTACAGCCATCAACATCTGATGGGAGTTTAGAAAAACATAAAGCACCATCTCCAATAATAGTTGATCAATTATTTGAGATGGAAAAAGATATGGACATTTATTTTGGTAATCCTTTTTTTATAAAAACCACATAATGACTTATGGGAAATTTAGATCAATTTTTTATCACCATACTGAAATTGTTGATATTTAATAAATTTTCATGATGTTATACTTTTTGAAAAAAATTATCTGAATGTTTCATTTGCCTGTTACTAAAGTAACCCATAAAAAAGATGGATGAAATTACGGTTTGGTTTGAAATGAATGAAATCAGAATACATGAAGAATTGGTTCCAGTGAAGGGAGAAAATGTGATTTTTTTACCCAACTACTTACACACTTTCTAAATAGGAGAGATATCAGTTTTGTAACTTCTAAAATGGAGTAATGGTTCTAGGGTGGTATTCATTGAATATCAACAATATTGTGTCAATGAATGACTTCAAGTTAAAGGGATTTAAATCATATGACTATCATGTTTTGATGAAAGATCATACACATGTAGCATTATATTACATTTTTTCCATCAATTTATATCATATATTAACCTACCTTGGTTTCTTTTTCTAAGAAATAAACAGCAAAGTTATAGATCTGAAAAACACTCCAACTATGGAAAAGTATATTTCCATCATATTATGTAAATTGGAAATGTACTTCCCATCAAAATTCATTGATATGATGGTTCACTTGATGGTTTACATAGTGAGAGAGATTTTTCTTTGTAGTACTCTAAATTATATATGTATGTTCCACATTGATTGGTATATAATGATTTTTAAAGGGTATGTCAAAAATCAAAGTTGGACAAAGAGTTGAATTGTGGAGTGATATATTTTTTAGGAAGCCTTTGAATTCTATACCAACTATTTATCTTTTGGTGAAGGCATTGTCCTACCAGAATCTCATCACACTAGGGGGATTGTGGGTGATGAAATTTGTGGAATATATATTGTCACAATGAAAATTATAGATCATAAGAAATAATACATTACATTTTTTTATAATTTCTCAGAGATTTACCCATATGTTGAAACCAAGAATGTAATTCTTAGTCATTTTAATCCATCAATGGATGAATGCTAGAAATAAAATACACATAATAAATAGTTTATAGGAGGGTTTGAAGACTATATTTTAAAGGATTCAAATGGAAATATGGAATAAATTTCAGAATGAATTCGTTTGCTAGCTAGAGGACCATGTGTGGATGTGTTATCTTATAATTGTTATTTAATTAATGGTTATTTTTTATATACAAATGAACATAATGGGGGAAGTTCTATGAACAATAGTGGAGTTACACTTGTGGTTTAAGTGATGCATGTATATGGTACCAAGGAAAAAATCCAATTTTTTAAAATATGTCATACATTGTTATCATAAAGTAAATTTTTTAGTTGGATTATACAACATTAAAATTACTGATTTTTCAATGCAAGTGGGTTGATAACAATAGTGTTGTTAAAATAGATGAGTTGGGATTTTTGAAAGTGGATTTTATAAAGAAATGATACAAAGATGAACCATTGATAATGGAATCACATACTGTAAATGTATTTTATGTTACAAATCCAAAAAAATTGAAAGTGGTCAATTAAATATTTATCAACAAAACTCCACTGAAGGTGTAAATAATAGAACCGGGATACCCTCAAATCTGGCACCCGACCCGATCCGTCACATACCTGATGGGAATTCCTGATCCCCATGGGATAGTGAAAAGCACTTAGGTATCAAATGTTAAAATCGAGGGAATGGTTTTGCTCAACTAGAATAACCACATGGCATACATACATAGAGAAAGAAGAAACAGTATAAGACTAACGAATATATATTCCAAAACTATAAGGAAAACAACTAAAATTGGACAAATGTAACAACAACTAAAAGATTCAAAGAAATGTCAGACTAAAAAGGACTCAAAACCAAATAGCTACTACAATGATGGAATGGACTTACTCCATCCATCTCACAACTAGCTACTCATCCCAGCAGACAGGAACATCATCACCACCCTGTGGCACCTTTCCTTTCCCTACACTGGAATAAAAACAAAAGATTACGCACAACCATAGTACTGTGCAATGTAAAAACCCGGGATTTTATGAGAATTATTATTTTTAAGTTCATTGAGGTCTCGTGTTGTATGCGACACCAACATTAGCGTGTTCTATACGCAACACCGTATACACAACACTATTCTTGGCTCGTGTTACACAAAATTTCATGTTCATTTGATAGATGTTATTCTACGCAACATTGAGTGTATATATATATATTCAATATATAAATGAAATATGGTTGGATTCTATTATACACAACAACAGAATATTCATCAACTTCACGCAACCCTGAGTTGGCTTTCTTTACATGCAATCACGACCTTCCACGATAGCGTGTGTTGTACGCAATACTGAGTTTCACTAAACAAGGATATTTTATTAAAATATTATATAAACTAGCCATTATGAATAGTAATACCCACTTTTTAAAATTTTATTTTTCAAAATGGAATTCATTTTTGGATTCGGAATATCAAAATTATCCTAGGGTGAATTATTGGTATTTTTCTGAAAACTTTCAATTTTTGAGGAATAGTGAAAACACTAGGTTACTATTTAAAAATCGACTTTTTATTTAAATAATTATTTATTTAATTTAAATTTATTTCAGGTCAAAATTTATACATAATACCAATATTAGTTCAATGTAATTCATTGGAGTCATTTTATAATAATTTTAGATATATAAAAATTTTATTGAACATTTCACCGTCTTTTACCCACCTCTTAGGAGAATTTGAGAATTTACATAAAACATAATTTTACCGCTTCTGTGAGTGGAATTTCAAAAATAAGAGAGAAACAGTTAATATCAACGTGTAAAATTTGGTTCAATAAGATAAAAATAATTTTTGGGGAACAGTAACTTTTTACTTTTATTTCCCATGGTTAAAAGTAAATAGGGTAATTAAGGGTAAAAATGATATTATTATTACACTAACACATGTACTAATTCTATTGGATAAGTTTAATTCGACCAAGAACAATCTTAGGAATAAAATATTACCCTTTAGGTTCACTTGGATTAGATTATGACATTTATTATTATTTTATTTAAAGAGTAGTTAAAATAGTTAAAATCAGTTTTTAATAACTAAAACATATTTAATATAGGGTTATACAAAAGATAAATTTAACAATAAATATTCATTAGAAATATAAAACTATTTCCTACCTAAATTTATTTTATTTATATTTTTTAGACATTAAAAAATTTAATTTTGTTATGACACAATAGTGATGCAGTAATTACTTAAATAATGAAATACTAAAATAATTGATATTATAAATACCCAAATAAATGTAATTTAAGACCTTTTATGAATTAAAATACTTTTCAAGGTTAATATTACATGTTATTAATTATTTTATTAACTTTTTTATAACTAATAATGCTGTTATAATTTTCATAAAAATCAATTAGCAAATAGTGTCAAAATTGACATAAAATAATTTTTAAAACAAATATTATATTCATAATTGTTAGTATATTCCTAAAAATCTGAGGTTCGGCCAAATTACATAGATAAGGTTATATATACTAATAATGAACCACTTGGGATTCTTTTGACTTAATGTAGTATGTTTATTAACCTTGTAGTGTAAGAAAACAAGAAGACACGGTATAAGTTAAATTATTTAACTTAGAGTTAAATTTAAATGATAAGGTTAAAATAGTAACCTAAACATGTCTAAAACCTATTGGTTGAGAGGATTTAGACCCATCCCCAATTTATATTCGAAATAAATCAATTTTTAGCTATTATAAACCGAATATGACTTTATTATAAAATAATATTTTATGTTTTTCCAAAGGTGCCCCTCTCCACCCTTATAAAAAGGGTACCCCTTCTCTCTTCTCTTCACACCCTTTTGAGCCTTGAATCTCGGCCAAACCCTTCCAATTACTCATCTCAACCACTCTAGTTACATAATAGAGGTTTTTTTTATTCTCAAAAGACCAACTATAGTTCCCTAAGAAGAAGTTTAAAGGAGGTGTGTCGAGGAAGAGGTAATCACTTCTACCGACTCTTTCAAGTTTCCTTCTTCTTCTACATCATATTCTTTAGTTGTTTCATTATAAAGTAATAAAATAAGTATTAAATATATACTGATATATTATTATAAATAGTAAACAACCCTATTTCCCCTTTTATCCATCCTACAGAAAATGAAATCTCCGCGCGTGCGTACGTACAGAATACCGTCTCCACACCATGATGTAATCGGTTTTTACACCACCACCTTACTTTGATGGGTATAATGTTGTAAAGAATAACTATATATAATTATTATTACATCATACTGATTCTATGATATTATATCATCCACTACAATACCATTCAATAAATATGGGAATGATATCATCGCTCGTGCGTACGTACGGATTACCGTCTCCACGATGCGATGAGATTCATTTTCCAGGTTAACAATTCAAGAATAATTATAAATTATATATAATATTTAATCATGAAATATATGACAAAATAATTCTACTGTATTTTTGTATATATATATGTATGTTATCTACTTAATTCCATTCAATTCAATAAGTAAACAAAAAACAACATTCATGCGTACGTACGGCCTACCATCTCCATTAACGGTGAATTTCGTTCAATTTATCGATCAATTATATTTATGTATATTTTGAATATATATTATATATAAATCATGTTTTATATTCTACATTTAAGTAATCATGATCTATGTAATCATATTAATAATTACACGTCAAAACACGGATGATAAATGAAATGATTTTAGCCAAAACGCTGCATTAACATGGAATTGACAAATGAATATATAATATAAAGTTGTAAGTGAATCATATATGATATCATAAATATTATTATGGTTTTGTTACATGTTAAAAATATTTTTAAACCCACTATATAGGATTATCAGACACATACAAATGAAATTGTACATAAGTTAAGGGATAACTTTTCTAATCTCATTTTTTATCTGAGATTGTTTATCCGTAAGTATGTACTGGGTTTATATTTATCATCCATGTCCCTATTTTATAAAAATGGTTTCATGTATGTTTAAGGTATTTATTACCCATTTTGACTTTTACTACATGGTATGTAATTAATCTTTGTTTTGATTACCAAACGAGGTACTTTTTGATTTTTCCGACAAAAGTACCAGAAGAATGTTATTTTTAACTTATACAGCGTGAACGGATTATTACGGTTTCATAACACCTCATTTTCATGAAGCATACTCTACAAGATTTTATTACTATTTTCAATAAAATACTTTTCTTTTAAAATTAAATGGAATTTTTTGAAAATAAAATGATTTTAAAAAGAAGGGATATTTTCCTCAACAATTCATATCAAGTGTTTTATCAAAACCATTTTCCATCTAAGATGACATTATTTCATATGTGCATGTTTCAAGTATAATGTCTCTATGATTTACATGGTTTCACTGTTCTTATGATGAAATGATATACATTTGTTTTATATGGATTACGTGGTGATGGGATGATGTTTATGAAACCCATTTTATTCTTTGGGTTATGATGAATGATTTATGTATATTTTGTGGCACGAGTAAGAATGATTTCATTATGAGATTGGTGGGACCTATATCTCCCTACAATGCATTGGTTAAAGATTTATATCTCATGAGATAGACATAGCTGGAATGGTAATTTAATATGGTTCAGTGATACAGGACTGGAATGAGGAGTGAACTCGATTCAGAAAAGGGACTTTGTCCACTAAGATGGTCTTGGCAGCAATGCCTTGGCTACTATCGAAATCATATCATGTGCTTAATGGTTTTCCACAATTACATGTTTTATTCCAATGATATTTTATCAGGGTTGATGTTCCTTTATGATATATGCCTTACGTACTTCCAAGATTTATGTCTTTTCTCAATATTTTGATGTTTATATTTTATGTTCATGTTTTTATATTCAAATGTTTATGTATTGTTTTGTGTTATATATTTTTACCCTTACGGGGAATTTGAGCTCACCCTTTTTATTTTTTCTTTTCCCCAGGATATAAAGAAAGGTTTTAGGTAAGAAAAACAAAAGGGGAAGATCTTTATGGGATATGTTGATGATCTTTCACCATGATTAGAAGATTATGTTCTGAGTTTCCAAATACACTAAACTAATACGGTCTTTGGGAGTTTGTTTTTGTCAGGTATTATGTATTTCGCAAAAGTAATGTAATGTCCATGTACTTAAATCTTTGGGTCTTTACATGAAAGGTGTGAGCTAAAATGCTCAATAGGATCCCACCTAGGTGTTCCATAACTTTTCTCTATATAAAAATCATGTATTCTCTTTTTGAAGTAAAACACATTATGATAACCTATAACGATGTTTTATATAAAACATGGTAAATTTCCCTTTTTCCACAGTTCTAAACAATATCAGGTATAATAGTTTCAAATAAAATTTTCCACAACATATTTCACAGCATCAAAATTCATAACATGGCTAACTCAAAAATCCAAGTAGCACAACATAGCATCACAGGTATCACAACACCATAGAATACTACAGTTCTAGGTAGAAAACTACTCATACCAAAATAATCAAGTGCACAAAAATGATCCTAGAACAATGAGCCTAAGAAGCATCGAAATACCCCATGAGTAACCCCCCCCCCCCCCCGCCAAAGTTACTATTAGTCCCCTAGAAAAATGGGCATAGTAAATAAAGGAAAGTCCCAAAGCGATCCTCTTAGATAATCACAAAGAAATGGATGATGGCCATAAGATAACTTTCCACCTAAGTACCCCAGGTAAACCGTGATCTTCTTTTCAAAAATAAGTTCAGTACTCTAAAAAACCATTCAAAACCATTTCACAAATCCAATTTTCAAAAGATATGGAAATAAAATTTTCTTTGAAAACTACTTTTCAACACAGACAAACAATCATTCCAATTTCATAAATCAATTTTTAAAGTAATATTAAATAGGATCATTATCATAAGCTGGAGATGAAACCACCTACCTCAAGGTCCAGGCCGCACATGTAGCACCCCAAAAATTTTATGATATGTTTCTATTAATTACATTCTATTCATCACTGTGTTCCTTTGAAACAACAATAGGTTATTTAGGAGATAGTCAAAACCTATCCATTAAATATAAATTTTCCAGTTCTATGTTATGAATTTCGAAAAATGGTCTTCTAGAGTTGTGATTATTAAGTCATTTGGAGTCTGATAGAACAAACTTGATTTTTGATTAACAGTAACATACCCTTATGAATAGTAATATGAATAGTAAAATGACCCTTATGAATAGTAAAAAAAATTATTTTATTTTCTTAAGGCAATATGATAATAGGTTATTAATTCATTTTTCAATGTCACATAAAACTAATTGCACTTCAAGGTTGTTATTTTTCAAATTAACTATGACCTTATTTAAAAATTAAATTAATAATATTTGGAAAATTATTTGTGAAAAATGGATTTCACTTTTGAATTATACACGTCGAAAAATGGTAGGGGTGAATTTTTGGGTTTTTTTGAAATTCTAGAATTTTTTATGAATAGTGAAATACGATAAAATACCGAATATACAAATTATTAGTAAAATACACTATTTATGATATCATAAGTGATCCAAGGAAATTTGGTTCGAACTCACATTCCATTATAACTATTATGGGTCACATGAAACAATACTATTGGTTGTCTTGATAGAAATAATAACATAATGAAATTAAATATTCAAAATTTACCCCTCTCCTCCACTATTAACCCCCCCCCCCCACCACTACCACTTCTCTTAAATTCTCTAAGCCTTGATGCTCCTAAAATTTCTACCCAATAATCCTAACAAGTCTCGTCCCTATGTCCTAGAGCTTCTGGTCTCACCAAAAGACCAAAACCAAAGCCCTTAAGAAGGATCTCAAGGAGAAGATATCAAGAGGTAAACAACCTCTTTTATTTTCTTTATTTTCTTTCATTTTATGTTATTTTCTTCCATTCCATTTGGCTTGTGTTGGGATATTTCATTAAATATTCCCCATTAATATTCATATTATGTATTAATGATGAGATATTCCATTCCTCTCATCGAACTAGTTTTTATGAAATTTTGAGAGACACCATTAGGCTGCCGATTTTTTTTGAAACATTTATGAAGTTTTATTTCATTTTTAGATTCCTGTATTTTCATCTTCATTCATCAAAAAATCTTAACCAAGAGGAATGTATGCTTCAGAATCTTTTATATTCTGGATGTTCTCATGTTTTTGGAAAATTTCTCATCATTATTCATCTCCTCTCACACTTATTTGAGGAATAAAAACATTGTCTACGATGTGTCCAATTAAAAACATTGTGGACGATGTAATTTAAATTTCAGTTAATTATTTCTAGTCTTGTCAATAAACCAAATATATGGATGATCCAGATCATAATATTTGTATTTTATCTTGATTAATGTTTTGTAATATTTACACATTCATAATATGGAATAAAAATACAAAACAAGTTTATTTAGCACAAAACTATAAATCCAAATTCAAGTGTTTTTTTAACTCATAAAATGAGTCATCCTCATGGTATATAACCAGAATCACTATAAGATCATTTAGGTATCATTAATTTCACTAATAATCTATATTAACAAATCTGGATGTTTTACCATATTTCAAACCAACTTCCATTCAAGAATACAAGTAAACAAAGCATGAAACCAAGTAAAAAATGCTTCCAAAACAATAAAATTGAATCACTTAAATCCAACAAAAAGGACATTAATGAACTTTATAAGGATATACCATATCAATTAAATGTTGATTAGGTTCTATAATTATTAATTAATGAATATAAATTTGATTATTCAGGTCATTAAGAACAATCAAGAACACACTAGAGGAAAAGGTAAGGGGTTTCTCATCTCACTTTCATTTCTGTGTGATTTTCATTATTCGCCACTTAATTCATGTATGTGGTATATGTGTTCTACCATTTGATATATAATGACATTATTCTATTTATATTCATGTTAATCAATGACTCATTTTAGGTTTATTAAGTTCTGGTCATATGATTTAACCGATTACATTGTTGTAAGGGCCTTTGTCTCAACTACTATTTTGTTGTGACTAACCATGTATTGTGCACCTAATAATCCTTATGTGGTGCACCTAATTCCCATTTGAGATCACTTTTCTTTAGAAGTTACACTGATAATGAATATCCATAATCTCATATCATGGATATGTTTTTTTCTAAACCGTATAACATTTTCCATAAGGTGTTTATTTTAGGAAGATATTTTAATTATGGAAATATTAATGAATCTGTATACTCTACTTTGTTAGGATATTGAAAATGAATATTTCTCTTGTTTTGAACCAATGTATAAATAATTATTTGGACATGCAGTGGTGGTTGGGTATCGCTATAGCCCCTCGATGCATCGGTAGGTCTCATGAGACAAAACAGTTTGGCAAAAGACCCTTCGAGTTTGTTTCCAAAAATCAGACGAGTTTATACCCACAGAACTAAACCGTTTCAATGGTATTATGGTTTCATGTGCCATATACATGACGTCCAATTAATAATAATTCTTTTTATTCATTATCATTTATTATTATTATCCATGAGGTTTTTACTATGACAAAATCTATGGATTCGTATTCATTTTCAGTATATTAATGGCATTAGTTTTTCATTTATTCACTATTCCATATTGATTATGTCAGCTTGATTATGATTCAATTATTATTTTACTCATGCTTCCACTTTTTTTAACCCTTACTGTGCATTTTAGCTCCCCTTTCATTATTTAGCTTCAACATGTGATGAAGAGAAGGTCTTTTATGGAGTTCGTGTGGTCGAAGTTTTTAGTTTTGTTATGTATTGTATCTTGTAACCTCTTTCAATGTAATTTGTGTTACATCTATGTGTCTAGTTTCTGCAATACTACTAAACTGATCATTCCTACTAGATTTTAATTCATTCTAACCATGCTAATATCACAAGTAATGCACCGGCTCCTGTCTAGAGGGGTCAGGGTGTTACAGTTTGTATCTGAGGAAGTTTTGTAGAACACTTAGAAACTAGACTAGGAAATTTATAGTAGGGAACAAATCCCTATGGTAGTATTTGAGGATAAACATACAAGAACATACTGGTATTTTTGTAAGAAATATATTATGGGGATTTTTCAGGCAATAAATCCCTGTCTGGATATGAGCAGGTAGAGGCGGCTCTGACATAGATGTATCTAGGGGTAAAACCCGATAACACTGCTTTAAGCTAGACTCGAACGTGAACTGATGCACGACTCTGGGCCTTGTTGCACTCTTGGTTATGACACTCCTAGGTTATATGCTCAGGATAATTCATGTTTTCTTTACAAGACATTATGAAGGAGTTAATGTAAATTTCCATAGAGGAACCATGTTTATAAGATTAGCTATGCATCGAATTTCAATCTCTGTTGAGTTCTTTTATATTTGAGATTCATAAAATTATCTAGAGTATACCATTTTTTATAAATGGTGTCTAATGGAGGAAGGGGAATCAACAATCGTGGGCAAGGTAGGGTTCTCCCAATAGAGAAAGTCAACACAGTCAATGTTGGAGCAGATCGGATCATGAACATATTGGGATAACTTACTCAAGTTGTAATGAATAACCATTCCCCACCTTGTTGGATCGTTTCATGTGAAAGAAGCCCCCATATTTAAGTGGGACTACTAATCCAGTGGTAGCTAATCAATGGATCAAGTCCCGTGAAAAGATATTCATGGCATTGAGATACAATGAAAATGAAAAGGTAGTACTGGCGGTCTATTGTCTCAAGGGCATCACTGATCAATGGTGGTCTCTGATTCAAAATACCATGGAGGAAGAAGAGATAGAGGATATGGAATGGAGGACTATTAAGGAAATATTATTCAAAAATTATTTTCCTCATGAGCAAAGAACTGAAATGAAGAGGAAATTCCTTGGCTTGAAACAAAGAGAAGAAGACAGTGTTGCAGAGTATGAGGCTACCTTCACAAGGCTAGCCAGGTATGCCATGGATTACGTACATGACTCGGAAGACAATATTGATCATTTCTTTGAAGGCCTTAAGCCAAGTCTTCAAAGGTCACTGGCTTCTTATTCATATTCATCATATGATGAAATTGTATCAGGTGCCATCACAACAGAGAGGGAATTTGCTAGATCAAATATTTTCAAAGGAAACCAAGATAAGAAGTGGTACTCTGACAATAAAGGAAAAAATATAATCACCAAAGAACATCAAGGTAATGAATATTTTCCCATTATGTGAGAACTATGGAAAGGATCATCACAAGAAATGATTGAAAGGCATGGGAGTCTGCTATAACTGCGGAGAAAAGGGTCATCGATCTGGTGAATGCAAGGGGAAAAAACAATTCAATGATATTCCATGTTATAATTGTAGAGATATGGGACACTATGCAAATGAGATTCCTAAGCACCAAGGAAAATTGACTCAGAAAAGGAAAAGAGATCAATGGATAGCCTTTGCAGTTACAACTACGGAGGTTGAAGTTCCTAATGACGTGGTGGTAGGTACATTAATTGTTTCCTCAAACTTGGCCAACACTTTATTTGATTCTGGATCATCGCATTCGTTTATATCCTCTCAGTTTTCCATGAAAATTAGATATTTCCAATTTGATTTAAGAAAGGTGTTTTCAGTCCAAACTCCCATGGGATGTATCATTGCAACAAAGGCATGTCGACAAGTCCCCCTCCAAACAACAAATCATACTTTAGTTGCTAACCTTATCATCATACCCATGACTGAATTTGATCTAATTATCAGAATGGATTGGCTGTTAAATTATGATGCGAGGATTTATTGAAAGAAAAAAGAATTTATAATTTTTGAAAATAGTGTAGAATCCCTTATCTTTAGGGTAGAAACTTCTCCACCTGATTCTTATCTTGAACCACCCCCCAGTAGCTCTATTGAATACAATACGCGGAGAAGAAGATAAACTAATATCTATGGGAGAGGAAAGAAATTTTCAAATTGAAGATGTGCACATAGTTAAAGAGTACATCATACCCACGACTGAATTTGATCTAATTATCGGTATGAATTGGATATCAAATTATTATGCGAAGATTTATTGAAAAAAGGGAAGTTACAATTTTTTAAAATGGCACAGAATACCTTGTCTTTAGGGTAGAAACTTTGTCACCTGATTCTTATCAAGAAACACCCCTAGTAGCTCTATTGAATGAAATACATGGAGAGGATGATAAACTAATATCTATGGTAGAGGAAAGAAATCTTCAAATTTAATATGTGCACATAGTGAAAGATTACATTGATGTATTTCCAGAATATTTACCTAGACATACTCCAGAGTGGGAGGTTGAATTCTCTATTGATTTCATTCCTGATGCAAGACCTATATCAAAGAACCCATATAGAATGGCCACTATGGAGTTAGTGGAGCTGTAGAATCAACTAGAATAGTTGAGTGAAAAATGATTTATTTGGCCTACTGTTTCTCCATGGAGAGCCCCGGTCTTGTTTGTAAAGAAGAAAGATGGATCCATGAGCCTTTACATTGATTATTAGGAAATAAATAATATTACAATAATAAAGAAGTATCCCCTACCCCGGATTTATGATTTATTTGACCAACTTCATAGAGCTCAATACTTTTCCAAGATTGACCTTCAATCCGGATATCATAAACTGCTTGTGAAGTAGGAAGATATTCCGAAGAAAGCATTTCGAACCAGGTATGGGCATTACGAGTTTATAGTGATTCCTTTTGGACTGACAAATGCTCCCTCTGTTTTCATGGCTTTAATGAATAGGGTTTTCAAGGAATATCTTGATAACATTTTTGTGGTATTCATCGATGATATCCTGGTATACTCAAAATGCAATGAAGACAATGAGAATCATTTGCGGACTATTCTGAAAACACTTAGAAGAAATAAACTATATAGTAAGTTTAGCAAGTGTAAATTCTGGCTTCAGTCAGTTTCTTTTCTAGGCCATATTGTCTCTAAGGATGGAATTCTAGTTGATCTTACAAAGACAGAAGCAATTCAAGAATGTCCCACACCAAAAAGAATAACTGAGGTAGACAGTTTTATTGACTTAGCAGGTTATTATCGGCATTTCGTTTAGAATTTTTCCCAACTGAAAAAACCGTTATCCAAGCTCTCACATAAAAAAGTTAAGTTTGTGTGGACAAAAGAATGCATAGAATGATTCATTGAATTGAAAACAAGATTGGTTAATTCTCCAATTTTGAATCTTTCATATGGAAGTGATGGATTTTTAATATACAGTGATGCAATAAAGAATGGACTGGTTTGCATCCTTATGAAAAATTATAAAGTTATTTCTTATGCATCAAGACAGTTGAAGACTCATGAGAAAAATAATCCAACTCATGATCTTGATTTTGTAGCCGTAATCTTTGCTCTGAGAATATGGTGGCACGATCTCTACAGAGAGAGATATGAGATTTATATGGACCACAAAATTTTGAAATATATTTTCACACAAAAAGAACTCAACATGAGGCAAAGAAGATGGATCGAATTACTCAAAGATTATGACTGTACAATACACTACCACCCAGGAAAGGTGAATAAGGTGGTAGATGCATTAAGTAGGAAAGATCGCGGCCTTCTGACTCAAATGAGGACCAAATAAGATCATATGTTCATGGATCTACTGAAGATGGATATGGGAATTGTTAAGTAAGGGTAAACATCACTCTTCTTTCAAATTATTACTAAACCATCTTTACTAGAGAAGATAAAAAGTTCTCAATCTGATGATGAGAATCTACACAATAAAATTAATGCAGTCAAGGATGGGAAAATGGATGACTTCGTATATGAAGAAGGAGTTCTGTAATTTGGGAAGAGGTTATGTGTTCCATCAATACCTGACCTAAAAATTAAACTATTAGAAAATTCTCATAGCTCAAATTCCTCTATACACTCAGGTATTACCAAGATGTATAGAGATCTGAAGAAATATTTCTTGTGGGATAATATGAAGTGGGGAATTGCAGAGTATGTGACAAGGTGTCTCGTTTGTCAACAAATGAAGGCAGAGAGACAACAACCTAAAGGAATGATGCAACCTCTTCCAATTCCTATGTAGAATTAGGATAACATTACGATGGATTTTATCACCGGACTACTGAGGACACATAGAAGGAATGATGCAATATGGGTAATTTTTTTCGTCTCACTAAAACAGCACATTTCCTTCCAATAAGAGAGGATTTACGACTTCAGGGCCTTGAAAGTCTTTAAATTAATGAAGTTGTGAGACTTCATGGTGCACATCTACAAATTGTATCTGATCGAGATCCCCAGTTTACGTCATAATTCAGGAAAAGTCTCTAGAAGGCTTTGAATACTGAGAATCATATGAGTACTGCATATCACCCTCAAACCAACGGACAATATAAAAGAACTATTCGAACTCTAGAAGATATTCTTAGATCATGTTATCTTGACTTCCAAGGTATGTGGGATCAATAATTGCCTCTGGTGTAATTTTTATACAAAAATACTTTCCATTCTAATATTCAGATGGCTCCATATGAAGTATTATATTGAAAGAGATGTCGAACTCCAACCTGTTGGGCTGATTTTGGTGAGAGGAAACTTATAGGCCTAGAACATATTGAAGAGACCACGACAAAGGTGAAGAAAATACAAGCCTGTATGAAAGCATACCTAAGTAGGAAGAAGAGTAATGCTAACAACCGGAGAAAGGACAAGGATTTTCGAGTGGGAGATAATGTATTTCGGAAAGTATCTCCATGGCAGGGCATCATAAGGTTTGGTAAGAAAGGGAAACTGAGCCCCAGTTACACTAGACCATTTGAAATTTTGGACCGAATTGGAGCCATAGCTTACTGTTTGGAAATTCCACCAAGTCTGTCTAAGGTTTACAATGTGTTCCACGTGTCAATGTTTAGAAAGTACATGCCAGACCCAACACATGTACTCACTTATGAAGAAGTAGAACTTGAGCCAGATCTATCTTACATTGAAGAGCCTATCAGGATTTATGACATAAGGGTATAGGTATTGATAAACCAAACAACTCATCTAGTAAATGTTATTTGGAGAAACTAGGATATGGAGGAAGCAACATGGGAACCAGAGGATTTCATGAAGAAGAATCACCCACATATTTTTGCTGGGCTTTATACATAAAATTTCAAGGAAGAAATTTCTGAAATAGGGAATAATGTAGCACCCCAAACATTTTATGATATGTTTCTGTTAATTACATTATATTCATCACTGTGTTCCTTTGAAACAACACTAGGTTATTTAGGTGATAGTAAAAACCTATCCATTGAATATAAATTTTCCTCTTCTATGTTTTGAATTTCAAAAAATGGTCATCTAGAGTTGTGATTAATAAGTCATTTAGAGTCTGATAGAACAAACATGATTTTCGGTGAATAGTAACATACCCTTATGAATAGTAATGTGAATAGTAAAATGACCCTTATGAAAAGTAAAAAATAATATTCTTTTATTTTCTCAAGGCAATATGATAATGGGATCCTAATTAATTTTTCAATGTCACATAAAACTAATTGCACTTCAAGATTGTTATTTTTTGAATTAACTATGACCTTATTTAAAAACTAAATTAATAATAATTAGAAAATTATTTTTGAAAAATGGATTTCACTTTTTAATTCTACACGTCGAAAAATGGTAGGGGTTAATTTTTTGTATTTTTCTGAAATTCTAGAATTTTTTATGAATAGTAAAATACGATAAAATACCGTATATACAAATTATCTGTAAAATAAACTATTTATGACATCATAAGTAATGAAAGGACACTTGGTTCGAACTCACATTCCATTATTACAATTATGGGTCAAATGAAACAATACTATTGGTTGTCTTGATGGAAATAATAAAATAATGAAATTAAATATTCAAAATTTACCCCTCTCCAACACTTAAACCCCCCCCCCCACTACCTCTACTATTCACTTTTCTAAGCCATGAAGATCCTCAATGATCTGCCCAATAATCCTCCCAAATATCTTCCCCATGTCCTAGTGCTTCTGGTCTCACCAAAATACCAAAACCAAAGTCCTTAAGAAGGATCTCAAGGAGAAGAGACCGAGAGGTAAACAACCTCTTTTATATTCTTTCTTTTCTTTCATTTTATATTATTCTCTTCCATTCCCTTTGGCTTCTGTTGGTATATTTAATTAAATATTCCCGATTACTTTCCATATTATGTATTAATGATTAGATATTCCATTCCTCTCATCAAACTATTTTTATGAAATTTTGAGAGATGTCGGTAGGCTGGTGAATTTTCATGCAACATTTATCAAGTTTTCTTTCATTTTAAGATTCATTTCTCTTCTTCATCTATCCTCAAAACCTCTTAACCAGGAAGCCTTTATGCTCCAGAATCATGTATATTCTGTATTTTCTGATGTTTATGGAATATTACTCATCATTATTCATCTCCTCTCCCACTTATTTAAGGAATAAAAACATTCTCCGTGATGTGTCAAATTACCGACATCGTGGACGATGTAATTTAAATTTCCATTAATTATTTATAGTCTAGTCATGAAACCAAATATATAGTTAAAAAATATCATAATATATTTATTTTATCTTGATTAATGTTTTTAATCTTTACCCATTCATAATATGGACTAAAAATACAAAACAAGGTTATTTAGCACAAAACTGCCAAGACAAATTCAAGTGTTTATTTTAACTCATCAAATGAGTCATCCTCATGGGGTATAACTAGAATCACTATAAGATCGATTATGTCTCTTTACCTTCACTAATAATCTATATTAACAATTCTTGAAGTTTTACCATATTTTGAACCAACTTCCATTCATGAATACAAGTAAACCAAACATGAAACAAAGTAAGAAAATGCATCCAAAACAATAAAATCTAATATCTTAAATGCAACAAAAAGGCCATTAATGAACATAATAATGTTATACCATATCAATTACATGTTTATTAGGTTCTTTAATTTTTAATTAATTAATATAAATTTGATTATTTAGGTCATTAAGAACAATCAATAATACACTAGAGCAATGGGGAAGGGGTTTCTCATCTCACATTCATTTCTGCGAGATTTTCATTATTGGCCACTTAATTCATGTATTCGGTATATTTCTTCTGCCATATGTTATATAATAACATTATTCTATTTATATTCATGTTAATCAATGATTCATTTGAGGTTTTTTATGTTCTGGTCATATGATTCGACCGATTACATTGTTGTAAGGGCCTTTATCTCAACTACTATTTTGTTGTGACTAACCTTGTATTATACACCTAATAATCCTTATGTTGTGTGCCTACTACCCATTTGAGATCACTTTTAATTTTAAATTACATTGATAATGAATATCCATAATCTCATATCATGGATATGTTATTTTCTAAACCGTATACCATTTTACATATGATGTTTATTTTGGGAAGTTATTTTAATTATGGAAATATTGATGAATCTGTATACTCTACTCAAATAGGATATTGAAAAGGTATATTTCTCTTGTATTGAATCAATTTATAATGAATTATTTGGACATGAAGTGGAGCTTGCGGCCCACTATAGCCCCTTGATGCATCGGTAGGTCTCATGAGACATAACAGTTTGGCAACACACCCTTCGAGTTTGTTTCAAAAAATCGGACGGGCTTCTACCCACAGAACTAAACTGTTTCAACGGTATTATTATTTCATGTGACAAATACATGAAATCCAATTAATAAGCATTCAATTTATTTATTATCAGTTATTATTAGTATCCATGAGGATTTCACTATGATAAAATCTATGGTTGCAGATTCATTTTCAGTTTATTAATGGCATTATTTATTCATTTATTCACTATTTCATATTGATTATGTCTGCTTGATTATGATTCACTTATTATTTTACTCATTCTTCCACTTTTTGTAACCCTTACTGAGCATTTGAGCTCACCCCTTTAATTTTTTACCTTCAACTGGTGACGAAGAGAAGGTCTGTTATTGAGTTCGTGTGATTGCTGTTTTTAGTTTTGTTATGTATTGTATCTTGTAACCTTTTTCAACGTAATTTGTGTTACATATATGTATGTAGTTTCTTCAAGACTACTAAACTAATCATTCATTCAGGATTTTCATTCCTTTTAACCATACCAATATCACAAGTAATGCACCGGCTCCTGTCTAGAAGGGTCTGGGTGTTATAGCACATGCCCAAAATGGAATCCAAAACCAAGAATGAAACAACAAAAAACCAACGGATACCCTAGAATCCAATCCATGATAAGATTGATTCAAATCTAAAAACAACATATCATTGAAAGAGGGGGAACCCACATACCTCGAAGAAGAAAACCCACTACACAACAACCATCATAGCAAAAAGTATTCCAGAACAAGAGAAAACATAGGATCTAGATGAAGACGACAAAGATCAACCAAGTTTGATCAACGGATTTGGTAATGAAAGGAAAGGGTGCTACCGCGATCAACTGCAAAGAATAACCAGAAAGAAAGATTACCCTGGGAGATGCACAATAGAATCCATGATGAAACAGAGCCAATAAGATTTATCCAAAAGGTGAAACACCTCTAAAAAATTCATTGTAGAAGTTTAGAGTAGAGACCCAATAGAATCAGGAGAAAAATAACAAGTGAAATTGAAAAACACGTGACTTAATCTTTGGTGCAGGTCAGGTCATGATGTGTACCCCGTTTTCATGACGTGTATTCTTGGGTGGATAAGTTACTCCAAAAAACCCATCACCTTGGGTTCAAAACTGATATTTAACCCCTACACGATGTGTACCTTAGGTATAAGATGTGTACCAGCTCACGACATGATCCCCCAGTTCACAATGTGATTTCCAAGTCCTCGACATGCCACTGGCACCATGTACACGCTGTGTAGCTACTCAGCAGTTTGCAGTAAACCCAAAAAATTCACATAAAAGGATTTTTAAAACTATAATGATACTGTTAAAAAGGAAAATTACCCAACAAAGGTAACAAGATTTTACAAACACCCCACCATAAAGACTTTCCATCCCCGAGATGTCATGTGGAAGATGTTGTACCCAAAAAAAATATGATGACACTGCACCCTCATCAATGACTCATGTAACCTAGTCTCATGATAATATGATCCTTGTTTCCACATAACTCTAACCAACAGAATCAACATCCCACACAAGGTGTTTTTTAGAGTCAACAATCCCAATTAGTTTTTCCAGAACAGAATAATCTAGCTCAGAACTCAATTTCTTACCAACTGAGAACTTCATAAGTATCAGGGTGATACTTCCTAAGTTGAGATATATGTAAAACATCATGAATTATCATCAACTAAATCATAAATGATAACTGATAAGCAACATGCCTGAGTCGTTCAGTGATCTCAAATTGTACAATATATTTTGGAGGAAACTTTCCCTATTTTCCCAGTCGACAGTGACCCAACCAAGGAGAAACTTTCCAGAAGACCCATTAACCAATGTATAAATACAGTCAGTGGATGACAATTTCAATATTTATATGATTTTTATCGACTCTGGGATATAAACAGACATCATCGTACCTCTTGAATCATTTTCGACCTCTCTTGAACCAGACATGGCCCAACCAAAGCTACTTCACCCACCTCCACCCAAAAAAAGGTGGTCTACCCGGGTGACCATAAAACGCCTCAAAGGGATCCATTCTGATCAATGACTGATAACTGTTGTTGTAATAAAACTCAACCAACCCCAGATAGCTATCCCATGATCCACCAAAATCCAAGACATATGCACGAAGAATATCTTCTAGGATATGAATCACATGCTCTCTCTGGAAACATATCTGTGGATGGTTAGATGTGATCAACTTTACCTGAGTCCTCATTGCCTCTTGAATGCTCCTATAGATCCTTGAGGTAAACATACAATCCCTATACAAAAAAATGTCATAATAACTCCCATGCAACCTCAAAATCTCATACACATACATCTTACCAAAATCTTCATCTTTAGTGGTGTCTTCTATCATAATTAAATGGGAATACAACTTCAACCAATCAAAAACCAACCAGATAGAATTTTTATTCCTTGAGGAATCCATAAAAACCAATGAAAAAAATACATGGACACATTTTACCATTTCCAAACTGATACCAAAAGAGGATGAAGAAAACAATAGGGTTTTGAGTTCTCTTCCTTTATCTGTTGGTAGGTGTAACAGTGTGACACACAATATGAAATTTCTTGCTTCATACCAAGCCACCAGAACTGCCTTCACATGTCATAATACATCTTTGTATCCCCTGGATGAATGGCCCATGATGATCTATGACAATCAAACATGACTAAACTCTTCATTGATGTGGGGATGACAACTCACTTTCTAAAGTGAAGTATGCCATCTACAGAAAGAGACCAACCAGTAATGGTCTCCCCACCATAAATGCTTTCATGGGTCATCTGAAACTCATCTTCCTACTGCGAACATTGAGAAATTGACTCTAGGATAGAAGTTGATTATTGAACACTGGTTGGAACCATACATGAAGCATGCTCCTAAATGACCAAGTGAAACTCAGCGAAAATCCCCATAAAATTTCACTCATCCATGAACTCCAAAATAACCTATGATGGCACCTTCTAGCTTAGAGTGTCTACAGCAATATTCCCTTCCCCGGGGAGTAGGTGATGTCGAAGTAAAACGTCTGGAGGTATTCCACTAATTGTATTAGTCTATAATTCACGTATGTCTGATAAAATATATAGATTAGACTCTTATGATCAAATAACACCGTGAAATTTTCCCTAATGAGGTAGTGCCTCCAGCACTTAAGCTCATGAATTACCATAGTAAGCTCTAAACCATGAGTGGGGTAGTTCTTCTCATATGGTCGGAGATGACAGGATCTGTAAGCTACCACATGATCATCATGCATCATCACCCATCCTAAACCAGTTCTAGATCCATAAAAAACTACATACCCCTTACCAGACTCAGGTAATATCGTAATTGGTGTCAATGTCAGAATTTTTTTTAGCTCATTAAAAGAAGATTGACACTTTTCATCTCACAAATATTTCATCACTTTCTTAGTAAAGGCAGTCAAATGTGACACAAGATTATAGAAATACTTGACGAACCATCGGTAGTATCCAATATGACCAAAGAAGATTTGTTTCAAAAAGATGTTTTGTTATTCCTTTAAGGACAAAACTACTTTTACCCTCTCTGGATCAACTGAAAAACCATGATCATAAATTTTGTGCCCCAATAATTTCACTTTTATAATCCATAAACTACACTTCAAAAGCATTTCATATATATGGTGATTTCTCAGAACTTCCAGAACCAAACTTAGATGGTTCTCATTATCACGCTCGGATTTTTAATAAACACAAATATTATCAACAGACACTACCAAAAAAGTGTTTAGATACTGATAGAATATCTGATTCATCAAAGCAATACAAATTAAGGAGCATTAGTTAGACCAAAAGGCATCATAAGATATTCATAATGGACATAACTTCTCTTGAAGGTCGTCTTTGTTATATCAGACTCTCGGACTCTGAGCAGATGATAACCTGACCAAATATCAATCATCAAGAACCACTATTCCCCCTTTAACTAATCAAAAAAATCATGAACACGAGGCAAAGGGTATTTGTTCTTAACTGTTACCCGTTTAAACTTCTGATAGTACACACACAACCGAAGTGAACTATATGATTTCTTAGCAAAGAGCATAGGGGCTGTACAAGGAGTCACACTAGGGAAAATGAAAAATTTCTCTAATAGGTCATCTAATTGAATCTTGATTTAATTAAACTCCACTAGTTCTATATGACAATAAGGCATCGATACCGGTTACGTGCGTGGAACCAGGTCAATCACTAACTCCACCTCTCTCTCTAGAGGAAGACCAGAGAAATTTTCAGGAAAGACATCTAGAATGTGTCTAACAACAATAGAAAGATCTCCAACATAAAAAAAGTCATCAATTTCAAACACAACAGCTACCAAGAAACTCTAGAGCTCTGAGCAGGAAGGTCTTGCATGACCTGACCTCAAGTCCCACTCTTCCTAAAACACACAAGAGCTCCCACATACAACATGAAACAAAACACATCGATGATTACAATCAACCTCAGCTTGATGAGAAACAAGACAATCCATACTAATGATGACGTCAAATAGATCTACATCAAGAATTGTAATATCCCAGACCAACTCCATATCAGCTATCATCAATGAACAAATAACATAAACCCTACTCTTTCCTCTTTCCAAGAAGTGTCGCTAACTACATTGCAAAGGGAATAAGTTCCACATGAAGTTTTAGAATATCAATAAAACATGTTCATATAAACAAGTGGGAGGTACTAGTATTAAACAAATCAATTGATAATAATGCATCAATAAGAAGTGTACCTCTCACTGTTACTGGACATGATACAACTTCAATTGGACACTCATCTACTGAATGTAAATGCTTCAATCTTGAGGCTTGTGGCTAAAGCCTTATTGTCTTTGAAGCATCTAACTACACCGCAGTAGCCTTTATATTCAATGAACAACAACCATAATGAGGAATATTCATCACCTGATAGAAAATTTATAGATGACCAACATGTCCACAACTATTTCATGTCTTTGCAGTCATCGAACTAGAATGTCTAGTATGTCCTCCCTTTCCGCACTGATAGAAATTTAAAGGCACACTGCTAGTTGAAACTTATGGTATAGAGGAGGTACACCGTTGAGACCCACTTCCACTACTTCTATGACAATCCTTCCATATTCTATTTTTCTTATGCATGGAACTAAATCTATGACCAGTTGAAAAATTAGAGGCAGTAAAGCAAACTTTCCATGCCATGTTTATCTCTTCCATCATTTCTCTGTCCACTATGTCCAAATATGTAGAAATATTTAACATGAACACCTATGATCGAATGTTTGATCGTAAACCCTAGAGGTACTTATGCACCTTCAACACATCATTCTTTAGCGTATTAGGAGAAAAGAGGACAAGCTCATCAAAATGGTTGGTGTATGCCGACACTGAATGCTCTCCCTACTGAAAAGATAAGAACTCCAGAGATTTTTTCAACATCAGAGACTCTGGAAAAAACTACTGAATGAACAGGGTCTTGAAACCATTCCAATCCAAGAATACATGTCTTTCTACTAGGACTATAGAGTCCCACTAACACTTTCCAGAACCCTTGAGTCTGAATGCTACAAACATCACCCTAATATTCTCGGGTGCCTCCAGGATGTCAAATATTTGATCAATCTAGTATAGCCAATTTTTTGCCTCTTGAGGTTTAGTTGTCCCTTTAAAATACTTTGTATTCTCATGAAATAATTCCCACGATCGATATTTTTCTTCTCTAGCTCATGGCTGCACCTCAACCACTACATTCAAAACATGTGGAACAACCTGATAAATATCACGAACTGCTCGAAAAATATTTTTGATAATATTATGGTCCATAGGTGGATTTTATTGAGGATCATCAAACACACCCTCCTATGGAACCGTTGGAAGATGTCTCAAAGGCATAATGTTTCACACCAAAACATAAGAATGATTAGACATAGAACAAATCTCAAATAAAAATAGAAACGCATAAGATGAAACTAAGATTTTAAAACCAAAAACCAATACTACAGACACATATCCAAACATTCCATGGAAAAATGATTCTCATTACAAAAATATTTGTCCAATAACTTATCGCAACATACCTCCCAAGTCCCAACAATCCTATCTCCCATCTAAGTAAAGTCCCAAAAAAGATTCTTGAGGACAAACTCTCCCTCTGAAACCAAACTATAATGAACCTACTGGGGTTACCCTCAAACTCGGCACTCGACCCGATCTTTCACATACCTAAAGGGCATTCCTATTACCCATGGGCTAGAAACAAGCAAATGGGCATCAAAAGACAAAACCGAGGGAACCATTTTTTCTAACCTGAAAAACCACAGGGAATACATACCTAGAGCAAGATGAAATAGCAAAAGACTAAAAATATATGTGCCAAAAACAGTATGGAAAAAAGAGGAAACAGAACAACTGTAACAATAGCTAAAATCTCCAAAGAAAAGTCTAACTGCAAAGGACTCAAAACCAAACAACTACTCCAATGATGGCATGGAAAAACTCCAACCATCTCCCCACTAGCTACCCATCCCAGTAGACACAAACCGTTCTTCCTCACTACGGTGCCATGCATTTCTCTATACTAGAATACAAACAATGGTCTACGCACCACCATAGAAGTGCAGAGGGTGTGAGATAGCAGGCTCAATAGAACACCAACCAAGTGTTCTATAACAATTCTCTGTATAAAAATTGTGTATGCTCATTTTAAAGTAAAACATGGAATGATAAGCACAAAAGAAGTGTTATATAAAACATGGTAAATTTCCATTTTTCCACAGTTATAAACAACAGCGGGTATAAGAGTTTCAAAATAAAGTTTCAACATCATTTTTCACAATAATCAACATGCATATCAAGGATAATGTAGAAATCCAAGTAGTACAATACATAAGAATATGTATCACAACACTATGGAATTCTACATGTCTAGGCAGCAGAATACTCATACCAAAATAATCAAGTATAAAAGACTTATCCTAGAACAATGGGCCTAGGAAGCAGAAGAATACACCATGAGTAACCCCCCCCCAATAACTATCAGTCCATAGAATAATGCGGCTAGGAAATAGATGAAATATCAAAGACAAACAGCCTTGATAATCAATGATAAATGGACGATGGCCACAATCTAACCTTCCACCTATGTACCCAAGGTAAACCATGTTCTCTTTTTCACATGTTGTTTCATTTCATTTAAAAAATCATTCAATACCAATTCACACATTAATTTTTCAAAATCCAGGGAAAAACAATTTTATTTCAAAACACCTTTTCAACACACACAAACAATCATTACAATTTCATTAATCAATTTATAAATCGATATAATATAGGACCATTATTATAGGCTAGAGAAGGAAACACCTACCTCAAGGTCTGTGTCACACATAGCTGTAATGGCATCCAAAACAAATAATGAAACCCAACACCACCAACAGAGACCCTAGAATCCAATCCATGATAATATTGATTCAAATTTAAACACAAATGGTCAGAGAAAAAGGGGAATCCCACATACATTGAATAAGAACACGCATATCACCACAACCAACATAGGGGAAGGGCCTATGCAATAGGATCTAACAATGAATCTATAAGAAGATGACAAATATCAACCATCTTAGATCAAAGTATCTGATAATGCAAGGCCAGGGTGTTACCATGATCGATTGAAAAGATGAACCAGAAAGAACGATTACTCAGAAAGAATAATTGTTTTCGGTGCTATTGTCGGGCCGTGCGCATCCGTCCACTTCAGTGAGATGGGCATGGATTTTTTTACCCCTCATTCCCATTTTCCAAATGTGGGCGGAATTCTATCCTTGTTCAGGGATGTTTTCTCCATGATCGAAATGGGATGATGGGATGTTGGTTCTTCCTTTCGTGGATTACTCCTCAGAACTCATCACCTAGTCCGGGTCTCCCTCATAGATTTAAGTTGTGGTTCATGAATCTCATTCTTGGTGCCATATCTTCATGGGTGCCGGTTAATTACCCAACTTCCATCAAGACATTCTGTGGGGTCTTGACATGGTAGCGACCTTTGGTCGGAGTAGATGACAACATCAGGAATGTCGTGGCATCTCTTGGTGCATGGACCTTGGGGAACCTGTATTCTTCCACATAAGAGGTAATCTCAAGGGTGAATAACCCTAGGCATCCCACGTCGAATGTGGGGAATCATATTTTGCATAGGCATGCATCTGATGTTTTCCTCAGCATCCCATGTTTAATACAGGGTAATCTGCAAGTTTAACGTCCTGAAGAGATGGTTACACCATAGGCGTGTCATCCGAGGTTTTCCTTAGGCATCTCATGTTTAAAAAGAGGTAGGCCACGAGTTTAACATCTTGAGGAGACAGAATCAGGGTGATCAAAACCTCCCATATAGACGGATCAGCGGTGGTGTGTCTCGTAGAGGGGAGATGTCACACTGTGAAAGCTGATCTGGACACCACTAAGGGTGGATCCTGGAGTGTGCACCCCAGATGGGGGACACCATGGTTTACCATTGGCTGGGATTGAACCTTCGGGAGGTTTCCTATGTACCCTGTGAAGAAAACAGGGATCAAAACCCATGTAGTTTGAAGGGGTGATGAATCGAGGTGTACACATAGGAAAACGACCCGGAGACATGATGGGGCTTATGCATGAAAAGCGGCCCGGTTACTGCTAGGAGTAGTGAAGAAATTGATGACATTATCCCACCAGGATGTGGCAGCCTAGGTAAGAATCAGTATGGGTAATGGATCGATGAATGAAGTGCAGGGGGAATGAAATGGGTCCATTGCAAGGGAGACGGAGAAGTTGGTTTTGAGCCTTGAAGAGACTTCCTACGTATCCCTATGGAGGGGAATCAAAGTCCGTGTAGTTCGGTGGGATGATGGGACACCTGAGTAGGTGGCCCGTGAGAATGGACACATGGATGGGACCCCTAAGAAGTGGAAACTCTGGGTTGAGGAATGATCTTCCCGAGACACGTAGGCTAGAGGGAGAGATCATGATGAGACATGAGTGACAGGCTTGAGCCACAGGGAGGCTTCCTATGTATCCACATTGTAGGGCATCAAATAACATGTTGTTCATCTGACAAAGACTTGCCACTAAATAAGGTGGAGAACAGCTTACCGTTGAAGGAGGTCACAACGGCTTACCACTGGATGGAGGTCCGCAGTTTAATGTCATGTGGGACCGGGGTTAACTGACAATAAGGGGGGTTGGAACAACCAGGTGGTGGGATTGATCCTTGAAGAGGATTGTTACATACCATGACTTGTCATGGATCAATGAACCCGTAGTTTTGGATGGTGTTTTGTTAGTGAAATGACGGGAAGTTGAACCCAGGGGTCTACTGGGTATTGGTCTTTAACCTCATAAGGCTTCCTACTTTCCATACCTTGACATGGATCAAAGTCCTCATAGTTCGAGTGGGTGCTGGTGACCCGACGTGAAGATGGAGCTTGGTTCGATGGGTGTTGGGATTGAACCTCATAGATGCTTCCTATATACCATGTCTTTACATGGATCAATGTCCACGTAGTTCAGAATGGATGTCAGTGATCCGACTTGAAGGGGGGCCTTGGTCTAATTGGTGTTGGGCTTGAACCTCGTGGAGGCTTCCTACGTACCATGCCTTGACATGGATCAAAGTCCACGTAGTTAATAATGGGTCACAACTAATTACCGCTGGATTAGAATGCAGTTTAATGTCATGCGGGACGAGGGTGAACTGACATGAAGGAGGTCGGAACGACCGAGTAGTGGGCTTGAACGTCAGGGAGTCTTCCTACATACCATG
This sequence comes from Viscum album, assembly GCA_963277665.1. NCBI lineage: Eukaryota > Viridiplantae > Streptophyta > Magnoliopsida > Santalales > Viscaceae > Viscum > Viscum album. Next base: position 411,257,270 of record OY728133.1, read on the forward strand.
CCTAGACATGGATCAAATTCCTCATATTTCGGGTATATATTTTAACTTCATGTGGGACGGGGGTGTTTGGGGATCACACTTGGAGGCTGCCCAAGGTGTGTCATGGTCGGTTCTCACTCTACGATCATGGGAGTCATGCTCAGTGTGATAAACTAGAGGTTTCTGGGACCTGATGATCACGTCATTAAGGGTGCGTCTCTGGGAAGAGAAGATGGTATTATGCATTGGGCGGCCCATGGTGCTAGGACTTACTCCAGGATGGGGGGCCGAGAAGAATGGGGCTTAGGCAAGGAAGCTTCATGTGTGCCTCTATGGAGCGACAATGGTGAATGGGGCTTACACATGGAAGCTGCCTGGGTGCCGCTATGGAGCGACAACAGTGAATGGGGCTTACACAAAGAAGCTGCTCGGGTGCCGCTATGGAGCCGAAATCTTGGATGGGGCTTTACCAAGGATGCTGCATGCGTGCCACTATGGAGCGGTAATGGTGAATGGGGCTTGCGTATGGAAGCTTACTGGGTGCCGCTATGGAGCGGCAACAGTGAATGGGGATTATGTAAGGAAGCTGCATGGGTGCCTCTATAGAGCAGCAATCGTGGACGGGGCATATGTAAAGAAGCTACCCGTGATGTCTTCTTCATGTCTGGCCATGAGGGCATCCCAACACACTGGTGGGTTGAGGCATTTACCTATGTGCTACTGCACAAGCCGGATAACTCCAAGGGGCATTGAAATTAGTCTGAACAAATGGAGATGAAATGTGTGAATCACATGCCCGACATTCAGAATGTGGTGAGGGTGCCGGGATGATGGAGGATGATTTTTGACCATGTTTAAAACACAGCATCTGTATCGCATTAGCCTGAAATGGGGACAAACAAATGAGGGTTAACTTTTGACCGTGTTCGAAACATAAGACCTGAATCAAAGTGTCGTCCACAATCTTTGGGGGTGTTGGCCCAGGACGGTAGGTGAGCCCATGCGGCATGGGACCAGGCCGTTAGGGGGACCTTCCAGTTATGGAATTGGATGAGGATCTGAATGAAGGACATGCAAAGCATGAGGTGGAGTGATGGAATGTTTGAATGGATTCCATCACTCTTGAAATTATGCCACTAAAATCATGGAATTAGGCATATTATTCTTAGAGCATAAGGCATCTCTTATTTGGGGCAAGAGGCATCCAATGATTGGAACATAGGGTACACTACAGTATATAGTCATGTAGATAGGACTGTTGGCATCTCATGCTTGGAGCATAAGGCATATCTTGTATAGGGCATGAGGTATCCTATGTTTGGCGCATAGAGTTAACTAAAGTTTATAGTCATGTAGGTAGGACTATTGGCATCTCATTATTAGAGCATAAGGCATATCTTGTTTGGGTCAAGAGGCATCCTATATTGATCATAAAGGGATTACTACATTTTAAATTCATGTAGATAGATCTATAGGCATAAGGTGCCTAGTAATGGTCGGTGTTGGGACTTACGCAAGGGTGGCCCTTTGTGGTTCAACCTGGCATAGGAGCCAAGCAATGGGGTTTGGATGAGTTAATTGAAGATTGGTTCGACTCAAGGTACTCGGGGAATTGATGATGAGAATATCAACCCACGCATGTGAAAGTGTCCAAGAGGAATATGTTGAATCAAGGTGTTTCATGGTGGATGGAGGGGTATCTCAAATCATGTCATTCTATAGGTGGAATGTGGGTGCGCATAAGGGAGCAATGGAAAATACCGACATCCCGGCTCGAAATGTTCATGGTATGCCTCTCCATTTTTCATGGGGTTATGTGATGGTAGTGAAGGGACCGGCCCAGAGGGCCGGGACTCCAGCCCGGCACTGACCCCGAGCAGGGGTGCGGGGGCCCAACCCCCGCGGTAAGGACCGGTGGGCCAGAAGGTAAGAGCATTGCAAAGGATAGGTATTTGCGAAGTTGCTTCGCGGATCATGGCCTCGCGAAGCAAAAGTCTTTCACGGAGCAAAGGCGGCTCATGGAGTAGAGGTATCTCGTGAATTAGAGGGCTCTTTTGGAGCAAAGGGATCTCGTGAAGTACTCGTGGAGCATGGACTCACGGAGTAGCATCGTGGAGCATTGTCTCGCAGAGCATGGACTCGCGGAGCATGGACTCGCGGAGCATCGGCTCACGAATCAGCAACTCGAAGGAAACTACTCGCAGAGCATTGGCTCACGGAGCAGCAACACGAAGGAAGCTTCTAGTGGAGCATGGCCTCGCAGAGCCGCAAATCGGAGCTCCACAAATCAGGAGATCAGCTACCCCAAGGGCGAAGTGGTCGTCCATAGAATGGGGTGTGAGCTGGGAATATATAGGCAAGGGGAGGCACGAATCAGAGCTCGCTCGGCGCAAACACGGAGCTTGCTCCACGGCAGGTCTTCACGGCGTATCGCAAAAGTCAAATGCATTCATGGAGCATACCACCTCCTTTCATAGGGGTGGGTCTTCGTGGCGCATCTTGAACGTCAAACGGGTTCGCAGAGCAACCAGCCTCCTTGCTTCGCGGCGGCGCTCTGCAATCGCGGAGGGGGCATCGCGAACAGGCTTCGCGAACAAGTTTTCTAGCCCAACTTCAAATGTTCATAACTCCTAATCTGTAACTTTGTTAGAGCCCTACAAACTACCAAATATAATCTTGTGAAAAGGACTACAATCTTGGAATATGTATGAAAGGATTTGGAAAATTTTCGGGACACGTTTTCCGGGGTCAACACTCACAATAGAAGAAATGATGAAACAAAGCTGATCAGATCGATCTGGAGGGTGAGACACCTCTGAAAATTTCCTTCGAGATGTTTAGGATCGAGAGCCAGAAGATTCAGAAGAAAATTTCCAAGAGAAACTGAAAAACATGTGACTTAAACCTAGTCATGGGCCGGGTCATGACTTGTATCCATAGGTCACGAGGTGTAGGCCTCTCTGGAAGAGTTACACCAAAACACCCATCACCTCTAGTTTAAAAATTGATAATTTACACCTACATGACATGTACCTTGGGTAAACAACATGTACTAGCTCATGACATGATCCCCCAATTCATGACATGATCTCCATGTCCTCACCATGCCACCATCACCAAGTACAAATTGTGTACATAAGGTACACATCGTGAACCTTCTCAACTGTCTGTAGTGAAACCAAATAATTCACGAACAAGGATTTTTAGAACTGGGAGGGAAGATAGAAAATGTAAACCTACCAGGCCAAGGTAACGAGATGTTACAGAATGGTTAGATGAAAATTAAACTGAGGATTACCCATTCATTGGTACATTGCAATGATTTTTAATTGGTCCCAACAAAGATAGGGTCTTGAATGTCATGGGCGACCAAAATGAAGGGATTTTGATACTTGGTAGAGGGGTCAAATACCTTCAATATTTAAACAATAGAGTTCAGTAATTAAGATATATTTTTTTATAGTATACATTATGTTACCTCATGTTTTTATATATTCACTGCTACATTTACATAATACAAATTAAATGTTGCAGCACTTCTATAGATAAGGCCTTATGCACATGTTTATGCTCCCAATACAAATGAACTTCGGGTTTCTCAACATGTTGATACTCCCATTGTAGAGGAACCATGACCTTATTCACATGTCAAAACTACCAATCAATAGGAATTATATATTTTTGATGTTGAACATAAGGAAATGGTTAATGGAAGGGAGCCAATTTCCAATACAAAATAGAATCTCCATAGCATGATGATCTTAGAAACAATTATTAATGAGAAAAGAAAATGAATCAAATTTGAGTTTGGATGGAATGTAAACAACCAACTTTTTAAACCCAAAAATTCATGTTTAGTAGTTTTATTAGGATGATCACTCAAAATTGTGTGTTGATTAATGTAGCTTCATGGAACCATGTTGTTCCCATGCTTAATAAATTGGCCTAGAAAGCGTTCAAGGAAACATTATTATATTTATTTTCATTTTGGTAAAAAATAAAATAATGAAACATTTACTAATTCTTTATTATCCCTATTAAAGTTCATTTATTGTATATGACTACCATAATAAATTTTTTATGAATTCTTGCTAGAAAGGTTCACACATTCTTTCATAAAATTATAACAAAATTTCATCTCAATAATTCTGAATGGAAAATAAACATGTGCCCACTGCATGTGTATGCACACCTCATAAGGAAAGAAGCATGGGATGTGTTTACTGGACATTGTGAAAAAATATATTTTAAAGTACATCATGGATAGTAATACATTATTTGAAAATACATGTATTAGTATCTTTTTTAATAATTCTTAATTTATAAAACAACATAGTGCTGAAAATAAGGAATGGGAAACAAAACCAATGTACCCCTACCATAAAAAAATATCGGAACAATTAAATTGAAAAAATATGGTACGTATTTTAAATCTACTATAATATTGTTATGTGACATGACAAGACAAAATATTTATCTTCCTCTTTTTATATGTAGAATTAAGTATCCAAATCCAAATCCACTAAAATTCTACATCATGTGCTATGGAAGAAGGAATTTGTAAATAAACATGGGAAGCTAGTAGATAATAACCCAAAAATTGTGTGAAACATGTGTATGTATGGCCTAATAAAAATTTGTTTTATGTTGAAATAACTTTTACATAACAATTATTACCTATATTTATATATTTTCTTTTCAACATAGACACATGAATAATCAATATTTTTATAGAGTGAAAACCTACTATCAGTGTACTTGATGTGTATAGAACAGTATGGTAGTGTTAGAGGTAAGAATTTTGGGGTGACAGTCCAAACATATTTTGATAAAAGAAAAGAATATGGAGATAAAGATTAAAAAATAGAAAATATATTGGAATCATTATCTTCCATTGAAGAAAAATTTCATTGGATGTTTGATTTTCTAGAAAATTTTATGGGGGTATGAAAAGAGGAAACAATCAAGAACAACCACTACATGAAGATACCACCCCACACCTCACCAGCTTTGTGGTGATAAATTCTCCTAAAAAAGATATTATAGATGAGTTAATCAATATTCTCATAATTATTTAAATGAAATGTGAATCATGAACTCTAATAATTTTCTAGTACTGATATTATAATTTATGGAAATCACTAAGATTTATATATATCAACACCCACCAATTTTCTTATTGTGAGGGCTACCATGTTTAATATCTAAGAAGATACTCTACACACTTGAAAACTTCTAAAAGGTCATCTGATAGTGGGGATTACCATATCTTATGAGCTATGTTCCAAGCTACCAATTCCACATGATGATATAGATATTCATATGGTTGATCATTCCATTGGAATATTCATAACATGACCATTATATCTTGTAAAAAATTATCAATTAGGAGGTATTCATTTCCAATTTCTCATTCATGCTAAAACTATAATATTTAATGTAAAAAGGTTTGAATTGATGAAAATTATAACATATGAACAAATTCAAGTGGTGAAACAAAAGGTAGAATCAGAACTATCCAAATGATCAACCAACAGATCAAAATTATATTTATAAATTACCTTTATCGCACATGTTCAATATCTAGATTTACTAACCTTGAAGGTTCGTGTGGATACATGGTTATAATGTGCTAGTAATCATGTAGTTTAATTTGAATAAAAAATTTATAAGGAGGACCTTATAGGCCTCATTTCTCATTATAATGTAAATAAAATCCTCGAGGATGAATTTCTAGGAGTATCAATTTTAAATGTCTACATGAGTTTTGTTTTCATGACTTTTTAAAAATAGATGATCTATTATGTTAATTATTACTATATACAATTCATATTTTGTCTGGAATATATATGAATAACAATTGAAGGTATTACCCTATGGATATTAATATGGACTCATTATCACTCAAATCACATCTATAGAACAAACCAAAATGGAATTAGTTCAAATGGATGTAACTGTTGAAAAACTAGCTAAATAATTTGAACAAAAACATTCAAATGATTAAGTATTTTTAATACCAATGTTGTAGGGGTAAAAATATTAAATTTAGTCATAACAAATATATTTTCATTCCATTGATTACTTATTTGATTTTGTTTTTTAGGAAATATTGGGTACTCATTGCTGCCAATTTGGATACACTAAAGATTAATTTTCTGGAATCACTACATGGATACCCAACAAACTCAGAACATGTGAGGAAGTTTTACAATTTTTAAAACAATACATCAAATTTTTTAGAACTAAAATCCACGATACACAATTTATATTATATTTTAATGAGAATTCTATTTTTATATGGTGGTGTTTAAATATAATAGAAATCACAACATCAGGATAATCCATGCATAGAAGGTTACCATTGACTTCTAAAAGTGGATAAGTATCAGGGTATATATAATAATATTTCACTATCAAAATACATATCACAAAAATTACTTATTTTTCTTAGTATTTTCTAGTGTATTAAACAAAAAATATTTTAATGATTTTGATTATTAAGTTTTAATATTTCTGAGAGATATCATATACCATTAATAAGAAATCATCCGCGAGAGTTATTTTTGAAGATAATAATTTTTTAAAAAAAAATATTTTTTTAATCCTTTCTGCATTCATATTTCTTCAGTACTACTATGATTGTCAAAAATCATCATATTCACAAGATGAATTGTATTTGTTTAAAAATGAATTGGAAGTATACCTGATTTCCTAATGTATACATATATCATGAATCTGTGACTTATTACTTCTTGATTAATTGATTTTATCATCTTTTAATAAATTTTATTATTAAAATTTCATATCATATCAATCTGATACATATTTTTGTTAATTTTCATAGATTTAATAAATAAATTACATCATTAATAAGGATGATTCACTCTTACAATATGACAATACACACAATATGATATATTGTGCACCTAGTATGAATAAAATTGTATAGTTTCTGTTAAAAATTTACATTTTATTAATATATTATTTCCAATTTATTTTTTAGATATTTCATTATAGTATTACAAAATTAAGAATTTTGTTCTAATATAGGTTGATTATTTTGACTATTTTGGGGTGGTTTTTTCAAATATACTCATGTTCATGTGATATTGGACTTCGAGGCTACATCTGAAATAACGAAAAAAGGATATGGGTCAAGAATTTATACAACCATCATGGAAATATGAATTCATTCTATTTATTTAATTAATTTCATTATCATTTTATTTAATACTTGTTAGTTAATTTCCATATCATTTTTATCTAATACATATATTGTTTTTTTCAAAGATATTTTTGGAAGTCATATTTTTCTTTTAGCTATCTACAACAAGATGAAAAAGAAATAATATGTTCTTAATTATTGGAATAGGAAGCCCCATGTGACCTGAAATATGAAGCGTTTCATGGGGAATGTTTTTTATTTTCCATCAAAATGAAAAATACTTACTCTTTTCTATATTTTTTTAGATAGTTTCATGAATAAAATATATCACATTCTCAATAAAACACACCTCAATCAGATACACAATGTTCTCAATATGAGTTTGACTATATGTTTTTAGTTTAAAGTATATATTTTAGTTCAAAAAACACATCTCATATGCAAAACTAAGAAAACATGTTATGATAATTTCAATTATTTAGTAGATAAATCTGTTAGTCATTTGTGATGTGTAGTAATTATACACATCTAAATTTGATTCATGGTGTGGCCGGTTTGACTCCAAGTGTATCATTTAATTAAAAATTGACATTGATTTTAGTAATAAGAAAATCCGGCATAATGAGTCAAAATGCATTCATATTTTTCTGATTCTTTAGGAAAATTATACATGAGTCATTTTTAACATTGAGGAAACAACTTCACCTCAATATGACAAAAAGTGGGAACTATATGACTGCAGGTGTATAATTTTATTTAAACCTAACTTTTATTTTTTGTAAAAAAACAAGTGAAATTCTGAAAACTGATAAAACACATTCGTATTGTTTTTATAATTTAGTAAAATGATCCATAATTTACTTTTTATCAAATTCACATTAATATGATGCACATTGTGATTGATATGACTCAAAGTGTTTGTTATCTGATAAAATTGGACATTTTAGTTCAAAACATATGTTACTCACTAAAAACAGGGAAATCATTCTTCGAATTCCTTGATAATTTAGTAAAATGATCCATAATTCATTTTTGATGTATATGAATCTATCATACCTTAATCTAAAGAACTATGTGATCTGTATGACTTCAAGTGTGTCTTTTTAATTAAAATTAACAATAAGTTTAAAAAAAATGACACCTGACATACTCATGACTGAGAAAATGCATTTGTATTTTTTTATACTTTAAAAAAATTATTCATAAGGAATTTGTGAAATATAAGTATATATTCCACCTCAATATGATGAATGGTGTGCTCGGTATGACTCCAGGTTTCCATTATGAGGTTAAAAATAAAATTTTAGTTTAAAAAGTGTGTCACTCACTAAAACCCAAGAAAATGCACTCACATTAACATCAGGATTTTAAAAAATTACTCAAAAGTCATATTTATGTTTAGAAAGTAGTTTCACATAAAACATACACATGATTTGACATGTGTGACTCAATGTTCATGTTTCCATTTTGAAAATACATCTGAGAAAAAGAAACATCAGACATACTCAAAATTAAGAAAAAAAATGGATTTTTTAGATACTTTAGAAAGACAATCTAAAAGTCATTTTTCATCTGTAAGAATTAGATTCACCATAATCTGATGCGTAGTGTGACCAATATGACTCAAAGTGAATATTTTTATTTAGAATTGATATTAATTATAGTTAAAAGAATAATTGATACACTAAAAATGGGAAAAAAACCAATCATATTGTTTTGATGCTTTTAGAAAATGTTCCATACGTAATTTTTGATGTGTAGGAATCTACCTCACCTGAATTCGATGCATGGTGTGACTGGTATAACTCCAATTGCATATTTTTATTTATAATTTACATTAATTTCAGTTAATAGAACAACTGACATACTCAAAATAGAGTAAAAACATTCTGATTATTCTGATACTTTAGGAAAATAATATATATGTAATATTTGATGGGTAGGAATCAACCAAACCTAAATCCAACACATGGTGTGACTGATATGACTCCAATTGTGTATTTTTATTAAAAACTGACCTTAATTTTCGTAAAATGAACAAGTGACATGATGAAAATCAAGAATATATTGTACGATTGCTTTGATAATTTATGAAAATGATCCATAAATCATTTTTGATATTTAGTAATCAACACAACCATAATATGATTCACAATGTGACCCGTATGAATACTATTGCATATTTATATTTAGAATTGATATTAATTTTATTGAAAACACCAAGTGACATTCTGATAACCAGAAAACATTTTAATTGCCTTAATATTTCTTTATAATGATCCATATATCATTTTTTACATGTGGGAATCAACTGAACCATTATCTGCTGCACGATGTGATAAATATGAATCAAATTATCCATTATTAAATTAAAATTGACATTTTAGTTCGAAATGTATGGCACTCAATGAAATCCAAGCAGACAAGATCTAATTTTCATGATAAATTCGAAACATAATTCATATGTCATTTCCTAGTTCATAAAGTAGTATAATGTCAACCCCACATACGATGTGATTGGTATGAATCAAAGTTAAGGTTTCTAGTTTGAAATGAAATTTTAGTAAAAAACACAAGTGATATACTCAAAACCTATAAAACACATTCATATTGTTTTGACACTTTTGGAAATTGATCTATAAGTAATTTTTGACATTTATGGATTACAATAACCTCAATTCAATGCATCGTGTGACTTGTCTAATTACAAATGTATCTGTAACAACCCAGGTAAATAAAGAATAATACATTTTCATACTTATTAATATTTACTAATTAAATATTAATGTTACTTTAAAGGGGTTTCTATGTTCGATAGCGTACCTGATACGCAACAAAGAGTTTCCTTGAAATCTTACGTTGCACACTAGTAATAAAATAATATTATTTTAAATGGTAGTTAACACGTAGCTGTTGTGTTGGAGGGAATGAATAGAAATAACTAAAATATGATTATATATGTTTGTTAAATGTTTTACATTTATCCAATAAACGATAAAGGCTTAAAATACAAAAAGAATTCAATTTTAGGCATATATACTCTAATTTTCACTAAAGGTCCACTTATCGCCTTTTGATGGAGAACCCTCTTTAAATATAGTTTTGGTCACTTTTATACATTCTTTTGGACCAAATAAAATTTTTCTTTAGAATCAGGACATCAAAATTTACTTTGTGTAAATTTTTGGTATTTTTCCGATAAAGTTTATTTTTTTAATGAATAGTGAAAAATGTTGTATTTTAATTCAAAACCACTTTTAATCTAATTTATTTATATGATTATATTATCTTTTGAATTGGTTTTAAAGTGAAATTAGAATATAATTTTACCATTTAATCCAATAGTGGTCATTGGAATTAATTTCACTTTGAAATTGGACTTAAATAGTGTCAATCTTTTGATATATATTGTTTCATAAAAACACGCTATTTGTTCTGACAGCAGGAATTAATTATTAAATTTATTAATGTAACTTATATGTTTTTAATTTTGTAAAATAGACATCATTTTTGAATTCGGAATATCAAATATATATTAGGGTGATGTTTTGGTATTTTTCTGAAAAACTGCAATTTGTTATTAATAGTGAAACCACTAAGTGGTACTTAAAAAAACTGATTTTTCATTTAAATGAAATTTTACCACCTCTGTGTTTTGAATTTCAAAAATCCAACATTCATGGATGTCATTAGGAAGTAAAATTTGGTTCAATGGGACTAAAATAATTTTTTGGTGATTAGTAACTTTTATGTTTTTAATCGCGATTAGAGGTAATTAGTGTAATTTAAGGTAAAAATAATGTTTTAATAATATGAAATGACCTTGACACATGTCCTACACTTATTTGATGAGTCATTTCCGACCAAGACAATCCATGGGTCAACTTGGGGACCCCATGGATCCACTTTGGTAGGATAATGACATTAATAACATTTTATTTGATGTTAAAATAAAAATGTCACAAACATGTGTCGTTTTACTAAATAAAATTTTAAATGGGGTTATAAAAGTCATATTTTTAACTATAAATATTAATTAGAAATATCAAAAGATTTACTACATCATAGTATTTTTTTTATAATTTTTAGACATTAAATAAATTAAATTATTTATGACACCCTGAGGATGGAGCGATTACCTCCTTATTTAACGATTTAAATAAAAGGAAAAGATAATGTAAAATATAAGACCTACACTTGTAAAAAACCTATTATATGGGTGGATTGAGAACTCTCCTCACATTATCCTAGAAATATATAACTTTGGGACCTTTAAAATCCGAAAATAATTTTATAATAAAGTAACCTTTTATAACATTCCAGGAGTGCCCCTCCTCTCCTTTTATAAAAGGCCCCCACCTTTACCACCTTACCCACACCTCTCAAGGCTATGGATAGGCCAAACCCTTCCCATTTTGTCTCTCCACATCCCTCTCTTACTCCTAGAAGCCTCACTTTGGGCAGAAGTCTTTCCAAGGAAGCCTTTGATCTCAAATCAAAAAGAGTTACCCGTTTTAAAGGTAGTGTCTTCTCTTATGTTCTTATGTTTTATTTTGCTTCTCCAACACCCTAAACTCTTTCTATTAATTTCTTTTGTAACACCACCATTATCTTAAATATACTAGGATGTTGTTATGAGAATTATTAGAGCTAAAATTACACACACCTTCATCTAATGGTTAATGAGTATACTATTTTCGTGGATGGATAATTTCTGCCTCACGAAACGATGATTTTTCAATATTCTTCTAACGCCATCAAAGGTGGCCATTAAGATAACACTATATTTATATATGATATATAATATGTTTATGTTTTCCTTAAGCTTCTGTATTTTTCATTTATGGCATACCTTTATGGCTTCCATTATGGTTATACGCGATATCTTCATTTTAGGAAGTGCGGACTACCGCCCCCTCAAAGTGATTTGATTCGTTAATGACATGTGTGTGACGTATAAAGGAAGGATTTAATGATATTATATATGAAATTATATTGGAATTATAATATACCTTTATCTCATTATTATTCCATTCCATAAAATATGAAATAGAAATGAAAGTAGCGTTCATGCGTAAGTACGACTTACCGTCTTCATGAATGGTGCATTTCATTTCTTACCTCTAAATGTTATGTAATATTATAAATGCATGTATATACTGGATATATATGATATATATGATATCTACATAATGAATAAAACTCTGGATATAATGGATGCATGATGAAATTGTAATTATAAAGAGATTATTTTTTACTCAAGTTCCAATGATTGTTAAAACGTCCGTTATTAACATAAATAATTACATAGTGATCATGACATGGTAATAAGTGATAAAAACGGAATAATGAACATGAAAATGGTTCTTAAGCAAGTATAAATTAACTCAAGTTTATTATTCAGGAGATTAAAGAGCAATCGAGTCTCGTTGGACAGAAGGTAAGAGACTTCATATCAATATCCATTCATTGAGGCATATTTTGTTTTATATACAACATTCTTCTATACGGTTTATAAACACCTTTGAATTTTACACTTATTCAAAAGGAATCTTTTTTATATGAAGAGATTTACTAAATGAAAAAAGGAATGTTTTTTTGTCTTATGTATGTGGCAACAACAACTTCCCCACCACCGTGACCATTATTTGAGTTTCGACTTCCTCTACAAGCCATAACCTAACTTTTCATAAAATTAAAAAAAAATACCATGTATTACTTTTCTTTTATTTTGATATTAAAAATGGGTTTCATAATGTTTTTATTATATCAATGTATTGTATTGATATCTTGTGATTGAAATGTGGAAATGTTATGTTTCCTTTATACATGTTTTACGTGATACGATTATGTTATGGTTCTTGGGAATTGTCATGAAAATGGGTGGTTCCGTGATAAACTAAGGGTGGGTGAGCCCGATATAGCTCTCCAATGCATTGGGTAATGTGATGGACTTAAACGTTAAGGTTCCACCGAAGAGATTTAGGGAATATACTGTGACGGGTATTCCAAATGTAACCATGAGGGTTACTCCCTACGTAAGAATTTTATGAATGCCTCAAGTTACCTTTATGTCTTATGATTTCTAAGATTTATTCATGATTTGATGAGGTATGATAAAATGCTTATGTTTTATGAGTAAATTATGATTTCATACATGGACTAATGTTTTTATTTCGTACTTTTATATCCCTTACTGAGCTTGTTATGCTCATCCCAGTTTTTTGAAATGCTTTTCTCATGAATTAATGTGGAATAGGGTCAAGGAAGGGATCAAGGAAAAGTCATGCTATCTAAAACATGGAAGTAGACAAGTTTCATTTTAAGAGTTTTTATTTTATGGAAACTTAGTAGAAGTGTCTACATTGTAATCTTTTGAGATGTAATAGTTATGATCTAAGTCTCTTAAACTCTAAACCTGAAAAGATCCTCAATGAGAATTATTCATTTAATTCTATATTAAGTAATGTTAATGGTCAGAGCCATATAGTTGGTATCAGACGTTGGTTTAGACAACTTTAGGAGTTAGAAAATTGTTAAGTTATAAATTAATTTATGGTATGATTGAAATAATATAGCATTTGAATATTACCATGTTGCTTCTCCTAAGATATTTTTGTGTTAAGAATATTTTTTCATAGAGGAACTAGAACATATTTTTTGGGAAGGCATGCTAAGGGAAATGACCTTCCAAATCATCATACTGAAATGGTCAGAATCAGAATTGAGAAGTTTACTGCAGTGATGTCTCAGTTGAATCGGGTGATAAATGGTGGTTGTGTTATTGATGATATTTTGGTGTTTTCTAAAAGTAAATAGGAGCATGAAATTCATTTAAGGGTTATCTTGAAAACCATAAAAGAAAAGAAACTGTATGTAAAATTTAACAAGTGTGAGTTTTGGTTACAACAAATTTCTTTCCTTGGTCACATTGTTTCAAAAAATGGCATAACTGTTGATCATGCTAAAACAAAAGTTGTTGAAGAATGGCCATGACCCAAAAATGTAACTGAGATCCATAGTTTTCTTTCATTGGTAGGTTACTCCCGATGGTTTGTTGAAAATTTTTCACGGTTATCTAGTCGAATGACTAAGCTAACTCGGAAGGGTGTTAAGTTTATCTCGACAAAAGAATGTGATGATTGTTTTCAGGAGTTGAAAAGAAGATTGGTGAATGCTCTAGTTTTGGTACTTCCTTCCAAGAATGGTGAGTTTGTTATATACAGTGATGCTTCATTGAAGGGACTTGGCTGTGTCCTTATGCAGAATGATCAGGTAATTTCATATGTTTCATGTCAGTTGAAAACTCCTGACGTAAATTACCCTACATATGACTTGGAATTAGTTGTTGTTTTTTTTCTCTAAAATTTTGGAGGCATCATTTTTCTGGAGTAAAGTGTGAAATATATACTGATCACAAATGTTTAAAGTATATATTCACTCAGAAATAATTGAACATGACACATAGGAGATGGCTAGAATTAATCAAGGATTATGATTGTACAATTCATTACCATCCGGGAAAAGAAAATAAACTGGATGATGCTTTGAGTCAAAAAAGTAATGCTTCATTAACCATGATATGTTTGGAATGAGATCCTATGGTTTTTAATTTGAGGAAATTTGGCATAGAAGTCATTGGTGCAGGAAGTTCTTCTATTTTCTTTCAGGTATTAGTGACATCATCCCTATCAGACAGAATTCAGCAAGTGCAGAATAAAGACAGTGGGTTGTAGAAAAAGGTAGAGCTGGTTCATAAGAATAAGTTGCCGAAATTTAATATTGATAATGATTGTGTTTTGAGTTTTGGGAATAGATTATGTGTGCCTGGTGATTCACAGTTGAAGAATGAGTTGTTAAGTGAGGCTCATAGTTCCCCGTTTTCAGTTCATCCTGGTAGTACTAATATGTACAGAGATTTGCGGGAGTATTACTGGTGGGATGGAATGAAAAGAGATATTGCTGATTTTACTGTAAAGTGTTCGATTTGTCAGTAGGTTAAAGTAGAGCGGCAGTTACCGAAAGGGATGCTTTAGCCTTTACCAGTGCCAGAGAAAAAATGTAAAAATATATCCATGGAATTTGTTGTGGGATTACTGAAGACATCTCTATGTAATAATGCAATTTGGGTTTTTGTTGATCGCTTGACTAAATCTTCTCATTTCCTTCCTATTCGAGATACTTTCTCTCTAGATCAACTTTCTCAATTATATCTTAAATAGATATTCAGGTTGCATGGAGTTCCCCTATCCATTGTATCTGATCGCTATCCTAGGTTTACTTCTAACTTTTGGAAAGGCCTTCAGATGTTGTTGGGTACTGAATTAAATTTTAGTACATCTTTTCATCCTCAATCATATGGGCAGTCAGAACGAACAATTCAATATTTGGAGGATATTCTACGTCCTTGATCGATGGATTATCAGGGAAGTTGGGACCAACATCTTTCTTTGGTTGAGTTTTCTTATAATAACAGTTTTCATTCCAGTATACAGATGGCACCGTTTGAGGCATTATATGGGAAGCGGTGTCAAAGTCCAGCTTTTGGGGTTGAAGTGGGTGAAAGGAAGCTAATGGGACAAGAATTGGTAGAAGAGATGGCAGAAAAAGTTCAGTTGATTTAGAAACACATGAGAACAGCTCAGAGTATGCAGAAGAGTTATACGGATAACCGGAGGAAGGATCTATCTTTCGAGGTAGGTGATAATGTTTTTCTCAAAGTTTCACCGTGGAAATGTGTGATGCGATTTGTTAAGAAAGGAAAGCTGAGTCCACTATTCATTGGACCATATGAAATTCTGGAAAATTTTTGATCAGTTTCTTACCAAGTGGCTTTAGCTCTGAGTTTATCTCATGTACACAATGTTTTTCATGTTTCTATGTTGATAAAGTATATGCTAGATCAATCTCATGTTTTGAGCCCAGAGGTAGTTCAGTTGGAAGAGAATCTCTCTTAGGAAGAACAACCAGTCCAGATTCATGACCATAAAGAGAAAGTGATGCGAAATAAAGTAATTCATCAGGTAAAGGTTTAGTGGAAAAACCATATGGTTGAAGAGGCAACGTGGGAATCTAAAAATCCCATGAGGGATAAATACCCCCACTTATTTTGAAAAGTGAATAAAATTATGAGAACACAATTCCCAAAAGGGGGAAGGATGTAACATCCCATGTAAATAAATAATAATAAATTTTCATACTTATTAATATTTACTAATTAAATATTAATTTTACTTTAAAGGGGTTTCTATGTTCGATAGCGTTCCCGATACGCAACAAAGAGTTTCTTTGAAATCTTACGTTGCACACTAGTAATAAAATAATATTATTTTAAATGATAGTTAACATGTAGCTGTTGTATTGGCGGGAATGAATAGAAATAACTAAAATATGATTATATTTGTTTTTAAATGTTTTTACATTTATCCAATAATGGATAAAGGCTTAAAATACAAAAAGAATTCAATTTTAGGCATATATACTCTAATTTTCACTAAAGGTCCACTTATCGGCTTTTCATGGAGAACCCTATTTAAATATAGTTTTGGTCACTCTTATACATTATTTTGGAAAAAATAAAATTATTCTTAAGAATCGGGACATCAAAATTTACTTTGTGTAAATTTTTAGTATTTTTCTGATAAAGTTTTTTTAAATGAATAGTGAAAAATGTTGTATTTTAATTCAAAACCTCTTTTTAATCTAATTTATTTATATTATTAGATTATCTTTTGAATTGGTTTTAAAGTTAAATTAGAATATATTTTTATCATTTAATCCAATAGTGGTCATTGGAATTAATTTCACTTTGAAATTGGACATAAACTAGTGTCAATCTTTTGATATATAATGTTTCATAAAAACATGCTATTTGTTGTCACAGTGGAAATTAATTATTAAATTAATTAATTTCACTTATATATTTTTAATTTTTTAAAATATACATCATTTTTTAATTTGTAATATCAAAAATAGCTTAGGGTGATGTTTTGGTATTTTTCTGAAAAACATCAATTTTTGATGAATAGTGAAACTACTAAGTGGTACGTAAAAAAACCGATTTTTCATTTAAAAGAAATTTTACCACCTCTGTGTTTTGAATTTCAAAAATCCAACATTCATGGTTGTCATTAGGATGTAAAATTTTGGTCAATGGGATTAAAATAATTTTTTGGTGAATAGTAACTTTTATGTTTTTAATCGTGATTAGTGGTAATTAGTGTAATATAAAGTAAAAAATAATGTTTTAATAATATGAAATGACCTTGACACATGTCCTACCCTTATTGGATGAGTCATGGTCGACCAATACAATCCATGGGTCAACTTGGGGACCCCATGGAGATACTTTGGTTGGAAAATGACATTAATAACTTTTTATTTAATGTTAAAATAAAAATGTCACAAACATGTGTTGTTTTACTAAAATAATTTTTAAATGGGTCTATAAAAGTCATATTTTTTACTATAAATATTTATTAGAAAGAAACAATTATTTCCTACATCATATAATTTTATTATAATTTTTAGAGTTTAAATAAATTAAATTATTTATGACACCAAGATGATTCAGCGATTACCTCATTATTTATCAATTTAAATAAAATGAAAAGATAATGTAAAATCTAATACCTTAACTTGTCAAAAACCTATTGGATGGGTGGATTTCTAACCCTTATCACCTTATCCTCAAAATATATAATTTTGGGACCTTTAAAATCTGAAAATACTTTTATAATAAAGTAACCTTTTATAACTTTCTAGTAGTGCCCCTCCTCTCCTCTTATAAAAGGCCCCCACCACTACCACCTTACCCACACCTCTAAAGCCTTTTTCTTAGCCAACCCCTACCCATTTTTTCTCTCCAAATCCATCCCTTACTCCTATAAGCCTCACTCTGGGCAGAAGTTTCTCCGAGGAATCCTTTGAGCTCAAATCAAAAAGAGTTACTCGTTTTAAAGGTAGTGTCTTCTCTTGTGTTCTTATGTTTTATATTGCTTCTCCAACCCCCGAAACTCTTTTTATTCCTTTATTTTGTAAAACACACAGTATCTTAAATATACTAGGATGTTTTTATGATAAGTATTGGAGCTACACTTACACACACCTTCATCTAATGGTTAAAGAGAATACTGTTTCCGTGGATGGAAAATTTATGCCTCATGAAACGATGATTGTTCAATATTCTTCTAACACCATATAATGTGGCCATTAAGATGAAACTATATTTATATATGATATATTATATGTTTATGGTTTCCTTAAGCTTCTGTATTTTTCATTTATGGCATACCTTTATGGCTTCCATTTTGGGTATACGCGATATCTTCATTTAAGGAAGTACGGACTACCACCCCCTCAAAGTGATTTGATTTGTTAATGCCATATGTGGGATGTATAAAGGATGGATTTAATGATATTATATATGAAATTATACAAAAATAATAATATTCCTTTACATTATAATGATTCCATTCCATAAAATAAGAAATATAAATGAAAGTAGCGTTCATGCGTACGTACGGCTTACCGTCTCCATGAACGGTGCATTTCATTTCTTACCTCTTAATGTTAAGTAATATTATATCTGTGTGTATATACATGATATATATGATATATATGATATCTATATAATGAATATAACTCTGGATATAATGGATACATGAACAACTTGTAATTATAAAGAGTTTATTTTTGACTCAAGTACCAATGATCTTTAAAATGACCATTATTAACTTAAATAATTACATAGTGATCAGGACATGGTAATAAGTGATATAAAAGAAATAATGAACTTGAAAAATGTTCTTAAGAAAGTTTAAATTAACTCATGTTTGTTATTCAGGAGATTAAATAGCAATCGAGTCACGTCGGACAAGAGGTAAGGGACTTCGTCTAAATCTCCATTCATTGAGGCATATTTTGTTTTATACAAAACATTCTTTTATACAGTGTATAAACCCCTTTTACTTTTACACTTATTCAAAAGGAATATATTTTTATACGAATCATTTTACTAAACGATGATGGGAATTTTTTTTTCGTATGTATGTGGCAACAATGACTTCTATGCCGCCGTGACCATTATTTGAGTTTCGACTTCCTCTACATGCCATAACCGAACTTTTTTTAAAATGAAAAATAAATACCATGTATTAATTTTCTTTTATTTTGGTATTTAAAATGGTTTTCATAATGTTTTTATTATATCAATTTTTTGTATTGATTTCTTGTGATTGAAATGTGGAAGTGTTATGTTTCCATTATGCATGCTTTACGTGATATGATTATGTTATGGTTCTTGGGCATTGTTATGAAGACAGGGGGTTCCGTGATAAACTAAAGGCGGGTGAGCCTGATATAGCTCTCCAATGCATTGGGTAATGTGATGGAGTTAAATGTTAAGGTTCCTATGAAGATATTTAGGGAATATACTGTGATGGGTATTCCAAACATAACCCTAAGGGTTACTCCCTACGTAAGAATGTTATGAATGCCTCAAGTTACCTTTATGTCTTACGATTTCTATGATTTATTCATGATTTGATGGGGTTTGTTAAAATTGTTATGTTTTATGAGTAAAGAATGATTTCATACATGGAATAATGTTTTCATTTCGTACTTTTATATCCTTTACTGAGATTTTTATGCTCATCCCTTGTTTTTGAAATGTTTTTCACAGGACTTAAGGTGGAATAGGGTCAAGGATGGGATCAAGAAAAAGTCATGCTATCTAAAACATGGAACTAGACATGTTTATTTTTAAGATTTTTTATTTTATAGAAACTTAGTAGAAGTGTCTACTTTGTAATCTTTAGAGGCGTAATAGTTATGATCTAATTCTCTAAAACTCTAAATATGAAAAGATCTTCAATGGTAATTATTCATTTAATTCAATATTAAGTAATGTTTAAGGTTGTGGCCTTATAGTTGGTATTAGTGGTCTGTTTAGACAACTTTAGGAGTTAGAAAATTGTTAAATTATAAATTAATTTATTGTATGATTGAAATGATATAGCATTTTATGATTACCATGTTGCTTATCCTAAGATATTTTTGTGTTAAGAATAGTTTTTCGTAGAGGAAATAGAACAGATTTTTTGGGAAGGCATGCTGAGGGAAATGACCTTCCAAATCTGCATACTGGATGGTCAGAATCAAAATTGAGAAGTTTACTGCAGTGATGGCTCAGTTGAATCAGGTGACAAATGGTGGTTGTGTTATTAATGATATTTTGGTATTTTATAAAAGTAAAGAGGAGCATGAAATTCATTTAAGGGTTATCTTGCAAACCTTAAAAGAAAATAAACTGAATGGAAAATTTATCAAGTGTGAGTTTTGGTTACAACAAATTTCTTTCCTTGGTCACATTGTTTCAAAAAATGGCATAACTGTAGATCCTACTAAAACAAAAGTTGTTGAAGATTGGCCAAGACCCACAAATGTAACTGAGATCCGTATTTTTCTTGGTTTGGTAGGCTACTGCCGAAGGTTTGTTGAAAATTTTTCCCGGTTATCTAGTCCAATGACTAAGCTCACTCGGAAGGGTGTTAAGTTTATCTAGACAACAGATTGTGATGATTGTTTTCAAGAGTTTAAAAGAATATTGGTGAATGCTCCAGTTTTGGCACTTCCTTCCATGAATGAGAGTTTGTTATATACAGTGATGCTTCGTTGAAGGGACTTGGTTGCATCCTAATGCAGAATGATCAAGTAATTTCTTATGCTTCACGACAGTTGAAAACTCATGAGGTAAATTACCCTACACATGACTTGGAATTAGTTGTTGTTGTTTTTGCTCTAAAAATTTGGAGGCATCATTTGTATGGAGTAGTGTGTGAAATATATACTGATCACAAATGTATAAAGTATATATTCACTCAGAAAGAATTGAACATGAGACAAAAGAGATGGCTGGAATTAATCAAGGATTATGATTGTACAATTCATTACCATCCGGTAATATCAAATAAAGTGGATGTTTCTTTGAGTAGAAAAATTAATGCTTTGTTAACCACGCTACGTTTGGAATGAGATCCTGTGGTTTTTGATTTGATGAACTTTGGAATAGAAGTTGCTGGTGTAGGAAGTTATTATGTTTTGTTTTAGGTATCAGTGAGATCATCCCTATCTGACAGAATTAAGCAAGAGCAGAAGAAAGACAGTGGGTTGCCGAAAAAGGTAGAGCTAGTTCAGAAGGGTATGTCGCCTGAATTTAATATTGATAATTATTGAGTTTTGTGATTTGGGAAGAGATTATGTGTGCCTAGTGATTCATAGTTGAATAATGATATGTTATATGAGGCTCATAGTTCCCCATTTTCAGTTCATCCTAGCAGTACTAAGATGTAAAAATATATGCGGGAGTATTACTGGTGGGATGGAATAAAAAGATATATTGTTGATTTTACTGACAAGTGTTAGACTTGTTAGCAGGTTAAAGCAGAGAGGCAGTTACCGAAAGGGATGCTTCAGCCTTTACCAGTGCCAGAGTGGAAATGGGAAAATATATCCATGGACTTTGTTGTGGGATTACCGAAGATATCTCGAGGTAATAATGCAATCTGGGTTATTTTTGATAGCTTGACTAAATCTACTCATTTCATCCCTATTCGACATAAATTCTCTCTAGATCAACTTTCTCGATTGTATCTTAAAGAGATAGTCAGGTTGCCTGGATTTACCCTATCCATTGTATCTGATCATGATCCCCGGTTTACTTCTATCTTTTGGAAAGGCATTCAAAAGTCATTGGGTACTGAAATAAATTTTAGTACATCTTTTCATCCTCAATCAGATGGAAAGTTAGAACGAAAAAAATCATAATTTGGAGGATATGCTACGTGCTTGTTCGATGGATTATCGGGGAAGTTGGGACCAACATCATTCTTTGGTTGAGTTTTCTTATAATAACAGTTTTCATTCCAGTATACAGATGGCACTGTTTGAGGCATTATTTGGGAAGCAGTGTCGAACTCCAGCATTTTGGGATGATGTGGGTGAAAGGAAGCTGATGGGACCAGAATTGGTAGAAGAGATGGTAGAAAAAGTTTAGTTGATTCAAAAACACATTAGAACAGCTCAGAGCAGGCAGAAGAGTTATGCAGATAACCAGAGGAAAGATATATCTTTCGAGGTAGGTGATCATGTTTTTCTCAAAGTTTCACTGTGGAAAAGTGTGATGTGATTTGGTAAGAAAATAAAGCTGATTCCATGGTTCGTTGAACCATATGAAATTTTGGAAAAGTTGGATCAGTTTCTTACCGAGTGGCTTTACTTCCGAGTTTATCTCAGGTACACAATGTTTTTCATGTTTCGATGTAGAGAACGTATATTCCAGATCCATCTAATGTTTTGAGCCCAGAGGTAGTTCAGTTGGAAGAGAATCTCTCTTATGAAGAACAACCAGTCCAGATTTTTGACCATAGAGAGCAAGTGTTGTGGAATAAGGTAATTCATCATGTAAAGGTTTTGTGGAAAAACCATATGGTTTAAGAGGCAACATGGGAATCTAAAAATGCTATGAGGGATAAATACCCCCACTTATTTCGATAAGTGAATAAAATTGCGAGGACACAATTCCAAAAAGGGGGGAAGGATGTAACATCCCAGGTAAATAAAGAATATTAAATTTTCATACTTTTTAATATTTATGAATTAAATATTAATTTTACTTTAAAGGGGTTCTATTCTCGACAGCGTAACCGATACGCAACAAAGAGTTTCTTTGAAATCTTACGTTGCACACTAGTAATAAAATAATATTATTTTAAATGGTAGTTAACACGTAGCCTTTGTATTGGCGGTAATGAATAGAAATAACTAAAATATGATTATATATGTTTGTTAAATGTATTTACATTAATCCAATAAATGATGAAGTCTTAAAATACGAAAAGAATTCGATTTTAGGCATATATACTCTAATTTTCACTAAAGGTCCACTTATCGCATTTTGATGGAGAACCCTCTTTAAATATATTTTTGGTCACTCTTATACATTCTTTTGGACCAAATAAAATTCTTCTTTATAATCAGGACATCAAAATTTACTTTGTGTAAATTTTTGTTATTTTTCCGATAAAGATTATTTTTTAATGAATAGTGAATGTTGTATTTTAATTCAAATCCTCTTTTTAATGTAATTTATTTATATGATTATATTATCTTTTGAATTGGTTTTAAAGTGAAATTATAATATATTTTTACCATTTAATCCAATAGTAGTCGTTGGAGTTAATTTCATATTGAAATTGGACTTAAACTAGTGTCAATCTTTTGATATATATTGTTTCATAAAAACACGCTATTTATTCTGACTGTGGGAATTAATTATTAAATTAATTAATGTAACTTATATGTTTTTAATATTGTAAAATAGGCATCAATTTTGAATTCAGAATATCAAATATAGCTTAGGGTGATGTTTTGGAATTTTTCTGAAAAACTTCAATTTTTGATGAATAGTGAAACCACTATGTGGTACTTAAAAAAGCTAATTTTTCGTTTAAATGAAATTTGACCACCTCTGTGTTTTGAATTTAAAAAATAAGACATTCATGGTTTTCATTAGGAAGTAAAATGTGGATCAATGGGATTAAAATATTTTTTTTCTGAATAGTAACTTTTAGGTTTTTAATCGCGATTAGAGTTAATAGTGTAATTTAGGGTAAAAATAATGTTTTAATAATATTAAATGACCTTGACACATGTCCTACCCTTATTTAATGAGTAATAGACGAATAATACAATCCATGGGTCAACTTGGGGACCCCATGGAGCAAATTTGGCCGGAAAATGACATTAATAACTTTTTATTTAATGTTAAAATAAAAATGTCACAAGCATGTGTTGTTTTACTAAAATAGTTTTTAAATGGGGTTATACAACTCATTTTTTTCACTATAAATATTCATTAGAAATATAAAAATATTTACTAAATTATTGTATTTTTTTATAATTTTTATAAATTTAATAAATTTAATTATTTATGACACCATGATGATGCATCGATTACATCATTATTTAACGATTAAAATAAAATGAAAAGATAATGTAAAATCTAAGACCTAAACTTATCAAAAACCTATTAGATGGGTGTATCTTGACCTCTTATCACCTTATCCTTAAAATATATAATTTTGTGACCTTTAAAATCCGAAAATAATTTTATAATAAAGTAACCTTTTATAACTTTCCAAGAGTGCCCCTCCTCTCCTCTTATAAAAGGCCCCCACCTCTACCACCTTAACCACACCTCTAAACCCTTTGGATCGGCCATCCCCTGCCCATTTTGTCTCTCCACATCCCTCTATTACTCCTAGAAGCCTAAATTTTGTTAGAAGTCCTTCCAAGGAAGCCTTTGAGCTCAAATCAAAAAGAGTTACCCGTTTTAAAGGCAGTGTCTTCTCTTGGGTTCTTATGTTTTATTTTTCTTCTCCAACCCCCTAAACTCTTTTTATTCCATAATTTTTTAAGAACAAAAGTATCTTAAATATACTAGGATGTTGTTATGAGAAGTATTAGAGCTACACTTACACACACCTTTATCTAATGGTTAATGGGAATACTGTTTCCGTGGATGGCGAATTTCTGCCTCACGAAACGATGATTGTTCAATATTATTCTAACACCATGAAAGGTGGCCATTAAGATGACACTATATTTATATATGATATATAATATGATTATGTTTTACTTATTCTTCTATATTTTTCATTTATGTCATACCATTATGGCTTCCATTATGGGTATATGCGATATCTTCATTTTAGGAAGTGCGAACAACCGCCCCCTCAAAGTGATTTGATTCGATAATGCCATATGTGGGATGTATAAAGGATGTAGTTAATGATATTATATATGAAATTATACTGGAATTATAATATACCTCAATGTAATTATTATTCCATTCCATAAAATACTAAATAGAAATGAAAGTAGCGTTGATGCGTACGTACGGCTTACCGTCTCAATGAACGGTGCATTTCATTTCTTACCACTAAATGTTATGTAATATTATATATTCATGTATACACTTGATATATATGATATATATGATATATAAATAATGAATATAACTCTGGATATAATGGATACATGAACAACTTGTAATTATAAAGAGTTTATTTTTGGCTCATGTTCCAATGATCGTTAAAATGACAGTTATTAACTTGAATAATCACATAGTGTTCATGAGATGGTAATAAGTGATATAAAAGGAATAATGAACATGAAATATGTTCTTAAGCAAGTAAAAATTAACTCAAGTTTATTATTCTGGAGATTAAAGAGCAATCGAGTCACGTCGGACACGAGGTAAGGGACTTAATCTCAATCTCCATTCATTGAGGCATATTTTGTTTTATACACAACATTCTCTTATACGATGTATAAAACCCTTTGACTTTTACGCTTATTCAAAAGGAATCTTTTTTTATATGAATCGTTTTACTAAATGACAAAATGAATGTGTTTTTTTCGTACGTTTGCGGTGACAACGAATTCTCCACCGCCGTGACCATTATCTAAGTTTCAACTTCCTCTACAAGCCATAACCTAACTTTTTTTTAAATGAAAAATAAATATCATGTATTACTTTTCATTTATTTTGGAATTGAAAATTGTTTCCATAATGTTTTTATTATATCAATGGTTTGTATTGATATCTTTTGATTGAAATGTGGAAATGTTATGTTTCTTTTATGCATTTTTTACGTGATACGATTATGTTATGGTTATTGGGCATTATTATGAAGATGGGTGGTTACGTGATAAACTAATGGTGGGTGAGCCCGATATAGCTCTCCAATGCATTGGTTAATGTGAAGGAGTTAAACGTTAAGGTTCCCCCGAAGAGATTTAGGTAATATACTATGATGGGTATTTTAAACGTAACCATAAGGGTTACTCCCTACGTAAAAATGTTATGAATGCCTCAAGTTACCTTTATGTCTTATGATTTCTATGATTTATTCATGATTTGATGAGGTATGTTAAAATTCTTATCTTTAATGAGTAATGTATGATTTCATACAAGGAATAATGTTTTCATTTCGTACTTTTATATCCTATACTAAGCTTTTGATGCTCATCCCACGTTTTTGAAATGTTTTTCATAAGACATAATGTGGAATATGGTCAGGGATGGGATCAAGGAAAAGTCATGCTATCTAAAACATGGAACTAGACATGTTTCTTTTTTTGAGTTTTTATTTTATGGAATCTTAGTAGAAGTGTCTACTTTGTAATCTTTTGACATGTAATAGTTATGATCTAATTCTCTAAAACTCTAAACCAGAAAAGATCCTCAATGGGAATTATTCATTTAATTCAATATTTTGTAATGTTTAAGGCTGGGGCCTTATAGTAGATTTTTATTTGTAATTGATATTAATTTTAGTAAAAAGAACTAGTGACATAATGAAACCAAAAAAATGTTTTCATATTGTTTTGATACTTATGAAAATGATCCATAAGTCATTTTTTATGTCTATGAATAAAACTCACCACAATACGATGCACAGTTTGTCCGGTATAAGTCCATGTTTATACTTCTTAAAAACGACATTTTATTAATGTATTCACTCATATTTATTTTAATTAATTTATTTATAGTATAACTAACATTATATTTGTTTTCATATATAGGTAGATTATTTTTCTCATGATGGGGTGGTTTTTTCACATTTTATATCATCATCAAGATTTCTTTAGAGTGGTAGTGGGTGTCAAATATGATGAAACATTAACATTTTTAAATGCTTATTGATAATAGTTGTACATTTAATCATAAAAAAATTCTGATATATATAGTAGTTTATTTTTGAATTTTTAATGTAATATTAATTTCAATTAAGTTATATATTTTCATAAAAGTGTATTTTAATACAAGTTATTGGTTTTTTTATTGGTTTATGTTGTTATTAAAATATCACACTACAAAAAGTTTGCCTTTACTAGTACTAAACTACCAGAAATAAAGAAAGTCATTTATCAGTTCTTTGTTTAGTACTGTTAAAGGACCCAATTATTAGGGGTTTTTAATTATTATAAAGGCTAACCCCCATTAATATCAAAGAGGAGGACAATGATTTTTTTGTGCTATTAAATCACTTTTTTCATTCTTAATGGGCTGATCATTAGTAGTGTAAAGACATATTAAAATACTATAGCTTCCATATATTCTCTATCTTGTATTTCAATAAGTCTCACACAGAGGAATAAAAACACTTATGTTTTTTACATTACTTTATTATTGTAGTGTATAGGTGCATTGTAGATATACTAAAGATGATGTTTTCAAAGTTTGTCTCAATCGAGGAGTTTTTGAGTGGGGTTTATAATATTGGGATCTTATATCAATGGAATATCCTCCTACATGTTATTCTGTTGGAAGCATGCTAGTTCATTTGGTGGTGTAGAAATTACTTCATTAAGGTTGGGACCACAAGAGATGTTATGAATATATTAGTTCATTTTACATCGTAAATAAAGGATGAACAATCAATATATAGTGGTATGGATAAAAATTTATTCAAGGATTCACAGTTTATAGGAGGCTTTCGATTTTAGGGTTTTACTAGCAACAATGGGGCTTATAATAATATCTTGGCATTCACCAGAATGGGGATGGATCATGTTGAACAGTGATATAGTATCTAAAGGAAATGTAAGACTGACTATTTGTGGTGTTGTTTTTAGAGACCACTAATGAGTGTTTATTAGGGGACTTTTGATTGATGTGGGTATACATATTCCCTTGAAGCCAATATTTAGGGGGTTATTAGGGAAGTTAAAATTTCAAAGCATAGAGGATGAGGAACTATATAGATGGAGTGAGATTATATATAGTTTTTTATACCCCCAAGAAAAAGCACATTTATCTATCATGGGAGCTTCTTCCACAGTGGGTTGAATGTATTCTTGATCTCTACTCAATGAACTTTATTGGGACACACCACTATAGGGAAGCATACTCATTAGTAGATCATCATTGTAATAAAAGTGTGATTTGTAATTAGTTGATCTAGTTCAATGAAAATTCATAGTATTTACATGGCATGTTGGAGAGGGATAAAAGTGGATATCCCACTACTAGACTCTAGTGATTTTTTTAATCTATTTTATTTAGCTAAGGTCTTTAATCCCTTATTGACTTTCTTGATTATTAATATTAATATTATTATTATTATTGACGGAGTGTGTGGTTTGATTCAATTTACTCATTTATTTGTAATCTATCTAACCTGAATAATGATTATTAAAATTATAATTATTATATTTTTTATTAAAAAATGTTTTATTAAAATGTAGGATACATTATTAATGTTCAAAAACAAAAAAGTAATTGAGAAGTATTACTTATCTAGATGTTTTTTAATTATTTTATATTTATTAAA
Organism: Viscum album; assembly: GCA_963277665.1. NCBI lineage: Eukaryota > Viridiplantae > Streptophyta > Magnoliopsida > Santalales > Viscaceae > Viscum > Viscum album. The sequence goes on from OY728133.1 coordinate 411,285,818, forward strand.
ATGAATGATTTTTATTTAAAAGAATATTTTTTATTGAAAATAAAATATTTTTTTTATTTTTCTATTAAATTTATTTATAAATAGTTTATTTATTTATTTAAAAACACAACTTTGTTATTTATTTATTTTATGAAAATTAACATTTACTTATATACAAATATGACACATGAAAAATATGATAGACATAAAATGAAGTTAAAAAAACGAAAATAATACATCATGTATATAATTACTAAATAGAAACTACTAAAATAAATAGTTAAATAAGTAATTGACATAAACTGATATAAATTAAATAAATTAATAGATTTAATATTTAAACATATAATTTATTTATTAAGTGGTAATTAATAAATTTAAAAAAATAAAACAATTTAAAATATAAATAATCAAATAATAATATAAAATAGAAATATTAAATAGCATATACACCATGCTATAGAAAAATAAAATCCATACAGTTCAATCAAGTCATACTTGCAAGTGGAGATCCCCAAATGGGTCGATTATATATTGTACATCAATAAAAATAAATTAAATGGAGCCATTGTTACACATAATTTTTTATACCTCAAACCAGAATCCTCACACTAATACATATCAAACCTTTAGCAGAGCTAAAAATGGGCATTAACTGCACTAAAAAATCATTTTTTCCTCAGCACTGTTGAAGGGAATCCCCTTTAATAGCACCAAAAAATCACTGATAAAGGGAGACCTTTATCAATACTACTTTATCCATACTATAAGTTACAGTTTATAATTTCTTTTATTAGAACTGATAATGGGGGCCATTTATTAGCACTAAACTAGCCCTGATAAAGGTTGTCATTATTAGTGAAAAGAATAGGAATAATAAAAGAATACCTTCGGTAATTTTCTGTTTGAATAAAAACTCACCACAAAAAATACACCAATAACTTGTTTGTAAAAATACCTTTATGAAAATAAATCACATAATTGAAATGAATTTTCCATCCCAAATAAAAAACATTACAATATATATTATAAAATGGCGTGTATATTTACATTTATAATTATTATCTACAAACAATTAGAAACATTAATGTTTCATCCTTATTGGCACCTGTGACCCAATCCCAAAAAGACCCAACCATGGTATCAGTTTCCAAACAAACCACCCACACCCATGAAAAACAATCCAAATATATAAGAGAATAAATCATATGATATTAATACTATAAATAAATAAATTGAACATAAATATGAAATAATATGTTAATAAGATGTCAATTTTAAATAAAACGAAACACTTGGAGTAATCTGATCACATTGTGCATCAAATTGAGGTGGGGAATATTTATATATGACACAAATTACCTATGGATCATTATTCTAAAGTATCAAGACAATCGGAATATGTTTACTAAGTTTTGAGCATGTTACTTTTCGTTTTTACTAAAATGTTATATTAAAATGTAAACACGTACTTTGAGTCATACAGGTCACATAGTTCGTCGGTTTGATGGGAGACTGATTCGTACAGGTCATAAATAAATTATTAATTTTATTCCCAGACTATAAAGAAAATGTGAGTTCATTTTATTTGGTTTCAGTGAGTGACACTCATTTTGAACTAAAATGTCAATTTTAGAATGATAATAGACATTTTGAGTCATTATGGGCACACAGTGTTTCGAATTGAGGAGTGACATATTCCTACACATCAAAAATGACAGATGGATCATTTTATTAATATATCAAAACAATTTTAATGATTTTAAAATTATTTATTATGTGACCAGTTCTTTTTACTAAAAGGTCGTTTTTTTAAAACGACACACTTGGAGTCATACCAGTATAACTGTGCATCAGATTGATTTGAGGGTGATTCATACACATCAAAAATTAATAATGGTTCATTTTACTAAAGTATCAAATCAATCTGAATTTTTTTTCTCAGTTTTGCATATGTCACTTATTATTATACTAAAAAATCATTCTTTGTGTTATACTAGTAGTATTGTGTGTCAGTATGATATGAGACTAATTCCTACGTATCAAAAATAAATTTTGAATAATTCTATTTAATAATCAAAACAATTAGTTATTTTGTTTTGGTTTTTAGTGGGTGACACACATTTTGACCTAAAATACAAATTTCAGACTAAAAACGGACACTTTGAGTCATATCGAGAACACCTCGTATCAGATTGAGGTGAGAAATATATACAAATTATATGAATGACATATAAGTCATTTTTATAAAGCATAAATATAATTTGAATGTGTTTTATCAGTCTATATTACATAACATTTTTTTAATAAAATTACTATAAATATTATTTATGAGGAAATATGAGGATTCATACCGATCACACCATGCAATGGATTGAGGCTTGGTTCATTTTTACACATCAAAAATGAATTATTAATAATTTTCATCATGTATAAAGACAATACAAATGTTTTTCCACAGTTATTTGTTTGTAACTTGTTATTTTTACTAGAATTAATGTCAATTTTAATCAAAAGACACACATAGTATCATATCTGCCACACCATGTGTCAAATTGAGATTTAGATAATTCATACACATCAAAAATTAATTATGGATCATTTTACTAATGTTTTTATATGATGTTAATGTGTTTTCTCATTTTTTTTAGTATGTCACATTTTATTTTTACTAAAATTAATGTCATTTTTAAATAAAAATACATACCCGGTGTCATAACGATTACACTATACATTTTATTGAGGTGCAGTTTATTCCAACATGTCAGAAATTACTTATGGATTTCTTTCCTAAAGTATCAAAACATTCCCAATTATTTTTCTTGGTTTTCACATGCCACTTGTTCTTTTACTAAAATTAACTTCATTTTTAAATAACAAGACCCACAAGGTGTCATATCGGTCCCACCATATATCAAGTTGAAGCGTGGAAAATTCTTAGACATCAAAAAATAGTTATGGATCATTTTTTAAAGTATCAAAAAAAATCCAAATTTCTTTATATCTTTTGAGTATGTCACTTATATTGCTGAAAGAAATGTCATTTCAATCCAAAAATATTTACTTTGAGTAATATTAGTCTCATAATTTGTTTTTTTCATGTGGGACTACTTCTTATAGATAAAAAATTACTTATCAATATTTTTTCAAAATTATCAAGACAATAATAGAACATTTCCTAGTTTTTAGTAAGTGGGACACATTTTGAACTAAAATGTCAATTTTGAACTGATAACGAATACTTTGAATCATACAAGTACTAAGGTGCATCTAATTCATACGCATCATAAATGTCTTATGGATCATTATTATAAATTGTGAAAATAAACATAATGCTTTTTCTTAGTCTTGATTATGTAAATATTCATATTTACTAAAATTAATGTCAATTTTACCTAAAAAGACACACTTGGAGTCATACAGATCACACCGATCACAATATTGATTTTTGGTTCATTTCAACACATCACAAATAACCAATAGGTCATTTTAATAAAGAATAAAAATATTACAATGGAATTTTTTAAGTTTTGAGTAAGTCGATTTTTTTCTACATAAATTAATGTCAATTTAAAAAAATACACATTAAGAGTTATATCGGTAATACCATGCATCAGATTGGCAACAGTTTAGTTACTACACATAAAAAAAATTTATGGTTAGTTTTTTTAAAGTATCAAAATTATATGAATGAATTTTTAGTTTTCAGATTGTCCCTTGTTCTTTTTACTAAAATGAATGTCATTTTTTAATAAAAAGACACTCTTGGAGTCATATTAGTCACACCATGTATTATATTGAGGTTGGGTTGATTCATATATTTCAAAAATGAGTTATGGATATTTTTAATAAACTATCAAAAAAATAAATTGAGTCTGTTTTGTTTTGAGTATGCTACTTTTTTTAATAAAATGTCATTTCAAATTGGAAAAAAACACTTTGAGTCATACCTGTCACATCGTGTATACGTTTGATGCGATACTACCTCCTACATGTCCAAAATACATTATAAATCATTATCCAAATAATAAAGATAATATAATCTCATTTTTTTCTTTTTTAATGAGTAACATATTGTTTGATCTAAATTTTCAATTTTAAAATGATAACGGAAACTTTGAGTCATACCGATCACACGATGTATTTGATTGAGGAGAGGAAAATTACTACAGATCATAAATTTTTTATGTATCATTTTCTTAAAGAATAAAATGAATTTGAATTTTTTCACATTCTTGAGTACGTCACTTTTCCTTTTTAAAAAATCAATTTTAAATAAGAAGACACACTTGGAGTCATACCGATCACATTATATATTGTATTAGGGCATGGTTGATTCCTACACATCAAAGAAGACTTATAGACTATTTTCATAAAGTATCAAAACAATCCAAATGTGTTTTTTTGTTATCAATATGTCACTTTTTCTTTTTACAAAAAATTATGTAAATTTTAAATAAAAAGAAACACATGGAGTCATTTCGATCACACTGTGGGTTGAATTGAGTTTCAGTTGATTAAAAAACATCAAAAATAACTTATGGATCATTTTACAAAAGTATCAAAACAATAGGAATTAGTTTTAATTATTTTCAGTTTTTTACTTTTTCTTTATAATAAAATAAATGTCAATTTTAAATAAAAAGATACACCTAAAGTCATACCAGGAACACTATACATCATATTGAGGTGAGGATTACTCTTAAAATTCACAAATGACATATCAATTGTTCTATTAAATTATAAAAACAATATTAATTTGTTTATGTGTTATGATTATATAATGTATATTTGGGAACTAATTTGTAAATTATAAACTAATAAACAAACAATTCAAGTCATACCGAGCACACTGTGTATTTGATTAAGGTGAGAATGATTTTGCATGTGATATGTGTTTTTCAACGAACTATATTAAAAATACTATACAAGAGAGAACATGTTCAATTATTAGTAAATAGGAAATACCATTATGCCTCAAACACTTCACGTTTTAGGAAAAATCTGGTTTCCTCTTCTATCATAAATTACCATCTTACCTCTTATCTGGCTAGTTGCATATAATGTAAAGAAAAATATGAATTCCAAAATGTTTTGTGAAGAAAATAAATAAGTCTTAGATAAAAATGATAAGGAAATTAACTTATAAGAATTAGATAAAATGATGAAAGAATTAATTATATAAGAAGAAGGAATTCGACTTTTCATGTTGGTTTTATACATGTTTATCCCATATCCTTGTAGTTTTTATCTCAGTTTTAGCCTCAAATTCCAATCCTTAATGAACATGAGATACATCAAACAAAACAAAACAACTAAGGAAAACGAATCCACATATATAAGAAAAATATTTCTATGTTAGTGGTATTATAAATAAATATATTAAACATAAATATGATACAATACATTAACTAAATGTCAATTTTAAAATGAAACCATACCATATAGGTCATACCAAGTACACTTTGTATCAGATTTAGTTCTTGATCATTGTATAGGAGTGAATCATCATATTTCATGAAGCCATTTCATTATTATCTCTACGAAAATTTACACAATATGTATCAGATAAAAATGGTTAATGATATATGTTTAGATTCTAACACCACCCATGTAATATAAAAAAGTAAGTAGTGAATAATATATATTTTTACCTATGTATATTTATGAATTAGATAGTGTTTTAGAGGCTTAAAATAAGAATAAATCCAATCATAAGCATGGAATACACTAATATTTTTAAAAGATTGTTTTATTGCCTTTTAATGGAAACCCATTTTTTAAATAAAACTTTTGACAATTTTATAGACTCTATTTGTCGAAATAAACTTATTATTTATGACTGGGACATTTAAATTTACATTGGATAATTTTTTGGTATTTTTCTGACAATGTTCATTGTTTAATGAATAGTAAAAAATACAGCATTTTACATCAAAACTGCTTTTTCATCTAATTTAATTATATAGTTTGATTATCTTTTTAATTGGTTTTAATGTGTAATTAGAATATATTTTTACCATTCAGTCCAATTGTGCTCATTGAGATTAATTTCACTTTGGAATTGGGCATAAACAAGTTCCAAACATTTCATAGATATTGTTTCTAAAAAATCCCGCTATTTGTTTTGACAACGGGAATTATTTTTAAAATAAGTATTGAAATTTCAGTGTTTGTAATTTGGTAAAATGTATTCCATCTTTGGAATCAGAAGTTCTAAATTATCTAATTAATACTCTTTTGTTTTTGAACATTATGAATAGTAACGACGATAATTATCATTAATTATCTTGATTAATTAGTAATCGGGTAGTTAAGGATAATAAAATAATATCATAATAATAAAAAATGACCCCAAAATGTGTCCTAATTCTACTTGTTGTGTCATGGTCGACCATGGGATGCTTCGTTCTAAACTTGGGGACCCCATGGAATCACTTTTGTGTGATAATGACTTTTTATCTTTTTATTTTTAAAGTTAAATATAACAAAGAATATATCACCTGAGTAAAACATTTTTAATTTTGTCTACATAAATGATCTATTAAACTATAAATAGTCATTGGAAAGCTAAAATTATTTCCTACATCATAGTATTTTTTTATAATTTTAAACATTAAATAAATTATATTATTTGTGACATCATGATGATGCAGCGATTACCTCATTAATGAATGATTTAAATAAAATGAAACAATAATGTAAAATCTAAGACTTACACATGTCAAAGACCAATTGCATGAGTATATTTAGAACCCTTATCACGTTATCCTCAAAATATATCAATGTGGGACCTATAAAATCAGAAACTCATTTTAATATAAAGTAACATTTTATAACCTTCCAAGAGTGCCCCTCCTCTCCTCTTATAAAAGGCCCCCACCTCTACCTCCAAACCCACACTTTTCAAGCCATTGGCTCGGCCAATATCTTCTTATTTTATCTCTCCATATCCCTATCTTAATCCTAGAAGCCTTACCTTATGCAAAAAGCTCTTTAATAAACCATTTTGGTTCAAACCAAGAAGAGTTACCATATTTAAAGGAGGTTAAAGAACGATCGAGTCAAGTCGGGCCTGAGGTATGGGACTTCGTCTCATTCTCCTTTCATTGAGGAATATTTTGTTTTATACACAACTTTCATTTATACAGTGTATAAACACCTTTGACTTTTACATTTATTCAAAAGAAATCTTTTTATATGAAGCATTTACTAAACGACAAAAGGGAATGTTTTTTTGTCGTACGTATGCGGCGACAACGACTTCTCCACTACTGTGACCATTATTTGAGTTTCGGCTTCCTATACAAGGCATAACTTTTTTTAATGAAAAATAAATATAATGTTTTACTTTTATTTTATTTTTTTATTGAAAATGGTTTTGATAATGTTGTTATTATATCAATGTATTATTGATATCTTGTGATTGAAATATGAAATGTTATGTTTCCTTTATGAATGTTTTATGTGATACTATTATGTTATGGTTCTTGCGAATTGTTATGAAGATGGGTGGTTCCGTGATAAACTAAGGGCGGGTGAGCATGATATAGATCTCCAATGCATTGGGTAATGTGAAGTAGTTAAACATTATGCTTTCTCTGATGAGATTTTGGGAATATACTATGATGGGTATTCCAAACGTAAACTTGAGGGTTACTCCCTACGTAAGAATGTTATGAATACCTCAAGTTACCTTTATGTCTTATGATTTCTATGATTTATTCATGATTAGATGAGGTATGTTAAAATACTTATTTTTTAAGAGTAAAGTATGATTTCATACATGGACTAATGTTTTCATTTCGCACTTTTATATCCCTTGCTGAGCTTTTTATAGTCATCCCATGTTTTTGAAATGTTTTTAACATGTCAAGGAAAAGGTACATGATGTGATGATAGGGTCAAGGAAGTGTCATGAAAGAATCCACGTTTTTTTAATATTTATCCGTTGATGGGAAAAAATAAATACTACGTTTTATGTAACAACTTTGTTTAAATGTGGAATGTAATGTTGATTTATGATCTAATTCTCTAAAACTCTAACCCTGAAAAGATCCTCAATGTGTAATCTTGTAATAACTCAAGATTTACTAATGTTTAATGCTGGGGCCTTATAGTTGGTATCAGAGGTCATTTAAGATAACTTTAGGTGTTATAATTCTATTAAAAGATTATCCAAAAATATTTTTTTATGGTAAAATTGAAATGATATAGCATTTGAAGATTACCATGTTTCTTCATCTAAGACATGTTTGTTCAGAATGGTTTTCCGCATAGGAAATAGGGAAGCTGTGCTAAGAAGGTATACAGAAGGAAATGAACTTTTGAATCAGCATCTTGAGATGGTCGGAATTGGAACTGAACAGTTTTTTGTAGTGATGGCGTAGTTGACTCAAGCGATAAATGGTGGTGGTATCTATTCACGAGATCAGCCAGATCAATCGCAGAGGAAACTTTCAGTGGTGGAACATTTCATGAGGCAACATCCCCCATCATTCAGAGGATCATCTGACCTTTTTCTAGCTGATGGGTGGATTAAAGCACTGGAGAAGATTTTCAATGTCATGGGGTGTTCAGAAAATCAAAAGGTTAGTCTTGTTATTTATCGTTTGGTGGGTGAAGCAGATAAGTGGTGTTGATGGTTAAAAATATCATGGATGCTAATGAGATTTATGCTCTCGACTGGGATGAATTCAATGGTATGTTTCTTGAGAAGTATTTTTCTAAGGCTGTTCGACTTAGGATGGAAAAACATTTCCAAAAATTGAGGCAAGAGGAAGACTCAGTTGCTGCCTATGAAGAAAGGTTCACTCGATTGGCAAGGAATGCTCCAAATTTTATCCGAGACCGTGATAGTAAAATCAATCATTTTTACTCAGGATTAAAGAAAAAATATCGAAGTTCTTTATCTTCTCACGAGTTCAAGAGTTATGAAAAGCTTGTTCGATGTGCTGGAAGGTAGAAATGGAGTTTCCCGATGATCAAGTGTTCTATAACAACCAGCAGAAGAAGAGACCGAGGTGGCCGGAGAAAGGAAACAATTCTTTAAAAAGGTCTGACGGTAAGAAAACTATGTTTCCAGTTTGTGATAAAAGTGGTAAAAGGAATACTGGGGAATGTCTTCTGAATTCTAGAAAGTGCTAACGATGCGGTAAGATGGGACATAAGGCTCGTGATTGTACTGAAAAAGATCAGGGTGATGGTACGACCAAATTTGATTTACAGTTAGTGAAATGTTTTAAATGCAATGAGATTGGTCACTATGAAAACTAGTGTCCGAAAAAGAGCCCAAGTGATGGGAAGCAGTTATACTACAAGTAGAAAGGGGTGGAGAAATCCTTTGCAACTACTTCGGAAGATGTCAGGGCATCAAATGAAGTGGTATCAGGTACTTTGTTTATTTTTTATGATTATGCCAGTGTGTTGTTTGATTCAAGGTCTACACATTCGTTCATCTCTGAAAGCGTTTCTAGTAAAATGGGAATACCATCTCATGAAATGACTGCTGAACTTGTGGTAAAAACACCTGGGGGAAATGTTGAGGAAAAAATAATTTATAAGAATCTTCATATCCTTATCCGTGGAAAGAACCTACTTGAAAACATTATTGTTTTACCTCTAGTAGAGTTTGATTTTATCCTGGGTATGGATTGGCTCTCTATTTACCATGCTAAGATTGACTGTAGAACTAAAGAAGTTTCATTTCAGAAATAATTTCAGTTAGTGTACAAGAATTAACCCTTACTATTGATAACATATCAAGAGGCCGATAAACTTGTAAAATATAGAAATGAATGTTACCTTTCACATATCATTTAAAACAATGGAACTATTCAGATTAATGATGTGCTAGTGGTAAATGAGTATCCTAGTGTTTTTCCTAATTAGTTGCCTGGAATAATACTAGATCAGGAAGTTGAATTTACCATTGACTTAGTTCCTCATGCTAAGCCAATTTCCAAACCCCTTATCGAATGGCTCAAACTGATCTTTTTAGAGTTGAATGAGCAATTGAAAGATTTATTAGAGAAAGGTTTCATTCAACCTAGCACATCACCATGGGGTGTTTCTATTTTATTTTTTTAAAATAAAGATGGTTCAATGATAATTTTCATTGATTATAGATCCTTGAATTGCATCACTGTTACGAACAAATATCATTTGCCTCATATCGATGATTTGTTTGATCAGCTCCAGGGAGCTCAGTTTTTTTCAAAGACTGACCTGAGATCGGGGTACCATCAGTTGAAGGTAAAGGAAGGAGATATTCTGAAGACCGCTTTTCCTACAAGATATGGCCATTATGAGTTTGTAGTAATTCCTTTTGGGCAAACTAATGCACCTGTTGTATTCATGGACCTTATGAATAGAATTTTCCATGAGTTCTTGTATAAGTTTGTGGTTGTTTTCATTGATGATATTTTGGTGTTTTCTAAAAGTAAAGAGGATAATAAAAGAAAATTAAGGGTTATTTTTCAAACCTTAAAAGAAAAGAAATTGTATGGGAAATTCAGCAAGTGTGATTTTTGGTTACAACAATTTTCTTTCCTTGGAAAAATTGTTTCTAAAGATGGGATAACTGTTGATCCTGCAAAAACAAATGTTGTTGAATAATGGCCAAGACCCACAAGTGTAACTGAGATTCATAGCTTCCTAGGATTGGCAGGATACTACCGAAGGTTCGTTAGAATTTTTTCACGGTTATCTAGTCCAATTACTAAGCTAACTCGGAAGGGTGTTAAGTTTATCTTGACAAAAGATTGTGATGATTGTTTTTAGGAATTGAAAAGAAGATTGGTGAATGCTCCAGTTTTGGAACTACCTTCTAGGAATGGTTAGTTTTTTATCTACAGTGATACTTCATTGAAAGGACTTGATTGCGTCCTAATGCTGAATGATCAGGTAATTTCTTATGCTTCACGTCAGTTGAAAACTCATGAGGTAAATTACCCTACACATGATTTAGAGTTAGCTGCTGTTGTTTTCGCTTTAAAAATTTGAAGGCATCATTTTTATGGAGTAATGTGTGAAATATATACTGATCAAAAAAGTTTAAAGTATATATTCACCCAGAAATAATTGAACATGAGACAAAAAAGATGGCTGGAATTAATCAAGGATTATGATTGTACAATTCGTTACCATCCGGGAAAAGCAAATAAAGTGGATGATGATTTGAGTCAAAAAATTAATGCATTATTAACATTGTTGCATTTGGAACGTGATCCTTTGGTTAAGGATTTGATGAACTTTGTCATAGAAGTTGTTGGTGTTGGATTTCCTTCTGTTTTGTTTCAGGTACCAGTGAAATCTTCTCTATCAGACAGAATTAAGCAAGCATAGAAACAAGACAGGGAGTTGCAGAAAAGGGTAGAGCTGGTTCAGAAGATTAAGTTTCTTGAATTCAACATTGATAATGATTTTGTTTTGAGATTTGGTAAGAGATTGTGTGTGCCTTGTGATTCACAGTTGAAGAGAGAGTTGTTATGTGAAGCTCATAGTACTCCGTTTTCAGTTCATCCAGGCAGTACTAAGATGTACAGAGATCTTCAGGAGTACTAGTGGTGGGATGGAATGAAAAGAGATATTTCTGATTTTACTGTGAAGTGTTTGACATGTCAACAGGTTAAAACAGAGCGGCAGTTACTGAAAGGGATGCTTCAGCCTTTACTAGTACCAGATTGGAAATGGGAGAATATATCCATGGACTTTGTTGTGGGATTGCCGAAAACACCTCGAGGAAATAATGCAATCTGGGTTATTGTTGATCACTTGACTAAATATTCTCACTTCCTTGCTATATGAGATTCTATTTCCCTAGATAAACTTTCCCATTTGTATCTTAAAGAGATAGTCAGGTTACATGGAGTTCCTCTCTCCATTGTATCTGATCGTGATCCCAGGTTCACTTCCAACTTTTGGAAAGGTCTTTAGAAGTCGTTGGGTACTGAATTAAATTTTAGTACAGATTTTCATCCTCAATTAGATGGGAAGTCAGAAAGAATAATTCAGACTTTGGATGATATGCTACGTGGTTGTTTGATGGATTATCGTGGAAGTTGGGACCAACGTCTTTCTTTGGTTGAGTTTTCTTATAATAACAGTTTTCATTCCAGTATTCAGATGGCACCATTTGAGGCATTATAGGGGAAGTGGTGTCGAACACCAGATTTCTGGGATGAAGTGGGTGAAAGGAAGTTGATGGGACCAGAATTGGGAGAAGACATGGCAGAAAAAGTTCAGCTGATACAGAGACACATGAGAACAGCTCAGAGCAGGCAGAAGAGTTATGCAGACAATAGGAGGAAGGATCTATCGTTTGAGGTAGGTGATCATATCTTCATCAAAGTCTCACCATGGAAAAGTGTGATGCGATTTGGTAAGAAAGGAAAGCTGAGTCCGAGGTTCATTGGACCATATGAAATTTTGGAGAGATTTGTAATAGTTGCATACCAAGTGGCTTTACCTCTGAGTTTATCTTAGGTATACAATGGTTTTCATGTTTCAATGTTAATGAAGTACATGCCAGATCCATCTCATGTTTTGAGTCCCGAGGTAGTTCAGCTGGAAGAGAATATTTTATGAGGAACATCCGGTCCATATTCTTGACCACTGGTAGAAAGTGTTGCGGAATAAGGTGATTCATCAAGAAAAGGTTTTGTGGGAAAACTGCATGAGTGAAGAGGCAACATGGGAATCTGAAAATGCAATGAGGGATAAATACCCCCACTTATTCATTATGTAAATAAATTACGGGGACACAATTTTCTAAAGGGGGGAAGGATGTAACATCCCATGTAATTAATGAATAATAGATATTTTTACCTATGTCTATTTATGAATTAGATAGTTTTTTAGAGGCTTAAAATGAGAATAAATCCAATCTTAAGCATGGAATACACTAATATTTTTAAAAGATTGTTTTACTGCATTTTGATGGAGAACCATTTTCTAAATCAAACATTGGCAATTTTATAGACTCCATTTGTAAAAATAAACTTATTATTTATTATTGGGACATTTAAATTTACATTAGATAATTTTTTGGTATTTTTCTGACAATGTTCACTTTTTAATGAATAGTGAAAAATACTGCATTTTACATCAAAACTGCTTTTTCATCTAATTTAATTATATGGATAGATTATATTTTTAATTGGTTTTAAAGTTTAATTAGAATATATTTTTATAATTTAATCCAATTCTGGTCATTAGGATTAATTTCACTTTGGAATTGGGCATAAACAAGTGCCAAACATTTCATAGATATTGTTTCTAAAAAAACCAGCTATTTGTTTTTACAACGGGAATTATTTTTAAATTAATTATTGCAATGTATGTGTTTAGAATTTGGAAAAATGTATTCCATATTTGGAATAATAAGGTACAAATTATCTAATTAAGACACTTTGGTTTTTGGACATTATGAATAGAAACGATGGTAATTATCATTAATTATCTTGATTAACTAGTAATCAGGCCGTTAAGGATAATAAAATAATATCATAATAATAACAAATGACCCCAACATGTGTCCTAAGGCTACTGGTTGTGTCATGGCCTACCATGGGATTCTGTGTGCCAATCTTGGGGACCCCATGGAATCACTTTTGTGTGATAATGACTTTTTATCTTTGTATTTTTAAAGAATGTTAAATATAACAAAGAATGTATCACCTGATTAAAACATTTTTAATTTTGTCTACATAAATGATCTATTGGACTATAAATAGTCTCTAGAAATATAAAAAGATTTCCTACATTATAGTATTTTTTTTAAATTTTTAGACATTAAATAAATTAAATTATTTATGACATCATGAAGATGCAGCGATTACCTCATTAATGAACGATTTAAATAAAATTAAAAGATAATGTAAACTCTAAGACTTTCACTTTTCAAAGACCTATTGGATGAGTATATTTCGAACCCTTATCACCTTATCCTCGAAATATATCAATGTGGGACCTTTAAAATCCGAAACTCATTTTAATATAAATTATCATTTTATAACCTTCCATGAGTTCCCCTCCTCCCCTCTTATAAAAGGCCCCCACCTCTACCTCCTTTCCCACACTTCTCAAGCCATTGGCTTGGCCAAGCTCTGCTCATTTTATCTCTCCACATCTCTTTCTTCATCCTAGAATCCTTACCTTAGGCAGAAATCTCTTTAAGAAACTATTTTGGTTCAAACCAAGAAGATATCCCGATTTAAAGGAGGTTAAAGAACGATCGAGTCAAGTCAGACCCGAACTATAGGACTTCCTCTCAATCTCATTTCATTGAGGCATATTTTGTTTTTTAAACAACTTTATTTTATACGGTTTATAAAACCCTTTTACTTTTAAAATTATTCAAAAGGAATCTTTTTATATGAAGCGTTTATGAAATGACAAAAGGGAATGTTTTTTCTGTCGTACGTATGCGGTGACAACGACTTCTCCGCCGCCGGGACCATTATTTGAGTTTCGGCTTCCTCTACAAGCCATAACTTTTTTTAATGAAAAATAAATACCATGTTTTATGTTTCTTTTATTTTGGTATTTTTTAATGGTTTTGATAATGTTTTTATTATATCAATGTGATGTTGATATCTTGTGATTGAAATGTGGAAATGTTATATTTCCTTTATGCATGTTTTATGTGATACAATTATGTTATGGTTCTTGGGAATTGTTATAAAGACGGGTGGTTCCATGATAAACTAATGGTGGGTGAGCTCAATATAGCTCTCCAATTCATTGGTTAACGCAAACTGGTTAAATGTTAAGGTTTCTCCGAAGTGATTTAGGGAATATACTGTGATGGGTATTCCAAATGTAACCATGAGGGTTACTCCCTACATAAGACTGTTATGAATGCCTCAAGTTACCTTTATGTCTTATGATTTCTACAATTTATTCATGATTTGATGACGTATGTTAAAATTCTTATGATTTACGAGTAAAGTATGATTTCATACATGGAATAATGTTTTCATTTCGCACTTTTATATCCCTTGTTGAGATTTTTATGCTCATCCCATGTTTTTGATATCTTTTTCACCGGTTAAGGGAAAGTTAAATGATGTGATGATAGGGTCAAGGAAGTGTCATGAAAGAATCCATGTTTTCATTTAAATATGTTTCTGTTGATGGCATGAAATGAATACTATCTTTTATGTAACCACTTTGTTTAAATGTGGAATGTAATACATGATTTATGATCAAATTCTCTGATACTCTAAACCTGAAAATATCCTTGATGTGTAATCTTATAATAACACAAGATTAACTAATGCTTAAGGTTGGGTCCTTATAAGCCTTGCTAATAATTCTTATCTAAAAAAAATCTATTTTTTCTTTTGAATATGAGGACTTTGGACATACATGGTAGTACTGAAAAAATATAAATACACAGAATAGTAATAAATATTTTATATGAAATAATAATTATGCTAAAAAATAGCTCTTTATGGATGCTATTTTTTATGGTATATGATATCTCTCATAAATTTGAAAATGTAATAAACATAATATTTTCTATTTTTATGTTTTTGGACACTATAAAAACTTTGATAAAACTATGTAATTTGTTTTGAAATTTGTTTTGATAATGAAATATTATTATATATACACTGATACTTATCCCCTTATAGAAGTCAACACAGTACTTCTCTGCATGGACTATCCTCATGCCCTGATTTTGATGTTATTTAAACACTTCCATATCAATAGATAATTATCATTAAATAATAATATAAAATATAATTGAAGTTTATTCTAAAATGTTAGAAATAGTGTATTATAAATTAAAAAAATGTCATCAAGTGTGGTCAGTTTTTTGGTTATCCATGTAGCGAGTCAAGGAAATAAATCTTAGTTGTATCCAAAGTGACCATAATGAATACCCAATACTTCTTTAAAAATTTACTGAGTAATGAATGGATTGAAAATATATTATATAATGTTATATTATAGATCATTACCCATATATCATTGGTAATATGAAGAATTTTTCATCCATATGTTTTATTTCAAATGGTGCACCCAGTTTTTTCACTATTTTATCAATTTTATAACATTCCATTTTGTTTTTGTTTATATAAGTGATGTAATGGATAATGAGTACATGTTTATGTTCACAGTGGTTTCCCTTAATATAATATTGATATAGACACCTATAAAAAATATGAATTTTATTTAGTCATAATTAACACAGTAGGTATGCTTTAAGAAAAAAAAATCAGAAAACACAACACATTATACATTTACAACTAAGACTCTTAGCCATTCATACTTGAGAAACATATTATTCCCCAAGATTGGGAGTATCAGCACATAAAGAATTCAGTATCTATATAAGTGGTTAAAAATTTAATATATATTATGTAAATTAAATAGTGAAATTATAATAATATGATGTAACACATTGTATATTACAAAAAAATATATAACCTGATCATTGATCTCTTTTTTAAAATTTTGATTGGATTTGACCAATATATCAAGGATTAAAATCCCTTCATTATGGTCTACTCTGACATATTAGGCCCCATCAACATTGGGATCACTGAAAAATTATTTTTATGTCTTAATTAAGGGTAATCCGTAGTAGAATTTTCATCTAACCCTTTAGTTATTTTGGTTGATAACAGAACAATTGACCACCATTAGTTTATGAAATTTGGAACATTAAATACTTTTACTTCCTATGATGTCGTTATAAAAGGTTAAATATTGCACACTTCTTTAATTAAATACACATATGATTAATCCCAATTCATTTATTTTAACAGAACTCATCAAACCACTTGCATTGAGAATTTAGTACTTGGATTGTTGTATAATCCAAATACCATATTTTTTGGATGCTGCCAAAGTATGACATATTCAATTAAATAGGATTTTTTCCTTGGTATTATATCCATTAATTGCTTCATCTATAAGTGTAACTCTACTATTTTTCATGGTATTTGATTCATAATGTTCATTTGTATAAAAAATATAACCATTATATGATAATACATGCACACTTGGTCCTTGGGCTAGAGAACATATCCACTCTAGAATTGAATCCATATTTTAGTTTGGATCTTTAAAAATATGGTCTCAAAACAATCATTGAAACTATTTATTATCTTTATTGGATATCAAAATTTTATGCCTCGATGTATTCAAATGCTTAATAATTTATTTACAGGTTTAAATATATGGGGAACCTCTAAACTATTATGAAAAATGTTAAGGTGGGACTACTCAAGATCTATAATATGGAATTTGATAAAATATATTATAGAAACTCCTTCAACCAAAAGCCACCCAGTTCAATAATATTTTATAAGACTGGTTATTTCCATAATAGAAAGATAGTCATTAAATAATTCAATAATTCCTCAACAATATATTTCTATATAATACAACCCTTTAGCCGAATTTTATTTTTTCTATAATCTTTGTAAATTTTTATATACCATTTAATGGGTTGCATCCATCTATAGAGTAAATGAACACGTAGTAAAATATCTCTTACCTAGTGAACCATCAAGTGAACCATTATATCAAAAAATTACAATGGGAAGAGAATTTTAAATTCACATAATATGATATAAATTTCATTTTCAATAGTTTAAAATCTCACCGGGTCTATAACTTTTCTACATATGTCTTTGAATAATAAATATGTCATGGTTAATTTAAGGTGCATATTATTGGAAAAAATGAAATATAATGATATAAACATTAGATATTACATCAAAACATGATATCCAAGTGATTTTAGAACCTTTAACATTAAATCATTCATTGAGATGATATTCATGATATTTGATGAATACCAATATAAAACGTTTTCATAATTTAAGAAGTTTGAAAACTGATATCTCTCATACCTAGAATGATTGTAAGTACGTAGAGGAAGAAAAGTTTATTTTTCACACTTAAATAGATCCAATAATTCATGTATACCCATGTCAGCCTTATCCAACCTATCCTTCAATCTCTCATTTTTTTTGGGTTCATTAATAATGTTCCAATTTCAATTTCATATATATTTTCTTAAAAATTAATAACACCAAGAAAATTGATATATAGACAATCCTGGTATGGTAATTCAAGAAACCTGGTCTCTTTCTCCAACCATTTTTTATAGGTTTTTTCAGAAAAGTTTTACCTTATGTAGTGTCCATATATTTTACTTCATCAAATGTTTGATCACTTATTAGTGGATATAGGGATGTATATTATTCTAAGAAACCATCAAATGATGCCATAAAATATCATTTCTTATTTTAATGGGGTATAGATATATGATTTCATAAAATCAAAGTCTTCATTGAATTTTATAACCTAATTTATTTTTTACCTTGTTCAAAAATGGTACACCATTGATTCCTTTAATGCTCTATCCTAAAACATTTCCATATTCATGAAATTCATTTATTATCCCATACAAAATGTCTCTCAACGTGAAATATTCATTACTTTAAGAAACATACAACATCACACCTGACTCCCACAATAATTTTAAATCATTGATCAATGAATCCAATTAAAAATCAATTTCATTAATTGGTTGTTTTAGTCCTAATATAATCATAGGTAAGATAATGTATTTTCATTTCATGTATAACCATGGTGGAAAGTTATAATTTAGAAACATTACTATCCACGTACTATGAGTGATTCTTTGAAAACCAAAAGGATTTACTCCATTTATAGATTGTGTTAGATGAAGGTTTCTAAAATCATTTCAAAATTCAGGATACTAATGATCAATTCTCTTCTACTAAGGAGATTCTACCATGTCAATAAGTTTCCCATCTTTATTTATTATTTCTATATTCAATGATAATTTCCTTGAAATCTCTTTACTTCCATATAGGTTCCTGAACATTGGAATGATTCAAAGTACCATACATAATTTATAGGATCTGATTCATCTCTCTTGTATCGAAAATCACCACACTTTGGGAATTATTTAGGTAATTTTTATTCATTTAGAAACTATATACAATCATTTGGATATGCATTTATTCTTTCAAAGATCATACTCATTGAACGTAAAAAAATTTCCGCATTATATAGTCATCTTGGGAGCTCATTATCTTATAGGAGAATATCCTTAAAGATATAAATTAGTACAATAAAACTGGTGTCACTCCATCAATTTCTTTCTTTAAAATTTTAAAGATTTAGTAAAACTAAAAATGTTGTATATTTAGTGAAGCTATCATAAAATGGTGTCTTTATATAACTCTTTAACTTCTAAAATAATTATGGATTGTCATGAAGTTCATCTTCATATGTCATTTCTATTTCATCAATATGATCTTTTCCTCATTTAAACAAGTAATCACATCCTTGGTCTGGCCTTCCACATTGTCCAAACTTTTAATCATGTCATATTATCTATAAAACATAGTGCTATCATAATCACTAGTTACATTTACTTTTTCCCAGGTTTATTCCAATATTTATAAATCAGATCTATTTCATGATAGATCATGTTTTCTTCCAACTCCCCTGTACAAATTAGTCTTGAATAAAAATAGAATAAACATAGGAAATGTATTTGATAAGGTTCATATGCATGATATTTTTCAATCATGATGAACTCTTTCAACCCATATTCTTAGTCTTTTTTCATTCAATTGTAATCCATTTATTTTCTATTCACATCCACCCTATTTGATTCTGTAATATTAAAATTGTAAAAAATAAATATATATAAAAAAGGGTCTTTCAAATAAGGTGAAACCAAAATTTGATTGTTTCAAATAATTTCATAATTATTTGATAGAAATGGGTAACTAAATTGAATAAAATAATTAATCCACTAATTGTAAATATTGTCCTCTTAATTAATCCACAATTATCATTGATACTTGTTATGTGCTAAATATTGCTTATTGAAAATAATGAAACATAGGCTCATGTCCAAAAGTGACGGGGGATGAATCTTAGAAAAAAATTCAATAATAACAATTCGGGAGATTAGGATGATGAGGATGACATTAATTATTTAATTTTTATTTCTAAGACTCATCCCCGTAAATCATAACACCAAATCAGAGAGAATATTAAGTTGTGCAATTATCCCTTGATTTGAACCATATAGTTGTTGTTGTATGAAATTTAGGTTGAGGTGGTGCAATGGGGTTAAACATTAGTTCACCTTCTATAATATTGAGGTTATTTTGTTTATCCTATGGGTTGGATAGAGTTTGGGACATTCCCTTTCCATGGTGTTATTATCAATCTCTATTTTGTAGGAGGGGAGATTCTCTGTATCTAGGAGGTCTCTAAAAGTTAATATGACAATATAAATATTGATAGAACCATTTTTCCTTACAAATGTTTGCATTTTAAAATAATTATACCCCACATACCATTGATGGTGCATACTACATTATAAAAAATATGATGAATCTATTCACTCTAACATCTAATAAAAACACCATTTAATGTTAATGTTAAATCTAAAATAATGTTAATTATATTATCATTGAAATAAAAAATATTATCCTCGAACTAAAACATCATATAAATCCAATTTATTTACATTAAAAACCATTATTTACCCTTAAAATCACATTTACATTATAAAGAACTGATGAAAATGTGTCTATTGAATGTAATTAAGGGTAAAAAATTGAAATCTATATTAATAAAAAAATTATAAAAGAACATAAATCTATTGAATATAATAATGGTTTCACAAATAAAGAAATGAAAATATTATACTATTAAACATATTTTAAACACTATAATTGAATTTCCAATCCAAATGTTTATACTCATATTGTGAAAGAACAGAAAACTAATCATATATCATATCTTTCGAATCACACATCTTAGGTCTATAAACATTTTCTAGTTGTTGAATCGCTTCTCTATTATGGTTTCATACCTTTATAATGAATCGAATTTTCCATGTATTTCTTTTTGGATATTTTACATATTTTTTTAATACTAGGTTCTACATTTGGCATGTGATTATGTGTCCCATTGTTCCTATAATGTATGTTTCATATATATTAAATATATTAAGGATTAAACATGTGTATTTTTATTAAAAACATTGAATAAATTTAAAATGGTGGGATTAGATCAGAAATCTAAGGGATCCATTTAGTTTAGAATGTGGGTTTTACCTTATGAATATCATAACATTTTCTGATATGAGACGTATTTAGAGAAGTTATCGTGAAAGTAAATTGATTAAAATACTTAATGAAATTATTTTATTTCATTCGTTCATGAAAAAAAACCTCTATAAATATATACTTATATTAAATGATTAGGGTTATCCACATAACCATATAAATCATTAGAGAGTCATTAGAGATCATGGAAGGATTTTCTATCAGCAGACGGTCATATTAAAGATTGATGATTGGTGAAAGAAAGAATCATAGGATTTCTACAAAAATTGTTGTGTAACTCTATTCGTTATTATTGATTGAACTAAATTGATGTGGGATGTTTTTTTTTTGGATTCTTTCACCATTTAGGATTCCTTTGAGGAAATTGAATCAATTAACTAACAAATTAATTTATGGATAATGCATTTTGTGGGATAAGTTATTTTATTTTTGGAATACGGAGAATTTATTTATGATTATTTAATTATCTATTCATTCAACATCTTAATATAAATTAATAAAGGTCGACAAAAAAATTGACCGATTTCTATTCCTCATGGTTATTATTTGTTCTTTTCTCCCCCGATTCTACGTTCATCATGAGAATTATTCATTTTTCTTTTGATCAAATATACACTGAGGAATTGATCATTGCACATCTATTTTCTAGCACAATGATTTAATAATTTAGATTCAATCCTAGAACAGGGTGATGGTGGTGAGATAATGGTAGTGGTGAGAGAATTATACAAGATTTGATAGCTCCATTTTGTATTGGTGTGTGTAATAGTGATAGGGATGAACGAAAACAAATTTCTCTGAGAATCGGGTGACCAAAATCTAGCAAGTTGTGATAGTGAGGCCTATCTAGAGTTTATTTATGGTTTTAAATGAGATCTAGGCTGGAATCTGATGTGGTAGTAGTGTTATAATATGTGAATGTAATAACTGGGGATTCTAAAAAATCCCAAACAACCAAGAATGTACATTGAAGCTACATGTAATGTAACACCCTTACAGTGGGGGATAGGGTTCTTGGAGGAAGTTAAGGATCACATGGTATGTGACCCTATCACAAGGGATGTGACCCCTCCCTTGGGTATCAACATGTGCCTAAGATGGTACACATAAATGGGTTGTATTACACTAGTTTATGCATGTCATGTACTCCTACATGGAACTGGCCATGCTAGGAATGTACATGGGTTATGTCATGTACCATGACATGCTCAGAAGTACACTGATAGCAGCATGATTTTTAATTTTACACAGACAATAATGGATCATTTTACATAGGTTGGACAAGATACTAAAAGAAACATGAAATGTATTCTATCAATTTTTTCTTGGTTCCCTTTTACTCTATATCTTGTACAAGTTTCTATAGGATGTGATCCCCATAACCATTCCCTAAGGATTCATGGGGAATCACATCCTACGTATAGGATGGTGATAGATTCAACTTGACTTCTTAGATAGAGTTTTTTGAATTCTTATGTGAGGCCTGGAGTGATATCATATATCATCTTCTTTCGTGAAGTGGAGTTCTTGGTATCATCCTAACCAACACTATCTGGGTTCTGATCCTTTACCTTAAAGGTTATTCTATATAGAGATTTTGGTAGCCCCCACTCACCATAAAAACCATGAGTGACCCCATTAGTAGATGAAAACTAAACTCAATAGTGATATTATTTTATCTGGACCTAAACACCAATCATCCATTACATGATAATAATAAAGTCTAGTATTTCATGATTGAGATCTATAAAGTCCCACTCCACCTCAAATTTATTATCATCTCCTAACATTTTTGACACTTAAAATCATCTTCAGACCTATTTTACAAAGTCATGGAAATGTACAATAAGAACAGAATAATATTTGAATACTATAAATACATGTAAACCATATTTGAAAATTTAAAATAGTTTATAGATCCTATATCGAAAAAATCTACCACTTTAGAGAAATAAATAAACATTGTACCTCTAATTGTGCCTAGCCTTGCATAGATTCCTCTGGTGTATACTCCACCATATAAAGGCTTATTGTCTCACTGCCCCCCCCCCCAAGATTTATTAGCCAAATGAAAATCCCTGTTAGCCTAAGGATAAGACTAAAAACCCATGGATGCATCTGTAAAATCCTATAATCTCTTAGTGAATGTGGATCCAACCTTGCTAGCTTGGGACATCCTATTAAAAAAATGTTTCAGATGGTCCGTTTTTTTTCAATGATGAAATGTCTTGGGAGCCTCTATAAAATTTTTCATAGTATACCCAAGCCACCCACAATGTTATAAAACAACCTTCTATTTTATAGATCAGTCCCTTGAAACTGGTCCTGAATAAAGATTTCTACCATTAAACTTATTTTTCTGGTTAGATGATACACAATAGAGAATGACAGTACCAACTGACGCTTATCCCAAACCTATTTTTTCATATTTCTCAACATCTTATAAAGCCTCTTAGTTAACTACCTCCATGAAGGTTGGAAGGCACATGAGAATCAGCATAAACTAAATATAAATCCATAATCCCAACTCAAACCTTTGATACTTTTGGTAGTCATTAGTGGAAAGCTTCGGTTCTAGATGCACTAGCTGAGAAAAAATTAGTAGAGTAATCTGAAACGTTATGATCCCCTTGATCCAAGGGTTTAAAATCTTGGGTATTTTCTATATATAATTTCTTGGGGTCAAAATATTTATTGATGTGTTTCTTTAAATAATTCTAGGTAATATTCCCATGTGAATTATTTTTAACAATATAGTCCCATAATCAACTTCTTTGTCCTTAAAGAATATTCTTGGAAAACCCATTATTGAGCCCATAGGATTATTCAAGTGGTTGGATATCTTATAAATCCAATAAATCCATTATTTATATTCATACAGACTTTTTCCCCATGGATGTTGGTGAATTGATTTTTGTAAATTCTGAGTCATGATCCACTACTCATTTTTGGTTTCTAACGCCTGCTTGACCCAGAGTCTAAATAGTGTTGATTTCAAATTCTACCAAATAAGTTACACTTTAGGATTTTAAAAAATATACTATATCAGAACTTCCTCTATTATATTTAATTGATATATTCTTGGATGTATTTTCTAACAAAAAAACTAAAAAACCAATCTGTCACGAGAAGATTCAAAAATAAAAGTAACAATGTCAGGTATTGATATCAAAGAATTGAAATGTTACTAATTTTAAGAAACTATGAATTATTATAAATGAAATTAGATTTAGTAAAAATGAACAACTTCACTAAAATAATAAAATCATAATTCTCTTTCAAATGACCTTAAATAACATGTCTATAAATAGTAAAACATTTCTGACCACCTATTGTTACTCGGGTTCGGAGTGGGAAGTGATCTTATTAGGAAACCTCCTGCACGTAATACCCAAATAATGATGGACCTAACCCATGTCTACCCATTTCAAAGAACTAAACTCACACATTATTAACACCCTTTGGGTTGAGCATCCCTCTGATACCAATTTGTAATGAACCCTCCCAGGTCGACTAAAAAAGACTCCCAAGGTAGACCACCGCATTGTGAGGTATGAAAAAATCAAAAAAAACATGTATTCAATATGGACAAAACAATAAATATAGTTAGAGTACAAACTGGAATAAATATATGAAACAATATTCATATAATCCCAGCAAATAGGTCAAACCAAAAACTATGACTTTTCAATACCAATGAGTCTGTATGTGACCAATCATCACCTCCAAACCATCCCAATATAAAGGTAATAGATAAAAAATAATCTGGCATGATTCATGATTCCCTTAACATTCTTTGATTCCAAAAAAATAATATCTACAATTTTCCAAAGGAAAATTAGGGTCTGAGCACATAGCCCAGTAAATTCCACAAGGGAATATGTATAATTTATAATATCAAGAATGAACAAGATATATATTTAAAACAAAATCCAATTTATAATTTATTTTCATAAATAAACCAATTTGTAAAAAATATCCTTTGTTTACCATAAATTCACACCATATTCACCAAATAAATGAATATATTAGGTATAAAAGAGATAGGGGTAAATTAAACACGTGATAAAAAATCAATGAAAAAAAACATTGTGAGATAAATGGTATATAAATGATAAATAACTCATTTTCAGATATTGTCTATGGGAATACTATTATACCTAAAATAAGTCTAAACTATAAATAAGTTTGTTTATACTTATATCGTGTCCTGCCAAAGTTTTTTTCATATCTCAAAAGTAATTTCTAGTGGTGACACACACACTAGAGTCACTTATATCTATTTACCAACACACTAATAGAAATGCACCCAATACCAATGGTTTTGAACTATTTTTATAAGTATTCAAACCATTGGTATAGCCTATACCAACTGTTTGAAGGACCATTGGATGGTTTGGCATTGGGGGAGGTCCAAACCAACAGTTCTGGGAATACTGTTAGTATAGACCTTTACCCAAAAAAAAATCAAACTATTGTTATAAGTCATAGAAAATCTATATCAACGGTTTTATAAAACCATTGGTATAGGTAATTCAAAAAAAACACACCATCATGATTTTGATCCCAACACCTCCCATTTATAATCCAATGACCTTACCACTAACACAACATGAATATTGTGAGTAAAATTTCATATATATATACATCTAGTCATTAATATTTCATGTTTTTATTTTCTTAATTTTATTTGAAAAAATATTCCATAAAAAATTTGTGTACATATACCAATGATTCTGAAAACTGTTCTTATATACCTATACTACTTGTTATGAGAATTGTTGGTATATCTTCTTTGGGTTGTTGAGCTATACCAATGGTTTTGTTGAAACTGTTGGCATAGGGTGGACTTATACCAACAGTTTTGGCCAAATGCATAGGTATAGGTCCAAATTAGTGACTTACACCAATGGTTTTGTCAAAACAATTGGTCTAGGTCCTATTTCTAGTAGTAACGCTCCCAAAGATCCCAATGTTATATGTTAGTTAAATACCATTTCCAAAAGCACGATCACATTTATTAAAACCCTTTTCCACCTAATAAAATCAATTTCAACAAAAAACACAATGTTATTGTCAAAAAAATAGAAATTCGTGAATTTGTAACACTTTTCTAGATACACCTACCTTACGAATGTTGGACAACTAACAGCCTTGGAAAAAAGGATCTAAAATCCAAGAATTTGTCCTCAAATGACAAGTAATGAAATGAAACTATTAAGGATTGAAAGTAAACACAAATAAACATTGAATCTAAAACACAATCATAGAAAATTCCATGGTTGCAACAAAAGGAAATGAAGAAGATGGAAGATCACATACAAAGGATATGTGGTGAAACCACCATAGGTATAAAATGTCAAACGAAGTGATTAAAAGGGGAAAAGATCACAGAAAATTGACCAAAATTTTTATATAGTTTTAGAGGGAAATTTATGTATGTAATGATAAAATAATTAGACATGTAGCATGTTTAAAACCGCTTGACATGTGGATTTCACATCCTGAATCCCTTTAATTTCATGAAATATCACGTATTAATAATACACCAAATGAGGAATTTCCTCATATAAAATTAAATTCGGATCACTTTTTTCATGATGTATAAAGATTTAACATCTTATAAACTTTTCAAACCCTATATGAGATTCATGTAATCTTCCCTGCAACATATTCACGTCGTGTAACCATTTCACGATTTGAATTTTTCTAGTAAGTAGTATTCATCAATATTTTCTGCATAAAGCCTCTGAACCAAAGTTTAGGGTTCTATAGTCCCAAGGAAGACCCTCTAAATCCATTTACACATTTATAACTAGATTACATTAATCCAAACATATAGAAAATCTTGAACTTTAGGTCATTTTCCCAAGAAATGTCTCTCTATTCCTGTGTATCCCGCAATGCACTCAAAAAAATAGAAGTCTAAAAAAATACGATTAATACATGAAAGAAGGTAATAGGGTGTTACCTGTCAACTAATATTCACTTGATGAGCTTATTGTATCATTGTTAAAATATGATTTAGATCATAAAAATATTTTTAAAGAAGATAATACAAATAAGAAAGGATTTTTTTCAATCAAATGATTTTAATTCTTATTCTAATTATGAATTATAGAGTAGTGATTGGAATGGTACTACACAAGTTACAAAGGGGTATATAAAATAAATTGATTTTATTCAAAAAAAATTGAAAATAATATACCAAAGATGATTTTAATGAGAATAAGAAAGTCATTTTTTTATTTTTAATGATTCTAAAGATGTTATTTGTTATTAGAACAGAAAAAGGGGAACAAAATGAATGATTTTACAGCATTAAATTTAGAAAAAATAAAATAAAACAATAAAATAAATGGAAAAATGAAATGGTATATGGATAGAGTTTAACTGCGGATTCATATTTTGATGAATAATATAATATAGAGAAATATGTAGAAAACATGTTTTTAATAGCCTTATCAAATCTATTGAGTAACTCTAACTATTATTCTACCTCTAAATCTGATTATGAAAAACCCACTATAGAGGAACTACATAAATAGGTTGAAATAATTTCGAATAAACATGAAAATATCAATAGTTTATATAAGAAACATAAGTTTCAATATAAGGATATTCATAATGAAAATAAAAAACTTAATAAACCTATCCATGTAGACATAAAAACAACATATATATAAATGAAATATAATTTAGAAAATCCAAAAACTTCTCTTTCAGAAAAATAAAAAATAAAAATAAAAATTGATTTAAGGATAGAATTCCATGAAACTAATGTATGAAATTTTACAAAATTTCTTGTATATAATTAATAACTCTAAAATGAAAGTGAATATTTAAAGATAAATCATTACACTATAATTATATGTATGTATAACATGGATAAAATGATTAGTTTCAACAAAATAAAAAATAGTGATATGGTGTTAGTTATAAAAATAATTTAACCAAAATTAAAAATACATTCTTTGTTAAGAGAACCAATGTAAGTATATCTACCATCACAAGTGCCAGTTTTTCAAATGAAATAGAATTATGAAAATTAGTTCTCCAAGAGATTTATAAAATCTCTTAGACAAACTAAGTAATTAATTTTTTAAATAATTATGTTCTATATTACCTATAAACAAGTCTTTAAAATCTTTTTGGGGTCCCATGAATTCATATTTCAATCACATTGGACCCAAATTCTCATAGGAACCAGAACTTTATTAAAATTCTTAATTTAGGAAAATTGTCTTAGAAGCATAAAAATAATATTTAGTACATTAATACTATAGGATCATGAGTTATTTCTTATGATATATTTAATTTATTATCATTCAATACATTTTATAGACGTAATTTTAATTTTCGTGATACTTCTAGAGTTAAGGTAAATACTTTTGTTAAGGTTGGGAATTTAAATCCAGTAATTATTTTAGAGTATTATATATTAAAGGATTGTAACATAATTTTAAAAGTTTTTATCAGTTATTTGATGATGGTATGAGTGTTAAATTTTAAAATGATATGTGCATTGTATTTAAAGAAAAATAATTCTTATTTTATGAAAATAAAAAACACAGCATTTATACCGTTAATTTTGATGAACTAAATAATCAAAATTTTCCAATTTTCTAATTTTTTCATTAAAATAATATTATATGGAAGAAGAGATTGGGAAATTATAGTTTTTAGTTAATGTAAAAGCTATCAATAAAAATTTCAGTTCATTATCTACCTAAGTTCAAATAATATATCACACATGTAGGTTACTCATGTATGAAAGGTAAATAATATAAAAGTAACTTCATATCTATTAAGGATATAATCACTATAACACCTACTGGTTTATTTCGTTTAGACTTATTTAAACCTACCAATAGTTTTAGTTTTTGTGGAAAGAGATGTTATTTTTTCATTATTGATTATTATACTAGATACACAAGAGTATATTTTCATTAAATGAATTTGAAACATTATCCAACTTGATCACTTATTATTAAATGGATCAAAATTATAAAGGATGCTTCATTAAATCAGTTACTAGAGATCATTGTGGTGAATTAAAATATAAGAAATTTATCAATTTTTTTGAAGAAAATGATTATTTTCATAAATTCTCTTATCCTAGAACACCACAAAAAATGATGTTATAGAAAAAAATAGAAGACTTAGAGAAAATATTATAACCATGTTAAATGTTCTTATCCTACTTAAATATTTTTTACTAGAAGATGTTAATATTATTTTCTATGTTACTAGGAGAATAATCTTAGGACCCTTGATGAAAAAAACTAATGGGTTTTGTAGGGGATGGAAACCTAAAATTAGATATTTTAGAGTCTTTGGGTTTGATATTTTCATTCTCAATACTAAGTATAACTTAGATAAATTTGATTCAAAACATGATGAAGGAATATTCTTAAGATATATAAATAATAATAAATCACTTATAGGATTGCATTTATTGAATCAATTCTTGTTAAGTTTGATGAAAATTATTTTCATAAAAGTGATGATGATATTGATAACATGAGGATATATTTAGATATTTTAATTATGAAGAGAAAAAAACTCAATATAAAAATTTACATACAAAGGGGAGAATATTTATCCTCTATATTAACCTATTTTTGAAAGATATTAGAAAAATATTAAATATTATCTTGTAGATAATTTTCGTGAAAATATTGATTTAAATTTTCAAACATGAAAATATTTTATGAATATTTGTTATTATCAATATTTTATTTTTTATTTTATACCGAATGATATAGATGAATCCTTAAATGAATATAATTGGATATTTTATATAAAATATGAATTATATCAGTTTACTAAAAAAATATATATGGACATTAATTATTTCACCAAATTATTTTCATGTCATTGGTAAAAAAATATCCTTAGATAAAAACAATATGAATATAGAAATATAGTCAAAAATAAAACACTATTAGTATCCTACGGATATTATTATGATTAAGGTATTTATTTGGAGGGATATTTTGTATATATTTCTAGATTATAAGTGATTATAAAATTATTATCTTATGATAATTTTAATGGATTTAAAAATTTTCATATGGATAGAAATTTTTATTTTATGAATGGTTATATTTCTAAAGAACTATATATTAGACAACCATTTATTTTTGAAAAGTAAAATCATCCTGGTCATGTCTTGAAGTTATATATGGCTTTATATGGTTTGAAATAAGCTCCAACACCATTTTAGCAAATATTAACTAGTTTTTTATTGAAAACAAGATTTTTAAAGGGAAAGGTTGGTCTGAAAATATTTATTAAGATAATTTTTATTAATTATATGATTCTAAAAAGTTATGTTGATGACCATATTCTTGGATATTCTTGTGAAAAATTTTATAATGAATTTTTAAAAGTCACGAATTTTTTATTTTATCTGAGTATGATGGGAGAATTTAAATTCATTATTTGTATTCAAATATTTTAAAGTAGTGTTGGTATTTTCTAAATCAATTATATACTAATAATGTTATAGTTAAGTGGTTGGGTTTACAATATTTTTAAATAAAAAAAATCTCATGAGTACTAGTTTTAAAATAATAATTTGATATATCTGGAAAATATGTTTCTCTTTACTCATAGAGAGAAATGATTGGAATTTGTTTTTAATAAACTAATTCAAGATCTAATTTAAGGTTTTCATTTTGAATGTGTGTAGGATTTCGAAGTAACCATATTCTATTAAGAGTATTATTAGATATGTTAAAGGATATTTAAATCATGGTATATTTTATCATTCTAAAATTTATTTTAATTTCATAAGATATTTGGATTCTAGTTTTAGTGGATGAAATATAGATATAAAAATAAATTCAATTATTTTTCACCTACTTGGTAAATATTTAGTTTCTCAGGTATGAAAGAAATAAAATTAAATTACTCTTTCAACTGTTAAATCCTAATACATAGATGTTGTATATTCAGTTACACAATCATTATTTATTATGAAAAAATATTACAATTTTGGTATTTATTTTGATAAAATTCATATATTTTTGGGAAAATAATTCTACTATTTAAATTTCCAAAAACAACTAAACACTCTAGGACTAAGAAAATTGATGTGAAATTACATTTTCATAGAGATCATGTTAAAAAAATCTAAATCTAAATTTATTTCTTAGAAAATGAGATTTTTAATATCATTATGAACACTCTGAACTTTGATATGTTTGATATAATATAGTTTTAACTTTGTATGATGGGTATTTAAATTTTTCTTGCATGAAACTAAAATGAGTTTAAGTGCGTTTATATTCTGATATTTTCAAAATTACATGAAATTTATAGTAATATGGAATCTTATTGTCAGTTTACTATTGTTAATTTTTTCACAAATTTTCATATTATATTTTTAATAATAATACATATATACTATTTTTTGACCACCTACTGTATAAAATTCAAATAAAAGGTTATTTTATGAACAATCTCCCATTGGTTTTCAAAAACTATTTATATCTACTGATGGTATAAAAACTAATGTTCTAATAATATAAAAATTTTATTTTCTCCATGAGGATTTTATAATATTTTCCAAAATAATTTATACTCTTATGCAAGAGTATATATTTAATTCTTCCCACACTATTTGAAAATGTCTAAATATATGGGGGATTTTTTGTGTTAGATTTTGATAGTAAAATGATTAGTTTCTTTCGCAAAAATATATCTTAACCATAAATATATATACCAATGGGATATTTTTTTAATCTTATGATAATTTAAAAAGAGAAGAAATGTTATAATTATACTAGGTTTTATAATTATAAAAAGGGGTTATTATTAAGTGTATCTTTGAACAAATTTATCCCATGATAATTAAAAAAATTTAATTTTTCAATTCTATCTATAATATGTAATTTAAATTTGTACTAATGATTAACAATTTTATACAATATTAGATAATTATAGTTTCACCAGGATTTAAAAATATCATTTTGTTTTTGGAATATTTTAACTACCATGTTTACTTGTATTATCTATGTTTATTAAGGTCTCATTGCATGAGGAATAGTTATTTTTCATCATTACCAAAAACTATTCAATATATGAAAACTACGATTTAGGGTTTTGTGAAATTTTTCTACTTTATAATATTGGTTTCCTAGACATAGATACAAGATAATATTGGTTACCTGGTTTTTCTTACATTATAATTTTCATCACATAAAAATTTTTCTACATTAGAATTTTGGAAATGTAAACATTTGGATATATGAGAACATTAGTTTTGTAGATATAGAAAAATAAGAACTTTGTATAAATGGATTTATTTATGTGATAACTTTAGATATGTTGAACCTTGTACATATTGAAATTTTCTATTTGAAGGTAATATATATAAATTTTAGTTTATTGGATATTTTTGTTTTATGAAAATAACCTTCGTGGTCAAATTCACCAACACAATTATGTGTGTTTCTATAGGTTATTTTGAATTTTGAAAACTAGTATATTTTCAAATATTAATTTAATTCAAGTTTATTATTAATATTTTTTATTTTTTATTTGGTTAAAAAGGGTAATTAATAATTTAGATGTCATGTGAATAGGTTTTATATTGTTTTATGAATAATTAAATTATATTAATGTGGGATTAAGCGTGTATGTATATTGATTTCATTATTTTGAAACATGAGATATTTAAGTCCAAAATATTTGAAATTTGAGGAATCAGTCACATATATTTTGGTATATTTATCAAATAACAACAATACTCAATATTATGTAATCATTTACTATAGTATTTGTCATGACCCGTCCTCGGGACCCGTGCAGTGACTACCCCAAGCCCGCCTTCCATAGGCCAGGGGATGGCGACTAGCACAGAAGGCGTAAATCCCGATAACTGGGAAGGCATTGCCTTTATAAAAGAAAAAAAGCACCACAGAGTACAAGCGGAAACAAAACACTAAGTACAAAAGAAATGATGAAAATTAAATGGGCCAGAATAAAAACCCAAAAAGAAGTACAACTACAACTGAACAAGGTACAATAGCAAAAAGACAAATAGCTAGAAGAAGGAAGCAGCTCTTGGGTCATCGTCCTCGGATCCTACCTGAAGGGTAGGTACAGATAGCCTCCTCCACGCTCTCATCCATCAACCACCTTTGTGTATTGTCTCATCGTGTAGTCCACCTCCGGGTACTGACTCGTCGTGTAGTCCACCTCCGGGTACTGACTCGTCGTGTAGTCCACCTCCGGGTACCGACCAGTCCTTGAACACTCGGCCTCCGTCAGCACTGCCCGTCGTCTGCAACCAACACAACGAGGTGCGGGCATAGCCCGTGTAGGGGTGAGTATAACGATACTCAGTAGGGACCCCGAGACCCTCAAGGTCTCACTAAACCAACAAGGATAACTACAAGAAGATCTCAACAGATAACCTCTACTTAGATATATGCCCATACATATACCTAAGTTATCATGTAACCCATCTCAATCATGAGGAAACAAAAGGATTGTGAAATCAATGGATAACCACTACCCAGGTATATGCCCATACATATACCTAAGTTATCAAGTGACCCATCTCAATCATGAGGTAAACACAAAGGTCAAAAGTCTTAGCTCAAAACAAGATTTCCATTATCGAAACTGTAACTGCTGAAGAGTTCCGTCTCTAGAGTGTACAGTTGTCCTGTCACGACTCCGAGGTACTGCTCACTAACCTAAGACTGCTGAGGTACTCCTCCTGTCGAGTACTGTGGGCCTGCCACCTCACACAATATTGCTTCCCGCCGGGGTGTGCCACCCAACACAGTAGTGCTCCCCCCTCATAGCCTACAGAGGTACTCCTCCTGTTGAGTACTGCAGGTCTGCCACCTCACATAGTAGTGCTCCTCCGCTGTGGGTCTACCACCTCACAAAGTAGTGCTCCCCACTGGGCTACGTAAGTCACTCCGAATCGAATCGGACAAGTAGTCTTCATGTCTCTGCTGGCTATACGGTCTCTGTACTCCGTACGCTCATCTCTAGGAGGGTCCGCTCCACGAGCCACAAGTCGATACTCCAATTATCTCAAAGTCCCACGAAGAAGTATCACAAAGGACCTCCTCGTCATAGGGGTCTCAATGCAATAGACGGCGCGTCAATCGGACGCCCGGTCTGTGTGTTATTAGCCTTTATGTCCCAGGGGCCTAGTTGGTTTCGTGAGCGATACAACCGAGGTCGTATCTCAACTATACCCCGAACTCTCATAGGGAATGATCATAGGGACCATTTCTCAACGTGATCAGCAACGCCGCTGACGGTTCGTCAAACGGTCGTTTGGTCTGAAAGATAACAACTTTTTCGTTCCAGGGGCCCAGTTATATTTCAGGTGTGATCCAACCCGGACACTACCAACTGTATCCAAAACTCTGGTGAAGTATGCCAAAAGTTCCATCTCATCAAGAGGAATTCAACGAAACAGACGGCGCGTCAATCGGACGTCCGGTCTGTGAGTTATTGGCTTTTTCGTTCCAGGGGCCCGGTTGGTTTCATGAGCGAACCAACCCTACCGCACTCCGTCAGTATCCAAACCTCAAGCAGAGTAGGCCAAAATATCCGTCTCTCTTAGAAGATTCCATCAAAGTCGACTACACGTCAATCGGACGTCCGGAGCTCAAGATATAAGTGTTTCCGCTCCGAGGGCCCGGTTGGTTTCGTATCTGAACCAACCCGGCCGAACCCAAAGTAATCCGAAACCTTGAGTGCGATATACCGAAATGCCCATCTCGATCCAAGGATCGTGTTGTCGCTGGCGGTGAGTCGTTTGGAGGCCCGTAGCTCAAGTTGCAGGCATTTGACCGAAAGTGGCCCGAAAACGGGGATCTAGGCTCGGGCCGACCCGGCCCGACCCCCCTGGGTCGGCCCGAACCGGGTCGGCCTGACCTGGGTCCGACCCGGCAGGGCCCGGCCCGGCCTGGCCCGATCCGGCGAGGTCCGGTTCGGTATGGCCCGACCGGCCGGTCGTGGCTCGGCCAGCGTGGCCGAGCTGACACGCGGGCGGGGGCGCGGATCCCCCACCCTTCGCCACTGATTGAGGCCGGCGGTTCGCCGGCCGCCCCTTTTCTGGCGGCGTGCTGCCGCCGCCTTCCGCAGACCACCAGACGCGCTCCAGTGTTCCGTTCTTCCTGCCGTCTTCGCCTATGGTCCCCCCGGAAACCCATCTTCACTACGAAGGGATTCAAACGCCCAAACGGCCTGCTTCGTCGTCGCCCGTCAATCCACACGTCAAAACAAAACGTGTTGCCCTCGTGGTTCTCCGGAGCGATGCGATGGCACCGCACCCTTCCACCATGGCCCCGCTCTGGCCGCGGTGTCTACGGTTTTCTTCGACGCGGCGCGACGGCGTCATGTCCTCGTTCAACTCCTAAGCGTGGCGTGACGGCGCCGCGTAATATTTTCCATGTGATTTCCGCGTGGTGCAACGGCACAACGCCATTTCTTCCGAATCACATAAGAAACAAC
This sequence comes from Viscum album, assembly GCA_963277665.1. NCBI lineage: Eukaryota > Viridiplantae > Streptophyta > Magnoliopsida > Santalales > Viscaceae > Viscum > Viscum album. The sequence goes on from OY728133.1 coordinate 411,321,442, forward strand.
ATCAATAATGGAGGAGGGTCGGCCGTCTTTGTGCAGTCTGGCCCCCTCTCATTAGTCGTTAACAATTGTTCGTATTTTCACGAAGAACGAGAAGATAGTATTCACGAATGAAATAAATAAATAAAACCCCTACATTCTTTCCATAAACAGAGGTAAACTTCCAACCCGCAATTAAAAAGTTCGCGGATCAAATAAGTAATAAGTTGACCCGTGTTCATTGTTTTCTTTAGGAAGAAAGAAAGAAAGTATTTAAGGGAATAAAATTATTCTCAACATGACAATCCCCTACCTCGTTGAAGTCATCGAGTGAGGGTTCGTCGCGGATTTTCTCTTCGTGGAAGAAACGTCGCGGAATGAGAGTCATCGGCATCATGTCGTCGATCTCCGGGGGTTTGGCGTTCTTCGTCGGAGGTCAGAGCGTTCTTCGCGTTCTTCGTCGAAGAACGAAGAATTCTCCCTCTGCACTCCCAAAGGTTTTACACAACAGAAACCCCTCAACAAAAATAAAATAATTCCTCAACTTATTTTATTATCAACATAAGAATTTGAAAAAAAAAGGATAAGAAACGATCAATTAATTCGAAGAATTAATTGTAAAACATAACATCCCAATTAAATTGGGGTGTTTCTTAACCAGAAAAATGCACGATTGACTTCGTTTAATAGGGGGTGTGGGTGCGTTACTTAAGGAGAAAAGAAACAGTGGGGCTCGTGCGGGACCCACCTCATAAATATCCTACCAAGTGGGTAGGATATTTTGAATTGCACCGTATCCGCTTCAACCCAGCTTAAGTAGCTTTTAAGTGTTCTTTAAGCGGCTTTAAGTGAAATAAAATAAAATTGGCATACAACTTTATTTTATTTCTTAGCTTAAACACCAAAAAATTAAAAAGCACAACCGAGAAAACGCAACTCCGAAAGAGGCATTTCTAAGAAAAAACCGGCGTTGCGATTTCATCGGTGCCCTCGGAATTCGATTCCGAGCACCGATTCAAAAGTTTGAAGAACGCGCTTATTCGTTCACTGAACTTACTCGAAAAAAACTTCGTAAATTGATTCCGGGCAGACCGGTCCTCAGAATCAGGCGCCGTTAGAAACTGTGTTCTTGTAAAATTCCAAATAAAATTATGAAAAAAATTCCCTTAGAATTTACGTGTCTTTACATTACTCCCACCAAAGGGATTTACGTCCCCGTAAAGCTTCACCACAAACTTGGGGAAATAAAGGCGGTACTGAGCACACATCTTGGCATTCCGCTCCCATGTGCTCACCTGGAGGTTCCTATGCTGCCAAAAAAAGTGCACAAGAGGAATCGACCGTCCTCCTAGGATCCTCTCCTGTCGATCCTCGATCCCCACCAGAACCTCCGTAAAAGTCACCTCATCGCCACTGTCCTGCTCCCCATGGTCGATGATATGCGGAGGGTCGAGCACGTATCTCTATAAACCTCGTCAAGGTGAGACTTGTATAAGGACGTGATGGTCATCCTCGAACTCTAGTGGCCTCCAAGCCCTGTTAGCATAAGGCTTCTGTCGGCCCTTTGCCGTCCTCATCCGCTCTTGGATGACCTGGACCTTCTCTAGTCTCACAAGAGCTGCTATGATTTCTTCTTTTCCTATAAGAGAAATATGGTCTCATCCCCTGGATGAACCACATTCGTTGCCTAATACAGTAAATCCTAACATGAATGATGCATTCATGGCATGGATGATGTCGTAAGGCCTCGACGTAACTACCAAGAGATCCAACTGTCACTCTCACCTCCAAGGGTCGAGTCACACTGTCGGCATCAGTGTGTGGTCACTAGGTCTCCTTCAGTAGAAAACTCGAAAGTGAGGGTCAAGTCAACTGTCTTAACCGGGACCACTCAGTATCAACCAAACAAAAGGACAAGAAAGCAAACAAAGATAAGTGTATTTTTATTATTGCAGCTCAAAGTACAAGACACAAAGGAACTACAGACAAACATCAACAAAACCAGAAGCAATAGGATCAATAGCCTCCATGTCGGAAGCTAGTCCCGCTCCTGTCCATCTGCTTCCGGAGCTCCAAGACCATAGGCCTCAGCTGCCTGAAGCTGAGCTCTCCCATGTCCTCCTGTCCCCTGCGATCGGGGTGGGCCTCCTGGTGGTGGTGGTGGCAACATCCCGAAGCGTCGTCCACATCCAGCTGCACGGCCAGCTCCTCTGCCATGGCCTCCTGATCCTTGCAATCTGTCTTGATCGAACCTCTGCCTCTGCCTCATAGGTTCTTCATTTAACTATTGGTCATCTGCATGGCGGGTCGGACAGTCACGTGCTATGTGACCAATTCCGCCGCAAGAGTTACACTTCATGGCAGGTCTAGCTCTATCACTTCCCGTGGTGCCTCGCACTACTGACCCTGAGTCACACGGTCGACCACCTGTAGGTCTGGTCCTCTTGGACCCCTGCGTCATCTGTCTACTACCCACTATAGAAGACTCTGCCGCATGCCGGCTAGTGGTGGGTCCTGCTGCTGGAGACTGCTCAGCATGGAAACTCTCCACTAAGAGGGCTCGCTCCAACACTCCTGTCTGTGTCGGAATGTTGTTCGATACAACCGAAGCTCTGATCTCCCGCCTGAGCCCCTGTTCGAAGGTTCGAGCCCTGAAGAACGGGTCCCGTACCATATCTGTGGAGTAGCGCGAGAGGTCCGTGAATCTCGCTGAGTACTACGCCACTGACATGATGCCCTGTCGCAGCTGAAGTAACTCTTGTATACGCACCGCTCGAAGGATGGCTGGTACAAACTCTTAACGGAACAGGCTCTCGAAGTCTACCCATAGAAGTGTCGCCTCGTCATGCATCTAATCATCAGGCTCCACCATCTGCCTGCTGCTGCCTGAAGAAGGCTGGCAGCAAGGATCACCATGAAATCTGTCGGCGTCCCCACTAGCCTGAAGACTCTCACCACAGCCTCCAGCCAATCCTCAGCCGCTTGCGGGTCCGTCCCTCCCTGAAACCTGTGTGGCCTCTGGTGCTGGAAGTCATGCAGTGCGCTCAAGCGACTTGAATCCTCTGCTGCTGGGGCTGGTGGCATCGGTGGCCCAATGGGTAGTAGTACCGCTGGTGCCTCCGCTGGTGCCTCAACTGGGATAGGGCCCTCTACTGAGGCCTCGTCGCTCGGCGGGCTGTCAGTACGCACCACTATCGGGGCTCTATCTGGTCGTCCACGGGGAGGCATCCTGAAAGAAACAATGTGACACGGTCAAAAGATTATACCTGGTGAGCTGACCTGGTTTGAGCTGTCATTTAAATAAATCTTCTGGAAAACACACACGCAATCAGTGTTTTCGTGAACAAAGTCGGAAATCAGTTGTCAGGGTCCTGGTGTATGGATACATCGGCCGCCCACACCAACACTGGACTCCCTGAACTGAAAACCACACTCTGTACTCTTAATACCATTGCTTCACAGAAAGAAAGATCACAGTTATAAGTTTTGCGGTAGATCCGAATTCCTCTGATACCAATTCGCCACGACCCGTCCTTGGGGCCCGTGTTGTGACTACCCCAAGCCCGCCTTCCATAGGCCAGGGGCTGGCGACTAGCACCAAAGGCGTAAATCCCGATAACTGGGAGGGAATTGCCTTTATAAAAGAAAACAAGCACCACAGAGTACAAGAGGAAACAAAACACTAAGTACAAAAGAAATGCTGAAAAGTATATGGGCCAGAATACAAACCCAAAAAGAAGTACAACTACAACTGAACAAGGTACAACAGCAAAAAGACAAACAGCTAGAAGAAGGAAGCAGCTCATGGGTCGTCCTCCTCGGATCCTACCTGAAGGGTAGGTACAGATAGCGCAGCTCCTGGTCGTCCACCACGGATCCCACCTGAAGGGTATGTACAGATATCATCCTCCACGCTCTCGTCCATCAACCTCTTCTGTGTGTCGTCTCGTCGTGTAGTCCACCTCCGGGTACTTACTCGTCGTGTAGTCCACCTCTGGGTACTGACCAGTCCTTGAACACTCGACCTCCGTCAGCACATCCCGTCATCTGCAACCAACACAGCGAGGTGCGGGCATAGCCCGTGTAGGGGTGAGTATAACGATACTCAGTAGGGACCCCGAGACCATCAAGGTCTCACTAAACCAACAAGGATAACCACAAGAAGATCTCAACAGATAACCTCTACTTAGATATATGCCCATACATATACCTAAGTTATCAAGTAACACATCTCAATCATGAGGAAACACGAGGATTGTGAAATCAACGGATAACCACTACCCAGGTATATGCCCATACATATACCTAAGTTATCAAGTGACTCATCTCAATCATGAGATAAACACAAAGGTCAAAAGTCTCAGCTCAAACCAGAATTTTCATTATCGAAACTGTAACTACTGAAGAGCTCCGTCTCTAGAGTGTACAGTGGTCCTGTCACGACTCCGAGGTACTACTCACTAACCTAAGACTGCTGAGGTACTCCTCATGTCGAGTACCGCGGGCCTGCCACCTCACACAGTAGTGCTTCCCGCCGGGGTCTACCACCCAACATAGAAGTGCTCCCCCCTCATATCCTACAGAGGTACTCCTCCTGTCGAGTACTGCGGGTCTGCCACCTCACATAGTAGTGCACCTCCGTTGTGGGTCTGCCACCTCACAAAGTAGTGCTCCCCACTGGGCTACATAAGTCACTCTGAATCGAATCAGACAAGCATTCTTCAGGTCTCTGCTGGCCATACGGTCTCCATACTCCGTACGCTCGTCTCTAGGTGGGTCTGCTCCACGAGCCACAAGTCGATACTCCAAGTATCTCAAATTCCCACGAAGAAGTATCACAAAGGACCGCCTTATCATAGGGGTCTCAACGCAACAGACGGCGCGTCAATCGGACGCCCTGTCTGTGAGTTATTAGCATTTATGTCCCAGGGGCCCGGTTGGTTTTGTGAGCGAACCAACCCCGGCCGTATCTCAACTGTACCCCGAACTCTCATAGGGTATGCTCATAGGGACCGTTTCTCAACGTGATCATCAACGCCGCTGACGGTTCATCAAACAGACGTCTGGTCTGAAAGATAACAGCTTTTCCGTTCTAGGGGCCCGGTTGGATTTCAGGTGCGATCCAACCCGGACACTACCAAATGTATCCAAAACTTGGGAAAAGTATGCCAATAGTTCCATATCTTCAAGAGGAATTCAACGAAACAGACGATGCGTCAATCGGACGCCCGGTCTGTGAATTATTGGCTTTTTCGTTCTCGGGGCCTGGTTGGTTTCGTGAGCGAACCAACCCGACCGCACTCCGTCGGAATCCAAACCTTGAGCGGAGTAATCCAAAAGATCCGTCTCTCTTAGAGGATTCCATCAAAGTCGACGGCACGTCAATCGGACGTCCGGAACTCAAGATATAAGCGTTTCCGCTCCGAGGGCCCGGTTGGTTTCGTATCCGAACCAACCCGGCCGAACCCAAAGTAATCTGAAACCTTGAGTGCGATATACCGAAACGACCGTCTCGATCCAAGGATCATGTTTCCTCTGACGGCGAGTCATTTGGAGGCCCGTAGCTCAGGTTACGGTCATTTGACCGAAAGTGGCCCGAAAACGGGGGTCTGGTCCCGGGCCGACCCGCACCGGGCCGACCCGACCCGGGTCCGACCCGGCTGGGCCCGGCCCGGCCCCGCCCCGTCCGGCGCGGTCCGGTTCGGTCCGGCCCGACCGGCCGGCCGTGGCTCGGCCAGCGTGGCCGGGCCGACACGCGGGCGGGGCGCACGGATCCCCCGCCCTTCGCCGCTGATTGAGGCCGGCGGTTCGTCGGCCACCCCTTTTCCGGCGGCGCGCCGCCGCTGCTTTCCGCGGACCACCGGACGCTCTCCGGTGGTCCGTTCTTCCTTCCGTCTTCACCTATGGTCCCCCCGGGACCCCATCTTCACTGCGAAGGGATTCAAACGCCCAAACGACCTTCTTCGTCGTCGCCCGTCAATCCGCACGTCAACACAAAACGCGTTGCCTTCGTGGTTCTCCGGCGCGCTGCGACGGCACCGTGCCCTTCCACCGTGGCCCCGCTCCGGCCGCGGTGTCTACGGTTTTCTTCGACGCGGCGCGACGGTGTCGTTTCCTCGTTCAACTCCTCAGTGTGGCGCGACGGCATCGCGTAATATTTTCCGTCTGATTTCCGTGTGGTGCGACGACACCACGCCATTTCTTCCGAATCACATAAGAAACAACATCAATAATGGAGGAGGGTCGTCCGTGTTTGTGCGGTCCGGCCCCCTCTCGTTAGTCGTTAACAATTGTTCGTATTTTCACGAAGAACGACAAGATAGTATTCAAGAATGAAATAAATAAATAAAACACCTACATTCTTTCCATAAACAGAGGTAAACTTCCATCCCGCAATTAAAACATTCGCGGATCAACTAGGTAATAAGTTGATCTGTGTTCATTGTTTTCTTTAGGAAGAAAGAAAGAAAGAATTTAAGGGAATAAAATTGTTCTCAACATGACAATCCCCTACCTCATCGAAGTCGTCGAGTGAGGGTTCATCGCGGATTTTCTCATCGCAGAAGAAACGTCGTGGAAGGAGAGTTGTCGGCGTCATGTCATCGATCTCCGAGGGTTTGGCGTTCTTCGTCGGAGGTCGGAGCGTTCTTTGCGTTCTTCGCGTTCTTCATCGAAGAACGAATAATTCTCCCTCTTCACTCCCAAAGGTTTTACACAACATAAACCCCTCAACAAAAATAAAATAAGTCCTCAACTTATTTTATTATCAACTTAAGAATTTGAAAAACAAAGGATAAGAAACAATCAATTAATTCGAAGAATTAATTGTAAAACATTACTGCCCAATTAAATTGGGGCGTTTCTTAACCAGAAAAATGCACGGTTGACTTCATTTAATAGGGGGGTGCGGGTGCGTTACATAAGTAGAAAAGAAACATTGGGGCTCGTGCGGGCCCCACCTCACAAATATCCTACCAAGTTGGTAGGATATTTTTAATTTCACCCTATCCGCTTCAACCCATCTTGAGTAGCTTTTAAGTGGTCTTTAAGCAGCTTTAAGTGAAATAAAATAAAATTGTTATACAACTTTATTTTATTTCTTAGCTTAAACCCCAAAAAATTAAAAAGAAAAACCGAGCAAACCTAACTCCGAAATAGGCGTTTCTAATGAAAAACTGGCGTTGTGATTTCATCGGTGCCCTCAGAGTTCGATTCCGAGCACCAATTCAAAATTTTGAAAAACTCGCTCATTCGTTCACTGAACATACCCGAGCCAAACTTCGGAAATTGATTCCGGGAACACCGGGCCTCAGAATCAGGTGCCGTCAGAAACTAAGTTCTTGTAAAATTTCAAAGAAATTTAAGAAAAAAATTTCCTTGAAATTTACAGGTCTTTACAGTATTAAATGATTCAATGGTTTTCACTATACAATTTGTTTTTGTTTTAAATTATATTCATGAGGATTCACATGAATATTTTTTTTTACTATTAGAGATTCATGTGAACCGTTATATTGGAAATAACCAATTACAAATAATATGTGTTTCATTGAACATACATGCATGTTATTATTTGGGAAAGGTCTTATACACTAAAATTCAAATTTTAAAGTTGTTGTGTATAAATAAACTCTATATAAAGTGTTAAAATATCCATTAAAAAATATTTAATATATATTTATATTTATTTAAACATTGTTTCTAGTATTTATAATGATTAACTACATCATGATATCCTTTATAAAATAGTAAAAATCACTACATCGACACTCGTAATGTACAAATTCTTCACTATCTGGTGCTGAAAATATAAATATTCTTTTTTTTTCATAAGCTTGTGTGGGTTATATGACCCATTTAATATGTATTTGTTTATGGGTTTTGAATCCCCAATAAAAATTAGTTTTCTTTGTTCCTCTTGGGGAAAAGGATAGGACTATTAGAGGGTTTTCGCTAGGGTAAAATATAGGATTGTTTAGGATCAACCTCCATATTGAAAAATGATGTTCAGTATATAGTTTAATCATTCGTGGTAAAAATTATTTTTAATTATACTGTGACTCTAGACGTGAAAAATCTCGTGTAAAATTACAATGTAATTGGGTGTCATATATCTCTTTATATATATTACATAAGGTTGAAGAGTATAGTATAATCAATTTTATCTAAACTACCATAGAGATTTCTTATCACTGTTTTTTTAGTTTTGTTTTATTAATTGTAAAACTCTAATATAATCATTAAATTTATTTGAAAAAAACAATTCAACCCCACTAGGATATTCATTAATCTTACCTCTAGATCAAAATAATGAGTGTACAATGACAGTGTGATGATATCTGGATTTTATCATAATGAATAACTTATAATTCACTGGTAGGAAATATAGTATTTCTTAATTAAATACATCTAAACTATATACATATCATTATAAAACTCATACTTATGATTGAGTTTCTAAAAGGGTTCTTCTTCACTAAGTAACATTTTTCACATAATAATTGATTTATTTATCATTATGTTGCTTAAATCTGAGAAATTCCTTTACCATCAAGATAGATAATATGATGAAAATATACATACTTTATTCATTTCAATTATATCATCATAATTTCATCCTTTGTTTTTGTTTTTAAAAATTTTCACTTATGACTAAATCAACATTCCAATGATGAATGATTAAGATAAATTTTACATGTTTTAAGTGAAAATGAAATCAACTGTTAAATAATTATGTGATCTGTAAAGAGTTTTATGTTATTCCTCATGTTTCTATTTTATTATTTTAAACCAAATTTTTAGCATCAGAATGGATAAACCATTATATGAATAAGTATGAAATGAACCTAAATACCTGAATATAAAAAGTAACAATATAAGTTGACCATAAATTATTAAAGAAAATAACTGAAATTCAACATATAAAATGGAAAAAAAATTCAATACCTAAATTATGTAAAAAAATATTGATTATATATCCTTTCAAAATCATCTTAATTTTTATCCCCAATATCTTATATAGTCACCTTAAAAGTATACACCTTAACCATATATTCTCTAAAATATAGTAACCTTTTCTAAAATAACATGAATCATCATGGTATAAAAAATGAAAAAATAAAATATACTTAAAAATGCCAACTCAATCAATATTACTCAAACGATATCAATCACTTGGATATAAAATCCCATGCTGTCTAAGTAAACTTCATTCACTATAATCCAATAATGTTGTAATAATTTATTAATCCTTTGTCTCAATTAAATATAATTTCCTCAACAAAAATATTATATTAATCATTAATTTTTCCTATAACATTAATCTTATATCCCAAAAATATAATAACATTCTTCCCCAAATAACCTTTATAATAAATTGCATGTTAAACATAAGGGTAGAAAATATATCAATAAACTATAAAAATACAATAAAAATCTCCCAAACTATCATACATTCATATAAGGCCATAAAAGGGTATTTATACCTCTGAAATTGTGATCATCCTTAAATGTATCATCCTCCAAATAAAATACCACTATATAATAATTCTTTAAACACCATATCTATAAACATTAATCTTTCAGCTTCCTTCAAAAACCTCTAATGAAGCATTGTTGTCTTAATCCATAATAATTTCATTCTATAATAAAAAATATAATGCATGTACTAAGATTCATCAATCATAATATAATAATGTGTTTTACAATAAAAATAATCAAAACTGTTAAAATAAAACATATATTTTATTTGTTATCTATAGTTTTCTTCTTCATTATCTTTAATAGAATAGGAATTTACCAAATCATTATTGTTACGAAGTTACTAATATAATTTTCAATTTAAAATATTAAGGAATTCAATTATACAATTCCCATTACCCACATATTTAAAAGATTCTATTATGGTTGATACCATAGGAATAACTTTATTCCCCTCCATTATATTAACAAAAATATTTATTTTTATGTGGATGTTTATTGTCTTCTCCCCTACTTTACCACATATGAAAAATATTCTTGTACATTTAAAACATTTATATTGGTGATTATTCCCACATTCATGATATATATGATATTGAATATTTTTTATTTCTTGTTCTTTATCAACTAAACATCCAGAAAACTCCATTTTTTATCTTGTTTTTTGTTAATTAGTTAATATAGGTTCATAATCGAAATCATGAATCAAGATAGTCCGTAAAGAATAACCATAAGATTCATTTCTCCAAATTTTATCATGTCCGGCTGCTCATTCAGATGACCTATGTATTCTCCTTCAAACATATTGTTAACTTTGTTAATTCTAGTTCCATCCATTTATAAAAAAATGGTCAGTATGATTATATCAAATAAAATTATATTAAACCATATCCTTAATAGAATAAATAATAATATTTTATTAATTATATCATTCTATATTAAATAATTTTTGTTTATCCAAAAATAACCAAAATTATTATTAACAAAATAAGCATTTATATTATAAAATATTTATAAATTATGATTCTAAAAACAACATATTAACTCTCATTGTTTTTAAAGTAATTCTAATTTATCATCATAATTACCTCTAATGTTATCGAAACCCTTTCTCTAATGCCAACAATAAAAACTCATACATAAAAATCCCATAATTAAATGATCTATGAAATGGGTCTGACATTAATAAATTTATAGTATATTATAGGTTTATAGTTTTATTTAATTGATAATACCATTTTATAACAAATTGGATAGTTCTACATGGTATAGATTTTTTCAATCCAAATCGATTCCTATGTTTAAACTCTTAATTCATTCATGGAAATCTTTCTCCATTCAATCTGAGTCGCTATTATAATTTATATAGTACATATACATACCATGGTATTATTAAAGATATTTTAAAATGTGGTATTATTAGAAAAAACTTAAGTAAGAGTAATAAAAGGTAAATCGAAAGAATTTTTTTAAAAACGAAACTGGAAAATCCATTATGAAATTTTCCTTTTTACAAAATAAAATTTGATCATAATTACTAATTTTCATAGTCATGACATAAAATTAATTTCTAAAAAAACTCAGAAAACATTTTGTATAATTCATATATGAAAAATCAAAATCATGAGAATGTAATGATAAAACATGATCCCTCAGATAAAAGTATCTTAGAAAATTATTTATTTCACCTTAATAATGTCATAACCTATACCTTATTAATATAAATTATTTTCTTACCACATGAAATCAAATATTTTCTTGTAAACTCGTTTAATTCATATAAAATCCATGTAATAATTTTTGATACAATATCCTTACATTCACCAATACAATAGCCCAAAAAATGGAATAATATACCTGCTTATTTCCAACATGTATTCTCTTGAGAACTTGTTATTACACAATGTGTTGGAGGGTTATATAGGACACATAAATCATAATTTTTAACATCCATGTTCCATAACATTATTAAAAATGAAAAAGAAATACTTCCACACAAAAAATCATAATAATTGGCATTTGATCCCATAAGCAAAAACACTTATCGTTATCTCATAAAAATACGACGAAATACCATTTTCTATTGAAAATATATTAAAAATATATTTTAAAGAAGAATGGTAATTTTATATTCTATTAATATTCATAATAAATTATAGCTTAATTTGGATTATTAATAATTTCTTTGATAGAGGGAAAATTTAGTCATGTGGAAAATGTTGAAAATATAATCTTTTTTCACATTTTAATGAAATGCTAAATTTGTTGTATGATAAATATAAAGAATAACCCTTTTATAAAATTCCTAAATAAATTTATATAACATTAAAAATGACCTTAGTAATTTTTTTTTTAAAAAAAATTCCAAATATATTTTAAGGATCATGGATTTGGAAGAGAAATAGTTTAAAATATTTAAAAAATGATTTAAAAAAATCTCTTACCTTGAATCCCGAATCACCACATAGGCCCTCCATTAACCTGTATAAAAACCCATATATATATTTATTAATTTATTAGTAAAATATTTTATGTTAATATAATTAACATTATTTCATTTATTTCATTTATTATCATGTTTTATTTAGTCACTAAATTTTTTAGTTCATGTAGTTTATTTTGAGGTCATTTGGTCCAAACTAGAATTAGTGTGTTGAGAAGGATTAAAATGTTTAATAATATGGTTATGTAATCTTTAAATAACATTAATAACATAATAAAAATTATACTTTTTCATTAAATAATATTTTATAACCATAAATTTAAGGTATAAATGAGAAATGAAATATGTCACATTATGAAAGTGGTAGTCTGCATGTACGCATGGGAGATGTTTTAATTTTTCAATTGATGTGAATGAAAGAAGGTTTATTATGGTTTATATTTTTAGGAATATAATTTTGTTAGAAATATTTTATTTACCCATTAAAACAATATTTATAACAATCTACGACAAACAGTGATGAAAAATTAAATGCATCGCTTTAAAGATGTAGTAGTTTACATATCCACGCGATCGATATTTCCAATTTCCAATGGATGGAAGGGAAAAAATTGGAAAATAGTTTATCTATCTGTAGTTATAATTATTCATTAATTCTCATAATTATACATTTAATCCATCTTTATAACCATCCATGTGTGGAAATGTTGGAAAATGAAATATGTCATTCAGGTATGTGGTAGTCCACATATACACATATACAAAGTTTTCATTTTTATATTGATGGAATGAAAGTACACAGTGGTTATTAGATGTAAATTATAAAATGTTAATGTATTAATGAAACTGATTTAATTATTTTAATGTTTTTAAATTATATTTGGATATTTTTTAATAGAAAAAGAACTTAAAACATATTAGTTAGAACATATTCCTTTTCTTGCGATAATCTCCTTTGAAATATACCATAAGTCTTCTTGGCTTGGTATTTTTAGAATTCCAGATGCTCGATGAAATGTATAAAGGAATATGGGAGGTATTTATGATATTATTGGTTGATCTATGGTTCATAATGTGTGTGAATATGTGAGCAGATGAGGTTCCCTTTTATATGTGAGGGGAGTGGCACCTTTGTAAATACCCTTAACTTATAAAATATAACATCTATCATTATAAATGGAAAGTGAAACAAAATGAAGAAAAATTTAAATATAGGATAATTTATGGTTCAAAAACTCTCATTAATTACAATTTATTTAAATTTTAGAGATATTTTAATCCTTATCTCTTATTTTAACCCCCTTTATAGCACATTTAACACTTACCACACTATGAAAAATTTCAAATGGTAACTTAAATTTATGAATAAAAATGAATTAAAAATTAAAAACTAATTAAAAAAATATGATTATAAATATTAAAACGATTTTAAAAGTTTCAATTTCTAAAATTGGTAAAATTTTATTTTAATATATTTACATAAAATTAAATGAAAAAGAGTTTTTAAACTAATGCCTTTTTTTAGCATAAAAATAAATTTACCCAAAAATAATGTGTAGAATAAATCTATATGAAATTTATTTGTTCATTAATAAAAAATGTGTTTCATGTGACTTATAAACCAATCCAATTATTAATTAAAATATTTAAAAACTTAATTTATGAAAACATTCAAAGATAATGCTTTTGTTAGAATAAAATATTACAAAGGTTTCAAAATTCCAAATATAGGACTCTATATTGAACATGATATTATAAAAATATTTATTTTAATTATTTATATATATATTATAAAAAAGTTTCTATAAATATTCATTTCATTCTCATATCATGATAATGTCATAAAAATGACTGAATTCATAAAATAATTATTTTTCACTATTCATCCAAAAATAAACTTTTTCAGAAACAAATCCAAAAAATTCACCATAATATTATTTTAACATGATAAATTCAAAAATTTAATTTCAGTTCATAAAATCCAAATACTAAAATTCAAAATTTTATCTTTTAAAAGAAAATTGAAAATAAACAAACATCTTTTTTAGAAAAACGGACCTTTTACTCTTACTATTATTAATATTTTTTGATACTAGTTATTAATTTATTTAATGTAAATGTATTACTTAATATATTGAAATATTATATATTATCATAATAATATTTTAAAAGTGATCAATTTATTTATTAAAATTAAATACACAACACTTTAAAAATAGTTTTTTGAATAAAAAATAGTTTTAACATTAAATCATATTAATTATTATCTTTTAAAAAGAAGAATTTATAATTTTTTACTATATTTTTATTCAATAAATATTTTATTTTCCTTATAATTTTTAAAATAATTTTCATTGAATGTATCATTCAAAATTTAGGTTTGTGTTGTTTGAAACATAATCTATCAGACATTGTATTATTTTAAGGAAAATAAATTCCAAAATCTTAGGGTGTTGAATGGCTATTCGTAATAAAATTTGGATTTTCATTTCCTTTATTTATTCATTAAACTAGTTTTTTGTACACAATACAAAAATCCATTTACATGAAGATTCACATAATAACTCAAATAATTGACAATTAGAAATTCATCCAACCCTTGTCCAATACTATATCATGGTCAAATGAGAAAGTATTAATTTTTTCCCTAATTTTCTTTAAATTTTCTCAAGCTTCAACACCTTTACTGATTCATACTCACATTTCCCATCAAAGGATCAATTGAAAACATGGTCACTAAGTGAACCAGATTAAAATATTGGCATTTTAATGTTTCCACCATAATCTATGTATTACTTATCAATTAAATATATAATTTATAGATACCCATTGCACTTATTTATGTGTTATTTTTCAAAGAATACATTCCCAAAATCCCCATCATACATTACACATAAATATAAAAATTCAATATGATTGGGACCACATGTCACTTATTACAGCCAATATACTCATTGAGAATCAACATCTTATTAGAATCCAAATGTAAAACCTCAATAAAATCTTTAAATGTTAAAAAGATGTTGTATTATTGGATTGTTTATAACCTAATGAATAAAAATCATAAAATACCCTAACCCTACCTTATAATTTCCAAGTGATGAACACCACCCCTCCCAAAATTTTGTTTTTTATATTTTTAGAAGTTTAGTTTTTGGCTATAAAACACCAACTATAAACAATGATCCAAATAAATATAAATCAAATGACGTTACAACTCAACAAAGTAAAAAAAATCATGATTACCAAAATCAGAACAATGAAAATAAGCTTCATTTAAATAAATATAAAATTAATATTCAAATCCCTACCACACACATCACATTGAGTTAGTATTTGATAATATATAATATTATTCATCAAAATATCTATAGTAAGTAATATCAGTGAATAATTATATCACTAAAACACCACCACTGTGTTAAGAGAATTAGTGTGGGAGCTAAAAACCTAATGTTATAATAGGAACATTACTAAGGGAGGATAAAATAGAAACAATGAATTTATGAAATAAAAATTGATAGTTGGTATATTAAGAATATAATATTCAACTATATGGGATTAAGTGGGATGAATAAAATATATATAGGTATTAACTACAAGATTAACCATCAATAATGAGTATTTAAGTATCAATAGGGGCCCAATAATGGAAATTGGAATCACTAGGAGGGACTATGCTTTATGATTACTAGAATAAAATCCCAAAACGAAAAAATTGGGAGTAAGAGGTGAATCCAGATAACTTACATAATATAGGAAAGATATTGTAGATAGATTTTGGATGTATCTAAAAGGAACTTGAGTGAAATAACTTCCCATCCAAATTACCAGAGAAAATAAGAATTCATCATAGACAAAAAAAATTTATGAGATAATGAAAAGGAATGGTTTTCTAAGACCTAAGATGAGGTATACCTGCTGAGAGCTCTAGGGGAGGAGGTAACTCTCAACTTAGGGAAAAAGAGAAAAAAAATTGTTATACCCCTAGGAATGTCCATTAAGTGTTTTATCTTACACATTTCAATTTAAAAAGTTCATTCTCTATATTTTTTGATATTATGAATATAGTTTTCCAATTTTGGGATAATTTTGTGGTGTTATTCATTGATGATATTATTTTTTATTATATAATTTATATGGAACATGAGACACATTTTATGATTATACTATAAATTTTAAAATAAATTAATCATTTTGATAATTATATAAAATATTAATTTTGGTTACAACATATTTCATTCCATGGTAATATAGTTTCTAAATATGACATAACTATTGATCCTAGTATAACTAAAGTGGTAAAATATTATCCATGACTTACAAATGTCATTGATATTTTCATTTTTTTCTTGGTTTAGTGGGTTATTGAATATGGTTTTTTTTTTAAAAAAAGTTATTTTATCTATCCCATTAACCATGTTAACTCATAAGAGAGTTATAATCCTATGGACAAAAGAATTGTGATGAATGTTTTTAGAAATTAAAAATAATATTAGTTAATTTTCATGTATTATCCATTTTATCAATAAATTGAGAATGTTTTAATTACAATGATTCTTTATTTTAGGACCTTGGTTTTGAAGCAGGATGACTAGGTATATATATATATATGCATCGTTTCAATAAAAAATTCACAGGAAGAATTATAAAACACGTGATATTGAGCCTATAATAGTCATTTTATATTTAGAAATTTAGAGACATATTATATATGGGTTGAAATGTAAACTATATAATCATCATAAAAGATTGAATTATATATTTACCCAAAAAGAGTCAAACATGAGGAAAAGAAGATGGCCAGAACTAATATAAGATTTTGATTGCATGATTCACTATCATCAAGGTAAATTCAATAAAGTAGTTCAGGTCTTGATTCAAAAAGATAATGCAGCCCTAATTATGCTATTTTTAGAGAATGGTCTATTAATTAATGATATAAAGAATATTTTAATGGAATATTTATCTGATAATAATCCATCTCTTATGGATTTTTTTAGTATAATAATCTATATCAAAAAGAAATAAAAAGTTTAAGAATGGAGATTGTGGTTTGAAATTGATGATAGAATTTGTTTAGCATATAAATATTCTAAGTTTATTTTGATAAATAAGGTATCATTAGTTTTTTATGTGTATATTTGTTTCAAAGGATTTTTAGTTAAAGTAAGAATTTTTATACTAAAGCTCATTTCCCTTTATTTTCCATTCATCCTAGTATAACTATGTTATATAGATAACTTTGGGAATATTTTTGATTGGAGGAATTGAGATATATATCTCTAATTTTTACTTCAAATAAATGAATTTTCAAATTTTTTAAAGATGAGTGATTAATACATAAGGGTATTCTTCAGCGCTTTCAACTTCCTATGCTAAAATGGTAGAACATATCCATAGATTGTGTGGTTGGATTACCAAATATATCTTAGTGTAATGACGAAATATGGTTTGTTCTTGATCACTTGACTAAAAAAGTTGATTTTCATCCTATTTTATATATTATATCAATATAAAATCTATATATACTCTATATAAAAGAGATATTCAAGTTACCTAGAGTTACCATTTCTATTGTATCTAATCGTGATTCCTTATTTACATAAATTTTTTTGAAAGGTCATCAGAAGTTGCTGGGAACATAGTTATGTTTCATTATATATTTTCACCCTCAATATGATGGATAGTTTTAAACTTTGGAGGATATGATTAAGGATTTAACACAATATTACTAGGGAAGTTGGAATCATTATCATTATTTGGTGGAACATTTTTAAACAATAGTTTCCATTCAAGCATACAGATTGAACCATTTGAGGGATTATAAGGAAAATAGTTTCAAAATATTGTATGATGGGATGATTTTGTAGAAATAAAGGTATTTGGACCAGATTTTAGATAATAGATAGTTTAGTATATAAATATGATTTTGCACCATATGTGGGTTGATCATTCTAGACATAAGATTTATGCAGATGACTAAAATAATTATCTATCATTTGAGGTATGCAACCATTTTTTTCATAAAATATACCATAGGAAAAGTGTTATGATTTTTGAAAATGAAATGAGTCTTAAGACCATGTTTTATAATAACAGTTAAAATTATGTATAGTATTGGAAAAGTTTCTTACTTATTATCCTTAAATATTATTTTTTTTCTAGGTGTATGGTGTGTTCCATGTTTTATAAATAAAATAAGGCCAAAAACAACTCATGTTTTGATCTAAATATTGGTTTAGTTAGAAGAGAATATTTATTATGTGGAAAATCTAGCTAAAATTATATATCACATTGATCCAGTTTCACAGAATATGGTAACTCACTTATTTATATTTTTATAAGACAACCATATGATTTAAGAAACAACATGGGAGTCTGAAAAAAAAATACGATAGAAAAGTATCCCCACTGATTTAACATTGAATAAAATTATAGGGATGTAATTTAACTAAGAGTGGGAGAATGTAAAATACTGGTTAATGTTAATAATAAATTGATTTAATATATTATTAATATTAATAATTATATTTTATGAAATCACATTCACTATATTAGTTTTAAATGATTTTTTAATATAAAAATAAATAGTTTTATACTAGAAAACACTGTTTTCAATGTATTATAATGTTTTATTTCAAAGATAAATTTATAAATTTGATATTTATAATATTATAAATTTTGTTATTTTTTTATATTCATGTCAAAATTAACTTATCATGATTTTTTAAGATTCTAATAAGACAGTTGATTTCTAAGGGAATAGTAAAAACTAATGAATTTACAAATACTATCACTTTTATGAAAATATACTAATATGAGAATAAATTTAAATTTTATAAGAGAAAATTATGTAAAATGAATATATTTAAGAAGTATTATAATTCATTTAAAATTATAATGTTGAACTTATAAATATATTTATTTCTTTTATAAATCTATGTAATGTTTTTTATGATAGAATTTATTTTTAGATCTTCTATTTTAATCTAGTATTCACAAGGTTAATTTATAATTTTTTTTGGTTTTAAAGTAAAATAAGTCTCATTTTATTTAAAATAAAACAATTAATTTCATTAGAATCAAAATAATAACTTATTTTGGTGTAAAATAATTTTTATGCTTAAAAAGTGTGTTTTTCTAGAAATAATGTTTTATTGCATTTTGAAAACATATATTAAACGTAACTTTTATCCTTTATATAAATTTAATAATTTTTAAAGGATTACATATTTTAAATAATGTGATTAAATTTTTTTAATTATTTTTATTTTATTATTATTCATAATAAATAATTTCCAAGGTAAAAGTTTGTTACTATAGTAAAGGTTAGAAGGGTTAACAATGGGTGTTAAACTAAAAGATAATTATTTAAATATCATTAAAATTTATATAAAATTTATATTTTGGTTATATCTTAAAATAAAAATACCTCATATTAAAAAATTTGTTTCCTTGGACCCAGTTTACTTGCAAAATAAATTTATGGTATTTTAATGTTTTTAATATTTATTAGGGTGCCTCTCTTATCACTTATAAAAGGGAACATCATATCCTCATATATCTATACACTTTTAGCACTCTAGATCAACAAAACTCTACCTAAATACATATAAACCTCTCTTATATAAACCATAAAAGCCATGTTTCAGACAAAATACCAATCCTAGAAGGCTTAAGGGGTCATATAAATGAAGTTATCCAAAGTAGAGATTTAAGTCTTATCCAAATTCATTCAAGTTTATAACTTCTTACACATCATTAAAATATATTATAACTATAATAAAAAATATATAATTATATTTAATATGACTAAATTTCATTATAGTAATATTAAAACTATTTTCTATATTCTTTCCATCCTATGTGGAATAAAAACTTTGCTCGTGCATACGTATGAAATACCACCTCCATGGAGCGATGTGTTTTGTATTTCATCACCACCTCACATGGTTTTTTATAAATATGTATTTAATGTAAATATATGGTATTTATGATATAATTAGGATTATATAAGGTTTATATATTATTTATTGTCTTACCCACCAATCCATTGCAAAATGATAACGTCACTTGTGTGTGTGTGTAGACGACCACCTCCACAAAGCAATGTGATTAATTTTTCATTTTGGGAAAACATTGTTAGTAATAAAGATTAATTTAATGAATAAATATTATATTTATAGTATTATTATGATTTAATATTATTTATAATTTATATACTCTATTTATTTTTCATCCACTAGAAAAATGGACTCATAGTTCATGTGTACGTGCAGATTACCACCTCTACGAAATGATGCCTTTAATTTTTCTTGTATTCATTGGATGTATAGTTTTAAAAGTATATTTAGTTTAAAAAAATAATAATTATATATTTTTTTTAAAAAAATAACTGATTTAAACATTAAACCTTTCACCACAGATAACACACTACAACCGTTTTTAACCAAAAAACACAAAAATATCTGACGTGAAATTAATTGATTAAGTAACTAAATTGAACATATTAATAAATGAAATAAAATGAATAATGATAATAAAATAAATATTTAATGTGTTTCTAATCAATTAAATAATTAACATAATTTTATTATCTTGGAAATTAAAATAAGTATTTGATGATTCATTAGACATGGTAAGGGATTTTCTCCAAAAAGTTATTTTATATTTTTCATTTAAAAAAATTTATATTTTGTGTATATGTTCTGTAAAATTTTTCAATATTTTCATTGATTATAATTACAATATTTTTATTATTCATTTCAAAAAAAAATTATTTTTTTATAAAGGTTTATAAAGTATCCTTCCAATGGTTACCATATATGAAACTATTATCCTTTTTTACAAAGGTATAAAAATAATATTTTTAACATTTGACACATAAATTCCATATTAATTTGAAAATTAATTGAAAAAAAAGATAATTATTCTATTTTTATGATATAATTAAAATAGTTTTTCTTATGGTCTCTAAATTTATTTTTTTGAGTTCTGTAATGTAAATGAAATGTTTTGTGTATTTTATTATTGTTGAGGTACTTTGAAATTTTATATGATGATAGTTGGGTTTGAAATAGCCACATAATGTATTAGGTTATTATATTTTATTAAGAACACACATGTGAAATTAAGCTTGATGGTTATTCATTTGTAAGGGTTCTTATAAGAGTGATTTTGAGGATAATGTCTCAATATTCCTACATTACTTTTTAATGATTTCTATTAGTTTTTAATGGAAATATTTTGATCTCATGAGGTAATTAGATGGGTTTGAAAATGGTTTTTTCATTATAATTGAGAAATAATACTTGTTAAGGAAAATTTCTTCATGAATTATTAGGTCTCCTCAATAAAATATCATGGTTATTATGTTTTCTTTATTTCGGATACTAATCTTTTAAGAAAACTTTTGTTTTTTAAGATGATTTCATGATTGAGTATATTATTATTTGAGATCAAAATTTATTTTGTATAAAAGGAAATACCCTTGTGTATTTTTTTATTTTTCAAATGAGCTAACAAGTTTCTGTTCATTTTATATCCCTTACTAGGATTTATTTTTTTAATACCACGTTTTAAAATATTTTTCATAAGAATCATAGATTTTTAGGGATAAAAAAATCATGTATACATATACTAAATATAGAAAAAGTATCCTGAAAGAAATAGGAGTGTAAATATAAGAACCTGTTTTTTTAAATGTACAATGTTTTTAAATGTATTCTTTATTTTGTTTTTTTTCAAATAAAATTAAACTATAAACATAAAAAATCAAAGAAATAATGAAAATGAAACTCTTATTGTAAATCATGTAATTATAGGTTGACTATGATATGCGGTATTATACATTTTTTAGATGAGTGACATGTGATGTATTCATCTATATGGATTTACTTTTATTGAGAATAAGTAATGGATTATAAGAAATAAACTAGATTGGTGTTATTCCAATTCAAGTTATTACTCTATTTCAAGGGTAAAGGGGTTATATTAATATACATATGATGTATATGATACAGTTTGTGGTGGATGTTTTCATGTAGTGATATGAGTGTGTTTGATAGAGATCACACTAGACCCCTTAGTAGCTTGGGTAGCACTGATGTTTTCCCGAGGCCTCTCTATGCATTCACCTATGAAATATAGATTTCAAGTTTGTTTCCAATTCTACTATGGGAAAAAATATCACATGGTCATCCCATTAGATAATTATTCTATTTTAGAGAATTTTTTGTTCAAAAATAATGAGTTTCCGATGAAACTATAACCAAAAGAAGTTTGGAATGGATTCCCCATGATTTGTGAAGTTATTTATATATTACTTCTATATTTTACAATAGGTGGTATATTATTAGTTATTTACTAAAACATATATATATGATACATATGAAGTAATGATATGTTAGAGGAAACATACCCTTATGTTAGAGCTCAATACTATGTGGGTGAAAATATAATATTCTCATATGTGATGCATTACAATATTATGTTCAACATAATGTAGTTTTAACAACCCCACATGGGTCAACATGAAATGTTACCCAAGATATCCTTCCATAATATAGAAGTCAAAAAAACACCAAAACTGGAATAAAGATTAATTAAAAAATGATAAACATTAAAAATATAATGGAAAATAAAATTACACATTTATGAGACACGCAAAGACAAGATAAAAGTCTAAAGCCTGATGAAAAACTAAATAAGAGCAATAATAGGTCTCTATGTGACTATATATCACCACAAACCCAACTCCCTAAGATGGTGACATCAACCATGAGAAACCAAAAAAACTACATCATTCCCTTTTTTTAATCATGACATGAAAAAGAAGATATTCATTTTCCCAAATGCATATGTAGGGTGTGAGGAAAACACCTTGTATAATACCACCATGAATCTATGAAATTTCAATCACCATGAAATCTTTAGCATTATCTTTTAGAAAAAATGTATTTTAAAAATCCATTTCCATTGAAAAAATATAAATGATATATCCATCTTATTTTCCATTAAAAATAATCCATATACAAATACTAAATAATATGACTATAAATATGAATGAAAATTTAGTGGAAAATAGTTAAAAATTCCATATCATAGATTATAAATATGTGATAAATGAAACAAGAATCGATACCATCATGTAATAAACTAAGTAAAAGTTGGGATCTAGGTCATGAGAATACCTACTACGACATATGGAGGAACAATAATCCTGTCATATAGTGAGTCCTACCAATATTGAGTCCTTCTACAATCTATCAATATCATAGCAATAAACCCTATTGGTTCCATGGAAACTGAGGTTTTCATAAGTCCATAACTCGGCACAGCAAAGCATACAAATGTGCTATATTTTTTAAGAAATTTAAATAATAAAATATCAAAAATTTATAAAAACAATTCACATTATATCATCACTACTCTTGTTATTAAATATCCATTTCAAAGTAACAAACATCCCTAATGCATTTCATCGAACACATGATCAGCATAAAATTTATTTTAAATAAAAAAAATCAAAATAATTTTGCATTCCAAAAAAATAAAAAATTATACAAAATTTTCATCGTGTATTTTAAAAAATCATTTTCATAAAAAAAATCCCAAAATTTAATAACAATTTTGAGTAATTCATGCGATAGAACTATTGAATATAGACTCTTACCACAAAAATGAAGGAAAAATAGTCACCTTCAAAAATGTATATTAGAAATAAATAGATCAGGTCTTCATGAGACTATATCCATAAGAAAGATCGTCAATTCCCAATCAAACTCTCTAGATCCAATAATCACAACATAATCTTGTTCCAACAAAACAAAGGGAAGATAGATCAAGAGTATATCTTGGAAGAGCATGATATAACATCTATAAATCGAAACATACCTTGAAGATATCCACTATAAATGATTTATAAATACTACATATCTAAGGATAATAAGCCTCTATGGAACCAATGTGGGGTTCCGTCAAGATATAGAGGGATTAAAGAAGATTATAAATAATAATGACCAATATCCTTGGTAAAAATTTAGTATTTTAAGAAATTAATAGGGGGTTCACATTTATTTTGCATGGTTAGTAAAAATATCCTATAATGATGTGGTATCCACTACCCCTTAAAAACCAAACCACATGATTACTCAGGGACAACTTCCCAGTTTGAAAAAATAACAAGATATTGTGTTAAAACCATTATAAAAATATTTTTCCCCTACATATTTTTTTGAGACATGTAAAATAAAACAAAACTATTATAAATTCATGATAATATCCTCTATAACTTATAGATAGATTCATCAGGGTTACTAAATGGTTACTATTGACTGTGTAGTGATTCTCTACCTAGATAGTTTTCTCTAAATTTAAAAAATTTCAAACCCCAACTCCCAAAATCTCATAAAACCAAAAAAAATGAAAACTAGGATCAAATATAACATACTTTTAACATATTATGTTTCTTAATTCTCCCTGAAAATAAGTGTTATATCCCTAGAAAGCACTCACGATTCTAGATTCAAAAAAAATTAATGGTCACTAATACACCATCAATGATTTTTAATCTCATGTATCATGGTTATACCATATATAGTACCACTGTACATAGACAATGGGAATTATTTTACCTTGTAAGACCTTGTCTTGGAGATCCATAATATGAACTGTATTCTCAGCCACATATGTTTTGGGCTCAAAACCAATATCATCTTAGTAAATCATAGGGGACAAATCGGAGTGATAACTCTTTAATGAAGAAAAATAAAACACATCATGAAATGATGTAAAGACAGACAATGAGTCTAACCAATAATCCACCTTTACAATATGTTCAATAATCTCAATAGGGATAACAAAACTATGTTCCAACATACCCTATTTACCCAATTCAAAATTTATAAAGGGAGGTGAAACTATGTCAAAACCCCAATCACAAACCTCAAACTCAAACTGGCGACAATGATGGTCTGTATAGGATTTCTAAAAACACAAATCCTTTACAATAATTTTCTAGATCAACTGAATCCTTTTCATTACTTCATGAACAGGACTAAGTCAGACCAATGACCTTTTTCCAAACTCCACCCAACATATAATAGATTGGATTTTTTGTCCATCAAATACTTCAAAAGGTGTATTTTTTATCAAATCCTGATAACTATTTTTATAGGAAAATTTTACCAATGGAATATGATTTTCCCATGAACCCCCAAAATCAATCATGAAGGCTCAAAGCATATTCCTAAGAATCTGAATGGATTGATTAGTCTTCCCGTCCGTCTAAGGGTTATATGCCACACATAATTTTATATGGGTACCCATTTTCTCCTATAAATCCTTTCATAAACTGGATGTAAATCAAGGGGTTCAATTTTAAAAATACAATTAGGAATCCCATATAGCTTCATGGTATCTTATACATACACGCACCTAAGTTCCTCCACCTTCTATATTTACTTACTCTGAAGTAAATAAGATCATTTTTTAATTCGATCAATCATCAACCAAATCACATCCTTCCTAATAAGAGTTATTGGTAAACCAACAACAAATCCAGTACATATCCCATCCCACTTCTACATTACAATGTACAATGGTTGCAACAAACTAGAATACCTATGGTGATATACCTTAATCTTTTTGCAAGTAAGGCATTATGAAATGAAATCTGGAATCGACTACCTCATTCCTATCCACCAGTATCGACATCTATGATCAAGATAAATCACTGTATCCTAGGGGGTGTCAACCGACTAGACCAGTGTTTATTATCAAGAAAACATTACCTAAGATATATTTTAATTACCAGTATTCCTTTTAATCAAAAGACACCAATGGGATATCGAGACCAATCACCTGATGTATCACCAACATTAAGGATTTTACTTAGATTATGAAAAGTGGTTTTTATTGCATGTGATAGCTAAATACAACAATAAAATGATTATTTAACCTTCTTAGATCCAATAACACTTGTCCAGTAGCATATTCCACTAATAAGATCATCTTAGAAAATAAACTCATTAGAGACCACAACTACACAGATTTTTTCATGTATTGAGTCTAAAATATCCTACATAATATGTTGACAACCACATTCCCTTTTCTAAATGTATATCCTATAATAAAAAATTCTGATGACACTCAACATAGTTTCTCTATCACAATTTTAGATCCCTATGATTAAAAATATTCATAAAGCTCCTATAATCTTAATATAACATAAATCACTCCCCAAAAAGATAGTGGATCACGGTTTCAAGAGTGTGTATCCAGACTTCTAACTCAAGATAATTAGTCAGATTGATATTCTTATGAGGTTTTAATTGGTTGGAGCCATAGTCCACTATCTATTCTCCTTGTATCAATACACACCCAAAACTCATACACGAAGCGTCACAAAACATTTCATATCCACAAGCTAGTTCTAGAATAATTAGAAATGAATATGAAGTAAAATACACCATAAATTTTTAAAATATCTCAGACATTTATCATTCCACTCAAACATTACACCATCATGGGTCAATTCCATCATCATACATGAAAGTTAGAAAAATCATGAACAAAATGCCTATAATAACAAGTTATGTCAAATAAGATCTGAGTCTCAAATGATTTTATGGTTTTCCCAAATGGAATCATACCATGAATCTTTTTGTGATCCACTAATAGTCCTCTCTCAGATATAACACAGCCCCAAAACATTACTTCTTAAATCCAAATTTCATGTTTATAAAGATTTATATATACTCAATATTCATTAATGTTTCTAAGGATGGTATCCAAATGATCCCTATATTTTTCCTCTATCTTAGAATACACTAAAATATCTTCAAAAAAATAGAAATTAAAGAGTATATGAACTGTTTAAATATCTTGTTCATCAAAACCATAATAAACTACAGTAGAATTAGCGAAATTGAATGGCATAAATAAGAACTCAAAATGACCATACCTACTCCTAAACATTGTCATATGTATATGCTCTTCTCGAAAATAAAAATTAATGGTACCCCAATCCAAGGCCAGTCATTTAAAACCAGAATGGTACTTTTATCTAATAAAAAAGATCTACAATACTAGGTAAGGGGTATTTTTTGAAGAGTCTCTTGATTAAGCTTTCAGTAATAAACAAATAGCCTATGGCTTACTCCTATCTTATTTGTATATTGAATTGGTGAATGCCAATCTAAAACTCTACAATGAATAAATCCTTTATCCTCAATATCCACAAGAAAATTTTAATGACTTAGTCTTGACAAACTTTAACATTACATAACATGTTCAGAATACATAAAACATTACACAAATAAATTCATGAATAATATACTAGTATAGAAACTTTGGAATCCTAGAAACCTAAACACATGTATATAAATGAGCTAAATTTTCTCCCACTATGTTATTCATGATTGGAACCATTCTTAGACACCTCAAACATAATATATATCCTCATAACCTTGGGAAGGAACCATTAAAATGGGCGAGCTCAAATGCTCATAAATGGTAAGAAAGGGATATATGTAATCATAATCTTGAGAATAAGGGTATGAGGACATTATCATGAAAATAGAATATCATACACTACATATCAAATATCATGTACAAGAATCATGGCATAAATATTAGTAGTTCTTAAGATATTAATAATAATGAAATTGAGAACATAATCCATGAAAGAATAACATAGTATTGAATCGTGGAATTGTGGAAAACACATAAGCATATAATATGATTTCCACGGTATCCATGTAATCTCTAACAAGACCATATTGGTAGTATAGGTTTACTCCCTATACCATCTTGGTAGTCAAGGTTCACTTTCACGGCCATCTTGGTAGAATGAGTTTACTCCTCATACCATCTTGGTATTCATGGCTCATTCCCATGGCCATATTAGTAGTAAAAGATGACTTCCAAGACTATATTTGTCTATCTCATGAGATATTAATATTTTTCCAGTGCATTAGAGGGAGATAAAGGTCTCACCCATCTTATAATGAAATCATACATACATGTTCCACAAGATCATCTAAAAAATATTATTATAACCCATGAAATAAAATGGGTATTACAAACATGTAATACTATTATAACCTGTGGAAATATACAATTTTGATAATAATTTCATCATAATCATAACACATGAATTGAATTAGGTTTCAAAGGCATATAACATGTGATTGTGATATGGGTTACACAAACATCATACCATGAAAAAATAATCCATTTAAAAAAGAATATGAATGGAAACATTGAATAAATTCTCAATAAGGGCCTGAGTAACACAAATGGATGTTATCTTAGATGGAAAATAATTTTGAAATATCTTTTAAAAAATTTCTTGAGAAAAATATCCTTTCTACACTAAAAATAATTGTAAAAACATAAAACCATTCTAGAAATATTTTTCATCAAAAATAGATTTAGAAAAATATAAACGAATCTTTGAAAATAGAAAAAAATATTAAAATCCTTTTACCATAAAAATTATCATCAATGATATTTTGACGGCATGGAAGAGTCGGTGCCTGTAGGCACCGCGGCGGAAGGAGGCGGCACATGTAGGCATCGCGGCGGAAGGAGGTAGTCGGCTCTCGCTGGCGGCCTTGGGGGATAGAGGCTCACCCCTTAGCGTGTTGCGGTAGTGGAGGAGGTGGTACCTGTTTGCGCCGTGTGGAGATAGAGAGGCACTCTCTGGCCACTCGGCTAGTGTACAAACGAATGGCCTGTGTCTGCCATTTCGGGGAGATGGGGTGGCACCTGCTGGCACTGCGAGCTGGAAAAACTAGATGACACACCTACAATATATCAAAATAGGCCCACACCATGTGGGCCTAGTTTCTCGGGTGGTTCCCACCCAACCAGGTGGGCCGGACCACCCACGGTCCTAGCCACCCCTGCGCCGGAGCCGCGCCAACCGGGCCGGACCCACGCCAGCCATGCCGGACTCACACCAGCTAAGCCGGACCCATGCTAGCAGGTTAGAACCCACCACTAGGCCGGACCTACGGACATAATTGGTTGGTTGGTCTAGTATTTTACTGGACCGATATCAGACCCTCAGGTTAGGTCTAGTCAGTCCGACCAGGTCGGGTCGGTCCACGTAGGTCAGAGAAGACCCAGTCATAGTCGGGCATTTTTCACTAAAACATTTATAACTTGCAGACCATGCATCCGATTGATTCACCACCTGTGTTATGAGGACCCTTGCGACGAGAAAATCCTTTTGAGATACTCCACTTATGTTTTTGCAGAAGTTGGATTATATCTAGGTTGGATCAGACGTAAATCCAATCAGACCCTATTTACATGTTTTCCTGTCTCTTACAGACCGGGTGTCCGATTGATGCACCACATATCGCATTGTATCCCTTATAACAAGACGTTCCTTTGGGATAATTCTATGTGGGACTTCTTGGCAGTTGTGGTATGACCAGTGGCTTGAGGGGAGGATCCTTCAAAAATCAAGCATGCTAAGTGAGGGAATCCGGTGGCTGACTGTGATGTGATGAAATAATATGGATCTTCTAGGGGTCAGCACATTGTGATTCTTTATGGGTCATCTTGTAGTGATACTTTGTGGGAGAACACCTAGAGATCCTCTATGGGTCAGTATCTAGCGATTCAAGGTGGTTCAGCATATTGAAACCCTAGGTGGGTCAGAATCTAGTCATCCTCTATGGGTCTGCACCTAGTGTCCCTATACGGACTAGTAGAAAAGCCTATTGATAGAATAAGATGATCTCACTTTATGAATGATCATCTTTATTCTAGTACATTAAGTTTTATACCTTGTGTGAGTTGTCTTTTACTTTGTGATTTATGATTGAGATCATGCTTTATGTTTTTTCTTCTGTGGAATTCTAAGAGACCTTCTGGGGTCTCAGGATCCCTACTGAGTATTTTTATACTTACCCCTGCATGGGATTTACCCACACCTTATTGTGTCTTGTGAAGATGATGGACAACTAGGCTCAGACTTTCAAGATCCAAGGCTAGACAGAACATGGAGGTGACCAATTGATGTGGTGAGCCACATTGATGTGTTGTACCTTCCTTTCATTTAGGATCCTTGGAAGACAATCTCTAGAGATTGTTTTTTCTTTTGTTGTACTACTCTTTTAGTTGGGATTGTATATTGTCCCCTTTTCATTTAGTACTTAATTTTACTCTCAGTGGTGGTTTTTAGTGGTGGTTGTACTACTCCTTGTCTGTTTTATTTTTCTTGGGTGCAGTGTTCCCTGTCTATGTGTGTATAGGTTTAAAGTCAATACCTTCCCATTTTTAGTTTTTTCTTTCCAGTCCTAGTCACCTACCCTTGGCCTATGGATGTTGGGCATGGGATAGTCATGGAAAGGGCCACGGGGGAAGGGTCGTGACAAAGTGGTATCAAAGGTTGTTGGTTCTACTTGAAGAACTAAGACTGTGTACTTTTTAATGTGGAAATAGTGTTAAGTGTTTCGAGTTTGGATTTCAGTTCAGGGAGTCTAGTATTGGTGTGAAGGCCAACGTACCCATACACCAGGACCCTGAATTCTGATTTCCAACTTGGTACATGAAAACACTAATTGTCAATGTTTTGGAAATGTTTTTCTTTTGATCTCTTTTGAGTCAGAACACCAAGAATAACAAATTGACCATGAAAAATATCTTAGTATTCAAGATGCCTCCACGTAGACAGCCATCCATGATTCTTGTGATAGATCACGACGACAGCCCACCGAGTGATAAGGCGTTGGTGTGGGGCCCTCTTACAATGATAACACCTTTGGGTGGGGTACTAGCAGCACCACCACCCGTAGGGCATTAGTTTCCACCATCCCCACCTACGGATAGTGCATTCCGACTAAGAGTGTGGCACATGTTCCAGAGACAGAGGCCTTTGAGGCTTTGAGGAATGATAGATCTATAGTAGTTGAGGACTGGCTAGAGGTTGTGGAATATGTTTTCCACTAGGTTGAGAAACCAGCAGACCAGATGGTGATCCTAGATTCTTGTCTCCTTTAGAGAACAGTTGTTAGACGATGGATCTTGAAGCTCTAGACACATGGAGAGAAGGATCATTCCTAGTTAGACATTGAGATACTCTTTAGGGCGGAGTTCATACCAGCAACTCTGTGATTTGTGTGTATTCAGGAGCAACTGCACTTACAGCAGGGAAGCCAGACAGTGGCCTAGTACTCCGCGGGATTTACTAACCTATCCTGCTACTCCAACGACATGGTATGGGACTCCTTCATTAGGTATCAAACCTTTGAGTAGGGTCTCCGATGGGAGATCATATCATTGATGATTTTTCTCAACATTCGGACACCGGCTGGAGTGATAGAAAGAGAACTACTGGTAGAGAGTTTCCATGTAGAGTGGACACCGACAGCAGGAGTTACCACCGGACGACATGTAGCCAAGTCATATATATCATTCATTATGTAGATGACATAGAGGTCCTAATGGACTTGATCATTTGGAGGATGACCTGAGGACATATTGTCAGAGGTGTGGAGCTCACAAGGTAGAGGATTTCATCTGAGGACTATAGTCTGTTACTATTGAGGTAGATAATAGAACATGGCTTGTGAATTACTAACGCCCCATGTGGATGACTAGAAGAAGGTTGAGGGACCATAGAGACAATGATATAGGATTATGTGAGGAGGTCTATAGGGCGGCAAACGTTGAAGAGGAGTAGCTCGTGCAACAAGTGGTGGGAATGGTTTGAGATACTACCACCACCACCCCCAGGTGGTCCTCCCCGACCATAGGGAGCAGGTGGACAGGGATGAGCTCAGCTTCTGGTGGTAGAGGCCTATGATCACGGTGCTCCATAGATTATTTGAGGTATGATCTGGGTCAACTCCAGCCTAGATATAGTTCTTATAGACACAGGTGTCAAACACCCTTTTATTTTTATCATCTCTCATTCAAATATTGGAGAATCTGGTGGAGCCATTGGCTTGATCCTTAGGAATAGAGACTCCCACAGAAGAGGCTTTGATGATTACACACTATTCCTGGTAGTGTGAACTTACTCTAGGAGGTGAGATCTTCAGTTGGGATCTCCTAGTAGCAATATTGAGGCCTTACAACGTCATCTTGGGTATAGAGTAGTTATCCATGGTCCATGCTTAGACTGACTATTTTAGGAGTAATGTGTAGTGTGTCAGGGATGATGGGACTAGATTTTCCTTCACCGGTGAGAATGGAACCTTTGCAGCAAAGAATAGACTTTCTCATAGGAGGGTGCAGCTGATCACTCTTCGGTTGGCTAGCCTCACTCTTGGTGTAGTATATGGGAGGAGTCTGAGCTATCCTGTAGTGGTGGACCAGTATTTAGATGTATTTATTTATGATGGTCTAGGACTACCTCCTTGCAGAGAGGTAGAATTATATATTGACTTATACCCTGGGATGACACCAATATCTACACCAATATATTTGATGGCTCCCATGAAGCTTCATGTGTTGAGGGTAAAGTTGGTGGACATGCTAAAAAAGGGGTTCGTAAGACCCAGTGTTTCTCCAAGGGCAGCCCCGATTTTGTTCACCAAGAAGGAATATGGGAGCTTGAACATTTGTGTGCTCTATCATCCCCAAAATAAGGTGAACATGAAATAAAAGTTTCCTCTATTGAGTATTGATGATCTCTTAGATCAGCTAAAGTGTGTTTAGTGGTTTTCAAAGATATACCTCTGATAAGGATACCATTAGCTTTGGGTACGAGATGGGGACGTACCAAAGACAGCCTTCAGATTCCGGTATGGATAATATGAGTTCTTGTTGATACCTTTCTGCATTAAAAACACTCCAACATTGTTCACGGGACTCATGAATAGGATCTTATAGCCTTACCTCGATCCCTTCGTGGTGGTTTTCATTAATGAGGTCTTGGTGTACTCAGTTTCATAGAAGGAGCACGCCACACATCTGCAGATAGTTCTGTATACACACTAAGAGCACTATATTTGTGGTAGGCTATAAAAGTGCTAGTTCTAGATATGAGATGTCCATTTTTCAAGACACGTTGTCTCAGAGGATAGAGTTGCAGTTGATCCAGCAATGATAGATGCAGTGCATTCTTGGGATCCACCCAAGATTTTGATTGAGGTGTAGAGTTCTTTAGGGTTGACTGGCCCCTATCGGAGATTTGTACTCAACTTTTCTAGAGTAGTATCACCCTTTTCAGCATTGAAAAATAAACAATAGATTTTTTTATGGATAGAGAGATTCCAACTGAGTTTCAGGAGCTAGGGTAGAGAATGAAAGATGCCCCGATCTTGAGTGTACCATAATAAGGAGTTGGATATGTAGTCTACTAGGAAGTACCTAGGACTAGATTGGGATGTGTCCTAATGCAAGAGTGAGTTTTTATAGCCTATGGCTCACAAAATATAATAAAATATTAGAGGAACTACGTGACCCAAGACCTGGGAGTTAGTAGTAGTTGTCTTTGCATTGATGATGAGGTGGAACTACTTGATGGGTGAATGATTTACTATCATCTCTGGTCACAAGAGTCTAATGTATATCCTATCACCGAATGACCTGAACATGAGATAGTGGAAATGACAGGATTTCCTCCCGAAATATGACTTTGAGAATGTCTACACTATTGGGAAGGGAAATGTAGTAGATGACTCACTCAGTAAGATGTTGGGTCTACCACTGCTGAGTGATGCGACTCGGTAGCAAACCGCATTGCAGATATCCATTGGGGACAGTGATGGGGAAGCATACTTCTATTCAATGACTATCACTCCCCCACTCCATTAGTGATTTTGTGAGGCACAACATGGGGACATTGACTGTAAGGCCCGAAATGCTTAGATATCCTCAGGATAGGCTCTTGATAGATTTCTTATTGGTGGGGAGAACGTCATCATTTTTATAATAATCATCATGCTACTAGTGATGTTTTTGGAGGTGGTGTTGAGGGTGTTACACACATCTAGGTATGCGGTACATCCTAGTGTAGTAAAGATGTACAATGATCTCAGATTTCTGTACTGGTGGTCAGGGATGAAGAATGTAGTGGCAGAGTTCATTTCATGATGCCTCACTTGTCAAAAAGTGAAGGTCGAGCATCAGGTTCCTACATGCTTAGTATATCTACTTGAGGTTCCATGAATAGAAGTGGGATGGTATCTCTATGTACATCATGACTGGGTTACCATGCATGTCCAGTTTCCACGACTCTATCTAGGTTATCGTTGACTGACTCACCAAGTCGTCCCATTTTCCACCCATCCGAGAGCAGTGATTAGTTGAGGGTTTGGGATGCCTCTATGTTCAAGAGATATTATGACTTCATGGAGAACAATTAACAATGGTTTTAGATCATTTTCTCATTTTAAATCCTGATTGTGGAAGGGGTTACAAGAGGAATTCGGGACTCAAATATGATTTTGCACCGCCTTTCACCATCAGACAGATGGTTAGATAGAGCAGACCATACAGACACCTGAGGACATGCATCATGCTTGTGTCCTTGATTTTGGCTGCAGCTGGGAGGACCACATGCCACTGGTGGAGTTTTCATACAACAAAATCTATTACTCCACCATTAGCATAGAACTGTTTGAGGCCTTTTACAGGCGACCATACTGAACACCTCTATGCTAGATAGTCGTAGGGGAGTCAGCACTTATGGGTCCAGAGTTGGTACGAGCTACCACTAAGAAGGTTTAGATCTTCAATAAATGGATGAATACTTCACAGAGCCGGAAAAACCTTATGTTGATAAGATATGAAGACACTTGGATTTCGAAGTGGGAGACCATTTCTTCCTACAGGTCTCACCCCAACAGAAATTGTGTAGATTTGGCCAGGGAGGCAAGCTATCTCTAAGGTTCATCGAACTATTCCATATTCTCAGCAGAGTTGGTGAAGTGGCAAACCGCCTAGTTCATCCACCATAGATACACTGAGGGCTTGGAATTTTCCATGTTTCGCAGTCGAGGAGATACGTGCTTGACCCATCACACATCATTGACTGAGGCAAGCTTGAAATTGATGATGGGGAGACTTTTGTAGAGTTCTCATTGGACATAGAGGATCGACACATGCAAGTCCTTTGTGGATGGTTAATTCCTATGGTATGAGTTTGGTGGCAGCACAGGAACCTCTAGTACAGCACATGGAAGTGGGAGGCTTAGATTCATGCTCAGTACCCCGATTTGTTTCTTAGATTTTGTTGTGGATTTTGAGGACGTAAATGCCTAAGGTGGGGAAAATGTAAAGACATATAAATTTCATATAATTTTTTTTAAATTATATGGAATTATTTTGAGACGAAAATTCAACGATGTGTGATTCTGAGGGCCAGAGAGCCCACAATGGATTTTTGATCTTTTTTTAATGTACGTTCACTAAACGTGCGAGCATAATTTTATATCATTTGAACTAGTGCTCAGATTGAATATCTCAGGGCACTGTTGAATTCATAGTTTCAGGATTCACATAATTGGAGCTTAACATTGACTGGAAAGGGTCGGACATAAATTTTATGTTTTGGAAATTTCAGAAAAAATAATAAAAATAAATCTTTGTGTTATTTTATTAATTTCTCCAACCGTTGAACAACGGTTGGAAAAACTGTAGAATAATGAAGATAATTAAATTTGGATCATTTAATGACTCATTTATTTTTTTGTGTAATTGAAACACCCTTTAATAAATTTTTCATTACTTAATGTTAAAAAATGAACCACATTAATGAACCTGATGTCAAGATCTTTTTCTTTTTCTAAATCAATCTATTGGACAATGATTTAATTACTGTGGTAGAAACCTCTTATGTAATGATGACAACATCTCCCTCCAAATAATAATAGAGATTTAATGATGACCATTGAAATATCTGATCCGGATATCGACTAGTAGCGATGAATGCTAACAAACAGTGAATGTCAACGAACGTAGAATTACACCATTATCTCCAATGGATTCAACCGAATCTACTTAGTGGAATTATTTGATTTAAGTATTTAATGATTCATATTATCTATTTCTTGAAAAATACAACAAATTCTGATCAAATGACTAACGTGTTGATCTGTGAATCATTCGATCTTGCGGATGGTTATTGTGGGGTCTAGATATGGGGTTATTCATAATCTTGTGATGATTAATATCTACCCCATGATAATACGCTAATGTAGAGGGTGCGGGAAAATCTGAAAAAGGTACGCATCCTCCACCTATCTTGGATGCTTTATTTTCTTCGTGGGGTGATTGAGAAATGTAGTGGAATGGCAATTCTGTGGGCTCCATAGTGAAGGAGGTGACCCAAGCATCCCATTGGTGTAGATAGGAAGGAAAAAGACCACCATAGAATCTCCGGTGACCTGTGGAATGTGTCGCCGGTGTGCCCCCCCCCCCCAGCGCGGCACCATAGGCACGGTGGCACCAACAACCGGCGATGGTAGCCGGTCCACACAGGTTGCAGGTAAGAGGTGGTGAATACAAGAACCTCATCATTAGAAGGTGACCGGCTCTCACCGGTTGTACTGGAGGTTAGAGGAAAGGGGTCGCAGCCGTACGGCTAGGACATTGTATGACATGACACCTTTCGGTGCCATGTAGAGATGGAGCGGCCCACTCGGGCTGCTCAGCTGGCTCACAAACGGTCTTCTTATGCTGGCTATTATGGGGAGATGGGGTAGTACCTACTGGAAAAACTAGATTCCACACATTCTATCCAGCAAAACAGGCACGCACAACATGGGTCGAGTTCTTCAGGTGGGTCGCGCCCTACCAGGTGGGTCGGGCCACCCACGGTCTGGACCCATGCCAGTCAGGCCAGACCCTCCACCAAGTCAGACCTGTGAACCGTAGGAACTAGTTGGGCCATACCCTTATGAGAATCACGTCAAACCCTCAAGTCAGGTTGGGTCGGTCTGACTAGGTCGGAATGGACCTAGTCCTAGCCAGCCCTGTTTCACTAAAACGACTATAACTCGGAGACCAGAAATCTGATTGACATGCTTTCTAAGGTGTGAGGACCCTTGCAAAGAGATTGTTTTTTAGATACTCCAATTATTTTTTTAAATAAGTTGTAAATACAAGAAGATTGGATCGAACTCAAATCCAATTGGTCCCAATTCACATTTCTACCGATACCTTACAGATCAGGCGTCTGATTGATGTACCACCTATTGCGTTGGAACCCTTAGGCAAGACAGTCCTTTGGGTCACTTCTAAGTTGGAATTAGTGGTGGTAGAGATGTAACTGGTGGATTGAGGGTCATATCATCTACAAATCAAGCGTTCTAATTGAGGGAATCTAGTGGCTGGATATGACATGATGAAAGAATAGCGATCCTCTTTAGTTCATCACTTAGAGATACTCTGTGGGTCATCTTATAGCGATCCTTTGTGGGTCAGCGCATTGTGATCCTATATGGTTCAACACCTAGCCATATTTGTGGGTAATCATCTAGAGATCCTTGGTGGTTCATCATCTAGATATCCTCTGTGGGTCAGCACCAATAGATCCTCTATGGGCCAGCACCTAGCAATGATCTATTGCTCCGCATCTAGTGACCTTGTGTGGACCAGAAGAAAAGACTCTTAGAAAAATAAGATGATCTAGATTTATGAATAATCATTTTGATTGATATTATTTATGTTTTTTACCTAGTGTGAGTTTTATATTACTTTTTGCTCTATGAATGAGATCATGCTTTACGGATTTTCATTGGTAGAATTTCAAGAGACCTTGGGGGATCTTGGGGTCCCTACTAAGTATTGTCATACTCACTCATGCATGGTCTTCTCCCACACCTTGTTGTGTCTTGTGCAGACGATAGAAAGTTTGACTAAGACTTTAGAGAGCTAGGGATAGATGGTACATGGAGGTGACCGATTGACATGGTGATCAGTAGTAACAAGTTGTACATACCATTCAGGTAGTATCCTAAGCGGGCGATCTCTAGAGCTTGTTTTTCCTTTTTTTGTATTACTCTTTCAGTTGAGCTTGTATACTGGCCCCTTTTTCCTTCATTACTTACTTTTAATCTCAGTGGTGGTTTTTAGTGGTGGCTGCACTACTCCTTTTCTATTGTGTTTATCTTGTGTGTAGTGTACCCTATCTGTTTGTATACAAGTTTAAAGGCAATGCCTTCCCACTTTGGGTTTCTCCTTTTTGGTGCTAGTCATTAGTCCCTAACCTATAGAAGGCGGGCTTGGGGTTGTCATGGCACCAGCCCAAGGGGTCGGTCATGATATTATATATGTTTATTTTCAAAATAAACATGATTTTGTTTTTTATAGGTTGAAAATATTATTATTATCAATTTTATAAAATTATTAATTTTAATGACCCTCTATAGTTGACTTTTTATATATTATTTACCTCCAAAAATTGAAGTTATATAATTTTATGTTTATTTTTTAAATAATTAAAACTACCATGTCTTGTGTGAAATTATATGCATGAACAATGATTTCCTTCGCACTATGAGGTATGGCTATCATCTTAATCAATGACATGTTATGCATTAATATTGGATTCCTCAGTTATATATATATATATATATATTTAATGAATAATATTTATGTATGTTTTTGGATAATATATATGCATGTTGTATGAATAATTTTTTTTGAATAAATGATTTTTAATGAATGTTTTGTTAATGGAAAATAGGTAAGACACTTACTCTCATATCAGACAAATTCAAGTCAATGTTATATTTGATTATTCTTATCTAGAAGACATATTCTTTTGAAAGTATATAAATATGTATATAAAAATACATATTATGTAAATGTATCAAAAATGTTTACATGTTTATAAAGTAATAAACCACAGGGAAAATGTACAAATAGATAAATCAAGCTTCATTGGTTTTCATAAAATATGGTACTTGAATTTTGTAAATATGGTTGGAAATTTCGGAATAAACCCAATCTCACATTATGTTGGTAGTCCCAAGATAGCCTTCAGTGTTCCAAGTGTCCCCAGTAATTAAAAAAACATGTGTATAGTTTTTTTATAAATATCACTAGTTTTTTATAATGTGTAGTGTAAGTATTTTCAAAATATTGAATTATTTTCAATAATTAAATAATTTCAATATTATTCTCAAATGTATTTATGAATTTATTTTTATGGTATTATCAAAATAATTTTTGAAATCATTTCAAAATGTTATTTTTAAAGAAATATATTCTAAAAAGTATTTCAATGATTTCAAAACCCATTACTCATTAATAGAATTCTCAACCATTGTTTTATAATGATTTTTGACATGTATCTTAGAAGTTATTTTTCAGAGAGATTCATTGTTGGAGTTAGCAGGCACAAAGGCATAGTAGGAACTTGTTTTGTTTTTTCAACTCTGATAAATGTAATGTATTGTCCAATCATCCATAACCAATACTAGAAAAGGTTAAATAATGTATAAATCACTGTATATTTTTAGTTATTATTTATAAACAGAAATACATTGCATGTTTTAAGCACTAAATCTGGAAGCATGGGCTTGGGATATTATAATTTGTATTAGAGGAATGGTCTAGAAAACATTTGTGAATAGTCGTTGTCTTTTGAGGAAAACCAAATCTACACGTTATATTTTTCTTTTGATTGTTAAGAACCCTTAGTAATTATTTAATTTTGACGATGTAAATTCATATTTTTCTCGAGTCTGATTAACGAATTGAGAGAGCGCAATTTTTTTTGGGGGGAGAATGTAACACCCACAATGTTTTAATAAAATATTTATTCATTTTATTACAATTATCATTAATTAAATGTTAATTATAATAAAACAAATTTGTAAAATGAATTTTAATTTACCATAATGACCATTAACTAAATCACAAAAAGTGGTAGTATTTTTGAAATATGAAATTATTATCAACAATTATATATAATTACATGCCATAAATAAAAAAATAAAAAAATGTTAGTTTTTTGAATTTATTTTTAAACACTGTATATAAATTGACATCTAAATTTTATTGAATTAATAATATATTTTTTTAAATACATAATTATAGAAGTGCTATTTTTAATTTAATGAAACCATTAATGTAATTGTAATTTTTTTGAGGACTAGAAAAAAATTAGTATTCAGTAACAATAAGAGTTGGTAATAAACTAAAATATTAAATTATAAATGATTATTTTGTAAAATAAATTTTATTTTATTTCAAATAATATTTAATAATGAATTTTAAAAAAAATTATTATTATGTTCAATATATTAATTTAACTACCTTTAAAAAATATAATTATTTGTATATGAATATTAAAGTAATTCTAAATTATATGTATTAATTTAGAATAATATCATTTAATTAATTACAAATGATATATAAAACAATATATAAAATATTTATGTAGTTATAAAGAATATAAATGATTTATATAAAAAATCTAATAATGAATAGTTATTTCATTTTGGGGGAAGGGGTTTCATGGGTCCAATTTGGGGAGAGCTCAAGTACCAGAGAAATCGTGTCTATAGCTCAGAGAGGCTTCATATTTAGAAGATGAGGCTGATGTAGATCGCAAGTGAAGGATCATCTTTAGATGCAAGGTTGATAGTAGGTATCAATCATGATCAACCAAGGGCTTCATATTTTGATGTAACTGTGAGATTGAGCTTAAGGTTTTTTTGTGATTGAGGTTCCGAACACAAATCACCTACCACTTGTTTTATTTTGAAACTTTGTACAATATAGGTTCAAATCCTTGAGAATCTTATCATGTTTTGTATAATAAGTCACTAGTTAGTCGTTTCCCCTCTTTTTCTTGTTTGATCACTATTGGAAATCTTATCGTTGATCCTTGTTTAATTTTTCTTCCACAATATTATGTTTTTTGATTTTGTATACCATTTTTCAAAACTTTCAGCGGAATATTAATTTTATATTCATCTATTTAAATTGGTTGCAAGAATATAAATATATATTTTTTATCATAGTACAAGATTTCTCGACAAGGCTTCTTCTGATGCCACATACCCACGATTTCCTTGAGATTTAGTTGTTTTCACTTATTGATTTAGATCCAATCCAAATTCATCTTTGAAGTATTATTCTAAAATTTAATGTTTAAATATTTATATTTTTTATATCTACCTGTACTACATTCCAATCCATCTATTATCTAGTGGAACTAAAATATGTATATACAAAATTGAAACACTGATGATAAGTAAGTGTCTCAGTTTTCCCGTTTCTACACTATCTCTCTTGTTTTTATGAGCTTTATAGTGATATTTATTTTGGATCTATGGGAGTAAGAGGTAGTGAGTGTTAGAGGTAGTGTTATAGTGTGTTCTGTGAGAAATAAACCTTGCTAACAAGTGGAGGTCTATTAAAATAAATTTTTAAGGGATTCCCAATTTTCAAATAATTACATTGAAATTCCATTTTATTTTCATAATGGAAATTTTTTTATTATGTTTTTAATTTTTTTTGGTAAATAGAATTTTTTTATCCAATGTTATTATTTTTTATATAAAAAAATTCTAGGATTTATATTTTTTAATGGAATTCATTTATATAATGAAAATTAAATTTTGAAAATTTGTTTTTAATTTGTTTTTTAATTTTTTATGTATAATTATATTGTTTCAGAGTTCCTCTTCTATGTGCATTCTTCATAAAGATTATCCAAGATGTAAAAAGAATTTTATAATAAATTATATATGTTTATTTTCAAATGAATCCTGATTTTTGTTTTAAGATATTTAAAACATTATAATTTTCAATTTTACTCGATTAATAATTTCAATGATCCTTTATAGTTAACTTTAACTTTAATATTTAACTCAAAAAATGAATGTATATCATTTTATGTTTATATTTTTAAATAATTAAAACTACCATGTCATGTGGGAAATTTCATGCACAAATATGAATTTCATTCACATTTTGAGTTATGGCCATCATCTTAATCAATGACATGTTATGGATTTATATTATATGATTTAGTTTTACTATTCCCATATATATATATATATATATATATATTTGTGTGTGTCTTTTATGATTAATATTTATGAATGTTTTTTTAATAGTATATATGAATGTTTTATGAATGAAACATTATTTGGTATAAGTTATTTTTAATGAATGTTTCTTTAATATAAAATATGTAGGAAATTACTCTATTGTCATGTAAGGAAAAGTCAATGTGAGAATTGATTATTCGAATTTAGCAGACATATTTTTGTGAAATTATATATATATACATATAATGTAAAAAAATTAAAAGTTTTTATAGTGATAAATCCTAGTGAAAAA
The DNA here is from genome assembly GCA_963277665.1 of Viscum album. Lineage (NCBI taxonomy): Eukaryota > Viridiplantae > Streptophyta > Magnoliopsida > Santalales > Viscaceae > Viscum > Viscum album. Next base: position 411,363,617 of record OY728133.1, read on the forward strand.
TGTACATATACATAAAAGAAGCGTAAATTTTTTTCACAAAATATAACACTTGAATGTTTTAAATATGGTAAGGAATTGGGGACTGAACCTAAACCCTAATTAAGTTTATAGGACTAGTATAGCCTTCAATGTTAAATGTTTCCCTTGTATTTTTTTTCAAAAATAATGAATATAGTTTTTTAGAAATATTACAGGATTATTGTTAAAAAAATTGAGCATAAGTATTTTCAAAATATTTAAGTATTTTCAATACGTAAATTATTTCAATATTATTTTCAAAGGTATATCTGAAAGTATTTTTATGGTATTATGAAATAAATTTTCAAAAGGATTTATAGAATATATTTTTAAAGAAATATTTTAAAAAAAAATTCACTGATTTCAAACCCCACTACTAGGCAATTGAAAACTCTCCCTTTATTTTAAAATGATTTTACACGGGTATCATAGAAGTAATTTTTTGGATAGCTACACTTTTGGTGTTAGTACATGTGAATGAAAAGAAGGAACTTGTTTTCTTTTTGTTTAACATTGATAAATGTAATGAATTTTTTAATCCCTCAAAACCTAGAATGGTAAAAGGTCCTCTAATATATAAATCATTGTCTATTTTTAGTTTTATTTTTAAAGAATTACACAACATGTTTTAAGCATCGAATCTGGAAGCATGGTCTCAGGGCGTTATAAAAATTTATATAATGCGGCCATAAAACAAATTTACAATATCATTTAACATTAACAATTAATTTGACAAAAGGTATTTTTTAACTAAAAATAGTATTTTTCACTAATCATCAACAAATGAAGTTTCTCATAAACATAAAAAAATCACCCTAATGTATTTTGGACATTATGAGTTCAGAAATGAAGTTTATTATATCAAAATTAATTTCTATATGTGTCCAAAATTAATTTTATTATTAAAAATGTTTCATTTGAGAAAACATTATTTTAAAATATTAAAGGTATTTAACAAAAATCATATCTTTCATTAATAATAAGTTTATTTATATAAAACTATTATAAAAAATATTTGAAAAGTAGTTGTTACTCTTCAAATTTCTATGTTTAATGGTTATGTTTTAATTATCTCATTTAATTAATTATATCATTAAAATGATGTTTCCTAGAAAATCAGTGTTGTGTGTAATGTAAGATAAGTAGGTGTTGCGTGTATTTTAAATCAATTTGATGTAGTGTATAACATGCAATGATTTTGTTTCATGTTAAAGGAATGTTTTGACTTAATCCATTTCAAGACACAATGGAATATTTTTTTTATTCGAAAAAAATGGTATATAAAAACTCGAGGTGTTATAATAAACATTATGCTCCTTGAAATCATTAGGTAACATGAAATATGAAGGCATGAAAATTGTGATTCCTTAAGGGAGAAGGTCAATAGTGAACTAAACATCTCTATAGGGAATAACCTATAAAAATTATCTTGAAATACCCTAGGGTATGCACTCACGATTATGTGAAGTGTAATAATAAAATGTTGATCAATAGTATCAAGAAACATATCCAATAAATATTATTATATCATTCCATAAAAAGGGAAAATAGTTTCATCCCTCACTGATCTAGAAGCCCACCCACCCTAAAACACATGAGGGACTCCATTATAAGAATGAAACTACACTGAAAAAAACAATAGCCAATCTTGGCCTTAACACTAATTATCAAATCTATACAAAAAAATATCGTCATAGACATAAATATCAAGAATTATTATATACCACATAAATTTAGAATCGAAAATCACCACCTGACACTTAGTACATTTAAAATCATTGTCCTTCTTTCCCGAGGGAATATAAAGATCCCACAAGAAGGATATAATCTTTTAGTATAATCCCAATATGTAAATCAACATAGATGATATAGAGTAATGGTATTAACCTATATTAAATAAATCTATGACAATAGAGGATGAAATAAACATCATACCTCTCAGAGTAGCCAAAACTTCTTCATATTCCTCTAATACATACTTGGATACATAAAGATGTCAATTCTAAAATCGACCTTATGATTTCACCACTGTGTGAGAATACCCCTTGGCATAAGAATAAGATCCACTACACATTGATGAATCTAAAAAATCTTGAGATCCTTTGGTAAGAGTGGATCTTTAAAACCTACCTTGGGATACTAATCCACAAAAAAGGAGGTTTCAAGACTTTTCCTATTGATGGCATGTACCATGTGCTTCCAAATAGTTTGTCTTAGTATGACCGGGTCTCGAACATTGATATCAAATCACCTGATGTTGCCTCAAGAAATACCCTAAAACTGTCCATAATGTAAACTAATCACCCTTGTTATGCTACTATTTCTATCAAGACAATACACCTTGGACACCACATGCTTCCACATAAGCTCCACCTAAACTCATCTTCCCAGCTAAGTCTTACCTAGACATAGTTTCTTTATCATTCACTTTAGAAATTTTCAGTCAAAACCATATAATTATAATTGATTGAATATTATCCATCAAACACATATCAAACCTCGGAGATTTAAATTAATCATTTGAAACAAGCTTAGGTGAAAACTAAACCAACTCATAAAAATAAGTAGAATACTCCATAACAAAATTATCTCCTTTCTCCAAGGATAGAAGTTCATCATTATTTCCACTCGCAATATTTCAATAAAAACTTATTGGTTTATGACCATCTTGAAAGCAGTCTCAATATTATCTACATGTATCTTAGCTTATATGATGGTGTGCCATAATTTTATTCAGCATCCATTGTAAATATAACTGGAGAGACCAACCTTTGAGTCCAATGGAGTCTTAAAAAAGTGGATTAACCTCTCAATCCATTAAACCTACTCTTCGGATTCCTAGGGTCCTTTGTCACCATTGATAATGGGTGGATTCTTCTTGGATAATTTAACCATGATCCTCCATTCATCCCTAGTTTCCAACACCCTCTTGACCCTGATTCTGGAATGTATAAATAACTTCATCCACAAATGAATTGTCTACTAGAGGATTCACATATGGAACTTGTCACATAGCATACTATCGAAGATTTAAAATATCTATTCTATGATGAATTTTCTAAAAAATAGAAAATACAATATCCAATTATCTTAAGTGACTATATCAAAATCAAATGAAAATTTCATGAATCCAACTTAAATCCTTTAAACAATAAGAATTTAATGTAACAATAGATTCAATGAATGAGAGATAAAAATTTTAAAAGGTCTAATTTCTTCCCAATAAACACAAAAATATTTTCATTTAAATAACTAGAAAAACCACAGGCAAGCTTGATAAAAATCACTGACCACAAATGGTAACTTGGGATCAAACACAAAAGTGATCTGGCCAAGCACCCTTCATCACTTATTACACAAATTTTTACTAACCAAATTCTTCTATAACAATAAAAATAAACCAAAACTAGGTAGTAAATCAAACTACAATCTTCTTACTCCCTTTTAAAACATTTTTTAATGAACCAATCTAGGTTGATCTCAGATGTATCCTAATCTAGACAATCATAGAGTGGATATAACCAAAAACACAAAAAACTATTTCACGAGTTATAGAGAGGAGATAACTATTTAAATTACAATTTTGACTAAATATAAGCATACATGAGACATACAATGACATTCCAAGTGGAAATACTCAAAATAAAAAATAAACATGTTTAAGACTAATTCTATATGTGACTATACACCACCACCAACCCAACTAACTATTAAGTTGACATCAACCATGAGAAGTCTATGAACTTCATTATGCCCTTCCCTTTAACTTTATACTAATAGATTGGATCAAAAACACCCAAATTCATATACAGGGTATGATTAAAACACCAAATAGGATACCACCATGAAACTATAAAATGTCTATCACCATGAAAACATTAGTTGTATCTTTTAAAAAAAAATTTATAAATCTATATGGTATGAAAACATTGCACATAAAACATGATATGGGTTTTAAATTAAAAAAATACATGCTCAAAACCACAAAAATAATATTATGAATACTTAATAATATGTAGGGGAAATATGAAATACATAAATACCTTAAAATATAAACATGCGAGGAACCAAGAAAAAAAACAATACTACCATTTAATAAACCAATCAAAAGTATAGTTATATCTTATAGGAATAAATACTAGGACATGTGAAAGAACAAATATATATATATATACCATGAATCCTACTAGTATTTATTCCTTTGGTTTTCTACCAATAGTATTAGAATAACCCCCAATGATTTTACACACACTAAGGTTTTCAAATTTTTATAACATGACCCACCTATGGTCCCAAATGATCTATGATTACCAAAAAGTTTAAATTAACCAAGATAAAAAAATTCATAAAATATTTTCACATAAAGTAATCATTTATCCCATGCTTTATAATATAGTTATAGTAAAAATCATCCCTGATTATTTTCATCAAACACATGATATGTATAAAAATGATTTTAAAGAAAATCCCATTTCAAAATCATTTACGATGCCAACAAAGATACTTTTATATTAAATATCCCAAATAGAATTGAAAACAATAAATTTCATAAACCAAAATAATTTATTTAATTATAGAATTTAGTAGTTCATGTGATAGAACCATTGAATAGATTCATCTTCCTAACCAATCAATGAAAACTAGTCATCTTCAGAAATAAAAATTGGAATTGAAGTGATCTGGTCCTCATGAGCCTAGATTCATAAGAAACATCATAAATACCATATAAAATCTACTAGATAATGAAATAATAGTCTAATAGGGTTAGAACAGAATAAAAATACTAGATATCAAGAGAAAATATAGGAATAGTTGCATAAAACATGTAAAAATTAAAACATACCATTAATAGATCTCCGAAGAGTGAAGTAGAAATACCAATATCCAAAGAGATGAAACTATTGAGTACGAAGGAGGGATTAAGTAAATATAAAAGAGATATTTTGAGGATATTAGATATAAATTTGACCAACTTCATCAATTTAAATTTATAATTTTATGAAATTCATTAAGTGTGCACTGTTAGGTCGTATGGTTGGACAAGTCGTGTGCTGAGTATATGGTAACCAAAACCCCTTGAAAATAAAACCACAAAGTTACATTTGGATAGATACATGGTTTTGGAATATATGTGAGTTTAATGTTACAACTTATATAATAAATCCATTCACCATTATTATTTTCTTGGAAACATAAACTATTAGAAAAATCATGCAAATCACATCTTGGACTTACAAAGCATTTCTTCATGGTTACTACAACCCATGTGGAGACCATGAACCTGACCTATTTTCTCTAAATATCAAAAACTTTAACCCCAAAAATCTGAAATCTCTTAAAACATATAAATAGTTAAACCGGTCACAAAACATAACATACTTATGACCTGGAGGGTCTCATGGTAATTTAGGGTGAGTGCATGCAGCTTCCACCTCCTCCCAATGAGGTTTCCTTCAGTTAATAATCCCTTATGAATGGATTAAATTATTTTCATAAATTAATAACTAATTAAAATGGTTATATCATGGGTAAATAATTCATAGATGTAATTTTATGACCCCCCCCCCTCGATATGGTTGGACGATTCTATATTCAATTAAATACGTCAAGGAGGCCTATAAAAGGGATTTGACACATCCTATTGAAAAATGAGTTAGTGATGATTGTGGAAATCAGTTTCTTGAAAATATTTTTGGAAATATCTTCATCTAAAATATTTATCTATCATATAGGGAAGACACTAGTACCCATTATCCCTTTTTGAGTCTTTATGAAACGTTTCTGGTTCCTTTATCCAGTGTAATCTCTTAGAAATAGAAAGCCTATGTTTCCTTCTCCTATGTTATTTGTCAAGAAAATTCCATTGAGATGGTGGTTTATAAAAAATGATATAAGTAAATTATTCTTCAATATTTATGCTTCTTTATTTTATCTATGATTTATTAGGATATATATATATATATATATGTTGGTTTGTTTCCACTACCATCGATCATAAGAGGATCCCCTAAAATCCATAATCAGTAGCCTCACATGGATAGTTCACAATTAACGTAAACAATGTAGATTAATATTATAGAGGTTAAAATATCATTAATTCTTTAGTTCACAATGAAAACACGGTTTTCTCAACCTTATGGTATAATCATGAGAATTTTCCCAAGTGATACAATGGCTATCATGAGGTTAGTGGAGGGTTTAGTAAACTATGTAGCTTACAGAAAAAAAATTTAAAACTATAAATATTACATAGTACATTTTAAACCATATTCTGGGTCTCATATCCTTTAAATCACACAACACATCTATATGACATAGTTGTAGAGATCTTCTTCTCCCCATCCATGGATTCTGGTCTCCAATATTTTATTTATTTATTAATTAATAGGGTAAATCCTCTATTTTTTATTCATCTCTTTTCTATATTCCTTCTCCTCTTTTATTTTATCATCCATATTTCTTTAAAATACCACTGTGGCTGAATGATATTTTATAGGTATTTTAATAATAGGGTTTTTATTATATACTACTTGTATAGTGCAAGTCTTGTCAAAATCGTTCTTTCTCCATCGAAAGTGATTTGTTCTCATCAACTTATGGTCAACATTTTTTTTGAAATTCAAATTCTAGGACATGCTCTCTAGTGTTTAAATTATATAAATCCTTTTTCTTAAAAAAATATTTAAAGATATGATATTAATTTCAAGATTTTCTATTTCATTTAATGATTGAATATTTTTTTGTAACACCCCGAGCTTCCACGATACATTTCTCTTTCAATAATGCAATAGCTTGCATTGTACGCAAGTTTGAGATTCTAATACACCGTGACCAATCAAAATAGCCATTATGAATAGTAATACCCACATTTTGAAATTATGTAAATTTTATATTTCAAAATGGACTTCATTTTTGTATTCAGAATATCAAAATTATCCAAAGTTGAATTTTTTGTAATTTTCTGAGAACTTCCAATTTATTATGAATAGTGAAAAATACTTAAAACAACATTTTTAATAAAAATAATTTATCGTGATAAATTATACTATTGAGTAGTTTTAAAGTGTAATTAGAATATATTTTTACCTTTTTATCCAATGGTGTTAATTATAATTAATTTCACTTTGAAATTAGATGTAAACAATTGTCAATCTTTTGATATATATTAATTCTTAAAAACACGTTATTTGTTGTGATAGTGGGAATTGATTATAAAATAAATTAATGAAACTTATATGTTTGGAATTTTTTAAAATAGACATCATTTTCGAATTCGGAATATCAATTATATCTTAGGGTGAAATTTTGGCTTTGTTCTGAAAAACATCAATTCTTTATGAATAGTGAAACCACTAAGTGGTAGTTAAAAAATTGATTTTTCGTTTAAATGAAACATTACCACTTCTGTGATTTGATTTTCAAAAATCCGAAATTCATGGTTGTAATTAGGAAGTAAAATGTGGTTCAATGGGATTAAAATAATTTTTTGGTTAATAGTAACTTTTATGATTAGTTAATCGTGATTAAAGGTAATTAGTGATATTTAAGGTAAAAATGATATTATAAAAATATGAAAATACCCTTACACTTGTCCTACCCCTATTTTATGTGTCATGGCCGACCAAGACAATCCATGGGTCAACATGGGGACCCCATGGATCCACTTTGGTAGTAAAATGACATAAATAACTTTCATTTAATGTTAAAATAAAAATGTCACAAACATAAGTTGTTTTTATAAAACAATTTTTAAATGGGGTTATACAAGTCATATTTTTGACTACAAATATTCATTAGAAATATAAAACGAATTCCTACATCATGATATTTTTTTTATAATTTTTAGACATTAAATAAATTAAATTATTTATGACACCATGATGATGAAGCAATTACCTCATTAATTAACGATTTAAATAAAATGAAAAGATAATGTAAGATCCAAGGCATAAACATGTCAAAAACCTATTGGATGAGTAGATTTCGAACCCTTATAACATTATCATCGAATTATATAACTGTGGGACCTTTAAAATCCGAAAATCATTATATAATAAATTAACATTTCATTACTTTCCAAGAGTGCCCCTCCTCTCCACTTATAAGAGGCCCCCACCACTACCACCTTACTCACACTTTCAAAGCCTTTTGGCTCAGCCAACCTCTGACCAAATACTCTTCCAAAATCCCTATCTTAATCCTAGAAGCCTCACTTTGAGCATAATTCTTCCCATGGAAGCCTTTGGCTCAAATCAAAAAAAGAGTTACCCGATTTTAAGGTAATTTGTTCTCTTATGTTATTTTGTTTTACTTTGCTTCTCCAACCCCCTAAACTCTTTTTATTCATTTCTTTTGTAACAAAAACAGTATAATCAGTATACTAGGATGTTGTTATAAGAATTATTCTAGCTACACTTACACACACCTACATATAATGGTTAAAGAACATACTGTTTCTGTGGATGGCGAATTTCTGCCTCACGAAAGGATGATTGTTCAACACTCATATAACACCTTAAAAGGTGGCCATTAAGATGTCACTATATTTATATATATGATATATAATATTTTTATGTTTTACTTAAGGTTCTGTATTTTTCATTTATGGCATTCCTTTATTGTTTCCATTATGGGTAAACGCGATAATTTCATTTTAGGAAGTGCGGACTACCGCCCCCTCAAAGTGATTGGAATCGTTAATCCCATATGTGGGATGTATAAAGGATGGAGTAAATGATATTATATATGATATTATACGGGAATTATAATATACCTTTATATCATTATTATTTCATTAATTATGAAATAGAAATGAATGTAGCGTTCATGCGTACGTACGGCTTACCGTCTCCATGAACGGTGCATTTCATTTCTTACCTCTAAACGTTATGAAATATTATAAATGAATGTATATAATAGATATATATGAGATATATGATATCTATATCATGAATATAATTCGGTATATAATGGATATATCACCACAAGAACAACTTGTAATTATAAGTAGTTTATTTTTGACTCAAGTACCAAAGATTGACAAAACGACCGTTATTAACTTAAATAATTACATAATGTTCATAAAATGCTAATAAGTGATATAAAAGGAATAAAAAACTTGAAAAAGGTTCTTAGGAAATTATAAATTAACTCTAGTTTATTATTCAGGAGGTTAAAGAACGTTCGAGTCAAGACAGGACGTATGGTAAGGGAACTTCATGACCCAATTGCTATTCATTGGGTTAATCTCCTACTTTCAAATTATGTCATGATATTATTATATCCTATCTTGTATTTGTAACTTGATTATGTTTACTTATAGTTAATACACATAATATATCTATATTATTTAAAAAAATGATCTTTGTAAGGTACTTTTCCTCAATCTCCATTCATTGAGGCATATTTTGTTTTGTACACAAATTTCTTTTATACGGTGTATAAACCCATTTGACTTATACGTTTATTCAAAAGGAATATTTTTATTCGAATCGTTTTACTAAATGACAAAAATGAATTTTTTTTCTTGTCGTACGTATGCGGCGACAACGACTTCTCCACCACCGTAACCATTATTTGAGTTTCAGCTTCCTCTACAAGCCATAACTTTTTTTTAAATGAAAAATAAATACCATGTTTTAATTTTATTTTATTATGGTATTGAAAATGATTTTGATAAGGTTTTTATTATATTAATTTGTTGCATTGATATCTTGTGATTGAAATGTGGAAATGTTATGTTTCCTTTATGCATGTTTTATGTGATACGATTATGTTATGGTTTATGATATGTTTAAACCTGTTCATATGAGGAATGCATTGGACTTAATAAGTGACGGGTGGAGCCCGCTATAGCTCCTCGATGCATCGGTAGGTATCATGAGACAAACAAGTGTCTTAGCACGAGGCCTTGACAAAATGTTATTTGTGGTCTTAGCACGAGGCCTTGACTACGTGGTTATGATAGACTGGAAATATGCATTCCATCATTATGAAAGTGGTTATTGATATTGCATGGGATTATTCGACTAGAAGAATATCTATGTGAGTATGTAAATGGCATTATTTAATTTTATTTTTTCAATATCATGCTGAAGTTCAAGTTTAAAAAGGCTTTTGTTTTAGTTATACATTGACTTAAATGTTAATGTTTATTTATGAAAGCTTCCGCAATATTGTTATCCTTACTGAGCATCTGAGCTCACCCCTTTCAATGTTTTAATATTTTCCAGGATGTGAAGAAGTATTTTATGAATGACCTACAGGGATAGTCTGAAAGGGATATGAGTGTGGACTATGGAGACTTTGTTATTGTAGTTTTCCACTTTATGATGTAATGTAACATTTATGAATGTATATAGTGTTTCCAAGGCAACTAAACTAATTGGTCTTCCGAGACTTGATCTTTTGTGATCAGGCCAATGTTACGCAATAATGCACCGACTCTGGGTAACTGGGGTCAGGGAGTTACATTATTCATGTTGAAAAAATTGGATTTTTCATGGGTTCTTAGGGTTATACCTCAGAAATAGTTTTCCATGTATACAATGGGTTTGTTTAATCATATAAGGATATTTTCACAAAATAATTAACAACTAAAAAAGATGTTTTCAATTCTAAATGTTCTCTAAATATTTTTACAAGAAATAATCCTATAATTTCACAGTTTATTAATAATTTATATTGTTTTTATTATAATTTCCATTGTTATGGAACTTCAATGTATTACTTTAATATGATCTTATGTTATTAATGTGAAAATTATTTTTAATGACATTTAGTATATAGATTAGTAAATATTTATACCTAAATAATATTTATTACACTAACTGATTTAAGGTTTGAGTTTTTAGATTTTTCTATATTTCTAATCAAAGATTTTTTCCATAATAATTTTCAAAGAATATTTGAACTTTTCAATTAATGACTGAAATTAAAACACCTATTTAGAAATTTGTATAAATGGTTTGCATGATACATGAACTCCCATTGTATTGCACTCAATTGAGTTATGACTATTAAATCATGGTTATTATTTAAGGTTTAATTTTTAATAAATTCCACATGGGAACACTTGGATACCTCTTCTGTTATGCTCGACTTGAAAAAATTATAGTTCATAGTGAATCATATATAGTGGATATTCATTTAGTCCTAACAGATGTGTCATGTCCTAGTGGGTATCCCTAATAATTCCTTCCTAATAAGGGAGTATATTAGTCATTGGTAATTTGTGGATAGTGGATTAATTTTTACTTCTTCCTAAAAAGGGTTCATGATAGGGTTTTATGTGACTCTAACTTAAAGCACAGGTATATTGTTATGTATGTCATATAGATCCCATATTTTATCCAATCCTTGGTTCAATGTGGTTCTTCTCATTCTTATTTATGGTTCCTTAATTTATAACATGTCTATTTTTGTATATGCAATCCTATCATCTAATTTATATCTTTTGTTTCTATTAAATTATGTCTTACTATAACCTACGGTGATTCCCATGAAATATATGATTCAATCTAATTTTATATTATATATTAATTTCGATTTCATTTTTTTATTACAATAATTATTATATGGTTTTCAGGTGAATTTTATTATATAAGTTATGTATTTATTTTTTTATTCCATTCTCTGTGTTGGTTATATTTATTTATTCATATGGAAATTTACTATATAACTTGTAAAAATTAATAGTATTAATTCTTTTAAGATCTTTATTTCCATTAATTTTTCTCTTTTCCTTTATAATTATTTTCCACTCTAACTTGTATCCAAAAATGGTTTTTTATAGATAATGTTAATGAATGGAAAATAAATAATCTCTAGTTCATTTTTCATAAATTGAATATTTTTCAAATGGATTATAAATAGGTTTATTTTTTAAATAATTTCTCAATTATTTGTTACATAAAGGGAATGAATTGTTTTTATATTTTTATAATATATTTTATTGGTTTCTAGTACTTTCTCTCACATGTTAATAACTATGTCATATAAGTTGTTCAAACTAGAATTCAAGAAGTATATTATAAAATTAATTCCATAGACTCTAGTGAAATATTATTGGGAACATATATAGAACATCCTAAATACACACCCCAGTCTGTATGTATCATTTTTGTATCTATTCATGTATACATTTTATGATATCTTATCAATAGTATGTTGTAGTTTACATATTTATACATATTTTAGGATGCGGTGTTGACCTTGGATTATTTACTGTTAATAATCTAGTGGTTCGAGTTTTGTGGATTGACTTGGTAGGATTTGTATTAGCCTTATTAAACATATTTCTATTTTTTTATCAATAATTAGTATTGGTATTTTATTATTTTATAGTTTTTTTTTCAAAAATTTGTTTGTTTATGTATATATTTTGGTTACTTCTTGTTTCGTTGATGTTATTTTTGAAACTATTTTTTGATATGCATTGAATTTCAATATGTTGATGTGCCATTTCATTTTATAAATTATGTTTAAAGCTTCATTATGCATGTTTTAACAGTGAAATCCTTACCAGTCATTTATGGTTAATGTCATATCACTAGTTTCTAGCCTGGGGAGATAAAAAATGTGCAGTCATCCTTCCCAAAACCCATCTCAAGTGAGGTTAAAATTTTACCTAGATTGATTTAGGAAAATATTATACAAAATACCACTTTTTATTTTAGGTGAAGTAGTAATATGGATATAGGATCATCAAAACTCAATATTTGGGTCATGAGGAGGTTCCTGTTCAATAAATTTCATAACTCATCATGAGTTGTCATGGGTAGCCACAATATTAGATTTGAGATAATGTTTTTTTTAATTATTTATTGTATAATGTTTTAAAAAATTATGATATTTTTAAATTAATTGAGAATATATGGGCTGTTTTTTAATTATTAATGTTTTAGTGTGTAAATTGAATAATAATCAAGGGTGTATGGTTGGTGCATGGTCGTTAATTTTTATGAAAAATATGAACAAGTTTCTAGACACCTTATATTGTGACTTCCATATTGATGGAACAAAATCTTCGGACCTTTATGGCCAAATCATATGTGGTAATAAATTCCTCTCCATCATATTATTTAGCATCAATAAATTTATAAATTATTTCTAATGTGTTCCATAATTAGTTAAGAAGGGTTGGGGAAAAAATTTCTTGATGTATATAAATTTTTTGATAATAATTATGTATAATGACTTCTGTAATGCTATTTGGTTTAATGATATAAAATTTATGTTTCATGTATAAAATGGAGCATCATTAAATTTTTAGAGTTTTATAAAAATTTAAAAAGGTTAAATTTTTTAATATTTTCATAATATTCATTTAGTGTAATTGAGTTTTAATATTGATTAATCTTGAATATAAGTTAATTATTGACTTAATATTTATTAATTAAATAGAATTTTGAATTTTTATTAGTAATTTATTTGGTTTTTTAATCCATCAATGGGTTTTGAATATAATGATTTTTTACAAGTAATAAAATTATAAGAATAAATTTCTTATATTTCAAATAATGTAAAATTAATTTAAGAATACTTATGGGGTAAAAAAGGGATATTATAATGATGTGACAAATATATTTTTCATTTTAGTAAAAAAAATTAAAAGTTTAATTCTTGATATGTGTTTTTATTTGGGTTTTTATTTTTCATTATATAAATTGTGTTCCCTATAACTTTATAAATATTCCATTGGAAATCTATCTCAAAAAATTTTCCTTAAGTTATTTTTCTCCAAGTATGGAATTTTTCAATCTAGTTAATTACACTACCAAAACTCTAAATGTATTGGTTGTTTCAAGTTATATTTTTACTATTACACAACATCCAAAATTTATTAAATCAATATCGTATTGTCTTTCATGGTGATAAATGTAGGTAAGAAGCATTATAGGGGTTGAAGAAGATTAAAATAATCTTTTTTTAGTAAATCCTATAGTCTCAAAATTAAATTTATTTGTATGATTTTTTGAAGGTCCAAGTCAAAAATGGTAGGAGATTATCATTCCTCCTAAACAACATGATAACATCTCTTGGGAAATCGTTATGATTGTGATTATGCAATATAACATTCCTATAAATATGAAAGTTGAAATGTAATTTATACTTTTCAGTCTCAAGCATGGTGTTTAGATAATAATTGAGTATGAGGATCATTCCACTATGTTAGTTTCATTCAAATAAGAGTTATCATTTCATATCTCTTTGAAATATCAGTTCTTCAAAACCAGTTTATGTTCATTCATTGGATTCATATTGTTTCTACTTTTTGATTTTTTTTATGTGGAAGTAGTCAATAAGGGTTTTTTGTTTGAATAATGTTAAAAAAGTGAACCTATAATGGTTTTTTCTCTTATTTCATCAATTATGAGTAATGATATTTTGTTATCAAAGAATGAAATGAAAGATGAAATCGAATGGGGATGTGGGGATGATGTGGATAAGTTTACTCATTCTACAATTACTGATCCTAGAAACAATCAATATATTATTTATTTTCAATGTTGAAAATATGGTTTCAATAATGTTTCTTGATTAATAAATCCAGATACTTGTCTATGGTGTAGTTTTCCAAGTCATCTTTAGAAGTTACACAAGCTAAATTATATGGGATGGAGAATAACATATATATCTTGTCCCTATTATGGGTATAAATATTCCTTGATATATAATTTTACCAATATATATCTCTTTTTGAGTAATAAATTGGTTGATGTAAGTATCCTTACTATTTTTTTGGATTTGTGTTGACATGAAAATAAAATCATTATACTTCTTTAAGTCCCCTTATTACGATGGTTCCCTATTCTTTTAGTAGTGGTTATCTCAATATAGTGTATTTTTTCATGACATTAACATTAATTCCTATAACACCAAGACAATTTGTGATATTTCCCTTCAAATATGTATTATTTCACTAATAGCTTACTCTATATGCTACACTGAGTACAAACAAACTGTGTTATGCTTTGAAATATTATCTTTTAATGTAAAATTTATCACTTCTCAATTATATTGGTGGGTTTTAATAGAGCTAAAAAATTATAATTTTTTTTTATATTGTAAAACTAAATTCATTTGTTATCAAATGTTTAGAAAATGAAAATCAAATCAATTGAAGGTAATTTGAGGTGTTTCTCTAAAAACTTTTTTTATGCACATAATGTTTTTATTTCAATAAATTTGATTAGTATATATTTATGAATAATTTTATTCAAATTAAGGAATAATATATAAATTAAAATTATTTATTGTTAATCTAATTTTTTCTTTATTCATGGGAAAACAATAAGTATAGTTTTTTTTCATAAAAATTAATTTTCATTAAAAATAGTTTTCATGTTGTTATACATTCTTATATTAAAATTGAATTACTCTACTTATAGAAATTGAACCGTTAAAAATGGATCCCATATTTGGGATCAAGTGGTTTGAATTTGGTAAATAGGAACCTTTTATCTTCTCATTATGAATAGTATCCTTGCTAATTATATGTCACCTTGGTAAAGGTAAAATTGGTAAGACAAGCTTAAAACTTTCAGATAATGCATTAAACATTCTATAAAATTAACTTTTATAATATTAAATTAGTGTATTTATAATATTATCACTTGTTCGTAAATGATATATCAAACTGGTTTTATTTTTCAATGATTGTGACTTTTTTATTATTTTATGGAAAGAATAAACACAAAATGTCCCTTTCTTGACTTTAATGTCTCAGAAAGATTTACATAAGGTTAAAAATTGGTCATGTTATATTATAATTGTTTATTTTTTATATATAAATTAATTAATTTATTATAATAATATTTTTATTTTTTCTGATTGAATAATTACCTTAAATGTTTACACAATGAAAACATAGTATTTATTAAACAAATATAAACATTAAATAAATGATTTTAAAATATTAAAAAAATAAAATTTGGGATAATTATTGTGTTTAATGAATGTTAAAGATAAATATAACATATTAATTATTTTTTAAAGTTATATTTTAATATTCCTTTTTTATGTTGTTTTCAAAGTCAAAGTAAACTAATAG
Source organism: Viscum album (assembly GCA_963277665.1). Taxonomy (NCBI): domain Eukaryota; kingdom Viridiplantae; phylum Streptophyta; class Magnoliopsida; order Santalales; family Viscaceae; genus Viscum; species Viscum album. The sequence continues at coordinate 411,379,689 of OY728133.1, forward strand.
TTCCCAAAATGACATTAATCATATTTTACAATAATTTCTTTATTAAATGATTTAAACTTCATAAAACTACTATATTAGGACAAATTATTGCGCCAGGTTTTAAGATATAAATAATTTCACAATTATTTTTTAGATTTTTTAGAGTGAAATTCTTATCCCTTAAAGAGTATAAAACATTTTTATAATACTAATTTTCAAATAGGGTTAATGGGGGTTAAGACAAGGCCAGATGGTTCAAAACATAATAAAAAAATGTCCAATTTTATTGGACGAAATTATTTTGGTCAAAATCTTATTTTAATCTTATTTTATCAATTTCAATTAATTTTTGCATGAAAAATAATTTATATTAATTTAAAAATCTAAGTGATTCCAAGCGTTCCTCTGCCCTCACTTATTTAAAGGAACCACATATCTTAAATTATTCACAATGTTTGAGCCTTCTAGATCTGAAAATAAAAACAATAATACCTTATTATATTTTTTAAAAACATACTATATAATATTTTATTCACAAAATACCATCATTTTAGGGCTTAAGGTGTAGGAAAAATATGTTTTTCAATGAAGATGTATAGCCTTAACATGGTGTTTTTTTATTTCTTCTAATACATCCTATAAATATTACCTATCCATTATAAAATAATTAATTTAGTATCTTAAACATACTGAATTTATATTATTATTCAAATACCAATTTCTTCCTCCTTCCAATCCATTAGAAATTGATGACATCGTTCTTGCGTACATGTAGACTACCACCTCCACAAAGTGTTATGATTAATTTTTCTTTTCTGTTATACATGAATAATAATAAGGATAAACTTAATTAATATATATGATATATATAATATATTAATTATTATGTAAATATGAATTATTATTTACCTTTAATCTGTACCATCCATCGGAAAATGGAAATGACATTCATGCATACGTACGGTTGACCATCTCCATAAACGGTGTAATGAATTTTTTTGGTCTCGACCTTTAATAGATAAATAACTTTATATATATATATAAGGAATATTTATGATATTTATATGATATTTATATAATTATTAAAATTATATATATTATTGAACCATGATTGATGTGTAAGGACCAGAACTACCAAATCACAATTTCCATCAAAAATGGAAGAGGTAGCACCCAAAAAAATTGATTTTAACATAGATTTATTAAAAAAAAATGGGTGTCAAAATGATATAATTGGATAATATATGATATTTAAGGAATTTAAAAAAATCTTTTATATACATATAGTAAATTTAAATTTGTTATATAGTTGGTTAGGGGACTTTACAATAAATTCAAACTTAAGCTAAGGGATTTTTATACTCTCTTTTAATTCTATGAGAAAAATACCATATTAACAACTTTTTTCCTTTAGGTGGTGTATATAATACCCATGAATGTATTTTATTATTATTATCATAAAAATTATATGGATATAAATATCCAAATAAGGTTAATTTTTTTATGATAGCTTGATTTTAAGGTTAACAGAGTGGTAAGGTATTTAGGTTTCAATAATATTTGAATAGGGACTTTTTATTCTTGAATTTTCATGGATGAAATTTTATAATCATTATATGTTAAATCCCTTTTAATTTTATTTTAAACATGTTATTCCTAAAATATTCAAGTAATAGTTCCATTTTCCTCTTGGTGGTTCTTAGAATTATAACACCCCAAGATAATAAAAGAGAAATATATTAATTGATAGCATATAAGAAAAGAAACATCAAGATTAGATGAGAATGTGACACCATAAAACATTATAATATATTTATTCATAAAAAATATATATCACTTAAAAACATTTAAATGCATGCAACACTGTGTTTGAATGAAAGACGACTCTATTAAAATATTATTATTTAAACATAATCATTATAACGCATCTGTTAAGATGAAGGTTATGAATAGTACTAAATAAATTATAAAAATTATATGGTTTACACATGTATAATATAAATTATTTTTTTATTAAAAATAATATAATAACAATTTGAAAGAAAAATAAATGTTTTCTTAAAAAACTGTATTTTTTCTATATGGAGGTCTATACACTCTTTGAAGACATAATTTAAAATTATTTTTTTTTTCAATTTTAGAAAAATTATTTGAAAAAATAAACTTAAATTTTTAAATATTTGCTTCAAAATTATCATTGGGATAATTTTCCAGATTTTTAGGAAAATAGTAATTTTTTTATTAATAATGAAAAATATATATTTTTATTATAAAATGCTTTTTTATTTAAATTATTTACAGAGTTACACAATAATTAAAAGTGTTTTTATAGTAAAATTAATTAAATTATATTTTAATTTATCTAATTTAGGTTATTATTATCAATTTAATATTAAATTTTTATATTAAAACCTTCAACAATAATTAGAATTTTCTCTTTAGAAACATGTCTTTTCATAGTTTCTGCATGTATAATTTTAAATTGAATTCTGTCACTTATGGGGATTGAATTTATAAAAATCATTTTCCATATTTTGAATACTCATAATTTATATTATAAAATAATTTCAAATTAATTTTTGACCTTTAAGAATAGTAACAGAAAATTAATTATTATTGTTAAGGTAAAACCCGATTTAGTGGGATTTAAACTAAAAAATATGGGTTATGAGGACCTCCAAACTTCTAAATCAATCATTCGTAGCCCAAATTTCAATGTTAAGACCTCTAATGTTAAATTATGACCCACTTTAGAGTATTCTTAATGATAAAAATTACGTTGAAATTGATTCTTTTCAAAAATTCCATGTGTATCCTCTCCCCAACATATAAATAAACACCCCCTCTTATCCCTTATTCAAAATTCCAAAACCTTTTGGTTCAAAATATATATACCAATATCTATTAAATACATCTATACCCACATCATGTATGACATTTTTGTATCATAAATCCAATCTATAAAGGATTATATTAAATCTAATGTGATTTCTTGAAGAAGAGGTAATTTTGTAACTCTATGTTTTAGAATTACTTCTTCTTATAACACCATAGATCATTCTTAAAATATTATAATATAATAAAAATAGTTGACCCTATATAATAATATTTTATTATGTTAATTTCTTTACCCAAATCCATCTCTACTTCCATCAAATGGGAAACGAACCCATCAATAGTGCGTAAGACAGACTACTGCCTCGAGAAATGATGTAATTTTTTTCCATGAACACCTTTAAAGGTAATATATAATTATGGATTTATCATATTTATATGATATTATTGAAATTATTATACTTAAAAAATTATCATATCACACATACCATCATACTTTCCATTCCATGGGGGATACATTAATTTTTCTCATGTGAATGAAAAACACCTCCCTCATAAAATGGGGTTATAAGGACCTGGCCTTATTACATTTCATAATGTTGAATTATATTCAATAAATAACTTCATTTAATATTTATAATATTTTCAATTTTATATTTTTATATAATTGGGATAAATACATACAAAAAATTCCACATTCATATAGAGTAGATACCACAAAAACAGTGTCTATTTCTTCTAAAAAATAAAACTTTTCAAATAAAATATGTTTTCTTTAAAAAATCTTCATTACATTTAACATGGCTTCAATATTTGTCTTAAAAATTATTATAACCTGTTAATATAATTTAAAAACTTTGTATGAGCATAAAAACCTTATTATGGGATATAAAAAGAAGGAAATAAAACATTAGTCCCTGAATACTTGTAACATTTGAAATCATTTTCAAAAAAGAGGTACTTGTTAACCATATAAACATACTTTGTGAAATGTGAGATTTCTAAAAGATTTAGAAAATAAGATATAAAAAATTAATAGAATCGTATAGTTATATTGGGGAATTAATTAAAAAATATTGTATCCCTCCCATCTACCTTATAATTCATAACCCTCATAGCTACCTTAAAATGTAATCCTCATGACTACCTTATTATGTAACCTTCACAGTTACACTTTGAGTAACCATGTAGATGACCTCAAAATTAATTGTGCCCAATGAATTGGGGATTGATATATTTACCACAATTAATCATAAAAAATGACCAAGAACTATAACATAATGTTACAACAAGAATAATTTCATAAAAACATTTCTTTTGAATTTAGTAAAACAAAATCTTAAGAGAGGTTTTTCAAAGTAAAGTCCCTTAAAAATATCATATAATTGATGTGATACTTAATAATGTTAATGGAATATGTATATAAACTATAAATAAACATAGTTAAACATAATATGAACAAAATTCTAGACAAAAAAGATTTTTATACCAGATAAATAATGATTTAGAAGGTTAACCCAATGAATGAAAATTGGGTTATGAATTCCATTACCTCAGGTTTTTCTTACCTAAAAATTGTTTAAAACATTTGATTAATGATTCAAAGTGTGTTATTAATATCTTAAAAAAATTATTCATCATTATAATACCTTATATGTCCATTTCAATCCATAATTTTACCCTTTAACAATTATTATTTTTTACCTTCATTGTTTTGGGTGCGTTCTTTACATGATTTCCATGGCAGGTTGGTATTTGATTTTTATTGTAATTTGGAGATGAAATTACATAAGTGGAATGAAATGGTATTGATATTACTTAAGAATATATAATTATTCCATAAATCATTTTTTATCATATATGATGATGTATCATTACATAAAACATTATTGTTGCTTGTTTAGATCATTTTTGGTTGTTCCTCAATAATCATGAACGTGTTTCATTATATAATATAATTTTATGAAAATAAGTTCATTACATAACATAAAATAGGTTAAAATATAAAATTTTGTTTCAGATTCAAACATTAAAAGGGTTTTATTATTATCATTGATGGAAGTAATTGAAATTGGAAAGACATCGTCCACAATTTTGGTAAATCAGCACATCGCAGACAATTTTTTTTATTTTTAGAATAATATGGAGAGTAGAGGAATATATATGATGATTCCTTTACATAAACATTATAAAATACATAATATATAATATTATAGAGATTTCATACCTTCTGAATAAGTTTAAGGGTATATATTGTAATAAAAGAATGGAATTGGAAAGAAGATGCATTAAAAATGAAGAGAATTCTTTTTCATGACCTCTTCTTCGTGAGATCCTCTTTAAAGCCTTTGTTTTTTTCTTTTTCGTGATACCAATAGGTCTTGTATGTGTGGAAGATCCTTGGTGGGTAATTTTTTAGAACATAGAAAATTCTCAATGCTTGAGAAGTGTGAGAGGAATAGGGGAATGACCGTGGTATTCATAGTGTAGGAGGGGAAGGATTTTATATTATTTTAATAATTATTATAATATTTTTTTATCAAAACTATGAATATAATTAATTAATGTGACCCTAAATAGTAATAATTTCATTTTTGTTCTAACTAAGTAGGCTTACATCATCCTTGCATCACCTATGATGGAGTAATACAATTATTTAACATTTATCGTAATTTATCATATTATCCTATTCATCAAAAATTCAAGAATTTCATAAAAATCCCTAAAATTAAACCTAAATTTTTTTTCAATGTGTATAATTCAAATTTAAACTCCATTTTTTGAAAATAAATTTATAAATATTATTAATTAAATTTTCAAATAAAATTATAATTTATTCAAAAATATTAATTTTAAATCTATAACTCATTTTTTAACACGTTGAAAATTTAATCAATATCCCATTATTTTATAACCATAAGAAAATAAAATATTATTATTATTTACAGTTCATAAGGGTTATATTACTATTCATAATGGTATGTTACTATTCACAAAAAAACATGTTGGTTCTATTAGACTCAAAATAACTTATTGATCAAAACTATGGATGGCCATTTTTGAAATTAAAATCATAGAAGCAGAAAAATAATGTTTAAAGGCTAGTCATAATTATCTACTTAAATAAAAGTTTCAGGAATTTCAATTTTTTTAAACCTTGGGGTGTTACATTATTCCAACCATTTACAAATTTCACCCTCAAAATTTTATTTACTTATTAAAAAATCGATGATACCTTTCCCTCATTGCATTTTTAGATTCCCATATTGCTTCTTAAACCGCGTGGTTTCTCCACAAAAAATTAACCTAGTAGATTAGCTTATTCTACAATATTTGTTCCCCTTGATCAAGAATCTGATCTTTTTTCCTTTCAAAAGAAAGGTTCTCCTCCAGCTGAACTACTTTTGGACTCAAGACATGAGATGAATCTAGAGCATACATTCTCAAAATTGATACATGAAAATCAATATGTACCTAAGAAAAACTCGGAGGAAAAGCTACTTAGTAAGAAACTAGTCCAACTTTCCCCAAAATTTCATATGGTCCAATGAACCGTGGACTTAACTTTACTTTCTTACCAAAACACGTAACACTTTTCTATGGTGAGATTATAAGAAAAACATGATCACCTACCTCCAAAGAAATGAATTCCATCTATTGTTTTCATAAAATTTCTGCCTGCAATGAGTTTTTCTCATGTGTTGCCAGATCATATTCACTTTCTTAGTCACTTCAACTACTAGTTTTGGTACCATCAACTTCATTTCCCAAACATCACCTCAAAAAGCTGAAGTTCTACACCACTTCCCATACAATTCCTCGAATGGTTCCATCTGTATACTATAATTAAAACAGTTATGATTATAAATCACAACTATAGAAATAAATTGATCCCAACTTCCCTGGTTGTCCACTGAACAAGCTCGAAGAATATCCTTCTGTGTTTAAATCATTCATTCTGACTTCCCATCTGATTGAGGATACAAATATATACTGAAATTTAATAATGTGTCCAATATTTTTTGAATTCCATTAAAAAAGTTATAAGTGAACCTGGGATCACTTTTAGATAAAATGGAAAGAGGAAATCCATGTAACCTGAAAATATCATTGAGGTACAGTCATTAAATCAGATCTAAAGACATTGTGTCTTGAATATAGTGAAAATGTGATGATTTAGTCTGTCTGTCAATAATAACCCATATTGCAATGTTACCTTGATAAGTATTTGGTAGGCCCACAATAATTTCCAAGGATATATTCTCCATTTTCCACTCTGGAACTGGAAATGGATGAAACATCCCCTTCGATAACTTCCACTCTTCCTTATCCTATTGACAAGTCAAACATTTCACAGTAAATTCTGCAATATCTTTTTTCATTGAATACCACCAGAAATACTCCCAAAGGTCATTATATCTCTTAGTACTGACTTGATAAACTAAAAAAAGAGAAATATGATCTTCACACAATAATTCTTTCTTCAACTGGGAATCAAAAGCACATAGAACCTTCTACCAAATCATAAAACACAATTTTTATCATGGTAAAATTCTAGAAACATACCCATTTTAACTAATTTGGCCTTTTTCTATAGTTCACAGTCTTCTTTCTGTGTTTACTTAATTTTTTCAGATAATAATGACTATACTAAAACCTAAAACAAAACATAGGTATTTCCAACAACAATAAATTCTAATCCAAAATTCAACAAATCATTTTTCACGGTATCATGTTCAAAACATAACATGGTTAATAATGCATGATGTTTTCGACTCAAGGCATTGGCCACGTTTTTTTCTTTTTATGGATGGTAATTGATCATGTAATCACAATCCTTTATTAGTTCAAGCCATCTTATCAGCCTCATATTCAATTATTTTTTAGTGAATATATACTTCAGACTCTTTTGGTCAGTATACATTTTACATTTGTCTTTTCATAAATGATACCTCCAAATTTTCAATTCAAAAACCATAGCTTCCAATTCAAAATCATCTGTGGGATAATTTAACTCATTAGGTTTTAGTTGTCTTGAATCATAAGAAATTACCTGATCATTCTGCATCAGAACCCAACCAAGTCCCCTCAAGGAAGAATCGTTGTAGATGAAAAACTCACCATTTTAGGAAGGCAAGGTCAAAACAGGAGTATTCACCAATCTCTTATTTTGATCCAAAAAATAAACAACCCATTCTTCTGTACGAATAAATTTAAACTGTTTTATCGTTAACTTATTTAGTGGGCTAGATAATGGTGAAAAATATTTATCAAACTATTGGTAATAATTTGTGAATTTAATAAAACTACAAATCTCTATAAAATTTATAGTATTTGTCCCTTCATCAACCACTTTTCTTAGAGTTGGATCAACTGTTATTCCATCCTTACTTAAAATTTTCCCAAGAAAATAAATCTATTGCCACAAGTAAAAATCAATCTTTGGAGATTTTCCATACAGTTTCTTTTCCTTTATGGTTTGAAAAAAACCCTTAGTTATTTTTTATGCTCCTCTTTACTCTTAGTAAATACCATAATTTCATCAATAATCACAACCACAAACATATCCAAGTTCTCATAAAATATTCTATTCATAAGATCCATGAATACAAAAAGTTTATTAGTTAACCCAAATAGCATAAAAACAAATTCATATTGCTCATATCTAGTAAAAAAAATGTCTTTTTTTGGATGTCATCCTCCATCACCATCAGTGGATGGTATCTAGATCCCAAGTCAATCTTGGAGAAGTATTGAGCTCCCTGGATATGATCAAACAAGTTATCGAAATGAGGAAATGGATACTTGTTTTTAATTGAGATGTTATTAAAGACTCTATAATCATAGATAAGTCTCATAGAACCATCATTCCTTTTAACGAAAATTACAGGAGCACCCCATGGTGAAGTGATAGGATGAATAAAGTATTTATCAAGAAAATCCTGCAGTTTATTTTTTTAATTCAATAAGTTCCATTTTAGCCATTCAATATTGGGGTTTTGAAATTATCTTAGCATCATGAACTAAATCAGTTTTGAATTCAAATTCTCGGTAAGGTATGACAGCAGGTGACTCATCTAAAAAAACATCATGGTATTTATTTGACACTGGTATATCATTAATCTGAATAGTTTCATTGTTTTTAACAATTTGAGCAACATAACTTTCACTTACATATTTGAATAGATTCCCATCATTCGGATATGGTATAAGTTATGTGGGTTGGTTCTTTTATACAAACTAAAACTCTTTCTAAAAAAACTTCTTTAGCTCTATATTCAACATTATCATGATAAAATGAAAGCCAAAGCCTTCTGGGAATGAAATCAATCTATGCTAAGGGAAAAAAACAAGGTTTTTAGGTAAAATCTTTCCAAATACCATAATATAAATATTTTTATAATTCCTCTTTACTATAATATTTACCCTTGGTGTTTTAATAATATGTTCTGGTCTAATATATTGAGGTGATATTACCAATTTACTAAAAAAATCCCTCAGAAATAAAAAAAATTTAAAGACACCATATCGAATAAAAATTTAGAAAAATATGATTAAAAAAACAAGGTTCCTCATACAACATCATTAGATGGCCTGAAGTCTATTAACATAGTCTCAAAGGATCTCACTGCACCATTATTCTTATAGTCTATCTTCTTTATATCATTCATATTTCTTTTTGGGAACTCATTTTCAAAATGACCCTTCTCTCCACATTTAAAACACCTAATAGTTTGCTATTCAGTATTAATCTTAGGATCATTTTCATTAAAATCATCAGTCATATGTCCAAAATTACCATATCAGAAAAACATTCGAGTTTTGTTAAGGCATCCCCTAGGGTTCTTCTTGCAACACTTTTAACAAACTAGAAACTGGAATTTATTACCATCATATTTATTTGGTTGATTCTTACCCATCACTTTCCATTTGGACCTCTTCTTATCCTTGTTGTAAAAGTGCATATGATCATTAGAAAACTCTGTATCTACCCTCTCAACACATTGGACATGTTTTTCATAACTTAAGATTGCACAGGAGGCCAATTCGCTTTGATACCTCATCTTTAATCGTGACTAAAATAGTTGATTTTTCTATCAAAATCCAGAATATGATTTGGACCATACCACTCCAGTCGGGTAAGGTTTTCTTCATACATAGTCACTGAATTTTCTTCATTTTTCTTCAATAAAAGGGGTATTTTCTCTAAGCTTGGTCACTCCACCTTAGGAAAATATTTTTCAAGAAAAAGGCTATTAATTCCATCCACTGTAAGGCATCAATCTGCTCTCTATCCTAGATATTTTTGACCATTGACCACCATTGATCGGCTTCACCTTAAAAATGATAAATGGAAAGACTTACCATTTGATTTTCTGAATATCCCATAACATATAATACCTTTTCAAGGGATTTAATCTATTATTTATCCGCTACCAGGTCTGAAGATCCACTAAATTCAGGAGGGTGTTGTCTCATAAAATGATCCCCTACCATCATGTTCTGTTGTGGTACCTCTTCTTGCTCTCCTGTATGGATGTTGCCACCATTTATTTCATGTGTTATCGAATACATTACCATCATAAAATTCTTGTTTCTAATCCCTACCATTTTGGGATATATATTATGAAGGATGTTGTTCTCTCAATTCCTCTTCTCTTCAGTTTCCATGTTTCTTCTACATAAAACCATTCTGAACAAACATATCCTAGTCGAAGAAATATAGTAGTCTTTATATGTTGTATCATTTAAAATTTACCAGAGTAAAAATTATTTATGGTATTCTGTTATCATCATCATAACCCCAAATTTATCTAAACCATCCTCTAATACCAACTATAGGGACCCGGCCTTATTACATTACCCAATCTTGAATTTTAGTTAAGAAATCACATCCTTTCATATTGAGGGTATATTAAATTTTATATTTTTATAGAATTTTGATATAATACATACATAAAATTACACATTATATAGAGAATATACAACAAAAATAGTATCGGATTATTACAAAATATAATACCTTTCAAAGAAAACATGTTGTATTTGAGAAGTCATCATACAATTTGACTTGGATTCCTTCTTTGTCTTACACATCCTTATACCCAATAAAAATCATTTAAAACCTTGGGAATATAAAAAATCACATTTTTTATATAAAATTAAGGAATTAAAATATTAGTCTATTAATACACGTAATGTATGAAATCATTTTCATAAAATACATACATGTTACCCATATAAACTATCTTTGTGAAACATGATTTTTCCATTGGATTTATACAAAACATATAGATCATAAATATAACCCTAATGGTATCATATGTGTAACACCCCAAGCTTCCATGGTACGTTTCCCTTCGAATAATGCAATAGCGTGTGTTGTACGCAACCTCGAGCTCTAACACACACCACAACTAATTAAACTAGCCGTTGTGAATAGTAATACCTACTTTTTGAAATTTTATAAATTTTATTTATCAAAATAGACTTCATCTTTGGATTCGGAATATCGAAATTAGCCTATGTTGAATTTTTGGTATTTTTCTGAGAACTTCGAATTTTTTATGGATAGTGAAAAATACTTAAATACAACTTTTTAAATCAAAATAATTTATAGTGAAAAATTATACTATTTAGTGGTTTTAAAGTATAATTAGAATATATTTTTACCATTTTATCCAATGGTGGTCATTAGAATTAATTTAACATTGAAATCGGACATAAACAAATGTCAATCTTTTGATATAAATTGTTTCTTAGAAACACGCCATTTTTTGTAACAGCGGGAATTAATTATAAAATTAATTAATGCAACTTATGTGTTTGGAATTTTGTAAAATAGACATCATTTTTGAATTCGGAATATCAATTATAGCTTAGGGTGAAATTTTGGCTTTGTTCTGAAAAACTTCAATTTTTGATGAATAGTGAAACCACTAAGTGGTAGTTAAATAACTGATTTTTCATTTAAATGAAATATTACCACTTCTGTGATTTGATTTTCAAAAATCCGACATACATGGTTGTCATTAAGAAGTAAAATGTGGTTCAATGAGATTAAAATAAATTTTTGGTGAATAGTAACTTTTAAGATCTTAATCGCGATTAGAGGTAATTAGTGTAGTTTAAGGTACAAATAATGTTTTAATAATATGAGATGAGCATGAAACTTGTCCTACTCCTATTGGATGAGTCATGGCCGACCAAGAAAACCCATGGGTCAACTTGGGGACCCCATGGAGCCACTTTAGTTGGAAAATGACATTAATATATATTTATTTAATGTTAAAAGTAAATTGACACAAACATAAGTTGTCTTACTAAAACGGTTTTTTAGTGGGGTTAAAAAAGTCCAAATTTTGATTATAAATATTCATTAGAAAGATAAAAATATTTCTTACATCATAGTATTTTTTTTATAATTTTTAGACATTAAATAAATTAAATTATTTATGACATCATTATGATGCGGCGATGACCTCATTATTTAACGATTTAAATAAAATGAGAAGATAATGAAAAATCCAAGGCTTACACTTGTCCAAAGCCTATTGGATGAAGATATTTCGAACCCTTATCACGTTATCCACGAATTATATAAGTGTGGGACCTTTAGAATTCGAAAAGAATGGTATAATAATGTAACATTTCAATCTTTCCAAAAGAGCCCCTCCTCTCCTCTTATAAAAGGCCCCCACCTCTATCACCTTATTCACACATTCAAGCCTTTTTGTTCGGCCAACCTCTGCCCAAATACTCTCCCAACATTTCTCCCTTTATCCTAGAAGCTTTACTTTAGTCAGAAAGTCATCCTAAGGAGTCCTTTTGATCAAATCAAAAAGAAGAACCCGAAGAAGAGGTAACATTTTCATCACCCTCTTTCATGTTTCTTTCTTCTTCCACTCCCTCTTTGTCTATTATTTCAATTCTAAAATTATAAATCCAGTGTCTTATATATAATGTGATGTTATTATAAATATGGAACAACCATATTCAGTATTCTACCCATCATTTGAATGACATGTCACCATACGTGCGTACGTACGGCTTACCGTCTCCACGTCGTGGTGTAATTGTTATTCAATATATTATTATTTATATGGGTATAATAATGATATTTAATTCATGTAAATAATAAATATAACATGATAATGATTCTGTATATATGATATACTATCCAATTATATATTATTTTAATATCAAAATAATGATATTGTCGCTCGTGCGTACGTACGGACTACCGTCTCCACGAACGCGATGAGATTCATTCTCCGTCGTATCCATTCAAGTATAATTATCATTTGATAATTTAAAAATAATGCTTAAGGACATGATATCATTCTGGATATGAATAAGATACAAACTATCCATGAAAAACATGACTTACGTAACAAAACATATAAGAAAACGAGTAAGTTAACACCCGAAACAACGATAAATCTAAGATATTGTTAACAAAGCAATGTTAAAAGATCATATATGATATCATATGAATGTATATGATTCTCGTATAATTTAATAACAATTATTTCACCATTATACAGGAGGTTAACCTACCCCAACCAAGGAAAAGTACAAGGTAAGGGTTTACATCACAACCTCTTCATTATCCAAGGTTGTTTATACATAATTATCTACTCGGACCTCGTTATCATCCACATCCATGTTTCTTCAAAATGTATTTCAAAACATTTTTATTAATTACAAGAATATGGGTTAAAGTCATTTATACCCTTTTTGACTTTTTATAAGAGGAATCTTTCCGTCGTTTTCAAAACAAGGTCCTTTTTAACCTTTTCGACAGAATTGGGGTAAGAATGTTTTTTAACTTATACGGCGGGTGCGGTTATTTTCCGCCGTTATAAAATCTTCAAAGCTTTCCTTACAAGCTTATAATAATATCTTCAAGAAAATGTTTTGTATGGCTCTTAAACGATTTCAAAAATAGAAAGAGATATTTCTCTAAAAAGTGTTTTGATTTCATCTATGTCAACATCCTTTGATGGATTTTACGCTTATTTGAAGTTGATTTATTATAATACAAAAATTCTGTATTGTATTGAAGGTTTTTGTGATATGTTTGACTGTGGATGTGCTATTTTATACCATTCATAGTTTATGGTTAAATTATTGTCATTTCGTATGCTAGTTTTAATACGAATGTTTATGTTATGTTTAAACCTTTTCATATGGGAATGAATTGGACTTAATATGTGACGGGTGGAGCCCGCTATAGCTCCTCGATGCATCGGTAGGTCTCATGAGACAAACTAGTGTCTTGGCACAAGGCCTTGACAAAATCTTATTTTTAGTCTTGGCACGAGGCCTTGGCTATGTGGTTATGATAGTCTAGCATTATGCATTCCAACATTATGAAAGTGGTTAGTGATTTTGCATGTGATTATTCGATTAGTAGAATATCCATGTGAATGAGTAAATGGTGTTATTTCATTTTACTTTTGCCATATTATGTTGATATTCAAGTTTAAAAGGCTTTTGTTTTAGTTATACATTGTCTTAAATGTTTATTCTTATTTATGAAAGTTTCGGGTATATTTTTATCCTTACTGGGCATTTGAGCTCACCCCTTTTCTATGTTTTATTTTTTCCCAGGAAGTGAAGAAGTAAATTATGAATGACCTACAGGGATATTATGAGGGGATAATAGTGTGGACTGTGGAGACATTATGTTTTTGTAGTAGTTTTTCATTTTATGATGTAATGTAAAACTTATGAATGTATCTAGTATTTCCAAGGCTACTAAACTAATCGGTCTTTCGAGAATTGATCTTTTGTGATCATGCCAATGTTACGAAGTAATGCACTGGCTCTGGGTAGATGGGGTCGGGGTGTTACAGTTAGTATTATAGGAAGTTTAGTACAAACATTGGAAGCTAGATTTAGATAAACTCTGATTAGAGCACATAGACCTAAGATGAACTTTGAGGATTAGTATAGAAGAACTTCCTAGAATTTTGGTATTGTAGAGATTTTGTGAGTTTTCCGAGCAATATACCCCTGTCTGGATACGAGCAGGTTGAGGCGGCTCTGGCACAGATGTACCTAGGGGTAAAACCCAAAAACACCGCTTTGAGCTAGACTCGAACGGGAACTGGTGCACGAAAACGGGCCTTGTTGCACTCTTGGTTACGACACTCCCGGGGGATATGCTTAGGATAACTCTCATTTTCTCTACAAATCATTATGAAGGGTTTATGAGTATATACTTTCTCAAAGAAAACATTTTTATGATTATGGATTATATCCATAAATAGTTCAATTTATGTTAAGTGTTTTATAAGTATAGGATTATGTATTTTGATTCATAAACTGATCTAGTTTATGCCATTGTTTCGAAATGGCGCCTAGTGGAAGAAATGGAAACCGTATCAATGCACGCACTCCATGTAGGGATTTCCCTCCTGCTCAAGATAATTATAGTGGGGCCGGTGATGCAACTGGTGCCGATCAACTTATTACCATACTGGGACAACTCACTCAGGTTATGAATAATAACCTTACTCGTATGGAGAACCCTGATCCGCAACGTGGAGGATCAATGCTAGAACGTTTCATGAGGCAACAACCACCAACCTTCAATGGAAGTACAAATCCTATAGTAGCTGAGCAATGGATAAATTCCTTAGAGAAAATATTCCATGCCTTGGGGAGTAGTGAAAGGGAGAAGGTTGTCATGGTAGTTTACCGCCTCACTGGAGATGCCGATCAATGGTGGTCACTAATTCAAAACACAAAGGAAGATGATGAATTAACAAACATGGAATGGTAGGTGTTCAAAGAGCTGTTCTTAGAAAAATACTTTCCTCGAGACCATCGAGAGGATATGGAAAGGCAATTTCTGAGTCTGAGGCAGAAGGAGGATGAGAATGTCGCAAAGTATGAGGCTAACTTTACAAGGTTAGCAAGGTATGCTGCAGATTACGTACGTAACCCAAGAAGTAAGACTGATCGTTTCTTTGATGGGTTGAAACCATTTCTCCGTCGAGATTTAGTATCACAAACCTTCTCTTCATACGAAGGTATTTTCTCGTGAGCTATCAAAACAGAAAAGGAATTCTCTAAGTCTTATGACTTTAAAGCGAAGCAAGAGAAGAAGAGACCTGCTGATCAATCTGGGAATGGAAATAAATGGAAGAAGGGAAAGGTTGAATATCCATCTTGTGGTAAATGCGGGAAGAAACATCCTGGTACTTGCTTGAAGGGAATGGGAGTCTGTTACAAGTGTGGTGAAAAAGGCCACCAAGCTCATGATTGCAAGGGGAAGAAGGAAGCTACCAACATTCGGTGCTACACTTGCAGGGAGATGGGGCATTATGCAAATGAATGTCCTATGCGTCATGAGAACTTACCTTAGAAAAGGCCAAGGGATCAAGGCCAGGCTTATGCAATCACTACTGCTGAGGTAGAAGCTCTGAAAGACGTGGTGGCAGGTAATTTAATGGTTTCCTCAAGATTAGAAAATGCATTATTTGATTCTGGATCATCACATTGTTTCATATCTTCCCAGTTTTCTAAGAAAATTAGATATTTCCAATTTGATTTAACAAGGGAGTTGTCGGTCAAAACCCCTAAGGGATGTATTATTGCAACAAAGTTTTGTCGATTAGTTCCCATTAGAGCACCTAAATGTTCTTTACCTACTGATCTCATCGTCATACCCATGATTGAATTTGATATAATCCTCGGTATGGATTGGCTTTCGGACCATGATGCATAAATTTATTGTAAGAGGAAAGAGGTTACGATTCTTGATAATGATGATAAGGAACACCTTAACTTTAGAGCCGAATCGTCGCCACATAATTCTTATCTAGATCCACCCCCAGTAGCTCAACTAAACTCAATTATTGGGGAGGAAGAGAAGGAAATTACTGAGGGTGAGGAAAGGAAGATTCAAATAGAGGATGTACCTATTGTGAGAGAATATGTTGATGTGTTTCCGGAAGATTTACCTGGACATCCTCCAGAACGAGAAGTTGATTTTTCCATTGATTTAATTCCTGAATCAAGGCCCATATCGAAGACCCCTTATAGAATGGCCACTGTGGAATTAGTTTAACTAAAGAAACAACTAGAGGAATTGAGTAATAAGGGATTTATTCGCCCCAGTGTTTCTCCTTGGGGAGCACCTGTTCTTTTTGTTAAGAAGAAAGATGGATCTATGAGGTTGTGCATTGACTATAGGGAGATCAATTCTATAACAATAAAGAAAAAGTATCCCCTACCTCGCATTGATGATTTGTTTGACCAACTGCATGGAGCTCAATACTTTTCAAAGATTGACCTTCGGTCTGGATACCATCAGTTGTGTGTGAAGAAGGAAGATGTTCCAAAGACAGCATTTCGAACAAGGTACGGGCATTACGAGTTTACAGTAATGCCTTTTGGATTGACTAATGCACCCTCTGTTTTCATGGATCTGATGAATAGAGTTTTCAAGGAATATCTTGATGACTTTGTAGTGGTATTTATTGATGATATCTTGGTATACTCCAAAAGCCACGAAGATCATGAAAATCACTTACGCATTATCCTGAAGACTCTTAGAAGACATGAATTATATGGGAAATTTAGCAAGTGTGAATTCTGGCTTCATGAGATTTCTTTTCTTGGACATATTGTCTCTAAGGATGGAATTTCCATTGATCCTTCTAAAACCAAGGCAATCCAAGAATGGCCAGCACCGACAAGTATAACTGAGGTACGCAGTTTTATTGGTTTAGCAGGTTATTATCGACGTTTCGTCCAGAATTTTGCCAGATTGGCTAACCCATTGACAAATCTCACACGTAAAGGGATTAAATTTTTCTGGACAAAAGAGTGTGAAGAATGTTTTGAAGAACTAAAGAGAAGATTAGTCAATGCCCCTGTATTGACTCTACCATCGGGGAATGATGGGTTTGTTATTTATAGTGATGCATCGAAGAAAGGACTTGGTTGTGTCCTTATGCAGAATGATAAGGTCATTGCCTATGCATCACGACAGCTAAACATTCATGAGCAAAACTACCCTACTCATGATCTTGAGTTAGAAGTTGTGATCTTTGCTTTAAAGATATGGAGACATTACCTCTATGGTGAAAAATTTGAGATTTATACTGATCACAAGAGTTTGAAGTATATTTTCACACAAAAAGAACTCAACATGAGGCAAAGGCAATGGCTTGAACTACTCAAGGATTATGATTGCACGATACATTACCACTTGGGGAAGGAAAACAAGGTGGAATATGCTTTGAGTAGAAAAGACCAGGGAGTTTTGAATGTGATGAGAATTTAAAGGGATCCAATTTTCTTGGATCTAGTGAAGATGGGCATGGGAATAACTAGGGAAGGTGAAACATCAATGCTTTTTCAAATGGTTGACAAACCATCATTACTAGAAAGGATTAAGAGTTCTTAGACCAATGATGAAGAATTTCAGAAGAAGATTAAAGATGTGAATGATGGAAGATTGAGGGACTTTGTGTATAAGGATGGAATTTTGAAATTCAGGAAGAGACTTTGTGTTCCCGATATAACTGATCTAAAAAGGGAATTGTCGGATGATGCTCATAGTTCCAATTTCTCTATACACCCTGGGAGCACTAAAATGTATAGAGATTTGAAGGAACATTTTTGGTGGGACAATATGAAGAGGGAGATTGCTGATTTTGTGTCGAGGTGTATGGTTTGTCAACAAGTGAAACCTGGAAGGCAACATCCTGGTGGAGTATTGCAACCTCTTCCCATACCTGAGTGGAAATGGGATAATATTACGATGGACTTTGTCATGGGACTACCAAAGACTCCTAGAAGGAATGATGCAATATGGGTCATTGTTGATCTTTATACTAAGTCAGCACATTTTCTGGCTATACGGGAGGATCTACCACTTGAACGTCTAGCAAGATTATATATTAATGAAGTTGTAAGACTTCATGGAGTACCCCTATCGATTGTTTCTGATCGTGATCCTCGTTTTAATTCACGATTCTGGAAAAGTCTTCAAAAGGCCTTGGATACTGAACTTTGTTTGAGCACTGCCTATCACCCTCAAACAGATGGACAATCAGAACGGACTATTCAAACCTTAGAAGACATGTTGAGATCATGCTCTCTTGACTTTCAGGGTATGTGGGATCAATACTTACCACTGGTAGAATTTTCCTATAACAATAGCTTCCATTCAAGCATTCAGATGGCACCTTATGAAGTGTTATATGGAAAGAGATGTCGTACACCAACCTGTTGGGATGACTTTGGTGAAAGAAAACTTGTGGGACCAGAACTGGTGGAAGAAACAATGGAAAAGGTAAAGGTAATCCAAAATCACATCAAATCAGCTCAAAGTGGGCAGAAGAGCTATGCCGATAACAGAAGAAAGATTTTGGAATTTCAAGTGGGAGATCATGTTTTCCTAAAGGTATCTCCATGGAAGGGAGTTATACGTTTTGGTAAGAAGGGTAAGTTGAGTCCCAGGTACATCGGACCATTCAAAATTCTAGATCGTATTGGGGCGGTAGCTTATCGTTTGGCGATGCCGCCAAATCTCTCCAAAGTTCACGATGTTTTCCACGTATCTCTGTTGAGGAAATACATGACTGACCCAATGCATGTACTCACCTATGAGGAGTTAGAACTGGAACCCGATCTTTCCTATTGTGAAGAGCCCGTCGGGATTCTTGATGTGAGGGAGCAGGTGCTGAGAAACCGGACGACTCGTCTGGTAAGGGTTTTGTGGAGAAATCATAAAATAGAAGAGGCAACGTGGGAACCTGAGGAACTTATGATGAAGAACCACCCGAGTCTTTTTATACCCTAGAAATTGCGAGGACGTAATTATTTGAAGGAGGGGAGAATGTAACACCCCAAGCTTCCACGGTACGTTTCCCTTCGAATAATACAATAGCGTGCGTTGTACGCAACCTCGAGCTCTAACACACACCACAACTAATTAAACTAGCCGTTGTGAATAGTAATACCTAATTTTTGAAATTTTATAAATTTTATTTATCAAAATAGACTTCATCTTTGGATTCGGAATATCGAAATTAGCCTATGTTGAATTTTTGGTATTTTTCTGAGAACTTCGAATTTTTTATGGATAGTGAAAAATACTTAAAAACAACTTTTTAAATCAAAATAATTTATAGTGAAAAATTATAATATTTAGTGGTTTTAAAGTATAATTAGAATATATTTTTACCATTTTATCCAATGGTGGTCATTAGAATTTATTTAACATTGAAATCGGACATAAACAAATGCCAATCTTTTGATATAAATTGTTTCTTAGAAACACGCCATTTTTTGTAACAGCGGGAATTAATTATAAAATTAATTAATGCAAATTATATGTTTGAAATTTTGTAAAATAGACATCATTTTTGAATTCGGAATATCAATTATAGCTTAGGGTGGAATTTTGGCTTTGTTCTGAAAAACTTCAATTTTTGATGAATAGTGAAACCACTAAGTGTTAGTTAAATAACTGATTTTTCATTTAAATGAAATATTACCACTTCTGTGATTTGATTTTCAAAAATCCGACATACATGGTTGTCATTAAGAAGTAAAATGTGGTTCAATGAGATTAAAATAAATTTTTGGTGAATAGTAACTTTTAAGTTCTTAATCGCGATTAGAGTTAATTAGTGTAGTTTAAGGTACAAATAATGTTTTAATAATATGAGATGAGCATGACACTTTTCCTACTCCTATTGGATGAGTCATGGCCGACCAAGACAACCCATGGGTCAACTTGGGGACCCCATGGAGCCACTTTAGTTGGAAAATGACATTAATATATATTTATTTAATGTTAAAAGTAAATTGACACAAACATGAGTTGTCTTACTAAAACAGTTTTTTAGTGGGGTTACACAAGTCCCAATTTTGATTATAAATATTCATTAGAAAGCTAAAAATATTTCCTACATCATAGTATTTTTTTAATAATTTTTAGACATTAAATAAATTAAATTATTTATGACATCATTATGATGCGGTGATGACCTCATTATTTAACGATTTAAATAAAATGAGAAGATAATGCAAAATACAAGTATTACACTTTTCCAAAGCCTATTGGATGAAGATATTTCAAACCCTTATCACCTTAGCCACGAATTATATAAGTGTGGGACCTTTAGAATCCGAAAAGCATGGTATAATAATGTAACATTTCAATCTTTCCAAAAGAGCCCCTCCTCTCCTCTTATAAAAGGCCCCCACCTCTATCACCTTATTCACACTTTCAAGCCTTTTGGTTCGGCCAACCTCTGCCCAAATACTCTCCCAACATTTCTCCCTTCATCCTAGAAGCTTTACTTTAGTCAGAAAGCCATCCTAAGGAGTCCTTTTGATCAAATCAAAAGGAAGAACCCGAAGAAGAGGTAACATTTTCATCACCCTCTTTCATGTTTCTTTCTTCTTCTACTCCCTCTTTGTCTATTATTTCAGTTATAAAATTATAACTCCAGTATCTTCTATATACTGTGATGTTATTATAAATATGTAACAACCATATTCAGTATTCTACCCATCATTTGAATGACATGTCACCATACGTGCGTACGTACGGCTTACCGTCTCCACGTCGTGGTGTAATTGTTATTCAATATATTATTATTTAGATGGGTATAATAATGATATGTAATTCATGTAAATAATAAATATAACATGATAATGATTCTGTATATATGATATACTATCCAATTATATATTATTTTAATATCAAAATAATGATATTGTCGCTCGTGCGTATGTACGGACTACCGTCTCCACGAACGCGATGAGATTCATTCTCCGTCGTATCCATTCAAGTATAATTATCATTTGATAATTTAAAAATAATGTTTAAGGACATGATATCATTCTGGATATGAATAAGATACAACCTATCCCTGAAAAACATGACTTACGTAACAAAACATATAAGAAAACGAGTAAGTTAACACCCAAAACAACGATAAATCTAAGATATTGTTAACAAAGCAATGTTAAAAGATCATATATGATATCATATGAATGAATATGATTCTCGTATAATTTAATAACAATTATTTCACCATTATACAGGAGGTTAACCTACCCCAACCAAGGAAAAGTACAAGGTAAGGGTTTACTTCACAACCTCTTCATTATCCAAGGTTGTTTATACATAATTATCTACTGGGACCTCGTTATCATCCACATCCATGTTTCTTCAAAATGTATTTCAAAACATTTTTATTAATTACAAGAATATGGGTTAAAGGCATTTATACCCTTTTTGACTTTTTATAAGTGGAATCTTTCCGTCATTTTCAAAACAAGGTCCTTTTTAACCTATTCGACAGAATTGAGGTAAGAATGTTTTTTTAACTTATACGGTGGGTGCGGTTATTTTCCGCCGTTATAAAATCTTCAAAGATTTCCTTACAAGCTTATAAGAATATTTTCAAGAAAATGTTTTATATGGCTCTTAAAATATTTCAAAAATATAAAGAGATATTTCTCTAAAAAGTGTTTTGATTTCATCTATGTCAACATCTTTTGATGGATTTTACGCTTATTTGAAGTTGATTTATTATAATACAAAACTTCTGTATTGTATTGAAGGTTTTTGTGATATGTTTGACTGTGGATGTGCTATTTTATACCATTCATAGTTTATGGTGAAATTATTGTCATTTCATATGCTAGTTTTAATACGAATGTTTATGTTATGTTTAAGCCTTTTCATATGGGAATGCATTGGACTTAATATGTGACGGGTGGAGCCCGCTATAGCTCATCAATGCATCGGTAGGTCTCATGAGACAAACTAGTGTCTTGGCACAAGGCCTTGACAAAATCTTATTTGTAGTCTTGGCATGAGGCCTTGGCTATGTGGTTATGATAGTCTGGCATTATGCATTCCAATATTATGAAAGTGGTTAGTGATTTTGCATGTGATTATTCGATTAGTAGAATATCCATGTGAATGAGTAAATGGCGTTATTTCATTTTACTTTTGCCATATTATGTTGATATTCAAGTTTAAAAGGATTTTGTTTTAGTTATACATTGCCTTAAATGTTTATTCTTATTTATGAAAGTTTCAGGTATATTGTTATCCTTACTGGGCATTTGAGCTCACCCCTTTTCTATGTTTTAATTTTTCCCAGGAAGTGAAGAAGTAAATTATGAATGACCTGCAGGGATATTATGAGGGGATAATAGTGTGGACTGTAGAGACATTATGTTGTTGTAGTAGTTTTTCATTTTATGATGTAATGTAAAACTTATGAATGTATCTAGTATTTTCAAAGCTACTAAACTAATCGGTCTTTCGAGACTTGATCTTTTGTGATCATGCCAATGTTACGAAGTAATGCACCGGCTCTGGGTAGCTGGGGTCGGGGCGTTACAATATGGAACTACTTACATATTCTTGTAACCCTCTTGGCTACCTTATAATTTTTAACTCTCACGTCTACCTTACAATGTAACCCTCACAGCTACCTTATTGTGTTACCATCGAAGTTACACATGGAGTAACCATATGGATAACCTCTAACTTACACCTAGAAAATGAATTAGAGAGAAATATAGGTCCCAATATCCATCATAAATAATTCATTAAGAACTAGAACATAATCATACAACATAAATAATTGCATAAAAAAATTTCTTTTGAATTTTGTAATGTAGAATTTTAAGGGAATATTTTTAATGAAAATCCCATAAAAATGTCATATAATTGATTTTAGACTTAATAGAGTATATGTAATATGTATATAAATTGTAAATAAACATAATTAAATATAATATATAAAAATCATTACAAAAAAATTGTAACACATAAATTATGATGTTGAGGGTTATCTTAAAGAATGGAAATTGGGTTAAGAATTCCTTTACCTCGGGTTTTTTGTACCTCATGATTCTTTAATCATTTTTTATAATGGTTAAAAGAGTGTTATTAATATCTTATAGAAACATATTAATATTTATAATACCTTATATGATCATTTAATTACATCATTTCACCCTTTAATTGTTAGTATTTTTCTTCTTCCATTGTTTTGGGTTCGTTTCTTACATGATTTCCAAGGATGACTTGTTTTTGATTTTCTTGTCATGTTGAAATTAAATTCCAAAAGAGGAATGAAATGATATTAATATGTTTATATAATATATAATGATACCATAAATCATTTTTTATCATATATGGTATTTTATCATTACATAAATCATTAATTATGTGTTCTTAGATCGTATTTTGTGGTTCCTCAATAATCATGAAACTCGTTTCATTATATAAATTAATTTCATGAATAGAAGTTCATTAAAACATAAAATAAGTTAAAAAATAATTTTTTTTATTCATCCAATAAAAGTTTTTTATGAACAACTATGTGGGAGGTAATTGAAATTGGAAACATATTATAAATGATTTTGGTAAATTGGCACATCACAGACGATGTTTTTATTTTTTGAATAAGAGGTAGAGGAGAGGATAAAAGATGATGAATAATTTACATGAAATGATAAAATAAATAATATATAATATTTTTGAGATTTAATACCTCCTTGATAATTGTATGGGAATAGGGTATGAAAAAAGAAATGAATTGGAAAGAAAACACATGAAAAAGGAAGAGAATTCTTACTCTAGATCTCTCTCCTTGAGATCCCCCTTAAGGCCTTTGGTTTTTGGCTTTTGGTGAGGCTAGATGGACTTGGATGTGGGTAAGAGACTTGGCCAGAAAATTTGGAAGAACTTAGACAATTATCAAGGCTTGAGAGGTGTTATAGGAATATGGGAATGCAGGTGGAATTTATAGTGGAGGAGAGGAGAGATTTTACATTATTTTAATAATTAGTATAATATATTTTCCCAAGATTATTCATAGTCTTGATTAATGTGTCCACAAATAGTAATAATTTAATGTGATTTTGAACCAAGTGGGCTAACATCATCCTTGAATAACCTATGATGAAGTAAAAAAAGTATTTATCATTTATCGTAATTTTTCTTATTTTACTATTCATCAAAATATTAAGAATTTCAGAAAATTTCAATAAATTCACCATAATAATTTTTCAATGTGTAGAATTGAAAAATGAACTCCATTTTTTAAAAATAATTTTCTAAATATTATTTATTAAATTTTTAAAAAAACCATAAATTATTCAAAAATAACATTATTAAATCTATAATTCATTTTTTAACACCATAAAAAATTAATCAACATGTCATTATATCATAACCTTAATAAAAT
Source organism: Viscum album (assembly GCA_963277665.1). Taxonomy (NCBI): domain Eukaryota; kingdom Viridiplantae; phylum Streptophyta; class Magnoliopsida; order Santalales; family Viscaceae; genus Viscum; species Viscum album. Next base: position 411,404,759 of record OY728133.1, read on the forward strand.
AAAATTATAAAATGGTTTAATATTAATAATGATCATATTACTATTCATATTATTTTTCATAAGGGAATGATAGTATTCACCAAAATCAAAGTTGATTATATTAGAATCCAAATAACATTCTGATCCCAACTATAGATGGACGTTTTTTGAAATTCAAATCATAGAATAGGAAAAATTATATTTAAAGGCTAGTTATAACTATTTACATAAAACAATGTTTCATGAATTTCAATTTATTTTTTGAAACCCTGGGGTGTTACAGGCATGATTCATTTTTCACTTACACCTCACATGGAAGGTATTAAAGATAATATTAATGAATATATGTGATATTTATGACATATAGATTCTATAAGAAATTTAATATCACATATAACTTATTACCTTCCAATCTATTGGAAAACGATAGTATCACTATTTTTTATATGTGAAATACCACCACTACATAGTGATAAAAAAATTAAATTTTATTTTTACATTGATAGTAATAAAAAAATATTTGATTGATATGTTTTCTATATATTAAATAATAATTATTATGGAATTTTGAATTAATATTTATTTTCCTTCCATTCCATCCATTGGGGAAAATGGAAATTGTGTTCATCCAAATGTATTGACTAACATATCTATGAATGTTGTAATCTTTTTTCTATATATAACTTATGGAATTGATTTAACCATTATAAAATTATGAGGATAAAAATTATTGAACTAAAACATACATGAAAAACAAAGAAATAATCACCCAAAACAGGGCTTCTAAATAATTATTGTTTATAAACAGGTGAAAAAAGACTGTAATTAAGTAATAGTGTATAAAAGTTATTATTATGGTTCTATAATTGATTTACAAAAAACTTGTATTTATTATACAAGGGATTCAAACACATACAATGGAAGCCTAATGTGAGGCAAGGATTTCTTGTCTCACTTTTACATCTGTAAGACATACACCATATTCACCACATATTCCCTTATGTGGTGTATATACTGCCACTTTTTATATGTTATTTCATGAATCTATTTATGATATTTCTTTTTTAACTTTTATTTTAAGATATTTATTTTATGGGGTATATAATTCAAATGTTACCAAAGTGGTAAGGGTTTATTTCACAATCTCATAATTTTTTGGGATTGTTCTTATTTAAGATTCCATTGGGGGAGTTATTTGATATTTCTTTCATATAATTGATCTATTTTCATCTCCTTTGGATATTATTTCTATTTTTCAATTAATATTATATTTTTAACTCTTTTTTACCTAAAATGATTGAATAAATATTTTAATTTTTTTTGACTTTTTATAAATAGGTCAAAATTCATTTTTCATCCAAATCAATGTTTTATAAAAATGGTTTCAAAAAATTTTATAAAATTTCAAAAATTATTTATTGAATATATTTTTACCTATTTATACTTTAAAAAAAATTTAAATCATTATTCATATCTTTTCCAAAAAAGGCTTAATTGAATTTTATTAGAAGTGTGAATGGAATCTTTGTTCCAATGTGTACGACCTGAATGGAAATTTCTATCCTCATGACCACTAAAATTTTTAAAGATAATTTTACATGTTTTCGGAGGTTATTTTAAAATAAAACTATTTCAAATTTTTAGAACGTTTTTTAAAGATGATATTCAAAGTGAAAATGATTTTTTCTCAAGAAAGTTTTTGATGAACTTTTTATGGTTTTTCTTTTTCATAAATCACATCATCTATTTGTTGTACTCATGATCCATTAAGGATATTTTATTTTAAGATCATACTTATTATTTATTTTATTTTTTTATGACTAGTTCGACAGATGATGTAAAATTTTATTACCATTACCAATATTTTTCTAGATGGTTTTTTATTATGTTTATATGATTACAGTAAGTATTAATATTTCATTTGTTAGTTTTTTACTATGAATATTTACGTTGATTATTTTTAACCCCTTCCATATGAATAATTAATTTCACTTGGTATGTATTAAGTGGTTCTCAGTTATATATATCTCCTTGATGCATCAACAGTTATCATGAGACAAATTAGTTGGATAAATTAGATAGATGTCCAACTACAGATTGAACTATCTTGTGAAAGGCCATGAATGTTTCAATTTTATGGAATTAAAAATTCCTTCATTATGAGATCATTTATTTCTATGTGATTATTAGGTTAGTTATAATATCCCTCTATAAGTTTGAAGCTTATTTGAGTATTTATAAGTCTTTTTTTATCATCATTTATTTCTTTCATATTATGATCAGTTTATTGATTAAATGAAATGTGTATATTTTATTTATCATTTCATATTGATTATTATTATTTATTCATGATAGATTTTGGTGTATTATTACCCTTACTGAGCATCTTAGAACATGCCTTTTTTAGGTTTTATTTTTCCCTGGATACTCAAAAGCGTTTTGTGCTTGATATCCAGAGATATTCAAAGGGTAATTATAGAATTCACAAATAAAAAACATTATTTATTTTAATTTTAAATTTTATTTTTATTTAAAATATATATCTATTTTATAAATCCTACTAAATTATTTGGTCCTTTGGGATCTGATATTTTGTATCTACTTCCAATGTAACAAATTAGACATTGGTTCTAGGTTACTAGTGTTAGGGTCATTACTGTTGGTTTCAAAGGAATGTGTAGTATAAACCATGGGAGATATATTTAAGAAAACATATATTATGTAATATAACTCTATGAAAAAAATGAGTATATGTATAAAACAATATAAATAATATTTGGTAAGATAGAAATTTTGTTGGTTTTTTCAAGAAATATAACTTTTTCTCGATATTATAAGTGGAAAGAGTTCTGGAAAAGAATTACCTAGTGGTAGTAACTCTGAAAAAGGAACATTAGTCTTGACTAGTGTGTTACCTGGTAAACAAAAAAGGTCTTTATTATTCACCTAGTTTGACACTCTCGAGGTATATAGTTAGGATAGTTCACATTTTCATTTCAAACCATTTTGAACTGTCTGAAAATATTTTTATGATTTTTAAAAATTACCAAATACACCATGTTAATGATTATTATATTAGTTATGAATAACTTTTTATATTTATATTAAGTATACCACTAGTATTGTGATTATATATTATGTTCCATAATGTTATGGCCTAATCTAGTGTATTCCATTATTTAGAAATGGCTCGTATTAGAAGGAATGAGAATCGTATCACTACATGTACCTTATGTAGGTATTTTCCTCCTGGGAAATATAATTATGCTTTGGTCGGATGTATAGTTGGAACTGACTAATTTATAACCATATTGGGGATGTTTACATAGGTAATGAGAAACAACCTTTCCCAATTAGAGAATCATATTAATATATAATTTTTTGTAATAGTGCTAGAAATATTCATGTGTTAGAAACCATCATCATTTAATAGGACAAAAAACCATATGTATCAGAGTAATGGATAACTTCCTTAAAGAATTTATTTGTCACTCTAGTTAGAAATGATAGGGAAATTTCCTTTATTAAAGTTTATCATCTCAAGATATTATAATTAATAGTGGAAATTGATCTAATACAATAGGGATGAAGAGGAAATATAATACATGGAATGGAAGGATTTTATGGAAGCCTTCCTAAAAAAGTATTTTCCTCATGAGAAACAAACAGATATGGAGAGACAATTCTTGAGTCTAAGAAAAAAGGAAGATGAAAATTTTTCTGTGAATCCAACTTTATATGGTTAGAAAGGAATTGTATGGAATATGTATGTAATCCAAAGAGTAATATTTACCCTTTATTTTATGGGATTAAGATAATTCTTTAAATCGTACTAGTATCCAAAACATTATCATCAATAGAGGAAAGATAATCATATTATATAAATATATAGAAGTAATTATTCATGAATTATGGATTTAAAGGGAAACTAGAGAAGAAGAGGATGGTGGAGATAAATATGGATAAATGGATTACGGGAAAGATAGCTTTCCCCAACTGTGATAATTATGAAAAGAAAAACATTGGTACTTTCTTGAAAGTAATGGGAATTTTTTATGAGTGTGGAGAGAAATAACAAAATGATATTGATTTCAATTGATACAAAAAAATTTCCAATGTTCAATGCTTCAACTGTAAGAATATGGGGTACTACGAATTTCATTTTTGCAAGATTTTAGGGAATATACCATAGAAAAAGCTAAGTGATCAATGTCAAGATTATGATATTGATGCATCCAAAGTGAAATAATTAAAGTTATTATATTTGGATTAAATAAATGTGTTTTATAAGTATATAAACAATGATATTATCATTATAATAATAATAAAATGTATCAGGAATGTATTACAGTACCTTTTCATAAAGGATCTGAAAGCATGTGATTAACAGTACTAATAAACAATAAAAGTGATTTAGTGGAAATTTGATCCTTTTTAAGAAGACATGATTGAGGGAAGATAACCCTTAATACGTTCATGATGTTGAGATAATAATGATAAAGATATTTTTTGGTATAGTAATGGTATTATTAAATTTGGTTAGTGATTTTATGTTTTATGTTATCTTTGCTGAAGGCAATCACAATTTTAGATTTATGGATTAAATTTGAAAATATGATATTTTATTTTTGTAAGTATGCATGTTTTCATTATGGTTTTATAGTTATAATGGTTTTAAAATAATTATAGTGTTGCATTACAGTTAACTTTATATTGTTTATGGAATATAATTTTGATTTAGTGTCTTTCCATAAAGAATTTTGGATATTTAATTTGGACATAAATATTTAGGATGAGTGTTAAGATTAACTATATATAGAATTTATTAATAAGATATTTGGGTGTTATTAGATAACATGTGCTAAGAATTTTGGTTTTGGAAAATATCTAAAAATAGAATGAATGAATTATCATTATAAAGATCTGTTAAATGTGTTTCAGACATAAAAATTCATTTTGGATATTTATTTCTGAGATTAATAAATTAATTTGGAATTTATCTAAGAAAAATAGAAGTATTAATTTTTCATTATGAAATATATATATCAATTAGGTATTTTTTATATGATCTTTTTCTGGATGGAAAAGGAATTGATCAACTCTATAAAATGAAATTGAAAAAAAATGTTATACAAATAACTTAATTTATATTAAACCAATGGTCTTTCAATAGATAACCTATTTATGGATTTTTGTCCATTATACATTCAACATCATTCACATTCTTATACTCAATGATCTTTTCCACTCTTCATAATTATTATATCTTTTTCTTATATGTTCTCATCTTTACTTTCCACCAATATTCACATATTTGAAAACCTATAATGTGTTGTTCCACATTACCTTCATACTTCTCTTCCCATATTTTCAATGATTGTTTTTATTAACAATTATTTCTAATGTGGTGTTTCAAGAAGACTATTTTTATATTTTAAATCCATCATTGTTTAGATCATGATTATATTGCAAAGATTCAATTTATTTAAGGGGGTAGAATGTATCACCCCGAGATTATAAAGGAGGAACATCATATTAGATAGCGTATGTGAAAAATAAAACTGAAAATAAATGAGAATGAAAAACCCAAATAATTTATCATATATTTCTTAAAATTTTATATTTAATTTCATTGACAGCATGCAATTCACCCAAAACCAGGTTTGAATGAAACACAACACTCTAATGTGATATTATTATTTAAAAATAACCATTACAACCTTGCTATTAAGATGGAGGTTATGAATAGTACTCACTGAATTATGAAAAATATATGGTGTTAAAATGTATAAAATAATATTAATGTCTATTAATTAATTTTAAATAAAATAAAAACCATTTTAAAGAAAATAAAATGTTTTTAAATAAAATGCATTTTTCTAAAAGGTGGCCTAGTCATGCTTTTTGCACATAATTTAAAAATACTTTTTACCAAATTTAGAATATTAATTTGAAAAAATATAATTAATTATTTAAATTGAAAATGTAAAATTTTATTTCGTTTATGTTTTGGTATTTTTTTTGAAAAATATTATTTTTTTGTTGAATATTGAAAAATACTGACGTTTATAGAAAATAATGTTTTCATTTAAAATGTTTACAAAGTTAAATTATATTTTATATTTTTTTAAAATAATATTAATCAATTTTATAATAATTTAATTGATATTTATCATCGGAATAAATTTCATATATAATTATGATATTAAAACCTTATATACTTATGTGAATTTTTTCTTTGGAAACCCGCTTTTTCGTTATATCTATGGGTATAATTTAAAATTATATTTTCCGAATTTTTTGAATAGAATATTGAAAAATGTAAAAAAAATATTTTTAATAATCAAAATTTATATTATACAATAATTTTAACATTATTTTTTCCCTTATTAATTGTAAAAACAACAAAAATTAAATATCCTTGTTGAGGTTAAAATCAATTTATCGGGGGTTAAACAAAAATACAAGAGTTAAAATAGCCTAAAAACTTTTCAAAAATTATGTTAATAGAATTATTTAGACCATATATCCTATAATTAACGATAATTAAGCACTTTTAAGGACATTTTAATGATAAAAATGTGGGTGTATTTGATTATTTTTAAAAACTTCAAGTGTGTCCACTCCCCCACATATAAAAGGTCACCCCTCTGCTCCCTTGTTCACACGTCCATAACTATTTGGTTCATAAAATACCTAAACATATAACTTATCTAAATACCTATCCACATAATGGAGGACATGTTTTGATAATAATTTCAATCAAAAAAAAGTTTTGGTTAAACCTAAAGAGGTTTCCTAAAAAGATGTAATGTTTTTAAATATGAGTGTTCATTTTACTTATATTCCTAACTCTTTATAATATTATTAAAATATAATAATATAATAACAAGATTATAATATATATAATTATGTGTTTTAAATTTAATGTAATAACTCTTATCCATCTGCACTTCCGTCGAATGGGAAACGAAACTATCAACCATGTGTATGGATGACTACCGCCTCACAAACCAATCTAATATGTTTTCCACCACCAACTTTCTGTGATGGATATAATGGTAGATTTAACATATTTATATGATATTAATGAAATTATTATACTTATATAATTATCATATCACATTAATTTTTATTATGTGGGATAAAAAAATTTCACTCATGTCTACGATGGATTACTACCTCAGGAAGCAGTGTGATTCATTTTTTTGTAGCACTTTGCATATAAGGCCATAAGGTTAAAATTAATGAATGTATGTGATATTTATTACATATAAATACTTATATAAATATAATACCAAATAGAACATATGGAGACCCATTATTTTCATACATATATATTAAATTTTTTAATGAATGTTAATTACATTAAACAAATAGAAGCATGGGGATCCTAAAGGTATAGTTTCATTAGAAACATGGAAACATAAAAAACATGTTAATATATAAACTAAATAATGTCACATTATGTTTTTTAAAACTATAACCCTTACTATACATATCATATAGAATAAATTTATTCATGACATAGGGAAATGAAACATAAGAAAGGATGACCTTAGATGCTCAGTATCGGTAAACAAGGGAGATACATAAGAAAAACATGATCATAAGGGTACGAGAACATGACAATAAAATTATGAAACCATACCATTCATATAAAATATAATAATTTAAATTCATTGAATAACTTTTTGTAATTCATAATACAAAAACCATACAGAAATATAAGAACATGAGACTTCAGAGAAAAACATTAGCATTAGACGTATAACTTTTTTCATACAAATAAGGATAGAAAATCATTTCCATTATAGTTAAGGATCACATAAAGGGATATAATAATGTAATTTTTTAACTCACGAAATCATTTTAGTTGTCAGGGTTTACTCCCAAGACCATCATGTCGCACGAAGCACCTTACTAAACATGGTTCACTCCATATTCTTGTCCTTTATATCACTTGAGATATAAATATTTTCCCAATGCATTGGAAGGAGATATAGGTCCAACCTGTAAGATAAATAAAATCATACGTATGTTTGGAAAAATATCAAAAAACATTCATCATATCATAACCCATTAAATAAAATTTGTTTCATAATCATTTCATCATATCAAAACTAGTGTAAAAGAGGCTAATTTCATAATCATTTCATCATTACATCATAGAATAACCCATGAAAAAAAATTGAATTTAATAATAATTTCCACATGGTATAACCCGTGGAATAGAAACCGGTTTCAAAAACATCATTCCATCATAAACATAAACCATTCAGTGAAATTATAAGAACTATATACTTTGATCATATTCCTTATACGTTAAAGGTAAAGTCAAAAGATTTCAGCTTAGATAAAAACTATCTTTGAATAAAATTTAAAACATTATTGTGGAAAATATCCTTTTCAATTTACAAATGATTTTTCAAAATGGGGGAGAATTGTTTTCATGAAAAACATATTAAAATGAGGATTCTTTTCACATTTTTTGATAAATGCCAACCTTTTACCGTGTGGAAAATGACAAAAAGTTTCTTTTAAATAAAATTAATGAATTAAAACATGGGTAAAAATATATTTAATAAATAATTTTGAAATAATTAAAAACCACCAAAAAACACTTATAGAAAACATATTAATGGAAATTTATTAAAGGAAAAAGAATACAGAACAAGAAAAATACAAACAATAAACACCAAAACCATAAAAAATGGTTAAGGTGAAAAGGAACGAAACCAAAGCAGAAAAACACCCAATAAAAAAGGGTGGGCAATGGGATGAGGCCACCAAAGCCGCCAATGAAGATCAAAGCCGGATCATGTAAGATTTCTCCACGACAGAAGAATCTCCATCAGCCTTGGCCTTTATTAGCCAAAAAGCAGCAACATAAAAGCCTTCCTTCCACCAAAAGAAGCCAGAAACTAAGCCTCCAGCCTTCTACAAACATCACACTGATTCCCAGAATTTGGGAAACCAAATGAATCCAGCAACTCTGCAGACTCCAGCCTGCTCCTATTCAGCACACTGATTCCCAGAATTTGGGAAACCACAGCAACTCAACACAGCAAAGCTCAACGGCCATCCTGAAGAAAAATTCAAACACTTCCAAGAGGATCTCCCCCCTCTTAGATGACGCCCTCGAGTCCACACTGTGGAAAAATCTCATGTCTTATTCATGGATCATGAGCAGAAAATGATGAACCGGATCCCTCTTGATTATACTCATCATTGACAACATCCCTTGCATCGACCAGAGAAGAACAGGCATCGAGAGTAAAAACATTCAAATGGATGGTAAACATCAGATCCTACTAAAAAAATCTGAATACCACATTAGTCTACAGTGTAAACATGTTATATGGAAACATAAACCTACTAAAGCTTAGTGACAAAATTGACAACACCCTTTGTATCAGAAATGCTGAGACAAAGCATTACTGTCCGGCTGGGAACTATTCATCCATCACCAGCACCAGAAATAGATAGACCGAATCCTTAAATTCCGAAAAAGGATCCTCGGAACTGAACCAACAAGCAGCGCTTTTGCTGTACCTGAGTGTAAGCTCATAAGGATCAATCCAAAACCAGCAAAGAAAATCACCCAAAACCATGATGTTTGGCCCATTCAAACCCATTTTCAGCTCCATGTGAACTCCGAAAAAATAGCTTTGAATCCTTTGATTTCCAAACCATTGCCATAAAGTGACATGAACCAGCCAAGAGAAAACTCATGGTAATTTATTTCCAGATTCAACCAGCTCAACAAGATAAGATTTAGTCATTATGGGAATATGTTTTGAACTCCTTACCTTTAATGCAGTATCCTTGATTTTCTGGGATTTAGGGGGTATCCCTACATTCCTTTTAGAGCATTGAGGACCTTTGTATCCTTGAAGTAGGTCATCAATGTTAAAAACTTCAGGTATCCCACTGTCCTTTGAAAATATTTGTGAGCATCCGTGGGAACCAGAATGATGGGCAGCATTTTGAGCATTTTTTTCAGAAGTAACATTACTATTAACAGTAGATAACATAGCCAAAGTATCAGACATGCTCTCCATAGAAGCTGGTAGATGAATCTGTAGGTTCTTCTGAGTATTGATGCTGAAATCCAGTTCTGTAGCTGAATTAGGATCACAGTTCTGCCCATCTTCAACCTCTGTGGAAGTATCCAGGTTTGAAGCATCAATTACATCTTCTTTATCATCTTGTAAAGAGATCAAAAAATCAGGGATTTCATTCTGAAAATTCAGAAAAAACTGATACTCATCCTCCTCATTATGTAAGTCATAAACCAGAATATAAACATCATTGCTAATTTCAGAGAATAGGTGAAGATCCTCCTTTGAAACCCATTCAAAAACCGGCTGAATAGGCACAAGTTTTAAGATCTTCTCTTCCTCCTCAGCCACATCAGCCCATGAAACTCTTTGTGATGATGAATAAACAGGATACTTTGTTAAAGAAGAATTTTCAAAAGGAATATGAGTTTTAACAGGAGGGACATCTGACTTTAGAATTCCTTTTTTTCAATAAAGACAGCCTTGTTCTTTTTATTTCTGTTGACATCATTCCATTCAGAAACCTTAGATGACACCATGGCATTTCTCTGAATCAACCTACAGTTAGAGATATTATGTCCTACAATTTTACAGACATCACAAAAGTAGGGAACATTCTCATATTCCAATCGAATATCAGATTTAATAACATTAGCATTAAACAGAATCGAAGCAGGTCTTTTGACTTCTGAGTTAATGTCCACAAGTATTCTAGAAAAATAACCATTTTCACCATCCAAGGTGTGTTGATCTATCCTCATAGGAGTACCAATACATGATGCAATGTCGTTGAGGATTCTAGGATGACAAAACACCCAACATAATCCATGCAATTTTACCCAAATTTGTGCATTAGATTGCTTGAGGTTAAAAGGTTTAAATTAATATTCCCTGCTGATAACCTTAGAATTCCAGGTTTGAGTTGAAGGTTACCTATATTCCAAACTGAATTCAAGGAAACAGAGGAGGTGAAGATAATGTGAAAATACCCTTTTCCGATTGAAATAAATTTCCAATCTCATAAACTCCAGCAATGAGAAATTCTATTTTTGAGATCAGCAAAAGACCAGGGTTTGTCTCCCTTCGAGTAAATAACACGACCCAGTAATGAAAACTTACAAAGGTCCAGCCGTTGCTGCAGTGCATTTGAATCTGCAACCACTGAGAATCCACCATTTTCTAACCTGGTGATATTTGATTTAGATGAATCCACCTTTCTAGGATTTTCTGCTCCAGAAAGAACCTCTGTGAAGGAAAGATTCTTCATTCGAAGAATCGATGAATCTTTGAAGCCCGAGGGTTTCTAAATTTCCTTCGCTTCATGACGATTGTCCCTGAAGGACATTTCCCACTCTGTATTGAAAGAATCCATTGAATTGTATAGGTTCTATATATACACCTCATAAAATTATATAGGTGCATAACATGACATATAACTCAATGAATGAATATTAAGGCCAAATCCATTTCTACTTTGGTATGTTTTGATCCATAAACACCACAGAAGGGATATAATAAAATTTATATATAAATACCCATAATTTTAAGGATAATAACCATAAAATACATTCATGGTAATTATATACACCATATAAAAGATAGATTTGTTGAATATGGATTGTGTCTCATTAAAAATAAAAGTTAGATGAAAATCCAATACATTAGGCATTAGCATTCATCATACGCATTCAACCCTATTGTATAATAAATATAAGTTTATTATATATCTATTAAAGAACCATAATTATATATATCCTACCATATATGATTTTTATATTTCCTAACCATTTATTAATGATTCCATGTTTAAGTCAAGTTTTGGGAAATAATTACTTTGTTTTTCTTGTATGTTTTGATTTTCTGTTTTTGGTCCTCTTAATTTGACCATGATTCAATAATTTATATAATTATAATCATGGTATAGATGTCATATATAATTTTATATATGTATTTAGAGTAATACATAATATTTAGATATAGAAAATGAAATACCCCATTCATGGAGATGGTAGCTTGTACGTACGCATGACCATTGTTTCAATTTTCCCAAAAGACTAAAAGAAAATATGTTAAATAATATATTAAAATTAAATAATATTTTTCATGTCATATGTGTAAAAAAATTCAATTAAACTCATCCTTATTACCATCCATGTAAGTTGTGAATGAATCATATTGTTTTATGAGGCGATAGTCTCTCGTAAACACGAACAACGTCATCATATTCCCACAAAATGGAAAGTAAGAAGTAACATATTATTTAATGATTAAATAATCATAAAAATATTATAAATTTCATATATAAACTATAAATACAACATTATATCCATATGTGAGAGGTGTTGATTGGAAACGAATAACATCGGTTCGTGAGGTGGTAGTCCAGCGTACACACAAATGATGATTATGTAACCCATTTGATGGAAGAAAAAAAGGATTTTGGTAATATAATTAACATAATAACATATAATTTTATGGAATATAATATGGTTTTTATATCATCTGTTTGATTAAAAATTTAATTATGTTGAATAAGAAATAAAATAAAATGCTCAGTTAGGGGCGTTACATCTTCTCCGAACTACTTCATTTGGTTTTCACCAAAAGGCATCGTAGATTGGATTTATGAAAAATATAAGTATTCTAAGATGGATTTAGGTAATTATTAATGTTATTTGGGTAGGTATTGTTTTATAAAAATGGTTTTTAATGTTTATATAGGAGATGAGAAGAGGTGAAATTTTATAAGGGAGGTGAGTGGAACATTTGTATTTTTTGAAAAAAGAAAATGGTATACCCCAGTTTTACACCTACCTCAATGATAAAAATAAAAAAAATTATATAGAAAATAATTTATATGTTTAAAATATTTCAATCCAATTGGTTTTTGATATTCTTTGCGTCATTTTGAATTCTTATCTTTTTTTGTTTAACACCAGGTAAACCCATTTTTCCTTTGACTATGACAAATAATGTTTACTCATTCCACTAATCATTATAGATAATATTTTGGTTGAAATTATTTTATAACATAAAATATTATTTTTCAAAATTAAGGAATCCATTTTTTAAAATTTCATTCAGATAAGTGTCAAAATTTTATTTAAAATTATACTCGTATATATGATGATTATGTTTTTTTACAATAAAAAATCTTCAAAAGTTTAAAATGTTTTTATATAAAAAATCCGTATAAGAATTACTAAAATGACCTAAATAATATTAATTGATATAAAATTTAATTAATTTGACTTTTTAAAACATTATGAAACAAAATCAAACCTAATAAATTATTTAAATAAAAATAATGTTTTCAATAAAAACAGTAATTTTCACTATCCACTGAAAAAATTATCCTCTCGGAAAATTCTCATAAATTCACCCAAAGGTAATTTTAAAATTATAATTTAAAAAACTAACATTATTTTTTCAATTAAAATTTCTAAAATTCTCTAAAAACATTTTTAAAATAAGTGATCAAAATGTGAGAAATTTGTTTTTTAAATATAATTTTCAAGCATAAAATTAGATTTATTCTTATGTCTTATCTAGAAAACAGATAAACTGAATGTTAAATATTTTATTGAGTATATAGTATATAAATTTAATTAAAATCATTCACCAAATTTTTATTTTAATTTATTAAGGTATAATACATTTTTTGTATGAAACTATTTTTTCTAAAATAGATTTATTTAATTTTCGTATAGTTTTTTTTTCAATTTTTATTAATTATTAATAAAAAATATAATTTTATATAAATTTTTAAACCATATATTATCATAATTCACTTAATCATATTCATTCATTACATTCCAATAGATATTGAATATCTATTATGTTAAATAATAATATTTTAGTAGTATGTAAAATTTCTTATAAACTCATATTTTTTTGTAACACAAGATTCACTTAGTGTTGTATGTAATGTAAGATAAACGTGGTGTTGTGTGTAAATAAAAATAAAAAATATATTAAATTTACTGGAAAAATAATAATAATTCACACAATCTCAAGGTGTTACATTCTGTCCCCTTAAATAAATTATGTCCTTGAAATTTTAACGAGTTCGTTGTAAGAAAAGGTTTAACATATGAAAATACCTTTTTTAAAAACCAATATTATAAAATGTGTTAATCAAAATTCATCTTGAAATGATATAAATGGATGTGCCATGGTCATCTAGAATAACACATACTAGGTTTCCAAATTTAAAAACATAGGTGGGAAGTGAAACATGTACATAGAAGAGAAAACTAACACACAAGTACTGATAGAGGGTGATAAAGAACAATGTCATGAGAAAGTTAAAAACCAAAAATAAATAAGCCAAAGGGGTTTTAAAAAGTCATTAATATCCTCAAAAATTATGATAATTGGATAAAATTTTATTTTGAGATCATTTCCTTAATGTTATGGAATTTTCATGGAAATATATATTTACTTGATTTCATTCCATTTCATAATCGTAATCTCATCCCTTGTTTGTGAGTTGATCAATTTCCACTTCATCTAAAGCACTAAATAAGATCCCTAAAATAATGATATGTCATTAATATTATCTCTAGTTATTATTTAGAAAATTGTTCACATAAGTTATACGTAAATCTTCATAAAGTGAAATAATACATTAATCTATAAAACCTTATCCAAAATTCAACTTAAATAACTCCATAAATGGTTAACCTTATGACCCTAACAAAATTTAAAATTTATAAATAAGGTCACTAAATTTTTCAAAATCAACTTAACTTTAATCCCCCAAATATCATAAAGTATCTCTTGATTATTGACCCAAATATAGTATAAATCAAGTTAAAGTTTAAAATTTATTAATCCCACTAACTACTATATATATCACTTTGTACAGTTGAATCCATAAAAAAGGATTTTCACTAGTTTTCATTTCTTCTTTTTAAAACAAACTACTATTGTCAGTAGTGTGGAGATTATATTTTCTTTAATTTTTAAAATTTATATTTGTTTTGTATTTTTATAAGTTAGTAAACAAACAAAACATTTATTATTATTTTTTTCTAATCTATGATGAAACATGAAGTAAATGAAAACTATAAACAAAAAAAATTTAAAATGCTGATAAATGAACAATCAAGATGTAAGCCTGTGGAAAATTAATCCTACTAGTTTAAAAGGATTTATTTTCATAAGAAAGAATGTTAATGAAACCACTGAAAATGACTGAATTATTTCCCTTTCCATGAGATAAGTCACTCAGATTAAACACTCTTTGAGTTCACTACTCCAAGAAAAGTTCAATCGAAAAAATTTATATTTGAAATGGAATTTAGAACAAACTAACTATATGTTTTGATGTTTTCTTTTTGAATAAAAAGACGTAGAAAATATATCCATTATCAGACTCACTGAATAATCATGGAATTGAAAATTGAATGTGAGTGGCATGATGTGATTGATTGAATTTAGAATTTATCTCACTCATCAATTCTAAATCCAATAAAATGAGAATTTAATATGGTAGAATAGAAGATAACAAGTAGAAATGGATTTCCTCTCAATCTAAAAATTCTAGAATATTATCATATTTAATACTAAAACTAATAAAATTGATTAAAATATGTGAAATTGACAGAAAAGAGGGGAATAAAGAACTCCATTATGAACTACAACAGTGTTGCACTACTAGTCCTCGTATCTTCTAAAAAAATTTCTCCATGTAATCTTTAGGAAGTGCTCCTTAGATCTGCTCTATGAATGAGAGTGAATGATTAGGGAATAAGATCCCACCCCCACTGCCATTATTTTCTTCTTTTAATCTATTGCCATCTACTTTTTGGCCACCAAAATATTCCAATGATCAGGATTGGTCTTTTGCAAAGTCACTGCACATTTTTTTTGTATGAAACACAAGTCACATTTATTTAGCCAAAGTAACTGACTTTTAAATAGTTATTTTAATTTAATCTAGTCAGGATATTGACTCCTTCATGTTTTTGTGAATGAAATAGAGTATAAATAAATTGTTGGAAACATGACAAAAAGGTTAAATAAAAAATACATTATTATATTAGTAAATATTATATTTATGTAAGTAGAATGTTATTAATTACTAATTATTATTATAATAGTTTTAATTACTATTTTATTTTATTTCAATCTATTATTATTTATTATTTTATTAAATATTAATATAACATTAATTGTGTTAATATTAACAGTTATGAATTAAATGAATTATTGAATATTATTGTTATTGATATAATTATTATTATGATAATAATTTATTTATTTATAATTATTTACAATTATTATATTATTAATTTAATTAATGATTTTATTTAATTTTAATTAACTTAGTTATTTAATTAAAATTTATTTTTTATGTTTTCATATAAGTTAATTATGTAGCTGTTGTATAATTATTTATAATTTTAATGTTCTAATGTAAATTATATTTAATATTAAATTGATATATTTAGGTTAGTATATAATATTTAAATTAATTATCAACTATTTATTAAGTTTTTATTACTTTAATTATGTTTAAATATAATATGAATTATTAAATTTATAAATAATTTATATTTTAGTTTTATATTTATTTTATTTAACTTATAAAGTTTTTGTTTTATTTAATAATCGTTATTTGTTTGTTAGTTTATTATTGACTATAATTATTATTTCAATTATTATTATTATTATTTTAGTTTAATTTATAATATATTATTTATTTATTATTTAAATTAATTAATTATGTTTTAGTTTTATTTCCATTTTTATTTTTACATACTCCCCCTTCCCTTCTTCTCCATCACACAGGAAGGGGGTGTTTTGTTCTTAGAGAACTCTTTGATGGCACACTTCCCTACATCCTCTAGTGGTGAAGACTCAACTAGCATCCTCGACTCTATTGGGTGTGCATCATGATGGTGGTTTGGATCAAACTCCACCCTATACGGTCTCGACTTCTGTGGTAATAGTTCCATCCTATATCAGCATTAAATAGGTTTATATGGCTCTTCTTCGATACTATAACACAATAGTGGCAATGCTCAGTCTTCTCCTTTTGGTGGCAGCCGATCCATAAAAATTCATACTTGCGGCGTTAACCATCTAGCCCGAATCAACTTCATACGGTGGTCACAGTCACTCAGAAATAGGGTTTAGATCTAGAATAAGAGAAGAGATTTGGGTTTGTTAGAGTTTGTTCTATGATGTGTGGATTTGCATGAATGGTTCGTGTTTTGGATGTATTTGTTTGTGACTATGATGGTGACTAAAATTCTAGTAGAAGGAAGAGTCAATAGTGTGTTGATAGAGAACCGGTTATAAGATATTTTTTATAGAACCTGTGTAGTAGTTAAGGAATGGTGTCCCAATAGTGGGTGAAAATGATGAGACACAGAAATGGTGGTACCGATGTAAGAGATGTGGTAGAAAGAATAAGTATTAACACAATTTTTATATATGAAGGAGAAGGAAAGAGTGTCAAGGGTCAAACATTGTCGCCATTTTGATATGGAACCATTGGAAAGTTTATTGGCCCAAAAAATGTTGATGGTGTCAAAGGAGAACATAAATGGAAAGGGAATGGTGGAAAAGAAAAATAAAAAACTGTTCCACAAATAATAAATTTTTAATGGCCTACATCAAAAACCAAAAATAAAAAATTAAAATAAAAAAAGTTCAAAATTGATAAACTAATAAAATTAAAAAAATAATTAACAATTTAAATAGTTAACTAATACCTAAAAACCAAATTAAAATAAATATTAGAACTAATTGAAAAATTAGTAATTATGATTAAATGTAAATACCTGAAATATAAATGTAGAAATATTTGTATTCTTAAATTTTATTAATTAATTAAATTAATAATATTGACATTAAAATAGAAAAATGGTTGTTAATAACTAATTAAACAACAGATAAATCAACTAATTCAAAAAATTAACTATAAACTAAAAACATAACTTAATGTATACTCTAACTAAAATTGACAGGAAAATTAAAACAACTGAAAGGATTTATAAATTGAATTAAAAAATATTGAAATAAAGTAATTATATTTAATTAATTAATAAAGCTAATTTTTTTGAAGAAAATATAATCAGAATAATAAATGTTAAATTAAATAATCTGTTAATTAAATGCTAATAAAATAATTAAATGATAGATTACTAAAAATTTCATGATATTAAAAAGTGAGGTAGATTAAAACCACTAAACTAATTAATAATTTATTAGAAAAGAAGAATTAGTAAGACTAAATTAATTATTTTAAAGACTAAAAATACACAATTAATTATTGAAATTGATTAATTAAATAGTTTATCTTTAAAATTACCAAAGTTTAAATATTTACTAAAAAGTGAGAAATATGATAATTGAATTATTAAAATCTTAATAAAAAGATGTGGAAAAACAATGTGTTTTTAGAGACACATTAAATTCCCCCAAACATAAACATTGATTTTCCTCAAACAATACCATGTTTTATTAATGTTTAGAAACAAAAAGGTTCTTTTATTACTTATCTCCAAGTTAAACTTCTTCAACAGTTGAAAAGTATAGGACAAGAAACAATTGGTACGACTTTTGAAGAGATATCTTTAAATCAAGTCTTTCATGTAATCAAATACACAGAGGTAACAAAAAGAGAAATTAATTATCTTCTAATGAGTATGTCTTGCCTCATATATGAATCTTCGTAATGATTTATTTCTATTCTAGTCTATGATCTTACTCAAGAGTGATAAAAGGTTAAAAATTAAAAAAATTAAAAACATAAACAGAAGAACTTATACCATTACATTCAACTTAGTTCGAAAAATAGATAAATTTTTTAATCACCTTATAGATACAACATAAATGATTCCAAAATAGTCCAATTTTTCTCTTCTTCATGTCGAGTTCATTATTCCCCTCACCATAATGAACCCATTTTTTTTCCTTTGACCCTTTATTTAATTTTTCCAAATCCATATGTGTAACATCCCAGGTAAATAAAGAATATTCCATCTTTATATTTATTAATATTTGTGAATAAAATATTAATTTTACATTAAAGGGGATTCTATGTTAGATGGCATACCTGATATGCAACAACGAGTTTCATTGAAATCTTACGTTGCACACAACATTGAGTTATACTACAAAATAATAATATTATTATTATTTTAAATGGTAGTTAATACGTAGCCATTATATTGGAAAGAATAAATAGAACTAACTAAAATATTATTATAAATGTTTTTTAAATGTTTTTAAATTTATCCAATAAAATATAGAGGCTTAAAATGTGAATGAATTCTGTTTTAAGCACAAATAGTCTAATACTCTTTAAAAGGTCGATTTATCTCCTTTTTATGGGGAACCATTTTTAAATATAATTTTTTTCACGTTTATTTGATCTATTTGAAAAAATAATATTCTTCTTTAGAATCAGGACATCAAAATTTACTTTGGATGAAATTTGGGTATTTTTGTAATAAAGTTTACTTTTTAATAAATAGTGCAAAATACTGCATTTTAATTCAAACTCGCATTTAATATAATATATTTATATATATTTATTATCTTTTTAATTAATTTTAAATTTTAATTATTGTATTTTTTTACCATTTAATCCAATTTTTTCTACTATATGTAATTTCACTTTGAAATTAGACAAAAACAAGTGTGAATCTTTTGATTGTTATTATTTCATAAAAACACACTTTTTTGTTTGAAAAGGGGAATTAATTTTAAATTAATTTCTGCCACTTTTGTGCTTTGAATTTAGAAAAATGGATTCCATATTTGAAATCAGGAGGTCCAAATTGTGTAAATAGGGAACTTTTATTTTTATACATTCTGAATAGTAACTTCAGTAAATATTTTATTAACTATGGTTAAAGGGTAAATATGAAAAATAAGGGTAACAAAATAATATTATAATAATATTAAATTACAACTAAACTTTTTATAACTCTATTTTATGAGATATTTCCAGCCAATGGAATCCTTAGGTATATTTTGGGACCTCATGCAGCCACTTATGAGTGATAATGACACATTATATTAATTATTTTAAAGTAAAGACAAAAATGACATAAACAAATATCTTTTAGTAAAACCATTATTATATGGGGTTATATAAGTTATCTTTTAGACTATAAATATTCATTTGAAATATATAAATATTAACTACATCATGGTATTTTATTTATAATTTTTACACATCAAATAAATAAAATTATTTATAACACAATGATGATTGAGTGATTACCTTATTAATGAATGATTTAAATAAGTGAGATTATAAAATTTAAGAAATTATCCAAAACCTGTCCAATTATTTTTGGAAGATTATATTTTTAATCATATTCACATTATCTTCTAATCGAATAAGTTTTGGACCTTTTGAAACCAAAACTCATTTTATAATAAAATAATACTTTCAGACATTCCTAAAGAGCCCCTCCCCCCTTATAAAAAGTCATCACCACTAACCCATTACTCACACCTATAAATCCATTTTCCTCATCAAAATCAGCCCAAATAAGCTCCCAATATCCCTATCTTCCTCCTATAAGTCTTTACTTATGCATAAGTAACTTTAATAAAAAAAATTTGGTTCAAACCAAAGGGATTTACCTAATTTAAAGGTAACCTCTTCTCTCAAGGTCTTTTCTTTTATTTTCCTTCTCCAACCCCATAAACACACTTTATTCTATTATTTTATAAAAAACAACAGTATCGTAAATATAATAGGAGTTTTTTATGATAAGGACTCGAACTAAAAATCCACACACCTTTATCTAATGGATACAAACGTACTGTTTTAGTGGACGGTGAACTACTGCCTCATGAAACGATGATTGTTCAATCTTCTCTTACCACATCTTATGGTGGTTATTATGGTGGAACTGTATTTATATGTGATATATATTATATTTATATTGTTTTTATGCTTCTATATTTTTCATTTATGTCATACCTTTATGGTTTCCATAGTGGGTAAATGCGATTATTTCATTTGAGAAAGTGCGGACTACCGCCCCCTCAAAGTGATATTACTCGTTCATACCATACGTGGAATGTATAATGGTTGGATTTACTTAAGTTAAATATGATGTTATACTGGAACTATATTATACCTATGTATCATTAAGTTTTAATTCCATTAAATATGAAATAGAAATGAATGTATCATCCAAGAATATGTACGGCTTACCGTCTCCATGAACGGTGCATTTCATTTATTATATCCAAATATGATGTACTCTTATAAATACATATATATATACTGGATATATATTATATATATGATATCTAAATCATTAATATCATTCTGTAGATAATCTAATATTGACCACATAGACAACTTGTAATTATAAGAAGTTCATTTTTGACTCAAGTACCAAATATTGACCAAATAATCATTATTAACTTAAATGATTGTGTGATGTTTATAACATCTTAATAAGTAATATAAAAGGAATAATAAACTTGAATAATGGTTCATAAGAAATTATGAAGTAACATTAGTTTATTATTCAGGAGATTAAATAACGATCGAGTTAGGATAGACATGAGGTAAGGGGCTTCATCTCAATATCTTTTCATTAAGGCATATTTTGATTTACACATGACTTTTTTATATGGTGTATAAACACCTTTGACATTTTATTTCATTCAAAGTGAATCTTTTTCTACAAAGTGTTTTAAAAAATTAAAAAAACAAATGTTTATTTTTAACAAAGGATGTGACAATGACCATTCTGTTGTCATGAGTATTATTTGATCTTTGATTTCCTTAACAAGGCGTACTATTTTTTAAAAGGAAAATAAATACCATATACCTTTTTATGTATTCTGGTATTGAAAATGGTTTTGAGAAAGCATTGATTATTTCAATATCTTTAAATGATATATTGTTTTTGAAATGTGGAAATTTTATATTTTCTTTATGTTTGTTTTATGTGTTAGGAATTTGTTATGGTTCTTGTGCATTGTTTAAGTATACGGGTGGTTTTGTGAGAAACCTTTGGAGGGTGAGCTTCAGATTGATCTTCAATGCATTGGGTAATGTTATAGAGGTAAACATTAATTTTTCTCTTAAGATATATAGGGAATATACTATGATGGGTATTTCAAACATAACTCCCTGCATATCTGTGAAAGCGAAAACATAAGTATGTTATTGACGCCACCAGTTACATTTATGATTTATGATTTCCATGTTTTATTCATATATTTAATGATATTTTTTGTTATGTTAAAGAATTAAAGGAATGATTTCATTGACTTGTATGTATTTATGGACTAATGTTTTTTTCCTTGTTTTATAAACCTTACTGATATTTTTATTCTCATCCCATGTTTTTTGTAATGTTTTTTCACAGAACCTAAATATGAATAGGGTCAAGGATGAGATCATGGAATAGTCATGTTATCTAAAACATGGAACTATACATGACCCTTTTTTCAAGATATTTTATTTTATGAAAAAATGGATACTGAGTAGAAGTGTCTACATTGTAATATTTATGTTGTAGTGTAATAGTTATGGCCTAATTCTCTAAAAATCTAAACCTAAAAATATCCGAAAATTGAATTATTAACATAAATTTAATATTATGTAATGTTTACAACTGGGGCCTTATAGGTGGTATCAGAGGCCGGTTTAGAAAACTTTAGGAGTTTGGATATTGATAAATTAATATCCATAAATTAATGTATGGTAATATTGAAATGATGTAGAATTTTCCAATTACCATATTTCTTCACCAAATATATTTCTGTCTTGAGAATAGTTTTTTTAGAGGAAATAGGGAAGTTATGCTGGGAAGGCCTACAAAGTTAAACAACCTTCCAAATCAGCAACCGGAGATGGTAGGAATCAAAACAAAATAGTTTGTTGCATTGATGTCACAGTTGACTCAAGATATAAATGGTGGTGGTATCCATGCATGAGATCATCTAGATCAACTAAAGATGAACATGTCATTAGTGTGACATTTTATGAGGTATCATCCCCCATCATTCAGAGGATCATCTGGCCTTGTGCTAGCTGAAGGGTGGATTAAAGAACATGAGAAGATTTTTTATGGCATGGGGTGTTCATAATGTCAAAAGGACAGTCTTGTTGTTTTCCGTTTTAATGTTTAAACCAATAATTGGTGGTCAATGTTGAAATATATCAGGGATAGTGAGGAGATTGAGGCTCTTTATTGGGATTGATTCAAAGGTATGTTTCTTGAGAAATACTTTCCTAAGGTGGTTAATCTTTGGATTTAAAAACAATTCTTGGAATTGAGGAAGGAGAATGACTCAGCGTCTGCTTATGAAGAAAAATTCACTCGACCGGAAAGGTATTCTCCAAATTTCATATGTGATCTGGATAGTAAAATCAATATGTTTTACGCGAGATTAAAGGAAAATTATCTAAGTGATTAATCTTCTCATGAGTTCAAAAGTTGTGAAAAACTTGTTCGATATGCGGATAAGGTGGAAATGGAGTTTTCCAATGATCAGGTTTTCTTTGAAAAACAACTGAATAGAAGGTCGAGATTTTAGACTAAATGGACGAACTCCTCAAAAAATTCTGATGCTAGGAAACTTAAGTGTACGATTTGTGAAAATTGTGGTAAAAAAAAGTTGTGGAATGTCTTTTTAGTTCTGGAATGTGCTACCAATGAGTTAAAATGGGACATAAGGATTGTAATTACACTAAAAAATATCAAGGTAATGGTAAGAAAAAATATGATTTTTAGTCAGTAAAATGTTTTAATTGCAATGAAATGGGTCATTATGGAAATGAGTGTCCAAAGAAGAACTCAACTAAGGGAAAGTAGCTGGAATATAAGAAAAAAGGGTTGGTGAAATCCTTTGCAACTACTTCAGCAAATATTGGGCCATCGAATGGAGTATTATAAGGTACATTGTTTGTTTACTCAGATTATGCCAATGTGTTGTTTGATTCAGGGCCTATAAACTCTTTCATTTCTGATAGGTTTTCTAGTGAATTGGGAATTCAATCTCAATATATTAATCCTAAACATATGGTAAAAATACTGGGTGTAAATGTTGAGACAATAAAATATTTAATAACCTTCATGTCCTTGTGTACAGATAGAATCTACCTACAATCCTTATTTTTTTCCCTATAGTATAGTTTGATATTAATTTGGGTATGGATTGGATTTTGGTTTATCATGCTAAGAGTGAATTCAGAGCTAAAAAGGATTCTTTTTAGAAAGAATTTCAATTTGTGTACAATAATGAACGCTTACTATTGATAACAGATCAGGAAGATGAGAAAATAGTAAAATATGGATATAAGGACCCAGCCTTAAACATTACTTATTATTGAATTAAATGAATAATTCACATTGAGGATCTTTTCAGGTTTAGAGTTTTAGAGAATTAGGACATAACTATTGCATCTCAAAGGTTACCAAGTATACACATCTACTCAGCTTCCATTTTCCACAAAAATAAAAACTCTTGAACAAAAGAGTCATGTCTAGTTCCTTGTTTTATACAGCCTGACATTTCCTTGATCTCATCCTTGACCCTATTCAACTTTATGTCCTGTGAAAAACATTTCAAAAAAACTTGGGATAAGCATAAAAAGCTGAGTAAGGGTTATAACAATATATAAAGAAAACATTAGTCCATGTAGACATAAGAATCAATGAAATTATACTTTACTCATAAAACATAAGCAATTTAACATACCTCATGAAATCATTAGATTTAGGAATAACTCATAGAAATTATAAGACATAAAGGTAACTTGAGGAATTCATAACATTATTACGTAGGGAGTAACCCTCATGGTTACATTTGGAATACCCATCACAGTATATTCCCTAAATCTATTTGGGGAAACCCTAACGTTTAACCCCTTTCTGTTACCCAATTCATTAGAGAGCTATATCGGGATCACCCGCCCTTAGTTTGTCACGGAACCACCCATCATCATAAATAATTCCCAAGAACCATAACATAATCATAGCACATAACTAAAGCATAAAAGAAATATAACATTCCCACATTGCAATAACAATATAACATTTTATGATATTGAAATAATGAATCCATTCTAAAATCTATTTTCAAAACCATTTAAAACATTTAATAAATATATTTTTGAATCAAAGTGTCCCATACCACTTTGAAGATTTTAAAATTTTAAACCATTAATATCCATAAAAATAAATACTTAAAACCATTTTGAAAACATGGATATTAATGAGAAATATTTATAAGAATTAATCATTAAAATATTTATTGTGATATTTTAGTTAAAGGGTTTTTACCAAAATTAGAGACACTTGAATACAATAATTGAGGAATAACATTTAATTAGAACTTTATAATATCATGAGAATAAATGGATTCATGATATAATATTCCAAAGGAAATTATATACACCATATAGGAGTTAATTGGTGCATAACAACAATTAAGTCTCAATAGAAATGTAAATTGAGATGAAATCCCTTATAAAGAAGGTATCCTTATATTAAGGATAAATCAATCTCAAAATTATCTGTGAAAAATATAAATACACCCAATATAAGTGGATATTAAGTGTAAAATAATCAAAGTTCATTCACACGTATTCAAAGGATGACATATTCAATAACTACATGTTGATCCCAATGAAATCGAAATTGGTTTAAAAAGTTCTCTTGGTAAAATTTGACAGCCTAACGACGTCACTATAAAATTCATAAAATTAGTTGATGAGAGAGAAAATGGTATCTCATCACTTGGACATACAATTTACATCAATGAGGATATATAAGAACATATCCCAACATAAAAAGATGTAAATTAAAACACATAACAAAACAAGTCTTTTTAAAAGAGGATTGTGAAAGGTTCTCTTACCGATTTGGGAAACTTTCGAAACGTACACCCCATGAAAGAATGGTCAAATAATGAATATGTAACTACCCATAAATGAGATTATATTATACAAATATTAAAATAATGGGCAGTACATACACCACACAAAAGGAAATAGTGTCCAATGTAGCATGAATCTTACGGGAATAAAAAGTGAGATGAAAATCCCCTTACGAAAATTTGGCAGCCTAACGGCGCCACATAAAACTTCCAAAAATGGATTGATGAGATAAAATAGGGTCTCTCATCATATTAACATAAAATTTACAGCAAGAGGAATATAAAATAACATCCCCCAACATAAGAAAGAGGTGCTTAAATGAAGTTACATAAAAAGAGTACTTAAAAATAAATAGAGAGGTAAGATCCCTTACCTGAAGTCCGACATGTCTTGTTTGTTTCTTTATATTCCTGAATAATAAACTTTTGTCAATTTATAATTTCTTAAGGAACTCAATTAAAGTTTATTATTAAATTAATATCACATATTATAATGTTATAATAATTAGTTAATTATGTGAGTTCATATCAAATGTTTTTGTCGATGTTTGGTATATGAGTCAAAATGAACTTGTAGAAAAGAATCATCCATGTAGTTATAAGTAAATCATCTCCAGAATAGTATTAATTATTTAAATATCATATATATTAATTAAATATTCATTTTATGCAATTCCATAACATTTTTATATAAAAATAAATAAAATGCACCGTTCATGGAGATGGTAGGTCATACGTAAACATGAACGCTACTGTCATTTATTTGTCATAATAATGGAATTAAAAATAACTGAGAAATATATATATACATTATAATTCCAGTATAATATGGAATGTATAAAGAATGAAATTAATTGAGAAATATATATATATTATAATTCCAGTATAATATATATGTTATATATGTCACATAAGTTCATTAATTTCATTCTTTATGCATTCCATGTATTGCGTGAACGAGTCACATCACTTGAGGGGGCGATAGTACGCACTTCCTCATATGAAATTATCGCATTTGCACAACATGCAAAGAATAAAGTTATGATTTAAATATAAAATATAGAATCATATATAAAACATAAATACCATATATATCATATATAAAATACAGTGACATCATAATGGCCACCTTTAAAGGTGTTAAAAGAACATTGAACAATCATCGTTTCGTGAGGCAGTAATTCGCCATGCACAGAAACAGTATGTTCTTTAACCATTAGACAGATGTGTGTGTAAGTGTAGCTCTAATCCTTATTATAACAACATCCTAGTATATTTTAGATACTGGTGTTGTTACAAAAGAAGGGAATAAAAATATTTTATGGGTTTGTAGAAGCAAAATAAAACAAAAGAACATAATAGAAGACATTACCTTTAAATCGGGTACCTCCCTTTGGTTTGAACCAAAAGGGTTCCTTGAAGAGCTTTATGCCTAAGGTGAGTCTTCAATGATGAAGAGAGGGATGTGTAGAGATTAAATTGGAAGTGTTTGGCCGAGCCAAAGGCTTGAGAGGTGTGGGTATGGAGGTAGAGGTGGGGGCCTTTTATAAGAGGAGAGGAGGGGCACTCATGGAAAGTCAAGACATGTTACTTTATTTTAAAAACAGTATCGGATTTTAAAGGTCCCACATTGATATATTTATAGGATAAGGTGATAAGGGTTCGAAATATACTCATAAAATAGGTTTTTGTAAGGGTTAAGTCTTAGATTTTACATTATCTTTTCATTTTATTTAAATCGTAATCGCTGCATCATCATGATGTCATAAATAATTTAATTTATTTAATGTATAAAAATTATAAAAAAATACTATGATGTAGGAAATATTTTTAGATTTACAATTAATATTTATATTCTAAGATATCATTTATTTAGACAAAATTAAAATTATTTTACTTAGCTGTTACATACTTTGGTTACATCTTCCTTTCTTTAAAAAAATATGTTAAAAGGTCACTATCTCACTAAAGTGATTCCATGGGGTCCCAATGTTGGAACAAGGCATCCCATGGTTGTACAAGACACCACCAATAGAAGTAGGACACATTTTGGGTTCATTTTATATTTTTTAATATATTATTTTCTTACCCTTAATTACATGATTACTAATTAAACACGATAATTAAAGATTATTACCGTTGTTACTATTCATAATGCCCAAAAACAAAAGAGAATTAATTAAATTATTTGGAAATTATGATTACAAATATAGAATCCATTTTATCAAATTCATAACACATAAATTTTAGTAATTAATTTAAATGTAAATCCCGTTGTCAAAACAAAAGACAAGTTTTTAAGAAGTAAAATTTATCAAAATATTGACTTATTTTTACATCCAATTGAAAAGTGAAATTACATCCAATGAACAAATTTGTATTAATGGATAAAAACATAATTAAATTATAATTTAAAATCAATTAAAATCACAATCTAAATATATATAAAAATTGGATGAAAAGTCAGTTTTAAATTAAAAACTGTATTTTTCACTATTCATTAAAAAAGAATTATCAGAAAAATAGAAAAAATTATCCCTAAGCTATATTTGATATTAAAAATTAAGAAATGATTTCCATTTTACCAAATTAAAAACATAGAATTTTCATTAATAAACCATATCGTTAATTCCCGCTGTCAAAACAAATAGTGGGTTTTTTCGATGCAATATCTATGAAAAGTTTGGCACTTATTTATGTCCATTTTCAAAGTGAAGTAAATTATAATGACCACCACTGAATTAAATTGTAAAAATATATTCTAATTAAACTTTAAAACCAATTAAAATGATAATGTAACCATATATTTAAATTAGATGAAAAAGCAGTTTTGATGAAAATTGCAATATTTTTCACTATTCATTAAAAAAATGAACATTGTTAAAAACATACCAAAAATATATCCAAAGTAAATTTAAATGTCACAATAATAAATAATAAGTTTATTTTTGACAAATAAAGCTTATAAAATTGTCAAAAGTTAGATTTAAAAAAGGTTCTCCTTCAAAAGACGGTAAAACAATCTTTTAAAAATATAAGAGTATTTATTCTTAAAATTGGATTCATTTGGATTTTAAGCCTCTAACACTTATTGGATAAATGTAAAAATATTTAACAAACATATGTAATAATTTTTTAGTTATTTCTGTTCATTCCCTCCATTACAACGAAAAGGTGTTAACTATTATAATACTATTATTTTATTATTGTGCAACGTAAGATTTCAAAGAAACTCGTTGTTGTATATTGGGTATGCCATCGAGCATAGAATTCCCTTTAAAGTAATATTAAAATTTTACTCAAAAATATTGATAAAACATAGAATGTAATATTATTTATTTACCTAGTATTTTACATCCTTCCCCCCCCCCTTTGGGAATTGTTTCCTCGCAATTTCAAAATTGGGCATGGAAACTTCATTGAAAGTCCCACATCGGAACAAGAGTCAGTAAAACTATCAATTTAAAAGAAAGGGAGAGAATTAAAAATGTCACCTAAGTTAACATATACTAGGATTCCAAATAAAAAAATATGGATATGGATGAGAAAAAAAAGGGTCGTGTTCTGATAGAGAGTGATAGTAAACATGTCTAGGTGAAAGTTAACCACAAGAAAATCACAAACATGTGATGGGTTAAACGGCATTCGATTCCCCTATAGGAAACGTTAACAAACAACATTTGTGTTTTAAGATACTTTTCATTGAGGAATTTATTTTTGAGCTTAACTAAATCACAATGAAACATACTTACTTGTCACGTAAACTATCAACTTTTACTAGATTCTATAATCAAACTCATTTTTTCTCCAAAAGATGAGTATTTAGGAAAACTTGTTCGCATTAAGAGTACTATAATAAACTTCTTGAGAATCACCTAATATATAAAAGAAAACTATATATTTCCCATCTTTTTAGATCTCAACCAAAATCAAATCAAATAGTTTAGTACGAGATCAGATAATACCCAAAAAGGATATTTTTTTTACCAAAAGAAAAACTACTCCTAATCTCCAAATTTTTTCAAACAAAACCCAAAGTTCAACAAAGACCATTCAATAAACCTCTATCTATAAAATTATTCAAAGTAAACCTAACTAAGATTGAAATCGAAATCTCCGAAGGATTTAATCACATAGTCTAATAAGATAAATCTTAACATTTTTCTCCAAAATAACATCAGTTACTCTTACAGTCTCATACTGAAAAGTAATTCACATAATCACATATCCTCCATGATAGGCTAATCATTTTGATTGAAAACCCAAAAACAACTTACTCTTAATTCATAAAATCATCTAACTAAAAATAATCATTCAAACTAACCAGGGACTTCATGTAGTCTAGTGTTAGGTGATAAATACCAGTTTCACATTGGTTGTGGGTTCGATTCCCGTAGCATCGTCCGATGCGACGGGTTTCCACATGGTCTGCATGTTGTCCTTTTTCCAAAACTATATAAATCTTAAAACATCCCCCTAAATAGTGATAAAATCTTCAAAAATAACCATAACATATTTTAACCACAAAGGTTATCTAATAACTTCCATTTTGCAACCCAAAATGTATTAACCAGTAATTGCCTCAAATTCAAGGGTCATATAAACCCAAATGGTTCTTTATAACTATATCCACAAAAGAAAGGATAATTATTCCTTGAATAAAATTTTCATATATCAAACATCAGGGTTACTATAAAAAGTCTTCTAATTTAACCCCATCATAAAAAGAGACTTAATACATCTAAGAATTTCACCATCTTAAAATCTATCATAACTCTTGAATCCCTTATATATTGACTTCTTTCTCATTCAACATTCTTCATGATCCATTAGCCATTCCTTTTCAACTTATTCAGAAATACTTATTTCCTACAGAAAAAATCATGAATCATATCCTAATATTCCAATAATAAAAAAACATATGTTAAGAAATAATCCTTACCTTTCATTGGTCATTGTCAGTTTCTTCATCCACAATCAGAATGGCATTAGGTATTGGAAAATGAATATTTGTTCGATATTGGTACCCCATTCCCGAAACTTCTTCGTAGGACATGTGTTTGCATAATGACCATTCACACTAAATTTAAAACATTCAATTGATCCTTCATAAAGAACTTCTTTACCTTTCATAGAGTCAACTAGATGATTCCTTTTTCCATGGAAGGTTCTTGATTTATGACCTTAATTTACACATCTAAATCATCTTTCTATCCCTTTGAAACATTTTCTTATGTGTTTCTTTCCATATATTGGACACATAGGTTTTTGAACATACTTACCTTTTTGATTATTACCTGAACTTCTATAGGGATTTGTTTCTATCATATACGATGACTTATAAAAATCACTAAGGTTCAGGTGATCAATCATGACTCCAGATAGTTGGTTCAGGATAACCACAAGAGTTCTCATTGCAGCTCCCATATCATTCTGTTGTTCTTTCATAGAATCATCACAGGTTTCTTCAAATCCACTGTTACTTTGGTTCCTGCTAGATCCAGCCATTTACTAAAACCAAAAAGGTCAATCTGAGTATATCAGTAAAACCATCATATAAAAAATAGTAACATAAACACCAAGATATAATTATCCAAGTTATCTCAAACTCATTCTAACATTCAAAAAAACAATTACTCCATCCAATATACTAACCATTGTGTTTTTACACAACTTGTCACTTTTTCTTAAAAAAACACTCTAACCTCTAAAGTTATCTAAACTGACCTCTGATACCAACTATAAGGACCCAGCCTTAAACATTACATATTATGGAATTAACCGAATAATTCACATTGAGGTTCTTTTCAGGTTTAGATTTTTAGAGAATTAGGACATAACTATTACATATCAAAGGTTACAAAGTAGACACACCTACTCAGCTTCCATTTTGTTCACAAAAAATAAAAACCCTTGAACAAAAGAGTCATGTCTTGTTCCTTGTTTTAGACAGCCTGACATTTCCTTGAACCCATCCTTGACCCTATTCAACTTTATGTCCTGGGAAAAACATTTCAAAAAAAACATGGGATGAGCATAAAAAAGCTCAGTAAGGGTTATAACAATACAGAAAGAAAACATTAGTCCATGTATACATAAAAATCAATGAAATCATACCTTACTCATAAAGCATAAGAAATTTAACATACCTCATGAAATCATGAGATTTACGAATAACTTATAGAAATCATAAGACATAAAGGTAACTTGAGACGTTAATAACATTCTTACATAGGGAGTAACCCTCCTGTTTACATTTGGAATACACATCACAGTATATTCCCTAAATCTCTTCGGAGAAACCTTAATGTTTTACCCCTTCGCATTACCCAATGCATTAGAGAGCTATATCGGTCTCACCCGCACTTAGTTCATCACAGAACCACCTGTCTTCATAAACAATGCCCAAGAACCATAACATAATCATATCACATAACTGAAGCATATATGAAAGATAACATTCCAACATTGAAATAATAATATAACATTTTAAGAAATTTAAATAATGAATCCATTCTAAAAACCATTTTCAAAACCATTTAAAACATTTAATAAAGAGATTTTTGAATCAAAGTGTCCCATACCACTTTGAAGAATTTGAAATTTTAAACCAACAATATCCATAAAAATAAATCCTTAAAACTATTTTGAAAACATGGATATTAATGAGAATTATTTATAAGAATAAATCATTAAAACATTTAAAGTGATATTTTAGTTAAAGGGTTTTTACCAAAATTAGTGACACTTGAATACAATAATTGAGGAATAACATTTAATCAGATATTTATAATATCATGAGAATAAATGGATTCATGATATAATATTACAAAGTACAGTATATACACCATATAAGAGTGAATTGGTGCATAACAACAATGAAGTCTCAATAGAAATGTAAAATGAGATGAAATCCATTATAAAGAAGGTATCCTTAAATTAAAAATAAATCAATCTCAAAATTATCTGTGACAAATATAAATACACCCAATATAAGTGGATATTAAGTGTAAAATAATCAAAGGTCATTCAAACTTATTCAAAGGATGACATATTCAATAACTACATGTTGAACCCAAAGAAATCGAAATTGGGTTAAAAATTTCCCTTGGTAAGATTCGACAGCCTAACGACGTCACTTTAAAATTCATAAAATTAGTAGATGAGAGAGAAAATGGACATAAAATTTACATCAATAAGGTTATAGAATAACATATCCCAAAATTAAAAGGTTTAAATTAAAAGTCATAACAAAACACGTCTTTTTATAAGAGGAGTGTGAAAGGTTCCCTTACCAATTTGGGCAACTTTCGAAATGTACAACCCAAGAATGAAGGGTCATACAATGAAGATGTAACTACCCATAAATGAGAGTATATTATACAAATAGTAAAATAATGGGCAGTACATACACCACACAAAATTAAATAGTTTCCAATGTAGCATGAATCTTATGGGAATAAAAAGTGGGATGAAAATACCCTTATAAAAATTCGGCAGCCTAACGGTGCCACATAAAACATCCAAAAACTGATTGATGAGATAAAATAGGGTCTCTCATCATATTAAAATAAACATTACAGCATGATGAATATAAAATAACATCCCCCAACATAATAAATAGAAGCTTAAAGTATGTTACATAAAAAGAGTACTTAAAAATAAAGAGAGAGGTAGGATCCCTTACCTCAAGTCCGACTTGTCTTGTTCGTTTCTTTATATTCCTGAATAATAAACTTTTTTCAATTTATAATTTCTTAAGGACATCCTTTAAAGTTTATTATTCAATTCATATCACATATTATAATGTTATAATAATTAGTTAATTATGTGAGTTCATATCAAATGTTTTTGTCGATGTTCGGTACATGAGTCAAAAATGAACTTGTTTGAAAAGAATCATCCATGTAGTTATAAGTACATAATCTCTAGAATAGTATTAATTATTTAAATATCATATATATCTATTAAATATTTATTTTATACTATTCCATATCATTTGTAGATAAAAATAAATGAAATTCACCATTCAAGGAGACGGTAGGCCGTACGTATGCATGAACGCTACTTTCATTTATTTGTCATATTAATGGAATTAAAAATAACTAATAAATATATATATATATATATTATAATCCCAGTATAATATATATTTTATATAGGTCACATAATTTCATTAATTTCTTTATTTATACATTCTATGTATTGCATGAACGAGTCACATCACTTGAGGGGGCGGCAGTCTGCACTTCCTCATATGAAATTATCGCATTTTCACAACATGCAAGGAATAAAGTTATGATTTAAATATAAAATACATAAGCATATATAAAACATAAATACCATATATATCATATATAAAATACAGTGACATCTTAATGTACACCTTTAAAGGTGTTAAAAGAATATTGAACAATCATCGTTTTGGGAGGCAGTAATTCGCCATCCACAGAAACAGTATGTTCTTTAACCATTAGATAGATATGTGTGTAATTGTAGCTCTAATACATCTTATAACAACATCCTAGTATATTTAGGATACTATTGTTGTTACAAAAGAATTTAATAAAAAGTGTTTAGGGGGTTGTAGAAGCAAAATAAAACAAAAGAACATAAGAGAAGACATTACCTTTAAATCGGGTAATTCCCTTTGGTTTGAAAAAAAATGGATCCTTGAAGAGCTTTATGCCTAAGGTGAGACTTAAATGATAAATAGAGGGATGTGGAGAGATGAAATGGGAAGGGGTTGGCAGAGACAAAGGCTTGAGAGGTGTGGGTATGGTGGTAGAGGTGGGGTCCTTTCATAAGAGGAGAGGAGGGGCACTCATGGAAAGTCAAGAAATGTTACTTTATTTTAAAAATAATATCTGATTTCAAAGGTCCCACATTGATATATTTCGAGGATATAGTAATAATTGTTCTAAATATACTCATCCAATAGGTTTTTTCAAAGTGTATGTCTTAGATTTTACATATCTTTTCATTTTATTTAAATCGTAATTGGTGCATCATCATGATGTCATAAATAATTTAGTTTATTTAATGTCTAAAGATTATGTAAAAATACTATGATGTATGAAATCGTTTTATATTTCCAATGAATATTTATATTCTAAGAGATCGTTTATTTAGACAAAATTAAAATTATTTTACTTAGGTGTTATATACATTGGTTACAGTTTCCTTTCTTTAAAAAAATATGATAAAAGGTCACAATCACACTAAAGTTATTCCATGGGATCCCAAGGTTGGAACAAGGCATCCCATGGTCGTCCAAGACACCACCAATAGAATTAGGACATATTTTGGGTTCATTTTAGAATTTAATGATATTATTTTCTTACCCTTAATTACCTGATTACTATTTAAACACGATAATTAAAGATAATTATCGTCGTTACTATTCATAATGTCCAAAAACAAAAGAGTCTTAATTAAATAATTTGTACCTTATGATTCCAAATATGGAATCAATTTTATAAAATTCAAAACACATAAATTTTAGTAATTAATTTAAATATAAACCCCGTTGTCAAAACAAAAGATGGGTTTTTAAGAAGTAAAATTTATCAAAAGATTGACTTGTTTTTACATCCAATTGAAAAGTGAAATTACTTCCAATGAACAAAATTGTATTAAGTGATAAACAATAATTCAATTATACTTTAAGAACAATTAAAATTACAATTCAAATGTATATAAAAATTGGAAGAAAAGGTAGTTTTAAATTAAAAACTGTATTTTTCACTATTCATTAAAAAAAGCATTATCGGAAAAATACCAAAAATTAACCCTAAGCTATATTTGATATTTCAAATTCCGAAATGATTTCCATTTTACCAAATTAAAAACATAGAAGTTTCATTAATAAATCATATAGTTAATTCCCACTATCAAAACAAATAACGAGTTTTTTGGATGCAATATCTATGAAAAGTTTGGCACTTGTTTATGTCTATTTTCAAAGTGAAGTCAATTATAATGACCACCATTGAATTAAATTGTAAAAATATATTCTAATTAAACATTAAAACAAATTAAAAAGATAATATAACCATATATTTAATTTATATGAAAAAGCATTTTTGATGTAAAATGCAATATTTTTCACTTTTCATTAAAAAAATGAACATTGTCAGAAACATACCAAAAATCTGTCCAATGTAAATTTCAATGTCCCAATAATAAAGAATAAGTTTATTGTGAAAAATATAGCTTATTAAATATTCAAAAGTTAAATTTAAAAAAGGTTCTCCATCAAAAGGTGGTAAAATAATCTTTTAAAAATATTAGAGTATTTATTCATAAAATTGGATTCATTTGGATTTTAAGCCTCTAACATTTATTGGATAAATGTAAAAAAATTTAACAACCATATGTAATAATTTTGTAGTTATTTCTGTTCATTCCCTCCATTACAACG
Organism: Viscum album; assembly: GCA_963277665.1. Lineage (NCBI taxonomy): Eukaryota > Viridiplantae > Streptophyta > Magnoliopsida > Santalales > Viscaceae > Viscum > Viscum album. Next base: position 411,441,110 of record OY728133.1, read on the forward strand.
GCTAGGCATTAACTATTATAATATTATTATATTATTTGTGTGCAATGTAAGATTTCAAAGAAACTCGTTGTTATGTAGTGGGTACGCCATCGAGCATAGCATTCCCTTTAAAATAATATTAACATTTTATTCAAAAATATTTATAAAACTTAGAATTTAATATTATTTATTTACCTGGGATGTTACATCCTTCCCCCCTTTTGGAAATTGCGTCCTCACAATTTCAAAATTGGGCATGGAAACTTCATTGAAAGTCGCACATCAGAAAAAGTGTTTGCAAAACTATCACTTTAAAAGAATGGGAGAGAAGTACAAAGGTCACCTAAGTTAACCCATACTAGGATTCAAAGTAGGAAAATATGGATATGGAGGAGAAATAAAGGGTCATTTTATGATGGAGAGTGATAGTAAACATGTCTAGGTGAAAGTTAACCACAATAAAATCACGAACTTGTGATGGGTTAAACGGAATTCGATTCCCCAATAGGAAAAGTTAACAGACAAAATTTTTGTATTAAGTTACATTTCATTGAGGAATTTATTTTTGAGCTTAACTAAATCATAATTAAACATACTTACTTTTCACGTAGACTTTCAACTTTTACTAGATTCTGTAATCAAACTCATATTTTCTCCAAAAGACGAGTATTTAAGAAGACATGTTCGCATTAAGAGTACTATAATAAACATCTTGAGAATCACATAATCCACAAAAGAGAACTATATATTTCCCATGTCTTTAGATCTCAACCAAAACAAAACCAAATAGTTTAGTACGAGATCAGATAATACCCAAAAAGGATATTTTTTACAAAAAGAAAAACTACTCCGAATCTCCAAATTTTTTCAGAAAAAACCCAATGTTCAACAAAGACCATTCAATAAACATCTATCCATAAAATTCATCAAATTAAACCTAACTAATATTGAAACCCAAATCTCTGAGGGATTTTATCACATAGTCTCCTAAGAAAAATCTGAACATTTTTCTCCAAAATAACATCAGTTACTCTTACAGTCTCATACTGAAAAGTAATTAACCTAATCACATATTCTCCATGATAGGATAATCATTTCGATTGATAACCCAAAAACAACTTACTCTTAATTAATAAAATCATATAACTAAAAATAATCATTCAAACTAACCAGGGACATCACGTAGTCCAGTGGTAGGCGATAAATACTAGTTGCACATTGGTTGTGGGTTCGATTCCCACAGCATCGTCTGACGTGACGGGTTGTCACATGGTCTGCGCGTTGTCCTTTTTCCAAAATTATATAATTCATAAAACATCCCCCAAGAAAGAAATAAAATCTTCAAAAATAACCATAACATAGTTTAACCACAAAGTTTATCTAATAACTTCCATTTTGCAACCCAAAATGTATTAACCAATAATTGCCTCAAATTCCAGGATTATATAAACCCAATTGGTTATTTATAACTATATCCAGAAAAGAAATGATAATTATTACTTGAATAAAATTTTCATATATCAAACATCAGGGTTACTATAAAAAGTCATCTAATGTAACCCCATCATCAAAAGAGACTTAACACATCTAAGACTTTCACCATCCTAAAATATACCATAACTCTTGAATCCCTTATATGTTGACTTCTTACTCATTCAACATTCTTCATGATCCATTAGCCATTACATTTCAAGTTATTCTGAAATACTTATTTCCTATAAAAAATCATTAATCATATCCTAAGATTCCAATAATAGGAAAACAGATGTTAAGAAATAATCCATACCTTTCATTGGTCATTGTCAGTTTCTTCATCCTCAATCAGAATGGCATTAGGTATTTGTAAATGAATATTTGTACGGTCATGGTGACCCCATTCCCGAAACTTCTTTGTAGGACATGTGTTTGCATAATGACCATGCACACCACATTTAAAACATTCAATTGATCCTTCATAATGAACTTCTTTCCCTTTCCTACAATCAACTAGATGCTTCTTTTTTCCATGGCAGGTTCTTGCTTTATGACCTTCATTTCCACATCTATAGCATCTTTCTATCCCTTTGAAACATTTTCCTATGTGATTCTTTCCACATATTTGACACATAGGTTTTTTAACATACTTACCTTTATTATTATTACCTGAACTTCCATAGGGATTTATTTCTCGCATATACGATGCCTTATAAAAATCACTAAGGTTAAGTTTGTCAATCATGACTCCATATAGTCGGTTGAGGATAACGACCAGATTTATCATTGCAGCTCTGATATCATTCAGTTGTTCATTCATAAAACCGTCATAATTTTCTTCAAATACACGGTTACTATGGTGCCTGCTAGATCTAGCCATTTACTAAAACCGAAAAGGACAGTGTGAGTATATTAGTAAAATCATCATATAAAAAAGAGGAAGATAAACACCAAGATATACTTATCCACGTTATCTCAAACTCATTCTAACTTTAGAAAAAAAAAACAATGTCTCCATCCAATATACTAACCATTATGGTTATACACAACTTGTCACTTTTTCTAAAACAAAACTCTAACCTCTAAAGTTATCTAAACCGAACTTTGATACCAACTATAAGGACTCGGCCATAAACATTACTTATTATTGAATTAAATGAATAATTTACATTAAGGATCTTTTCAGGTTTAGAGTTTTAGAGAATTAGGAAATAACTATTACATCTCAAAGGTTACAAAGTAGACACATCTACTCAGCTTCCATTTTTCACAAAAATAAAAACTCTTAAACAAAAGATTCAGGTCTAGTTTCTTGTTTTAGACAGCCTGTCATTTCCTTGATCCCATCCTTGACCCTATTCAACTTTATGTCCTATGAAAAACATTTCAAAAAAACTTGGCATGAGCATAAAAATCTCAGTAAGGGTTATAACAATATGGAAAGAAAACATTAGTCCATGTATACATAAGAATCAATGAAATAATACTTTACTCATAAAGCATAAGCAATTTAACATACCTCATGAAATCATAATATTTACGAATAACTCATATAAATCTTAAGACATAAAGGTAACTTGAGGCATTCATAACATTCTTACATTGGGAGTAACCCTCATGGTTACATTAGGAATACCCATCACAGTATATTCCCAAAATATCTTCGGATAAACCTTAACATTTAACCCCTTTATGTTACCCAATGCATTGGAGAGCTATATCGGGCTCACCTGCCCATAGTTTATCACGGAACCACCCATCTTCATAAACAATGCCCAAGAACCATAACATTATCATAACACATAACTGAAGCATAAAGGAAAGATAACATTCCCACATTTCAATAACAATATAACATTTTAAGATTTTGAAATAATGAATCCATTCTAAAAACCATTTTCAAAACCATTTAATACATTTAATAAAGATATTTTTGAATCAAAGTGTCCCATACCACATTGAAGATATTAACATTTTAAACCATTAATATCCATAAAAATAAATCCTTAAAACCATTTTGAAAACATGGATATTAATGAGAAATATTTATAAGAATAAATCATTAAAACAAGTAAAGTGATATTTTAGTTGAAGGGTTTTTACCAAAATTATAGACACTTGAATACAATAATTGAGTAATAACATTTAATCAGAACTTTATAATATCATGAGAATAAATGGAATCAGGATATAATATTCCAAAGGATAGTATATACACCATATAAGAGTAAATTGGTGCATAACAACCATGAAGTCTCAATAGAAATGTAAAATGAGATGAAATCCCTTATAAAGAAGGTATCCTTAAATTAAGAATAAATCAATCTCAAAATTATCTATGACAAATATAAATACACCCAATATAAGTGGATATTAAGTGTAAAATAATCAAAGGTCATTCAAACATATTCAAAGGATGACATATTCAATAACTACATGTTGAACCCAAAGAGATCGAAATTGGGTTAAAAAGATCCCTTGGTAAGATTCGACAGCCTAACGACGTCACTTTAAAATTCATAAAATTAGTAGATGAGAGAGAAAATGGTATCTCATCACTTGGACATAAAATTTACATCAATAAGGATATAGAAGAACATATCCCAACATAAAAAGATGTAAATTAAAAGTCATAACAAAACAATTCTTTTTATAAGAGGAGTGTGAAAGGTTCCCTTGCCAATTTGGGTAACTTTCGAAATGTACAACCCATGAAAGAAGGCTCATACAATGAAGATGTAACTACCCATAAATGAGAGTATATTATACAAATAGTAAAATAATGGGCAGTACATGAACCACACAAAATTAAATAGTGGACAATGTAGCATGAATCTTATGGGAATAAAAAGTGAGATGAAAATCCCCTTATGAAAATTCGGCAGCCTAACGACGCCACATAAAACTTCCAAAAATTGATTGATGAGATAAAATAGGGTCTCTCATCATATTAAAATATAATTTACAGCATTAGGAATATAAAATAACATCCCCCAACATAATAAATAGAAGCTTAAAGTAAGTTACATAAAAAGAGTACTTAAAAATAAAGGGAGAGGTAGGATCCCTTACCTCAAGTCTGACTTGTCTTGTTCGTTTCTTTATATTCCTGAATAATAAAAAAATTTCAATTTATAATTTCTTAAGGACCTCCTTTAAATTTTATTATTCAATTCAAATCACATATTATAATGTTATAATAATTAGTTAATTATGTGAGTTCATATCAAATGTTTTTTTCGATGTTTGGTACATGAGTCAAAAATGAACTTGTTTGAAAAGAATCGTCCATGTAGTTATAGGTACATCATCTCTAGAATAGTATTAATTATTTAAATATCATATATATCCAGTAAATATTCATTTTATACTATTCCATAGCAGTTGTAGATAAAAATAAATGAAATGAACCGTTCATGGAGACGGTAGGCCGTACGTATGCATCAACGCTACTTTCATTTATTTGTCATATTATTGGAATTAAAAATAATTGTGAAATATATATATATTATAATTAAAATATAATATATATGTTATATAGGTCACATAAGTTCATTAATTTCATTCTTTATACATTCCATGTATTGCATGAATGAGTCATATCACTTGAGGGGCGGTAGTCCGCACATCCTCATATGACGTTATCACATTTTCACAACATGAAAAGAATAAAGGTATGATTTAAATATAAAATAGAGAACCATATATAAAACATAAATACCATATATATCATATATAAAATACAGTGACATCATAATGTCCACCTTTAAATGTGTTAAAAGAATATTGAACAATCATCGTTTCGTGAGGCAGTAATTCATCATCCACAGAAACAATATGTTCTTTAACCATTATACGGATGTGTGTGTAAGTGTAGCTCTAATAATTCTTATAAAAACATCATATTATATTGAAGATACTGGTGTTGTTACAAAATAAAGGAATAAAAAGAGTTTATGGGGTTGTGTAAGAAAAATAAAACAAATGAACATAAGAGAAGACATTACCTTTAAATCGGGTAACTCCCTTTGGTTTGAACCAAAAGTGTACCTTGAAGAGATATCTGCCTTAAGTGAGGCTTCAATGATGAATAGAGGGATTTGGAGAGATGAAATGGTCAGGGGTTGGCCGAGCCAAAGGCATGAGAGGTGTGGGCCTTTTATAAGAGGAGAGGAGAGGCACTCATGGAAAGTCAAGAAATGATACATTATTTTAAAAAGAGTTTCGGATTTTAAAGGTCCCACATTGAACTATTTCGAGGATAAGGTGATAAGGGTTCAAAATATACTCATCCAATAGGTTTTTTCGAAGTTTAAGTCTTAGATTGTACATTATATTTTCATTTTATTTAAATCGTAATTGTTGCATGATCATGATGTCATAAATAATTTAATTTATTTAATATCTAAAAAATATAAAAAAATAATATGATGTAGGAAATATATTTAGCTTTCCAATGACTATTTATAGTATAATATATCGTTTATGAAGACAAAATTAAAATTATTTTACTTCGGTGTTACATACTTTGGTTACATTTTCCTTTCTTTAAAAAAAATATGATAAAAGGTCACTATCACACTAAAGTGATTCCATGGGGTCCCAAGGATGTCACAAGGCATACCATGGTCGGACAAGACACCACAAATAGCATTAGAATACATTTTGGGGTTATTTTATATTTTTATGATATTATTTTCTTACCCTAAATTACCTGATTACTAATTAAACATGATAATTAAAGATAATTACTGTCATTACTATTCATAATGTCCAAAAACAAAAGTGTCTTAAATAAATAATTTGGACCTTCTGATTCCAAATATGGAATCCATTTTATCAAATTCAAAAGTCATAAATTTTTTTATTTATTTTAAATGTAAATCCCATTGTCAAAACAAATGACAGGTTTTTAAGAAGTAAAATTTATCAAAAGATTGACTTGTTTTTACATCCAATTGAAAAGTGAAATTACATAAAATGAACAACATTGTATTAAGTGATAAAAAAATAATTCAATTATTCTTTAAAAACAATTAAAATGACAATCTAAATATATATAAAAAAATTGGATGAAAATGCAGTTTTAAATTAAAAACTGTATTTTTCACTATTCATTAAAAAAAGCATTATCAAAAAAATACCAAAAATTAACACTAAGCTATATTTGATATTTCAAATTCAGAAATTATTTCCATTTTACCAAATTCAAAACATAGAAGTTTAATTAATAAATCATATAGTTAATTCCCGCTGTCAAAACACATAGCGGGGTTTTTTGATGCAATATCTATGAACAGTTTGGCACTTTTTTATGTCCATTTTCAAATTGAAGTCAATTATAATGACCACCATTGATTTAAATTTTAGAAATATATTCTAATTAAACTTTAAAACCAATTAAAAATATAATCTAGACATATATTTAAATTAGATGAAAAAGTAGTTTTGATGTAAAATGCAATATTTTTCACTATTCATTAAAAAAAATGACCATTTTCAGAAACATACCAAAAATTTATCCAAAGTAAATTTCAATGTCCCAATAATAAAGAATAAGTTTATTTTGGAAAATAGAGCTTATAAAATTGTCAAAATTTATATTTAAAAAAGGTTCTCCGTCAAAAGGCTGTAAAACAATCTTTTAAAAATATTAGAGTATTTATTCTTAAAATTGGATTCATTTGGATTTTAAACCTCTAAAATTTATTGGATAAATGTAAAAATATTTAACAAACATATGTAATCATTTTTTAGTTATTTCTGTTCATTCCCTCCATTACAACGGCTAGGCGTTAACTATTATAATATTATTATATTATTAGTGTGCAACGCAAGATTTCAAAGAAACTCGTTGTTGTGTATTGGGTACGCCATCGAGCATAGCATTACATTTAAAGTAGTATTACCATTTTATTAAAAATATTGATAAAACTTTGAATGTAATATTATTGATTTACTTGGGATGTTACAATGGAAATGAATGTTAGCTTGCATGTATTGTTGAAAATAGAGGAACTCTTCAGATTAATGATGTTCCAGTGGAAAATGAGTATCTTGATGTTTTTAATGATGTGTTTCCTGGTATAATATCTGATCAGGAAGTTGAATTTATTGTTGAATTAGTTCCTGATGCTAATCTAATTTCAAAACCCCCTTATCGAATGGATCAAATTGAACTTTTAGAGTTAAAGAGGCAATGTCATGAGTTATTAGATAAATGTTTCATTAGACCTAGCACATCACCATGGGGTTCTCCTGTCATGTTTGTTAAAATGAAAGATGTTTCAATGAGACTTTGCATTTATTATAGAGCATTGAGTAACATCACTATTAAGAACAAGTATTCATTGCCTCATATCGACGATTTGTTTGATCAGCTCTAGGGAGCTCAGTATTTTTGGAAGATTGACTAGAGGTGGGGGTGTCATTAGTTGAAAGTGAAGTAAGAAGACATTATGAAGACAACTTTTCATACTAGATATGACCATTATGAATTTTTTGTTATGCCTTTTGGGTTAACCAATTCACCTGTTGTATTCATGGATCGTATAAAAAGAATTTTCTATGAGTTCTTGGATATGTTTGTAATGGTGTTCATTGATGATATTTTTCTTTTTTCGAAATTAAAGAGGAACATGAAAGTTAGTTAAGGGTTTTCTTGAAAAAATTAAAGGAAAATAAACTATATGGGAAATTCAGCAAGTGTGAGTTTTGGTTAAAACAAATTTCATACCATGGTCACAATATTTCAAAAAATGGCATAACTGTTGATCCTAGAAAAAAATGTTGACGAATGTCCAAGAACAACAAATATAATAAATATCCATACTTTTCTTGGTTTGGTACGTTATTACCATAGTATTGTTCAAAAAAATTCACGGTTAACTAGACCACTAACTAAATTAAATTGAAATGGTGTTAAGATAATCTGTACTAAAGAATGTGATGATTGTTTTCAGGAATTGAAAAGAATATTGGTGAATGCTCCAATTTTGGCACTGCCTTCTTGAAATGATTAGTTTTTTATCTACAGTGTTGTTTCATTGAAAGGACATATGTGTGTCCTTATAAATAATGATCTGGTAATTTCTTATGTTTCACGTCTGATGAAGCCTCATGAGTTAAATTACCCTACATATGATTTGGACTTAGATGATGTTGTTTTTGCTTAAAAAACATGGAGGCATCATATGTATGGAGTAAAATGTGAAATATATACTGAACAAAAAACATTTTAGTATATATTCACTAAAAAATAATTGAACATGAGACAGAGGATATGGATAAAATTAATCAGGTATTATGATTTCACAATTCATTAACATCCAAGAAAAGAAAATAAAGTGGCTCATGCTTTGAGTCGAATGAGTAATGCTACATTTACCATGTTACATTTCGAACAATATTCATTGATTAGTGATTTGATGAACATTTGAATAGAAGTTGTTGGTGCAGAAAATTCATCTGTTTTGTTAAAGGTGTCAGTGAAATCATCTTTATCTGACCAAATTAAGCAAGCACAGAAGGAAGACAGTGAGTTGCAGAAAAAGGTAGAGTTGGTTAAAAAAGGGTAAGTTTCCTGATTTCAACATTGATAATGATTTTATTTTGAGATTTGGGAAGAGATTATTTGTGCCTTGTGATTCATAGTTGAAGAGTGGGTTGTTATGTAAAGCTCATAGTTCTCTATTTTCAATTCATCCCAGAAGTACTAAGACGTACAAGGATCTTTGGGAGTATTACTAGTGGGATAGAATGAAAAGAGATATTTCTAACGTTATTATGAATTGTTTGACTTGTCAACAGGTCAAATCAGAGTGACAATTACCGAAAGCGATGCATCACGCTTTACCGGTGCTAGAGTGGAAATGGGAAAATGTTACCCTAGATTTCATCGTGGGATTACCAAGGACTTCTCGAGTTAATAATAAAATATGGGTTATTATTGATCGATTGACTAAATCTTCTCATTTCCTTCCTATTCAAGATACTTTGTCTATATATCAAATTTCTCGGTTATATGTGAAAGGGATAGTCATGTTTCCTGGAGTTCCCCTCTCCGTTGTTTTTTATCATGATCTCGTGTTTAATTCTAACTTTGGGAAATGCCTTCAGAATTCGTTGGGTAATGAATGAAATTTTACTACAACTTTTCATCCTCAATAATATGGGTAGTCAGAATGAAAAATTAAGACTATGGAAGATATGCTACGTGATAGCTCGATGGATTACTAGGGAAGTTGGGAATAACATCTTTCTTTGGTTGATTTTTCTTTTAATATAAATTTTCATTCTAGTATATAGATACATACATTTGAGGCATTATATGGGAAGTGATGTCAAACTCCATCATTTTGGGATGAATTAGGTGAAAGAAAACTGATCAGACTAGATTTGGTTGAAGAGATGGAAGAAAAAGTTCAATTGATTCAGAAGCACATGAGAACAGCTCGGCGCATGCAGAAAAGTAATTCAGATAACCGGAGGAAGGATATTTCATTTGAGTTTGGTGATCTTGTCTTTCAAAATGATTCTCCATGGAAAAGTGTGATACATTTTAGTTAGAAGAGAAAGACGAGTCTAAGGTTCATTTGACCCTATGAAATCCTAGATAAAGTTGGATCAGTTTTCTATAGAGTGGATTTACCCACATGTTTATCTCAGGTACACAGTTTTTTTCATGTTTCAATGTTGAGAAAGTATATGTCATACCATCTCATTTTTTGAGCCCAGAGGTTGTTCAGTTGGAAGAGAATCATTCATATGAGAAACGACCAGTCGCACATGAGCCTCAGCCCAGTTGGTGTAGTATCTTTAAGTGCATCCACACGACCCAGGTTTAATACTAGGTATAGGAATATTGCTGGGGGTACTATAGTAGTACTGTAGTAGGAACTATAGTGGTACTGTAGTAGCACTGTACACTATGTGGTACTGTAGCAGAACCGTACACTGTATATTACTGTAGCAGAATTGTACACTGTGTGGGTATAGTAGCAGGCACTGTAGCAGGTACTGTTTAGTACTGTAGCAACTTGAACTATTCACCTTGGGCCACCGGTTTGGTCTTGGAGTCCTTAAAGATTTCGGGCCACTAATGCCTTCAGGTCAGTAGGGATTTTAGGCCATCTATAAGACCCTCGGTCCACCTCAAGGCCTTCGACCCACATGTAGTTTCCCCATACACACTACAAAAAAGGAGCAGCCCCAGAAGAGGATTCAGAGCAGGTGAACTCACCTGAGCAGAACCAAATGGATTGTCCGAATGAGAGGGTATGACTATGCTATCGGAACTAGCCTATGCTTGAATGGGAAGCCTATCCAGACAGACATGAAAAGGTAGAGAGCTACTATCATGAGGCAGATGTTGGGGATGGGAACTTCATTGTATATAGTCTGGTTGAGTTTTTTAAGATCATAGGGTCAAGTAATCTCCTAAGAAAACGGGCCTTGTAATCTCTGAGCCTATGGGCCTTGTAAGGGTTCCCCCTCATCCCTTGAAAGGGGGGTTATCAAAAATCAATAAAAATGAAGGCCTTCGGGCCATTCAGGGTATGAGAAAGAACCAGTCCAGATTCTTGACCGAAGAGAGAAAGTGTTGCAGAAGAAGGTAATTCATCAAGTAAAAGTTTTGTGGAAAAACCATATGGTTGAAGAGTCAACATGGGAATCTGAAAATTCTATGAGGGATAAATACCCCCATTTATTTTATAAGTGAATAAAATTGTGAGGAATTAATTTCCAAATGGGGGAGAATGTAACATCTCAGGTAAATAGAAATTACGACACTTTCGTAGTTATTAATATTTTTGAATTAAATATTAATTTTACTTTAATTTGGATTCTATGTTTGATGGAATACCCAATACTCAACAACGAGTTTCTTTCAAATCTTACATTGCACACAACATTCAGTTACACTAAAAAATAATAACATAAAAATATTATTTTAAAAGGTAGTTAACACATAGATGTTGTATTGGAATGAATAAATGTAACTAACTAAAATATGATTACACATGTTTGTTAAATGTTTTATCATTTATACAATAAAAGTTAGATGCTTAAATTTTGAATGAATCAAATTTTAAGCACAAATAGTCTAATTTTCTTTAAATGGTCAATTTACAACCTTTTGATGGAGAACCCTTTGTAAATATAGTTTTTTTCACTTTTATGTGTTCTATTTGACAAAATAATATTATTATTTATAATCTTCACATCAAAATTTAATTAGGATGAAATATTGGTATTTTTCTGATAATGGTCATTTTTTGATGAATATTGCAAAATAATGAATTTTAATTCAAAACTGGCTTTCAATATAATTTATTAATATAGTTATATTATAATTTTAATCAGTTTTAAAATGTAATTAGATTATTTTTTTCCTTTTAATCCAATGTTTGTCATTGGAATTAATTTCACATTGAAATTGGACTTAAAAAATTGTCAATCTTTTGATAGTTATTATTTCTTAAAACACTTTTTTTGTTTTGACAATGGGAATTAATTTTAAAATAATTTCAGCCACTTCGGTGTTTTTAATTTGTAAAAATGGATTCCATATTTTTAATCAAGAGTTACAAATTGTGTAAATTGGTAACTTTTAATTTTATCCATTATGAATCGTAACTTTAGTAAATATTTTATTTATCATGGTTAAAAGGTAAATCTAGTAAATAAGGGTAACAAAAAAATATTACAATAATATTAAATTAACCATAAACGTGTCCTAACCCTATTGGATGAGATATTTCCTACCAAAGGAATCCTTGGGTCTATTTTGGGAACCCATGGAGACACTTGGAGGTGATAATTACACTTTATATTAATTAATTTAAATTAAAGACAAAAATGACATAAACATATATCTTTTTGTAAAAAAACATTATATGGGGTTATATAAGATATATCATAGACTATAAATATTCATTTTAAAGTCAAAAATATTTCCCAAATCATGGTATTTTATTTATAATTTTTAGAAATCATATAAATAAAATTATGTTTGACACAATGATGATGCATCCATTACCATATAAAAGAATGATTTAAAAAAATGTGATTAAAAAATTTTAAAAAAATATAAAAAAACCATCTAATTATTATTTTATGATTTTAATTAAACTTATATGAACCCTATATTAGACTTAAATATGTTTTTGACCTTTTCAAACCAAAACATATTTTATAACAAAATAATACTTTCAAACATTCCTAAAGAGCCCCTCCTCCCCCTTATAAAAATCCATCACCTCTAACTCATTACTCACACCTCTCAAGCCCCTTGGCATTTCAAACCTATACCCCAATAATCTCCCAAGATTTCTCTCTTCCTCAATAAATCCTTCCCTTAGGCATAAGGCTCTTCAAGAAAACATTTTTGTTCAAACCAAAGGGAGTTACCCATTTTAAAGGTAACGTCTTCTCTCAAGTTGTTTCCTTTTATTTTATTTATCCAACCCCCTAAACTCTCATTATTCCATTATTTTATTACAACAACAGTATCTTAAATATACATGGATTTTGTTATGAAAATTATTCTAACTACACCTCCACACACCTCCATCTAATGGATATGAACATACTATTTATGTGGACGGCGAACCACTGCCTCAATAAATGATGATTGTTCAATCTTTTCCTAACACCTCTTATGGTGGCCATTATGATGGAACTATATATTTATGTGATGTATATTATATTTATATTGTTTCTATTCTTATATATTTTTCATTTATATCATACCTTTATGGTTTCCATAATGGGTAAATACAATAATTGTATTCAAGGAAGTGCGGACTACCGCCCCGTCAAAGTGATATGACTCATTCATACCATAAGTGGAATGTATAAAGGAAAGAGTTAATTAAATTATATATGATATTATACTGTAATTATAATATACCTATTTATCATTATGTTTCTATTCTATTAAATATTAAATAGAAATGAATGTAGTGTTCATGCGTATGTACGTCATATCATCTCCATGAACGGTGCATTTCATTTTTTATCTATAAATTTTATGTAATATTATATATAAAAATATATAATTTATATATGTGATATATATGATATCTAAATCATGAATATAATTTTGGTGATAATCGAATATTGACCCAATGGACAACTTGTAATTATAAAAAGTTCATTTTTGACTCAACTACCAAATATCGACAAAATGACTATTATTAACATAAATTATTATGTAGTGTTTATAACGTGGAAATAAGTAATAAAAAAGGAATAATAAACTTGAAAAAATGGTTCTTAAGAAATTATAAACTATCTTTAGTTTATTATTCAGGAGATTAAAGAACAAACAAGTCTGGTCGGACACAAGTTAATGGACTTCGTCTCCATAGCCTTTCATTGAGGCATATTTGGATTTATACATGACTTTATTTTATATGGTGTATAAACACCTTTTAATTTTCATTTCATTCAAATAGAATTTTTTTTCAAAGCGTTTTACTAAATGACCAAAAGGAATATTTTATTTCGACATAAGCAGTGACAACGACCATTCTACCGCCGTGAGTAATATTTGATATTTGGCTTCATTAACAAGACGTAGGGTTTTTAGAAGAAAATAAATACCAAATACCCTTTTATGTATATTGGTATGGAAAATGGTTTTGAGAAAGAATTGATTATTTTAATATCTTAAAATGATATATTGTGATTGGAATGTGTAAATGTAATCTTTCATTTGTGTTTGTTTTATGTGTTATGAATATGTTATGGTTCTTGAGAATTGTTTATGTATATGGGTTGTTCCATGATAAACCTTGGGTGGGTGACCCCGAGATAGCTCTATAACGCATTGGGTAACATGAAAGAGGTTAACTTAAATGTTTCTCAAAAGAGATATATGGAATATACTATGATGGGTATTCCAAACATAACTCCCTACGTAGCTGTGAAAGTTACAATGTAAGTATTTTATGGATTCCACAACTTACCTTTATAATTTACAATTTTCATTATTTCTTCATAAATCTTATGATCTTGTGTGGTTTGTTAAAGATTGAAAAGTATGATTTCATTAACATGTATGTACTGGTGGACTAATGATTTATTTTCTTGTTTTATAACCCTTACTATGCTTTTAATGCTCATCCCATGTTTTTTTTAAAATGTTTCATTCACATGACTTAAAGATGAAAAGGATCAAGAATGAGATCATGGAAAAGTCATGATGTATAAAACATAGAACTAGACATGACTCTCTTTTTTCAAGAGTTTTTATTTTATGAAAAAAATGGATACTGAGTAGAAGTGTCTACTTTGTAATATTTGAGTTGTAATATAATATTTATGCCCTAATTTTCTAAAACTCTAAACCTAAAAAGATACTCAAAGTGAATTATTAACTTAAATTCATGATTGTGTAATGATTAAGGATGGGGCCTCATAATGGAACATGTTTTGGGAACTGTGAAAATGCACTTATTTAAAGTGTACATATGGATTTTAGTTAACAGAAACTCACTCAGTCCCCAGGGACTCAGAGATTCCCCATGGGTTCCCAAATGACCAAATTACTTCAGTTTCAAAAGATCAATGTAACATCCATTTCAACGGGATCAAAAAGGTGGTTAATTTTAATAAATATTAGAAAGTACGTCCCCTAATATGAAGTTAAAAATTTCAGTTTCAAAGGTTATAATCTCAAATCTATTAAAAGGTAACTTATATCACTCTCAAATAATGACCCTATACTGAATTTCCATAAATTCACTAATCAGATTCCCTCAGTAGTCATTCATCCTCATAAATTTCAGATTCATGGTAAATCTTTACTAAAAATAAGTATCATCTTTAGGAAAGACTCAATTGAAGTACAATACACAACCTAAAGAAATGATAATTGTGAAAGGATATTTTAAAATTATAACCATTTTTTTCCAAAAAGATTAAAGATTAGTGGGAATTGATGGGATTTCATTAATAACAATTTATATCAATCATGAATTGACCCCCCCCCCCACACTTAAAACCCAACTTTTTCCACAAAGTTGAATTCAAATGTGGAGAAGAAAAATTTAACAATTATATCTCAGAATATATTTTTAATAAAGTAGATTTATGACATGTTTAAGGGTCTCAGTGAATAATAGAAGAATGTTAAATTTATCCTCAACAGTTATTTTACAAAACATTTACAAACATTTTCATTTAAGGTAGTGGTACAATTTTCAATTGACATTATAATAGTAGCATGTACCTTGTGGGTTCATAGTGAAAAGGGTGTCGTAGTTTAGAATTTTTTGTCCAAATATATATTAAATAAAATAAGAAATTACATACTAAAACAACAAGAAGATAAAGAATATTGAATAATAGAAAATAGTAATCCTACAAGTAGCCCCCCACATAATTTCACATAGTGAAGTGGTTGTAAATTCAATAAACATCAGTTTTTCAATATACAAAAATGTAAAGAAAAAATTTCAGCATACTGACTGGAAACATACATTTCTAAAAATCAGCACAAGTAGTAATGATTTCCAACAAACAAATAAATTCTTCAAATTTTTTCAATAGAAGCAGAATTTTATAAGCAGTATTCACTGACTCACCAATAGTAGTTTATTAGTAGGTCATTGTTGACATTACTCACCATTAGTAGTTTAATAGTGACTTATCAGTGAAAATTTTGAATAGATATGAATAAGACACATGAAATCATATTTTCAAATGTATTGAACATCCATGAATATTTTTGACCAAATATGATCCAAATTGAACTCTATAATAATTGATTGACAAGGGAATGTTTTTCTCTTTTGAAACACCATCAGCCTCATACTTATTTTTATAAAAAAAAGAAACAAGAGAATAATTCTAGTTAAAATAGAGTACAAAGAAGCAGTAAATAACACCTTATTCAAAAACATAACATGAAAAAAGTAATGAAAATCATAAACCATGGGTTAACTCCTATAAAGCATTAATTTTTAAGTCACCAGTTAGAATTTATTTGAAATTATTTTTCAAGCATAGTTAAGGAATCCATGACCTTTGGTTATCCTTAGAAATATTGTTTGACACTCTTCCCATTAAAAGATTGTATTTATTCTCTTCACCTGCAATCTCAACATCACCATTCTTTAAAAATATAATCTTATTTAAAGGTCCATACCATTTGGATTTAAATTTCCTATGAAAAAGTTTAAGTTTTTAATTAAAGAGATGTACCACTATCCAGGTTTAAAATCATTTTTTTAAATGATAGAAACATGAAAGACCTTTGACCTTTCTTTATAAATCCTAGAATTATCATATTACTCTCTTTTTATCTCATCAAGTTCACTCATCTCAAGTAGTCTTCTCTCACAAGCACTCTTAAAATCAAAATTTATGGCTTTAACTGCCCAAAATGACTTTTTTTTCAAAATCATATAAAATAACAACATTTACCAAATAACATACTCTAAGGAGAAATTTTTTTTGCGGTATTAAAATTTGTTCAATATGCCTATAAAGATTCATTTGATATAAGATACCAATACTATCTAAAGTGGGAGGCTGATATTTCCCTAATTTGTTTCAGTTCTCTATTATAAATATCCACATGTCCACTAGATTGTGGATGGTAGGTAGTGCCGGTTTTATGGGTGCATCCATACTTTTCCATTAAATCCTTAAACTTGTTTTTTTAATGTGTATTCCCTTATTTGTAATGAAGGAATTGGGTACAACAAATCTTGAAAATATATTCTTTTTAACAAATTTAATTATTCTATTGGATGGATTATTGGGCAGAGTTACTACCTCACCCCACTTGAAAACATAATCTACAGCCACAAATAAGTACTAATTCCCATGAGATGATAGAAATAGACCCATGAAATCTAGACCCCAGACATCAAAAATCTCAACTTCTAGAATACCTTTTTGGGGAAACTCTTAATTCCTACCAACAATGGCTAGTCATTGAGACCTATCACTTCCAGCAACAAATATCCTAGAATCTTTGAATAAGGTGGGGAAATAAGAACAATATTGAAGGACTTTATGAGTTGTCCTTTCATGCCTATGGTATCTCCCCCAAGGTGAGGAGTGACAACTCTCCAGAATAGGTATCATTTAATCTTCTAGTACACACCTTATAATAATTCCATCATCAAACCTCTTAAATAGAAAAGGATCATCCCATAAGTAATAATTAGGTTATGAGATGAATGTTTTTATTTGATTATTAGACAAGACATTGGGAAATAAACATGATTCTAAGAAATTGGAAAAAATTTCAAACCATACAAATTGCCTGATTGACAAAATTAGAAGTTTTTCATTAGGAAAAGAAGTGTTGATCTCCTTTGTATCTTCGAATTGAGTGTATGGATGTCTAGAAAGGATAAATGCAACCAAGTTTTAATCTCCCTACGTATCCCAAATATCTAAGTCAAATTTTTGTAACAATAAAATCTATATAATCATCCTAGAGTTGGTTTCTTTTTTAGACAGTAATTTTTTTCAAAATAAAATGGTCAATGAAAATTATTAATTTTGATCCTAGAAGATACTTCCTAAAATTATATACAGAAAAAATATCCAAATAATCCTTTTTAGTAGTGGTATAGTTTCTTTGGGCCCTATCTAATAGTCTAATATAATAATAAACCACGTGTAGCTTCTTATCTCTCCTTTTTCCTAAGACAACACCAATATCCACATCACTAGAATCACACATTAATCCCCAAGATAATTTCCAATCAGGTGTAGTTGTTATAGATGATGTAGTGGGTTTTTTCCTTAAGTAGATTAAGAGAATCATGGTAGTTATGATCAAAGATAAATTTTTCATCCTTGAAAAGAAAAGAAAACAAGGGATTAGTGATTTTTGAGAAGTATTTTATGAACCTTTGATAGAAACATTCATTCTCTATAAATATTCTACCACCTTAAACATTTTCATGAGGTAGTATTTTTTGAATGACTTATATTTTAGTAGTTTCAACATCAAAACTTCTACTATACACATTATGTTTAATCACTATACCTTAAATGTCCATAATTTGATAGTTTTCCCAATTAAGAGCTAGGTTGGTCACCAAACATCTCTCTAAAACTAACTCCAAATTTCCAAATAAAGTATCAAATGTACCACCCACAATGGAAACATTATCCATGAAAACCAATATGATTCTATCAATCATGTTAGATAAAATATCCATCATGCACCTTTTAAAGGTTTTAAGGGATCCCCAAAACCCAAAAGGCACCTACTGGTAAGAAAATGTCCCAACGAGTGATGTGAAAGTAGTCTTATCTTGATCCTCTACAGCTACAAGAATCTGGTTGTAACTGGAATACACATGTAGGAAAAAGAAAAATTCATTCCCAGCATTTCTCTCATATAATTTCTCAAGGAAGGGAATTATAAAATGGTCATTCCTGGTGGAAGAATTAAGATTCCTATAATATATACAAATTATCCATTTCGTGGCTTTCCTAACTTGAATTTCTTTATTTTTCGGATTTTTGATAACTTTGAAAATTACTCTCTTCGGAACTATTTGGACTGGTCTGGCTCATGTTCTATTAGATACAAGTTATATTATTCCAGTTTCAAGTAGTTTGAAAACTTCTTATCTTAAAACCTCTTCCATATTAGGATTCAATATTCTTTAACATTCTACCCTAGGCGTATGGTCTTGTTCCATAGGAATCTTTTGCAAGAAGAATAAAGGACTAATTCCCTTAATATCATATATGGTCTATAATGTTGTAGAATTGAACCTTTTAAAAATTTTAAATAATAATTCTTCTTGATTAATATTTAGTTTAGCAGAAATGATGACCAGAAGTGTGCAATTATCAGCAAAAAATGATAATTTAAGGCATTTTGGAAGTCTTTTAAGTGTAATAATAGGTTATTTTTTTACTTGATAAAAGGATCTTGAGCCTAGGAGGTCAAATATCTTCAACATATCTCTTATATAGAGTTTTAAGTTATGAATTATTTTCATTTTCATTTTCAATTTCTGAATTTCCAGCACTATTGTCCAAAGTTGAAGGCTCACTATCCAGATTTTCTAGATTTGAGTTTTACATATTTATCAAACAAAAGTCATCAAGTTATTCAATAAGCTCTACTTATACTTCATTAAAATATTTAGTTGTATTTCTGATAATAGAATCACCATCAAGTTCACTCAAACAGTTACTATGTTCAGAAACAGATGAAATATCACCAGCATAAACTGGACAATTTTTCAAATCAGGAAAATTATACAGATTGGGTAATTGAGTAGATTCAACACTTTTTGAAATAGTAAAATGAAGATTTTCAGATTCTTAATTAATTTATTTCTCACGACCCGTCCCCTGGGGCACATGTTGTGACAACCCCAATCCCGCCATCCATGGGTCAGGGTTGGAAACTAACACCAAAAGGCATATTCCCTAAAACCGGTAAGGCATTGCTTTCTAATCTATGAACTCACACAACTAAGCACAATGCAGGATACATGAAAAAAGTAAGACTTTAAATTAAACAGGGTGTGTACAGAATGAAAAAGGGGCCAGAATACAGGCCCCACTGAGAAGTACAAGAAAACTAGAAAGTACAAGTAAACCGGTACGGTGCCTATGAACACCCACAAAGGATCCTACCTGAAGGGTAGGTACAACTCTTGAATGGTCATCAATGTGGTATGTCTCAACTAATGTCCACCTCCGATCTACCTCTATTCTTGGTACCGTCAGCCTTGATCAATGTTGTGTGTCGTCTTCACCTAACACAACAAGGTGCAGGCGTAGCCCATGCCGAAGTGATTATAACGATACTTAGTAGGGACCTCGAGACTCTTGAAGGTCTCACAAAATCCACAAAGTATTAACCAAAAAGCATGAAAATAACCGACAACCCTACTTAGTTATATGCCTATACATATACCTAAGTTGTCGAGTAAACCCATCTCAATCATGAGTAAACCCATCTCAATCATGAAGAAAGACAAGGCCCAACTCGAAATCCCAAGCTCAACTATCCCACAAAGTAAATAATACCATGAAGGTAACACCACAAAGGTAAGTACCACAAAGGAAAAACACACAGAATAATTCCTCAAAGGTTTCACCATGAATCTAAGTACCACAAAGGTAACACCACACAGTAGAATACCACAATGGTATCACCATGAAGTTATTCATGACAAAGGTATGCCACACAGATGATTACCACATAGTTAAAGACTCATATCACATTAGGTATAACTTAGGTACGAAAGTAAAGAGGATTAGATGTAACTACTAAATCATCTTACTCTATTAATAGGCACACCCACTTTAGATCATAAATCGTCTGACCCATGTAGGATCCTAGTACAACAGACCCATGTAGGATCCTAGATTAATCCCACGTGGATTCCTATAGTGTATTAAAGTGGGATACTAGAACACCTCCCCACATAGGATCACAAAGCAATGACCCAGGTAAGATCTTAAGGCACAGACCCACATAAGATCCATTTCTAATCTTACATCTAGCTACAGGGTTCCTTCACTAAGCTCACTACATTCAGGGAGGGTCTTCTCCTATAGCCATAGTAAAATACTCCAACTATAAAAAATTCCCACTAACAAGTATCCCAAAGAACCGCCACGTAATAGGGGTCTCAACGCAAAAGAAAATGCATCAATCAGACGCACGGTCTGTAAGTTATTTGCCTTTTAGTCTCGAGGGCCCAGTTGGATTCTTGTTCAATCCAACCCAGCCATACCCCAACATTACCCAAAACTCAAATGGGATATACTATAAGGACCGTATCAATCCTAGGTTTTCGGCCCCATAGACGGTTCGTCAAATAGATACTTGTAGCTCATGTTATGGCCAAAAGAGTGGAAAATGGTCGAAGCTGGTCCAAGTCCAGTCCGACTTGGTCAAACCGACCCAGCCTGACCTGGCCTGGGCCGACACAGGTCTGTCCTGGACCAATGATGCAGCCTGTGATGGGTGGCCCGTACTGGATGGTCCGCGGTGCGTCTCGTGCTGGGCGACCCGTCGGCATGCGCTGGCATGCGAATGGGTAGCCCCACGGTGGGGTCCGCCCTATCTACCACCCAAGGGGGAGGCACCCTCTGGTTACCCCGAATGGGATAGCTGTTTGGGTTAGGAGGCCGAACGGATGGCCCCACGTGGCGTCGTTAGCTGGCACGCAGGACCTGGTCTCCCGCTCGACTCCCCGGCTGGCCGGACGACCATACCTCCTCCACGGTGCGGTCGTACGCTGCGCCACCACCGCCGACCGTCAGTTAGCCGGCCTCCCTACCTTCATTTTCGTGGCATCGTACCACGACACATGCCCACCCAGTGGCATGGATGCACACCATCGCCCCCTTTGTGCGGTCGTCCGTGCGCAGGTCATTGCCCTTGCTCCACCATGGCCGAAGAGCTACGACCCTTCTCTAGCAGCGCAGTTGGGCCACCACCATCGTCGCAGCTGGCCGGAGTGCCGGTCTCCATCCCTGAGCCCCACTAGTGCAGGTCACCAGCACGGGTTTGCAGCGACGTTCCTTGGGTTATCGGGCGCACCCAGGTAGACCGTTCTTCATTCAAAAAACTCTTTCACTCAACTCAGAACATCACCATCGATTCAAGACCATCATAAACCACAAAGGTAGTGTAGAGGTTGGGAAGTGTTCATCTGTCCCATACCCTCCACATTAGAACTGTAGAAGGCGGCATAATTGTTCTTAAATCTAGAAGATTGACAAGAACAAGGTATGGTGTATTCAAAACAACATTCCCTACCTTGATTTCATGTTCGAGGTGTCGCGAGATAAATTTAGTAAATGCGATGAGGGTTCCAACGAGTTTCTCTTTCGCAACACGCTTCCAGAGTCAGGCTCATGCGCCGTACTCACTCTTGATTTCTAAGTATTTTCATCGTTGGAGTGGGAATTCATTTTTTAGAGGAAATGTTTCTCTAAAGTTTTCCCAACATTGTCATTTGTGAAAATTATTTCCAACAATGAAATGGGGATCCAACATAAGAAAAATAATTATATCAATTAATTAATGTTGGCAAAATTAATTAATAGAAGTTGCACGTTTAATCATGGAGAGTTGGATGGTTTTCCCACATTAAGAGGGGTTCAGGTGGTCCCCACCACCATGACTTTAGAATGGGAGGTTTTCTATCTCGGGTAGTCCCCACCTTCAAAATTCAAAAATAGTCGTTTCAAAATAAAAAAATGATACTTATTTTATTTTTATTCTTCTATGAAAAAATTGAAAAAAAACTAAATTCCACCCTTAACCTACTGCGGTCGATGTGAAAGTCTCTTTAAGAAAATATCGACACTTGGAGTTCAATGGTGTCCTCAAATTTCAATATTGAGAACTAGTTAAAAAGTTACAAAAACCTACTCGCACGTTTACTGAACGTACTTAAAAAAAGTTCAAAAATTCATTACGGGCAGACTGGGCCTTGGAATCATGTGCCGTAAATTTTCACGAACTCGAATATTTATAAATAATTTTAGAAAAATTTACAGGAAATTTTTAGGTATTTACATTCTCCCCACCTCAGGGATTTTCATACCCTAAATCCACATCACAAAAATTAGAAAAACAAGTAGCAGTACTGAGTAAGAATATGAGCCCCCCGCTCCCATGTTCTCTCCTGAAGGTTCCCTTGCTTCCAATACACATACACCAAAGGTATCGATCTCCCAAGCAGGATATTCTCCTATCAATCATCAATCTCCACTAGAACCACTGAAAAATATTCACCATCGTCGATGTCCAACTCACCCCTGTCAATGATGTGTGAAAGATCATGTACATATCTCTTTAACTGGGATACGTGAAAAGTATCATGCACTAGGTGCAACTGAGGGTGAAGTGCTAGGCGGTAAGCCACCTTGCCAACTCTGCTGAGGACCTGAAATGATCTGATGAACCTCGGAGATTACTTGTCACCTCGGCCAAATTTCCACAACCCTCATCTATGTGAGACCTGTAGAAATATATTTTCACTATCATCGAACTTCATAGGTCTTTATCTTCTGTCAGTATAAGACTTTTTCCTGCTATGTGCAGTCTTCATCCGCTTCTGGATAATCTGCACCTTCTTTGTTGTATCCAGTACCATATCTGGTCTCATGAGTGCTAACTCCCTCGGGTCAGTCCAGCACAAAGGTGATCTGCAAGTTCATCCATATAGAGTCAAGAAAGGTTCCAACCCAATGGTGGAGTGATAGCTATTTTTGTATGAAAATTCCACCAAGGGCATGTGATCCTCCCAGATGTGACCGAAGTCTAGGACACAATCACACAACATGACCTCGAGGGTCTGAATAGTTCGCTCGGTTTGGAAAGTGAGGCACTGGGATATCCTGGTACCCTCAGCCTCTCTTTTTGAATATTTTTCATGACCCGTCCCCCGAGGCCCAGGCCGTGACTACCCCAAGCCCGCCTTTTATAGGTCAGTGACTGGAAACTAGCACCAAAAGGCATATTCCCTAAAACTGGGAAGGCATTGCCTTTATAACCTGTAAACTCACATAACTAAGCTCAAAACATGATACAAGCACAAAGTAAAACTATATTGTAAACATGGTTTGTATAGAAACAAAAAGGTTCCAGAATACCAACAAAACTAGAATGTACAAGAAAACTGGGAAGTACAAGTAAACTGGAACAGCTCTTGCAAACACCCTCCAAGGATCCTACATAAATTGTAGGTACAGATCTCGAACGGTCGTCACTGCGGTATGCCTCATCTAATGTCCACCTCTGAGATACCTGCATTCCAGGTACCCTCAACCTCGATCAATGTTTTATGTCGTCTGCACCAAACACAACAAGGTGCGGTAATATCCCGTGCCGGGGTGAGTATAATGATACTCAGTAGAGACCTTGATACCCTCGAAGGTCTCACAAAATCCAAAAAGGATAAGCCACAAGGTTTGAAAATAACTGACAACCATGCATAGGTATATTACCATACATATGCCTAAGTTGTCGAGTAAACCCATCTCAATCATGAGGAAACACAAGGCCCAACTCAAAATCCCAAGACCAACAGTCCCACAAAGGAATGAATACCATGAAGGTGACACCATGAAGGTATGTACCACAAAGGAAACTCCACACATAAGAATACCACAAAGGTATCACCACGAATGTAAGTACCACAAAGGTAAAACCATACAGAAGAATACAAAAAAGGTATCACAGCGAAGGTATGCATCACAAAGGTATGCCAAACAGATGATTACCAAATAGGTAAAGACTTAGCTCACATCTGGTATAACTTATGTATGGAAGTAAAGATGATTATATGTAACTACTGAATCATCTTACTCTGTTAAGAGGCAGACCCACGAAGGATCATAAATCATCAGACCCACGTAGGATCCTAGTACAACAGACCCACGTAGGATCCCAAATCATAGACCCACGTAGGATCCTAATCTACAAACCGACATATGATCCCTTTCTCATCTTACAGTTAGCTACAGGGTTCCCACACTAAGCTCGCTTGATTTCAGGAGGGTTCGCTCCTCAAGACACAGGTCAATGCTCCAACTTCAATGAATTCCCACAAAGAAGTATCCCAACGTACCGCCGTGTAATAGGGGTCTCAACTCAATAAACGGTGCATCAATCGGACGCTCGGTCTGTAAGTTATTGGCCTTTTAGTCCCGAGGCCCCGGTTGGATTCGAGTTCGATCCAACCCAGCCATACCCCAAATTTATCCAAAACTCAAATAGAGTACACCTAAAAGACCGTATCGAACCAATTTTTTTGGTTACATAGATGGTTTGTGAAATGGACCCTCGTAGCTCATGTTATTGCCGAAAGAGTTGAAAAGGGTTGAAGCTAGTCTGTGTCTGGTCCAACCCGGCCCGCTGGGTCCAGCCCGTGGCTGGGTGGCCCCATATTGGTGTCACCCCTAGCCGCCACCCATGGGGGAGGCACCCCCAGGAAGCCCCAATCAGCCCAGCCATTCAGGCTTGGTGGCTGACCAGTTGGCGCCACATGGCACCGGTAGCTGGCACGCTGGACCCAGGGTCCCGCTCGGCTCCCCGGCTGGCCGAATGGCCAGCCCTACTCCGCTGCGCAATCAGGTGTCGCACCACCACCGATGGCTGACAGTGATCCATCCAACCTACCTTGGTCGTTATGGCCTCGTGTAATGTCTCCTGCATGCCCGACAGTGAGGACACACGCGGCATGCCCTGCACCGTCCGCTACCCTTGCTCCACCGTGGCCGACGGGTTGTGCCCTTTCTCCAGTATCGTAGTTGCGACATCACCATCATCACATCCAGTCGGGGTGTCAGCCACCATTCCTCAGCCCCACTGGTTTTAGTCACTGGCATGGGTTGTCGATGACATTTCTCAGGTCATCGTGCACGCCCCAGTGACCTGTTCTTCACATAGAGGCATCCCAAGCTCTCTATTGAACACTTCTCGTTAATTGGTAGGAAGTGGGCCGACTTGGTGAGTTGGTCGATGAACACCCATATAGAATCATGACCCCTAGATTTACGTGGAAGTCTTTTCATGAAGTCTATGGATATCTCATCCCACATTAACTCTCGGACCTCTAATGCTTGAACTAATGTTGCTCGTACCTAATACACCGTCTTTAGTTGTGGACAAGTGAGGCACTAAGAGACAAACTCTTCTACTTCTTTCTTCATTCCCGGCCACCAGTGCTATCATCAAAGGCCCTAGTACATCTTCTCCACTACTGGATTAACTACTAGAGGGAATTTGTGGAACTCCCTCAACACTTCCTCTCAAAATGACACTGGTACCATGGCATGTCCTGTGAAAAAGAAGACATGCTCCCCACCTTTAGAAAATCCATCAGGTGCTTATCCAGTGGATATCTTAGCACGTAGAGCCTCGCAGTCTATGTCCCCACATTACTCCTCCCAGACTCACTGAAGGAGTGGGGGAGTGATTGTAAGAGATGGAAGAAAAACTTATCCATATCGATCCATAAAGGATATCTACAAAGCGGCCAGCTACTCTGTTGCCTCACCTAGGAGTTAAACACCAGATCTATAGCTGAGTTCATCTTCTACAACGTTCCCCTTACCAGGAGTATAGAATATCTCGAATTCATAGTCTTGGATGTCGTTGTCTCATGTTTAGGTCCTTCTAGGAGAAGATTTACCTGATACTCTATTTATTAGAGTAGACTATAAAATTCTCGCCCATCCGACAGCGTCGCCACATCTTCAAAGTGGATATCACCTCTAAAAACTCAAGGTCATGGGTAGTGTAGTTCTTCTCATGTTGTCTTAGATATTGAGAACCATATGCAATAACAACTCATTCCTGCATCAGAACACATCTGAGCCCAGTCCTTGATGCGTCACAATAGACTACGTACCCAACGCCCGCCTTCGAATTCCTCAAGATGGGGGAGCACTAATTAACCTCTGCCTCATCTCCTGAAAATTCTGCTGGCATCTCTCCGACCACATGAAGGTTTTCCCTTTCTTCATCAACGCTGATAAAGGTTTCGTAACTCTGGAGAAATCTAGCACAAATCTCTTGTAGTATCTATCCAAACCCAAGAAACTCCATACCTCCATCACACTCCTAGGTGGCTCCCAAGTAATTAATGTCTCAATCTTCGCTGGATCCATTTCAACTCCAGCCTCTGAGATTACATGTCTCGAAAAGTAAACCTCTCGGACCCAGAACTAGAACTTCAAAAGATTATCATAATGTTGGTGCTATTGGAGTGTGTCAAAAACAACCTGCAAATGATAGGCTTTATTTTCCTTAGTATCCAAGTAGACTAGAATGTCGTCAATGAAGACAACTAAAAGTGATCAAGGCATGGCTGAAAGATCCTGTTTATCTGTCCAATGAACATTGCTGGAGTGTTGTTCATGCTAAGTGGCATAACAAAGAACATGAAGTGGCCTTACCGACATCTAAAATCCATCTTCTGAACATCCTCATCTCATACTCTGAGCTGGTTATAGCCTGATCTGAGATCTATCTTCGAGAACCACTGTGATCCCTTCATCTGATCAAAGAATTTGTCAATCCTCAGAAGTGGGTACTTGTTCTTCAAGGTCATCTGGTTCAGGTGTTGATAGTCAACACAAAGTCTCAACCTCCAATCCACCTTATTGGTGAAAAAAATTGAGGCTTCCCAAGGACAAACACTGGTCCGGATGAACCCCTTCCCCTGTAATTCCTCCAATTGTACCCACAGCTCACGAAGCTTTGTGGGAGCCATCTGATACGTTGGTGTAGATATCTGTGTCATCCTGGGGTACAAGTCAATTGAAAATTCCACCTCTATGTGAGGAGGTAGACTTGTATCATCATATGGGAATACATCCACATATTGTTCAATAACTACATGATAGCTCGGACTCTCCACATCAACCGCTCCAAGTGTAAGGCCAGCCAACTGATGAGTGACCGACTGTACTGTCCTCCAAATAAGTCCATCTTATTCTGCAAAGGCTACCTTCTCGCCAGTGAAAGTAAACCTAGTCTCATTGGTGTGAACATACATCACTAGAGGTAGCTCAGAGGTGGACATTAGATGTGGCGTAACGCAGTGATGACCATTCGAGAGCTGTACCTACCCTACTGGTAGAATCCTTGGTGGGTGTTCACAGGAGTTGTTCCAGTTTACTTTTACTTCCTAGTTTTCTTGTACTTTCAATATGGGGTTGTATTCTGGACCCTTTTTTCCTCTGTTACCAATTATTCATGACCCGTCCCCTGGGGCCCGTGCCATGACTACCCCAAGACCGCCTTCCATAGTCCAGGGGCTGGCGACTAGCACCAAAAGGAATATTTCCTAAAACTGGGAAGGCATTGCCTTTATAACCTATAAACTCACACAACTATGCACAAAATAGGATAAAAGCACAATGTAAAACTATATAGTAAACATGGTGTGTACAAAAAGAAAAAGAGGCAATAATACAATCCCAACAGAAAAGTACAAGAAAACTGGGAAGTCGAAGTAAACTAGAACAGCTTCTGTGAACACCCGCCAAGAATCCTAGATTAAGGATAGGTACAGCTCTTGACCGGTTGTCACTACGGTATGCCTTGTTTAATGTCCATCTCCGAGCTACCTTCTGTCCTAGTACCCTCTACCTTGATCAATGATGTTTTTCATCTACACCAAACACAATTAGGTGCGGGCGTAGTCCATCCTGGGGTGAGTATAATGATACTCTATAGGGACATCGAGACTCTCTAAGGTCTAAGAAAATCTACAAAGTACAAACCACAAATCATGAAAACTATTGACAACCCTACTTAGGTATATTCCCATACATATACCTAAGTTGTTGAGTAAACCCATCTCAGTCATGATAAAACTCAAGGCCTAGATTAAAAGCCCAAGCTCAACAATCCCATGAAGGAAAGAATACCACGAAGGTAATACAACAAAGGTAAGTACCACAAAGGTAATTCCACATAGAAGAATACCAAAATGGTATCACCACGAATGTATGTACCACAAATCTAATACCACACAGAAGAATACCACAAAGGTATAACCATGAAGGTATGAATTGAAAGGGTACGCCACAGAGATGATTACCACACAGGTAAAGACTCAACTCACATAAGGTATAACTTAGGTACGGATGTAAAGATGATTAGATGTGACTACTGAATCATCTTACTCTGTTAAGAGACAGACCCACGTAGAATCCTAAATCCTCAGACCCACATAGGATCCTAGTAAAGTAAACCCACATAGGATCATAGATTAATCCCACATCGATTCCTAGAGTGGATCCAAGTGGAATACTAGAACACAGACCCATGTAGGACTCAAAGCAGAGACCCATGTAGGATCCTAAGGCACAGACCAATATACAATCCCTTTCTCATGTTATAGCCAGCTACATGGTTCCCATACTAATCTTGCTTGATTCTGGGAGGGTCCTATCCTCAAGCTACTGGTCGATGTCACAACTACCCCAAAGTCCCAAAAAGAATTATCCCAAATGACCGCTATGTAATAGGGGTCTCAATGCAATAGACGGTGTGTCAATCGGACACCCGATTTGTAAGTTGTTAGCCTTTTAGTCTCGAGGGTTCGGTTGGATTCATGTTCAATCCAACCCTATTGTATACCAACATTATCCAAAACACAAGTGGGGTATACCAAAATGACCATCTCGATCCAAAGTTTCCGGTGCCGCAGACAGCTTGTCAAATCGATTCATGTAGCTTAAGTTGTGGCCAAAAGAGTGGAAATCGTCGAAGTAGGTCCGGGTCCGGTCCGAGCTGGCCCACTTGGTCCAGCATGGGCTGCTGGGTTCCACCCGGCCCGTGATGGGCGGCCCGCTGGTCGTCCAGCACTGGGTGGCCCACTGGCTTGTGTTGGCCCACGTCTAGGTGGCCCCGCGGTGGGGTCCGCCCTAGCCACCTCCCAAGTGGGAGGCACCCCCTGGGTACCCCAAACGGCCTAAGCATTTGGGTTGGGTGGCTTGTCGGCCGGCACCATATGGCGCAGGCAGCTGGCACGCAGGACTCGCGGTCCTGCTCGGCTACCCGGCTGGCCAGACAACAAGCCCTCCTCTACGGCGCTATCGTGCACCGTGCCACCACCGGTGGCCCACAGCGAGTCGGTCGCCCTCCTTTCACAGTCGTGGCCTTGTGTCGCGACTCTTGCATGCTCGGTGGCAAAAATGCACACTGCCTCCCTCTTCGCAAGGCCGGTCGTGCACCAGCCGCAACCCTTGGCACTGCCGCATCCCTTCTCCGGTGGCACGGTTGTGTCGCCGCTATTGTTGCGGCCGGCCAGAGTGTCTGCCATCATTCCTGAGCCCCAAAAGCTCTGGTCGCCAAAATGAGTTTTCGGTGACATTCCTTGAGTCACTGGGCACACCCCGGTGGCCCGTTCTTCACATAGAGGGGTCTCAAGATCTCTACTGAACCCTTTTGTTTGATTGTTAGGAATTGGGTCAACTTTTTGAGTCAGTTGATGACCACCCAGATAGAATCATGACCCCTGGATGTACGTGGAATTCGTGTCATGATGTCTAGGGATATCTCGTCCCACGTCCACTTTTGGACCTTTAAAGGCTACACTAAGCCTATTGGTACCTGATTCTCTGCCTTCCCTTGCTGACAAGTGAGGCACCAAGAGACAAACTGTGATACTGCTTTTCTTAATTCCTAGCCACCAGTGCTGTCTTTAGAGGTCCTAGTACATCTTCACCACTCTTGGATGTACCACTAGAGTGGATGTGTGGAACTCCCTCAAAACATCGTCCCGAAGCGACACCAGTACCATGGTACATCCTATAAAAATGATGATGTGCTCCCCAACATCAAAAAATCCATCAGGTGCCTGTCCTATGGATATCTGAGCATGTCGAGCCTTATAGTCAGTGTCCCCATGCTGTGCATCCCTGACTCGCTGAAGGAGTGGGGGAGTGACTATAAGATATTGAAGAAAATTTGCTCCATCTTGATCCATAGAGGATATCTACAAAGTGGCCAGCTGCTCCTTCACCACACCTAGTAGTTGTATACCAGATCTCTGGCTAAGTGCATCTGCAACAACATTCCCCTTACCAGGAGTATAGACTATCTCAAAGTCATAGTCCTGAAGGAACTCAAGACAACGTCTCTATCTCAGGTTCAAGTCTTTCTGGGAGAAGTTATACCTAATTCTATGGTGATCATATTAGACCATAATGCGTTCTCCCATTAGATAGTGTCACCACATCATCATAGTGAAGACCACTGTTGCTAACTCAAGGTTATTTGTAGCATTGTTCTGCTCATGCAGTCTCAAATGTCGAGAACCATATTAAATAACAGCTTGCTCCTGCATCAAGACACATATAATCCCAATCCCTGATGTGTCACAGTAGACTACGTACCCAACACCCTCCTCTGGAAGACTCAAGGTAGAAGCACTATACAGCCTCTGCCTCATCTACTAAAAATTCTGCTAGCATATCTCCAAACACGTGAAGGGCTTCCCCTTCTTCTTCAACACTGATAAAGGTGACACAACTCTGGAGAAATCTAGAAAAAATCTCTGGTACTATCCGGCCAATCCCAGGAAACTTTGTACCTCCGTCACACTCCTAGGTGGCTCCCTTGAAAGTACCACATCATTATTTACAGGATCCACCACAACTCTAGCCTCCGAGATGACATGTCCCAGAAAGTGAAACTCTCGTATCCAAGACTAGAACTTTGAGAGCTTACCATAAATTCAGTGCTCTCAAAGTGTGTCCAGAACTACCTGAAAGTGATAGGCATGGTCTTCCTCAGTAGACGAGTAGATCACAATGTCATCAATGAAGACTACTACAAAGAGAACAAGGTATTTCTGAAAAATCCTATTCATGAGTCCCATGAACACTGTTGGACAATTGGTCACACTGAATGGCATTACCATGAAATCTCAGTGGCCCTAATGATATCTAAAAGATTTCTTCTGCATATCCTTGTCTCGTACTCTGAGCTGGTGATACCCTGATCTGAGGTCTATCTTTGAAATCCACTGTGCTCCCTTCAGTTGATTAAAGAAATCGTCAATCCTCGAAAGTGGGTACTTGTTCTTCATGGTCACGTGTTTTAGGTGCTGATAGTCAACACAAAGTCTCAATATCCCATCAGACTTCTTGGTGAACAAAATTGGTGTTTCCCAAGGATAAAAACTAGGCCAGATAATCCCCTTCCCCTATAAGTCCTCTAGCTGTACTCGCAGCTCACGAATCTCTGTGAGATCCATCTGATACACTGGTGTAGATATAGGTGTCATCTCGGGGTACAAGTCAGTGTAAAAGTCCACCACTCTGTGAGGAGGTAGACTTGGAACATCATCAGGGAATACATCTGCATACTACTCAACCACTACATGATAGATCAGACTCTCAACATCAACCGCTCCAAGGGTAAGGCATGCCAACTAATGAGTGATCGGCTACACTCTCCTCCGGTTAGGTCCATCCTCTGCTGAAAAATCTCCCTCTCGCCGGTGAAGGTAAACCTTGTCCCATAAGTGCGGGCTCACCACACTTTGCACCTAATATAGTTGATCTGGGCATGGAAATTAGATAAAAATTCATACTAAAGATGAAATTGTAACTCCTCGACGCAACTACTAGGAGATCCCATTCGAAGCACTCACCTCCTAGAGTAACCTCGCACTGCCCGCACAAGTGTGTAATCGTCGAATCCTCTCTCGTAGGAGTATCTAGCCGTAAGGATTGAGCCAACTGCTCGACCAGAATCTCTGAGCTCCAAAC
This sequence comes from Viscum album, assembly GCA_963277665.1. Lineage (NCBI taxonomy): Eukaryota > Viridiplantae > Streptophyta > Magnoliopsida > Santalales > Viscaceae > Viscum > Viscum album. The sequence goes on from OY728133.1 coordinate 411,473,825, forward strand.
GAGGGTAGTGGAAATAATAAAATGACTGTAACCTATGTCTATAATTACTATATCTAAGGTGGAGTAGACACAGATCGTAACTCCTATCATCTCCGGATTGCCATGGTCATAGGCCTCAGCTGCCTGGAGCTGATATCGCACCTCTCCACCTAATCCCTCTTGTCGGGGTGGGACACCTGGTGGTGGTGGAGATAACACCTCAAATCATCACCAACCACCAAATGCACGACCATCTCCTCTGCAATGTATGCCTTCTCCCCGCGGACCTCCTCAGTTGAACCTATGTCTCTCCCTTGGCAGTCTTTCAACCATCTGCTAATCATCTGTACAGTGGGTTAGGCAATCACGAGCCATGTGACCATGCCCACTACATGCATAACACTTCTTTCTCCTCACATGAATGGATCTGTCTCGAGTTCCCCGCACAACCGACCCTAAATCGTGCAGTCGTCAACCTATAGGTATGTTCCTCTTGGACCTCTATAACATATGTCTGCTGCCATCTGTATAAGACTCCACTACATGACGCATGTTGGTAGGCCTCACTGCTGGTGACTACTCAACACAAAAACTCTCCACTAAGAGGGCTCTCTCTAACAACTCCTCTTGCATCGAGATGCTGAGAGAAATCATCGAATCCATGATCTCCAGCCTAAGTATCTTCTCAAAGGTCCAGGACCTGAAGAATGAGTCCCGCACCATATCAGTGGAGTATCGTGAGTGTTAGTTGAACCTCACTGAGTACTGAGCCACAATCATGTTTCCTTGCTGCAGATGAAGTAACTCTTATATGTGCACTATGCGAAGGGTCGTTGGGACAAACTATACATAGAACAGGCTCTCAAATTCATCCAAGAGAAATGTCACCTCATTGTGAACCTAGAGAATCAAGCTCCACCATCTGCCTGGTACTTCATGTAGAATATTGGCGGCAAGGATCACCATGAGATGAGCTGGTTTCCCTACTAGAAGAAAGACTCTCACCACCACCTCCATCCAATCCTCAGACGCATGTGGGTCTGTCTCACCCCTAAACCTGGGTAGCCTCTGGTGCTGGAACTCATGCAATGCGCTCAAGCGGTGCGCACTCTCCGCTGCTAGGGCTAGTGTCATCAATGGCCCAATGGGTAATGGTACCGCTGGTACATCTACTGAAAAAGGGTCATACAACGAGGCCACATCACTCAGTGGGCTATCATCGTGTATTATACCCGGAACCCTGTTTTTCTGTCTACATGGAGGCTTCCTGAATAGAAACAGGTGCGCCATGGTCAATAAGTTATAACTGGTGAGATGACTCAAGAAATCACAAAGAAAACCTTTCAAAACACACATGCAATAATTTCTTTTTGTGCACAGAGTCAGAAATCAGAAGTCAGGGTCCTGGTGTATAGATACATGGGCCGCCACACTAACAATGGATTCCTTAAACTAAAACCCACACTTATAAAACTAAACACTATGGTCATTAAAATATCAGATTCCAATGTTCTATGGTAGAATTGACTCTGATAATACCATTTTTTCTTGATTCGTCCTCTGTAGCCAGTGTCGTGACTACCCCAGGCCTGCCTTCCATAGGCCATGGGATGGAAACTTACACCAAAAGGTGTATCCCTAAAACTTGGAAGGCATTACCTTAATAACCTGTAAACTCGTACAATAAGCGCAAAAAAACATTAAAGCACAAAGTAAAATTATAGAGTAAATAGGGTGTGTACAGAATGAAAAAGGGTCTAGAATACAAGCCCAATAGGAAAGTACAAGAAGACTGGGAAGTACAAGTAATCTGGAACAACTCCTGTGAACACTCACCAAGGATCCTACTTGAAGGGTAGGTACAGCTCCTGTACGATCTTCATTTCTTTATTCCTTGTCTAATTTCCACCTCCGAGCTACCTCTAGTCCTGGTACCCTCATCCTCGATTGATGTTTTCTATCATCTGCACCAAACACAACAAGATGAAGGAGTAGCCCGTGCAGTGGTGAGTGTAACGATACTCATTAGGGACCCCGAGACCCTTGAAGTTCTCACAAAATCAACAAAGGATAAACCACAAATTATGAAAACAACTGAAAATCCTACTTAGGTATATTCCCATACATATACCTAAGTTGTCGAGTAAACTCATCTAAATCATGAGGATACACAAGGCCCAACTCAAAAGCCCAAGCTCAACTATCCCACTAAGGAAAGAATACCAATAAGTTAACACCATGAAGGTAAGTACCACAAAGGTAACACCACCCAGAAGAATACCACAAAGGTATCACCAGGAAGGTAAGTACCACAAAGGTAACGCCCCATAGAAGAATACCAAAAAGGTATGACCATGAAGGTATGCATCATAAAGTTACCCCACACATATGATTACCACACAGATAAAGACTCATCTCACATCAGGTATAACATAGGTGTGAATGTAAAGATTATTAGATATAACTACAAAATCATCTTACTCAGTTAAGAGGCAGACCCACGTAGGATCTTAAATCGTCAGACCCACGTTGGATCCTAGTATAGTAGACCCACGTAGGATACTAGAGTAATACCACATGTATTCCTAGAGCGGAGCCAAGTGGAAAACTGTAACACAGACCCATGTAGTATCCCAAAGCATAGACCCACATAGGATCCTAAGTCATAGACCCACATAGGATCCATTTCACATCTTACATCCAGCTACAGGGTTCCCGCACTAAGCTCGGTTTATTCCAGGAGGGTCTGCTACTCAATCCATAGTTCGATACTATAACTGCAATGAATTCCCATGACAAAGTATCCCAATGGACCTCCATGTAATAGGGGTCTCAACGCAATAGACGGTGCATCAATCGGACGCTCGGTCTGTGATTTATTGGCTTTTTAGTTCTGAGGGCCCGATTGGATTTGAGTTCGATCTAACTTGGACATACATATAAATTATCCAAAACTCAAATGGGGTAATCCAAAAGGATATCCTCAATCCAAAGTTTTTGGTATCACAGACGGTTCGTCAAACGAATGCTCGTAGCTCAAGTTATTGTTGAAATAGTGGAAAAGGGTCGAAGCTGGTCCGGGTCCGGTTCGGCCCGGTCAGACCGACCCGACCCGAACCGGCCTAGGCTGACCTGGGTCTAGACCTGGGTCCGACCCGGCCCTCTAGGTCTCGCCTAGGCCACTGGGTCTGGCCTGGACTGCTAGGTCCGGCCCGCGATTGGCGGCCCATGCTGGGCAGCTTGGTGGCCGGCGCTTCCCACGGTTGGGTGGCCCCATGGTGGGGTCAGCCCTAGCCACCTACCAAGGGGGAGGAGCCCCCTGGGTACCCCTAATGGCCCATATGTTTAGGTAGGGTGGCCAACCGGCCGGCACCACATGTTGCCGGAAGCTGGCACGCGGGACCCGGGGTCCCGCTCGGCTCCCCAGCTGGCCGAACGGCCAGCCCTCCTCCGCGGTGAGGTCACGCACCACACCCACACCAATGGCCGGTAGCAAGATGGCCTCCCTCCCTTCATCTCTGCGGCCTTTCTCCACAGCTCTTTCATGCCCGGCGGCACTGACATGCGCCGCCACACTTGCTCCATCGCGTTCGATGGGCCACGGCCCTTCTCCGGCGGTGCGGTTACACTGTCGTCGTCGTTGCAGCTATCTAGGGTGTTGGTCATCATTCCTGATCCCCACTGGTGCCGGTCACCAGTACAGGTTGCTGACGAAGTTCCTTGAGTCACTAGGCGCACCCCAGTGGCCCGTTCTACATTCCGAAAACTCTTGAACTCGACTCGAAATGTCATCATCATTCAAAACCATCATAAACCTCAAAGGTTGCAGAGAGGTCAGGCTATGGTCATTTGGCCTGCGCCCTCCACATTAGAACAGTAGCAAGCAGCATAATTGTTCTTAAATCAAGAACAATGACAAGAATAGTGTAAGGGGTCTTCAAAACAGCATTCCATGCCATGATTTCTCATTGAAGGTGTCACGAGATGAAGTCGGTGAAGGCGATGAGGGTGCCAATGATTGATCATAAGACACTCTAAGAGTGGTTTCAAAAAGAGAGGATTATGATGGTTTTGAACGATGATGAAGGTGCAGGCCAAATGACCATAACATGATCTTCAGACACTCCAATATTTTCTTTTGAGTTTTATTCTTCTAAGGACTCTATCGAAGAGTAGTTTTCAGAAAATATTGGTTCCTAAATATTTTTAAATACGTTAAATTATTCTTATTTTTCTCCAATCTTGAAGATAAAATTACCCTTAGACACATCAATAACTGCTCCACCAGTGTCCATGAAGGGCCTACCTAGATTGATGGGAACCTCCTGACTATGGTGGGTTGAAGATCACCCAATATCGACTATTGAAATAGTGAGTATGGTAGTAGATTAATGATAAAACGTGAGTCACACATGTAGTTTAGTTTAAAAGAGTTTTCTAAGGTACATGGTATGACAAAGCTACCTAGATCGTTCAGTTTGTGTGGGTTTTTATTAAGGAGATAGCACTACACTCTTTAGTGAGGATATGGGTATAAAACTATTCAATATTATTTTTGTTTGAAACAATATATTTAAGGTATTTTAGAGAATATAGGATTTGAATTAAATCTTGAATGAATTGAATGTTCACTTGTAGCTTTGTAAGATGTCCATGGAACTGAAGAAGTTCACCCTTGGTGTTCCTTTGAATTTTTAATTTTTTTAAGGAAAGGGATGGATGGGGAAAAATTATTAATGATAGTAGGATTATCCCTTATTTATTTAGCAGTTTTCTCATTTCCTTTATATTTTTATTTTCAAAAAAAATTCCATCATGTATTTCAGCTGAAAAATTCATATTTTCTTCATTTTCAACAAAATATTCAAGATTTCCATATTCTGTAAAAAGTGGATTTTTATTTCCTAATTCACATACTTTTTCATTTTGAGAATTTTAAAATTCTTTTTCAGGTACATTTTGAGTATTCATCCCATATCTAGTAACAGCAACCAAGGATTTCTCTCTAGGAATGTGTTCAGTTGTACTAAGAAATCTACTTTTATCACTAGAAGTAACGTCTCCAACTATTTGGCCCAGCTTAGTTTCTATGTTTTTCATTCTAACATAAATTTTGATTTTATCAGATTCATATTGATCTTGATGTGTATTTAGTTGAGTTTTTAATAATCACCATTGATAATCCATAGTATTTAAAATTCGATCCAATTTAGAAGTAAATTGGCTATAATAATTCTCTTGTACATTAGAAGACTCACACCTTTGTGGATTTTAAATGTTTTTCATAGGTTGGTTTTTGTAATTAGGGGTACTGGATTTATTGACTACTCTGTATTCATTCGTTGATATATTTAGATGGTTCATATATCCTTGGTTGTAGTTTTTATAAAATGGGTCATCTTTAGAAGGCATCCTAGGATTATAATAGAAAAAATATGAGTTTTCTTGTTCTTGGGATGGCATGTCAAAGTTAGGATAGAAGTTTTTAGTATTCCCAAATAGTCTACATTGGGCACACAATTATCTAAGTGATCGGTTGGTGCTTTGACATCCTAGTTAATTAACATATGTTTTTTGTATTCTGGTTCATTAATTATTGAAGATGGTTGGTGATTTCAGCCAGTTTCCCTTGTGTATCATTTTCATAACCCATGTTAACATTTCTATTAAATATTTTTCTTCTTGAATTTTTATGATGGGATTTTAAAGAAAAGTTATTGAAATAATTTCTTTATTCCTCATTAGTATTCTCATTATAATTTCCCTAACCATCTTGGTTTACTATGTTCTGACCAAATGAGGATATCCCTTGATAGATGATGTCTATGAGAAGGTGGGATGAGAGTTAATGATGGGGACACTACCTAAGAAGGTCCATGAATCTATCCCAAGCCTCATGAAAGGTTTCTCCATTATCTTGGTACAAATTATTGATTTTGGTAAAAAAAATTACCTTTAAGACTTTGGGATATAATTTCATTGTGAATGAATTGTAAACATGGTCCCAATTTTCAAATATATTCTCATCAAGACCCAAAAACCAGTTTGGAGCATTCCCTTTAAGGAAAAGGGGAAACACTCTCATTCAAAGTTCAATCATAGTGAGTCCTAACAGTGGTAATTGATGAACTGTGTTGTAGAAATATCTAATAGTGGCTAAATAGTCCTCATTATAGAGTCTATTAAATGCCGGTAGAAGAGAAATGCAGGATAGTTTTAGCTCATAGTTTCTAGCTCTAGGTGTTAGCCTAATTGAAGAAGGATTACATGGAACATGAGGAAGTTTGAAATGATTCATCTTAGGACTTTCTACATCTTCATTGAGTTCAGGTTGAATATTTTGAAATTTATTAGTCGGAACTCTATCACCTATGTTTTCCATTTTATATTTGTTCTTATTTTTAAGAGGGGTTAAATTTTTATCTTGTTTAGGGTTCAAGGGATCTAAACTAGAAGATGAAAATATTATGCTCATACAATGTGCGATATCAGAGTTAAACTTTCATAAACATAGTTCAAGAAGTACAAGTGCAGTAACAACAAAATTGTAGTAAAATAGTGAAAACAAGAGTAAATCAAAGCATATTTTTTTTAAACGGTTTTCAATTTTTCAATTTTTCGTTGTTTTTATGTGATTTTTTGAATAAAAATTAAAAAAAAATCCGCTTGAATCATTCCCTGGAAACGGTGACAAGAAATTGACCCAACTATCATTGAAATCGATTCAAAGATTAAAATTTCTAACTTTTACTAGCTACTGTGTATAACTATTTGTAGGGTCAAACCCATTGGGAAGGATAGTGACTATTTATATTTTCTTCTTATCAAAACACCCCACTATTGTTAGAAGTAGGGAGAGTATTTTTTTACTTTTTACTTTTTATATATTTTATATATTTTTATATGTAAAGAAACACAACTTTTTTGTGTTTTTTCTAATCCATGATGAAACAAGAAGTAAAATGAAAACAATAAGAAATAGAAAGCTAAAATGTTAATAGATGAACAATAAAGATGCAAGCCCAGGGAAAAATTACCCTAATTGTTTAAAAGGTTTAATTTTCATAAGAAATTATTCCAGTGAAACCACTAAGAAGGATTGAATTATTCCCCGCGTCAGGATATTAGTCACTCGGATTGAACACTCTTGGAGTTCATCACTCCAAGAAAAGTTCAATCGTAAAATTTATATTTGAAAAAAAAATATAACAAAATAACCATATGTTCTAAAGTTTTATTTTTTGAATTAAAAGCTTTAGAAAATTTATCCTTGATCAAACTCAACGAATGATCATGGAATTGAAAATTGAATACAAGTGGAACTATGCGATTGATTGAATTTGGAATTGATCTCACCTATCAATTCTGAATTCAATAAAATGAGAATGTAAAAAGGTAAAATAAAAGATAACTAGTAGATATAGATTTTCTTATGAACTAAAAATTATAGCCTACAATCATATTTAATATTAGAACTAAAAACATTTGATTATAAAATATGAAATTGAGGGAAAAAGGGTAAGAAAGAACTCCCCTATGAACTACAATGTTTCTATACTACTGGTCCTCAGATCTCTAATAAAAGGTTCTCTATGTAGTCTCCATGAAGTGCTGCTCAGATCAGCTCTGCAGGTGAAAGTGAATGAATGGTGAATCAAATCCCACCTCTACTATTGTTGCTTTATTCTTCTAATCAGTTTTCATCTATTTCTTTATAACTGAAATCCCCCACTGACCTTGATTGGTCTTTTGAGAAGTCACCACACACATGTGTTTTTATCTAAAACACACGTCACTTTAATTTAACCAAAGTAACTAACTCCCGAATAGTTAGTTAGATTGAATCTAGTTTGGATTTTGACACTAATATGTCCCTAGGAGTGAAATAGAGTATAAATAAATTATTTGAAACATAATAAAAAGGCTGAATAAAAATATACATTATTAAATTAGTAAATATTAAATTAAAGTAAGTATCATGTTATTAATTATTATTTGTTGTTAAAACAGTTTTAATTATTATTTTATTTGATTTATATCTTTTATTATTTATTAATTTATTAAATATTAATATAATGTTATTTATTTAAATATTAATAGTTATTAAATTATTAAATTATTGAATATTATTAGTATCAATATAATAATTATTATGATAATAATTTAGTGATTTATAGTTATTTACAATTATTATAGTATTAATTTAATTAATGATTTTATTTTATTTTAATTAACATATATATTTAATGAAATTCGATATTTTATAATTTTATGTGAGTTAATTATGTAACTATTGTATAATTATTTATAATATTAAAGTTCTAAAGTAAATTATTTTTATAGTTAAATTGATTTATTTAGGTTAATATATAATAGTTAACTGAATTAACTATTAATTATTAAGTTTTTATTACATTAGATTATATTTAAAATGTATATTAAATAATAAATTGAAAAATTATTTACATTTTTGTTTTATAATTTATTTTATTTAATTAATTAGTTTTATATTTTATTTAATGATTATTTTTATTATTTTAGTTTATTATATATTATAATTATTATTTCTATTATTATTATTTATTTAGTTTAATTTATTATATTTGTTTATTTATTATTTTAATTAATTAATAAAGTTTATGTTTTTTCTTTTCTTATTTTAATTCAATTTATTCCCCACCTTCCCCTTCTTCTCTAGTGCACATAAAGGGTGGGTTCGGTTCATCTAGAACCCTTCCATGGTGCACCTCCCTACATCCTATTGTGGTAAACACTCATCTCGTGAGCTCAGATTCTTTGGTTGTGGATCACGATAGCAGCACGGCTCAGACTCCTCCCAATGTGGTCTCAGATTCTGTAGTAGCAGTGCTACCGCAGATCATCTTTAAAGCGGTTGATGCAACTCTTCTTTGATGGGTAATTTAGGTGGGTGGGTTTTTTTAGTTTTATGGGGTAAGGTTTTTTTATAATGGGGAAATTGGTTTGTTTAGCGCCACTTCAAGTAGCGCTTTGACCCCACACCACCCCCCAACCCCATATATATATATAATAATTTTATTATTATAATAATACATAATTATATTTTTTATAATAAATACAAAAAATATAATAAATTTATTTATTTATAATAAATATTTATAATAAATATCTAATAATGTATAATAAATACTATTATAATAAATGCACAATAAATGTATAATAAATGTATAATAAATATTTATAATAGATTTATATTTATAATAAATACTTATTATAATTAAATATTATAATATTTATAATAATAAATATCTAATAAATGTATAATAAATATTATTATAATAAATATACATTTATAATATCTATTATAATAAATATTATTATAATATTTATTATAATAAATATTATTATAATATTTATTATAATAAATGTATAATAAATATTATTATAATAAATATTATAATAAATGTATAACAAATGTATAGTAAATGTATAATAAATATTTCTAATACATTTATTATAAATGTATAATTATTATAATAAATATTATAATATTTAATTATAATAAATATATATGTATATTTATATATATAATAAATATTATAAAATTTATTAAAACAACATATACATTTATTTATTATAATAAATCTACATTTATTTTATACATTTATTATAATAAATATGTACAATAAATTTTTAATAAATATTATAAAACATGTATTTTTTAATTATAATATAACAAATGTAATATGTAATTATTTATATTTATTATATAATTATCATATCTATATTTATTATATTTATAATTATTTAATTAAATTATAAATAAATAAGATATGTAATATAATATAATAAATGTAATATGATACATTTATTTTTTAAATATAATAAATGTATATTTATAATTATATAAATGTATAATAAATATAATAAATATAAATGCTTAATTATATATTACATTTATTATAATAAATAAATAATCACATATTACATTTATTATAATAAATAAATGTATATTTATAATTACATTTATAAATGTATATTTATTATAATAAATAAATGTATATTACATTTATAAATAATTACATATTTATTATATTAAATAAATGTATATTTATAATTACATTTGTAAATGTTTATTTATTATAATAAATAAATGTATATTACATTTATAAATAATTACATATTTATTATAATAAATAAATGTATATTACATTTATAATAAATGCATATTTATATAAATAAATGTATATTACATTTATAATAAATGTATATTACATTTATAATAAATGCATATTTATATAAATAAATGTATATTACATTTATAATAAATGTATATTTATATAAATAAATTTTATCAATAAATATTATTAATGAAAATTAATAAATGTATATTTATGAATTAATAATATAATAAATAAATGTATATTTTTAATTACATTTTAAAAAGTATATTTATAATAAATGTATATTTATAAATAAATTTTATTAATTAATATTATTAATGAATATTAATAAATGTATATTTATTAATGAATATTATAATAAATAAATGTATATTACATTTATAAGTAATTAAATATTTATTATAATAAAGAAATGTATATTACATTTATAATGATTGTATATTTATATAAATAAATGTATATTCAATTTATAATAAATGTATATTTATATAAATAAGTGTGTATTACACTTATAAGTAATTAAATATTTATTATAATAAATTTATATTACATTTATAAATAAATAATCATTTATCTAGTTAATAAATGTATATTACATTTATTATAATAAATTTATATTACATATTCATTATAATAAATGTATATTACATTTATATAAATGTATATTTACTACATATTTATTATAATTAAATAATTACATTTATAAATGTATATTACATTTATAATAAATATATAATAAATTTATATTTATATAAATCTATATTTATTATAATAAATAAATGTATATTACATTTATAAATAGTTACATTTTTATTATATTAAACAAATGTATATTTATAATTATATAATTATAGTGTATAATTATTTATAGATATGATAATTATATAATAAAGTTAAATAATTACATATTACATTTATTATATTATAATTAAAAAAATAAGAGAATTATAATATTTATTATACATTTATTATACATTTATTATAATAAATTTACAAAATAAATGTAGATTTATTATAATAAATAAATGTATATTTATTATAAATATAAACATAAATATACATGTATTATAATTAAATTTTATAATATTTATTGGAAATGTTTATTATACATTTACTATACATTTATTATAAATTTATTATAATATTTATTATAATAATATTTATTATGAATTTATTATAATAAATATTATAATAATATTTATTATGAAGGATATTATAAATTTATATGTATTATAATAATATTTATTCTACATTTATTAGATAATTATTATTATAAATATTATAATATTTTATTATAATAAGTATTTATTATAAATATAATTGTATTATAAATATTTATTATATGTTTATTATAAATTAATTTTCCACTTATTATAATAGTATTTACTATAGATTTATTAGATATTTATTATAAATATTTATTATAAATAAATAAATTTTTTATAATGTGTGTATTTATTATAAAAACATAATTATGTATTTATTTTATTTTTTATATATTTATTATAATCAATATATTTATTGTATATATATGGGGTTTAGGGGTCGTGTGGGGTCAAAATGCCACTTGAAGTGGCGCTTTGACCACTTTTTGTTTAGCGCCACTTGAAGTGGCGCTAAACAAAACCATTTCCCCATTATAAAATAAGCCTACTCCATAAAACTAAAAAAAACCCACCCACCTAAATTAACCCTTCTATGATACCCTAATACAACAACAACGACGCTCAGTCTTCTCCTTATGGCGACAGTCGGTCTAGTAAAATCCCTCCTCGCAGCATCAACAATCCAGATCGGATCGGCTACAGATGGCGGTCGTTGTCCCTCGACAATAGGGTTCAGATATGGAAGAGGGGTGGCAATTTAGGGTTGTTCGAGTTTATTCTATGATTAGTGGATTTGGAACACTGGTTTGAGCTTTGGATCTTTTTTGTGTGACTATAGTGGTGACTGAAATTCTAGTGGAAGGAGGAGTCGATGGTGTTTTAATGGAGAACTAGTGGTAAGAGATTCGTTGTGGCACCGATGTGGCAGTGAAGGATAGGTGGCATTATAGTGGGTGAAAATGGTGAGACATAGAAATGGTGGCACCATTTTAAGAGATGTGGTTGCAAGAAGAAACAGGGAAATGATGGCATAGATGAAGTAGAAGGAAACAATGACAAGGGTTAAACAGTGTCAAGGGTGAAACTGTGTCACCGTTTCCATATGAACTCGGTGGGAAGTGTAGTGGATCAAAAAATGTTGATGGTGTCAAAGGAAAATTGAAATGGTAAGGGAACGGTGGCACAAAAAATTACAATGGTGCCACAAATAAATTTTTTTTAAAGGTCAGCATTAAATATAAAAAATTAATAGAAAACAAATCCAAAAACTAATAAAGTAATAAAATGAAAAATTAATTAAAAAATTAAATAGTTAACTAATACATAAAAACCCAAATAAAAATAAATATTAAAACTAATTGAAAAATTAATAACACTAATTAAAATCGAAGACATGAAATGTAAATTTAGAACACATTAGTATTCTTAAATTTGGTTAATGAATTGAATTAAAAATATTAACTTTAAAAGAGTTAAATTGGGTGTTAGTAACTATTTAAACAACAGATAAATGAATTAATTCAAAAAAATATAATTATAAACTATAGATATAACATAACAAATACTCTAACTAAAGTTGACAAGAAAAATTAAAAAAATTAAAAGATTTATAAATTGAATTTAAAATATTTAAATAATGTAATTAGATTGAATTGATACCGTTAATTTATTTTAAGAAAACATAATCAAAATATTAAATGTTAAATTAATGAATTGGATAATTAAATATAAATAAAATATTTAGATGTTTTATTAAAAAAAATTATAATATTTAAAAGTCAAGAAGATTAAAACCAATAAACCAATTAATAATTAATTAGAAAATAATAATTACTAAGACAAAATTAATTATTTTAAAGACTAACAACTCATAATTAATTATAAAAATTTATTTATTAATTAGTTTAGTTATAAAATTACCAAAGTATAAATTTTTAATTAAATGTATAAAATAAGATAATTAAAATATAAAAAACCATAAAAATATGTGGCCAAAACTATGTGTTTTTGGTGCCACATCAATTGACACGTACCAAATATGTGAAAACCTTTTTAAAATATTTTTATAAATCTTAATAATATCCAGGATTACCACAAAACCTTAACGAAAACATACATTCTTCTTCATTCCTTGAATAAAGCCACATATTGTTGAATAATTTCCTAAAACCCAATAAAGTTGTAAACTCCATAAATGATGACATAAACCTACTTGGCCAAGAATCATTAATCAGTCCCAAGGTCATCAATAATATTGAACTGACATTATTCACGTCAATATTCTATTTAACAAAACTAAACATAACATTATCATCATTAGAAACATATTAAGGGTTTTCTTCCCCTAATCAAAATATAACCTTTCCATCAAATCAGTTTTCTTGTTCATCCCCACCATTTATCATATTTTTTCAAATCCTTAATGGAAAACTTATAAGGAAAAATCATTATACATTTCAGGATTCATATAATAAAATTATTGAATTCCAATACACAAACACTTCAATCGTCATACTTCCTTCCCAAACCATTAATTAGGATTCATAATATTGAAACTTAATACCTATTCCTAAAATATGAAATATGAATCATGTATTTACATTAATCAACCTCAATTTAACCATGATTCTCTAATTTAACATATATAATATTATTAGAACAACCCATACCTTTCGTATTTCATTTTCAGTATCCTCAACATCTTATGTATAACCATTTCTCATATCACCTTGCTGATTCACTTCACAATTTTTATCCTGAAGACATTGATTTTAATAATTACAATAATTTCTACATTTAAAACATTGAAACATTGATGATTTCTTACTGATATCATTATTCTAATCCATTTCATTAATCACAGTTTTCATTTTTCCTCTAAAATTACTTGCTTTGTGCCCCTATTTTACACACTCAAAACATCATCCCATTCCTCTAATAAATAAACTTAGGTTATTGTTCCAAAATTATTGACATATAAAAAACTGAATCTTATTTCCTATTTGGTCTCAACCACCCAAACTCTCAAAAAACAATATTATTCTATTCTTTGGGGAGTCGTATAATTTTTTAAGTTCAAAGTTGTTAATCATATATCAGGATAACTGATTTAGAATTACAATATCCTTCACCCTAGTTGTCATCCCATTTGGTTTCTCATCAACATATTTTCTATCATGTTAAACATTGATCCAGCTCCTTATGGTTTCTATCATTGACTAAAACCAAAAATCATAGTGTGAGCAATATTAATAATAGTGTGGAACTACATAATAAAAAAATCACTTGTAGGATGTATAAATCATGACAACTTATTTTTAACATATGACACCTTAGATTTATCCTAGGTCATTCAAAGTCATCATATATTTAAATCCTACATGATGGTTTATAAATAGTTTATGAATTAACAAAGAATATCCCCAATGAGTGTCAAACCAGGTGTCTCGCAATGCCTGTTTTCATGCACCAGGTGATGATCGGGTCCAGCTAAATGCATCATTTTCTATGTTATTACCACTAGGTACTGTTGTTCTAGGGACATATCAATCTATATAATCCGGATAGGTATATAATTGATTATATACCATTCACTCTATCATTTACCAAAATTCTAGTAAATTTTCCTACATTTTGACTCTTCCTTAGACTCATCCTTACAAATTTCCTATGGGATCTCACTAAATTTTTGTCATCCAACTTTAGAAATGATAACTAAAAATATCCTATGATACCAAATAAAGTGACCTAGGATTTTCATACACTGATATGACCTATTTTTAGATGAATATTCGTTATATTTGACCGACACATGCCTGAGGATTATAATGTTATAGTGGATTTGGAAACATGGATGCATAAAAAAAGGGTTTATATGTAAACTACATCATCTCCCACCAACTTCTTCATAATTATCACCCTTATTAGATATATCATACATAATACATTCCTTCATAACCTGGGGAAAGGAAACATAAAAATAGGTGAGATCAAATGCTCCATAATGGTAAATAAGGTAGATACATAAGTATAACCTGACGATAAGTGTATGAGAACATGATAATAACATTTGAAAATAATACCCTTCATATCAAAGATCATAATCTTTGGTCATTTAATAAGGATTGTAAGTTCATAAGAAATTAATCATAAGTAAATCAAAGAACCTAAGTCATGACATCAAAACATTGGCATATGACATTGAATTTTTCATACACATAAGCATAGAAAATGGATTCCATAATAGTCAAGGCTCAGTGAAAATTATATCATAGTGGAATGGGTTCACTACCCAATCCATCATAGTAGTCAAGGTTCACTTATAATACCATCATAGTAGAAAATAACTTATAGAACCAGTTTCACTCCTAATTTTAGTCCTATCTATCTAATTAAATATAATTCCTTTTCTAATGAATTAGAGGTAGATATATTTCATGACCTGTCCACAGGCCTGTGTCGTGACTACCCAAATCCCGCCTTCCTTAGGCTAGGGGCCGGCGACTTGCACCAAAAAGGTATATCCCAGAGATTAGGGAGGGAATTTCCCTTTAAACATGCAACTCACACATACTATACACAACCAAAGATTACCAAAAAGTACTAATAATGTAAAGATTGCTGAAAGTAAATGGGCCAGTATACAAACCCAACTACAGTACAAGTGCTGGAAAAAACAGATCCTGGATTATCCACCGTGAAATCCTACCTGAAGGGTAGGTACAAATCTTGATAAAGTCATCCTTGAGGTATGTCCCGTCTAAGTCCAGCTCCGAGCAGCCTCTCGTCTATCTCTCTCAGCCTCTATCACTATTGTCCATCGTCTGCACATGACACAACAAGGTGTGGGTGAAGCCCGTACAGGGGTGAGTATAACGATACTCAGTAGGGACCCTGAGACCCCTCAAAAGGTTCCCAAAATCCACTAAGGATAAACCACAGTTGTAAGAATACAATCACAATTTATCATTCAACCCTACTTAGGAATATGCCCATACATATAAGTAAGTATCCAAATACAAACCGGATCTAACTATTGAGCCCAAGCATAACACATTCTTTTAAGGAATAAAGATAACTCATTGATAACAACATAGATTAAAGGCTCAGATCACACAGGTATACAACCTATGTAGAGAAATAGAGATGATTATATGTAACCACTGAATCATCTACTCTGTCGAACCCACTTAGGATCTTGGTATAGTAATCAGAGCTGTCGAACCCATGTAATATCCTGGAACCGTTATCAGAGCTATTGAACCCACGTAGGATCAGGGAATAGTAGTCAGAGCTATCGAACCCACATAAGATTCTTGAATAGTAGTCAGACCTTTCAAACCCACGTAAGATCCCTTTATCAAAATGCAGCCAGCCACAGGGTTCCGCACAAAGCACGATTGATTCTCGGAGGGTCCACTCCTCAAGCCATGTGTGGATACATAAAATTTGTCAGAATTTCCCATGTTAATGTATCCAAAAGATCTATCTTGACATAAGAACCCCAATGTGAAAGACGACGCGTCAATCAGACACCCGGTCTGAGGGTTATTAGCATTTTTCATTGTTAGGGCCTAGTTGGATTTATTTTCAATCCAACCCATTCATACCCCAACATCATCCAAACCTCAATTGAGGTATCCCAAAAGAACCATCTCCCCCAAAGGTTTCTGTCACCATATATGGTTCATCAATCAGACGCACATAGATCATGTTACAAGTAAAAGAATCGAAACCGGTCAAAGCGAGTCCAGGTCCGGTCCTATTAGACCGACCCGGCCCGACCCAACCCAAACTAGGTTCAGATTGGGGTCTGACCCAGCCCGCACTGGGCGGCCCAACCCATGCTGGGATAGTCCGGCGCTAGGTCTGGCATGCGCTGGGCTCAGCCTGCGTGTGGCCCACGACTGGCAGTCCCCATGGGGTCCGCCCTAGCAGCGTCCAAGGGGAAGGTCGTGCCCCCTGGAGTCCCGAATAGCTTAACTGTTTGGGCGGTTTAGATCTGGCACCATGTGGCACCGGTCCATGTCACACAGGACCCACGCAGGAGGTCCCGCTATTCCTGGCTGGTCAAGCGGTCGCGCCTCATGTGCGGTGTGGTTGTGTCGCGCCTCCTCTGATGGCTGGCTCTGCAGGCCGCCCGTCCTCTGTCGCCACCGCCACTACTACTGTCCCACGCTCCACCGCGCGGTGCGCGCTGCGCCGCACCTCCCTCGGCAACCTGATGGCCCAAGTCATCGGTTCTTCACCTGTCCGGCCTTGCGCCACCACCATCCATGTGGCTGGTCGGAGTTCCGCCCGCCCTTCCCTTCGTTCTACCAGCGATCTTCATTGGTTCAGACCACCGGTGAGCCTTCCGTGGGTCACCGGACGAGTTTTAGATGCCCAATTATCGTTCTGGTAGTAGTCGTGCACTCCTAGAGACGTCATCTTCGATCCACAACCATCGTTGACGTAAATCTCTCAACCCATACTCGTGCCTCGATTAACATCAAAATCCACAATGAAATGCGTGGGGTCGGGCCATGTTCATTTGGCCCACACCCTCCGCGTTAGAGTGATAGCATGCAACTTCAAATCTAAATCCACGGAGGAAAATGAAGAACGATAAACAATTAAAAAAGCTTCAAACCCTACCTCAGATTACTTGATGATGGGAAAGTAGATGAAGAAGTCAAGGATGAAGTCATCGGTATTCTTCAAGGACAACGATTCCTCCATTTTTCCAGTAGGAGGTCAATGTAGAAGAAGATGCTCATCGTTGGCGGAAAAAGAGTTCATCTTTTACGGTTTCCTCCAATAGCCAAAACACCAATTCCCACAACTCCCAAAGGAGGGAAGAAAACACATCAATTTGAGTAGTCTCCCCCTAATCACTTCATTTATTGAAGAAGGGGGGGTGGAAAGAATTAAAGTGGGTTTAGTTCTGGTGGACCCCACTTTAATTCCAACAGATTTGAATAAAATAAAATTTAAGTATAATTTTTTTTATTTTATTCCACTTTTTTTTATTCTCTATGAAATTTTGGAAAACCAACTTCCGTTCACAACCAAACGCAGCTGAGGTGAAGGTACCCTTAAGCAATCACTAGCGCTAGGAGCTCAACGGTGCCCTTGAATTTTAATTCCGAGCACTGGTTCTAAAGTTACAAAAACCCGCTCTTAAGTTCACTGAACGTACTTAAAAAATTCATAAATACATTCCGAGAACTCCAGGCCTCAGAATTACATGCCCTCAGAAACCACAGACTCAGAATAATTCCGTATAATTTTAACAAAAATTACATGGATTTTTGGGTCTTTACATTCTCCCCACCTCAGATCATTGCGTCCTTGAATGACAAAACTCAAAAACAAGGAAAAATGGGGGTATTGGGCATGAATTTGAGCCTCCCGCTCCCATGTGCTCTTCTGGTGGTTCTCATGCTGCCATCACACATGCCCTAGAGGTATCGATCGCCCAAGAAGGACTCTCTCCTGTCGATCATCAATCTCCACTAGAACATCCGAAAAAATTTCCCCCATCGTTGATGTTAAGCTCACCCCAGTCTATGATGTGAGTGGGATCATGCGCGTATCTCCGCAGCTGGGATACATGAACAACATCATGCACCCGGTGCAGCTGAGGGGAATGTGCCAAGAGGTAAGCCACCTCACCTACTCTGCTGAGGAACTAGAAAGGTCTGATGAATCGTGGAGATAACTTGTCGCCTCGGCCAAATCTCCACAGACCTCATCGAGGTGAGACCCATAGAAAGAAATGGTCGTCATTCTCGAACTCTAGAGGTCTCCACCTTCTGTCAGCATACGACTTCTGCCTGCTCTGCACAGTCTTCATCCTCTCCTAGATGATATGCACTGTCTCTGTGGTAGCTCGTACCATCTCTGGTCTCACTAGTGCTACCTCCCCTGGGTCTATCTAGTATAGTGGCGATCTATAAGGTCAGCCATACAAGGCCTCAAAAGGTGTCATCCTGATGGTGGAGTGATAACTGTTATTGTATGAAAACTCCACCAAAGGAAAGTGGTCCTCCCAACTGTGACCAAAGCCGAGGATGCATGCATGGAGAATTTCCTCAAGAGTCTGAATGGTTCTCTCAATCTAGCCATCCGTCTAAGGATGGAAGGTCGTGCTCAAATGAAGTTGTGTCCCGAAATCCTCCTACAACCCCTTCCATAGCCGAGAAGTGAAACATTTGTCATGATCGGATACAATCATCAATGGTACCCCATGTATTCACACAATCACTTTCACATAGAGGCATCACATGCTCTCTACTGAGCCCTGCTCTCTGATCGGTAGGAAGTGGGACGACTTGGTGAGTCCATCGACAATCACCCAAATTGAGTCATGTCCCCTGGATGTACGTGGAAGTCCTATCACAAAGTCTACATATATCCCATACCACTTCAACTTTGGGACCTCTAAAGGATGAACCAAGTCTACTGGTACCTGGTGCTCCGTCTTCACTTGTTGGCAAGTGAGGCATCGAGAGAAAAGATCCACTACTAACTTCATCATACCTAGCCACCAGTGCTGTCATCAAAGGTCCAGGTACATCTTCACCACACCTAGATGTACCTCTAGAGGTTATGTGTGGAACTCCCTCAACACTACCTCCCGAAGGGATGCCGGTACCATGGTACGTCCTCTGAAGAGGATGACATGCTCCCCACCTATAGAAAATTCATTAGGTTCCTGCCCTTTGGATATCTATGAATGTCGATCCTCATAGTCAGCATCCCCATGATGAGCCTCCCTGACTCTATGAGGGAGTGGGGGTGTGACTGCAAGAGACTACAGGAATGTTGCTCTATCTCGGTCCACATAAGAAATCTGCAAAGCGGACAGCTGCTCAGTCGCCTCTCCTTACATCTTAATTGTTGATCTCTTACTGAGAGAATCTACTACAATGTAACGCCTCGACTGCAGTTACCCAGAGTCGGTGAATTATTTTAATACATTGGCATGATTACAAGGAATCAAGTCTTGATGGACCGATCAGTTTAGCAGTCTTGGAAAAATAGATCACATACATGAATGTTACATTTTCACTTTAAGACGTATAATACAACATAAATAATCATTATGAACGAACGCCATTATTCCCTTGGCTTAACCCTGCATATCAATCACATTACACTTCCTGGAATCCTGGGAAAAATAAAACATAGAAAGGGGTGAGCTCAAATGCTCATTAAGGGTAATAAATACAGTGGAAACTTTCAAAAATAAGCATAAACATTTAAGGCAATGTATAAAACTAAAACATAATCCTTTTAAACTTGAACTTCAGCATAATATAGTAGAAATAAAATGAAATAATTCTATTTACTTATTCACATGGATATTCAACAAATTGAATAATCACATGCAATATCACTAACCACTTTCATAATGATGGAATACATAATTCCATACTATCATTACCACGTATCCAAGGCCTCGTGCCAAGACTACATATAAGATTTTGTCAAGGCCACGTGCCAAGACACTAGTTTGTCTCATGATACCTACTGATGCATCGAGGAGCTATAGCGGGCTCCACACGTCACTTACTAAGTTCAATGCATTCCTCATTTGAATAGGTTTAAACATAACATAAAATTTTGTATTAAAACTAGCATACGAAATGTCAATACTTTCTCCATAAACCATGAATGGTATAAAAATAACACATCCACAGTCAACCATATCACAAAACCGTCAATGGAAGTTTTTTTATAATAAATCAACTTCAAATGAGCATAAAATCCATCAAAAGATGTTGACATAGATGAAAATGAAGAGTAAAAATTTTTGAGAGAAATATCGTTTTTGTAAAATCATTTAAAAGTCACAAATTTATGAAGGAAGTAATTTTAAACGAGATTTTCTAATCAAAGTGTCCCATACCACTATGAAACTTTTGAAAATAATTATAATTTCAAAACATTCATGTCCATATAAATAAATACTTAAAATCATTTTGAAAACATGGACATTAATTAAAAAGATTTAGAAAGATAAATCTTTAAAACATTTGAAATTATGATCTTGATAAAGAGTACCTTTAAAAATCCTTTAAATCTTCATTTCGAAATCATTTTTATGAAAAATGGACATGGATGATAAAAATGTCCCAGTAAATACTTACACATAAACAATCTCAGATAATGATGAGATTGAGGAATTAACCCTTACCAATTTTGCAACATACAAAACATACAACCCATGAAAGAGGTATCATACAATTAATATGTAAATACACATAAATTAAATTTTATTACACAAATAATACAATTATTGGAAGTACATACACCAAAAAAAATAGGCAATAGTTGTAATATGGCATGAATCTCACGGGAATAAGGAGTGAGATGAAAACCCCTTACATTGCACTTTCCTTTAGTCGAGCGTATGTTTAGCCTCTTGTACGAAGATCGTAGTATGCTATTAATTTATAACAGAACCATATTAATATTTATGATATCATACATGATTCATTTATGACTTTATATTACCCATTTAATAATAATTTCTATATTAAGATAACATTTTGAGTAATAATCACTTTCTTTATCGTACGTGTTTTAACTTGTTACTTTTGGTTGTATCACTTAGATCATGATTTAAATACATACAAAATATCAAACATGATAAATATATCATATATATTTAGAATATAAATATGTATAATATACATATATATGAAATGTAAAACACCGTTTATGGAGATGGTAGTCCGTATGTAAGCATAAACTGTATTTCTGTTTTCATATAGTATTGAACGGACGTCAGTGAATAAGATATATGTAATTACATAAATCCTTATATATATAAATATATATATCTCCAGTATCATTATTATGTCATATATTACATACTTATTAGTAATATATATTTTTATAATCATCGATGAATGGTGAACTAATAAATGAATCTCATCGCGTCGTGGAGACCTAATCCGTACGTACGCACGAGCGAAAATATCATTCTTTTGATATTAAAATAATAAATAATTGGATGTTATATCATATATATAGAATACTTATAATTTTATATTTATTATTTTCATCAAATACACATCATTATTATACCCCTCCAAATAATAATGTATTGAATAACAATTACACCACGACGTAGAGACGGTAAGCCGTACGTACGCACGTATGGTGACATGTCAATCAAAGGATGGATAGAATTATGAATATGTTTGTACCATATTTATAATAACATCACAATATATAGTAGATACTGTAGTTATTATTTAAGAATATAAATAACAAAGAAAGAATAATTTGAATAAGAAACGAACTTGAAAGAGGGTGGTGAAAACATTACCTCTTCTTCGGTTTTTTCTTTTGATTTGGTCAAATGGGCTCCTTAGGTTGGCTATATGATCAAAATAAGGCCTCTATGTTGTATTGAGGGAAGTTGAGAGATTATTTTGGTAGGTTTTGGTCGAACCAAAAGGCTTTTATGGTGTTTAGAATTGGTTAGAAGTTGGGTCCTTTTATAAGGGGGAGGAGGGGCTCTTTAGGAAATATTTAAAGTATTAATTTATAATAAATTCATATTCGGTTTCTAATGGCTCCAAAGTATATTATTTAAAGTTTAAGGTGGGGATGGGTCGAAAACAACTCGAGCAATAGAATTTAGACAAGTTTGGGTTATTATATTAACCTTATCTTTAAGTATTAACTCTTAGTTAATTAGTTTCACTTATACAATGTCTCTTTGTATTTTTATATTATATGGTTAATAAACATACTATATACATCAAAGAGACCCCCAAGTTTTCCATTAATAATATACCTATCATGATATAAGTCTCTTGGCCGAACCGTATATTTTTAGGAATTTAATATCAATTAATAATATAATATTAGTTTTAAAAACTCTTTTATTTCAATTTTGATACTATTCAATAAATGATTTTTTAAAATATCATAACAGAATGATTACTTCAAAAAAGTTAATTAAATCAATAATAACATGACATATTATCTTAGAGAATTATTTATATTGATAAAAAGTATCAAATTACATTTATTTGGGTATTTATAATATCAATTATTCTAATTTTTCATTAATTAGGTAATTACTGCATCACCATTGTGTCATAAATAAATTAAATTATATAATGTCTAAAAATTATAAATAAAATACCATTATGTAGTAAATAGTTTTGTCTTTCTAATTACTATTTATAGTCGAAAATACAACATATATAACCCTATGTAAAAATTGTTTTTTTAAAAGATATATGCTTATGTCATTTTTTTATTTATTTTAACTTAATTAAAATAAAGTGTGTCTATCACCTACAAGTGGCTCCATGGGGTCCCAAAATTGACCCAAAGATGAAAATGGACGGAAATGTATCTACCAATAAGGTTAAAACACGTTTTAGGGTAATTTATTATTATTACAATATTATTTTTTAACCCTTATTTACCGGATTTAACCTTTAACCATGGTAAATAAAATATTTACCGAAGTAATTATTCAAAATGTCTAAAAATAAATGTTTCCTATTTACACAATTTGGACATCCTGATTCCAAATATGGAATCCATTTTTCCAAACTCAAAACACAGAAGGGGTAGAAATTAATTTAAAATTAATTCCCGCTATCAAAACAAAAAGCGTGTTTTTAAGATATAATAACTATCAAAAGATTGATACTTGTTTATGTCTTGTTTAATTGTGAAATTATGTCCAATGACAAAAATTGTATTAAATGTAAAAAATATATTATAAATATAATTTTAAACCACTCATATTCATAATTTATCACTATAAATTATTTGGATTAAAAGAGTTGTTTTTAATTAAAAATTTAGTAATTTTCACTATTCATCAAAATATTAAAGTTATCCAAAAAGTACCAAAATTTCACCTTAGTCTAAATTCGATACTCCGAATCCAAAAATGAAGTCCATTTTGAGAGATACGATTTATAAAATTTTAAAAAGTAGGTATTACTATTCATAACGGCTAGTTTGATTGGTTGTGGTGTGTGTTAGAACTCGAAATTGCGTACAACACACATTATTGTATTATTCAAAGGAAAGCGTACCGTGGAAGCTTGGGATGTTTCATTGTAAATTTTTGATGTCCCCATTCTAAAAAGTAAATTTATTTAGTCAAATTGAATATATTAAAGTTTAAAATATTGGATTTAAAAAGGGTTCACTATTAAAATTGGTAAAAGTGAAAAAAAAAATGAATTTGTTCTTACATTATGTCTAAGAAACTCATAATATGGATTCTAAAATTATAAGGATTATATATAGTTTAAAATTTAGTTAATACTATTCATAACCTCTTTTGAACGTCTTGTTTGGTAATTCATGGTGTGCTTGAACTCGGTGTTGCCTGTAGTGCATGTTATTGAATTATTTTGAAGAAATAACACACTATGAAATCTTGGGGTGTTACATTCTCCCCTCCTTCAATAAATTGCGTCCTCACAATTTGAAATTGTTCTTACAAAATAAAAGGTTGAATATAGAAAATATTTTTGTGTAAAAACCCACATCGGAAATTGGGTTAATATAAATTTAGTCTTAATAAGAGGAAAAGAGAAATGAAAGGGGTAACCAAACAATTGTGATCTCTATTCGGAGAACATTAGTGGCAATTAGAGACATATAATTGGAGGAAAAATGTAAATATTTATCGGTAGTGATTTAGGTCATCAATCACAAACATGTGTAAAATCTAGGGCCTTAAATTCATCAATCTTTGATGATTTAAATTACCATCGGTTCACCAAAACATAAGGTATTAGGATAACACATTTTTGACATTTCGAAATATCTTTGTTGAAATCCCACATCAAAGAATGAATTAATGAGGCCTTTATTTAAAATAAAGAGTGGAAAGTATGAAGATTATAGAAAATAACACATAATAGGGTTCCATGTAGGAAAATATGGATATAGAAGAGAAATCTAACCATCAATTATCTGATGGACAGTGGTAGAGAACATGGCTACGAAAAGGCCAACAATCCCAAAGCCATAAATTTGTGATGATCTTAGGTACCATCTCGGACAATATTTTTGTTCTAAGTTCATTTTATTAATGTTGAGGAATTTATTTATGGGATTGGCTAAGATCATAAGAAGATATACTTACATTGTAATTAGAGTTTTATCCATTAATAAATTTCTACCACAAACTCATCTTTCACCCCAAAACATAATATAACTCAAAAATACTCTATTTATCCTAATCTTATAGGGTTCCAAATATAATGAATTTATAATTCACATATCAGACCCTTTATGTAAAGAAACTACATCATACCATCTAGGAACTTCATGTAGCACAATGGTAGGTGAGAAATCCCAATTATACTACGGTTGTGGGTTCGATTCCCGCAGCTTTGTCCGACACGATGGGTCGTCACGCGGTCTGCGTGTTGTCCTTTTATAAAAATCAAAAAAATAACCTTTCAAACATAATCAATTCCAACCATTAGACTTATCCAAAATACTATAATCCAAACTCACAGTCCAAAATTTACAAGGAAGTTAAACATAATGAGGATCCTTTTTTCCAGGTAATAACATGTGAACTCCTTCCTCATATATTCTTTTACAACATCGCAACATCCTGAATTACCAAAAATCAACCATCTCTTATTCCAAAATCACTACCACAATATTAGGACCATATTAAGGTTTATCTTTCCTTCAACCATGTAATTTCCAAAAATTTGAACTCGCTATAGAGTCACTTTTCTTAGTACCATAAAATCTCAAATCCTTAATTAAATAGTACTGCAGTACAGTCCTTAATTTTTTCCAGAACATCATTGATACAACACTTAAATGAAATAATTATAAAATAACAACATAAGAACACTAGTCAATCCTCTTCAACTCTGGTAGTATCATAACTTGATTATTATCCAATAGTATCATTTGTGGCATATTCTGATGACTGGGACATTGGTTCACATAATATCCAAACTCCTTGCAGATGAAGCATTGTACATTTGAAACCTTTTTCTTACACTTGCAGTCACGTACTTCGTGTCCTTTTTCTCCACACTTATAACATTCTCCCATTCCCTTCAAGCATTTTCCAAGGTGATTCTTTCCACAGTTATCACATATGGGAAAAACCCTTCTTTACCTTCTTCCCTTTATCTGTACTTCTCTCTACCATCCTTTTCTTCTCTGGATTCCCTTCAAATCCATAGGACACCGATAATTCTTTACTCATCTTATCAACACATGATACTATTTCTTCATATGATGATAATATGTGGGAGACTATTTCCCTTCTAAATTCTAGCTTAGGACCACAAAAGATATGATCCTTCTTACACTTTGGATCAAACGTATTATGGGAGTTCACATTCCTTATACTGGGCATCAGTTCTATACAATAGCATAAACTAGTTTAGTTTATGAATTGAAATGAATAATTACCAAACTTGTAAAATACCTAACACAAATTGAAAAGTTTATGGATATAATCCAAAATCATAAAAATGTTTTTTTGAGTAAGTATATACTCATGATCCCTTCATAATGGTTTGTAATGAAAATGAGAATTATCCTAAGCATATCCACTGGGATTGTTGTAACCAAGAGTGCAGCAAGGCCCGTTGTCATGCACCAGTTCCCGTTCGAGTCTAGCTCAAAGTGGTGTTTTTAGGTTTTACCCCTAGGTACATATGTTCCAGAGCAGCCTCTACCTTCTCGTATCCAGACAGGGATGTATTGTTCGTAAAACTAACAAAATATCTACAATACCAAAATTCTAGGAAGTTCTTCTATACTAATCCTCATAGTCTATCTTAGGGATATGTGATCTAATCAGAGTTTATCTAAATCTAGTTTCTAAGGTTATTGCTAAACTTCCTCTGATACCAACTGTAACACCCCGACCCCAGTTACCTAGAGTCGGTACATTATTTTAATACATTGGCATGATTACAAGGAATCAGGTCCCGATGGACAGATCAGTTTAGTAGTCTTGGAAAAATAGATGGCATACATGAATGTTACATTTTCACTTTAAGATGTACAAAACAACATAAATAATCTTTATGAACGCCATTATTCCCTTGGCTTAACCATGCATATCAATCACATTACACTTCTTGGAATCCTGGGAAAAATAAAACATAGAAAGGGGTGATCTCAAATGCTCAGTAAGGGAAAGCAATACAGCCGAAACTTTCAAAAATAAGCATAAAAATTTAAGGCAATGTATAAAACTAAAGCAAAAGCCTTTTAAACTTGAACTTCAGCATAATATGGCAGAAATAAATGAAATAATTCCATTTAATTATTCACATGGATATTCTACTAATCGAATAATCACATGAAATATATCTAACCACTTTCATAATGATGGAATGCATAATGACAAACTATCATAACCACGTAGCCAAGGCCTCGTGCCAAGATTACAAATAAGATTTTGTCAAGGCCTCGTGACAAGACACTAGTTTTTCTCATGAGGCCTATCGATGAATCGAGGAGCTATATCGGGCTCCACCCATCACTTACTAAGTCCAATGCATTCCTCATATGAATAAGTTTAAACATAACATAAACATTCGTATTAAAACTAGCATACGAAATGTCAACACTTTCTCCATAAACCATGAATGGTATAAAAATAAAACATCCACTGCCAAACATATCACAAAACCTTTAATGGAAGTTTTTTATAATAAATCAACTTCAAATGAGCTTAAAATCCATCAAAGGATGTTGACATAGATGAAAATGATGAGTAAATTTTTTTAGAGAAATATCGTTTTTGTAAAATCATTTAAAAGTCGCACATTTATAAAGGAAGTCATTTTAAAAGTGATTTTTGAATCAAAGTGTCACATACCAATTTGAAACTTTTGAGAAGAATTATCATTTCAAAATATTCATGTCCATATAAATAAATCCTTAAAATCATTTTGAAAACATGGACATTAACTAAAAAGATTTAGAAATATAAATCTTTAAAACATTTGAAATTCTGATCTTGATAAAGAGTACCTTTAAAAATCCTTTAAATATTCTCTTTGAAATCATTTTTATGAAAAATGGACATGGATGATAAAAATGTCTCAGTAAATAATTACACATAAAAATCTCAGATAATGATGAGATTGAGGAATTAACGCTTACCAATTTGGTAACTTACGAAACCTACAACCCATGAAACAGGTATCATACAATGAATATGTAAATACACATAAATTAAAGTTTATTACAAAAATAATACAATTATGAGCAGTAAATACACTACACAAAATGTAATAGTGGCAATATGGCATGAATCTGACGGGAATAAGGAGTGAGATGAAAACCCCTTACCTTGCACTTTCCTTTAGTCAAGGGTATGTTTAGCCTCTTGTACGAAGATCCAAGTATGTTATTAAATTATAATAGAACCATATTAATATTTATTATATCATACATGATTCATTTATGACTTTATATTACCCATTTATTAATAATTTCCATGTTAAGTTAACATTTCGGGTAATAATCACTTTCTTTATCGTATGTGTTTTAACTTGTTACACTTGGTTGTATCACATAGATCATGATTTAAATACTTCCATAATTTAAAACTTGATAAATATTTCATATATATTTAGAATATAAATATGTATAATAGTCATATATATGAAATGGAAAACACCGATTATGGAGACGGTAGTGCGTACGTACGCATAAACGTTGTTTTGATTTTCATATAGTATTGAACGGAAGTAAGTGAATAAGATATATGTAAGTACATAAATCCTTATATATATAAATATATATATCTCCATTATAATTATTATGTCATATATTACATACTTATTAGTAATATATATTTTTATAATCGTCGATGAATGGTGAACTTGGAAATGAATCTCTTCGCTTCGTGGAGACGGTAATCCGTACGTACACACGAGCGAAAATATCATTCTTTTGATATTAAAATAATATATAATTGGATGGTATATCATATATAAAGAGTAATTATAATGGTATTTTTATTATTTACATCAAATACACATCATTATTATACCCATCCAAATAATAATGTATTGAATAACAATTACACCATGACGTGGAGACGGTAAGCCGTACGTACGCACGTATGGTGACATGTCATTCAAAGGATGGATAGAATACAGAATATGTTTGTACCATATTTATAATAACATCATAGTATATAGGAGATACTGGAGTTATTATTTTAGAATATAAATAACAATGAAAAATGAATTTGAAGAAAAAGGAACTTGAAAGAGGGTGGTGAAAACATTACCTCTTCTTCGGGTTCTTCCTTTTGATTTGATCAAAGGGGCTCCTTAGGTTGTCTTTCTGATCAAACTAAGGCCTCTATTTTGAAGTGAGGGAATTTAAGAGAGTATTTTGTTAGGGTTTGGCCAATCCAAAAGGCTTTTAAGGTGTGAAGAATTGGTTATAAGTTGGGTCCTTTTATAAGGGGGAGGAGGGGCTCTTTAGGAAAAACATACAGTATTAATTTATAATAAATTCATATTCAGTTTCTAATGGATCAAAAGTAGATTATTTAAATTTTAAGGTGGGTATGGGTATAAAACCACTCAACAAATAGAATTTAGACATGTTTGGGTTATTATATTAATTTTATCTTTAAGTATTAACTCTTAGTTAATTAGTTTCACTTTTACAATGTCTCTTTGTATTTTTATAATATATGGTTAATAAACATACTATATACATCAAAGAGACCCCCAATAGGTCAATTAATTATATTCCTATCATGATATAAGTCTCTTTGCCGAATGTTATATTTTTAGCAATTTAATTTCAATTAATAATATAATATTTATTTTAAAAACTAATTTATGTCAATTTTGACACTATTCAATAATTGATTTTTTTAAAAATCATAAAAGATTTATTACTTAAAATAAAATTAATTATATCAATAATATCATGTTTTATTATCCTAGAAAATAATTTTTATTTATAAAAAGTCTCAAATTACATTTATTTGGGTATTTCTAATACCAATTATTCTAATTTTTCATTAATTATGTAATTACTCCATCACCATTTTGTCATAAATAATTTATATTATATAATGTCTAAAAATTATAAATAAAATACCATTATGTAGGAAATCTTTTTATCTTTTTAATTAATATTTATAGCCGAAACTCCAACTTATATAACTCTATGTAAACATTTTTTTACTAAAAGATATATGCTTTTGTCATTTTTGTATTTATTTTAACTTAATTAAAATAAAGTGTCCTTATCACCTACAAGTGGCTCCATGGGGTCCCAAAATAGACCCAAATATGCACATGGTCGACCATGTATCTACCAATAAGGTTATGACACATTTTAGGGTAATTTAGTATTATTATAATATTATTTTTTAACCCTTATTTACCAGATTTACCCTTTAACAATGGTAAATAAAATATTTACCGAAGTAATTATTAAAAATGTCTAAAAATAAAAGTTTCCTATTTACACAATTTAGACATCCTGATTCCAAATATGGAATCAATTTTTCCAAATTCAAAACACATAAGTTGCATAAATTTATTTAAAATTAATTTCCGTTGTCAAAACAGAAAGCTTGTTTTTAAGATATAATAACTATCAAAAGATTGATACTTGTTTACGTCCGGTTTAATTGTGAAATTATGTTCAATGACCAAAATTGTATTAAATGGTAAAAATATATTCAACATATACTTTAAAACCACTCAATTTCATAATTTATCACTATTAATTATTTTGAATAAAAGAGTAGTTTTTAATTAAAAATTTAGTAATTTTCACTATTCATCAAAATATTAAAGTTATCCGAAAAGTACCATAATTTTAAATTAGGCTAAATTAGATACTATGAATCCAATAATGAAGTCCATTTTGAGAGATAAAATTTCTAAAATTTTAAAAAGTAGGTATTACTATTCATAACGGCTAGTTTGATTGGTTTAGGTGTGTGTTAGAACTCGAAGTTGCGTACAACACACATTACTGTATTATTCAAAGGAAAGCGTACCGTGGAAGCATGTGATGTTTCATTGTAAATTATTGATGTCTCCATTCTAAAAAGTAAATTTATTTAGTCAAATTGAATATATAAAAGTTTAAAATATTGGATTTAAAATGGGTTCACAATTAAAATTGGTAAAAGTGACAAAAATGAATTTGTTCTTACATTATTTCTAAGAAACTCATAATTTGCATTCTAAAATTATAAGGATTATATGAAGTTTAAAATTTAGTTAATACTATTCATAACCTCTTTTTAATGGCTTGTTTTGTAAGTCATGGTGTTCTTGAACTCGGTGTTGCGTGTAGTGCAAGTTATACAATTATTTTGAAGAAATAACACACTATGAAATCTTGAGGTGTTGCATACAACCTTTAGCTTCCCACTAGTATAAACTATCTCAAAATCATAGTCCTAGAGGAAGCCTATCCAATGTCATTGTCTTAGGTTCAGGTCCTTCTGCGAGAAGATATACCCGAGACTCTGGTGGTCATAGTAGACTGTGAAATTGTCACGACCCGCCCTCGGGGTCCGTGCCGTGACTACCCCAAGCCCGCCTTCCATAGGCCAGGGGCTGGCGACTAGCACCAAGGCGTAAATCCCGGTAAAAAGGGAAGGCATTGCCTTTGTAAAGTAAACAAACACCACAGAGTAAGCAAGCGGAAAGTAAACACTAAGCAAAAGCAGAGTACAACTGAAAGTGCGGAAAAGTAAATGGCCAGTATACAAACCCAAACTGAAAGTAAAGTACAACTCGAAAGGGAAAACAGCAACTGGAAAGTAAAAGCCGCTACACCGAGCTATCCACTGGAAATCCCACCTGAAGGGTGGGTACAGATAGCTCCACTGCTCCACGGGTCCCGCCGTCCGCTCCGAGCACGTTCCGTCCAGTGGTCCACCTCCGGGTACCGTCCCGCTCTGCAAGCCTCAGCTAAGGTCAACGCTGTCCGTCGTCTGCAACCAACACAACGTAGTGCGGGCAAAGCCCGTGCAGGGGTGAGTATAAGCTACTCACTAGGGACCCCGAGACCCCTGAAGGTCTCTCAAATCCACAAAGGATAAACCACGAAAAAAAGGTACAATCACGAAGTAACAACCGACACTGCTTAGGTATATGCCCATACATATACCTAAGTTATCAATTCAAATACGCTCCAACCTCCGAGCCCAAGTACAACTCAGTCCACACAGGAAAGTAAACGTATTCCACACAGGAAAGCAAAACGTAATCCACACAGGATAGCACAACACAATCCACACAGGAAAACAACAGGATTCAGCTCAAACCAGGATTTTCATTAACGAACCCGTAACTGTTGAAGAGCCCCATCTCTGAAGTGTACAGTGGTCCTGTCACGACTCCGAGGTTCTGCTCACTAACCTAAGACTGCTGAAGTACTCCTCCTGTCGAGTACCGCGGGTCTGCTGCCAACTACCAGGCGCTCCGTCCGCTGAGGGTCTGCTGCCAAATATCGGGCGCTCACCCAGATAGCCTACAGAGGTACTCCTCCAGTCGAGTACCGCGGGTCTGCTGCCAACTACCAGGCGCTCCGTTCGCTGTGGGTCTGCCGCCGAATACCGGGCGCTCCGTCCACTGGGCTAGTCGACTCACTCCAAGTTGAGTCGGTCGAGCAGTCTACAGGTCTCAGCCGGTTCCACGGTCTCCGTACTCTGTACGCTCGTCACCAGTATCGCAGGTCTGCCGCTACAACCGAGCGCTCCACTGCCAAGGATATGCTGCTACAACCAAGCGCTCCACTGCCAAGGATATGCTGCTACAACCAAGCGCTCCACCGCCCAAGGTAAACAGAACATTCAGCTCACACAGGTTCGGTAGCACTATTCCATGTAGGATCGCTGAGTGCTGAAGTCGTCGTCGTCGAATCCACACAGGATCTCTGTACTGTCGTCGTCGCAGTAACAGTAACAGTAGTAGCAGTAGAAGTCACAGTAACAGTCGCAGCCAGCATTAGGGTTCCCGCACACAGCAAGCTCGTTCGGAGGGTCCGCTCCACGAGCCGAGAGGCTGATACATCAACTGTCACAAAGTCCAGAGTTGATGTATCCAAAAGTTCCGTATCGTCAACAGGAACTCAACGCAACAGACGGCGCGTCGATCGGATGGCCGGTCTGAGAGTTATTGGCATTTTCGTCCCCGGGGCCCGGTTGGTTTTTAAGGAAAAACCAACCCGACCGTACTCCACCTGCGTTCAAACCTCGGGCGGAGCATTCCAAAAGATCCGTCTTACTAAGAGGAACACAACACGGCTGACGGCACGTCAATCGGACGTCCGTAGCTCAAGATATGAGTGTTTCCGCTCCGAAGGCCCGGTTGGTTTCGTGAACGAACCAACCCGGCCGAACTCAAAGTAATCCAAAACCTTGAGTGCGATATACCGAAACGACCGTCTCGATCCAAGGATCGCGTTACCGTAGACGGTTCGTCAATCGGAGGTCCGAGGCTCAAGTTATGGCCAAAAGACCAAAACTGCTTCGAAACGGGGGGTCCGGGTCCGGGTCGACCCGGCCCGACCCCCCCCCCCCCGGGTCGGCCCGAACCGGGTCGACCCGAACCGGCTCGCCCCGAACCGGGTCCGACCGAACCGGGTCGGACAGACCCGGCCCGCTGGACCCGGCCCGGCCGGTGGCGGCGCGGCGGCGCGGTCCGGCCAGCGGCGGCGGCGCGGTGAGCGTGCCGCGCATGTGCCGCACGCGGGGGGGTGAAACCCCCCTCCCCATTTTTCCGGATCTCGGCCGGCCAAAGGCCGGCCGTTTCTTTACACCCGCGGGACCCGCGGGTCCCGCCTCCTGTCCAAACTGGCGGCCGGCGCGGCCGGCCGCCTTTTCTTCTCCGCCGCGGCCGTAGCCGCGGCTCCTCCTCGGTTTCCGGCGGCCGGCGAGGCCGGCCGCCCCTGGTTCTTCCGCCGCGGCCCAACCGATCTCCGGCGCCGGCAAGGCCGGCGCCCCTGGCTGCTCCGCCACAGCCGTAGGGCCGCGGCCCTTCCTGATTTCCGGCGGCCGGCGAGGCCGGCCGCCCCTAGCTCCTCCGCCGCGGCCACAGGGCCGCGGCTGTTCTGATCACCGGCGGCCGGCGAGGCCGGCCGCCTCTTGGTGCTCCGCCGTGGCCGTCCAGCCGCGGTTCTTCTTTTTCCGCCGGTGGCCGGTTTTTCGGCCGCCCTTCTTGTTCGGTCCTTGTAAGATTTTCGCAGCGTAACGACGTCGCGCCCCACCGCCACGGACGGACTCCGGCCGCGGTCTCATCCGATCTCAAAGGCGTGGCATTATAGCGTCGCGGTTCTTCGTCGTGACCCAAACCGGCCTTAAATAATTCTTTTCGCGTGGTGCAATGGTACCGCGTTACCCCGCTTCAAACCATAATAAAACTAAACCACGATGGAGGAGGATCGGTCGTGTTTGTGCGGACCGGCCTCCTCCCGTTAGTTTGATATCAATTGGCTTAGAAAAACTTGAGGGATGTCAAATAAAATTTAAACAACGAACTCAAGAACCCCTACCTCGATAGTCGCACGTTGACGTAGTCGTGGGATATCGGTGTCGATTCCTTTGACGTCGGAGGAAGAGTCGTTGTCGAAGGCATTCGTCGCGGAAAACCGTCGCGGAAGAGACGACGTGGAAGAAGTACGTCGCGTCGCGGATACGGCGTCGCGGATGGACCGTGTTCTTCGGCGGAGAAGTTCTTCGTTGTAGAACGGCGTTCTTCGCGTTCTTCGTTGATTTTGAAGAAGATGAAGAAGACTTCCTAACTCTCTCAAGGAGATAAAAATTCTAACAAAATAAAATAAGACTCTTTCTTATTTTATTCACACAACCCATCCTCTTTGAATTTCAAAGGTTTGAAATCAATAACCACTCACAACTCACCTCATTAACTCATTACATTTAAGTCATAGGTTTATAACTTAAGTTAAGATAATTTAAGTGGGAGTTGAGGGGGTTTTAGAGGATATGAAAGGTTTAGGGGTTCGTGTGGGCCCCACCACACTTAATCCTCCCAAGGGAGGTTAAGTGGATGTGGGTCCCACCTCCAACTCCCTTTGGTAGGATTTAACAAGTTAAAATAAATTTTGTTCTTCACAAAATTTTATTTAACTTAAACCTAAAACCCAAAATCTAACATTCATCCCGCAACCAACACAACTTCCGAAAAGGTCTCTTTAAGCGAATATCGGCGCTGCGAGTTCATCGGTGCCCTCGGATTTCAATTCCGAGCATCTGATCAAAAGTTAGGAATTCCCGCTCGTTCGTTCACTGAACGTACCCGAGCCAAACTTCGGAAATTGATTCCGGGCACTCCGGGCCTCGGAATCAGGTGCCGTCAGAAACCGCGCTCTTGTAAAATTCTAAAGAAAATTAAAAAAAATCCTTGAATTTTACGGGTCTTTACATTACTCCCACCTCAGGGCTTTACGTCCCCGTAAAGATACAACAAAAACTAGGGAAACAAAAGAGGGTATTGAGCACGCATCTGAGCCTCCCGCTCCCATGTGCTCTCCTGGAGATTCCTGTGCTGCCGTCTGATGCGCACAAGAGGAATCGATCGCCCACGCAGGACCCGCTCCTGTCGATCCTCTATCTCTACCAGGACTTCCGTAAAAGTCTCCTCATCGTCAACGTCAAGCTCCCCATGATCAAAGATGTGCGTCGGGTCATGCACGTATCTCCTCAGCTGAGACACGTGGAAGACGTTGTGCACCCGGTGCAACTGAGGTGGTAGAGCCAGGCGGTAAGCCACCTCACCAATCCTGCTGAGAATCTGGAAGGGTTCGATGAAGCGCGGAGATAACTTGCCGCCTCGGCCAAATCTCCGAATACCACGTCGAGGTGAGACCCGCAAGAAGACGTGGTCGCCATCCTCGAACTCTAGTGGCCTCCGCCTCCTGTCAGCATATAACTTCTGCCGGCTTAGAGCTGTACTCATCCGCCCCTGGGTGACCTGGACCACCTCAGGTTCCACAAGTGCTGCAAGATTCCTTCTTTGCCGATAAGAGAAATCTGGTCTCATCCCCTGGATGAACCACATTCTTTGCCTAAAACAGTCGATCCTAACATGGATGATACTAATCCACACCAAGGATGACGTCGTAAGGCCTCGACGCTACTACTAAGAGATTCAACCGTTACTCTCGCCTCTAAGGGTTGAGTCACACTGTCGGCATCAGTGTGTGGTAACTGGGTATCCTCCAGTAGATGTCTCACAAGTGAGGGTCAAGTCAACAGCCAAAACTGGAACCTCTTAGTAACATCACGAAAGAGTACAGGAACGAAAATATCACAAGGGTATGCGTCTTTTATTATTGCAGCTCATAATACAAGACGCTACACAAATGCAACAAGGAACCAGAAGTACAAAGGATGTATCCACTAGTTCTGCTCCTGTCCATCGGCTCCCAGAGCTCCATGATCGAAGGCCTCGGCTGCCTGTAGCTGAGCTCTCGCATGTTCAGCTACTCCCTGTGGTCGGGGTGGACCTCCTGGTGGTGGTGGTGGCAGAGCCTCAAAGCGTCGCCCACCAACGGCTGCTCGTCCAGCTCCTCTGCCTCGTCCGCCTCCTCCCTGCGGACCACCTCGGTCGAACCTCTTCCTCTGCCTGGGAGGTTCTTCACTTAACTGTTGATCATCTGCATGGCGGGTCGGACAGTCACGAGCCATGTGACCAATCCCTCCACAGGAGTAACACTGCCCACTCTCGGCACGCCTGCCTCTGTCTCCACCCCGGCTTCCCCACACAACTGAGCCTGAGTCGTGCAGTCGGCCACTGGTAGATCTGGTCTGCCTGGAACCCTGATTCATCCGTCGGCTATCTGCTGCAGATGACTCTGCCACGTGCCGCCCTGCGGTGGGTCGCTGTGCTGGTGTAGACTCAGCAAGGAAACTCTCGATCAGAAGGGCCCGCTCCAGTACTCCTGTCTGAGTCGGTATGCTGAGGAAGATCAGCGATGCCCTGATCTCATGTCTCAAACCCTGCTCGAAGGTCCGGGCCCGGAAGAAGGGGTCTCGTACCATGGCGGTCGAGTAGCGCGAGAGATCGGTAAATCTCGCCGAGTACTGAGCGACCGTCATGCTGCCCTGCCGCAGCTGAAGAAGCTCCTGGATACGTACCGTGCAAAGGGTGGCTGGGACGAACCCCGAGCGGAAGATGCTCTCAAAGTCCGCCCAATGTAGAGATGCCTCATCGTGCACCCGGAGCATCAAGATCCACCATCGTCCTGCTGCTGCGTGTAGTAGGATCGCAGCGAGGATCACCATGAGGTCTGCTGGTGTCCTCACTAGCCTAAACACTCGTACCACTGCCTCCAGCCAGTCCTCTGCTGCCTGGGGATCCGTCTCCCCATGAAACCTGGGCGGTCGCTGGCGTTGAAACTCATGCAGTGCGCTGAGGCGGCGTGCATCGTCAGCGACTGGTGCTGGAAGCATCGGGGGCTCGGCAGGTAGAACTACCGCCGGTGCCACTGCTGACAAAGGGCCCTGCACCGAAGCCTCGTCGCTCGGTGGGCTGTCGTCACGTTCGACTCTCGGAAACCTAGCTGGCTGCCGTCGTGGGGCCATCCTGAAAGGGAACAGGTGCGCCACGGTCAGAACATTATCCCTGGTGAGCTGATATAAAGTAATCACAAAGAAAACTTTGAAACACACACGCAATCAATGTTTTCGTGCATTAAGTCGTAAATCAGAAGTCAGGGTCCTGGTGTATGGATACGTCGGCCGCCGCACCAACACTGGACTCCCTGGACTGATAACCACACTGAATACGCTAAACATTATTGCTTCACATAGAAAAGATCAGAGTTCGCGGTAGAACCGAAACCCTCTGATACCAATTTGTCACGACCCGCCCTCGGGGTCCGTGCCGTGACTACCCCAAGCCCGCCTTCAATAGGCCAGGGGCTGGCGACTAGCACCAAGGCGTAAATCCCGGTAAAAAGTGAAGGCATTGCCTTTGTAAAGTAAACAAACACCACAGAGTAAGCAAGCAGAAAGTAAACACTAAGAAAAAGCAGAGTACAACTGAAAGTGCGGAAAAGTAAATGGCCAGTATACAAACCCAAACTGAAAGTAAAGTACAACTCGAAAGGGAAAACAGCAACTGGAAAGTAAAAGCCGCTACACCGAGCTATCCACTGGAAATCCCACCTGAAGGGTGGGTACAGATAGCTCCACTGCTCCATGGGTCCCGCCGTCCGCTCCAAGCACGTTCCGTCCAGTGGTCCACCTCCGGGTACCGTCCCACTCTGCAAACCTCAGCTAAGGTCAACGCTGTCCGTCGTCTGCAGCCAACACAACGTAGTGCGGGCAAAGCCCATGCAGGGGTGAGTATAAGCTACTCAGTAGGGACCCCGAGACCCCTGAAGGTCTCTCAAATCCACAAAGGATAAACCACGAAAAAAAGGTACAATCACGAAGTAACAACCGACACTGCTTAGGTATATGCCCATACATATACCTAAGTTATCAATTCAAATACGCTCCAACCTCCGAGCCCAAGTACAACTCAGTCCACACAGGAAAGTAAACGTATTCCACACAGGAAAGCAAAACGTAATCCACACAGGATAGCACAACACAATCCACACAGGAAAACAACAGGATTCAGCTCAAACCAGGATTTTCATTAACGAAACCGTAACTGTTGAAGAGCCCCATCTCTGAAGTGTACAGTGGTCCTGTCACGACTCCGAGGTTCTGCTCACTAACCTAAGACTGCTGAAGTACTCCTCCTGTCGAGTACCGTGGGTCTGCTGCCAACTACCAGGCGCTCCATCCGCTGAGGATCTGCTGCCAAATACCGGGCGCTCACCCAGATAGCCTACAGAGGTACTCCTCCAGTCGAGTACCGCGGGTCTGCTGCCAACTACCAGGCGCTCCGTCCGCCGTGGGTCTGCCGCCGAATACCGGGCGCTCCGTCCACTGGGCTAGTCGACTCACTCCAAGTTGAGTCGGTCGAGCAGTCTACAGGTCTCAGCCGGTTCCACGGTCTCCGTACTCTGTACGCTCGTCACCAGTATCGCAGGTCTGCCGCTACAACCGAGCGCTCCACTGCCAAGGATATGCTGCTACAACCAAGCGCTCCACTGCCAAGGATATGCTGCTACAACCAAGCGCTCCACCGCCCAAGGTAAACAGAACATTCACCTCACACAAGTTCGGCAGCACTGTTCCATGTAGGATCGCTGAGTGCTGAAGTCGTCGTCGTCGAATCCACACAGGATCTCTGTACTGTCATCGTCGCAGTCACAGTAGCAGTAGTAGCAGTAGAAGTCACAGTAACAGTCACAGCCAGCATTAGGGTTCCCGCACACAGCAAGCTCGTTCGGAGGGTCCGCTCCACGAGCCGAAAGGCTGATACATCAACTGTCACAAAGTCCAGAGTTGATGTATCCAAAAGTTCTGTATCGTCAACAGGAACTCAACGCAACAGACGGCGCGTCGATCGGACGCCCGGTCTGAGAGTTATTGGCATTTTCGTCCCCGGGGCCCGGTTGGTTTTTAAGGAAAAACCAACCCGACTGTACTCCACCTGCGTTCAAACCTCGGGCGGAGTATGCCAAAAGATTCTTCTTACTAAGAGGAACACAACACGGCTGACGGCACGTCAATCGGACGTCCGTAGCTCAAGATATGAGCGTTTCCGCTCCGAAGGCCCGGTTGGTTTCGTGAACGAACCAATCCGGCCGAACTCAAAGTAATCCTAAACCTTGAGTGCGATATACCGAAACGACCGTCTCGATCCAAGGATCGCGTTGCCGCAGACGGTTCGTCAATCGGAGGTCCGAGCCTCAAGTTATGGCCAAAAGACCGAAACTGCTTCGAAACAGGGGGTCCGGGTCCGGGTCGACCCGGCCCGACCCCCCCCCCCCCCCCGGGTCGACCCGAACCGGGTCGAACCGACCCGGGTCCGACCGAAACGGGTCGGACCGACCTGGCCTGCTGGACCCGGCCCGGCCGGGTGGCGGCGCGGCGGCGCGGTCAGCGCGCCGCGCATGTGCCGCACGCAGGGGGGTGAAACCCCCCCCCCCCCCTTTTCCGGATCTCGGCCGGCCAAAGGCCGGACGTTTATTTACACCCGCGGGTCCCGCCTCCTATCCAAACCGGCGGCCGGCGCGGCCGGCCGCCTTCTCTTCTCCGCTGCGGCTCCTCCTCGGTTTCCGGGGGCCGGCGAGGCCGGCCGCCCCTGGTTCTTCCGCCGCGGCCGTAGGGCCGCGGCCCACCCGATCTCCGGTGCCGGCAAGGCCGGCGCCCCTGGCTGCTCCGCCGCGGCCGTAGGGCCGCGACCCTTCCGGATTTCCGGCGGCCGGCAAGGACGGCCGCCCCTAGCTCCTCCGCCGAGGCCACAGGGCCGCGGCTGTTCTGATCACCGGCGGTCGGCGAGGCTGGCCGCCTCTTGGTGCTCCGTCGTGGCCGTCCAGCCGCGGTTCTTCTTTTTCCACCGGTGGCCGGTTTTCCGGCCGCCCTTCTTGTTCGGTCCTTGTAATATTTTTGCAGCGTAACGACGTCGCGCCCCACCGCCACGGCCCGACTCCGGCCGTGGTCTCATCCGATCTCAAAGGCGCGGCATTATAGCGTCGCGGTTCTTCGTCGTGACCCAAACCGGCCTTAAATAATTCTTTTCGCGCGGTGCAATGGTACCGCG
Organism: Viscum album; assembly: GCA_963277665.1. Taxonomy (NCBI): domain Eukaryota; kingdom Viridiplantae; phylum Streptophyta; class Magnoliopsida; order Santalales; family Viscaceae; genus Viscum; species Viscum album. Next base: position 411,514,739 of record OY728133.1, read on the forward strand.
TTACCCCGCTTCAAACCATAATAAAACTAAACCACGATGGAGGAGGATCGGCCGTGTTTGTGCGGACCGGCCTCCTCCCGTTAGTTTGATATCAATTGGCTTAGAAAAACTTGAGGGATGTCAAATAAAATGTAAACAACGAACTCAAGAACCCCTACCTCGATAGTCGCACGTTGACATAGTCGTGGAATATCGGTGTCGATTCCTTTGACGTCGGAGGAAGAGTCGTTGTCGAAGGCGTTCGTCGCGGAAAACCGTCGCGGAAGAGACGACGCGGAAGAAGTACGTCGCGTCGCGGATACGGCGTCGCGGATGGACCGTGTTCTTCGGCGGAGAAGTTCTTCGTTGTAGAACAGCGTTCTTCCCGTTCTTCGTTGAGTTTGAAGAAGATGAAGAAGACTTCCCAACTCTCTCAAGGAGATAAAAATTCTAACAAAATAAAATAAGACTCTTTCTTATTTTATTCACACAACCCATCCTCTTTGAATTTCAAAGGTTTGAAATCAATAACCACTCACAACTCACCTCATTAACTCATTACATTTAAGTCATAGGTTTATAACTTAAGTTAAGATAATTTAAGTGGGAGTTGAGGGGGTTTTAGAGGATATGAAAGGTTTAGGGGTTCGTGTGGGCCCCACCACACTTAATCCTCCCAAGGGAGGTTAAGTGGATGTGGGTCCCACTTCCAACTCCCTTTGGTAGGATTTAACAAGTTAAAATAAATTTTGTTCTTCACAAAATTTTATTTAACTTAAACCTAAAACCCAAAATCTAACATTCAACCCCCAACCAACACAACTTCCGAAAAGGTCTCTTTAAGCGAATATCGGCGCTGCGAGTTCATCGGTGCCCTCGGATTTCAATTCCGAGCACCGGATCAAAAGTTAGGAATTCCCGCTCGTTCGTTCACTGAACGTACCCGAGCCAAACTTCAGAAATTGATTCCGGGCACTCCGGGCCTCGGAATCAGGTGCCGTCAGAAACCGCGCTCTTGTAAAATTCTAAAGAAAATTAAGAAAAAATTTTCCTTGACTTTTACGGGTCTTTACAGAAATGTTCACCCATCAGATAATGTCACCACATCTTCAAGGTGAAGACCGTTGTTGCTAACTCCAGGTCCTGGTTAGAGTAGTTCTTGACATGTTTCCATAGCTAACAAGAACTGTAAGTTATCACTACTCACTCTTGCATCAGGATGCATTCGTGCCCACTCCCTAATGCATCGCAGTAGACCACGTACCCAACGTCCTCCTTCGGTATCCTCAAGATGGGCAGACTAGTCAGCATCTGCCTCATCTCCTAAAAACTCTGATGTCACCTCTCTGACCACACGAAGGGTTTCCCATTCTTCTTCAATGCTGATAATGGTTCTACAACTCTGGAAAAGTCTATCACAAATATCTGATAATAACCAGCTAGACCTGAAAAACTATGTAACTCCATTATACAACTGGGTGGCTCCCAATCTAGCACAGCCACAATCTTCGCTAGATCCACATCAAATCCAGCCTATGAGATAACGTGTCCCATAAAGTGAACCTCTCGGATCCAGAACTGGCACTTCAAGAGCTTACTATAAATCTGGTGATCTCGGTGTTGTCCAGTACTATCCAAAAATGATTGGCATTCTCCTCCTCAGTAGTCGGGTAGAAAAATATGTCATTGATGAAGACTACCACAAAGCGATCATGGTATAGATGGAAGATCTTGTTCATAAGTCCCATGAACACATTTGGTGCATTGGTTAAACCAAATGGAATAACTAGGAACTCATAGTGGCCATACCGATATCTCAAAGAGATCTTATGCACATCCTCATCCCTTACTCTGAGATGGTGGTAGCCCGTTCGGATGTCTATCATGGAGAACCAATGTGCTCCCTTTAGCTGATCGAAGAGGTCATCAATCCTCGGAAGTGGATACTTATTCTTCAACGTCACCGGATTCAGGTGTTGATAATACAAATAGAGCCTCAAACTCTAGTCCGCCTTCTTAGAGAACAAAATCAGGGATGCCAATGGTGAAACACTAGGTCTGACGAACCCATTTCCCTACAAGTCACCCACTTGAAATTTCATCTCATGAAGCTCCACGAGAGTCGTCTGATACACTAGCGTAGATATCGGTTTCATCCCAAGATAAAATTCGATGTAAAACTCTACCTCTCTGTGAGGAGGTAGTCTTGGCACCTCATCAGGAAAAACATCTGCGTACTGATCCACCATAACAGGATAGCTCAGTCTCTACACATCAACTTCTCTGAGGATAAGGCTAGCCAACTGAGGAGAAATCAGCTACCCCCTCCTCTGGGTAATTCCATCATGTGCTGCAAAGTCTCCCTTCTCGATGGAGAAGGTAATCCTAGTCCCATCCTCATGGACACATCACAATTTCCGCCTAATATAGTCATTATGAGCATAGACTGTAGTTAACTAGTCCATACCCAAGATGACGTCGTAAGGCCTCGATGCCGCTACTAAGATATCCCAACCAAAGATCTTAACTCCTAGAGTGAGCTCACACTACCGGAACTAGTGTGTAATCATCGAATCCACTCTCGTAGGAGTCTCTAGACGTAAGGATCGAGCCAATGGCTCCGTCGGAATCTTCGAGCTATGAACGAGGGAAGTTGTAATGAAGGAGTGACTGGAACCTTTGTCTATAAGTACTATAGAAATGGTGGAGTAGACACAGACTGTACCTCAAATAATCTCTATAGAACCATGATCGTAAGTCTCAACTGCCTAGAGTTGAGCTCTCCCATGTCCACCTGCTCCCTGTGGTCGGGGTAGACCTCCTGGTGGTGGTGGCGATAATACCGAAAAATGTCACCCACTTCCAGCTACTCGACCATCTCCTCTGCCACATCCACCTACGCCCTGCGGACCACCTTGATCGAATTTTTGTCTTTTCCTGGGCAGTCCTTCGACCGTCTTCTGATCATCTACATGGTGGGTCAGACAGTCACGAGCCATGTGACCCTACCCGTCGCATGCGTAGTACTATCTTCTCTTCATATGATTGTCTATGTCTCGTGTTCCCTACACCACCGAACCCGTATCCTGAGGTCATCCACTGAATTTCATGGTCCACTTGGATCTATTTAAACATCTGTCTACTACCAGCTGCAGAAGACTCCACTACATGATGGCCGATGGTGGGTCTCCTTGCAGGTGACTGCTCAGAAAGAAAACTCTCCACTAAAAGGGCTTTATCTAGCACCTCCACAAGCATCGGGATACCGAGGGAGATCATCGAAGCCCTGATCCCTCGCTTGAGACCATGCTCGAAGTTCCTAGCCCAGAATAATAGATCCGGTACTATAACTGTGGAGTATCACGAGAGGTCGATGAACCTCGCTGAGTACTATGCCACCGTCATGATGCCCTGCTGCAGATGAAGTAGTTCATGTATCCTCACTACACGTAGGGTGGCTAAGACAAAATCTTCCTAAAATGGGCTCTCAAAGTCTTCCTAGAGAAGTGTCACCTCGTCATGCACCTGGAGCATTAGGCTCCACCATCTGGCTGATTCTTCTTAAAGAAGACTCGCGGAAAGGATCACCATAAGTTCGGATGGTGTCCCTACCATTCTAAATACTCTCACTACAGCCTCCAGCCAATCCTCACCTGCCTGCGGGTTTGTCTCAACCCTGATCCTAGGCGGCCTCTTGTGCTGGAACTCTTGCAACACGCTTAGGCGGTGTGAACTCTCTACTGCTAGGTTTAGTGGCATCGGTGGTACAATGTGTAGTGGTACCGCTGGTGCCTCCACTATGATAGGGCCCTACAGCGAGGCCTCGTCGCTCGGTGGGCTATTATATCATCCAAAGCTTAGAACCCTGGCTGGCTCTCTACATGGGTCTATCTTTAAAAGAAACAGGTGCACCACAGTTAATAAGTTATACCTAGTGAGATGACTCAAAGAGACCGCAAAGAGATCTTTTCAAATAAAACACACACGCAATCAGTGTTTTCATGTACTGAGTCGGAAATCAGAATTCAGAGTCATAGTGTATGGATACATTGGTCGTCGCACCAACACCGATTTCCCTAAACTGATAACCACATGCAAAAGACATAACACTATTGTTGTTAAAAGATCAGAGTCCAATGTTCTATGGTAGAATTGAATCCTCTGATACCAAATTTTCATGACCTATCCATGGGATTGTGTTGTGACTACCCCATGCCAACCTTCCTTAGGCCAAGGGCTGGTGACTAGCACCAAAAAAGTATATCCCAGAAAATAGGGAAGGAATTTCGTCACGACCCATCCTCGAGGCCCGTGCTCTGACTAAGCCATGCCCGCCTTCAATAGGCTAGGGGATGGCAACTAGTACCAAGGCGTAAATCCTGGTAAAAAGGGAAGGAATTGCCTTTGTAAAGTAAACAAACACCACAGAGCAAGCAAGAAGTAGAAGTAAACACTAAGGAAAAACTGAGTACAACAACAAGTGTGGAAAAGTATGTGGGCCAGTATACAAACCCAAACTGAAAGTAAAGTACAACTATAAGGGAAAAAAGCAACTGAAAAATTAAGCCGCAACACCGAGCTATCCACTGGAAATCCCACCTGAATGGTGGGTACAGATAGCCTCCACTGCCCCTCGGGTTGAGTCAGCAGCTCCGAGTATGTCCCGCCCAGTGTTCCACCTCCAGGTATTGTCCTGCTCTGCAAGCCTCAACCACGATCAGAGCTGACCGTCGTCTACAACCAACACAACATAGTGTGGGCATAGCCCGTGTAGGGGTGAGTATAAGCTACTCAGTAGGGACCCTGAGACTCCCGAAGGTCTCCCAGAATCCATAAAGGATAATCCACAAAGGAAAATAATACAATCACAAAGTAACATCCGACACTGCTTAGGTATATGCCCATACATATAACTAAGTCACCAATTCCAGTCCGCTCCAACCTCCGAGCCCAAGTACAACCCAGTCCACACAGGAATAAAAAACGTAAATCCACACAGGATAGCACAACAAAATCCACATAGGAAAGCAAAACAGGATTCAGCTCACACAGGTATACTTCTTTGTATGATGATAAAGATGATCAGATATATCCACTGATTCATCTATGTCGTCGTACCCACAAAGGATCGATAGGTACTAACCCACCGCAATGACCCACACAGGATTGATCATGATGTTGAAACCATAGCTATTGGGAAACTCCTTCTCTAACAAGTACAGTGGGTATGCCGCTACAACCAAGCGCTTCCCTCTAACCTTGGACTACTGTAGTACTCACCTATCGAGTACTGTGGGCCTACTGCTACAACCAAGCACTTCCCACCATGGGTCTGCCACTACAACCAGACTCTCCCCCTAATATCCTCTAGAGGTACTTCTTCTGTTGAGTACCACGGGTCAGCCGCTACAACCAAGCGCTCCTCCGCCGTGGGTCTGCCGCTAAAACCAAGTGCTCCCCCGTGCTGCTAAAACCAGGCGCTCCTCCGTCGTGGGTCTGCCGCTACAACCAAGCGCTCCACCTCACAGCCTCTATAGGTACTCCTTCTGTTGTGTACCACGGGTCTACCACTACAACCATGCGCTCCTCCTCCGTTGGTCTGCTTCTACAACCAAGCACTTCCAACTGGGCTATCCGTAACACACCGAGTCGTTTGATCAGCAGTCGTCAAGTCTCAACCGGCTCTAGGGTTTCCGCACACAAAATGCTCATTTGAGGAGGGTCAAATATACGAACCAAGAGGTCGATGCATTAACTGACATGTAGTCCGAAGTATATGTATCCCAAAAAGTACCGTAGTGGTCACTACCAAACCCACAGAGGATTCTCATATTGTCGTCATTGTCGTCACAGTCGCAGCCAGCTCTAGGGTTCCCGCACACAGCAAGCTCTTTCGGGAGGGTCCGCTCCATGAGCCGAGGACTGATACATCAACTGACTAATAGTCCAGAGTTGATGTATCCAAAAATTCTGTATCGTCAACAGGAACTCAACGTCGCAGACGGCGCGTCAATCGGACGCCCGGTCTGAGAGTTATTGGCTTTTTCGTCCCAGGGGCCTGGTTGGTTTTTGAGTTAAAACCAACCCGTCCATACTCCACATGTGCCCAAAACTTGGGCAGAGTAAGACTAAAGATCCTTCTCACTTATAGGAATCCATCAAAGTTGACGGTACGTCAATCGGACATCCGGAGCTCAAGTTATAAGTGTTTCCGCTCTGAGGGCCCGGTTGGTTCCACGAACGAACCAACCCGGAAGAACCCAAAATACTCCGAAACCTTGAGTGTAATATACCAAAACGACCGTCGCGATCAAAGGATTGCATCGCAACTGAAGTTTCATCGATCAGAGGCTAGTAGCTCATGTTAGGAGCAAAAGGAAGAAGAGGTCCGAAAACGGGGGGTCAGGGCCCGGACCGACCCGACCCAACCCCCCTTGGGTCGGCCGAAACCGGTTCGACCCGACCTGGGTCCAGGTATGACCCGGACGGCGCGGCGCGGCCCAGCCTGGGGGGCCTAGCCCGACCTGGGTGCGACCCGGCCCGGTCGGCGCGGGCGCGACCAGGTCGTCAGGCGGGTCGGCTCGGCCTGTTACGGCCGAGCGGAGCGGGGGGCTTGCTGCCCCCGCGTGATGTGTCGTGGCCCCGCGTGGGGTCTCCCTTGCCAGCGGACGCCGCAGCCGGCCGCATCCCATCCTTCGCTGGTCCCGCGTGGTCGTGGGATGGCCGGCCCGCCTCTACGGCTGTTCTCCACGGCAACGCGCCGGGCACCGCTGCCTTCCGCCGCCGACGCCATCGTGCCTGTGTGGCGCACCAACGGGTTTCTCCGCGGACCACCAAATGAGTTCCGGTGGTCTGAAATTCACATCGTGTTCGCCGAAGTCCCTCCCGAGGTCCGTCCTTCACTGCGAGGACCTCGCATCGCCCGTGCAGCCTTCTTTGTCGACATCCGTCATTTCGCACACCAAGAATGAATGGGGTGGTGGGTTCGGACTTGTTCGTTAGTTCGCACCTACCGCGTTAGCGGTTTTAAAAGTCTTACAACAATTTTAATCATACTCTGAGGGTATAAATCACAAGATTTAAAATAATCCACCCCTACCTCGTCGTAGTCGTCGAACGATAGTTCTTCACGGAATTTTCTGTCACGAAAGAAGAGGATCGTCGCGTCGCGGAAGGGGTGTCGTGTCGTCGCGGTACACGGCGTCACGTCGACGATCTCAAGAATAGCTTGAATAGAGGTTCGTTGAACAAGGATTCGTCGCAGAATATTCGTCGCGGTAAGAGACGTCGCGGAAGAAGACGTCGTCAGCGTCGCGGTATACGGCGTCGCGTAGTCAGTTTCCGAAGATTCGGCGTTCTTCGTCGGAGATCGATGTGTTATTCGCGTTCTTCATTAAAGACGAAGAAGTTCCTCAAGTTCATTAGCCTTTTCTCCCAAATACTCCACAACAAGATTCCAACCCTTAATAAAATAACCCCACACTTATTTTATTAACATGACAAAAGTTTTAAATTCAAACACTCACATTAAACTCACTTCATTAATATCATAAGTTATTAAAAATTAAGTTATCAATTTTAATTGTGAGTTGAGGGAGTTAAGGAATGTGAAGGGGTGGGGTTCGTGTGGGCCCCACCTCCCTCATGACCTCCCATGGGAAGTTGGGTAGTTACCCAACTTCCAGCCAAAGCTTAAATCCACTTAGAGAAATAAAAAATTGTAGTTAAATTTTTATTTTAACTTCCACAATTTTTATCAACCTCTCTCGCGAAAACACAACTTCAGAAAAGGTGTCTCTAAGCAATTATCGGCACTGCAGTTCCATCGGTGCCCTTGGAATTCTATTCCGAGCATCAGTTCAAAAGATAGAAAAACCCGCTCATTCATTCACGGAACGTACCCGAGCCAAACTTCGGAAAATGATTCTGGGCACACCGGGCCTCAGAATCAGGTGCCGTCAGAAACTGCGTTCTTTTAAAATCCCAAAGAAAATTAAGAAAAAAATTTCCTTGAATTTTACAGGTCTTTACATTACTCCCACATCAGGGATTTACGTCCCCGTAAAGATAAATCGAAAACTAGGGAAACAAAAGTGGGTACTGAGCACACATCTGAGCCTCCCGCTCCCAAGTGATCTCCTTGAGATTCCTGTGCTGCCATCTGATGCGCACTAGAGGAATCGACCGTCCACGTAGTACCTGCTCCTGTCAATCCTCGATCTCCACTGGGACCTCCGTAAAAGTCACCCCATCATCAACGTCCAGCTCCCCATGGTCAAAGATATGCATCGGGTCGTGCTCGTATCTCCCCAGTTGAGATATATAGATGTCGTCATGCACCTGGTGCTACTGAGGTGGGTGGGTAAAGTGGTAAACCACCTCGCCTACCATGCTGAGGACCCGGAATGGTCTGATGAAGCATGGAGACAACATTCCATCTCGGCCAAATCTCTGTTACTCACGTCGAGGTGTGACCCGTAAGGAAACGTGGTCACCAACCTCGAACTCTAGTGGTCTCCGCCCCCCGAAAGCACAAGACTTTTGTCGGCTTTGAGCTGTCCTCATCCGCTCTTGGATGACTTGGACTTTTTTGGTCCTACAAGAGCTGCTGAGATTTCTTCTTTGCCGAGAAGAGAAATATGGTCTCATCCCCTGGATGAACCACGTTCTTCACCTTATATAGTCAATCCCATCATGGATGATACTATCCCATACCAAGGATGACATTGTAAGGCCTTGACGCTACTACCAAGAGATCCAACCGTTACTCTCGCCTCTAAAGGTTGAGTCACACTGTCGGCATCAGTGTGTGGTTACTGGGTCTCCTCTAGTAAGTATCTCAAAGTGAGGGTCATGTCAACGGTTTTTAAACCGGAACCTCTTAGTAACAATATAAAGAGAGAACAAGAAGGTAAACGCCAAAAGAAATGTGTCTTTTTATTACTAAAGCTCAAAGTACAAAGACACAAAGCAACAGCAAACAAACATCAACAAAGCTGGAAGAAACATGAATAAAAGTCTCCAGGTATGGAGCTAGTCCCGCTCATGTCCATCTACTCCCGGAGCTCCATGATCGTAGGCCTCAGCTGCCTGCAGCTGAGCTCTTCCATGTCCACCTGTTCCCTGCAGTTGGGGAGGACCTCCTGGTGGTGGTGGTGGCAACACCTCGAAGCATCATCCACCTCCAGCTATAGGGCCAGCTCCCCTGCTCCATGCGGTCCACCTCGATTGAACCTCTGCCTCTACCTGAGAGGTCCTTCATTCATCTATTGGTCATCTGTATGGAGGGTCGGACAGTCACGAGCCATGTGACCAACCCCGCCGCAGGAGTAACACTACCCGCGCACCCCGGGTGCCTCACACAAACGATCCTGTGTCACGCAGCTGACCACCTGGAGGTCTAGTCTACTTGGACACTTTTGTCATCTGTCTACTGCCCGCTGCAGAAGACTCTGCCGCATGCCGGCTAGTGGTGTGTCATGCGGTTGGAGACTACTCAGCAAGGAAACTATCCACTAAGATGGCTCACTCCAACACTCCTGTCTATGTCAAAATGCTGTGAGAAACAACTGAATCTCTGATCTCTCACCTGAGCCCCTTCTCGAAGGTTCGGGCCCTAAAGAATGGGTCCCGTACCATGTCTGTCGAGTAGTGTGAAAGGTCGGTAAACCTTGCCGCGTACTGGGCTACTGTCATGCTGCCCTGCCATAGCTGTAGAAGCTCCCGGATGCGCACCGCACAGAGGGTGGCTGGGACGAACTCCGAGCGGAAGATGCTCTCAAAGTCCATCCAGAGGAGAGATGCCTCATCGTGCACCTGGAGGATCAAGCTCCACCATCTTCCTGCTGCCGCGTGCAGTAGGATCGCTGCGAGGATCACCATGAGGTCTGATGGTGTCCTCACTAACCTGAAAACTCGTACAACTGCCTCCAGCTAGTCCTCGACGGCCTGAGGGTCCATCTCCCCGCAGAACCTGGGTTTTCGCTGGTTCTGAAACTCATGCAATGCACTAAGGCGACGTGCATCGTCAGTGGCTGGGGCTGGAAGCATCGGTGGCTCAGCGGGTAGAGGTACCATTGGTGCCTCAGCTATCAAAGGGACCTGTACCAAGGCCCCGTCGCTCGGCGGGCTATCGTCACGTACAACTCTCGTAACCCTAGCTGGCTGTGGTCGTGGGGCCATCCTGAAAAGAAACAGGTGCACCACGGTCAAATAGTATACCTGGTGAGATGACATAATGAAATCACAAAGAAAACTTAAGACACACATGAAATCAATGTTTTCGTGCATTAAGTTGGAAATCCGAAGTCAGGGTCCTGGAGTAAGGATACGTCGGCCGTCGCACCAACACTGGACTCCCTGGACTGATAACCACACTCAATACGCTTAACACAATTGTTTCACATAGAAAAAGATCAGAGTCCAAAGTTCTGCGGTAGAACCGAACTCCTCTGATACCAATTTGTCATGACCCGTCCTCGGGGCCCATGCCGTGACTACCCCAAGCCCGCCTTCCATATTCTAGGGGCTAGCGACTAGCACCAAGGCGTAAATCCCGGTAAAAAGTGAAGGAATTTCCTTTGTAATGTAAACAAACACCACAGAGAAATCAAGTAGTAGAAGTAAACATTAAGCAAAAACTGAGTACAACAACAAGTGTGGAAAAGTAAGTGGACCAGTATACAAACCCAAACTGAAAGTAAAGTACAACTGGAAGGGAAAATAACAACTGAAAAGTAAAGCTGCAATGCCGAGCTGTCCACTGGAAATCCCACCAGAAGGGTGGGTACAGATAGCCTCCACTGCCCCTCGAGTCCAGCCGGCCGCTTCGAGTATGTCCCACCCTGTGGTCCACCTCCAGGTACCATCCTACTCCGCAAGCCTCAACCACGATCAGTGCTGTCCGTCATCTGCAACCAACACAACGTAGTGCGGGCATAGCCCGTGCAGGGGTGAGTATAAGCTACTCAGTAGGGACCCCGAGACCCCTGAAGGTCTCCCAGAATCCACAAAGGAAAATCCAAAAAGCAAAAATACAATCACGTAGCAACATCTGACACTGCTTAGGTATATGCCCATACATATACCTAAGTCACCAATTCCAGTCCGGTCCAACCTCCGAGCCCATGTACAACCCAGTCCACACAGGAAATCAAAAATTAAATCCATACAGGATAGCACAACACAATCCACATAGGAATGCAAAACAGGATTCAGCTCACACATGTATACTTCTTCGTATGACGATAGCGATGATCAGATATATCCACTGATTCATCTATGTCGTCGGACCCACAAAGGATCATAGGTACTAACCCCCCACAATGAACCATACCGGATCGATAATGAAGTTAAAACCATAGCTATTGGGAAACTCCTTCTCTAACAAGTACAGTGGGTATGCTGCTACAACCAAGCGCTTCCCTCTAACCTTGGATTGTTGTAGTACTCACCTATCGAGTATTGTGGGCCTGCTGCTACAACCAAGCGCTTCCCACCATGGGTCTGCCGCTACAACCAAGAGTTCCCCCACATAGCCTCTAGAGGTACTCCTTCTGTTGAGTACCACGGGTCAGCCGCTACAACCAATCGCTCCTCCACCGTGGGTCTGCCGCTACAACCAAGTGCTCCCTTGTGCTGCTACAACCAAGCACTCCTCCATCGTGGGTCTGCCGCTACAACCAAGCGCTCCCCCTCATAGAATCCAGAGGTAATCCTTCTGTTGAGTACCATGGGTCTTCCGATACAATCAAGCGCTCCTCCGCCATGGGTCTGCTGCTACAACCAAGCGCTTCCCATTGGGCTATCCGTAACACACCGAGTCATTCGATCAGTAGTCGTCAAGTCTCAACCGACTCTAGGGTTTCCGCACACAACATGATCATTCTGTCAGGGTCCACTCCATGAGCCAAGAGTTTGATGAATCAACTGACATGTATTCTGGAGTTGATGTATCCCAAAAAGTATCGTAGTGGTCACTACCGATCCCATAGAGGATTCTCGTACTGTCTTCATTGTCGTCGCCGTCGCAGCCAGCTCTAGGGTTCCCACACACAGCATGCTCGTTCGAGAGGGTCCGCTCCAGGAGCCGAGGGCTGATACATCATCTGAATCATAGTCCATATTTGATGTATCCAAAAGTTCTGTATCGTCAATAGGAACTCAACGTCGTAGATGGCAAGTCAATCGGACGCCCGGTCGAAGAGTTATTGGCTTTTTCGTCCTAGGGGTCCGGTTGGTTTTTGAGTTAAAACCAACCCTTCCGTACTCCACCTCTGTTTAAACCTCGGGCGGAGTAAGAATAAATATCCTTCTCACTTAGAGGAAACTATCAATGTCGACGGTACGTCAATCAGACGTCCGGAGCTCAAGTTATAAGCATTTCCGCTCCGAGGGACCGATTGGTTCTGTGAACGAACCAACCCGGCTGAACCCAAAGTACTCCGAAACCTTGAGTGTAATATACCAAAACTACCGTCTCTATCCAAGGATCGCATCGCAACTAATGGTGCGTCAATCGGAGGCCCGTAGCTCATGTTATGAGCAAAAGACCGAAAAAGATTGAAAACGGAGGGTCTGGGCCCGGACTGACCCAGCCGGCGCGGCCCGGCCCGGCCTGGGTTCGACCCAGCCTGACCGGCGCGGGCGTGGCCCGGTCGTCAGGTGGGTCGGCTCGGCCGGTTACGGCCGAGCGGAGCGGGGGGCGTGCTACCCCCGCGTGATGTGCCGCGGCCTAGCGTGGGGCCACCCTTGCCAGCGGATGCGACAGCTGGCTGCATCCCATCCTTCACCGATCCGGCACTGTCGCGGGACAGCCAGACCACCGATGCGGCTTCAGCCACGGCGTTTCTCCACGGCGGTGCACCGGGCGCCGCCGTCTTCCGCCGCTGGCGCCGCCGTGCCGGCGTGGCGCGCCGGCGGGTTGCTCCGCGGACCACCAGACGAGTTCTGGTGGTCGAAAATTCACACCATCTTTGCCAAAGGCACTCCTGGGGTCCTTCCTTCACTGTGAGGACCTCGCATCACCCGTGCGGCCTGCTTTGTCAATGTCCACCATTTCACACACCAAGAACAAAAGGGGCGGTGGGTTCAGACTTGTTCGTTAGTCCGCACCCACTGCGTTAGCGGTTTTAAAATTCATACAACAATTTTAATCATACTCCGCGGGTATAAATCACAAGATTTAAAAGAATCAACCCCTACCTCGTCGTAGTCGTCGAACGAGAGTTCTTCGCGGAATTTTCTGTCGCGAATGAAGAGGATCGTCGTGTCGCGGAAGGGACGTCGCGTCGCCGCGGTACACGGCGTCGTGTCGACGATCTCAAGCGTAGCATGAACGGAGGTTCGTCGAACAAGGATTCATTATGGAATATCCATCGTGGTAAGAGACGCCACAGAAGAAGACTTCTTCAGCGTCACGGTATACGGTGTCACGTAGTCGGTTTCCGAGGACTCGGCGTTCTTCATTGGAGATCGATGTTTTTTTCGCGTTCTTCGTTGAAGATGAAGAAGTTCCTCAATTTCCTTAGCCTTTTCTACCAAAGACTCCACAACAAGATTCCAACCCTTAATAAAATAAGCCCACACATATTTTATTAAATTGACAAAAGTTTGAAATTCAAACACTCACATTAAACTCACTTCATTAATATCATAAGTTATTAAAACATAAGTTGTCAATTTTAATTCTGAGTTGAGGGAGTTGAGTAATGTGAAGGGGTGGGGTTTGTGTGGGCCCACCACCCTCATAACCTTCCATGGGATGTTTGGTAGTTACCCAACTTCCACCCAAATCATAAATCCAATTAGAGAAAATAAAAAATTGTAGTTAACTTTTTATTTTAACTTCCACAGTTTTTAACAACCTCTCTTGTGAAAACGCAACATCAGAAAAGGTGTTTCTAAGCAATTACCGGCACTGCGGTTCCATCGGTGCCTTCGGAATTCGATTCCGAGAACCGGTTCAAAAGTTAGAAAAACCCGCTCGTTCATTCACTGAACGTACTCGAGCCAAACTTCGGAAAATGATTCTGGGCACACCGGGCCTCAGAATCAGGTGACATCATAAACTGCGTTCTTGTAAAATCCCAAAGAAAATTATGAAAAAAAAATTCTTGAATGTTACAGGTCATTAAAAATTTCCCTTTAAACCTGCAACTCAAATAGATTGTACAAAACCAAAGATAACCAAAAAGTACTAATAATGTAAAGAGTGATGAAAGTAAATGGGCCAGTATACAAACCCAACTGAAGTACAAGTGCTGGGAAAAAAAATAAAACAACTCCTTGATTGTCCAATGGGAAATCCTACCTGAAGGGTAGGTACAGATCTCGATCAGGTCGTCCCTGAGGTATGTCCCGTCTAAGTGCATCTCTGAGGAGCCTCACATCCATCTCTCTCAGCCTCGATCACTGCTGTCCGTCAACTTCATAGGACATAACAAGGTGGCGGTGAAGCCTATATAGGGGTGAGTATAACGATACTCAGTAGGGATCCTGATACCCTTGAAGGTCTCCCAGAATCCACTAAGGATAAACCACAGTAATATGAATACAATCACAAAGTATCATTCAACCCTAATTAGGTATATTCCCATACATATACCTAAGTAATCAAATACAAACTGGCTCCCACACTTGAGCCCAAGCATAACCCATTCCACAAATGAATAAAGATAACATGTTGATAATAACATAGAGTCAAGGAAAATCTCACACAGACATACAACTTATGTAGAGAAATTGAGATGATTAGATGTAGTCCCTGAATCATCTACTCTGTCGAACCCACGTAGGATCCTGGTACTGTAATTAGAGCTGTCAAACCCACATGTGATCCTGGAACAATAATCAGAGCTGTCGAACCCACGTAGGATACTGGAATAGTAGTTTGAGCTGTTGAACCCACGTAGGATCTTGGAACAGTAGTCAGTCATGTCGAACCCACGTTGGATCCCTTTATCACAATGCAGCCAGCCATAGGGTTCCGCTCAAAGCATGCTTGACTTCAGGAGGTTCCGCTCTTCAAGCCAGGTGTGGATACATCAAATTTTCCATGAATTCCAAATTTGATGTATCCGAAAGATCATTCTTTCCATAAAAAATCAAACGCGATAGACAACACGTTAATTGAATGGCCGGTCTGAGAGTTATAAGCATTTTTGTTCCGAGGGCCCGGTTGGATTTATGTTCGATCCAACCCAGACATACCCCAATTGCTTCGGAACCTCAAGTGGTGTATATCAAAAGAACATTCTCCCTCCATGGTTTCTATCACCATAGATGGCTTGTCAATTGGACACATGTAGCTCATGTTACAGGCAACAGACTAAAAACAAGTCAAAGCGGGTCCGGATCCGGTTCAACCCAGTCGAACTGACCCGACCGGATGCAGCCTGACTCCTGTCCGAACTACGGTCTAAACTAGTCTGTTAGTCCAACTCGTACCATGAGGGTGGCAGGACCTATGGGGGTAGCCTACCCGTGTTGGGCGGCCTGACCCGAGCAGGGTTCGGCCCGCGCTAGGTTAGGCCCGCGAGATGCCCGCTTCTAGCGGTCCACGTGGGGTCCGCCCTAACTACATATAGGTGGAAGGCTGCGCCCCCTGGAGTCCTGAATGGCTTATCTGTTCGGGCGGTTCAGATCCGGCACCACGTGGCACCGATTAGTGTCATGCGGGACTCACATGGCGGGTCCCTCTGCTCTATGCTGGCTGAGCGGCCAACTGCCTCCTGCACGGTGTGGTTGTGCCGCGCCTCCTTCAGTGGCTGGCTTTTCCGGCCACCCATCCTCCGTCACCACGGCCAAGGTCGCAACCCCTCGCTTCACTGTTCAGGGCACACTGCACCACGCCTTCCCAGGTAACTCGGCGGCCTGAGCCGCCAGTTCTTCTCAAGGATGGCCTTGCGCTGGCCGCCTCTGCACCGCCCTGACCCATCGGTCACGACCCACTCCTCCGGCGGTGCGGTTGCGCCACCACCATCCACATAGCCAGCCAGAGTACCAGCCACCCTTCCATTTGTTCTATCAGTGACGTTCATCGGTTCCGACCACCGGTGGACCTTCCACAGGACACCGGACGAGTTTCGGTGTCCCGATTCTTTTTCCAGAAGTAGCTGCACACTCCTCAGGATGTTGTCTTCGATCCACAACCATCATTGACGTAAATATCTCAACCCAGAATCATTCCGCGATTAGTGTCAAAATCCACAAAGTAAGGCGTGGGGTCAGGTTGTGTTCGTTCAGCATGCACCCTCTGCATTAGAGTGAAAGCATGTGGCTTAGAATCTTAATCCATGAAGGAAAACAAAGAACGATAAAAAAATAACAAAGCTCGAACCCCTACCTCAGATTTGTTGATGTCGGGAAAGAAGAGGAAGAAGTCGAGGAAGACGTTGTCAGCATTCTTCAAGGACAGTGCTTCCTCCCTTGTTCCTGTAGGAGATCATAGAAGAGGAAGATGTCCGTCATTGGCAGAAGAAGAGTTCTGCCTCCAAGGTTTCCTCCAACAGAAAAAACACCAATTCCCGCAACTCCCAAAAGAGGGAAACAAACACATCAATTTGAGAAGGATCCCCCAAATCAAATCATTTAATGAAGGAGGGGGTGGAAATAATTAAAGTGAGCATTTAGTTAGGGTGGACCCCACTTTAATTCAAAAATAATTTTATAAAATAAAATTTATGTTTAAAAAATTTTCTTTTATTACACCTTTTTTATCCTCCATGAAAGGATGGAAAACAAACTTCCATTCATTACCAAACGTAGCTGAGGTGAAGGTCCCCTTAAGAAATCATCGGCGCTGCGAGTTCAACGCTGCCCTCAGATTTAAATTCGCAGCACAGGTTCTAATGTTACCAAAACCTACTCTTAAGTTCACTGAACATACTCAGAAACTTCATAAAAACATTCCGAGAACTCCGGGCCTTGAAATTACATGCCGTCAGAAACCAAAGGATCAGAATAACTTCATATAATTTTAAAAAAATTTACAAGGATTTTTAGGTCTTTAAAATATAGGTCCCACCCATCACATAATTAAAATAATATGTATGTGTAACACAAGATCATAAAACATTAATTATATCATAACCCATGAAATGAAATGGGTTTCATAAAAATTGTGTCATATCATAACCTATTGAAAAGAGACAGGTTTTATAATCATTTATTCATCCCATTAAATCATAACTCGTGAAAAGAATCATGTTTCATTATAATTTTCTCATGGAATAACTTATTAATGAAAAAAATGTTTCTTAGGATCATTTCATCATAAAAATAAATCATTCATAAAAATAATAATAATTGTATCCTTAGATCATATTCCCAGTAAGTCATATATAACATCAACAGATGTCCCTTTATATAGAAAATGATTATGAAAACCCAAATAAAATATTTGTTGTGGAAATTTCCTATTACACTTTATAAACAACTTTTTAAAACATAAAAAATTTAATATGCATTTATTTAAAATTAGAATTGTAATATTACAAATCAATTCTAATATTATTTATTGGTCAAGATGGTGATGAACTAAGTTGTTTCATTGTTTATTAAAATTATGATTCCTTTCTCATTTTTCATATAAACCAAATGGGAATTGTTTGGAAAACACCACGAATAAACCTTTTAATTTTTTCTAAAAAATCAATCATGTATAAAAATTTCTTTAATAAATAATTTTTACAATATTAAAAAAATATTTATAATACCTATAAAAAATGGTTTTGGAAGAAAATTTCGTTTTCAATCAAAGATAGAAATAAAGAAGATATTTCTTAAAAATATTATAAAACATGATAATATAAAGAGAAGAAAATGAAGCTAAATATTTTATTATCATGAAAAAACTATAGGATAATTAAATTATTTTACATTTTGAGAGATATATCATAATATTCCATCATCGGAAAAATAGTCATAAAAAACCCGTTAAATAATGAGATTGTAATATAAAATCATTACCAATTTTGTAACTTTTAATTGTAAGCCCCATGAAGGGATAAA
Source organism: Viscum album (assembly GCA_963277665.1). Lineage (NCBI taxonomy): Eukaryota > Viridiplantae > Streptophyta > Magnoliopsida > Santalales > Viscaceae > Viscum > Viscum album. The sequence continues at coordinate 411,532,730 of OY728133.1, forward strand.
ATTAAATTAAAATTAAAATATGATGATAATAAATAAATTCATGATAATAAATTTCAATGGTTCTGTATAGACACCTCATAAAAGAATATAGGTGCATAACATAACATATGTTTCATGTAATGAAAATTGAGACAAAAATACCTTACTACATTAGTAACTTTTAAACTATAAAACCCATGAAATATATTACCTATAATAAAGATATAAATAAATATAATTTTCAGGATAATAATAATAATATAATTTCATGGGTAGTATATACACCACATAAAAGAAACATGTGTGGTGAATGTGGGTTGTGTATCACAACAAATAAAAGTAAGACTAAAATCCCCTATGTTAAGTCTTAACTTCCATTTTTCAAGTTAAAAACTATTGTATATTAAATATTAGTCTATTATACATCTATTTAATAACCATAATTATATATATCATACCGTATATTAATTTCTTATGACCTCTTGTTATAATTTTATTAACAATTCCATGTTAAAGTCAGGTTTTTGGTTATAATTTCTTTTTTCATTTTTTTTTTTGATTTTTTTGTCCTATTACGTAGATAATGCTCAAATAATCTCCAGAATTTTAACGATTGTATAAATATAATATATATATATATAGTATATATTTCTTATATTAATCCATAATAGATAGAGATAGAAAATGAAATACACCATTTATTGAGACGGTAGGGTGTATATATGCATAAACATTGTTTCCATTTACTAAAAAAATGAATTAATGAAACGTAAATATAATATTGAAAATATAAAATCATTTTTGTGTAATATATATCATAGAATTTTATTAAAACCATCTTTATTATCTTTAATGTAAAGAGTGAACAACCCACATTGCTTCACAAGGCGGTAGCCTGTCGTAAACTAAGGAAATTATCATATACCTATAGAATAGAAAGTATGAAGTAACATGTTATATAAAGATTAAACATCATAATATTATCATAAATATAATATATAAACAATAAATTAGTCATTATATCCATCATTGAGAGGTGGTGATGAAAAATGAATGACATTTTTTCGCAAGGTGGTAGTCTGTTATACACACGAATGACGATTTTGTAACCAATTTGATAAAAGAGTAGAATAATTTAGGTTGTTACATTAATATAATAATATCTCATTATATGAAATATAATGATATTATTATATCAAATTATAATAATAAATATTTAATGATGTGGAGGAACAAATAAAACTAAATGTCGGTTAGAAGTGTTACCTCTTCTTCGAAAAGACATCTTTTGGTTTGAATCAAATAGATTATTAACTTAGATTTATGACCGAAAAAAGTATTTTATTATTGGGGTATATAATTTTTTTATTGATTCAGTAATTTCTTGGAATAACCAAAGGGATTTTGTAAGTGTGGTGATTAGTGGATAATGGGTCACCTTTTATAAGTGAGGTAAGTGGAACACTTGTAATTCTTTTAAAATAAAAAAGATGTCCCTGCATTTTACACATTAAACAAGACTAAAAAATGGAAAATTATCAATAATATAATATATATGGTTAAAATATGGACATAAAATAGGTTTCAGATAATTCTTATGTCGTTTTAAACCGTTATGTTTTTAGTTAAACCCCCGATTAAGAAATTGTATCTTTAACCACAGTCAATATTTTATACTATTTTTACTATTAGTTAATGTAAAAAATTAATTTATCCTTATTATATAGTATAAATTATTATTATTCCAGAATATTTAATCAGTTTTTCTAAACTACATTCATATATATGGAACGATTTATTTTAAAATTCAACAAGCATACGCGACGAGAAAACAATTTTCCAAAGGGAAAATGTCCAAAAGTTTAAAATGTTTTTACACAAAAATTCAATAATAAAATGATTAAAATGAAATAAAGTGAATTAATTGATATATATTTTAAACAATTTTACTTTTAAAATAGTTTTAATATAAAATTAATCCTTATAAATTCTTTCAATGAAAAGGCAGTTTTCAGTAAAACCAGTATTTTCACTATTTACTGAAAATTTTATCATCTTGGAAAATTATCAAAAATTCCCTATAAGATAATTTTGATATGATGATTTTAGAAATTAAAATTATTTTAAAAAATAAACCATTAAAAATTATAAAAAAATATTTTTAATATTTGTGCATAAAATGTGAAAAAAATGCTTTTGGAGAAATATAGATTTTAAGCATAAAATTAGATTTATTCTTATCTCTTTTCTAGAAAAAAAATAATATTAATGTTTTAAATTTTATTGAATATATAATATATAAATATAATTAATATAATTCAAAAAAAATTATTTGTTTAATTTAATCAGTTAGAACATGTTTGGCTGCATAAAAATACTTTTTCAAAAAAAGATTTCATTCTTTTTCAAATAGTTATTATTTTCATTTCTAACTAATCAGTCATCAAAGAAGTAATTTTAACTACATTTTTAAACCATATATTTTCATTATTTTTTTAATCCTTCAAATTTATTCCATTCTGATGTCTAGGTTATAACTGTCATGTTAAATAATAATATTTTAATAGTATGTAATATTTCATTTAAAATCATTATTGCCTGTAACACAAGCTATAATCAAGGTTTCATATAATTAAATATATACATGGTGTTTCATGTAATGAAAAATATTAAAAAGATTAAATTTATTTAAAATAATAATAATTAAAAAAAATATTAAGTTTTTACATAACTTATTATATTTCAATCCACTGGAAAACAATATGTCTCTCATGCATACTTATGGACTACTACCACCATATAGCGATGCGAAATTTTTTTCATTTAATTTGTACTAGGATTGTAATAAGTATATATTTGATTAATATAAATTCTAAATATTACATAATAATGGTTCTATAATGATCAATTAATATTTAGTTGAGAAAAATGTAAACAACGTTCATGCGTACGTATGGCCTACTATATCCATAAAAGGTGTAATCCATTTTCAATGTATATCTTTAATATATTACACAAAATAAATATATATAATGATCATATATGTTATTTATTTCATTGTTAACATTATGGATATTATTTAACAATGATCAAAATAAAATTTCTAAAATTATCGAACTAAAACACACATGGAAAATGAAGCAATTATCATCTGAAATAGAGATTTTAACAATGAATTTATAAAAAATGGTTGAAAAAATACTATACATAAATTATATATCTTATGAAGTTATGTAGATTAATAAATAATATATTTATACTAGACCTATATTTTTTATATCGGATTCTCAAAATCATACAAAAGAAGTCAAACGTGATTTAAGGGTTTTCTATTTCACTTTTAATTTTGTGATACATATGCCATATTCACCAATAATTCCATTGTGTGGTTTATATAATACACATTTTCATATTTTAATCATGATTATATTTCTATTCATGTTATTTAAATTCTGATTTTATGCCATTTATTTCATGGGTTATATGAATCAAATATTACAAAAGTTGAAGGGGTTTATTTCACAATCTCTTCAATATACGAGATTTCTTTTATTTAAGATTCCCATAAACAAATTATTTGATATTTATTTCCTCAAATAAATATATTTTCTTATATTATGGTTATCCATGATATTTTTCATGAAATTGTACAATTTTTTTAATCTTATGTACTTAAAATTATTGAGAAAATGTTTTTAAGAAAATACAACTTTATTTCTCTCTTCGGTCAAAAATACTTTTTCATAAAAATCCATTTTTTCTAAAATTGTTTTTACATTTTTCAAAATTATTTGTTAATTAAATTTTTATATATTTTTTCTTTTGCAAAAAATTATTTTGATGTTACCTTTAATCGTTTTTTAAAACAAGGCTATTTTATATTTTATCAAAAATGTGAAAGGGATTATTATTTTAATGTATATGGATTCAATGGGATCTTCTACCTTCATGACAACTCAGTATTTTAAATATTACTTTAAATTTTCAAAAAGTTATTTTCAAAGTAAATTATTGTAAAAAAATTATGATTTTTTTCAAAAGGATATTTTCAAAGTGCATATTATATTTTCCTCATGAATTTTTTAAGGAAACTTTTATGGTATTTCTACTCATCAATGTCATCGACCCTTTATTTCAATTATCAAAAACAGAGTATATGTTGTATGGATATCACCCTTATTCATTCTTGGGATAGTTTAGGTTCAATTAAAATTTTATTTCCATTTACCATATTATTCTAGATGGTATTTTATTATGATTATTTTATTAGGTTATGTATTAACATTTCATATGTTTGTTTTTAATAAAAATGTTTATATTGACATTGTTTCATAACATACATATGAGGAATTAATTGGACATAGAATTTGATAGGTGGGTGATGGTTTTATTTATCCCCTTGATTTGTGACCATGTCACAAGAGACAAAAAAATTTACCAAATTATATGGGATTTTACACACAGATTTGAACTATCTGGTAAAATTTATCTTCATTTTCAGATGTCTAACATTATTCATTCCCCAATTATGATATCAATTATTTCCATGTGATTATTTTATTAATTACAATATCCAGGGATAATTTTCATTTTTATGTTATTATTTAAATGGATTAATTTTATAATAATTTCTTTCATCCATATTATTCTCTATTTATTTATTAAATCACGTGTGTTTGTGTTATTTAACATTCCATGTTGATTATGATTATCTATTCAGGACATATTTTTCTGTATGATTACCCTTAATAAATATATGATATCATCCCTCTATTATTTTTTATTTTCCCTATAATACCAAGAATCTTTTTATGATTGATATGCAAAGATATGATAATGGGAATAATTATATTCACAAAGAAAATAATTTGTGTATTGTATGTTTAAAATTTAATTTCAATATAATGTATGTATCTAGTTTAACATGAAAATAGAAAAATTAGGACCTTAAAGATGTGATACATTGTATATAGTGACAATTTAATAATTTAGACAATGTATATAGGTTACTGGAGTCAGAGTCATTAGAAAATGAGGGGTATTTTTTTGAGAAAAATATTCTTTATTTCCTCTTTGTTTGTGAAAGTTTTTTTCAACATCCATGATTTCTATAAAATGAATTTAAATAATATTTCAATATTATTATATGAATGATGAAATCAATTTGTTCCCATTTTCTAATTTTTTTAAATACATTTCGAGGAATATTCTTTTCATTTTCCGAATAATGTGTTTTTGAATTTTCACCTAAAATGTGAAAGAAATTATTATTTTAACATAAATGAAAGAAATAAAATTTCCAACCATCATGATCTCTTAATTCTTTGAATATTTATTTACATTTCTTGAATTTTATATTAAAGGAAACATTTTTACTTAATATTTTGTGATTATTTATATTTTAAATAACTAATTTTAAAATGAAAAGGGTATTTTCCTTAAGAAATATTACATATCGTTTTAATGAAATTTTTTAATTCTAATAACATAATTTGATGTAGCATATTATTTAATAGAAATATTATCCCAGGATACTATCCTTGTACATTTTATAGATGGTTTAATGATTATGATGATGTTATTTTTATGAAACCCATATAATTCTAAACGGTTTTGTTATGCTGAAATGTTGAATTGTTTATCAATCCCATTTCTTTTTTATGGGTTATGATATATGATAAATAATTTATAATCATGAAGAACACATAGTTATGGTTTTAATTAAGTGAAATGTGGGCCTAGAATTATATATCCCTATAAAGAATTGGGTAAAGATGGATATATCATGAGATAATAAGGACTGGAATGGAATGTCAACATAATTTAGTAAGAGACTATTTCCACTATAGTAAACTTGGGAGTGAGCCTTGAATAAGGATATGATAGAATGGGGAGTGAACACAATAATATAATTTATTATTGGTGGTGATTCTTATCAAATGGGATGATTTTATATGGTTATTTGAATACAAAAAACATATGTCTTATACTAATGTTATGCTCTCGTAGATCACATTATTTGATTCTTTTATGAATAAAGTCATAAAAACTATAAACATTAATTCCCTGACTCAATATTTTGACATATGATATATAGGGTATGGTTTTCTACTATTAAAATCATTTCCCCATACCCTTATTCTCATGTTATACTTAAATAATCATTTATATATCCCTTTTTTATCCTTACCATGTACATTATCTCACCCTTTATTATGTTTCCTTTCCCAAGGTTAAGAAGAGATATTTTAAGTGCGATATGTATAATAAGGGTTCTAATTATGATACATTAGTTTGATAGGGCCTAGATATATTTTGAATTGGTTCTATCTGTATCTACCTTTCAAAAAAGAAATAAAACTATATGATTCTTGTTTGGATTGTTATGTTATGTATTGAATATTCATATAATAAGATTTCATATTTATATATGAAAATTATGGTTCACTTTAATAGGTTCCATATAATGGTATTGTTTCCTTTAGTAACTAGGATAAGGAAACATTATTTATAACCCTATGGATATTTTTTAGTACAAGATAACATTCTTAAGATTTGGTAAGATATAGATTGTGTGGTTTTCAACTATGACTGTTGTTGCTCACATTATTATTTTTGGGTTTTTGTGAATGAATGAAACATGAAGGAACCATATTAATGATAAAATTGATATAAACATAAATGATTATACTATTCAGAAACCAAATGTTATTTGATCCAAAATGAAAAACATTGTTAGTATGATTATGAAATATTATCGATCAATGAATCATGCCAAGTTACAAATAAGAAAAGGTGGGAACAACATTATATTTAGTCCTTCAAGAAGAAATATACATCAACATTTATAGGGTACCCTGGTTGAATAGTTTATGGAAAATAGATCCATACCACTAAAAAGATATTCTATATTCTCTAGTGTTTGAAACATGAAAAACTTATTTTGGTTATTTTTCATTTGAAAAGTGAATCAAGTCAATAGTGTACTATTATCAAGAACACATGGAAATGAGAATAAATTGTCTCTATAAAGTGGGATGAATTTAAGGGATTATTTTTCAATAAATATATTCCTCACATTATTTATATGAAAATGGAGAACTAATTTCTTGAGATAAAGTGATGGATTATTTTGTACCTATGAGGAATATTTTATATTACTTATAAGGTACACTTCTATTATTATAATCTAACCAAAATGTTACATTGATTATTTCTTTAGTGGTATAAAACCAAGTCTTTAGATGGAATTAGAAATAAGATAATTCAGTATTAAAAAAACATTAAATGTGTTTTAAATGTTGAATTACATATTAGAGTTACCCATCAATCCCACTGTTTATATATTAAATGAAATTTAGACTTCAAATGAAATTATAAAACCCCTAAAGAGAAGAATATGATATTTTCATTCTATGTAAAGTGTGGAAGGAAACATGGAGAAATTTTAATTAAGATAACTAGTAAATTTTTTATGTTTGGAATGGAAGGTCATTAGAAAATTTAATACTGAAGTGATGGAAAGAACAATTTGAATAAAAATTGAGTGAATGAATAAATTAATACCTCACAAACACTCTAGTTTTCAAAATGAATGAACTATGGGAATTATACTAAAAATTTCTAAAATATTGAGTTTGAGATAATGATTGACATCAGCAGCCTATTAATACCATAGAAAAAGAGAAATCTCAGGGGATCACTATTGCTGATATGGGGTATGTTAATAATGTAGTGAAAGGTACACTTATATATCTACCCAAATTTTTATATCTAAGAAATTTTCATATGGTATAAAAATTCCACCCCAATAATTAGATGTTGAATTAGTAGTGAAAACCCCCAATGGTATAATGGTTATATCTCAAGTTTATGATTATTATCTCATTGAATTTTGTGGCAATGTGTTTCTTGAAAAAATTACATCCATTATATAGACTTGATTCCTAGTCAATTTGTCTATTTATCACAGATACATGGAGGTAAACTCAAATTCAATGATGTTATTATTGTATGAGAGTTTTTTTATGTCTTTTTAGAAGCATTTTATAGTCTTCCACTAAATCATGAGTTTCTGTTTTCAATAAAAATTTTACCTGGTGTTACACCTACTTCAATGACTCCATATAGAGTACCTTTAATTTATTTGTAGGATTTAAATAAGAATCTTTAGGCTAATATTGATAAGGGATTGATTTGGACATGTTCATCACCATAGGTTACACATATTCTTTATTTAGGATGTAGGATGGAGTGATATGACTCCACATTATTTATCAAGAGATTGATAAGATCACAATCAAAAAACGAGTATTATCGACCTTGTATTAGTGAATTATTTGATCAATTTCGTTGAGGTTAATAAATTTGCAATATTTACCTTCATTTAGGATATCATCAGTTGAAGGGTAAAAAGGAGGACATACCCAATACTTCATTTCATACAATTTATAGAGACTGTGAATTTGTTTTGATTCCATTTTGTGTTACTAATACCTCGACTATATTCATTAATTTAATGAATAAAGTATTTATAGATTACCTTGATCAGTTTGTTGTAGTTTTTATATATGATATTATTATTTATTCAATGATAAATTAAGATCATGGAGGTTACTTAAGGATTGTACTAAATACCCCAAGGAAGGGGACTCACTATGAAAAAGTTACCAAGAATGAATTTTTGTTGTATAAAGATTCAATTTGGGGTTATATAATATAAAGTGAGGGAATATTGGAAGATCCATCAAAGCTAGATGTTATTTAATATTGTATAAGAATCAACACTATAAATGAGATCCATAGTTTTTTTACATTGGCTAGATATTATCATACCTTTTTGGATACTTTATCACAGTTATCTAATCCACTCAACATATCAACTCAGAAGGAATTCATGTTTCTTTGATAAGAATGTGAATAAAATTTAAAGGAACTAAATATAACGTTAGTAAAAATACCTATTCAAATTCCACCATATATTAAATAAGGCTTCGTGAACTATATTGGTTCATCAAATATGGGACTGAGATGAATCCTCATGACGAATGATATGGTTATTGCTTATACCTCACAAAAATTAAGGGTTCATGGGAAAAAATACCCCACACTTGATATAGAGCTAGACATGGTAATTCTTTTCATTAAAGATATAGATATATTATATTTATGGTGAAAGGTATAGAATATATAGAAATCAAAAAAGATAAAAGTATATATCCATTAGAAATATATTAATATGTTCCAGAAAATATGTTTGATGTTGATTAAATATTATGATTGGTCAATACATTACCACCATTGGAGATAAAACAATGTGAATATACTCTAAGTCGAAAATAACATGATAGATTATCTATGATGAGGTTCAAAAAATATCTACTATTTTTGGACATTAAATGGATAGATATGAAAATCTTGAAGAGGATAAATATTTTCTTTTTCAAATGAGTGTTCAACCATTTATCCATGTGAAAATTAAATAGGTGTATGATGAAGATGTAGATATGAAAAAAAAAGTTGATAAATGATCCTTCTTTTAAACTTAATTTTAATTGAATGATGTGTTTCATGAACTATGTGTCTATCCCGTCAATAATAGATATGAAGAAGGAGATATTAGTTGAAACTCATTGTTCATCATTCTCTATTCATACTAGAACTATGAAGATGTATAGAGATATGAATGAGTATTTATAGTCTAATAAGATGAAAATACATATTGATGAGTATGTTTCTTAGTGATTAGTATATCATCAAGTTATATTTGGGAGAAAAATGTTTAAAGGTATATAATTACCCTTAAAAAATGGAAATGGGAAGAAAACACCATGGACTTTTTCATAAGACTCTCAAAACATCTAAAGGAAAAAATTCTATAGGAAATGTAGTAAACTTCCTTACAATGTCATAAAACATCATTTCCATCCAAAAAGACATATATCATGACCATATTTCTTGTATGTACATTATTTAATTGAAGATATTTCATGGAGTACCACATTATATTGTATCTAATAGGGATTCAAGTTTTATATATATGTTTTGGAAGATTATTCTGTATGCTATATATTTAGAGTTATAATTTAGTAATACTTATCATCCTCAGATAAATTTATAGTATAATAGAACCATTCAAACCTTTTTGGATATGATGAGGACTTATTATAAGGATTTAAATGGTTTTTGAGATCAACACAATTCTTTTGTTATGTTTTCTTGCAACAATAGCTTTTACTTGAGAATTCGTAAGTCTAGTAATGAAGATCTCTCTGGAAGGAAGTGTATAACAATAATATTCTATGATAAAGTTAGATGATAATTCTATTGGGACCTTATATATCAAAGTAAATAGTAGAGAAAGTTATATTCATTTAGCATCACCTCAAGAAATATTATAGTTGATAGAATAATCACTTTAAAATTATTTTGTGAAATCTGGAATTTGATGATAGTGATTAGTTATTTATACGAATTTATCCATGGAAGAAGTATATTGGATTTATAAATAAGGTAAATTAAATCCATAAGTATATTTTCCCAATCAAGATTCATGGTCGGGTAAAGTTGAGATCTTATTACTTAACACTTCCACAAAACCTCTCTCAGGTTCATGATGTGTTCCAATTATCTCGTCTGAATATGTACATAACTAATCTATTATATGTAATTAACTCATAGGTTTTTCCATTTTAGAATTTTCATTCCAATGAATACATATTTTTGTTAGTCCTAGATTATATTTATATAGTGAGATATAAAAAAACTACTCACCTTTTTAATGTTCTCTAGAAGAATTTTAAATTCAATGAAGCTATATGGGAACTTGAGGATGTGTTGAAATAGAGGTATCATCTATTTTGTATCAAAGTAATTAAATTTGAGTGTGAAATTAATTTTAAGGGTGGTAGAATGTAACACCATAGTATTTTATGATATTTCACATTGAATAAATTTTATTTCATTAATATATTTCTATACACACAACACTTAGTTTAAACGAACCACGTTATACTACTGAAATATTATTATTTAATGTGACATTTATCACCTAAATATTAGATTAGAGGGTATTAATATGAATAAATAAATTATAATAAAAAAATATTCTTTATATATGAACAAAATAAATTCATGTATTATCAAATAGTAACAAATTAAAATAGAATTATTTGAAGGTAAAAAATATTTTTTCCTTAAATTTGGATTTTATGCACACAATATATTTGAATTTAAATCAATTTTATTAATATCTTTTGATGTATAATGTTAATGAACATAAAAGATAATACGAATAATAATTTTTTTATATTCATATACATTTTTAAGCTTGTTATAATAATGAATTCATTTTTGCTTAAAATTATGGCTTTTTCACAAAAACGGTTTTCATTGTATTTTACCCACTTATTTTAAAATGATTTTATATTGATTATTGGGATTTAATATTGAATAATGGATCACATATATAGAATTAGGATGTTCAAATTTGGTAGATATTTCCCTTTATTTTTTTCATTATGACTTGTAAATTTGGTAACTATTTGTTTCCTCAGTAAGGGTAAAACGATCTTTAAATTTTTGATAATGCTTAAAAATTTCTATAAATAATGAATTTTACCTATGGTATTAGTTTAGTTTGACCATTATCATAAATTTCTTGAAAATATGTCTTATTTGTGATCTTTTACTTTCATTATGACCTTTAAATTATTTTAAGAAAAGAATAAATAGAAAATGTCACTCTCTAGACTTGAACATCACATTTTTTTACAAAATCATAACTAATGATATATTTGGTATGAACTATTTATTATATATAAAAAATTATTTATTTTATCATAGAAATCTATATTTAATTTTTAGTGAATGGATAATTACTTTAAACTCTTAAGGAATGCTGACACCATATTTATTCAATTAATAAACAAATAAAATAAATGATTTTAAAATAATAAGCATAATAAAATTTTGGTGAATCATTGTATTCCATTAATTATATATATAAATATAACATATTAATTATATCTTAAATGTTGATAATATAATTCATTTTTAGTCATATTGTTTTCAAATTCAAGGTAAATTAAATTTTCCTAAAATAACAGGAGTGATATTTTATAATAAACAATATTTTATTACATGATTAAATATTCAAAAAAATACTATCATCATAAAAATTAATGGGATATGGTTACACAAATAAACCATGTTTCATTTATGGGCCACTTTTAATATTATGGTAAAATTTGTGGCCCATAAAGTGTATAATACATTTCTATCGTGGAAATTGTAAAAAAAAAGTATTGATGGGGTTTAAACTAATAGATTAGTGTGTAAAAATCATCAAAACATGTCAAAAAATTAGTGGATGAGAGAATTTATAATCATTATAATATTTTGTTCCAATTATATCAATTTAGATCCATTTTCACAAGAAAATTAATTTATATCCATTTAATACTTTATATAATTCCAAGAATTCACATCTCCCCACATGTAAATGGGAACCTCCTCTTCTTCATTATTCACAATTTATGATCCTTATACACACACAAAAATTGACCTATGGTCATAGTTATATATCCAATGGTTTTAGAACTATGTACATAAGTTGTTCAATAATAATTTCTTTTGTTAAACTATGGTAGTAAGTCTGCTTGGACCTTCCTATAGACATGGTTTACAAAACCCATGGAATTAGGCCCACCTACATCAATTATTATCTAAAATTATTGCGGTAAATTGTCATGGGAAATTATAAAAAACTATGAATTTAACATGGTAAATTTTATAGAAGCCATATTTCAATGTGTTTGAAAAATTGTATCTATAAAACAGTCTACGGGAATGTTTTTCTATAACCATGGAAATTGGAATAAGTGAAATGGATCATACACACAGTTTTATTAAACTATGTCTATATAAAAGGATACAACCATATTTTTATTAAACCATGGCTATATAAAAATCTATATCAACGGTTTGATTAAATCATGTATATATCTCAAGCTATGGTTATGGTTATTCAAAACTATGGCAATTTATTTCTTGAAAATGACAAAAGAAAATGATTTACAAATATATTGGAAGTAGCATCTATATGGACTGTAATTTGGAAAATCTTTTAAAAAATTGTGGCATAAGCCTATGTGGAATTACCTATAGCCATGATTTTTAAAACTCTAGCAATTGGTTTTTCATTAAAAAATAATTATTCTTTTAAAATTAAAAATTATAATTCTATATAACTATATATAAATATATATGAATATATAAATATATATATGAATATATAAATATTTATATAAACACAAACATATATATATATACATATAACATAATATAGGATAGTGGTAAAGTGTTAAGTGTATTTTGAAGAGGTATCATGATCGAAACTCTTCCACTATATTTAATTTTTCAAATCCCATTACCAATTTTTAGTGAACTGTGGTAGTATGTGTATTATTTATAGCCTATTTCAATGGTCTACATGGATCATGGTAATAAATAACCTATATAAATTTTTTAAAACCCCATTGAAATAGGTTATATTGGAATATCTTTTTTCCTAGTACACATGGGCCATGGCCATAACTAACCCAAGGCCATAGTTCAAAATTGTTTCCATAGGTAGACCCTATTAGAATTAAAATATGGGCCATAGGTTAAAAAAATAGTGGCCTTAATCTATGGATTTGGATTTTAGGCATTTTATACTATTTTAAACCATTTAAATAAGCCCATTTTAGTTGTTCTATCTCATCTAATACCTAATATAATATGTTACTATTTTTATTCCATACATTATAGAGCTTCTATGCATGAAAAAAGACCATCCATTTAAGGATTAAAGATTTTGTGAGAACTTGTTTATTAACGAGGAGAAATATAATGAAAAAATTAATAAATATATATGATATATAATATAAAATAATTATTCTATAAATTTTTATTATTATTTACCTTTTTTTGTTTCATATATCAAAAAATGGAAACAACGTTCAAGAATAGGTATGACGTACCATCTCCAGGAACAATGTCATTCCTCATTACATATCCACCTTCTATGTATAACTATATATATATATATATATTGAATATACAAGATATTTATATCATTTTTAATATTTTTGGATATGTTGGAACCATAATCAAAACACAAGGACTTGAAATATGGAATCGAAATTCTTATGAAAACGAGGCAATAAACACAAAACAATGATGATTTTAATGATGAATTATTAATAAATCAGTGTTAAAATTTTAAAATTTAATAATATATGATATTATAAGTATGTACATGACTCTATTATATAATTATAATAAAGTTAAATTTATTATACAGGTGGTTAGAGAGCATTCAAAGAAAGTCAAACTTCAGGTAATGGATTTTCATCTCACTTTTATCTCTACAAGGAACATGTCATATACACCACTTGTTTCTTTTATGTGGTGTATATACTACCCACTAATTTATTTTAATATTCCTATCATGAAAATTATGGGGATATACATATCCATCTATGGTTCTCTCTTTCATGTGGTCTTAATTCTATGGTTTCAAAGGTGGTAATGGATTAATTTCTCAATACTATTTTAATTGGAATTATTTATACTGGAATTCACATTAGAGAAATTTTAAGATCTATTTATTTAAAAATAACCCAAAAAATATTAGAAATATTTGGATTTTAAATAAGTTATTTTCAAATGAAATGGGTATTTTCCTCAAGAAATATTCCAGATATATTTTAAAGAAATTTTTTATTTATGATTACACACTTCCATGTTACTTATGATTTACTAGTGATAAGATAAATGAATTTCCTTGGATGGTATTATGGTTATTAAGATAATATTTTTATGAAATATATCAATTTTACATGGGTTTTTATGATGAAATGTATTATTGTTTACGAAACATGTTTTTTTCGTGGGTTATGATATATGATCAATGATTTTTGATCTTTTGGTATTCATATATATGGTTTTTATTATGTTATGGATGGCAGCATAATTATATATCCCTTTAATGAGTTTCATAAAGATTAATTTCTCATGAGATAATAAGGATTGGAATAGGGAGTTAACCTAATTTAGTAAGGGACTTTATCTTCTATGATAATCTTGAGAGTGAACCTCGACTAAGGATATGATTGAATAGGGAATGAACCCAATCCACTATGATAGTATTGGAGGTGAAACATTTCTATGTAAATCATTTTATATAATTATGTGTATTTCAAAATCCTATTTCTTATGACAATGTTTTTCTCTCATAGATGATGTTCTTTGATTATTTTTTAATTCATGTCTTATTTGAATCATAACTTATTCCTCAACTCCATAATTTTATATATGATATTTATTTTATAATTTTAAAATATTAAACTCATATCCTTATACCATTATTCTCGTGTAATTATTAGGTGATCATTGATACCTCTCATGTTTACCCATACTAAGCATTTAAGCTCACACTTTTTTATGAATCATTTCCCAAATTAATTAAGAATTATTTTAACTATAATATGAATAAGCAGGGTTATAGTTATGAATATTTTTCTTGTATTTGATTTAGATATCATATAAACCAGTGGTTTATTTATCAATGTTTCCAAAGATACAAAAACCTATATGATTCTATCATGTATCGTAATATTATATATTTAATATTCATCTAATAAGATGTAATACTTTTATTTAAATTATGGGTCACTATAAACCATACACGGTGAGGAGAAATATAGATAGTCTTAGATATTATATGCATGTAACCAACATTTTTGTTATAGAGCATCATGCATGGTCAATGTTTTCTAACATTTTGTTTTGGTAATGTGATTATATTTTTATACCTTCTATTATAACTTTAATATAACTTATTACTAGTACAAGTATGATGATTCATGAAATATACTTGGAATGATAATCTTATGAAACCATGCCCTTTGATCTTCTCATTCTAAGGCTCATTGTTTCCTTATATGTTTGAAAGGTAATTTTTTAAACTATATGGTTTTATAATGAAAAATTTTGATGTTATGAAATATTATAATTCCTAGATCCAATATGTATTAGATAATTATAAACCATTTACTATTGTTTTGTTTTTAGGGGATATTTTTTGATTTATCCTCCATGTTTCTAGTCATATAATGATCTTACCAATTTTAATGTCTCTTACTTATAAATTCATCAATGACTTTATGGGGACATAAAGTGGCATGGTGGGGAGAATCATAACACATTGGTGTAATTTATTTTGTAATATTTTACTTAATTATTGTTTTTGTTGGAGTTGGTTAATTCCATGATTGATTTTTAAAAAATATATATTATATATTCTCATTTTCAGGGTCAGTTCGTGGTTGGGACATGGTTATTTTGGGAAACCTTATCTTATGTATGAGTAACCCCACACTATTGGAACTTTTTTAGGTTAGGCCATATAGATTAATCAAATATAGTGTCAAATTTAATCTCATTTATAGTTAAATATTAGTAAAACCAAATAGTTTAAATATGTTTAAATTCCCAGATGATCAAGTGTCTCTCATATGGTTTGTACATAATTTGGTTAACCATTCGGTTTACCTATAATTTTTTTTGAAATTAAAAAAATTACACATATTGATTTTAACCCCAATATAATGTTATATCTACCCTAAATTACACATATAAACCCTGAGGATCCCCATGTGATATCTTTTCCTCCTTCATGGATTTTTGTCTCCTCTCTTTGATTTCTTCATGGATTCCTAAGGTAGATACTCTATTTCTTATTTCATTCTTCCATCTACTCTCTCTTTATTTTTTTCTTCATTATTAAATAAAAAATGGTTGATGAATCATAACCATGTATTAATATAATTTTGGATTTTATTGTCTAGGTATTATATAGGCTTTCTCTTATCAAAATATTCCTTCTTCCATCGAAAGTGATTTTTCCCATCAACTTAAGGTAGATATTTATATGTAATTCCATTTATAAAACATATCATAAAGTGATTGAGTTTTCTAAACATTTATCTTACCAAAATATATCTATATGTGATATATTTGTTTAACTGATGGTTTAAATTTAATGTTTAAATGTTTTACCATGTTCACCTATGGTGTTTTTTGTGGGTTCTTGGGTCTTTATATTTAAAATAGTTTTTTGTATGCACATGGTATTTTTTTAATTATATAAAATTATTTTCACAAGTTAATTAAGAACTAAAAAAGAATTTTTTTTTGAATAATAAATTATCTATAATAATATTTATATGATATATTCTATGAATTTTATTTTTTAAAATATATATTGGGGTTCATGTTGGAATTTTCATTGTTATAAAACTTAAATTGCTTCCATTAATATGTTCTTATGGAATTAAAGTAATGACTTATGTTTTTGTATTTAGAAAATAGTTTAATTATTATTTTTCTTGTTTAAGTAATATTACACATGTTGATTTAGATTTTGAGTTTCCCGATTTTGGATTAGATGATATTTGTAATCAATTATTGTTTTCAAATTACCATTCAAATATGGTTTGAAGTTTTTAATTAATGGTTTAATTCTAAAGGTCCATTTGTAATTTTGTACAAACATTTTCCATTATAATTGAACAATAATGATATGATATTTATTGAGTCATGTTTTATTTAAGATTGATGAATTTCGAAGAGTATTTCTTATTAAAAGACTCATGGGAATCCATATAAAACTATTTTTCCAGCTTTACATGAGTGCATGGTAGTGCATGACGATTCATGGAAAGTGTATATTTATCTAGTCTTGTATGATTTATATAATTATAGTGGATATACGTTGAAATTAATTCCTAATATAGTTTTATGATTTTCCATGGTAATTCATGGGCATTGGATAAATTTTGGTGCTACCCAACATGAGCACACACTATAGTATGATGGGGATCTACTTAGAAGATCCAATATGTAGTTACGTAAGTCATGAAAATCCCCTTGTTTATCACATTCTTGGTTTATTCTGGTTTCTCTCTTATTTATTTATGTTTCATTAATTTTCAACATGTCTACTTATAAACATTAAATTCTCTTATATTAATTATATTTGGTGTTTCTGTTAAATTTTGTCCTACTATAACCTTATATTTTTATTATGAAATGTATGATTTGATTTAATCTAATTTTCTATGTATTTTTTATATATATATTTATTACTATTATACTTATATGTATTTTATGTAAATTTAATTATATATAGTATGACATTACATTGTTATTCCTTTCGACTAGTTGATAATATTTCATTGCTAATATTCTAATATACTATATCACTTGTACCCCCTGAAAATATTATGTTGGTTTATGATTTTTATTTCTATTTATATTTCTATTGTCCTTTTATAATTTATTTTCCTCTACAATAGGTTTTCAAAAAGTTTTTTCTTGTAAATGTATTTAAATAATGGAAAAGAAAGAAACTCTAGATCATTTTTCTTAAATTGGGTGGTTTCATTCAAAGTCTTTAATGTTATATATTTATTAAATATTTTCATTATTTTTAGATACATAAATTGAATTAATATTTAAATTTTAAATATTTCACTCACAAGTTAAAATCTATCTCAATATATAGTTCAAAATAGTGTTCATGCACTATAATATAAATAGAATTGCATAGACTATTTAGTGAAATACCAGTGGGAATATATATCTCCCACCCAACATACACACCTCTATGTGTATATAGATTTTATGTCTCTTTGTAGGTATACTTGTCATTATTTCATGCTGTTGTCATGTGTCACTTTATTGGTGGATAATTGTTTTGGGATTCAATGGTGGTTCTGGTTCATGTGGTGTTGATCATCATGTAGTTCAGTTTTTTGGATTGTATTTGGATGATTTGTATCTTCTTTATCATCCATCCTTCAATTTTTCATGTCTATCATTGATACTAGTCTTATTATTTTATAGTTGTGTATTTAGAAAATTGTATTATCTATATATATTTTTTCTATTCCTTGTTTGGTTGATTTTTTAAACTATTTATTTTGATAAGAACAAATTTATAATATATGGGCATGCCATTTTCGGTTCTCAATAAGTGTCCTCTTATATCTTATTAATATCATTAAGGTGAAATTATTCTAACTAAGTTATTTTGGATTCCATGGAACTAGTTTACATAATAGGGTGATTGGGAACATGCCTTAGGCCTTGTTGTGACCCAATCATGTGATGTGGCATGTTGACCCGGGTTGGTTTGTGAAATATTATTTTTTAAAAAACTAATTTTGTTCTGAACTGTATTGAATATAGTAATTATTTGGGAAATTATTTTTAAAATAAATAAAAATATAAGCTTGAGGATGATTTCTTGAAATCCAGTTTTCATTAAACTGATTTGATCTGAAAAATAAAATTTTCATGCTGAAATATAGATCATGGTAGATCTCATAAGGAATTTTATAAAGGATTGCGTAATAATATGATCATAATTCTCAAAATGAATACAAAATAAAATTTAAATATATTAAGTAGAAAACTGTCGCAAAAATAAATCAGCAATAATGAAAATGTTTTAAAATATTTAAAATACCTTAAGAAAGAGTGTTTCAAAGGAAATGATGTTTCAATATAAGCACTGTTTTTTTACAATTTTTAAATTTCGATGATTTTTTATATTTTTTTAATGTTATATTTTTTTATTTATAAATTCTTATAATGAAAATTTAACCATCTCTAGAAATAGAACCAAATTATGGTGTGTAAAATATATGTGTCCTAACTATCAACACAAAGGAATTATTACCTCGACCACACTAATGTAGATTAGTGGTCGACCCTATATCATATCACTTATAAAAAGTAATTTATTTCTTGTCATTGTTTTTAATATGAATTTTTTTAATAAGAGACATATAATAGATGTTGTATTTAGAAAATAAGAATGAAATGTATATTTGAACAATAATAAATTGAATCAATTCATATTATAATATATAGAAAAAATAAATAACAATCATTAAAAGGACCTAAGATCATTACATTAAAAAATAGTTTAGTGTTTTCCACTAACAATATATGATTGAATATTTTTTACCTTATTACTCCATACTAATTAAAATAGTATAAGAACCTATAATCCTATAGAAATTTACCAAATAAACAATAATAATAAGTGCATATTAATTTTAAAAACCTTATGGAATATATAGATTTATAATTTATTAAAATAATAATTTTTATTCTTTAATTTAAACAAAAAATCAGAAAACAATATACTCTAATCATTAATGATATTTATTTTAAAACCTAAAAAATAAAATGATTAAAAATAAATGAAATATATTTATAATGGATATAATGAAAAAATAGTATCATACATGGAACAATATCTACTACCTATGAATATTAATACTGCACTTCAACACAACACAAGAAAATAATAGAATGAAATAAAGAGTCGATTAATACTTTTTGAATATAATTGAAATACTCTTACCCTAAAATACAACCTAATTCTGTACAACATGATCACCAAAAATGGAATTTTATTACTAATATAGAAATAATAAAATGGTATAATAATATTTCTACATGCTAAGTCTATTTTTATACTAAAACTATATGAACAAAGAAAAAAAGATTAAAATTATCTCTACAAGTTATTCACTACTTCAAGACTGTGAAAACTAATCCAATCAAACATATAAGAAAACAAAATAAATAAGCAGTTACTAGTATAACATCATAAAATATACTATTACTAATAATACACCTATCTATATCACTTATGGATGATTTATTTTCATTGATAGTGGTAGTAAAGTACCTATATTCAATATAATTTTCCTTTATCAAAAATTTTAACTGAATTAATACCAAAAAATAAAGTAATATGGACACTATATACCCTTAGTAATATTTGTTTAGATAAATTAGGGAAAATAAATTCATCTAGATTGACACATCTGGATTTTCATCCCATCTTTACAATTTCATTAGTTATTCACCAGAGTATCTTTTCTATCAGAAATGGTCATCATATGCTTCAATTACATAAAATATCAATTATATAGTGGAATAAATATTGATGACTAATTATAAAGTGGTAATTATAATTCTCATAGTTTGATGTAGAACATTAGTTCCATTGGTTGTGTCACTTTTATGGATATCCAGCCTCCTAATGCCTTTCACAAAACCCTAAACTCACAAATTAAAATGTGATAAATTTTTTTTTATCATTTAGAGTATTTTTTTTGTTGTTTATTTGGTATTTTTATTAATAGAGACATGATAATCTAGGATCCATTTATAAATTTCTTCATTTTAAGAAAAATACAATATTTTTTACCACTAAAAGGTCTAATTAATACTAGAAATGTTTTATAAATTTTTAGAATCCATGGACTCATCCCAAAAGGTTATAGATTCACTAGATAATTCTTTATAATAAAATGACTACTAAATAGTGATTAAAATCCTATGATTTCTTTAAATTATCTATCATTGTTTTATTCAGGTCTCAGATTGAGGAAATAGAATACCTCATCTATTTTTGTAGTCTATAGGTGCATTGTAGATCTAATAAATGTATAATTTTAATAGTTTTTATCCATTTAGGAGTTATTTTAGTTTTTATATAATATCGAGATCTTATATCAAAGGTTGGACCTCCTCCATATTGATTTAATGGAAGCCTGGTGGTTCATTTAGTTGTCTAGGAATTACTTAATTTATGATGGGAACAGAAAACATGTGATGAATATTTTAATACATTTTACATTTTTAATTAAGGATGTGTCGTCACTATAGATAGGTGTGGCTAACAAATGTATTTGGGGCTTCACTGTTTATATGATGATAGAAATTCATGGTATTTATAAGAAACCATGGGGAATTATAAGAATATCTTGGAATTCAGTAGCGTGCAGATAGATCAAGTATAACCCTAATAAAACATCTAAAGGACATTTCAGACTAGGTGGCTATGGTTTTATTTTTATATACAACAATATAGATTTTATTAGTGGACATTTTTGGTAGATGTGGGTATATATTTTCCCTTGAAGCCGAGATATATGGGTTATCTGGGTAGTAAAAATTAAAAATCATGGAGAATGTTAAAATCTCAACATAGAGTGAGATTCTACAAAAAAATCCATTACTTCAAGAAAAAGAAGTCACATGTCTCAAGGGATATGCATTCACGGTGATTTGAATGTATTTTGATGTTTACTCAATTAACCATGTCATAGAACGCCCTTATAGGGAAGAATACTCACTAGAAGATCAAATTTCTAACAATTGTGTGTTTATTAATTCTTTTATATAGTAATATAAAACATTAGATGTTTTACATGACAAGGTATATAGGAATAAAAGTTTAAATTACACTACTAGAGTCTCCTAACATTCTTTCTTCTAGTTTATTGAGCTGAGGCCTTTGATCCTCGACTGTCTTTCTTTATTATTATTATTATTATTAGGGAACCCTATAGTCTGATTCAACATAATTATTAATTTTTAATCCCTCCAACATGAATAAATATTATTAATATTGTTACTATATGTTTTATTAAATAAATGTTATATTAAAATGCATAAAACTTTATTAATATTCTAATTTTTTTGAAAGAAAATGTTTTATATATCAAATATTTTATTATATTTATCTATTTATTTATTAAAATGAAATATTATTATTTAAAATAATATTATTTATTGAATATGTAATGTCTTTTTATTAAATTCATTTTGAAATAATTTATTTATTTATTTTAAATCACCACCTTCTTATTTATTTATTTTATAAATATTAACATTTATTTATTTACAAATATGAAAAAACATATTTTTTTCTTTTTATAATATATGAAAAATATAGTAGCCATAAAAATAAAAAATATTAAACAATAGTAATTCAAATATAAAATTACTAATTATAAAACAATATATAATTAATAGTTTAAAATTGATTGATAAAAACTAATAAATATAAGAAAAGTAATTAAATTAATATTTAGACTAATGAATTATTTATATAGTAATAATTAAAAATTTGAAAATTTAATCACTTTAAAATATATATAATTAAATGACAATATAAAATAAAAATATTAAATATCACATACACCATGCAATAGAGAAATAATACCCATACAGTTCATAAAAGTCATATATACTGAAGAGGATCCCCAAATGGTTCAATCATATATAGTAAATCAATAATGAATCCATTTTTACTCATCATTGTTCATGTAATGGACCAAACTCTTCATCCCTATCTTGATTATATAGTAAGATCACCAATGTCTGGGGATTTCCCTTAACCTATATTCCAACCACATGTTCTACATGTACATGTGAAGAGTGTGATTACAAAATATAGTAGGCAATTAAAAAAGGTTCATAAAAAAATTTTATTACAGGTTCATGTATATATTTTATAAAATATTAAAATCAAGCATCACTTATATAACACATTTCATGCCAGAAGGTACTCTAAAATACACCTTGATATCCAACACAATACTTTCTTCTTCCAGTTCCAAAAATTGGATAGAGTTTTCCATGGTCTAAAAATAAGAGAACATGTGGTTCCTCTATGAAAAAGATTTATCCTATAATGATGATTGATTTCAAGGACAATAGAAATAACTCTTCTTAAATAATAACCATATATGCTCAAAAATAGACTCATAATACTAGGTTGTCTTAGAAACCTTCTTGTCCATGCTGGTGAATAACCTATAACCTATATCAATGGAGGTAGAAAATACTATGTATCTTAGTGTTAAATGTAATATCACATGTGGTGAATGAGTATTACCAATAACATAGTAGGTATTGAACCAAATCATTCTAAATGGTAATTGGGGTGTCACATAGGGTGAATAGAGTATAACCCATCCCAATGGTGAATTAAATACCATTGGTTAGCACTATAATAATTTTTTAGTATGCCCAACCCTTTCTCAGTATTGAATGGAGTCACTGGTGGTGAAAAAAATATTTCCTATTCAGGTAGTGAACGTAATATCACTTTTCAATAAAAATTTTAATCACTAATACCTCTATCAAAATTGAATGGAATATCATTTATCACAACTGTAGTATTCGTCCATACCCTCTCTTTGGTAAATAAAGAATTACTAATTTTGAATGGTGTATCAAAATTCATTATATAAGTTGTCTAATCATACCCATCTCAGTGGTGAATGAGGAATTTCGACTCACCGTATTGAATGAACTATCACCTCCTATTATAAGGAATCAATCAATTTTCTAAAAGTAGTAGTGACTGGATTTCAATCTCTTACGATGGTGAACTGAATATAAACTCTCTTAAGTGGGAAACACTCTCTCTTATAAAATTAAGATATCCCATAGTAGTTTTAGATGTAGTTTCATAAGTGATTACATATTTTGGGACATAATATGAAAATTAATTATGTTTATAAGGATTTAGTGGAAGAGAGATATATATATATAATATAATAAAACATTGATGTATAATTATTAATCAATTAAATGGTTTTTAATGTAAACTGTACCAATGTTAAGGTTTATATTTCATGGTTTTTTACATGATATTTTATAAACTATAAAATAATTAATATTGAAAATTTCTTCCTCGATAAATTCTATCATGATCAGTTGTAAAATCTTTTAATGTTTTTTAGAAGATTCAAACATATGTAGTCATTATATAAATGATAATTAATTGATATTAGTATCGAACTATATGTTTCATGGTGCTAAAACATTTTACAATCATTTGTGAGGCATTTTCAATTATAGTTTAATGATTGAAAATTTTCGGAATATCTAATGTGCTTCCATGGAGTCTATATAAATATTTTAAATCAAATGAAAATATTAATTTTTAAATTTTCTAAAAAAATCCCAAGAATATCCAAATCATATCTCTTATTCTCTCTTTCACATTAATTTATTGTTGAAGTAGGTTATGAGAAAGAGGTAATATAACCAACATGTGGAAATCATGGAGAGCTTTAGAAAAAGGATCATTATTTATTTATTATAAAGGATCTTTAGGGAGATTATATAAAATATTTTGGTAGAATATATTTAATAAATAAAATAGGTATGTTCTTCATTTATATTATATTCAATTCAATTAAATGATTTGATCTTCTTGAACAAATAAAATTTTGTTTTTTCCACTATTTTTGAAAAAGTGTTGTCACTAAAAAATAGTTATACTAGAATGGTTTTTTATTGATATAATTTAAAATCCAAAAAAAGGATATAATATGAACATATTAATAACCTAATAATGTAACCCATAAGGAAACCACTAGCCTAACACATTCACCCAAAAACTTGTGACTAATGACACTTCCCTCACCCTAGCCCATACATCCCCAACAAGACCCTTGGTTCATGATAATCATGTTTAGTTAATAATACAACATTTCTCAAAATAAGGGAAGTAAGTGTATAAATCAACAAATCAATTGTCTTCCAAAAGTATCATTCTTAGAACTTCCTTGATAATCATATATCTTATCCTTTAATATTATAAACTAGATAGGTTAACCCGGTCTATAATAACTCGTACAAAAATAACCCATATTTACATGATTTATAATAACGGATTCACTTTCATAAATTTCAATAATCTTTTAGGTTTATAGTATTATAAAATTAGTATAACCATTACATAAATTTTTTTAAATTTCTACAAATTTTACTTTTTCCCCAAAAGAATAGGTTTTTATGTTTACACTCATATTTCATTCATGAAACATTCACTTCATTCAAGAAATTTCACTATTTTTCTGTCCACAGTTTCTTCTTAACCTTAGGCCCATTGAAAAACTTTTGAAAACATGGGATGAACAAAAAAAGCTCAGAAATTGGTATAAAAGTAATATTGGTTGACTTTTTTTGAAAAAGAAACATGAAAATCCATAAAGAAGCTTTCCTTTTAAAAAATAAAATTTGGGATCATATAATCATCTATGTAATCATTAAATAAACTTCAATAACTATTGTTTTTTTTAAAAAATTTAAATTTATCATAATTTAAAAATCATAACCATGATTGTTTCTTAATAAAACATCATAACTCTTGAACATTGTTTCTTGCAAAAGGTACTTTCACATTTAAAAGGATAAAACATTTACTATATTCTTAAACACATATTCTTACCCCATGAAATAAAAAATATTTCCAATAAAACTCATTCAAAATATATAAAAATAATGTATGTATCTTTGTTCAATATTATTATAATCACCCTAATAAGAACCTTTACACTAGACAAATTCAGCTTGTTAATTCCAACATGTCTCATTAAGAAATAGATGATTACTCAATGAATTAAAAGACTATATTAAAACCAAAATTCATCAAATGTACTTTAAAAGTACCTTAACATGAAGAAAAAAAATAAAATATAGAATTTGTATCATAAAATTGATATAAATTGCTTTTATTCCATATTAAAACAGAATTTATGTTATCATATGAAAATGAGAAGAAATGTCCATTTACTTTGAAAATATTTTAAATTTATAATTCATATAAAAATGGGAATATAATATTATTATAAAAAATAGAAACTTTTATAGTAATATTTTTAATGAAAAAAATCAATGATGGTAGGAAAATGTGATCTTTCCATAAATGTTAAAAAATAATTTTGCACTTTGGTAAAGAAATAAAAAATGATCCCTTCATATGTAAAGAAGATTCAAATAAAAATATTGGTAAATTAATTCTAGTATAATATAATATATCATCATTAATTAATTTCAGTATAAATGAAAACATTATTGAATCATTTTAAAGAACATGTCTTTGAAATACAAAGAGTTTAAAACATTTAAAACAATGTTTTAAAGAAAAAAATCTTACCTTGAGGCCCAAATAACCATGTACTTTCTCTACCATCCTTAGTAATGAAGCTATATTATTTATTTAATTTATTAAGAACTATTTTTATGTTCATTAAATTATCATTATTCAATTTATTTAATTTATTATGAAGTTTTATTTGGTTACTAAATCAGTTAAGTTCTTGTTGGTTATTTTGAGGCTGTTTGGTTCAAAACAGTTTCAGTGTGTTGAATTGGGTGAAAATGGTACATGTAATGGTTCAATAATCTTAAAAAACCGTATTCATGTCCTAAAACTATTATTTAGTCATTAAATACCCTTTTATAACCATCAATTAATGGTATAAATGAAAAATTAAATGTGTCACTTCATAGAGGTGGTAGTATGTGCCTGTGCATGGATGACGTTTTCATTTTTCATTATATAAAAAGAAAACATAGATTATGGTTTAAATTTATATTAAATTTATGTAGAGACCCAAAACCAGACCTACATGGACATTACATTACTTTTTAATAATAGTTAATACACAATAAAAAAAGACACCCAAGGACCGTAATTGTTTAGTGTCTTTGGAAACATGGAACATAATCTTTTAATCATGGGGAAGGATCTTCAACATCTCCCATTAAGATATTGCCCTTTTGTTTTATTACCTAAAAACTTTCTTTATATCATGGGGAAAAGAAAAAATATAAAGAGTGAGATCAAATTCTCAATAAGGGTATGCATGGAGAAAATTAAACAAACCATATATATTTAAACTTAAAAAAACATGAACATAATGTTTAAACATCAAAATCTTGAGTTGCGAAATAAATCTTTGCAGTACGTAAGGAATAGATCATAAAGGAACATCAATCATAATAAAATAGAATGGGAGTAAAACTTGTAATTGTGTCAAACCATTAATAACATGATATTGTTTCCATTGTATCCAAGGAATTGCTTCCAAGACCATCATAATGGACAAAGTCCATTACTGAACTAGGTTTACTTGCCATTCCAGCCCTGTAATACTGAACTAGATTTACTTGTTGTTCCAGAAATGTCTATCTCATTAGATATAAATCCTTACCCAAATTCATTTGAGGGAGATATAGGTCCCACCCATCTCATAATGAAATCATTCTTTTATATGCCACAAAATAAAAATAAATCATTCATCATAACCCAAAGAATAAAATGGGTCTCATAAACATCATCCCATCATGACACAATCCATATAAAACAAATGGATATCATTTCCTTATAAACTAAATAAAATCATCTATATAATAGGGACATTATAATTTAAACATAACCATACTAAATAATGTCATCTTAGATGGAAAATAGTTTTGATAAAACACTTGAAATGAATTATTGAGGAAAATATCCTTCCTTATTTGAAATCATTTTCTTTTCTCAAAATGTCGTGAAATTTTAAAAGAAAATAATTTTGTTGAAAATAATAATGAAATATTGTACATGAAACATCATGAAAATAAGGCGTTATGAAAACCTAAATATCTGTTCATGTCGTATAAGTTAAAAAAACATTAGCCTCATACTTTTGTTGGAAAAGTTAAAAGTAACTCGTATGGTAAACAAAAGAAAATTCATTCCATACCTTGTAGCAAAAGTCATAAAAGGGTAAAAATGAATTTAAACATACATTGAAGGATAGTAAACATTTTATGAAAACATTTTCAGAAAACATGGACATGGATGATAAACATAACCCCAATAAATACTTATGAATAAACAATCTCAGATAAGAAAGAGATTGGAATAATAAATCCCTTACAATTTATGATCGATGAAATCATACATATCCTAAAATAAAGGAAATTACATGCATATTTAAATATAATATCCTTCATAATAAAAGTCATAAAACATACATGGGAAGCATTAACACCATATAAAAGAAATAGATGTTTATTAACGCATACGTCTCACAGAAATAAAAGTGAGATGAAATAATCCCTTACCTTAGGTACAATTTCTTCTGTACGTGTCCAAAACTCCTGTATAGTGGGTTTAAATGTATTATGAACTTGTAACAGAACCATAATAATATTTATGATATCATATATGATTCAATTATGACTTTATATTACCCGTTCTTTTGTTAATTCCATGTTAAAGTAGCATTTTTAGTAAAATCGTTTCATTTATCATACGTGTTTGGACTTGTTGTTCTTGATATTAGTACTTATATACTAATTTAGTAATTCCATAATGCGAAACATGATTTATATATAATATATATTCATCATATTAATATATATGATTGATTGATATATGGAATGAAATACATCGTTCATGGAGATGGTAGGTTGTACGTATGCAAGAACGTTGTTTTCGTTTCCTTATTAAATTGAATGGAATTAAGTAAATGAAACATATATGTACATAAATACAGTATAATTATTATGACATATCGTTCATGATTATTTATTATATATTATTTATAATCATTCTTGAATGTTTAATATGGAGAATGAATCTCATCGCGTCATGGAAACGGTAATTCGTACGTACACACGAGTGACGATATCGTTCCCATAATTGTTGAATTGTATTGGAGTGGATGATATAATATCTCATAATTAGAATAATTTTATGATAATCATATATAGTAATTATTTCCACCATTATACCCATCCAAGTAAGGTGGTGGAAGACAAATTACACCACATTGTGGAGACAGTAAGTCGTACGTACGCACGCACGGTGATTTTGTTTTTCGTGGGATGGGTAGAAGGTGAACTGGGGTTGTTTCATATTTATAAAAACATATTGTTATATGAGTGATACTAATGTTATTACTTTATTATGAAACAACAAAAGATTATTAAGTAGAAGAATAAATTATTTTGAAAGAATCGGTAAAGGATATTACCTCTTCTTCGATGCGCCTCTTAGAAACCTCCTCTTAGGGCACAAAATTTAGTATTTAAAGAAAACCAGGACCTCTAGTATGTTTCTAGGGAATTTTATATGATAAATTGATAGGTTTTAGCCGATATTGAAGGCTCAAAATGTAGTGAAGATGAGAGGGAGGAGGTGCCCTTTTATAAGGGAGGTGAGGGGCACTTTTGGAAACCTCTAAAATATTAATTTATAATAAACTCAAATCCCACCTAAAAACCTCCAAATGACTCAAATTTGAAGATGAGATGATATAGGGTTGTAATCTCATTAGAAAATAAAATTTAGAATTTTTTTGAATTTATTTTAAACCGTATCAACTTGATTTATCCTTATTTTATCTATTTAATTTTATTTGTGGTAATAATATTCTAAATTTTAAATTGTTATAAATATTTACTTATATGTTTTTAATTGTACATTATTCGATACTTTTTGACATTTTTGACCATATAAAGTTCATTTTGTAATTTTTAAATAATTCTGTGATTTTTAAACAATTTAATAACATGTTATTTTTATAAAAAACAATAGTGTCAATTTTTTCAGTAGTCATATTTTTGAATTTAAATAAAATCCAAAAAAAAGAATATATTCTAAAAAATATATTTAATAGATTCATAATATATCATATGTATCTAAAAAATTCGTGGAGAAAATTAAATATTTTATAAAATATTATTTTAATATTTTTAAATCCATTTATTTTATATTTTAATCAATGAAATAATTTATACATCACTATTGTGTCATCATTAAAGATAATTATTAAATCCATAAAAATTATAAATAAATTTACTTGATGTATATAATTATATTATATTTTTTGATACTATTTATTTTCGATGTTTTATGAAGTTTATCACTAAAGTAAAATTATCGCACTTATAAGATATAAGAGAGTGACATGTTGTCACTTTCTTTGGTTTTAAAAATGATTACATCATTTTCATGGTCAAAAGTTAATTAAATAAATATATTCTGACCCTTAGGATATATGGGTAAACTATCATTCATCTAATATAATTTTGGCAGGTGTTACGGTAATTTTATAATCTCATTTCTACCCTTAATTACCTGATTAACCATTAACTATAGTAAATAAAATTTACCTTAGTTAATATTCATAATGCCTAAAAAAAGTAGCCTATTAACATAATTTGGACCTACTGATTCCAAATATGGAATCCATTTTTCCAAATTCAAAACACAGAAGTTGTAGTATTTAATTGAAAATTAGTCCCACTGTTGAAAAAATGAGTTTTAAAAGTTAAAACATTGCAAAATATTAAAATGTTTTTACATATTAATTCAATGAAAAATTAATGATAATGACATAAATTATATTAAATGGTAAAAATACATTCTATTTATACTTTAAAGACATCACATATTAAAATTTGACCATATAAATTATCTTAATGAAAAAAGTTGTTTTAAATTAAAATTTAGCGTATTTTTACTATTCATCAAAATATGAAGGTTAACAGAAAATATTAAAAAAATTATCTAAAGTTAATTTTTATATATTTATTGAAATTAATAAGTTTATTTTGTCAAATTGAAATTATAAACATGTCAAAAACTATATTTAAAGTTGTTGCGCTATCAAAAGGCGACAAAACTACATTTTTTGAAAAATACTTATTTTACACGAATTTTTTTTCTCATACCATGTTTTAGAATGTGTGTAAGATTAATTATTATTTAATAAAATTCAAAATATAGTTAATAATATTCATAAAAGATAGTTTATAACAATATATCATTGTTTAGTGAAACTCAGTATTGCGTACAACACACGCTATCGAGGAAGGTCCCTATTGCATGCAACACAAGCCAAGAATAGTGTTTGCATATACTAAATGATAATACAGTGTTGCGTATAGCACAATTTAATCTTGATGATGCGTACGAAACAAGACATAAAAGAAGATAAAGATAATATTTCTCATAAAATCTCAGGGTGTTACAATTAATTATGTTATAAATATAATATTTATCTATTAAATATCTATTTATAACCATCCACAAGAGGAGGACATGAAAAATTATATACAACACTTCAAGGAGGTGTTATTCTGCATATGCACATGAGCGAAGTTTCCATTCTCTAATGGATGAGAGGGTAATAAAGTATATAATATTTTATATATAAATATTAATAATTATTTTATAAATATTATAATTATTAATATAATACCTCATTATATCCATCCATGTGATGCGGTGATGAAAATTAAATACGTCATCCATGGAGGAGGTAGTTTGAACATACACATGGACATAATTTTTTTTTATAGAAATAAATTAGAGAATGGTTATTCAATCACAATAAAAAAATTTAATTAATTTGAGGATATGGATTTTTTTATTTTTATATGGTAATATAAAATTTGGAGAAATTTTAAGAATAATGAACTTTAAAAGATCTTGGTTAGAACATATAACTCTTTCATGGATAATCTTCATTCAAAAACACATTAAGACTTATTGGATTAGTCTTTTGTGAAGATAAAAAGATCAATGAAATACCTAAATGTGTTGGGGTGAATTTGGTCAAGTTTTTATTAACCTATGGTGTTAAAAGTGTGTGTATAAGTGAGGATATGAGGTTCCCATTTATATGTGTGGGGATTGGAACCCATGGAAATACCCTTAACATAAAAATAAAAAAAATTCTTTTTCAAAAGAAAGTGGAACAAATTGAAATAATTTAAAACATTAAATATTTTAGGGTATAAATCCAACCATAAAATTAAATTTAGAAAAAAAACTATAGATTTTTTAATACTTATCATTTTTTTAATCCCCTATTTCACACTTTTTTCTCTTACCATACCGACGTGATTTTACTATGGTGACATAATTTTAAGACTAAAAATGAAATGTATCTTTTTACCTATTTTAAACCTTCATATTTTAAAAATGAATACCATTTTAAAATATTCAATTTCCAGAGCTGTTTATGTTATATTCCATATATTTTTCTAAATCTATAAATATTCTATGTTTTCGAATTTTAATTTTCTATAAGTTTATTTCCAATTTTTCTAATGTTTTATTTATTAGAAAATTAATTATTAATTATTCAAAATCCATGTGAATGTTTTTTATAATATTTTATGTAAAATTAAATGATATTAAAATTGTATTAAGCATGTGTGGATATTGATGCTGAAAATTTTGAACTTGGGATATTCAAATTCAAAACGGATGAAAAACGACAAGTTAATGTCTTATAATTTTAGGGATTTTTACATAATAATTTTACCACATATTATTATGAATGCATTTACTATGGTACTAATTGATCTAGTAAATTTTATTGTGAAATTTTTAATTTTTTATTGAATATCTTGGAGGTATCACTAAATATTATCTTTCATTTTAGAGATACATGTGATCTATTATATTGGGAATAATAATGAAAAAATCTTAAGTTTTTTATGAAGGATACATGCTTATTATTCTTTGAAAAAAAATTTATGTAATAGATTTAAAATTTTAAACAGGTTTTCTAAAGAGAAAATATATATAAAGAGTTGATAGATCTAGTGAAAAATAATCAAACTATATGTGAGTTTCTTCGATAATTATTTTTGTACATTGGTGTTCTTAACTACATCATGTGATCCTTGTATCCAAAGTGAACATCTCTACCAAGACACTCAAAATATAAAAATTATTCATTTACTAAGTTGGGTGTTTGGTATTGTAATTATCTCAATTTTTTATGCTTTATAAAATGTGGGATATACTAAACCTTTAAAAGGTACGTGTGAGTACGTTGTGACTCTCTAATAATAGTTGGTTTAGGCTATTTGGGTAAAAGGAAAGACTGTATGAGTTGTACCTCCATGGGGAAATGTGAGACTATTATAGTTGTTTCTCTTAGTTTTTAAAATACAAGTTAGTCTTGTGTTTAAGACTCAAATAAATAAAGGATTTAAAATTTGGTTCTAACTCCACGTGTGAGAATACAGAGTAAGATTCCATATTTAGTGGCTTTCATCTCTCTCTATATTTTAGAGGGGTGAAGAGTAGAGTAAGATAAATTGAATTTGAATTAATATAAAAATATATTGTGTATATTTATTTCTATTTCTACTATTTAAATTTTAAATCACTAATATAATCATTAAAATTGTTCGAAAAATCCAATTCACCCCCACCTATTGCATATTATGCCATCTTTCTTTGAGGAAAAACATTTACATTCGAGGATGACCACTAGCCTGATATATATTTTTCTTAATACTAATCATTTTTTATCTCAAATATTACGGGGGTAGATCTTTTTTAAATTGTAATAATATGTTCAAATGGTGGATGGGTTCATCAAAGACCACCTCATATTAATGATACTAATTATATATACTAGAAAACATAGATATAAGAATTATAAATAGCAACCTAGAATTTACCAAAGGATAATCTTATAAAAATCATACAAACTTCCTGAATGTGAACCTAGATCATTAGTCGGTAATGGTATTGTAAATAATGTGTTAAATTTAAAGGTGAAAAATATTTTATATTATAAAATAAATTGAAATGTGTATATTCATGTATTTATATGTAAACCTATAAAAAAAATTTGTAAGATCTTTAAAATTACACATTGTGGCATGGTTAATCTCATTATAACAAAGATAAGAATGTTAAGAGCTAAATATAAATAATTTATAATGGTTGGAAAAAAAATATTAATAAAATTTTCCATAGATTTACTAGAATTATAAATTTTATGAGCTAATTAGAAAAATTATTATAAAACCATGATCTTATTCAAAGATTTCATAGAAAATTTCCTAATAAGTTGAAGGAAAAATATTAGTATAGGTGAAATAAAAAACTTCATTGAATATAAACTTGATGAGATTATTAGATCAGTGATATAATATGACATAGATCTTAAAATTATAGTTAAAGAAGATAATTCAAAAAATAAGTGAATTGATTTTAAGTCAAATGTTTCTAATTGCTCATATAATTATTAATTAAATTGTAGTGATAGTAATGATATTACATGTGTTATAAAGGAATTATATAGAATAAAGAATTTTTATTCAAGAATATTTCTAAAATAATATTCCAATGCTATTTTCAAGGATAATAAGAAAGGTATTTTTTTATATTTTTAATGATGCTCAGTGTATTTTTTAAAAATTGGGAACATCAAGCCTGATTACCTTGATTAGTGATGGGAATAAGATAAAAGGAAGAACTAAAATAAAGAGAATAAAGAAATGAAATTTGGATAGAGTTTCACTGTGGATTCATGTTTTGATAGAGTCTAGTACAAAAAAATATTGGGAAAACATGTGCTTAAAGTATTTATCAAATCATAAGAGTAAATTAAATTATGATTATACCTCTAAATCTAATTCTGACAAACCCACTATTGAGGAACATAATATAAAGGTTGAAATATGTGATCATAAAGTTAAAAATATTAATAGTTAATATTAGAAACTTTACTAACAACATAAGGATATTTTTAATGAAAATAAAAAACTAAAAAAATATATCTTGGAAGACTAATAAAATACTTAAACAAAACAAAAATCTGTTCAATAAAATATAAAAAATTTCTCTTTATTAAAATTATAAATTAAAATTATAAATTGATTTCATGTCAAAATATCATGAAATTAAAGTATGGAATTTTTTAATGTTCAAAAATAGAATGAACATATTAGAAATGAAATTGAATGTTTAATGTCAAATATATCCACTTTTTAAGGTAGATAGAACATTCATAAAATGAATATTTTTAATAAAAGGAATAAATATTGTTCTATTTGTGGTTATGAAAATTATTCATCAAAAAAATTTATGAAATTATATGTTAAGAGAAGAAATGGATATACATATTTGGCCACATGTTTCAGTTTTAAAATGAATAGACATTATGAAAATGAGTGATCCATGAGATTTCAAAAATCTATTGGACATACTAAGGATTTAAATTATAAATATTTTTCTTTTATATTACCTATAATTAAGTGATTGAAATAAATTTTGGTTTCATATAATTCAAATTTTAATCTTATAAGACCCAAATTTTTAAGTATTAAAACTTTTTTAACTCTGTTTTTTGTATTAAATTTGTTTTGGAAGCATCAAAATAGATTTTTAGTACATTTATACCATATTCTCATGAAATATTACATTTTATATATTAAATATATTATCATATAATATATAATATGGTTGTAATTTTACATTTAGTGATAATTCTAAAATAATGTTAAAAGGTTTCAGTGAGTATGGGATTTCAAATTTTGTTAATATTTCTAATGTATAATTTTCTGAAGGATTGAAACATAATTTAATAAGTATTTTTTTAATAATTTGATGATGGTATGTATGTTAAATTTTAAAATTATGAGTTCATTTCATTTAAAGGAAAAAAATTTCTTATTCAACAAAAATAAAAAAGACAATATTTATACCATTAATTTTTATTAAATAAATTATCAGAATTTTAAATGATAAAATTTTGTTCAATATGAATATTTACAATTTTTAAGGAGATCTAGACATGGTAATTTCTTGTAAATGTATAATCTATCCAAAAACCAATCAATGATGATGTTTTCTGAGATAAAACAAGACATCACACATGTATGTGACTTATGTATGAATGGGAAATAACATAAAAGTATCATCATATCTATTATGGATATAATCACTATAAGGCCTCATGATATAATTAATTTAGGCTTATTTGGACCAATTATACATACTATTTTGGGTTTCAATATATATTGTTTTTGTCATTATTGATGTCTTTACTAGATACACATGGTTTTATTTTCTTAAATTAAATATGAAACATTATCCAAGTTTATCTCTTTTTATAGATTTGTTTGTCTTGAAAAAAATACCTTGAGGTATATTTTTAGTGGTTTAAGGTTGTTTGTTTTTGTTGCAAAATCCAATTTATAAATTTCATAAATAGTTTTTACTGAAGAATTTTTTTTGAAGGTCGAACAATTTCCAAGTGTTATCCATATTTTTAGGCCTCATAATCATGATCATTTTTATGGAAAACGAAAGAATACCACATAGAAAATGGGTTGAACACATAGATCCTAAAGGGATATCACATATTATATCTTAATATGCGAACAACAAAGCATTTATACGGAACCATAAAGAAAAATATGGTGAAGGTGTTCTGTTTGATGTCATCGCAAAGGGATCATTATTTGTGGTCGAAGGTGGTGTTATTGAGGCCACCACAATGTGTGGTTTATTTTGTGGTTGAAGTTTGTGTTTTAGAGGCCCCTTTAAGGGGAATCATGGGCTTTTAAAAACTCATACTGATTAAAGTTAGTGATAAAGTCCAATCTAAAAAGGAGTTAATTGATATTGTTATTACGGGTTTTTTTGGATTTTTTTGTTATTTAAAGGATCCCTAATAAATTGTTTAGATAACGTGAATTTCATTTGATAATATTATTACTTTATGAATTATTCTATGTAAAAAAGTGGATTTTGAATGAGGTAGCTTTTAAAGGAAAAGGGGCTCACATGGTGTCATCGTTCCATTAAGGGAAAGAATTCTTCGAGGCACTCATTCTATATAGAGAAAGGAAGTTTGAAAACAGACATAAGATAGTTCATAGACATATTTAGCTCATGAAGGAGGGCATCCATAAAAAAAATATGGTTTGAAAGAGGTGTTTTTAGGGAACTCTAGTCATCAAAGAATATGTGACTTACAAAAAATCATGTTACATGGTGTTACAGTTTTCATTAAGGTTTTAAATTAGATCATGGAGGATCAAAAAAATAGTTTGTTAAAGGTCTCACCTAAAGGAAATCACCATTTGGTGGATTGTACTTCATCTATCTACATAATACAGAGCATCATGGGCCACTCATGTGTGAAACTATTATTATGTGTTACACATTAATAGATGAACCATCTGAACGACCAGTTTATAGAATTAAGCTGTGATAACAGTAACATTTCAAATAGAGAATGGTTGTAAACCAAGAGGGATAGTGAGTCCCCTATGAACATTGAAATAATAGTTTTCCCAAGTATATTTGGAACATAGGTACATTTCTTATGTATACTCCTTGTACATATCCTAGTGTGGGTGAACTATATAAAATTGTTGTGTCTTATGAATTTTTTCATTTCTACTCATATATTTCTATGGGAAATGAATAAAAGAGTGTTTTTTTAGTGATGAAACAAGATACAAAGGGGTAGCTATTATAATATGTCATACCCTGATCCCCCCCCCTCTTAGGGTATTTAACCTAGTTTGACTAACAATTGGTATTACAGAGAGGTTAATATTATTACATCTGTTATAAGGGTTTCAATGGATATATTCAATCATAAATGGAATCGAATATTTAATGGAAATAATTTTCAATTGGGGAATAAGCTAATGCATCACTACTTCTAATCTCTATATATGGATGTATTTATGGAATAAATGCTTGGTATTTTGGCTAGTGTGGATACTGGTTCATTATTAGAATATGATAGAATGGAATTTGAAGCTGATCCAAGGGGGATAAATTATTTAGGGGGATCCTTATCCAATGAAATATATACAAAGGTTATATCATGTAAATCATCTTATTTTATGTGGTAAAAGTTTATAAAGTTATAGAAGAAAAATTATTAGTTTTGTGGAAAAGATATGGGGACCTAAAATTCAACCCAATAATTTTTAAGATGCATTCTTATACTAAGTGATTTTATTTTTGAATGACATGTGCAGTCTCAAAAAAAATCATGAAGAAGTAATGATAGATAAGTTTATCTTGAGAAGAATTCCACCTCAGTTCAATCTAAAAGTCTCTATACTAGATGATAATAACCTAAAAGATATGACATTGGAATGTTTCTATAATACTCCTATCACATAAGATATGATAAATAATTGTAATCAGTCTATGGAAAAAATGGATTTCCAAAGAGGTTGAATTCAAGGCGATGAAGAGCCACACTATTGAAGATGAACATGAAAAAGAAGATACAAATGGGGTCATATCATTTCTTTCCTCAAATATGCAAAGAGGAAAAGGAAATTTCAAGGGGAAACATTAGATATCATGATTGTTATGTGGAAATATTGACATCTTCTAGTAAGGTGCCTCAAGAAATTACAATAAAATTATGATATTGAGGTCCAAATTCCCATGAATAAGTCTATAGCTTATGGTAATGGTAGGAAAATTATGAAAAAAAAATCTCCAAGAAGAAAAAACTACTTTCATAATAGAATATAAGTTATATATAATTTGAGGAAAAATAGATATAGGGATGTAAGGATTATGGATAAAATTCTATGGTGGATTGTGTAGGTAGTTCCAAGATAAGGGTATAAATAAACCATAATGAAGGAAAAGTGTAAGGAAGGGAAGATCTCTAGAAAGAGTTAAAATCCTCTCTTAAAGAGATAGATATGTAGAGATCCAATACCAAGAAATACAATAGAGTGGTTCATAATTATAATCTCTATATATGGGATTATGAAGAATAGAACTCTGAGATGAAGTATGAAATTTAAAATCTAGAGTATTTAATTCTTAATAACATAGAAAAGGATGTTGAGTACAATCTCAAAGTTGAAGAACTAAAAAGGCTGATAAATGGTTTAACTAGCATAGAAAATTATCATATCAAATTTATCTAATAAATTGAAGATGATGTTTTCGACCTATAAAGAAAATTTGATGATCATGATAGAATTGTTACTCCTAGAATGATTTTAGGAAAGCAGATCACTCTGGTGACTAAAAGATGAAAGTGGAGCATAGAGGTCTAGAAAAATAGAATAAATAGTCATTTCTAAATGAAAAGGCTGGTACGAGGCTTGATTGACAATATAAATATAATATGACTAATGTCAGATTACAGGAACCTACTCTGAGGTTGAAAATTGATTTTGGTGCAAAATAGAAGATTTATAAATCTCAAGGGATGACCAGTGGGACACAAATGATGTGTAATAATACACCTCATGTTATGTGTCATTGCTATGGAAAGATAGTTCATTCTCAAAATCTGTGTTCCATATCCTAAAGGTACCTAAGTAAAAAAGAGAAGTAATTTCATTCAGATAGAGTTCAATATTCCAAGAATGATTTTAATGTCAATGCCTTTGGTGTGAAGGATCTGAAAAAATGGACATATATTTTACATCTACAATGCAGAATATTGTGTAGAAGTATACCTAAAGTGGTCGTAAGAAGTATCTCAAAGAATCATCCAATGAGATGAAATTAAAAATCAATTTTCATCATTGTAGGATGATTTTGTTCGATCATACTCTGAGGAATATCAAGAATATCAGTCCATAACTGGTATGAAGTCAATGATGATGATAAAAATAATAGAGTTGAGAAGGTAATGGTTGATGATATTTCCATTAAATAATTAGATCGTGGTGGTGTATGGATCCTTTATAGTGGATGCACATACCATATGATGGGAAATAAGGATATTTTTATACGCATCATATACGTCATAGAAGGTGTCATTAAATTTTTATATGATAAAGATCTGATGATTTGTGGCTTGGGAAAGGAAAAATTTGCGGACAAAGATATAAGACATGTTGAGGTCTTCATTTTGTAGGGTCTCAATCACAACTTTCGTAGTGTTATTTAAATATGTGACTTGAGTATTTCTATAATCTTTATAATGAATTTGTGTCTCACTAAGAGAGGAGATGGTGTGTTTGTATTATAGGTAAAGGAAATGAATGATAATATCTACCAAGTAAGTGGAGAAGTAGATATGTTCTTTTTATCCAAATAGCAACAAAAATGGTTTTGTCATAAACGTCTTGGATATCAATGTCATTCATCCCTGGAAGATCTATTCAGATGTGATGTTGATAGATTTCTCCCAAAATTATCATTTGATTGTGATCAAATGTGTTTTACTTGTCAATATGGTAATATTATCAAAAATACATACAATAAAAAAGGACAAAAGGCAACCAGAGTGCTTGAATTGGTGTATTTATATGCATGCAGACCTAGCTCACCATTATCCATTGATAAGAAGAGGTATTATATTATTTTAATTGATTATTTTATCATGATGGAATGGATATTTGTAAATACCTCAACCCTAGTAGCACAAAGTTGGTATTTACTTTATTACATTGGTACTATGTATATGAAATCTCATCCCAAGTGACATAATATTATTGTAGTTTTGGAAAAAATATATATATAAATAAATCATATAGTGAAACTTCAAATAAAATACAACATATTAACTCCATTAAAACAACCCTAATCTAATAGATTATCCTTTTATTATAATAATAATATATATCTTGGCATCCTAGGAAAAATCAAACATAAAGGGTGTGATAAGATGCTTGATAAGGATAAGAATACATCGGAAGCTATCATAAATAATCATAAACAATAATTAATGTTCACATTCCATTAAAACAAAATCTTGCGCATAATATGTAAGGTATACAAGCTGATCAAATAATTATATTTAAATAATCACATGAGAATGAAACATAACAATGAATATTTTAAAAGTCTAATGATCACATGGATAATCAATAACTCATATTATAATGAGGGAATTCGCTATGTGGGACATTATAAACATGTCACAAGGCTTTGTCCAAGGAACCATACATAATGGGGTAAGACATTATCCAATACCAATTTTAGTTTGTATCATAACACCTATTGATGCATCAAGCAGATATAGAGGGCCCCACCCATAACTCACTAATTCAAATGCATTCCTCATACAAAAATGGTGAAACATAATAAATATATACATTCATATTGAAACTAGCATATGAAATGTTATTTTTACCCATACAATAAACATAATCATAAACCATCTAACATAATATGAAGAATGATATCAAAATAACACATCCTTAATCAAAATGATCATAAAAAATTAAATAAAATATGGGATATGGTATTATAAGAAATGAACCTCAATTAATCATAATTTCCAACAAACGGTGTTTTCATAGATGAAAATACTATAATACAATCAATAAAAATTTCTTCAGAGAAATAAAAATTTACTCTGAAATCATTAATTTAAAAAGATACACAATTATAAAAGAAAATATTTTATTTGAAAATAACCTTATAAATATGAAATGTATTCCTCTATAAATTTAGGTTTCATTAATAAGGAAAAATACTCTCATGCAGAATAAGTTTTTAAAAAAATCATTCAACTTAAATTTAGAAAATAATCATTTAAAAGAATATTTTTTAGAGGAAGTGTGAGCATTGACCAAATCAATAGATTTTGTGTATCAGCTGTAAAACCACATAGAAATTTTAAATACAATATTATAATTTTAAAATTAATTTCACACATTATCATAGAAAAACATAATCAATGGAATATAATTCTAACCCATAGAATAGAAATTGGGTTGAGAATTATCTTACCACTTTATAATCAGTCGAACCGTATACCCCTTACAATTAATGTTCATAAAATGAAGAATTAAATTCCATTATTATAAATAGATATTTATTTGATATATTAAACGGAACAATATACACCACACATGGGAAATAAGGGATGAACAAGGAATATATCTCATTGAAGTAAAAGTGTGATGAGAAACCCTTATCTTATGTACGAAAGTTTTATGAACATTCAATTAATTTCATAGATAATTAAATTAGATTAATTAATTACTTAATTCATAATGTTTTAATCAAGTTTTTTTATAATTTTTTTAAGATCATTTATTTCAATTTCAATGAGTTATAATTTTTAACTATGTTGTTCCAGGAGTATTGGTTTCATGGTTTTATCATCGTTTCCCTTGAGCATAAATAAGAGAGTTCTTGTAAAATATAAATAACTTCTCCAAATGTAAAAAAAATTAGTATAAATGATCATACAAAAGTTTAAATGGCCTCATATATCATATGGATATATGTTATGAGGATGATTCATTTTATAAAATGTTATTAAAAATGTCTTAATTTATTTTGAGGGTTTTTACGGCCATCAAAAACTTGTGTCATATTATTTAATATTATGTTTATATATAGAACATGATATAAAATATAACATTTATATTAAAATATTATTTAACCATAATAATGGTTTTATGACTTGCCTTTAAAGCGGTAGTGGAAAATGAAAACTCTTCATCCACGAAGGCGGTGAATCAACACATCATGGATGATGTTTTCATTTTGAAAATAAAAGGAGATGATAATGGATTTTATAATGAATAATCCATTAGAACAATAAAATTATATTATATATATAATACTATAGTTACCATTCTACTTTGGATAGGGGATATGTGGAGAGTATAATAAAAGAAAATAAATAAAAAGAGAAAGAAGGAGGATTTTACCTCTTGAATATCATCTCATTGGGAAACTCATTAAGACACTTGGATTTGGTATTTTGGTAAGATAATTAGGTCATGGACATGGGAAATATGATTGGGATGTTAATTTGGTAGAATTTATAAAATATTCATGTCTTAGAATGTGTTAAGAGAAATAATGGTGGGGTGGTATTCATAGGGGAGGAGAGGGTTGTTTTTTTTATTATTTTATTCATTTTTTTTTGTTATTTTGGCCCAAGATAATAAATAGTATTGATTCTTGTGTCTAAGTATATTATATAGTACATGTGATTTCAAACTATAGGTTTCATACATCATAAAGGACTCAAAAAATCATTCATTTAACCTTAATGTTAAATGCAGCAAATTACTATATTTCACTATTCATTAAAAATTATAATTTTTTAGAAAAAACCTAAAAAAATCACCCTGACCATTTTTTGATGAGATATTTAAAAATTGGAATACATTTTATGAAAATAATTTTTAAAATATATTCAATTTAATAAT
Organism: Viscum album; assembly: GCA_963277665.1. NCBI lineage: Eukaryota > Viridiplantae > Streptophyta > Magnoliopsida > Santalales > Viscaceae > Viscum > Viscum album. Next base: position 411,576,368 of record OY728133.1, read on the forward strand.
TAAATTAAATCATCATTTATTCGAAAAAATAATATTTTTAATATTATAACTGATTTTACGACACTTTGTAAAAAATAATTAAGGTCACATAAAATTATATTATAATTATAATGTAAAGAAAATATTAATTTATTAATCTATTTTCTGAAATAAAAATATTTTAAATCACTATATAAAAAATAAAATTGTATATAAACATTTATGTTTCACCAAAAATTCCAATACACAATTTATCATTTCTATAACATTTATTTACTTATTCCATGATATAAATATTTCATATTTTTATTAATGAGATACCTAAATCTTATTTATACTTTCATAGGTGAGATTATTATTTTAATAGATATATTATTATTCCTAATGGTCACATTACTATTCTTATGTTCATGTTAATATTTAATAGTATATCATGGTTCTTTTAAGCTCAGTGTTGCATAATCTATTGAATAAATTGAATTTATTTAAGAAGATTCATATAAAAAATATTGTGGTGTTATATTCTTCCCTCCTTTGAAAATTTCATCCTCAAATTTTTAAATAGTGTTACATTCTCAATAGATGAAGGTATTTCTTATTCATAGCACACTACTGGAAAATTGCCCTATACCCACGATTCAAAACCGTGGGTATAGCCCCCAAAACCATGGGTATAGGCTATACCCACGGTTTTAGGAACCGTGGGCTGGAATGGCGTCGGGATAGGGGGGTCACCCTATACCCACGGTTTGGAGAAACCGTGGGGATAGGTTTCACACAGCGTGGCAAGTGCGTGGCCACACTGGCAACACATTGACCCCACGGTTCTCAAACCGTGGGGATTTTAATTCTCAAAAAAAACCTGCTGCTGGGTATCGAACCCAGGTCTCCTCCGCATTGGACGAATTATCAGACCAACCAGTCCATTGTTATATTTTAATATATAAGCATATATCTGCGTATATATATTAATACGCCGAATTGAATTTAAAAAAAACCTCCAGCGGGAATCGAACCCGCGCTTCTTCTAACGAATCTCGCAGGAGCAACTTCGCCGCACCAACTAAGCTGTAATTCGATTCTGTTATATTAAAATGCATTTTTATATTTATATTCATATTATTCAAACGGTGCATATTAAAAATTTGCAGTCAAGGGGTTTTGAAACCGCGACGTCCGGCATAGGAGCCGCACGGATTGACCGACCAAGCTGCCGATTTTTTCTGTATGCTAATTTTTATAAACCTAAATATATGAATTCAAATCATTGGTAAAAATTTCCCCGCCAAATTGTTTTTGTCTTCCCGCGCTATTTTTTTTTTGCCGCCATAGGCTATCCCCACGGTTCTACCAAACCGTGGGGATAGGCCTTCGATTTTTTTTTATCCCCACGGTTTTTGAAGAACCGTGGGGATAGCCCTAGAAATAAATACCTATACCCACGGTTTTGTAAAACCGTGGGTATAGGGCTTCGAGAAACACTCTATCCCCACGGTTTTAGAAAAACCGTGGGTATAGGTGACCAATACCCACGGTTTTCTAGAACCGTGGGTATAGGTTCCCACACTATACTTATACCCACGGTTTTCGAAAACCGTGGGTATAGGGCACCCCTATACCCACGGTTTTTCCCAAAACCGTGGGTATAGGTCTCTTTTCCAGTAGTGGCATCCTCAGTTTCCCATATTGCTTCTATTTTATGGTTTCACTAAAGAAGGTTTACTAATCAAGTCATCCAATTTCTCAATACTTACTCTTTAGTTTCAATAATCTCAATAGGCTCTTCATATTAAGAAAAATTAGGATACAGTTATATTTCTTCAGAAGTGAGAATATGCAAAGGGTTTGGCATGTACTTACTTAACAAAGAGATGTTAAACACATTGTGTACTTTAGAAAGGTTGGGTGTCATCACCAAATGATAATCCACAAATCTAATTTTCCCTCCAATTATGAATGTTCCAATGTACCTAGTGCTCAGTTTCTCATTCTTTACAAATCATAAAACAACCTTCCATGGAGATAATTTTTTAAATACATGGTCTCCCATAAGAAACTCTAAACCCTTTCTCTGGTTGTCAGTATAACTTTTTTTCCTTATTTGAGTTGTATTAATATGATCTTCAATAGTCTCTAACTTTTTCATTTTATCTTCAATAAGTTATGTTCCTTTATGTTTCATATTACCAACTTTATCCCAACAAGTTGGATTATCACAACACTTTCCATATATTGCTTTATATAGTGCCATTTGTATACTATAATTGAAACTATTATTGTAGGAAAATTATACCAAAGTGAAATTCTGATCCCACATAACCAGAAAGTCAAGTGATGAGGACCTCAACATTTAGTGAAACTCGTTATTGCGTACTACACACGCTATCGAGGAAGGTCGTGATTGCGTGTAATACAAGTCAAGTCAAGGATGTGTGTTGTGAAAGCTCCTTTTGGTGTAGCATACAACACAAGACATTAATGAAATTAAAAAAAATATTTTTCATAAAATCTCGGGGTGTTACATTCTACCCCCCTTAAAATGAATTTCGCCCTCGAAATTCATCAGGGTTATAAATGGTTTACTACTCAAAAGTTTCTTTAATAGAAACCCACATCGTAAAAAGGATTACCAAAACCAATCTTTAAAAACAAAAGTATGAAACGTAACGGATACCCTAATAAACTAATCACTGGGTTTCCACATAGGTGAAAATATGGATATGGAAGAGAAATCTAACCATCATGTTCTGATGGAGAGTGGTAGAGAACATGGCTATGGAAAAGCCAGCAATCACAAAGCCATAAATTTGTGATGATCTAAGGTACCATCTGATTCATCAGATATAAGAGCACTCGGAAAAAAATTTTGGTTTTCAAGATCATTTCCCTAATGTTGATGAAATTGGAATTAGAAGAAATTCTTTCATGATTTTGGTATAGTCTCATCGTTGGTCGTTCTTTGGAAAATTTCCACTCCATCTCTTAAATAAATGAAGTTGAATTTGTCATTCATGATGTGTTAGCAGATCATGTGATAGAATGAGGGGTCATTCCATCTGTCTCAAACAAATGGATAGAAAAGTTATCAAAACATACATAAGTGCATCTATAGTGATATTAATCATATATGGTTCCTAAAATGGACTTATACTTCATATATCATACTTATTAATATAATAAAACTAGTTTCTACTAAATAGGGACATCATGTAGGCCAGTGGTAGGTGATAAAGGCCAGTCGCACTTCGGTTGTGGGTTCGATTCCCACAGCCTTGTCTGACGCGATGGGCTGTCGCCCATCCTGCAGGTTGTCCTTTTTGTAAATCTATATTACTATAACATCCCATCAATAATATGGAAAAAAGTTATATCCTAACTTATGTCCAACATAATCCATTCAAATATTTAGGCTTATCTAAAATACTTTGGTCCAAGCTCATAGTATAAGGAAAATGATTACTTGAAATGTCATCAACAAAGCATGTGAAAACCATCATTTATCCCCCATATATCTTGTTGGTCACATTCCAGTCATGTGAATACCTTAATCATGTATTCTCTTGAAAAATGAATACCCTTTAAACCTTAGTGAAAACATGAATGTTGTCAAAAGTTAACTCTTTCCACATACCAAAATCCAAAAATTCTATATACTCAAACCATGATATAACCTTCTCCTTATATCAGTCATGAGCTCATGAATACTATCAAACATTTAATTTTATACTTATCCCTTCATTATGCGCATATCATCTATATTCCAAAAATATCTGAATAACCTTAAATGGATACTGGTACCATTAATCATACTCTTTCAAAACTCATGGAAAGACAACAGTGTAACAATCCTTAGATGTCTCTTTATTCCATAGTACCATGAGATTACTTATACAACATTACACTTGAAAAATGTGTAATCATTCTACTACCTTCTTAAACCATTGACCGAGCTTCAACAATTCTTTCATCTCACATATCATTTGTAGTCTCTTCATCATCATCAACATAAATACTACCCATACAGCCGTACTGATTCACTTCATGAGACCTTCCCTTAGGGAATTGGTTTGCATAATGCCCTTACATTCCACATTTAAAACATTTAACCATTGTTGATGTCGTAGCAATACCATTATCCTCATCCATGGTGTTAACTGAACCTTTTCCTTTGCACTTAATGTCTTTGTGTCCTTCTTTTCCACACCCAAAGCATCTTCCAGTTCCCTTGAAACAATCTCCTCGATGCCTCTTCCCACATGATTTACATGTGGGAAATTGAACTTTCATTCCTCTATGATCATCATGAAACTCCATCTTTCTCTTATTATCTGAGTCAGAAAACTTACCAAAGTTGAGATTATTGATCATATTATGAGATTGCTGATTAGGCATAATAACGATTTTTGGACTTCCAAATCCCGTTTCATTTGGTTTCTCATGAAGAATATCATACCATTGTCCATCATATCCTCCATTATCATGAATACTCATGTTTCCAAACATTTTCCAAAGCCCAAAAAGAATACTGTGAGAGGCAAAAATCATGCTTTGGAAAACAACATAGTAAAGGGGGATCAGCCTCAATATCTAACATCTTAGGTTAAATTCTAACATCGTTACTGTAGTTGTAGGATTATATCCTATACGTATACTTATCCTTAGGGACATCCCTAGACATACCTTAGAAATATCTCTAGGGATCTCACTAACATTTTCGCATCCTAGTTTCCAAAGGTTGACTAAACCTTTCCTCTGATACCAACTGTAGAGACCCGAAGCTTGACGTACATGGACATTACATTACTTTTGAGGAATACTTAATACATAAAAAAACAGACACATGAGGACTGTAATAGTTTAGTGTCTTTGGAAACTCGGAATAAAATCTTTTAATCGTGGTAAAAGATCTTCAACATCTCCCAATAAAGATCTTCCCCTTTTTTTCTTACCCAAAACCTTTATTTATATCTTGGGAAAAATAAAACATAAAAGGGGTGGGCTCAAATGCCCAGTAAGGGTAAACATAGAGAACATAAAACAATCCATAAACAATTGGAAGCAAAAACTTGAACATGAAATTTAAACATCAAAATCTTGAGAAAAGACATAAATCATGGAAGTACGTAAGGCATAGATCATAATGGAACATAAATCATGATAACATAGAATGGGAATAAAACATTTAATTGTGGAAACCATTAAGAACATGATATGATTTCCATATTAGCCAAGGCATTGCTTCCAAGACCATCTTAGTGGACAAAGTCCCTTTTTTAATCGAGTTCACTCCTCGTTCCAGTCCTGTATTACTAAACCGGATTAACTTACCGTTCCAGCCATGTCTATCTCATGAGATATAAACTTTACCCAATACATTGTAGGGATATATAGGTCCCACCGATCTCATAGTGAAATCATTCTTACTTGTGACACAAAATAAACTTAAAACATTCATCATAACCCAAAGAATAAAATGGGTTTCATAAACATCATCCCATAATTTCATAATCCATATAAAACAAATGGAAATTCCATCATAAGAAAAGTGAACCATGTAAATAATAGAGACATTAAACTTGAAACATACACATATCAAATAATGTCATCTTAGATGGAAAATGGTTTTGCTAAAACATTTTAAATGAATTCTTGAGGAAAACATCCTTTCTTCGTCAAAATCATTTTCTTTTCAGAAAATGCCATGCACATTTAAAATAAATGTATTTTTTTGAAAATATTTATAAAATTATGTAGAGTAAGCTTCATGAAAATGAGGCGTTATGAAACTGTAAAAATCCATTTATGCCGTATAAGTTTAAAATAACATTCTCCTCGTACTTTTGTCGGAAAAGTCAATAAAGTACCTCGTAACCTAAACAAAAGAAAGATTCCTTACATACCATGTAGTAAAAATAAAAAATGCATAAAAAGGACTTCAAACATACATGAAAACACTTTTATAAAACATGGACATGGATGATATAAATAACCCCAGTAAATACTTACGAATAACCAATCTCGGATAAAAATGAGATTGTGATATTTCCCTTACCTTAGGTCCTATTTTCTTCGTAAGTGTCTAAAACTCCTGTATAATGATTTAAATAATGTTATTTACTAATTACAGAATCATATTCATTGTTATGATATCATATATGGTTCACTTATGACTTTATATTACCCGTTCTTTTGTAAATTCCATCTTAAAGAGCGTTTTGGGTAAAATCGTTTCATTTGTCGTCTGTGTTTTGACTTGTAATTATTCATATGATTACATAGATCATGATTACTTAATTCTAGAATATAAAACATGAATTATATATAATATATATTCAGAATATACATATATATAATATATCGATAAATGGAAAGAAATACACCGTTCATAGAGACGATAGGTCGTACGTACGCATGAACGTTGTTTTCGTTTCCTCATTGAATTGAATGGAATTAATTGGATGAAATATATATATATATATACATAAATCTAGTATCGTTATTATGTCATATATTTCATTATTACTTATCATATATACTTTATAATCATTTATACATGGTTAATCATTGAGAATGAATCTCATCACGTTGTGGAGACGGTATTCCGTACGTACGCACGAGTGATGATATCATTCCCATGATAGTGGACTTTTATTGGAGTGTATGTATACTAATATAGAATCAATATCACTTTACAATAATCATATATAGTTATTACTTACACCATTATACACATCCAAGTAAGGTGGTGGTAGAAAATAGATTACACCACAGCGTGGAGACGGTATTCCGTACGTACACACGCGTGGTGATTTCGTTTTCCGTAGGATGGATAGATGGTGAAATAGGGTTGTTTAATACTTATAATAACATATCAGTATATGAGTTATACTGATGTTATTACTTCATAATGAAACAACCTAAGAATAATAAGTGGAAGAAGAAATAAAGTTGAATGAATCGGTAACGGACATTACCTCTTCTTTGAAGCGCCTCTTTGAGTCCTCCTCTTAGGGCACTAAAATTGGTCTTTGGAGAAGACCAGGACCTCTAGGTTGTATCTAGGGAAGTGGAGAAGAGAATTTGGAAGGGTTTGGACGATCTTGAAGGCTCAAAGTGGTGTGAGGAAGAGAGAGAGGAGGTGCCCTTTTATAAGGGGGGAGAAGGGCACCTTTGGAATAACTAAAAATATTATTTTATTATAAAGTGATATTCGGATTTTAATAGCTCCAAATTGAGTTAATTAGAATATAAGGTGGGGATGAGTCTAAATCCTCTCATCCAATAGAATTTATACAAGTTTAGGTCATTATAATAACCTTATCGTTTAGTTTTAACTCTTAGTTAATTAGATTGACATTTACCATGTCACTTTGTATTTTTATATTATATAGTTAATAAACTAACCATATACATCCAAGAGACCCCCAAGTGGTCCATTAATTATACACCTATCATGATATAAGTATCTTGGCCGAACCATAGATTTTTAAAAATAAAATAACAATCAATAATATAATATTTGTTTTAAAAACTATTTTATGTCAATTTTGACACTATTCAATAGTTGATTTTTGTGAAACTCATAAAAGAATGATTACTTCGACAAAAGTTAATTAAAGAAATACTAACATGTCATATTAACCTATAAAATAGGTTTAATTCATATAAAGTCTCATATTATATTTATTTGGGTATTTATAATATCAATTATTCTATTTTTCACTATTATGGTAATTACTGCATCATCATTGTGTCATAAATAAATTAAATTATTTAATGTCTAAAAATTATAAATAAAATACGATTATGTAGGAAATTGTATTATATTTCGAATAAATATTTACAATGGAATTTATCTTATGTATAACCCTATATTAAAAATGTTTTAGTAAATAAACTTTGATTTTAACTCTTTTAACACTTCTTTGAATTAAATAATAATAAATGTCCTAATCTAATCCAAGTGGGCCTAAATGGTCATATTTTATTCCTATGGTTGTGTTTGGTCGAATTAGACTTATCCAATAGAATTAGTACATGTGTTTGGGTAATATTATTATCATTTTGACCCTTAATTACCCTATTTACTTTTAACCGTGGTAAAAAAAAGTAAAAAGTTACTATTCACCAAAAAAAAATCATATCATTAAACCACATTTTACTTAATGACATCAACTGTGTCTCTCGGTTTTTCAAAATTCCACTCACAGAAGTGGTACAATTAAGTTTTATGAAAAATTCATTTTTTTTAACTACCACTTAGTGGTTTCACTATTCATCAAAAAATGAAAGTTTCGAGAAAAATACCAAAAATTAGGCCTAAGATATATTTGATATTATGAACTCAAAAATGATGTCTATTTTACCAAATTCAAAACATATCAGTTTCATTAACTAATTTAAAAATTAATTCCCGTCGTCAAAACAAATAGCGTGTTCTTAAGAGATTATAACTATCAAAAGATTGACACTTGTTTACGTATGGTTTAAATGTTAAATTACATCCAATGACCAACATTGTATTAAATTGTAAAAATATATTCTAAATATAATTTAAAACCACTCAAAATAATAATTTATCACTATTAATTATTTTGATTAAAAAGGTTGTTTTTAATTAAAATTTAGTAATTTTTACTATTCATCAGAAAATGAAAGTTATCCGAAAAGTACCAAAATTTCACCCTAATCTAATTTCGATATTATAAATCCAAAAATGAAGTCCGTTTTGAAAAATAAAATTTACAAAATTTCAAAAAGTGGTTATTACTATTCATATCGGATAGTTTTAATAATATTTTAATAACATATTGTTGTTTAGTGAAACTCGTTATTGCGTACTACACACGCTATCGAGGAAGGTCGCGATTGCGTGTAATGCAAGGAAAGTCAAGGATGTGTGTTGTGCGAGCTTATTTTGGTATAGCGTACAACACAAGACATTAATGAAATTAAAAATAATATTTTTCATAAAATCTCAGGGTGTTACATTGGATTCATTAGAAACCGAATATGAATTTATTATAAATTAATACTTTGTGTTTTTTCTAAAGAGCCACTCTTCCCCCTTATAAAAGAACCCCAATTCTAACCAATTATTAACACCTCTCAAGCCTTTTGGGTCATCCAAAATCTACCCAATTAAGTTTCCTACATCCCTATCCTCCAACTAGATGCCTTACCTTAGGCATAAGGCACTTCAAGAAGTCCTTTTGGTTAAAACCAAAGGGAGTTACCCAAATTCAAGGTAACAGTTTCTCTTAAATTCATTTCTTTTATTTTACTTCTCCAACCCCATAAACTATTTTTATTCATTTCTTTTGTAACAAAAACAGTATCTTCAATTTACTATAATGTTTATATAATATGTATTTGAGATACACTTACACACACCTTCATCTAATGGGTGAAGAACATAATGTTTCTGTGGATGGAAAACTAACGCCTCATAAAATGATAATTGTTCGATTATCACCTACAGTCTCTTATGGTGGCCATTATGATGGCACTGTATTTATATATTATGTATTTTATGTTTATGTTTTCTCTATTCTTCTGTAATTTTCATTTAAAAACACACCAATATTCTTTCCAATATGTGTGACCATGATATTTTCATTTGAGGAAGTGAGGACTACCGCCCCCTCAAGGTGATATGATTCGTTCATGAAATTCATGGAATGTATAAAGGATAGAGTTAATTAAATTTTGTAAATAATATATCATATGATATTATACTGGAATTATAATATACCTATGTATCATTATGTTTTAATTCCAATAAAATAAAAAATAGAAATGAATGTAGCGTTCATGCGTACGTACGGCTTACCGTCTCCATGAAAGGTGCATTTCATTTCTTATCTCCAAATGTTATGTACTGTTATAAATAAATATATATACTAGATATATAATATATATATTATATCTAAATCATTTATATCATTCCAGAGATAACGTACTTTTTACCGCATAAAAAAAGTGTAACTATAACAAGTTGATTTTTGACTCATGTACCGAACATCAATAAAATATCCAATATGAACTCAAATAATTAACTAATTATTATAGAAAGGTAATAAGTGATATAAAATGAATAATAAAATTAAAAAGTGTTCTTAATCACGTATAAATTAACATAAGTTTATTATTCAGGAAGAATAACGAACACACATGACAATTTGGACTTGAGGTAAGGGGTTTGCTATCTCAATTTTAATTCTGTGAGATTTCCATTCTTCACCACTTATTTATTTAACGTGGTGTGTGTACTAACCATGAATGTATTAATTGTTTAATATAATTTAATTTATGGATATTTACATCATCATTGTATGATCCATCTTTCATAGTATGTATGTTTTGTAAGTCACCAAATTGGTAAGGGAATTACAAATTTCAATTTCCACTCATTCGGCTTTATGCATACTTCTTTGATTATTTTACTCCAAGATTATTTGTGTAATCACTATTAATTTGTTTATGTAATAATTTCCACTCCCCTTTTTTGTGGATATACATTTGATACACATAAGCACTCCATTGATAAATTCTCAAGTCATCGATATGAACTTGATAAGAGTAATTTTAACTCAATCTCCATTTTTTGAGTTAAATATCCAATTCATTGGTGTTGTTTTTACATGAATATTTGTGAATGTCCTCTAAATGATTTACACTAAATATACAATCATATTGAGTGTATTTATATTTTTCACACATAATTATGTCGTTGATTTATCCATAACCTAAGTATAAGCTCTTTATAAGAGGTTTCATCTCAATTTACATTCCATTGAGACTTCTTTGTTGTTATACACCAAATCACTTTTATATGGTGTATATAATGTACTTTGACATATTATATCATGAATCCCTTTATTCTCATCATATTATAATGTTTTGATTAACTAAATTATTTTTATTCAAGTGTCTCTGTTTTGATTAGGAACTCTAACTTATATATCATTTTAAATGTTTTAAAGATTTATTACCCTAAATCTTCCTCATTAATGACAATGTTTTAAAAATGGTTTTAAGGATTTGTTTATATGGAAATTGAAGTTTTAAAATTAAAATTTCATTTAAAAGTTTCAAAGTGGTATGGGACACTATAATTCAAAAATCAATTTTTAAATGGCTTCTTGAAAAATAGTGTGACTTTTAAATGATTTCAAGAAAAATGGGGATATTTATCTCAAATAGTTTTGATTATTATTTTCATCTTTGTAAATATCCTTCATTGTTCTCGATTGAGGTTAATTTTCTAAATAAAATCTTCCATATTGTATTGAATGAGTTATGTTTGACTGTGGATGTGTTATTTGTATACCATTCATGGTTTGTGGATAAAGTATTGACATTTCAACTGTTAGTTTTACTACTAATGTTTATCTTATGTTTCAAACATTTCATATGAGGAATGTATTGGACTTATTAAGTGATGGGTGGAGCCCTCTATAGCTCTTCGATGCATCGGTAAGTCTCATGAGATAAACTAGTGTCTTGGCACAAGGCCTTGGCAAAAAATTTATTTGTAGTCTTGGCACGAGGCCTTGACTATGTGGTTATGAAAGTCTGGCATTATGCATTCCATCATTATGAGATTAGTTATTAAATGTGATTATTCGACTAGTAGAATATCCATGTGCATGTTAATATGGTAATGTTTGATGTATTTTTTCCATATTATTTTCAAGTTTATGCTTAAAAGTCTGTTGTTTTTATTACGCATCTTGCCCTAAAATTTTATAGATTTCGCAAAATTATTTACCCTTACTGAGTATCTAAGCTCACCCCTTTCTATGTTTTATTTTTTCCAAGATGTGAAGAAGTTAGTTATGAGTGGCTTCTAGGAATAATCATGGAATCTTGAATGTTTAAAATGGAATAATTTAGTGTTTTTTATTCTCAAGTTGTAATGTTGACCTTATGAAAGTATCTAGTATTTCCAAGACTACTAAATTGATCAGTATTTCGGGACATTATTTTCTTGTATCATGCCAATGTTATGTAATAATGCACCGACTCTGGGTAACTGGGGTTACGGAATTACAGTTGGTATCATAGGAAGTTTAGTACAAACCTTGGAAACTAGATATAGATAAAATATGATTAGATCACATAGCCCTAATATTTTCTTTGATAATTCGTATAGAAGAAATTCCTAGAATTTTTGTATTTTAGATATTTTGTGAGTTTTCTGAGAAATACATCCATGTATGGATACGACCAGGTAGAGGAGGCTCTGGCATAGATGTACCTAGGGGTAAAACCTGAAAACACTGCTTTGAGCTAGACTCCAATGGGAAGTGGTGCACGACAACGGGCCTTGCTGCACTCTTGGTTACGACACTCTCGGGGGATATGATTAGGATAATTTACATTTTTTTACAAACAGATTTGAAGTATTTTAATATTGGATGAGAATAAATGATCTTGGTTAATCCTAAGGTGTTTCAAATTGAGAAAATGGTGTCATGATATTCTCTAAATGATTTTATGACTACAACTACTCACACAATGCTTTCTGGTTTTATTCAATGGTTGGATTCCAAGGAAGTCATAGTAACTTTGAGAATGACGTACAAGGTGGGAATGGTGGTGGAAATGAGAAACAAAATGGAATTTTGATAGGTGTAAAATATATCGTGTTTATGCCAAATCAGTTTTCCAAAAATATGATCAACAACAAATATATTAACCAACTCCCGGACTCAACAAAGAAGAGAAAGGTGATGAATTATAAGAGATCCAGTAGTGGAAACCATGGAGAAATGAATCCTCAATTTCCATCATTCAAGAAATGTGGAAGGAGACACCCATGAAAGTGTCTCAATGGAATAATGAAATGCTTTACTTGCAGGAAAGAAAGACATAAATTGAATAATTGTCGAGGAAAAATGAAGAGTACTATGGAAGAAAATAAAAATGGTCCCAAGAATCCATTTACATTCATTTTCCATAAATGTAGGGGACCTGGACATTAACCGATTGAATGCCCTATTCTATAGGATATTTTCTTGGTCAAAGAAGAAGCTATGTGGAAATAAATGGTTGGGGAAATGTTTAAAATTATTAGTTCTCCTTGTTGATGGTATTACATTGGAATAATTCTCTCTTGTATTTGTAACCCTACAGTTTTCCATGGGACAATGATATTTGTGGAAGACTTATCTTTTCTCTTGTGGATATAGTTATAAATAAACATTTGGGTTTATATGATCATTGGGTTTGAGGCAATTACAAGTTATTATATTTTGGGATGAAAATGCAAGGTATGAGATAACATTTGTGGTTAAATTATGTTATGGTTATTTTGAGGGATTTATCTCATTTTGGTAATGTTATAAAATATAGTTTTTTAAAAAGGACAACACACAGACTGTGTGACAACCCGTCACGTCGGACAAAGCTATGGGAATCGAACCCACAACCAATGTCTGATTGGGATTTATTTTCTACCACTGGACTAAATGATGTCCCTGGTTAGTGTGACTAATTATTTTTAGTTAAATGATTTTATTAATCAATAATAAGTTGATTTTGGATCTTATGTCTTTTCAAATGAATACCCTTAGTATAGGAAAATGATTTGGTGATTAAGTGATAAATGTTATTTTGTAAGATGTTCGCTCTGTTGGGAACACTATATGGCCAAGGAAAATAGAATACTACAGGATTTTATTTGAGGATTAATGGAGGATTTTTATCTATGTTTTTATTGTGGATTTATAGTAATTTAGGTTATTTATGGAAATGATTAACCTATAATAGAGAATATGTGATTAGGTTAATTACTTTTAAGTATGTGACTTTAATAGTAGTTGAATTCATTTAGAGATACAATTAAAAGTGGAAGACTACATAACCAAATTATTCTATGTTTTGGGTTTCAAATTTAGTTTTGGATTATATTTAAGGATTTTATGGACAATTGTTTATTGAATGCTATTTATTTAACTTTGGGGTATCGTTGGTTTAATTTTAGAAATTAAGAATAGTTTTTCTTTCTCTAATGGAATATCATCTTGGGGGATCATCATATATTATACTAACCATTTTGGTTTTGATTAATCCATGTAAACAAGTTAAATATATATTTTATCCTTCGTGGATCATGAGATTCTATAAGAAGTTTATTCTAGCTCTTCCAGTGTTACCAAGTCTTCTTTAATACTCATCGTTTAAAAATGAGTTAGTTGTAGAAATTTATTAAAGAATAAAACTTTACATAAAAAGTAAGTATATCTCTTTATGTTCTTAGTCAACCTCAGAAATGAATTCCTCATCTTTATGTAATGTATGTTAAAACAAAAAAAATGTTGTCCTTTTACTTTTCCTACTCAGAAACTAATGATTGTTTGTCCCATCACGAGTTTGTGGTTTTCATATTGTTAAATTTATCCTGATCATGTTTTGTATCTCTCTCCATAAGAACTTGACACTTAGTTTATCATCCCTATCCATGTTTTTCTACATGTAATCCTAGTATAGGTTATCTTAGGTGACCTTTGTACTTTTCTTTCTTTCTTTTAAAGTGATAGTTTTATTGACTCTTTTTCTGATGTGGGACTTTCCATTATATTCCCAAGCCCAATTTTAAAAATTGTGATGACGCAATTTATTGATGGAGGGGAGAATGTAACACCTCAAGCTTCCACATCATGCTTCTCTTTGAATGATACAGTAGTGTGTGTTGTACGCAACTTCGAGTTCTAACACACACCACAACAAATCAAACTAGCCGTTATGAATAGTAATACACACTTTTTGAAATTTTATACATTTACTCTTTCAAAATGGACTTAATTTTTGGATTTGGAATATCGAAATTAGATTAGGGTGAATTTTTGGTACTTTTCTAATAACATTCATATTTTGATGAATAGTGAAATTTACTAAATTTTAATTAAAAACAAATTTTTTAATTAAAATAATTAATATTAATAAATTATGAATTTGGGTGATTTTAGAGTTTAATTAGAATATATTTTTACCATTTAATATAATGTTGGTCATTGTATATAAATTCACATTTAAACTGGACATAAGCAAGTGCCAATCTTTTGATAGTTATTATCTCTTAAAAACACGATTTTCGTTTTATCAATGGGAATTAATTTTAAATTAATTACTACCACTTATGTGTTTTGAATCTAGAAAAATGGATTACATATATAGAATCAAGAAGTTTAAATTGTGTAAATAGGTAACTTTTATTTTTAGACATTTTGAATAATTACTTTGGTAAATATTTTATTTACCGTGGTTAAAGGGTAAATCCAGTAAATAAGGGGAAAAATAATGATATTATAATAATAAATTACACTAAAACGTGTCCTAACCATATTGGTTGATACATGTCTGACCATGGGCATATTTTGGTTGATTTTAAGACCCCATTTATCCACATGTAAGTGATAATGACACTATATTAATTAAGTTATGTAAATACAAAAATGACATAAGCATATATCTTTTAGAAAAACAATTACATAGGGTTATATATGTTATATTTTTTACTATAAATATTCATTGGAAATATAAAATGATTTTCTATATAATTTTATTTTATTTATAATTTTTAGACTCTGAATAACTAAATTTATTTATGACACAATAATGATGAATTATTTTCCTTATTAATGAAAGAATAAAATAATTAGTATTATAAATGATAAAATAAATATAATTTTAAAGTTTTTATGAAATCCACGAATGTTATTGATTAATATTACATCTTAGTATTTCTTAAATGAATTTTTTTCTAATTAATAAATTTTTTAAGACTTTAACAAAAATAAATTATTAAATAGTGTCAAAATTTACATGAAAGAGTTTTTAAAACAAATATTATATTTTTAATTCATATTCTAGTACTATAAATATATGGTTCAGCCAAAAGACTTATATAATGATAGGTGTATCATTAATGGACCACTTGGGGGGTCTATTGTATGTATATAGTACTTTTATTAACCATATAATATAAAAATACAAAGTGACATGGTAAATGTCAAACTATTTAACTAAGAGTTAAATATAAATGATAAGGTCAATATAGTGAACCAAACCTGTCTAAAATCTATTGGATGAAATAATTTTGACCCATCCCCACCTTATACTTTTAATAATCTACTTTAGAGCCATTAGAAACCGAATATGAATTTATTATAAATTAATACTTTAAGTTTTTCCTAAAGAGCCCCTCCTCCCCCTTATAAAAGGACACCACTTCTAACCAATTCTTCACACCTCTATAGCATTTTGGATCTTCCAAATTCTGCCCAATTAATCTCCCAACATCCTTCTCCTCCACCTAGAAGCCTTACCATTGGCATAAGGCACTTCATGAAGTCATTTTGGTTCAAACCAAAGGGAGTTACCCAAATTAATGGTAATGGTTTCTCTTAAATTCATTTCTTTTATTTTACATCTCCAAACCCATTAACTCTTTTAATTCGTTTCTTTTGTAACAAAAACAGTATCTTCAATATACTAGGATGTTTATATAAGAAGTATTTGAGCTAAACATACACACACCTCCATCTAATGGGGGAAGAACATAATGTTTCTGTGGATGGAAAACTAACGCCTCACGAAACGAGGATTGTTCGACTATCTCCTACCGCCTCTTATGGTGGCCATTATGATGGAAATGTATTTATATATGATGTATATTATGTTTATGTTTTCTCTATTCTTCTGTAATTTTTATTTAAAAACAGACCAATATGGTTTCCAATATGTGTGACCACGATAATTTCATTTGAGGAAGTGCGGACTACCGCCCCCTCAAGATGATATGATTCGTTCATGACATTCATGGAACATATAAAGGATAGAGTTAATTAAATTATGTAAAAAATATATCATATGATATTATACTGGAATTATAATATACCTATGTATCATTATTTTTTAATTCCATTAAAATAAAAAATAGAAATGAAAGTAGCGTTCATGCGTACGTACGACTTACCGTCTCCGTGAAAGGTGCATTTCATTTCTTATCTCCAAATATTATGTACTGTTATAAATACATACATACATATATATATACTGGATGTATAATATATAAATTATATTCAAATAATTTTTATCATTCTGGAGATAATGGACTTTTTACCATATGGACAAATTGAAATTATAACAAGTTCATTTTTGACTCAAGTGCCGAACATCAATAAAATATCTAATATGAACTCAAATAATTAACTAATTGTTATAAAAAGGTAGTTTGTGATATAAAAGTAATAATAAAATTTAAATGTGTTCTTAATCAAGTAGAAATTAACTTGTGTTTATTATTAAGGAAGAACAAGTAACACACAAGATAATTCGTACTTGATGTAAGGGGTTTCTTATCTCACTTTTAATTCCCTGAGATTTCCATTGTTCACCACTTATTTATTGCATGTGGGGTGTGTAGTACCCATGATTGAATTCATTGTGTAATATACTTTAATTTATTTATATTTACATCATCATTTTATGATCCATCTTTCATGGTATGTATGTTTTTTAAGTCACCAAATTGGTAAGGGAATTGCAAATTTCAATTTCCACTCATTCGGCTTTATGCATACTTCATTGATTATTTTACTCCAAGATTATGTGTGGAATAACTATTAATTTGTTTATGTCATAGTTTCTACTCCCCTTTTTTGTGGATATACATTTGATACACATAGTCACTCCATTGATAAATTCTCAAGTCATCGATATGAACTTGATAAGAGTAATTTAAACTCAATCTCTATTTTTTTGAGTTAAATATCCAATTCTTTGGTGTTGTTTTTACAAGAATATGTGTGAAGGTCCTCTAATTTGTTTACACGAAATATACAATCATATTGAGTGTATTTATATTTTCACACATAATTATGTCATTGATTTATCTTTAACCAAATTAGACAGTCTTTATAAGAGGTTTCATTTCAATATACATTACATTGAGACTTATTTGTTGTTATACACCAAATCAATTTTATATGGTGTATATAATGTACTTTGACATAGTATATATTGAATCCCTTTATTATAATGATATTATAAAGTGTTTATTACCTAAATTATATGTATTCAAGTGTCTCTATTTTGGTTATAAACTCTAACCAAAATATTATATTAAATGTTTTAATGATTTATTACTCTAAATCATCCTCATTAATGTCCATGTTTTAAAAATGGTTTTAAGGATTTATTTATATCGACAATAATGTTTTAAAACTAATATTTATTTTAAAAGACGAAAAGTGGTATGGGAAATTTTGATTCAAAAATCTATTTTTAAATGGATTCTTGACAAATAGTGTGACTTTTAAATGATTTCAAAAAAAGGGGATATTTCTCTCTAATAGTTTTGATGATTATTTTCATCTATGTAAATATATTTCATTGTTCTCTATTGAGGTTAATCTTCTAAATATAATCTTCTATATTGTATCGAATGAGTTATGATTGACTGTGGATGTACTAATTTTATACCATTCATGGTTTGTGGATAAATTATTGACATTTCATATGTTAGTTTTAATACGAATGTTTATGTTATGTTTCAAAATTTTCATATGAGGATTGTAATGGACTTAGTAAGTGATGGGTGGAGCCCACTATAGCTCCTCGATGCATCAAGAGGTATCATGAGAAAAACTAGTGTCATGTCACAAGACATTGGCAAAAAAAATTATTTGTAGTCTTGGCACGAGGCCTTGACTATATGGTTATGAAAGTATGGAATTATGAATTCCCTCATTATGAGATTAGTTATTACATGTTATTATTCAACTAGTAGAATATCCATGTGCATGTTAATATGGTAATGTTTGATGTGTTATTTCCATAATGTCTTCAATTTTATGTTTAAAAGGTTCTTGTTTTTATTACACATCTTCCCTTAAAAGATTATAGCTTCCACTAAATTATTTACCCTTACTGAGCATCTGAGCTCACCCCTTTATATGTTTTATTTTTCCCGGGATGTGAAAAAGTTGGTTATGAGTGACTTGCAGGCATAATCTAGGAAGCTTGGATGTTTAAAATGGAATAATTTAGTGTGGTTTTTCTTTTAAAGTTGTAATGTTGACCTTATGAATTTATCTAGTATTTCCAAGGCTACTAAACTGATCGGTATTTCGGGACATGATTTCCTTGTATCATACCAATGTTATGTAATAATTCACCGACTCTAGGTAACTGGGGTCGGGGAGTTACAGTTTAGGCCTAAAAGAATGACCCAAACAGGATGTGAGACTAATCCCAATAGGCAACCACCGAAAGATATATTCCTAACAATCAATGAATATATATAGAAGGAAATAAGCATCGAAAAGCAGTAAACAAGGAAGTACTCAAAAGTAAACTATCCTACTATTTCGAATGCATTCAATTTAATATATCATATAAGTAGATAATCACATATAATTAACTCTCTTGGAATTACTCATAGTATAACCCCTTCAGATTAACCAAACAATACAGGCACCCTTAGGGATGTACACATAGTCTAACCCCTCTGGTTTAGATTTAGCATCAACTCTCTAAGGAAGCACTCACTATCAATTCCCCCTGTAGTCTCGTATCGGTAACTAATAGGTACTCTGAGGAAGCACTCAATGTCCAATTCCCCTAATGTCTAATGTCTAGGAACTACATACCCTCTGAGGGATCACTTACGTCCATCCCCACTATGGTCTCACAACGTAAAAGTAAACAGACACTCTAGAGAAGCCCTCAACATCCATTCTTCATGTGGTCTAATACACTAGGTTCTCACGGACTTATTTAAGTCAATCATACAAAACGATACAAATAATCCAATGTAAACCTCAACAACTACTTGGATAAACAGTCTACAACATATCACAACATGTCCGATAAAAACACTCCATCCTACAATACTAGGCATGGAAAGAAAAGAAGCCTAACAGGAAAGCTAGACCAAACAGTCAACATAAACAAACATGGGAAAAAAATTCATAACATGGAAAGATTAACCATATTCACAATCAATTAAAATTTATCCAAATAAACAAGGCATAGAAGGAAATAACAGGGCTAAAACCACAAACATGCAATACCCTAAACAAGGGTATTTGGCACTTTTGCACATATAAATCAAAGACTATATAGGGAATGTAACAAACCACATACCTCAGTATTGTGAGACAGATATACATGAATCTCATTCCTTGATTCTCCCTAGAACTCCATATATCTACAAAAATGTTAAAAACGTTCAACCAAAGATAACTTGTGAAAGAGGAGAAATCAGGATATTTAGTTCAAGAAGAAGAGAGAACCCACTGATGAAATTCCAACAGAACCGGTGTAGTTTGATTTGGAGGATTGACAGCGAGTCAGGGGTTCAAAAAATATCTACGGCTGTACAGAAACTCCTGTATGAGAAAGACAAAGAAGAAGTGTGTTTTGTCTATTAGACATGACCCCGGTCCATTTAATGGAAAAAATAAAGTACATGGCGTGTACTTTAGAAGTACATGGCGTGTACTTGCCTTTACCATCCCCAATTTAGGCGGCCTCCAGGTCACCCCACACGGCTAGGTACTTGGCTGTTACACAGCGAGTACACAGTTTCCCACAACAACTGAGTACACGGCGTGTACTTATAAGTACATGATGTGTACTCCGGAAATATCCAAAAACTCCTATTTTCCTCAAAAACAACCTGAATGAAAAACATACTTGAAAATATTATCTGAGTTCTTACATAAATGGGGGTATGTAAAATAAAAACTTATCATCCACGAAGTTAGTGAATCAACAAATCTCGGAAGATATTTTCATTTTTAAAATAAAATGAGAGGAGAAAAGGTTTGATGATGGATAATCCACGATCATAATAAATTTATAGTATATATATGATACTGGAGTTTCCATTCACCTTTGGATTTAGAATCTAAGGATAGGATATTAAATAATAGAAATTAAAAGAGAAAGAATGAGGATTTCACCTCATTAATATCATCTCCTTGGGAACCTCCATAAGACACATACATTTGGTCTTTTGGTAAGAACAAAAGGTATTAGAATATGGAAATATGATTAGGAAGAGAATTTGGTAGAATTTTGAAACTCATTAAGGATTATATGGTTTGAAGAGAATGAGTGGTGAGAGGTGTTATTTATAGCATAAGAGAGGGGTGTTTTTTTTACTATTTTATTCATTTATATATTATTTTGTCTCAAGACTATCAATATAATTGATTCTTATGAAAAAGTACTGAAAATGGTTCTTGTGAGTGTAAACTAATGGTTTTTTAAATCATAAAATGAATAAAAAATATATTTATTTAACTTATAATGTTAAATACAATAAATTACAGTATTTCAGTATTTTTAGAAAATTCAATTTTTTAGAGAAGTCCAAAAAAATCAGCCTAACTATTTTTTATTATGTACATATCAAAAATGGAAACCATTTTCTAAAAATAATTTTCTAAGTATGAGAAATTTAATTTGGGAAAACCAAAATTTATTCATAAAATAAATATTTTGATATTATGACAAATTTTATGACACTTTGTAGAAATTAATTATGGTTTCAAAAAATTATTTCATAATTTAACGCAAAAAAAATATTAATTAATGAATTATGTTTTTGAAAATAAATTTTATTTTAATTCATTATTTTTATTATAAAATTTTAAATAAACGATTACATTTCCCCAAAAATACCAATACATAAATTATCATTTTTAAGAATTTTTTTTTCTTATTCTATGATATAGATATATCATATTTTCATTTATTAGTTACCTAAATATTATTTATAATATCATAGGTGGTGTTTTTTATTCTAATAGATAGATTATTATTCTTAATGGTCTCATTTAAATTCCAAAAGTCATGTTATTATTTATTAGTTTATCACGGTTCCTTTATGATTAGTGTTGGATAAGCAATTGAATAAATTGAACTAATTTAGAAAGATACATCTATATAATATTTGTGTGTTATAATATTTGTCATTTCCCACAAGTATAACCTATTTAGTTGCATAAACAAATTAGAGGAAAGCTGAAATGATTCTTTGATGGAAGATTCTGAGGTTTTAAACGGAAAATGTTACAGAATTCACAAATATCCAAGTGGAGGATTATCTCACGAAATAATGGATAAGGTCCCATGTTTTGGCTATGAGGAACACTCAACAAAATGAAGCGATTGAGTATAGAAATTAGATCATAAAAACAAGGGAAGTGAAATTGTTATTTAATAAGAATTACCATAGAAATTTTGGAAGGAACCGGTATTGACATTGATCTATAGATAAAATAGCGATTTTTTGTTTCTGAAGGAGTAAAAGATTTTGTATGAGCTATGGTATGAAATAAATCCAACATTGAAATATTTTCGAATCATTATAAGTAAGTGTTTTATTCTTAGTATTTAGAAACAAAAAAAGTTTTAATCTCATTGATATGAGGGGATATTCCTTGACAAATTTGGAAAAATCAAATGATATAAATGTTTTAACAAGAGGATGGGAAAAAAGTTGAAAGAAATGATTTCAACGTAGTAGAGAATGAACAGAATCTCCAATAACATTGTAAGCATTTCCCTAATGATAGTGATTACGAGGTAAGAAACTATAAGGGATTATAAGTGGAAAATGATAATTTAGAATAAGGTACTAATGATAAGAAGGATGAATTAAAATCTACATCAACATGAAAGCTGAATAGTAAAAATCAAATTTATACAAAAAAACATTATTAGTGATCTTTGAGCACCAGTTCGACAACAAATAATGAAATATTTACAAAAGTAATCCTTCTTATCTTAGGTGGAGACCAAATTCTTTGAATAAAGAACTAGATATGAAAACTAGATTCAGTAAATGAATCAACAACATAAAAATCAAAAATAACAGAACATGGGGGATTATTTCAAAACCGGTAAGTAAGAATGTCATCAGGGCAAAATGGGAGTTCTGATGAAAAATAAATTAAGATGTATTAGTAATTATAAATAAATCATTACTAGTATGAAATGGATACACACAAATTGAGATAATCAATGTTTATGAAACATTTTCACTAATTCCAAGAATTTGGACTATTCCCCTATTCTTAACCATAATAGTGAAAAAAAGATCAAAGGATTTCAGATATACATGATGTTAGCATTATAAATAGGTTTATAGAAGACGATTTTCATATAAAATATCCAAATGGTTTTCTTATTCATTGATGAGAATAATTTTTTTGATGATTAAGGAACTATATGGGCTTAAGCAAGCATCGAGGGAAGGGTATTAAAGATTGATCAAGTTTTTAGAAATATTAGTTTTCAGTGTGGTGGAGTTAATTACAATATATCTTTCAAAAATAATAGTAATCAGAGAATTATGGTGTTGGTGTATGTTAATGATATAATATTTGGTGTATCCAATGAAACGTAAGGGAAAAAGATCATAGAAATTATAAAAAGTGAATTTGAAATGCAAATGATTGGTGAATGATAATTTTTCATTGGTTTTTAGGTGATGTAAAGAAGAAATGTAACATTCATATCTCAATCCAAATATTCCAAGGAGATTTTGAGAAGATTTGGAATGTATAATTCAATGGAAAATAAATCTATGATGGCTACAATAAGGAAAATGTCATGCGAGGATGAAGGAAAAGTAGCTAAGCTCATTGAATAGAGTAAAATCATTGGAAGTCTTTTGTACTTAACAATAAAACCAACCGATATTGCTTTTTCCACATTCCAAGTAGTGTGGTATAAAATAAATCCCAAGGAAGTACACTTGTATTAAAAAATAAACACTTCAGTATATCAATGGAATAATTGATTTCAGTTTTTGATATAATGAAAAATCTCAGAATGAGTTATTAGGATATACAGATGTAGATTGGTCTGGTATAGAAGCTGATTGAAAATATATGTTTGGTGGTTCATTTTATCTTGGTGGGTTTTTTATTTCTTGGATAATAATGAAACAATATTGAATTTCATTGAGCATCATAGAATTTGAATATATTGTGACTACTCTAGATTTCATGTAGTTATGATGGATGAAGCAACAACTTGATGACATGGAATATAAATTGAAGTATCTAATCAGAATCCATTATGATGATTCATATTCCAAAATTCTTATCATAAATCTTTTCCATCACTCACAAATAAAAATATCGAAATCAAAAATAATTTTATCAAGTAGAAGGTTGAGAATGGTATTTTCACAATAGAGTACGTTCTTATATAACTACAAGTTGTAGATACTTTGATGAAGGCCTTACCCAATGAAAAATTATAACATCATTTATTAGATCATAGATTTACGTTGATGCCTCAAACTTGAATAGTGTGGAAGTGGAACACCTCTCCCCATGGTATGATGCTTTTTCGATTATTTTTCAATATCTGTTCTTTAAAATATTATCACCATAGAAAAAAGTGAACTCTGGGTTCATTGAAAACAAATATAAAATATATTTATCAAGAAAATTAGAGAATATGAAAAGGGTAACAGGGAATTAGGGGGGTTTTTAAATGTAAAAAGGCTAATAATAATCGATAAAAGGTTATATATCACAAAATATGGGGTTTATGATGAGTGTAGTAGACTATTCTAGGAATTAAGTGATTAATTCATGAACATTACTAGATATTTTTATTTATTATTCCAAGCATGGATAATGTGGTCTTAGAGTGTTTGTTGACTAAATCTTTGATAACTATCTAGAATCATAAGAAGTGATTTTTGAATAATATGGAAGAATCTTTAAAGATATATCAAAGGGTGAAGAGTTGTCAACAAATAAAAAGACTAATATTTTTGGGAAAAAATAATCAAGGTAAATTTTCATTTTTTGGATTATTTTCATTTTTTTGAAAATCCAATTGAAAATATTTCATCCTTATTATTACTGAAGAAAGATGTTTTTGAAGGTGGTGTAATTTCCAAGTTTTTTCTATATTTTTAGGACTCATAATTGGGATTGTTTTATGGAAAAATAAGGAGTCCCACCTAGTAAATGGTTGGACCATATAGATCCTAAATATAGATTAAATATAATATCTTCCTATGTAGACCACATAAAATTTATGAGGAACCACAAAGAAATATTTTGTGATGGTGATGTGTTTTGGGCCACTACATAAGCATCATCGTTTATAAGGAAAAAATGTTTTGTTCGAGGCTTCCATAGAGGGTGGTTTCATTTATGGTTGAAGGTGGTGTTTTATATTACACCATAAGGGGAATCATGGAATTTTTGAACTAATTTATGTGTATAGTTCTTGGTGAAGATCAATTTGAAAATTATTTAATTATAATTGTTATTAGCAGGCTTTCTAGATATCGTTTCCTATATAAATATCCATAATTACATGTTTATATAGGGAATGTTTCATTTTAGGGGATTATTTCTTCATGAATTCTCCTAATTCCAAAATTAGTTCATGAAGGATGTAGATTGCAATGGAAAAAGGGAATGTGTGGTTTCATCCATCTATGAAAGAAATTAATTCAATGAAGCACTCACGTTATTCGGTGCAAGTTTTTTTTGCCATGTTGAAAGTTTTTTTTGAAGGAATAAAAATAGTTCATGAAAGGTCTCTCCATAAGAAAATATCAATGTGGTGAAGTATACATTTTCTTATTGGTTGAATACAAATCTTCATGATACACTCATGTGTGAAATTATTATGAGGTGTTTTAGATCAATGGAAGAACCTTATAAAGTAGTTGTGTAAAGAATTTAGTTGAGAGAGTAGTATTCTTTAAAACTGTGAATGATTGTAAACTAGGAGGGAAAGTAAGTCTTATCCAATCATTGTAACAGAAGTACATATTAATTTATTTGGTACATAGGCACATTACCTATGTATACTCTATGGACATATCCTAGTTTGGGTGAACCAAGTAAAAAAAATTGTCTCATGTATATTTTTTTGATCATACATTACTATAGGAAAGGGAGAGAATGGTTTTTTTTTCAAATGAAATAAGATCCAAATTTTCTATAGTTTTAATCTTTCATACCCTGATTCACCCCCCCCTAGAGTATTTATGTAACACCCTGAGATTTTGTGAATTATTTTTTAAAATTAATTTAATATTTTTGATATTTCACTTTTCATGCAACACTGAATATAGTTTTGTATATATAAAAGAACTATGTTTGGATTGTGTTATATGCAACACCAATTTAATCATACACTACAGACAATATAATGTTTAGCTTTCACTCACACAACACCGACATATCTTTTGCTACACGCAACAATGAATTTCTATGAAACAACATTTTACTATTATAATTATTCAAACAGGATAGTTATCACATATCCATTAAACTTAGTAATCTGAATAATTATAGATAATTTTTAAATATTATTAATAATGGTTTCATTTAGATAAATTATAATTATAATAAGACAAACAATTTTGTTAGTAAAGTCATTAAAATTATGAAAATACTATTTTCTTAAAAGAACTGTTTTTAATGTCCTTAGGTGAACAATAATAAAATTAATTTTAGGAAATTTTTGAAATTTAATTTGATAAAATAAACTTCTTTTTTTAATTTATATTTTAAAAATTATGTTACAGTGATTTTTTTTAATTTTTCCGAGATACTTCATTTTTTGGATGAATAGTAAAAAATACTAAATTTTAAATGAAAACTATTATTTTCCCTAATTTATTTAAATAGTTAAATTATGTTTTTAGTTGGTTTAGAAGATAAAATAGGCTAATTATACATCAATTAATCCAATTTAGATCATTTTAATTATTTTTATATTGATTTTAGGTAAAAAAAATTAATAAACTTTTAAAGATTCTAACTTTAAAAAGATGCCTTCTCACCACATCTGCGGGATTAGCATTTAACGTAATTTTGCCACATATTTGAAATTAATTTTTAAAAATGGAAATAAATAGTTTTAATAAGTATAATATTTATACTCTAATAATATAAACATAGTTTTTGACCAAAAAAATTAGTGAAAGTGATTAAAATTAATTACCGTGATTAAGGTAAAAGTAAATTTAACAAGTGACTAAGCCTTAAAATTAAGGGCCAAAATTACCTATAAAATAATATAAAAACCATTGGATGGACAAATTTTAGAAATAAACCATCCATTGTAGTTTTTTTGGTTTTTTATTAATTTTTTATGAAACAACGTTGGTATACTTAACATGTTTTAATAATGGTGTATTGTGTCCCCTCTCTCGCATATAAAAGGCCCCCACCTATCCCCTTTATTCAAACCTATAAAAACACGTAGGTTGGTCCAATATGTACTAAATTAAATCCAAAACATAAATAACTTCATATTTGGAGACTCTATCTAAGATTAAAACTATCAAATGATGGTTTTTAGTTCAAACCAAAATGAGTTACCCAAAGGAGAGGTTACATCTTTCTTCAAGTTCCTTTCATTTATTTTATTTATCCATCACCTAAATTATACATCTTACATGCATACATAATAACTTCAATATCATCCATATACTTATAGTTTGTGACATTAAGGGTTCTATCTCCATTTAAACTCACTTCCATCTAACGGGTAATGAACTTACTGTTCCTGTATAGCGAACTACTGCCTCGGGAAATGATAATTGCTCATTTTTCATTTACCACCATTCATTTTTTGGAATTATGATGGACATGATATTTTCATGTGATATATAAGATATTTAAAATTTATTTATGCTTCTGTAATTTTATATATAACATACCTTTATTCTTTCCAATTTTTTGAAACTATGATAACTTCGTTTGTGGAAGTGTGGACTACCACCACATCAAACTGATATGATTATTTCACAATTTAAATAGAATTTTTTATGGTTGTGTTTAGTAAAATTATATGATATATATTAAATAATAATTATTATTTAATTATATTATTTATATATAAATATATTTCATTTAATTTTATTCTTTCAATATGAAAATAAAATGGAAGCAACACTCATGCATACATATGACCTACCGTCTCCATGAACTGTGAATTTCATTTAATATTTATATATTATATATATTTATAAAAGTATTTATATAGTAAATATATATGATATATAAATGATTTTTTACATTCTTTAAATAATTAAATCATGATCTAAGGAATCAGATCAATAATAAAAAGTCAAAATATATATGAAAAATATAGAAGATATTACACGAAACGCAACATTAACATGGAGTTGTAAATAAACAGGTAATATAAATTCATAAAAAAATAATATATCATTTTAGATATAATAATATGTTTATTTTTTAGATATATAATAAACTTATATTTATTTTTCAATATATATGAATGTGTGTCAACAAATCTATGACTTAAGGTAAGGGAATTTCATCTCACTTTTTATTTTTGTGAGATACTTGCATTATTCACTACTAAATTATTCTTTATGGGGTTTATACTAACTATGGATGGATTATATTATTCATATATTTAAATTTATGCCTATTTACATATCCATTTTATGATCTCTCTTTCATGGGGTTTATGTTTCAAAAGATACTAAATCAGTAAAGTAATTTTGTCTCAATTTTCCAACTTTGAGACACATGTCGTGTTATACACCTATATTTTTATATGAGATTTATATACAGATCATTACATGTAATATCATGAATATTTTTATTTTCTAGATATTTCAAGATTCATTTAATTTTATTCGTTCCATTTTAATATGACTTAATGTTACTAATGTGGAAACAGTTTATAGCTACAATCTCATTGTTTATTGAGATTGTTTATGATTATTCTTCCATTGATGGAATATTATGATCCATCTATCTTGAAAAATAATTATTTTTATTACCCTATGTTTATTAATCTTATATCAATGTAATTGTACTATTTTTACATTCATTTTAACTAAATATAATTAATAATATGTTTTTATGAAAACCCAACATTATTTTTCCTTTGGGTTATAATTATGTGTTCTTTCAAAACATTATTTTATAGAAAGGTTTTAAATTTTTTTTACTATTATCCTATGATGTTTGAATTTAATTTTAACCAATGTTTTTTATTTTCGAAAAAAAAATTTATAAGGAATATTCTTTACATTTCCCAATCAAGGATCTTGTCTAAACTTTTAAGGTGATAAATAAATGTTCTAAATTTTTGGAATTATCCAATTTGATTCCCATAATTTCCTTGATGCATAATTTGTAAGTTTAAAAGGTTATTATTTTTAAAGAAATTTTTTTCCTAATATTTTGTAAATTTTTAACATGAAGAAATTTTTTCAATAAAAAAGGGTTTTCAAAACAATTATGTTTAAAAAGTGCTTAAAATGTTTTCAAGCCTCTTTTATATGTTTTTAAGGAAAATTATTTTTCAAATGATTTCAATATTCTTTTTAAATATTTGAAGAAAAATATTTTTAAAAATTATTTCAATCCTTAATTTTAATGTTTTCAAATTATTTTTAAAAAAAAGTTTTCAAAAATTTTCCATCTTCTTTTATAAGTTATTAAGGAAATATTTTTTTCACAAGAAGTTCAATCATTATTTTAAATGTTTCAAAATTATTTTCAAATAAAAATAATTTCAATTTTATTTTATATGTTTTAAAGGGAAATGGTTTTCGAAATTATACCAATCCTTCTTTCTATGTTTTAAGAGTATTTTCAAAGAAAAATATTTTCAAAATGTTTTCAAAATTATTTTATATCTTCCAAGGGATACTGTTTTTAAAATTATGTCAAGCCTTCTTTATATATTTTTAAAATAATTTAAAATAAAATGGTTTTCAAAAGGCTTAATGTTTTAAAGGCAATTTTTTAAAGAAGAAATGATATTTTCCTCAAAAATTGTTTTTAAAAGTAGATTTCCAAATTAGTTTCCATCTAATTTGAAATCCATTATTGTAACTCATAACATTATAGGAAATGATCCAAAAGTTTCATTTATATTTTTTATCTGAATAGTTTCTATTTTGATGGAATTATGTTTATGATACCTACTTCATTTCAAGGGTAAAATTTTTAAGAAACTCATTCCTCTTTAATGGATTGTATGATTATAAAACCTTATTCTTTTCATGGGTTATAATTTTCTAAAATGATTCTGAAACCCTTATTTTTTTATATGTTAAGATATGAATACATGATTATGACACCCATTTCATTTAATGGGTTATGATAAGATGCTTATGAAACCCATCATTTTTTATGCTTCATGATATGATCACAAATTTTATTATCCTGTGGCAACATGTATGAATGATTTTATTATGAGATCAGTGGGACCTATATATCACTCTAATACATTGGGTAAAGATTTATATCTCATGAAATAATGATGGGAATCAAGTCAATAGTCTTGATCCACTATGCGAATATGGTAAAACTCATCCCTAAAACAAAATAATTGCGACTAGGGATGGTGGTGTATCCTACCCAATATGTATAGTGACGATAAAGATAGAAGATAGGGAAACCTGATGTAATATAGGAATATAGGTAATCCCAATCCACTATGGGATTTTGAGAAAATTGTATCCCTTACTTGGAATGGACTAAGAATGGGGTTGTGGTGTGTCCTTTCCAGTATGTGTACTCCCCATGAAGTGCCTTGATAAGTTTTAGCTATGTGTCTTGACTTATAAAGAATGATATTACATGTTTATGTATATTCCACAATTCCATGTATTATTACTATGTTATGATTTAATATATTATGATCTTGTTTCCCTTATGATTCAGTTCTTATGAACTACTATACTTTATTCCATGATTCATGTTTATGATCTTGGATATATAGTGTGTGAAATTATAATATTATGATCACATCCTCATACCCTTATTATCATGTTTATTCTTACATGTCTCCCTTGTTTACCCTTAATGAGCATCTGAGATTACATATTTTGTTTTTTTCCTTCCCCAAGTTATGAAGATATGTATTAAGTATGGTCTGTATAAGAAGTTTGATAGTCATTAAGAACCTAGTGGGATATAATATAGGTAACTTATGTACTAGTTTTTATTTTTCCATGGTTCCAAAGGCACTAAACATATATGGTTTTGGGGCATCAATTTTAGTAATATCTTAAGTATCTTCCAAAATTAATGTAATGTCTATATATATTAGTATTGGGTTTTTATATTTGGTATCAGAGTGAATTTTTCATAAACCTTTAGAAACTAGGATGAGAAAAATTTTGTGAGATCTCTGGGGGTATTTCTAAGGATATCTCTATGGATTTCTCTAAGGATAAGTGTATGGAAGAGAAAAAGTAATGGAAAATATTCTAGAATGTTGGTAAAGGATAGAACGAGGGGTTTCCTATAATTATATCCATGTATGGATGCTAAAATTGGATTTGGATCTTGCATAGATGTGACAATGTGTAAAAATTCTTAAAAGGGTATCGGACCTGACTCGAGCATAACATGGTACATGAAAATGTTCCTAAATGCACACCTGGTTTGACACTCTTGGAGGATATACTTTGGGAATTCAAAAACTCTATGAACCATCATGAAGGATTTGAAAAAATGATGAACATTAATAACCTATGATAAAACTAAAGTTTCGTAGATTAAATAAGTAGGTTTATTTATTTTAATAACCTATAAGTAATTTTTCATGATTATGTGGTTTTCTGCTAGGACAAGTGTTTCTCAAAATATGATTTTCAGTTTTAATAAATATAGGGATCTAAAAAAGCTGGGTTAAAATTGAATCTTTCATATGTTGAAATCATGACAAAGATTAAAATAGATTTTTTTTAATTTGAAATCTCATGAAGAGAATTTAGAAGGTCCACGAGTCTTGGTTATATTGCTAAAGATAAAGAGACCACAAGTTACATTTGAAAGGTATGGGATGTTCATCTAGTATTATTTATATTAAACATAGGAATAATTATTTTTTTGAGGTTGAGGATCCTTAAAACATTATTCATATTTAATATTCTAGTAAAATGTTATTAAGGGATAAGATGATGAATCATAAGTAATGGTTTAAAAATTATATTGGATAATTGAAGTGTATATGTTTTGGAATAAAATATTATGTTATTTGAATCCTGAAATATATAATTATTTTTTTATATTTTTTTGATTAATAATTTTAAAGGATGTGTTGAATGGTTTTGGTGATGTAAAAAAGTGATTTCAATGAAAGGATGTATTTTGATTAAGAGAAGGTAACACTTTCTTTATTCCTTAGTTGAGATAATTATGTTTGGATAAATATATGATAGATGACCCCAATTACCTCGAAATTGATAAAGTATTTTTTGAAAAAGTACTATACGTTATCATGGATGATGTTTACAAATTCTTGGATTTAATTAATATATCTAGTAATCTATGGAATATGGAAGGATGAATGTTTTCTAAAAGTATCCATAGTAATTCAAGTAATTATCATGATTTAAGAGAATACATGATTAGGGTATCAAATTTTTGGAACATGAAAACCATGATATACTTTTTGATATATAGGGGATGAATGTTAAGATGTTTGGTGACTTTATTTCTAAATTTTTGGACTTTTATCTTTCGAAAGATTTATAATTTTAACCATTGAAGTAATGTTTAAGATAAACTTTTAATTAAGTAATTATGTATTGATGTTTTATTGAAAACTTTATTCAAAAGTCTTTTTAGTGATTAACCTTATTTAAAGGATTTACATCATATTTAATTTTGAAATTATATTATTATGGATTTAGAAAATGTATTATCGTATGTTGGGTGACAACCCATCTAGTCTAGCAAGGCCACAGGTCTTTAAACCATGACTGAAGGATGATAATGTTTTATGCCAACCACCGGCGTATGCAATGTCCTAGTTAATGTGTAATTATTTTTGACAAATAAATATTGATGATGAATTATTAGTGTAACTTTTTAGGTTTATAGATTAATTTATTAAACATATTTACTTTAGAGAATAGTTAAAGAAAATTAGTTGTACTTTTCATTCTTTTATGGGCCTTAAGATCTATTAAAAGAAAATTTTAGTGCATTAAGCATCCATGTAAATTTTTGGATACCATTTCATAAAATAATGGATGAAATAAAAATAAATCAAAGAAAACCCAAATGATTAAATTGTGTCTATAAAAATACATTAAGATAGTATATTTCCTTATATTCTACGTAAATTAAAGAATTACTCAACATTAAAAAAATGTTCAAAAAATATTTTGCATAATTCCTTAATTTTTGTTGAATCGATGGCATTTTAAATCATAAAAAATATATGAATATAAGGCCTTAAAATTTCCATAGATTATTCACTTGTTTATGATTGATGACCCGAATCACTCATAATAAATATTTACACTTTTCCTCCTATTCCATGTTATCACTTCCCACCTATGTTCTTTTATATGTAAACCTATTTATATGTTAGTTTGGGTAACCGTCAAGTTTCCAACATTATTTTTTTAATGGAAGTTTTAGTACTCATTTTTTAGATGTCATTTTATATGAAAGTAACTTTCATGTATTAATACTTTAATAACCTGGAAAAATTTATTGGGTGAAATTCATTTTAAATGGGATATAATGTAGCACCCATAGAACGTGGGATTTATTTTTTAAAATTAATTTAATCTTTTTGATAGTTTGATTTTTATCCAACACTGAATATTGTTTTTTATACAAAATAACTATGTTTGTATTCTGTTATAAGAAACACGAATTTAATTATACACCATACATAATATAAATTTTATTTTTTATTATACACTAAACCGACTTGAATTACGTTACACGCAACAATGAATTTCTACGAAACAATATTTTATTATTATAATTTTTTAAATGAGATAGTTATAACATAACCATTAAACTTATTAATATTAATACTTATAAAAAAATTTTATTTTAATTATAATGTTTTATATACAAAATTCATATTGATAATAAGACATACAATTGTTTTAGTAAAGTGTTTATATGTTTATAAATACAATTTTCTTAAAAGAATTGCATTTTATGTTCTTATGTGACAAATTATAATATTAATTTTTGGAAATATTGAAATTTAATTTGATAATATAGAATTTATTTTTGTATTAATAATGTAAAAATTAAGTTATGGTGAATTTTTGGGATATTTTGGAGATACTTAATTTATTGTTGAATAATAAAAAATACTGAATTTTAATTCAAAACTAATTTTTTATCTTGTTTATTCATATAGATAAATTATATTTTAATTGGTTTTAAATTAAAAATATTTTAATTAAATATATATTAATCTAATTTTGGTAATTGGAATCATTTTTATATTAAATCTAGATATAAAATATCAATGTACTTTTGAATATTATCACTTTAAAAACTTTCTTTCTCGCCACGTCTATGGGATTAGATTTAAACATAATTTTTCCGCTCTTGTTAATTGGATTTATAAAAATTTAAATACATTGTTATAATAAGTATAATTTTATATTATAATTTAATAAAACTTAATTTTTTACCAAAAAAATAGTGAAAGTAATTAATATTAATTACAACGATTAAGGTAGAATTAAGCTTAACAAGAGACTGAACCTTAAACTTAAGGGCCAAAATAAACTATCCAATTGTAAAAACCCTATTTTATAGGAATATTTTGTACATATAATTTATATTATTGAGTTTTTTTTGTTTTTATGGATTTTTTAGGTAAAAATGTAGGTACACTAAACTTGTTTTCAACAATTCAATGTGTGTCCCATCCCTCCCCTATAAAATTCCACCACATCTCCCCCTTCATCACACCTCTAAAAAACGTAGGTTTTTAAAATATATTCTCAATTAACTCCCCATAATACCTCCCTTTAACCATTATGCCTCCATTTCAGAATAAATACAACCAGGGAATCCCTTTTTTTCTAACTAAAAGGAGTTACCCAAATAAGAGGTACCATCCTTCCTCAAGATCATTTCCTTTATTTCCTTTCCCACCCACCTAAATTCTACTAATTCAATGCATAAATAATAACCTAAGTATCAAAAATATACTAACATTGTTTTATATTATGTTTTTACCTACACTTACACACACTTCCATCTAATGGGTAATGAGCATATCCTTCGTGTACGATAAACTACCACGTCACTAAACAACGATTGTTCATTTTTCCTTTAAAATCATTAATGGTTGGTAATTATAATGAAAAATAATTTCAAATATGATATATGTGATATTTATAATTTATTTATGATTATTTAATTTTTATATATACCCTAACTTTATTCTTTATATTTTCTTTAACTATGATATCTTCATTTGTGGAAGTGTGGACCACCAGCTCCTCAAAGTGATGTTTTTTGGTCACACATTACATGGAATGAATTAAGGATGTGTTTATTAAATATATTATATATATTAAATAATAATTCTACTATAACTATATTATATATATATATATTCCATTTACTTTCTTTATTTCAATGCAACAATAAAACGAAAGTAGTGTTCATGTGTATGTACGACCTTCCATTTCCATGAATGGTGTTTTTCATTTAATATTAATAGATAATATATATTGATATAAATATTTATATTCTAAAAATATATGAAATATAAATCCTGTTTTACATTTTATAAATAATTAAATCATGATCTAAGTAATGTGATCAAGAATAACATGTCAAAACATATACAAAAAATAGAGCGGATATTACCCGAAACATAACACTAAGATACATTGGTTAATAAATGAGTAATATAAAGTCATTAGAAAATAACATATGGTATTTGATATAATTATTTGGTTTTTATTAGATTTATAATAAACTAATATTTATTTTATATGAGGTTTTAATGTTTGATAATAAATTCAAGACTTAAGGTAATGGAATTTCATCTCACTTTTTATTTTTGTGACAAAAATTTCTTATTCACTGCTCATTTATTTTGTTTGATATATATAATACCAATGGATATATTATATTATTCTTATACATAAATTTATGGTTATTATATTTTACTTTTTATGATATTTCATTCATGAGTTTTATGTTTCAAAAGTTACAAAATCGGTAAAATAATTTTTTCTCAATTTTCCTTCTTTGAGACACATGCCATGTTATGCACCTATAATTTTTTTTTGAGGTGTATATATTGACATTAACATATTATATCATGAGTCTACTTATTTTCATAATATTTAAAGATTAATTCAATTTTATTATTTCAATTTAATTATGATTCAATGTTATCTAATTAGTAATAGTTTATAGCTATAATCTCATCGTTTATCGAGATTGTTTATTATTATGCTTCTTTTAATGATATATTATTATCCATATCCCATAAAATCTCATGAATTTTCTTACCTGTTAGTTATTAATGTTATATTTAAGTAGTGGTATAATTTTTACACTCTTTGGTACTTAAAATAATTAAAAATATTTTTTATGAAAACCCTATATTATTTTCCCTTTTAGTCTAAAATATGTGGACTTTAAGTATAGTATTTTCTGAAAAGGTTTTCAATTTTGTTTAATATTATCATATGACGTTAAAAATAAATTTTCACCCAAGTTTTACATTTTCAAAAAATTAATTGAAAACAATATTCTTGTTTTTTTCTGATCAAGGAACTTTTCTAAACATTTAAGGTGAAAAGGTAATGTTCTTTATGTATTAAATTACCCACCATCATGACCATCATATAATTTGATATTCCTTTGTAATATAACAATGTTATTACTTTTAAATAAAACATTTCTCATAATATTCTAGAAATTGTTTTATTTAAAAATGTTTTCAAAAAAATGTTTTTTTTAAAATGTATTTTGTTTAATAAATATTTGAAATGTTTTAAAGATTATTTTAAATGTTTTTAAGAAAAATGGGTTTCAAAATTTTTTGCATATTTTTTATATGTCATGAATAAAATCTATTTCAAACTTATTTAAAGCCTTATTAATAATGTTTTTAATTTAATTTCAAAAACAAATGTTTTTAAAATGTTTTCAAAATTATTTTATATGTTTTTAAAGAAAATAGTTTTCAAAATGTTTTCAGGGTTATTTTATATGTTCTAAAGGAATTTTTTTTTCAAAATTATTTAAGACTTGTTTTTAATGTTTTATAATTATTTTCAAAGAAAAATGTTTTTAAAATGTTTTCATGTTTATTTAATAATATTTAAATGGAAAATATTTTCAAAATTATTTCAATCATTCCTTCTATGTTTTCAAATTATTTTCAATCAAAAATGTTTTAAAGATGTTATGAAGATTATTTTATATGATTTGAAGGGAAAAGGTTTTCAAAATTATTTCAATCCTTCTTTCAATGTTTTCAAATTATTTTCAATGAAAATTTTTGTCAAAAGGCTTTATGTTTTAAAATCATCTTTGTAAAAAGAAGGTATATTTTTTTCAAGAAATTTTTTTCAATGAATATTTCTAAATTATTTTCCATTTAACATGTCATCAATTGGTGTTACTCGTTCGTTTCTTGGAAACATCTCAATTATTCCATCCATATTATTTATCTTAGTGTTTTATGTTTTGATGGAATTTTGTTTATGAATCCCTATTTTATCATGGGTTATATGTTTATTAAACTTGTTCCACATTAAAGTGTTTTATGATTATAAAACCTGCTTATTTAATAGGTTATTATTTTATGGAATGATTAAAAAACCTATATTTTTTCACATATTAATATATGATTACATGATTATAATACCCTTTTCATTTCATGGGTAAAGACAGGGTACTTATGAAACCTATTCTTTTTTATGGGTCATGATATGATGAAAGATTTATTATCTTATGGAAAATGTATGAATGATTCTATTATGAGATGGGTGGGACAAATATCTCCCTCCAATGTATTGGTTAGATATTTATATCTCATGAGATAATGATGGGAAAAATTTTAATGGGCTTGATCCACTATGGGGAGATAAAGAAACCTGATCCCTCATATGTAAGGACTTTTACTTTGGATGGTTGTGTGTTCAGTCCAGTAGCTATTGCCACCATGAAGGTGGAAGATAGGGAACCCAACCAACTATGGGAATATGGGGAAACCCAATCCACTATGGGAAGATGGTGAAACATGATAGCTTATAAGGAAAGGGATGTGATTTTGGATGGCTATGTGTCCCGCCCAATAGGTTTAGTTCCCATGAAGTATCCTCATAAGTTTTTTCTACATGTCATTATAGGGAATGATATTACATTTTTATGTGTATGACACAATTACATGTCTTATCCCTATGTTATGTTTTCATGGCTTATGATCTTTTTTACCTTATGGATAATGTCTTATAAACTACCATGATTTATGAAATGATTCATTTTATGATATTGGATATTAAGGGTATGATCATATAATGTTATAATCACATTATCATACCCATATGATCATGTTTATGCTTACATGCCTCTATTTTCCCCCTTACTAAGCATCTAATCTAACCCCTTTTTATGTTTCATTCCATGGGTTGTGAAGATATGTATTAATTATAATGTGTATAATAAGGGTTATAGTCATGAAGAACATAGTGGGAGAAAATGTAGCTCACTAATGTACCATTTTTTATATTTCCATGTTTTAAAAGGAACTGGACGAATACGGTCTTTGGGATTCTCTTTCTGTAATTTTTTATGTATTCTGCAAAAGTGATGTAATATCTAGGTACATTAAGGATGATTTGTTATAATTTAAGATGTTTAGAATAACATGGTTTTATATGATAAAGTATACTTAATTTAATTGGTTAGAAGGGATCATGGTGGTGAATTCCAAAATATGGAACTTATTTTTTTTTGTGAAGAAAATGTGTATTTTCATAAATTTTTGTGTCCTAGAACACAAAAAGAAATGGCGTAGTATAAAAAAATATAATATTTTAAGAAATTATTAGGGCCATGTTAAATGATTTTAATCTACCTAAATATTTTTTTGGAAGAAACTTTGAATATGATTTTTTATGTTACCAATAATATAATCTTAATAACTTAGTTGAAAAAGACACATTTTGAGGTTTGGAAGGGGAGAAGACATAAAATTAGATATTTTAGAATCTTTGGGTGTAATGTTTTCTTTATCAGTAATAATGATACGTTGGATAAATCTGATTCAAAATTTTCTAAAAAGAATATTCTTAGGATATTTAAATAATAATAAGGAAAATATTTTTTATAATAAAATAAAAATTGTTTTTAAAGTATTAATTCATGATAATTTTTTGGAAATGTATTTAAATAAAAGGGATGATGATATTGATAAACATGAGGATAAATTTATAGATTTCAATTTTGATGAGAAATTATATCAAGATAAAAATGTACATAGTTAGGGGGTAAAAATTTCTCCTCAATATAAACTTATTCATGAAATATCTTAAAAGACTCATAAATATCATCTTATAGATAATTTAATTGGAGATGTTGAGTCAAATTTTCAAAGTAAATTTTTTTTTATGAATATATGTGTTTATCAGAATCTTATTTTTGTTCTGTACCTAAGGATATTGATGATCTATTAAATGATTCTAATTGGATCTAGTATATGAAATATGAGTTAAATCAATTTACTAAAAATAATGTACAGACTTTAGTTATTCAACCAAATCACTCTCATGTTATTTTAAAAAGATGGATCTTTATAATCAAACTTGATGAATATGGAAATATAGTTTAAAAAAATATAGATTAGTTTCCCAAGGATATTATTAAGAAGATGTTATTTAATATAAACAAAATTTCATAAATATTTCTAGGTAATAAGTAATTATAATGTTATTATCCTTTAATAGTTTTCCTGGATTTAAATTATTTCAAATAGATATAAAAACTGATTTTATAAATGGTTATATTTATAAATAATTATATGTTAGACAATATCATGGTCTTGAAAATAAAAATTGTACTGATAGTGTTTTGAAACTACAAAAGGATTTATATGGTTTTAAATTATCTCCTAGATCTTGTTATTAAAGGTTAACTAGTTTTATTTTTAAAAATATTTTTGGAAATTGAAAAGCTGATCCTACATTATTTATTGAGAAAATTCATAATGATATTATGATTTTAAACATTTATGTTGATGGGATTATTTTTTAATATTCATGTGAAACTGTCTATAATAAATTTTCAAAATTAATGACTTCTAAATTTTATATGGGTATGATGGAAGAATTGAAATTCTTTCTTGTTCTAAAAATATTTTAGAGAAATTATGGTATTTTTCTAAATCAAACCAAGTTTAATAAATATATAGTTTTGTGATTTGTTTTTGACTCTTGTTAACATAAAAATACTCCAATTATTACTACTTATAAAGTTAATTTAGTTATATCAGGAAAATGCTTTATTGTTAAATATTATTGAGGCGTGATTGGATGTTTATTTTATTTAACTACTTGAAGTCCTAATTTAAGTTTTTCATTTTTTATTAGTGATAATTTCAAAATTAACACAAATAAAAATCACATAAATTTTATTAAGAGGATTATTATATTTGTTAAATGATCTTTAAATATCAGTCTTTTTTATCCTACTAAGACATTTTTTATGAGCTATATCTTTTATTATTTTAGTGGATAAAATAATGAAATAAAAATAAACTCAAGTATGTTATCTAATTTGTAAATCTTCAGTTTCTTGGGCATAAAATAAATACAATTCTATTACACTTTCAACTATTGAATATGAATATATAGTTTTTGTATCATATTATACATAATAATTATGGATTAAGAAAATACTTTCTACTGTTTTATTTAATTTTAATATGATTTCTATATATGATAAAATTAATTATAATGTTTTCATTTCCAAAAATTCATTATAATAGTCCAGGATTAATCATATTGATGTTGAATTTCACTTTCATAGAGATCATGTTCAAAAAGAAAATATAATTTGTAATTTATGTCTATATAAAAGAATATTTTTGATATCTTAACTAAGGCCCTAAGCTTTTCAATGTTTGATAAAATCAAGTTTGAACACGGTTTGGTGGAAATTTAAATTTTTTTGGATCTAATTTAGATTGCGATTGAGTTTTTATATATGCTTAAAATTTTATAATTACATAAAATTTTCAGTAATATGGAATCTGATTTTAGTTTAAAATTTATAATTTTTTTACACATTTTATTATTATATTTTTGTTTAAAGTTTACTAATACATGTTATTTGGTGTCTACATACTATTTAAAATTCCACATTCCATAAAAGGTTATTTTATGAAGGACCACTCATTGATTTTCAAAAACAAATATTTACATCTACTAACAATATAGAACACAATTTTCTAGTAATATAAATATTTTTTGTGGCTATTGAGGATTTTAAAATATTTTTTCAAAATTATTTATACTCTTATACATAAGTCTATTTTTAATTATTCTCACAATGATTGAAAATATGTAATTAAATGGGGGTTTCTTATGTTTAATTTTAACATTAAAATGATTGTTTTATTTACCAGTATTCTATCTTAAACCATCGATACATTTCCAAAGGGGATAATTTTTTTAATCATTTTTATAATTCCAAAAGGCGAGGGAAGTTTAAATTACAAATTATTTTGTAATCGTCAAAATGAGTAATTGTTTGGTGGCTCTTTGAACGACTTTATGTTTTGATAATTACAAAACATTTTATATTTTATTCCCTCTATCATGATTAACTTAAATTTTTTATAGTGTTTAACTATTTTATCTTTAATTAGATAATTATAATTTAACATATCTTTTCAAATATCAATTCTTTTGTTAGAAAGTTTTAACTATATTGTTTGAAACTCTTATCTATGTTTATTAAGGTTACATTTCATGAATAATATTTAATTTTCATCATATCTATGAACTATTCAGAATCTATAAACTAGGAATTTTGGATACGTGAAATTTTTCCACCTGAGAACTTTGGATTTAAAAGTTTTTCTAAATGAGAAGTTTGGTTACATAGATTTTCCAACATTATAGTTTTGATCACATAAGTAGTTTACTATGTGAGAATTTTTGCTTCAAAAAAATTTGGCCATGTAAGAACTCTGGTAATGTTGATTTGATAACATAATAACTTTGGTTACATGGTTTCAGTTACATGAGAACTTTAAATATGTTGACTCTTTTCATATGAAATTTTGGTTACTTGAAATTCAGCTATATAAATTTTTTTATGTTGAAATTTTTATTATAAGTAAATAACCTATGTTATCAAACTCACCAATGTGGTTATACTTATTTCTATAAGTTGTTCGGAATCTGGAAATAATACTCAATTATAAAATTTCAATTTTATGTAAGTTTATTTTGATATTTTTTATTAATTTATTTGTTTCAAAATTGGTCATTAATTATTTTCAATATATGTGAATCTGTTTTATATTGTTTTATGAAGAATTAAATAAGGTTGAAATGGGATTAAAAATGTATGTATATTCATGTTGAATTGTTGAAACTTTGGATATTCAAATTCAAACTAGTTGAAATTTGAGGATTTAGTACCATATATTTTTAGAGAGTTTTACAATAACATTAATACTCCTTATTATGAAATAATTTACAATTATATTAAATTTTCAAATAATTCTCGTTGTATAGTTCGTATCTATTTTAAATAATATTGAGTAGGAATCACACGAATATTATTTTTCATTCTTAGAGATACATGTGAACCATTGTCTTGGAAATAATCATATAAAACATTACAGTTTTGCAGTGAAGATACAAGCACATGCTACTTTGGGGAAGGTGTTATGCATCATACATAAGAGTTTAAAGATATTATTTGAAAGAGTCTCTACCCTCGTGAGAATGGAGAAGAAACCCTAATCTCGATGAGTATGAAAAGAAAGGGAACCTGAATTACATATCATTCATGGATGTCCTTGTGGGTCGTATCCCATAGATGAATCAAAGGCCTCAGAGCACATTGATCCAAATAAATATCAACATAAAGGTTTATTGGTGATTTTTTTATATTATAAAGAGGTACAACTAATTTCTTTGGATCTTTTCATTGTGATAGTTTGAAAATTTAACAAACGAAGACCCTCCTTAAGTTTTCTGCATAAAAAATTAGATAACATTGGGTTTGAGAATCTCTAGATCGGTTTATTGAACTCCTTGCATGTACTGTTTTTATTTTCTGATGAAAATGGTTATTATATGCTTTGGGTGAGAGGATCATAGTCCTTTGGTGGTTGTCTTATGAAATTCATGAAATGTTCACTAGATTTATGTGCTGATTCAGAACAGTCTATTATCTCTGTATAGCTGGACTTTACATGAATCCCACTACATCTTTACAAGAAAAATTCTCTCTTCTCCATTTCTAGTATATTTTTCCATCCTATTAAACATAAATATTCAAAAATCAGCTTGTCTTAACCTTCAATTTTTCATTATTGCATTGTAATTGACATAACACAAGAGCTCCCCTCTAGATTTTTCCTTCAAAATAATTCTAATGGATTTATCCAAGTGGTTGTATTTGAGAATGTTACTACATAATATAAAAATTATCATGAATTAGAACCCTTAATGGTGGATGTAGGGTTGAAAGGATGGTCTCACACCCTCTACCCCAATTCAAATCAATTTGGTTAGAAAAGGAATCCTCAAAACCATTCAAAAAAACACTATGGATAATAATGACAACATGAACCCTTCGTGTACTTCCACTTATCATCTCCCCTCTTTTGTTAAAGATGTGAAAAATTATTATACCTCTAAGGGAGTAAATTATTTGACTTCTAGAACCGAGAATTCTATTTTAAAGACCAATATTTGTGATTATGGAGAGAATGAATAGGAAGTTCAATATGTCTTGGAAGAGTCTATTCAAGGGGAACTTGACAAATCCTGTTAAATTGAGGAAGAATTTATAAAATCAAGGGCTAGAAAG
Organism: Viscum album; assembly: GCA_963277665.1. NCBI lineage: Eukaryota > Viridiplantae > Streptophyta > Magnoliopsida > Santalales > Viscaceae > Viscum > Viscum album. The sequence goes on from OY728133.1 coordinate 411,620,215, forward strand.
GGAAATAAATCAATCGTTTACTAGGATGGTTTTGTCTCTATGACTGCTATACAAGCTTAGAAAATTAGGGACCACACTAAAATTGAGATAACAATTGTCAGATAATCCATATCTGCCAATATTAATGGAAAAAATATTATTCCCCCACAGCCTATTCTATCTAAAAAGTTTTTTAATCCTCTGACTCATATGACTCAACTGATACAGAAACTTCTTCCAATGGGGATGATGAGAATGAACCTTCCTTTAGATATTCTTATCAAATAGAAGATAAATTGAAATTTCCCAAATATTTGGACTCTAAGATAGAAGATAATGACACAACTACCTTTCAACAGTACAAAAATGGTGACATGACTACTGATACATATCTTGATCTCTGAAAGAGAATGTTTATCAAGGTGGTAGAGGAGTTTAAGAAGGATCCAAACTAAAATTTCAAGAATGTTCTTTTGAAATGACCCCTATACATACCTCATTCTATTATTGGATGATTTCTTGTTTTCCACATATGTGGCTTGGGAAGTTGGGTAAATTTTTCATTTCTGTACAACTACCTAGAGTCTTTCATTAATGTTGATCAGACTTGATGGCTCTCTTTATATTTCCTAGTGACCAGTTGTTTTTTCAATTATGCATGGGCTTGAGTCTCCATATTTTTGGCCACACTCCTTCTTTTGGCTGTCCCCCTAGTGTATTATGCTTTCTCCTCTTACAACAGATCATAATCTCTTTCTTCATGAACTCTTCTCTCTTCATGGGTGTTTTTATACAATTATGACATAGCATTAAACCTATAATTTTTCTCTTTTGAAAAGTATATGAATTAAGCTAGGTTTTGTGATGTTTTTTTCCACTTTTTTATGGACAACACATCATTCAATATGGGGCTTGATGGGATACGATGGAGTGTAAAGTTTAATAATCATGATTCACAATAGATATAAAGATACCTACTGGATTATGATAGGTCACCCACATTTTTTTCATTTAATGTGTTGTATTACCATTATTCCTTGCTTCTGTAAGCTCTTAAAACCTTATGTTTATACTGTTATTTTTATATTTTAATAAAAAAAATTGGTGTATTAATTGGGTAACTAATTCATGTCTCTACTTATTTTAAAAAATAAACTCTGTGTAAAGATTTTAAATATCTCGTGAATAATAATTGTTGCATATGAAAATATCTTCAATCATTATTGATGTGATTTGGAGTTTATAATTACATCTTGTTATCCTTCCAAAAAAATTAAACATCATTTACTTAAAACTCATAATGTACAAAGTCTTCAATATATAAGTTGTTTTTAAGTGTTTTAATTATGTTTATTCTTTTATGATTAAGCATGCTTGGGTTATAATACCCCATTAAATGTTATGTGTGTGTGGGTTGTGACTCCCTAATATAAGTCAAATTGAGACCAGATTGTTCAGGTTATGCCTCTGTTGGAAAAAGAATGGATTTTTAGGTTACACCTCTAGGTGGAAAATAATTGTTTAGTTTTAGGTTTAAGCCAATATGGGAAAAATACTTTTTAATTATATTGTGACTCTAGGTCTGAAAAAATAATTTTAAAATTACAAAGTCAGTGGGTGTCTTCTCTCTCTATGTTGGAGAGGGTGAAGAATAGAGAAGAATAAATTTTCTCTAAAATACTTTAGAAATATCTTGTTCCTGTTTATTTTAAGTTTTACTATGTTAATTTATGATCATTGATATAATATTTAAAATTATTTGAAACCCCCAGTTCACCCCCTCTCTCTATTCCATTCTATCATATTCCCTCTAATATCAAAAAATGAGTGTTCCCTGACATAGTGGTCATTTGTATATTTTATAATGATAAGTAATTTCTTATTCACAAGTAAGAAAATAGTATTTATTGACTAAATATTTCTAAAACAATGTATACATTATTATAGGACTCATACTTCTGAATAATTTTCAAAAATCCATCCTTATAACTTAGTGATATTTTCCACATAAGATGTGAAAGATTTATCTTCCTATTTATTGAGTTTAAAGTCCTATTTTTCTATCAAGATAAGGAATATGATAAAATATACTTAGTTGATTTATTTACATTATATAATCATAATTTAATTATTTGGTTTTGTGACTTATTTTATTTCACCTATGAATCAATTTACATTCCAATGACAAATGACTAAGGTTACTTTTTCATGCCTGATGCTCAAAAAAATCAACTCTTAAAGGATTATTTGATCCATGAAAAGATTAAAATTTATTCTTCCAAATTTTATTTGATTACTTAAAACCAAATGTTCATAATAATGATGGATAAACAATTATATGAAAAATTAATTATGAAATATACAAAAAATCAATATAAATAATAACAATATAATCCTAACTTAAATCATTCCTCAAAAAAATTACTAAAACAAAACCAAACCAAATTTGAAACCTAAAATCCATAAAATAATTGATCACATATCCTTCCAAAATCAACTTAATTGTTATACCCTATCTCTTATATAGTCACATAACTAAATTTCTATACACCTTAATCATATATTCTATAAAATATACTAATATTTTAAAAAATAACATAAATCACTATGGTATAAAACCACAAAAAATCACATATACTTCCAAATGATAACTAAGTTATTATTATAAAAATAATATAAACCCCTTTGAAAAAAATCACACTCTAGAAAACAATAAATTGCATTCACCATAATCCTATAATTTTCCCAAAATATGATAACACATTTTCTAATTTAACTATAATTACCATGATATAAAATAATTCATTAAACTTAAATATTATCTATACCTTTTAGATTATTTTCAAAAAATAGAATAACATTCTTCCCTAAATAACCTTTATATTAAATCACATTTTAAACATAAGGGTTGAAAATATCTCAAAGATCTATTGAACCCCAATGAAAATATACCAAAATATCATACAATCTCATAAGGCCTCAAAAGGGAACTTATACCTATAAAATTATAATCATCCTTAAATGTAGAATCCTCTAAATAAAATACCACACCATCATAACTATTGAAACCCTATATGTAAGCAATTGAATCATTCAAGTATCTTCATAAACCATTTACCAGGATTTCTTATCTTATTCATTAACACTTACTTTACACAATCAAAAATATGAATTTATCATAAGATTTATCAATGTTAATCTAATCATGTTTATTACATTAAATATAATTATAAATATTAAATTAGCTCACATATTTTATATTTTATTCATATTTTTCTTCATCTTTAGTTAAAATAAAATACGAATTTTACTAAACCTTTATTTGTATGATCTTTTTAATTTACTTTTTGATATTAATTACTAAGATAAATAATTACATAATTATAATTCCCCCCACATTTAAAATGATCAAATATTAGGGATACCTTAGGAATAAATTTATTCCCCTCTATTCTATTAACCAAACTATTCATTTTTCCTTGATAGTTTATTTATTTATTATCTCTATTACCACATTTCAGAAATCTTATTATTCCTTTAGGACATTTACTTGGGAGATTATTCACATTTTATTGAAACATAAGATATTTAATATTTTTTCCTCCATGGTCTGTCTTTATCCACTAAAATTACATGAAACTCTATTTTTATCTTATTTGGTTTTCTAGTAAATTCATCTACGTTCATAATATTAATCACAACTCAAGATAGTTGGTTTTTATAACCATATTATTCCTCACTAAAAATTCAATCTTGTTTGGTTTCTCTTTCATAAAACCTCTATATTCTCCTTCATAACTATTATTAACTTGGTTAATTCTAGTTCCATCCATTTAAAAAATATGGTTAATATTATTATATCAAATAAAATCATAATAAACCATATAATGAGTATAATGAATACTAATATTTCATTAACTATATCATCATCTATTCAACACTTTTTGTTTACCCAAAAATAAAAATAATTACTCTTTATATACTTACCATTAAGATTAAAAACTATTTATAACTTATGATTTTGAATTAACATATTTACTCCCAAGGGTTTTTTAAATTATTCTCATCTAACAATATCATAACCTCTAAAGTTTTCAATCCCCCTACTCAAATACCAACGATAACAACTTGTATGTAAATAAACAATAATTATATGATTTATAAAAATGGATTCACTTTAAAAAAATTATAGTATCTTTTATGTTTATTATTTTATATAATTAAGATAACCACTACGCAACAAAGTGGATATTTTTACATGGTATACATATTTTCCCAAAAAATCAATTCACATATTTACACTCTCATTTCATTTGTGAAAATTTTCCTCCCGAATGATGTTTCACAATTAAAATTGATATAGTTCATATTCATCATTATTCTATATATAATATATTTTAAAATTTTTGATTATTAAAACAAATTTTAGTAAGTAATATAAAAAATATAATAAATAGTTATTTTTCAAAAAAGAAACGTGAAAATATATAACAAAATTTTCTTTTCTCCCAAATAAAATTTAAGCCCAATTAATAATATCATTATACATGAAATCAAATTATTTTTCCAAATTTTTCTATAAACTATATAGTATAAACAATAAATTAAAAATCATAACAATGTAAATTTATTTAGAAAACATGATCAAACAAATTTACTCGAAAAACAAACATTTCACCTTTTGAAGGTCAACAACATTCACTTCTTCATAAAATTATTTTCATTATTAATGAAATAAAAATATTTACATTAAAATTCATAAAAAACATATAAAAACATTTTTTGAATGTTGATGAAAAATCATTAAATTCACCATTATAAGAACCCTTAAAATGGAATAACTTACCGTGTCAATTCCAATGTGTCTCTTCTATAGAACATATTATTACCTAGTGCATTGGAGGGATGTATAGGACCCATATATCATCATTTTTTATTTCATAGTACCATAACATGAATAGAAGACTTAAAATATTGTATTTCCCTCATAAAACTTGTAATAATTATAATTTGATCCCTTAGCCAAAACACTTTCAGTTATCATATAAAAATTTGATGAAATGTCGTTTTCTTTTAAATAAAATTGAAAATAAGTGATTATATAAATAATCAGAATATAATATTTTTTTTGTAACATCCAAATTAAGTAATTAATAATAGATATTTTTATCTGTGTCTATTAATGAACTAGATAGTGTTTTAGAGGCTTAAAATGAAAATAAATCCAATCTTAAGCATGGAATACACTAATATTTTTAAAAGATTATTATACTGCCTTTTGATGGAAAACCATTTTTAAATATAGCTTTTGACAACTTTATAAGCTATGTTTTTCAGAATAAACTTATTCTTTATGATTGGGACATCAAAATTTACTTTGTGTGAATTTTTGGTATTTTTCTGACAATGTTCATTTTTTAATGAATAGTGAAAAATACTGCATTTTACATCAAAACTGCTTCTTAATCTAATTTATTTATATGATTATATTATCTTTTGAAATGGTCTTAATGTTTAATGTGAATATATGTTTACCATTTAATCCAATGGTGGTCATTGGAATCAATTTCACTTTGAAATTAGACTTAAACTGGTGTCAATCTTTTGATACTTATTGTTTTATAAAAACACGCTATTTGCTCTGACAGTGGGAATTAATTATTAAATTAATTAATGTGACTTATATGTTTTGAATTTTGTAAAATAGAATTAATTTTTGAATTCAGAATATCAAATATAGCTTAGGCTGAAGTTTTGGTATTTTTCTGAAAAACTTCAATTTTTTGATGAATAGTGAAAACACTAAGTGGTAGTTAAAGAAACTGGTTTTCCGTTTAAATGAAATTATGCCATCATTGTGTTTTGAATTTCAAAAATCCGAAATACATGGTTTTCATTAAGAATTAAAATGTGGTTCAATGGGATAAAAATAATTTTTTGGTGAATAGTAACTTATTAAGTTTTTAATCGCGATTAGTGGTAATTAGGGTAGTTTAAGGTAAAAATAATGCATTAATAACATGAAATGACCTAGACAAATGTCCTACCCTCATTGGTTGTGTCATGGCCGACCACGAAAATCCATGGGTCAACTTGGGGACCCCATGGATCCACTTTGGTTGAGAAATGACATAAATAACGTTTTTATTTAATGTAAAAGTAAAAATGACACAAACATAATATGTTTTACGAAAACAATTTTTACATGGGGTTATAAAGATCAGAATTTGGATTATAAATAGTCATTGGAAAGATAAAACGATTTCCTACATCATAGTATTTGTTTTATAATTTTTAGACATTAAATAAATTAAATTATTTATGACATCATGATGATGCAGCGATGACCTCATTATTTAACGATTTAAATAAAATAGAAAGATAATGAAAAATATAAAACCTACACATGGCCAAAACCAATTGGATGAGTGGATTTAGAAGCCTTATCACCTTATCCTCGAAATATAGCAATGTGGGACCTTTTGAATCCGAAACTCATTTTAAAATAAAGTAACTTATCTTTACTTTCCAAAAGTGCCCCTCCTCTCCTCTTATAAAAGGCCCCCACCTCTACCTCCTTTCACACACTCTTCAAGCCTTTGGATAGGCCAAACCCTGCCCATTTAAGCTTTCCACATCCCTCTCCTCATCCTAGAGGATTTACTTTGGGCAGAATCATTTCAAAGGAAGCCTTTAGTCTCAAATCAAAAGGAGTTACACTTTTAAAGGTAATTCATTCTCTCATGTTCATTTGTTTTATTTTGCTTCTCCAACCCCCTAAACTTTTTTTATTTACTTATTTTGTAACAACAACAGTATATTCAATATACTAGTATGTTTTTATAAGATATATTTGAGCTAAACTCTCACACAACTACATCAAATGGTTAAAGAACATACAGTTTCCGTGGATGGCGAAATTCTGCCTCCCGAAACGATGATTGTTCAATACTTACTTAACACCTCAAAAGGTGGCCATTATGATGTCACACTACTGGAAATACAATATTTCCCAACGGTTCAGAACCATTGGGAAAGCCCCTCAAATCGTTGGGAAAGGTTTTCCCAACGGTTCTGATAACCATTGGGAAGTAAGCCGTTGGGAAAGGTTTTCCCAACGGTTTACTGGCAACCGTTGCAATAGGCCCATAGAAGTTACCCTACCCCAACGGTTTGGGTGAACCGTTGGGATAGTTTTTCCCAACGGTTCTCCCAAACCGTTGGGAAAACCAAATACCACACATGTTCCCAACGGTTCCAAACCATTGGGATATACCATGTGGAACATTTTCCCAACGGTTTCAAACCGTTGGGAATTGGTGAAGTCTTTCCCAACGGTTTAGAACCATTGGGAAAAGACATGCTAAAAACTTATATGCCAACGGTTTGAAACTGTTGGCATACCCTATGCTGCAAATTACAGCACCCTGCAATTTGCACAGCCCCTGTCCCCTGTCCATCACCACCAGTCATCAGGCCTCATTTTCACCTCATTTTCACCTCATTTTCACCTCATTTTCACCTCATTTTCACCTCATTTTCGATCCAACTATTGTACCAGTAATAAAATAAAACATACATATTCAATTACGAACAAATTCATACACATTTAACATATAATGGATCCTGAAACTATACAAATCCAAAATTAAATTACAATTCATAAACATACATAATTCATATAGAATTCAATTTAAAATTTAGATGACAATTATACGTGGAATCTGAAATTCAATTCATAATATGATCGGTTTTTTCTATACCATATATTTTTACCTCAAATGATGTCCATTTTAAACAAAATACATACACCTGAAGTGATACCGGCCACACCGCACCTCAGATTGAGGCGGGGTTAACTCGTACATGTCACATTTGACTCATGGATCGTTGTGCTAAAGTATCGACAGAATCCTAATGCGTTTGGTCGGTTTTCCGTATGTCAGTTGATGTTTTTCACTTAAAATGACGTCCTTTTGAAACAAAAGATGAACACTATGAGTGGTGCCGACCGCACCGCGTCTCCAATTGAGGCGGGGTTGATTCGTACACGTCACATATGACTCATGGATCGTTCTCCTAAAGTTTAAATGGAAACCGAATGCGTTTGGTCGGTTTTCCGTATGTACTTAAAATGTTGTCCATTTTAAACAAAAGAGTGACACTTAGACTCATCCCGACCACACCGCGACTCAGATTCATCTCGGGTTGGCTCGTACATGTCACATATGACCCATGGATAATTGTGATAAATTATCAAAAGATTCCGAATGCGTTTGGTCGGTTTTGCGTATGCCAGTTGTTCTTTTCATTTATAATCATGTCCATTTTAAACAAAAGAGACATAGTTAGAGCGGTGTCGGCCACACCACATCTCAGATTAAGACGGGGTTGACTTGTACACGTCACATATGACCCATGGATCGTTGTGCTAAAGTATCGATAGAATCCGAATGCGTTTGGTCGGTCTTCCGTATGTCAGTTGATGTTTTTCACTTAAAATGACGTCCTTTTGAAACAAAAGACGGACACTTTGAGTGGTTTCAGCCGCACCGCATGTCGGATTGAGGCGGGATGATTCGTACACGTCACATAGGACCCATGGATCGTTCTCCTAAAGTTACAATGGAAACCGAATGCGTTTGGTCGGTTTTCCGTATGTACTTAAAATGGTGTACATTTTAAACAAAAGAGAGCCATTTAGACTGATCCCGGTCACACCGCGACTCGGATTGACCCGGGTTGGCTCGTACACGTCACATATGACCCATGGATCGTTGTGATAAATTATCAAAAGATTCTGAATGCGTTTGGTCGGTTTTGCGTATGTCAGTTGTTCTTTTCACTTATAATCCTGTCCATTTTAAACAAAACAGACACAATTAGAGCGGTGTCGGCCACACCACGCCTCGGATTGAGGTGGGGATGATTCGTACACGTCACATATGACTCATGGATCGTTCTCCTAAAGTTTCAATGGAAACCGAATGCGTTTGGTCGGTTTTCCGTATGTACTTAAAATGGTGTCCATTTTAAACAAAAGAGAGCCACTTAGACTGATCTCGGCCACACTGCGACTCGGATTGAACCCGGGTTGCCTCGTACAGGTCACATATGACCCATGGATTGTTGTGATAAATGATCAAAAGATTCGGAATGTGTTTGGTCGGTTTTGCGTATGCCAGTTGTTCTTTTTCACTTATAATCATGTCCATTTTAAACAGAAGAGACATAGTTAGAGCGGTGTCGGCCACACCGCGTCTCGGATTGAGACGGGGATGATTGGTACACGTCACATATGACCCATGGATCGTTCTCCTAAAGTTTCAATGGAAACCGAATGCGTTTGGTCGGTTTTGCGTATGCCAGTTCTTTTCACTTATAATCCTACCCATTTTAAACAAAACAGACACAGTTAGAGCAGTGTTGACCACACCGCGCCTCGGATTATGGCGGGGATGATTCGTACACCTCACATATGACCCATGAATCGTTCTCCTAAAGTTTCAATGGAAACCGAATGCGTTTGGTCGGTTTTCCGTATCTACTTAAAATGATGTCCATTTTAAACAAAAGAGAGCCACTTAGACTGATCCCGGCCACACCGCGACTCGGATTGAGCCCGAGTGGGCTCGTACATGTCAAATATGACTGATGGATCGTTGTGATAAATTATCAACAGATTCAGAATGTGTTTGGTCAGTTTTGCGTTTGGTCGGTTTTGCGTATCCTGTCCATTTTAAACAAAAGATAGACAGTTAGAACGGTGTCGGTCACACCGCACCTCGGATTGAGGCAGGATTGACTCGTACACGTCACATACGACCCATGGATCCTTGTGCTAAAGTGTCGACACAGTCCGAATGCCTTTGGTCGGTTTTTCGTATGTCACTTGATGATTTTCACTTAAAATGACGTCTTTTTGAAACAAAAGACAGACACTTTTTGAGTGGTGTCGGCCACACCGCGTCTCCGATTGTGGCGGGGTTGATTCGTACACGTCACATATGACTCATGGATCGTTCTCCTAAAGTTTCAACGGAAACCGAATCCGTTTGGTCGTTTTTCCGTATGTACTTAAAATGGTGTTCATTTTAAACAAAAGAGAGCCACTTAAACTTATCCCGGCCACACCACGACTCGGATTCATCCCGGGTTGGCTCGTACACGTCACATATGACCCATGGATTGTTGGGATAAATTATCAACAGATTCGGAATGCGTTTGGTCGGTTTTCCGTAAGCCAGTTGATGCTTTTCACTTAAAATGATGTCCTTTTGAAACAAAAGACGGACACTTTGAGTGGTGTCGGCCACACCACGTCTCCGGATTGAGCTGAAACCACCGTGAAACATTCTAATTATTATTCGTGACGTGTACGCGCAGACGGCACGTCAATCGGACGTGCGGTTTTCCCGGTACGGATCAATATTCATGTTTTAAGTGATGCGCGCGCTTCGAAACGAGCGTGAGGGGGTCCAAACAGGTCGAACGATGTCGGAATGGCCTGAAATCAGACGATAAATACGGGTGAGTGATTTATGAAGTGGTCGAGCAGACGGCACGTCAATCGGACGTGCCGTGTGCCCGCGGTGACCGACAACGCAGTTATGGTGTCATAAACGGCCAAAACGGGCGTCCAACGGCCAAATTCATAGCGGACGACCACGGATTCACCCGAAACCACCGTGAAACATTCTAATTATTATTCGTGACGTGTACGCGCAGACGGAACGTCAATCGGACGTGCGGTTTGCGCGGTACGGCTCAATATTAGTGTTTTAAGTGATGCGCGCGCTTCGTAAACGCGCGTGAGGGGGGTCCAAACGGGCCGAACGATGTCGGAATGGCCTGAAATCAGACGAAAAATACGGGTGAGTTATTTATGAAGTGTTCGAGCAGACGTCACGTCAATCGGACTTTTCGTGTGCCCGCGGTGACCGAGAACGCAGTTATGGTGTCATAAACGGCCAGAACGGGCGTCCAACGGTCGAATTCATAGCGTACGACCTCGGATTGAGCTGAAACCACCGTGGAACATTCTAATTATTATTCGTGACGTGTACGCGTAGACGGCACGTCAATCGGACGTGCGGTTTGCGCGGTACGGCTCAATATTAGTGTTTTAAGTGATTCGCGCGCTTCGTAAACGCGCGTGAGGGGGGTCCAAATGGGCCGAACGATGTCGGAATGGCCTAAAATCAGACGACAAATACGGGTGACTGATTTCTGAAGTGGTCGAGCAGACGGAACGTCAATCGGACTTGTCGTGTGCCCGCGGTGACCGACAACGCAGTTATGGTGTCATAAACGGCCAGAACGGGCGTCCAACGGTCAAATTCATAGCGGACGACCTCAGATTGAGCTGAAACCACCGTGGTACATTCTAATTATTATTCGTGACGTGTACGCGCAGACGGCACGTCAATCGGACGTGCGGTTTGCGCGGTACAGCTCAATATTAGTGTTTTAAGTGATGCGCGCGCTTCGTAAACGCGCGTGAGGGGGGTCCAAACGGGCCGAACGATGTCAGAATGGCCTGAAATAAGACGACAAATACGGGTGACTGATTTCTGAAGTGGTCGAGCAGACGGCACGTCAATCGGACGTGTCGTGTGCCCACGGTGACCGACAACGCAGTTATGGTGTCATAAACGGCCAGAACGGGCGTCCAACGGTCAAATTCATAGCGGACGGCCTCGGATTGAGCTGAAACCACCGTGAAACATTCTAATTATTATTCGTGACGTGTACGCGCAGACGGCACGTCAATCGGACGTGCGGTTTGCCCGGTACGGCTCAATATTCATGTTTTAAGTGATGCGCGCGCTTCGAAACGCGCGTGAGGGGGTCCAAACGGGCCGAACGATGTCGGAATGGCCTGAAATCAGACGATAAATACGGGTGAGTGATTTATGAAGTGGTCGAGCAGACGGCACGTCAATCGGACGTGCCGTGTGCCCGCGGTGACCGACAACGCAGTTATGGTGTCATAAACGGCCAAAACGGGCGTCCAACGGTCAAATTCATAGCGGACGACCATGGATTCACCCGAAACCACCGTGAAACATTCTAATTATTATTCGTGACGTGTACGCGCAGACGGAACGTCAATCGGACGTGCGGTTTGCGCGGTACGGCTCAATATTAGTGTTTTAAGTGATGTGCGCGCTTCGTAAACGAGCGTGAGGGGGGTCCAAACGGGCCGAACGATGTCGGAATGGCCTGAAATCAGACGACAAATACGGGTGAGTTATTTATGAAGTGGTCGAGCAGACGGCACGTCAATCGGACTTGTCGTGTGCCCGCGGTGACCGACAACGCAGTTATGGTGTCATAAACGGCCAGAACGGGCGTCCAATGGTCAAATTCATAGCGTACGACCTCGGATTGAGCTGAAACCACCGTGAAACATTCTAATTATTATTCGTGACGTGTACGCGTAGACGGAACGTCAATCGGACGTGCGGTTTGCGCGGTACGGCTCAATATTAGTGTTTTAAGTGATGCGCGCGCTTCGTAAACGCGCGTGAGGGGGGTCCAAACAGGCCGAACGATGTCGGAATGGCCTAAAATCAGACGAAAAATACGGGTGAGTGATTTCTGAAGTGGTCGAGCAGACGGCACGTCAATCGGACTTGTCGTGTGCCCGCGGTGACCGACAACGCAGTTATGGTGTCATAAACGGCCAGAACGGGCGTCCAACGGTCAAATTCATAGCGGACGACCACGGATTGAGCTGAAACCACCATGGAACATTTAATTATTATTCGTGACGTGTACGCGCAGACGGCACGTCAATCGGACGTGTGGTTTGCGCGGTACGGCTCAATATTAGTGTTTTAAGTGATGCGCGCGCTTCGTAAACGCGCGTGAGGGGGGTCCAAACGGGCCGAACGATGTCGGAATGGCCTGAAATCAGACGACAAATACGGGTGAATTATTTATGAAGTGGTCGAGTAGACGGCACGTCAATCGGACTTGTCGTGTGCCCGCGGTGACCGACAACGCAGTTATGGTGTCATAAACGGCCAGAACGGGCGTCCAACGGTCAAATTCATAGCGTACGACCTCAGATTGAGCTGAAACCACCGTGAAACATTCTAATTATTATTCGTGACGTGTACGCATAGACGGCACGTCAATCGGACGTGCGGTTTGCGCGGTACGGCTCAATATTAGTGTTTTAAGTGATGCGCGCGCTTCGTAAACGCGCGTGAGGGGGGTCCAAACGGGCCGAATGATGTCGGAATGGCCTGAAATCAGACGAAAAATACGGGTGAGTGATTTCTGAAGTGGTCGAGCAGACGGCACGTCAATCGGACTTGTCGTGTGCCCGCGGTGACCGACAACGCAGTTGTGGTGTCATAAACGGCCAGAACGGGCATCCAACGGTCAAATTCATAGCGGACGACCTCGGATTGAGCTGAAACCACCGTGGAACATTCTAATTATTATTCGTGATGTGTACGCGCAGACGGCACGTCAATCGGACGTGCGGTTTGCGCGGTACGGCTCAATATTCGTGTTTTAGGTGATGCGCGCGCTTCGTAAACGCGCGTGAGGGGGGTCCAAACGGGCCGAACGATTTCGGAATGGCCTGAAATCAGATGAGAAATAAGGGTGACTGATTTCTGAAGTGGTCGAGCAGACGGCACGTCAATCGGACGTGCCGTGTGCCCGCGGTGACCGACAACGCAGTTCTGGTGTCATAAACGGCCAGAACGGGCGTCCAACAGTCAAATTCATAGCGGACGACCTCGGATTGAGCTGAAACCATCGTGGAACATTCTAATTATTATTCGTGACGTGTACGCGCAGACGGCACGTCAATCGGACGTGCGGTTTGCGCGGTACGGCTCAATATTGGTGTTTTAAGTGATGTGCGCGCTTCGTAAACGCGCGTGAGGGGGGTCCAAACGGGCCGAACGATGTCGGAATGGCCTAAAATCAGACGACAAATACAGGTGACTGATTTCTGAAGTGGTCGAGCAGACGGCACGTCAATCGGACATGCCGTGTGCCCGCGGTGACCGACAACGCAGTTCTGGTGTCATAAACGGCCAGAACGGGCGTCCAACAGTCAAATTCATAGCGTACGACCTCGGATTGAGATGAAACCACCGTGAAACATTCTAATTATTATTCGTGACGTGTACGCGCAGACGGCACATCAATCGGACGTGCGGTTTGCGCGGTACGGCTCAATATTAGTGTTTTAAGTGATGCGCGCGCTTCGTAAACGCGCGTGAGGGGGGTCCAAATGGGCCGAACGATGTCCGAATGGCCTAAAATCAGACGACAAATACGGGTGAGTGATTTCTGAAGTGGTCGAGCAGACGGCACGTCAATCGGACTTTTCGTGTGCCCGCGGTGACCGACAACGCAGTTATGGTGTCATAAACGGCCAGAACGGGCGTCCAACGGTCAAATTCATAGTGGACGACCTCGGATTGAGCTGAAACCATCGTGGAACATTCTAATTATTATTCGTGACGTGTACGCGTAGACGGCACGTCAATCGGACGGGGGGCTATCCGGGGTCCAGGGTGGAGGGTTGGGGGCTGTACGGGGGGCTGTCCAGGGGGCTGTCCGCGGGGGCTGTCCGGGGGGGCTGTCCGGTGGGTGTCCGGGGGGCTGTCCGGGGACCAAGGATGAGGGTGGGGGGGCTGTGCGGGGTCTGTTCAGAGGGTGTTTGAGGGTTCTTCAGGGGGTTGTCAGGGGTTGTTTAGGGGGCTGTCCGGTGGTTGTTCAGGGGGTTGTCCGGGGTTGTTCAGGGGGTTGTCCGGGGGGTGTTTGGGGGGTTGTCCGGGGTCCAAGGGGGAGGGTGGGGGGTTGTCTGGGGGGCTGTCCGGGGGGCTATCCGGGGTCCAGGGTGGAGGGTTGGGGGCTGTACGGGGGGCTGTCCAAGGGGCTGTCCAGGGGGCTGTCCGCGGGGCTGTCCGGGGGGTGTTTGGTGGGTGTTCGGGGTCCAAGGGGGAGGGGGGGTTGTCCAGGGTCCAAGAATGAGGGGGGTTGTCCAGGGAGTTCTCAAACACACAACCACTAAAAGACAACAACATCCATAAAAACAGACAATATATAAAAATAACTCAACTCCAATACTATACTACGTGTCTAGATAAAACCAACAACTAGAATAGATTAAACATCAAATCTCAAGTCAAAAATGTAACGGATCAATATGTCCCACATCAGCATCACCATCTCCATCATCATCATCATCATCGCCCTCGTCATCGTCCTCCTCATCGTCCTCACCCTCCACAACTCCTTCCTCCTCGCCTTCGCCCTCCTCCTCGCCCTCCTCATCTCCCTCCTCTTCCGCATCAGACTGCTCGCCATCATCATCTTCAATCTCGACATCGGCCTGACCACCACTGGAACTTCCACCTGGTGCACCATATATAGAATGTATCGACGACATGTATTCATCAATCGCTGGGCTGGCCTCTGCTGGAAGTGTTGGACGTAGAACTTCAATAAATTTCATAAATGCACTGTTTGCCCTTGCAGACTGTTCTGCCGTCTCTGTGGCCCTTTTCTCAGCCTGTTCTGCCTGTGCCCTAACTTGCTGCAGCTCGGTGGCACTACAACTCGTACCTGAGGCAGGCCAATACCTCGTCGGGGCTATCCTAGGTCGGCAGCGTACTCTGCCAGAATGATCATCTCACAACACCTGATGTAAGTGATCAGATGGCCCAAAATTGTCTGCTTCTTGGGCATCGAGGGCCTCTAAAGCATCCTGTTACAAATATAAATATATTTTTAAGTTACGAAATAGATATTAAAATATAAAATCAACAGATTAAAACTTACAATCTGCTTCTGAGTCGCTTCGTTGACAGCACGTCCATCCTTTTTTCGTCTACTCGAGCAAAACAGTTTTGCTCGAGGCACACGTCCTTCAATATTTTGTACATGCCTCTACAATGACATTGAAAACAAAATTTATATAAAGACTTCAGCAAATAATTAAATAATTGAGGAATCAAAAGAAAATGTAAGTCGTAAAGAAAACTTATAAACAATTGTCATACCTGCTGCCTCTCATGATCTGGCATCGTCGTGCGTCCTAGTGTATGGAGGTATTTTTTTGCATCAATGTTTTTTTTATTTTTTCCAGATGATTCCTAAATAAAATTCGATAATGCAAAGGATAATATAAATGCAAAACTTGAAAGTTATTATTTAAATACCTCAAATGTAATTCATACCTTAAACTGGGTACTCGTCCAATGAGTAATCATCTGACGATACTGCTCTATAGGACAATCATCCACGACTGGTACCGCCTCTAACTCAGTGCCAACTCTAGCACGCCAGCCAATATACAGCTCATGCTTGTAGGCTCTCCAAAGCTCGCCTAAATCCTTTAGACGTTCCATTCGTGCACCCTCACCATCAGGAAAATTAAATCGAAGCTGAAATGAAAATATTAATTTATATAAATACAAAAAAAATTCATGGCATTAAATACAACAGATTTTTTTACCCATATCTCTGCCCAAGCTCTATCTTTGACTTCATGTGGCAAATGTCTCCATGACAGCGGGCTGACGGGAATGATGTCGGAGTATTTGGCAAGCGTCGCCATAAAACTCCGACATTGCTGCCCTGTTTTCTCAACCATCTGATTGTCTTCATTATATTCCACCATAACATGTGTGCGACGGTTCCACACCGAACGCATGCGTGTACGGCCCCACCCCCGCCTCCTTTCAGTAGATGTATCTGTCATGAAAGAAAAAAAAATATTTTATCAAAACATGTTATAATGAAAATAAATATTGCTATAAAAATTTGATAGGGTTTTATAAATATACCTGTGCTAGTCTGATCAATGAGTGGCGCCGGATCCACAGAACCTGATGGAACACCCTCTGGTGGAACAGGAGTCGAAGACGATGGAATATAAAAGCTCGGAGAGACAGAAGTAGAAGGAAAAGAAGATGGAACAACTGTATGACCTCATGCTGACTGGGGAGTGGGAATCATCATGGGATGTGAAAATGATGGGGCAGAAGATGCAGAAGGTAGCGAAAACATGGGAGGTCTAAATATCCCGTGTGTCCCTAACGACACACCGGGATCAGAATGTGGGAAGGCAGAAATGTCAGTGGGAGGGGCAGGGTCTAGTCGGGCACGCGCAGCTCTATGTCCACCTCTGGTACGAACCCTCCTCGTACCACCGGCCTGAGTACTAGGACCAGTACTAGGCTCCTCGTCGAATAACTGTCGACGTAATGGTGGATCCTACAAAAAAGTTTACAAAAAAAATTAATCACATGACATTATATATTCTGTAAATATATATATATATATATTTGAAATAAAGTACTCACTGTAGGCACTAATGGTGGAATGCCCATCTCCTCCATCCGACGATTGTTCTACGCCATTTTTTTTCTTCGTCTCTCTTCAATTGGCTTCATTTCCGGCATTGGAAAACAAATATGTAATTAATTAGAAAAAGAAAATTAATGTGTAAACCAAAAAACTAAATATATGAGGGAATGAGGGGATTCATTGGTAATTTAGCTATTAATTGTTTTAGAAGTGCTTGAATGAATTTAATAAAACATACAAGTTGTAATGTTCACCAAGTTAGAAATATTGTTTGATTTGGTTTGAATATAGTTCAATTCCAAATTAGAAAATGCAATTCAAATAAAACAGCAACCAATAAACATTGAAAATTCACATAACGGTCAAGTCAGCTAAAACATATTTGTGATCAATACTAAATAAATATGAATATTACCAACCTTAACAACCCAACTCGAGGTAAACCAAAAGAATTGAGAACATGGATGAATGATTCTATATATTTCCAACCACAACTTCAGGCTCACAATCAACTCTGACAATTTAGCTATTGGAGTCATCAAAAGAAATAAATGGATTGGTTCCAATGGCAATAGGGACAGTGTCAATTCCATCATCAGCATCATCAAAAATATGTCTTGGAATTACTTCAACTACGACACCAAATTCAGGTTGAAGTTGATCTTTGACATAAAAAACTTGTTTAGCCATTGATGCCAACACATATGGTTCTTCGGTTGCAAGAGTGCGGGTCATATTAATTACTCGAAATCCACAATCATCAATAAATGTGCCATGTCTCGTCATCGAATCAAACCAATGGCATTTCATCATTGTGACTTGTCCATGAGAGTAATAATCCAATATTATTATTTTCTCAACGACTCCATAATAACCCACATTTTCAAGTCGCGGTCTACTATCTGATGCGCTGGCATAACAATCTGTTGTGGCAGTAACCATAATACCATCATGTTGTGTTCTCATGTTTTTGGCTCGTTCAGTGACAATAAATCTGTACCCATTGATAACAATTGATTTACAGTCACGAACCACGGTATTAGGACCAAAAGACAAAGCTCTTATTTCCTCAGAGACAGAGTCAGCAGACAAACTCAATACCTGCAATATAAATGACAGTTAAACATAAGTAAATATTGAAATAATTAATTTAAAAAGTAATATTTTCACCTTCAATTTTAACCAAGCAGAAAACTCTTTGCTATGCAAAGTCTCTCTCCTTCTCAAAGATAAAGAACGATGCTTCCTATTTATCATTGTTTTATGTTCCCTGTAGATAAAAAAATATGAATAGTTTAACAGATATATATGTAAGATATACATATTCAATTTTGTTACCTGATATAGTCATCGAACAAATCACAGTTGAACAAAACTGTGCGATGTGCCATCTCCCGCTCTTCATGGCTTAATTTCTTCAATGTATATGATCCAGGAATTCCTCCTGTTTGAGGAAGTGATGGAAAACTGGGTTCAATTTGCTCATATTGTTCTTCTTCATTTCTCATTGGTCTGTTCATTCTTGAAGTAAGATCAGACAAATACATTGAACAGAAATCCATACATTCTTGAGCTAAGTAACCGTTCACGATAGAACCTTCGGGATGATTCTTGTTTCGAACATAAGACTTTAATGTGAACATATTTCTTTCAGTTGGATACATCCAACGAAAAGAAACAGGTCCTCCGAGAAGTATTTCAGTTGGAATATGGACAGTCAGATGCAGCATGCATGTGAAAAATGATGGGGGAAATATTTTCTCCAACTCACACAAAATTAATGGGGCATCTGTCAACATTTTTTGCAAGAAAGACTTGGACAACTTCTTAGCACAAAGATCTCTAAACAAATGGCACAACCGAATAACACCCACCCTTACATTATTGGACAAAAGATGACGGATTGCTATTGGAAGCAACTCATGTAGTAGAACGTGATAATCATGAGTCTTCAAAGATTTTAGCTTCAACTCTCTTCTGTTGACCCGTTTAGATATGTTGCTTGAATAGCCATCAGGAACTCTAATAGTCTCTAATACTTCCAAAAATTGTTTTTTTTCAGTAGGTGTCATCACATAAGAAGCACATGGAAGTTGCCATTTATTTTCACTGATACGCACAGGATGCAATTCTGGTCTGATGCCCCAATCCACCAAGTCACGTCGAGATCGTAAATCATCTTTTGTCTTCCCCTTGACATTTAGAAGAACTGAAAGCAAAATTTCACATATATTCTTTTCAATATGCATTACGTCTAAGCAATGATGTAGCAAATTGGTTGACCAATAAGGCAAATCAAAAAAGATACTCCTCTTCCTCCAATTGTAACAGGTTTCTGTGGAAACATTCTTTCTCTTTCCAGATTTCATTTGACCCTTCCCGAACGAAAAACTGAAATCTTTCAATTCATTAAGCACATCAGTTCCAGACATACGCTGAGGTGGATCATCGGTCTCTATAGTATTATCAAATCTTCGACGATTCATTCTATATGGATGATCCTTTGGCAAAAATCGTCGATGTCCCATAAAACTGAAACTACAACGATGTTTCAGTCTTCTGGATCATGTATTCTTCATAAAAACTGGACATGACAGTTTCCCCTTCGTGCTCCATCCAGACATCATTGCATAAGCCGGAAAATCATTGATTGTCCACATAAGCGCAGCGCGCATCTGAAATATGTCTTTCGAACATGCATCGTATGTGCGCACACCCACATCCCAAAGAAGCTTCAACTCTTTTATTAAAGGTTGCATGTATACACCAATATCAATGCCAGGATCAGAAGAACCAGATATGAGTATACTCATGAAAGTGAAAGGTTTTTTCATACACAACCATGGGGGAAGATTATAAATGTGTATAAAAACTGGCCATGTGCTGTGCGAAGTAAGCATCTGCCCAAACGGATTAAAACTGTCGCATGAAAGACCCAACCTCACATTACGCACGTCAGCTGAAAAATCAGGATGTCGAGCATCAAATCTCTTCCATGCAAATCCATCTACAGGATGAACCAACTCATCATCAGTCTTCTTTCTCTCAGTATCATGCCATCTCATTTTTATTGATATGTCATCAGACATAAAAAGATTCTGGAGTCTGGGGATCAATGGAAAGTGCCACATTACTTTCTGTGGAACGCGGGATGGTGTTCCATCAGATTTTGACTTCCAGCGGGATGTGCCACATTTTATACAATCATTTCGTTCAGCGGTTTCCTCCTAGAATAAACTGCAATCTTTCGGGCAAGCATGAATTTTGTTTCTTGAAAATCCAAGTTCCTCAACTAACTTCCATGCCATATAGTGGTTTGAGGGAATATCTGCATCATCTGGAAGTAAATCCTTCAAGAGGGTAAGAATGTAATCGATTGTTGTATTAGAAATCCCATACATAGTTTTCCCATGAAATAATCGGATTAAAAATTCCAGCTTTTTCATTTTATCGCATTGCCGATATACTGGAGTCGTGGCAGCATCATTCAATTTTTTCACCCTATCAATATCATCATTTTCACTAGATGCATCAGCTGTCCTCATATCGAAGTCTTCTTGAGTCGAAATCCTTTCTTTTTCATGATGACGAATAAACGGAAACCGATCATCTAACAAATTCTCCATTCCAGTCTTTTCATTTCGATCATCACCAATTTGAGATTTCGTTTTCTCCCCATTGTGATACCACAGAAAGTAGTTTGCTTGAAACCCCTTTTTGGTTATGTGGTAGCTGACTTCTTCACGGCTCAACCAAGGTCTACCAACACAATTGGAACATGGGCAGTGTATGCGACCACTATCTGAAGCATTGTGAAATGCAAAATCTATAAAGCTCTCCAAATTGTTTTGAAAATCATCTGAGATCCGATCGGTTTCATACATCCAACTTCTGTCCATTCTGTAAAAAGAATTTATATAAGTCATTTTGTCATAAACAATTCAATAGGCATTAACTATAATAGAATATACATTTAAGTAAATGATAAAGGAAGAAAATAATCAAGGTATCAACTACACATGTCAAAAAAACATACAAATCTGTTATTGAAAAAATGTAAAACCAACAAGAACTTAATGTGTTATATCACATAACAGCATGACTCATCCCATAACCATATTAGTAGGGTATCATGAACATGAATAACATCAACCTTGTGCCATCCTCCAACCCTACATGACCCCAACCACATGCCACATCTTATTATAGCCTTATCACATCACACCTCATCGAAAAACACTAGGGAAATCATAGTACATCTCACCTGAAGACACATGGACAATCACATCGCATCTTTCCTAAAAACACATGGTCAATCACTTTTGAAGGAAGAGTAGGGAAGACATGGTAGCTATCCAAACATATAACCACCATCCTAGATATTAGAAAAAATACCCATAACTCAAAACCTCTGATCGTTGGTAAGTTTATCCAACTCTGGTTGGGAATGTGTAGAAATAACATAAAAATACATGATATATAGATAGCACAAAATACTCAACCTATGGGTTCACATTAACTACATAATCACACACTTCACTACTACCATAAAACACATAAACCACACAACCACCACAGAAGACGCATATCATTGGAATATAATTCTACATTCAATAAGTCTATCTATGGAATTATCATAAGAATCCATGTATCAATTGGAATATAATTCTACATTCAATAAGTCTATCTATGGAATCCCTCCCTTGGATCCATGTATCACCAATGGCTTAATCAATATTCAAAGAAATGAGTCTATCCGTGGAATTCCACTGTGAATCCATTTATCACATAAAGCATATAAGTTAATAGAAACAAGATTATATACCTGACATCCTAATAGAATCCATGTATCACTATTTACTATTAATCATTTAATGAATTTCATTTCATTTAAACAATTCATTAAACATACCAAGGTAAAAAACAAAGGTATTTAATACAACTCACCTCAAAATGGCGACTCAATCAAATAATAACCTGAAAACAATGAAGCTTCATTTACTCATGTTGTAATGACAAGATAATGAGATTCTCTTGCTTAATCAATCAATTCCATATCATGGTCTCAACATAACTCATAATGGCTAGAAATTCAATGAAAATTCAAGCACTCACATGGGAATTATTAATATAACACTCCTAACAAGACTATAAAGATATCACATGCATTAGTTATAATATATCTAACATGGTAGCATAAAATATAAGATAAATTCAATCCAATTTCATAGATTCATAGCATAGTCTCTACTTTACTCACATTGGAAAGGCAATACAATTAAAACATGTGTTAAAAAATAATTGGCATTCATGTGTTAAAGGGGAATGCAAACCATAAAATACCCTTAATTAATTTAATTTACAATTCAATTCAGAAATCGAACAATCAATTCGATTTATATAACCTTTCACAAATGACATCCCATGTTCAAGGGGTAAAATCCAAAAAGGAATTTTCAAGAAAACTCACCCTTAGGCGCCGGCAGTAGCTCCAAAATCGTCTAAACTGAAGGGAAAAATAAAAATAAGTTTAAATACTATCCAAACATTTGAATACCTTTTGGTGGTGTGAATTTCACTTTGAATTGTTAAAAAATCAAATTGGTAGGATGTTAGAACCAAAGTGATCTGAGTTTGAGAATGATAATGATTTTTTATTTTTGTAAATTTATTTTCAAGTTGATCAATGTATAAATATGAAGGACTAAGACATAATTTATTTCATGATCTATAAAATACATTCCCAATAATAAAATCCAAGGATCTAGAGGAATCACATCTTTGTAAGATTACATACATAAATTCATGATCAGAAATGTAAAAAATAGGATTATTTAAAACTCCACATAATTCTTATACAATCCATAGAAATTATAAAACTATATATGACAATCCAAGGCACAAAAACACAACTTTGAAAGTTCTCTCAACACCCCACAAGCCGGATGCCACACTAGTTAGGGATAACACTCAACTAGATGGAGGTTTTACTCATTGATATCCAAACATTTTAATACCTTTTGAGATAAAGAAGAAGAAGAACCTGAAGAAGAGCTGGAATCCGGCCGGCAGTATCTCCAAAATCGGCTGCTGCTGCTCCCGTTAGGGCTCTATAACGCGAATGGGGGAGAGAAAGGGCGGCTGGGTTTTTGGGGAAAACCTTTGCCAACGGTTTTAAAAAACCGTTGGCATATGTATGTTTTTCCCAACGGTTCTATAACCGTTGGGAAAAACTCCCAAAAACAAAGTTTTCCCAACGGTTCATGAGAACCGTTGGGAAAAAGCCTCACATATACATATATCCCAACGGTTCTAATGAACCGTTGGGAAAAACCTCCCCTATTCACATATATCCCAACGGTTCTAATGAACCGTTGGGAAAAGCCTCCTAAACAATCCTACCCCAACAGTTTCATAGAACCGTTGGTATGTAAGTGTGGGGAAAAACCCAAATTCCAGTAGTGTCACTATTTTTATATATGATATATAATATGTTTATTATTTCCTTAATCTTCTGTATTTTTCATTTATGGCATACCATTATTGTTTCCATTATGGGTAAACACGATATCTTCATTTTAAGAAGTGCGGACTACCGCCCCTGAAAGTGATTTGATTAGTTAATACCATATGGGGGATTTGTAAAGGATAAAGCTAATGATATTGTATATGTTATTATACTGGAATTATAATATACTCTTATATCATTATGATTCCATTCCAGGAAATACAAAATAGAAATGGAAGTAGCATTCATGCGTATGTACGGCTTATCGTCTCCATGAACGGTGCATTTCATTTCTTACCTCTAAATGTGATGTAATATTATAAATACATGTATATGATGAATATATATGATATATATGTTATCCAAATCATTAATATCATTTTGGGTAGAACGAACCTTTGACCAAATTAACAAAATGTAAGTGTAAGAAGTCTATTTTTGACTTAAGAACCAAATACCGACAAAATGAACATTATTATATTAAATGATTACATGATGTCCATAACATGGTATAAAAGGAATAATGAACTTGAAAAAGGTTCTTAATTAAGTAGAGATTAACTCAAGTTTATTATTCAGGAGATTAAAGAACGGTCGGGTCAAGTCGGATATGAGGTATGGGACTTCGTCTCAATCTACTTTCATTGAGGCATATTTTATTTTATACACAACTTTCTTTTATACGGTGTATAAACCCCTTTGACTTTTACGTTTATTCAAAAGGAATATTTTTTATATGAAGTGTTTACTAAATGACAAAAGGGAATGTTTTTGTCGTATGTATGCGGTGATAGTGACTTCTCCGTCGTCGTGACCGTTATTTGAGTTTCGGCTTCCTCTACATGCCATAACTTCATTTTAAAAGAAAAATAAATACCATGTTTTACTTTTCTTTTATTTTGGTATGGAAAATGGTTTTCACAATGTTTTTTGTGTTTTATTGATATCTTGTGATTGAAATGTGGAAATGTTATGTTTCCTTTATGCATGTTTTATGTGATACGATTATGTTATGGTTCTTGGGAATTATTATGAAGACGGGTGGTTCCGTGATAAACTAAGGGCGGGTGAGCCCGATATAGCTCTCCAATGCATTGGGTAACGTGAAGGAGTGGAACGTTACGGTTTCTCCGAAGAGATTTAGAGAATATACTGTGATGGGTATTCCAAACGTAACCAAGATGGTTACTCCCTACGTAAGAATGTTATGAATGCCTCAAGTTACCTTTATGTCTTATGATTTCTATGATTTATTCATGATTTGATGAGGTATGTTAAAGTGCTTATGTTTTATGGGTAAAGTATGATTTCATTCTTCTGTATATATGTACCCATGTTTCCTTTCCATGTTTTTATAACCCATACTGAGCTTTTTATGCTCATTCCAAGTTTTTTGAAATGTTTTTCACAGGTCAAGGGAAAGGTACGTGATATGATGATAGTGTCAAGGAAGTGTCAAAAAAGAATCAATGTTTTATTTTAAATATGTTTCTATTGATGGGAATGAAGAATAATATCTTTATGTAACCACTTTGTTTATATGTGGAATGTAATGCAAGTTTTATGATCTAATTCTCTAAAACTCTAAACCCGAAAAGATCCTCAATGTGTAATCTTGTAATAACTCAAGATTAAGTAAGGTTTAAGTTTGGGGCTTTATAGTTGGTATCAGAGGTCGGTTTAGATAACTTTAGGAATTATAATTCTATTAAATGATTATCCAAAAAAATTTGGAAATGATATAGCATTTGAAGATTACCATGTTGCTTCATCTAAGACATGTCTGTTCAGAATGGTTTTCCGCAGAGGAAACAGGGAAGCAGTGCAAGGAAGGAATACAGATGGAAATAACCTTCCGAATCAGCATCCAGAAATGGTCGGAATTGGAACTGAACATTTTGTTGCAGTAATGGCGCATTTGACTCAAGCGATAAATGGTGGTGGTATCCATGCATGAGATTAGCCAGATCAACCGTAGAGGAACATGACAGTGGTGGAACATTTCATAAGGCAACATCCACCATCATTCAGAGGATCATCTGACCCTGTGATAGCTGAAGGGTGGATTAAAGCACTGGAGAAGATTTTTGATGTCATGGGGTGTTCAGTCAATCAAAAGGTTAGTCTTGCTATTTACCGTTTGGAGGGTGAAGCAGATCAGTGGTGGTCTATGGTTAAAAATATCAGGGACGCCGATGAAATTGATGCTCTTGACTGGGATGAATTCAAAGGTATGTTTCTTGAGAAGTATTTTCCTAAGGCTGTTCGTCTTAGGATGGAAAAACAATTCTTGTAATTGAGGCAAGAGGAAGACCTTAGTGGCTGCCTATGAAGAAAGGTTCACTCGATTGGCAAGGTATGCTCCAAATTTTATCTGAGACCTTGATAGTAAAATCAATCGTTTTTACTCAGGATTAAATCCAAAATATCAAAGGGTATTAGATTCTCGTGAGTTTAAAATTTATGAAAAGCTTGTTCGATGTGCTGAGAAGGTGTAAATGGAGTTTGTCGATGACCAAGTGTTCTATAACAACCAACAGAAGAAGAGATCGAGGTGGCAGGAGAAAGGTAAGAATTCTTCAAAAATTTCTGATGGTAAGAGAACTAAGTTTCATGTTTGTGATAAATGTGGTAAAAGGCATGCTGGGAAATGTCTTCTGAATTCTGGAAAGTGATACCGATGTGGTAAGATGGGACATAAGGCTCGTGATTGCACTGAAAAGGATCAAGGTGAAGGTAAGAACAAATTTTATTTACAGTTAGTGAAATATTATAAGTGCAATGAGATGGGTCACTATGTAAACGAGTGTCTGACAAAGAGCTTGAGTGATGGGAAGCAGTTAGACTACAAGCAGAAATGGGTGGTGAAATCCTTTGAAACTACTTCAGCAGATTTCGGGCCATCAAATGAAGTTGTATCAGGTACATTGTTTGTTTTTTCAGATTATGCCAGTGTGTTGTTTGATTCAGGGTCTATACATTCTTTCATCTCTGAAACCTTTTCTAGTAAAATGGGAATACCATCTCAAGAAATGACTCCTGAACTTTTGGTAAAAACACCTGGGGGAAATGTTGAGGCAAAAATAATTTATAAGAATTTTCCTATCCTTATCTGTGGAAAGAACATACTTGAAAACCTTATTGTTCTACCTCTAGTAGAGTTTGATGTTATCCTGGGTATGGATTGGCTCTCTATTTACCATGCTAAGATTGACTGTAGAGCTAAAGAAGTTTCTTTTCAGAAAGACTTTCAGTTTGTGTACAAGAATGAACCCTTACTGTTGATAACTTATCAAAAGGTCAAGAAACTTGTAAAATATGGAAATGAATGTTACCTTGCACACATCGTTGAAAATAAAGGAACTGTTCAGATTAATGATGTGCTAGTGGAAAATGAGTATCTTGATGTTTTTCCTGATGAGTTGCCTGGAATAATACCAGATCGGGAAGTTGAGTTTACTGTTGACTTAGTTCCTGATGCTAAGCCAATTTCAAAAACCCCTTATCGAATGGCACAAATTGAACTTTTAGAGTTGAAGGAGAAATTGCAAGATTTATTAGAGAAAGGTTTCATTAGACCTAGCACATCACCATGGGGTGCTTCTGTTTTATTTGTTAAAAAGAAATATGGTTCTATGAGACTTTGCATTGATTATAGAGCCTTGAATAACATCACTGTTAAGAACAAATATCCTTTGCCTCATATCGATGATTTGTTTGATCAGCTCCTGGGAGCTTAGTTTTTTTCAAAGATTGACCAGAGAACGGGGTACCATCAGCTGAAGGTAAAGGAGGTGGATATTCTGAAGACTGCGTTCCGTACGAGATATGGCCATTATGAATTTGTAGTAATGCCTTTTGGGATAACCAATTCACCTGTTGTATTCATGGACTTAATGAATAGAATTTTCCATGAGTTCTTGGATAAGTTTGTGGTGTTTTTCATTGATGATATTTTGGTGTTTTCTAAAAGTAAAGAGGAGCATGAAAGACATTTAAGGGTTATCTTGAAAACCTTAAATGAAAATAAATTGTATGGGAAATTCAGCAAATGTGAGTTTTGGTTGCAACAAATTTATTTCCTTGGTCACATTGTTTCAAATGATGGCATAACCGTTGATCCTGCAAAAAAAAAGTGGTTGAAGAATGGCTAAGACCCACAAATGTAACTAAGATTTGTAGCTTCCTTGGTTTGGCAGGCTATTACCGAAGGTTTGTTAGAAATTGTTCATGGTTATCTAGTCTAATGACTAAGCTAACTCGGAAGGGTGTTAAGTTTATCTGGACAAAAGAATGTGATGATTGTTTTCAGGAATTGAAAAGAAGATTGGTGAATGCTCCAGTTTTGGCACTACCTTCCAGGAATGGTGAGTTTGTTATATACAGTGATGCTTCATTGAAAGGACTTGGTTGCGTCCTAATGGAGAATGATCAGGTAATTGCTTATGCTTCACGACAGTTGAAGACTGATGAGGTAAATTACCCTACACATGATCTAGAATTAGCGGCTGTTGTTTTCTCTTTAAAAATTTGGAGGCATCATTTGTATGGAGTAAAGTGTGAAATATATACCGATAACAAAAGTTTAAAGTATATATTTACTCAGAAAAATTTGAACATGAGACAAAGGAGATGGCTAGAATTAATCAAGGATTATGATTGTACAATTCATTACCATTCGGGAAAAGCAAATAAAGTGGATGATGCTTTAAGTCGAAAAAGTAATGCTTCATTAGCAATGTTGTGTTTGGAACGTGATCCTTTGGTTAAGTATTTGATGAACATTGGCATAGAAGTTGTTGGTGCAGGAAGTACTTCTGTTTTGTTTTAGGTATCAGTGAGATCTTCTCTATCAGATAGAATCAAGCAAGCACAGAAGCAAGACAGTGAGTTGTAGAAAAAGGTAGAGCTGGTTCAGAAAGGTAAGTTGCCTGAATTCAACATTGATAATGATTGCGTTTTGAGATTTGGGAAGAGATTGTGTGTGCCTTGTGATTCACAGTTGAAGAGAGAGTTGTTATGTTAAGCTCATAGTTCTCCGTTTTCAGTTCATCCTGGCAGTACTAAGATGTACAGAGATCTGTGGGAGTATTACTGGTGGGATGGAATGAAAAGAGATATTGCTGATTTTACTGTGAAGTGTTTGACTTGTCAGCAGGTTAAAGCAGAGCAGCAGTTATCGAAACGGATGCTTCAGCCTTTACCAGTACCAGAGTGGAAATGGGAGAATATATCCATGGACTTTGTTGTGGGATTACCGAAGACATCTCGAGGTAATAATGCAATCTGGGTTATTGTTGATCGCTTGAACAAGTCTGCTCATTTCCTTGCTATACGAGATACTTTCTCTCTTGATCAACTTTCCCGTTTGTATCTTAAAGAGATAGTCAGGTTACATGGAGTTCCTCTCTCCATTATATCGGATCGTGATCCCAGGTTTACTTCTAACTTTTGGAAAGGCCTTCAGAAGTCGTTTGGTACTGAATTAAATTTTAGTACAGCTTTTCATCCTCAATCGGATGGGCAGTCAGAACGAACAATTCAGACCTTGGAGGATATGCTACGAGCTAGTTCGATGGATTATCAGGGAAGTTGGGACAAACATCTTTCTTTGGTTTAATTTTCATATAATAACTATTTTCATTCCAATATACAGATGGAACCATTTCAGGCATTATATGGGAAGCGGTGTCGAACTCCAGCTTTCTGGGATGAAGTGGGTGAAAGGAAGTTGATGGGACCAGAATTGGTAGAAGAGTTGGCAGAAAAAGTTCAGCTGATTCAGAAGCACATGAGAACAGCTCAGAGTAGGCAGAAGAGTTATGCGGACAACCGGAGGAAGGATCTATCTTTTGAGGTAGGTGATCATGTTTTTCTCAAGGTTTCTCCTTGGAAAAGTATGATGATATTTGGTAAGAAAGGAAAGCTGAGTCCAAGGTTTATTAGACCATATGAAATTCGGGATAGAATTGGATCAGTTTCTTACTGAGTGGCTTTACCTCCGAGTTTATCTCAGGTACACAATGTTTTTCACGTTTCGATGTTGAGAAAGTATATGCCAGATCCATCTCATGTTTTGAGTCCAGAGGTAGTTCAGCTAGAAGAGAACCTATCTTATGAGGAACAACCGGTCCAGATTCTTGAACACAGGGAGAAAGTGTTACGGAATAAGGTGATTAAGTAGGTAAAGGTTTTGTGGAAAAACCACATGATGGAAGAGGCATCATGGGAATCTGAAAATGCAATGAGGGATAAGTACCCCCATTTATTTGATAAGTAAATAAATTGCAGGGACGCAATTTTCTAAAGGGGGGAAGGATGTACCATCCCAAGTAATTAATGAATAATAGATATTTTTATCTATGTCTATTAATGAACTAGATAGTGTTTTAGAGGCTTAAAATGAAAATAAATCCAATCTTAAGCATGGAATACACTAATATTTTTAAAAGACTGTTTTACTGCCTTTTGATGGCAAACAATTTTTAAATCTATATTTTGATAATTTTATAAGCTAGTTTTGGCAAAATAAACTTATTCTTTATGATTGGGACATCAAAATTTACTTTGTGTGAATTTTTGGTATTTTTCTGACAATGTTCATTTTTAATGAATAGTGATAAATACTGCATTTTACATCAAAACTGCTTCTTAATCTAATTTATTTATATGATTAGATTATTTTTTGAATTGATATTAATGTGTAATATGAATATATTTTTACCATTTAATCCAATGGTTGTCATTGGAATCAATTTCACTTTGAAATTAGACTTAAACTGGTGTCAATCTTTTGATACTTATTGTTTTATAAAAACACGCTATTTGCTCTGACAGCGGGAATTAATTATTAAATTAATTAATGTGACTTATTTGTTTTGAATTTTTTAAAATAGACTTCATTTTTGAATTTATAATATCAAATATATCTTAGGCTGATGTTTTGGTATTTTTCTGAAAAACTTCAATTTTTGATGAATAGTGAAATCACTAAGTGGTAGTTAAAGAAACTGATTTTCCGTTTAAATGAAATTTTGCCATCATTGTGTTTTGAATTTCAAAAATCCAACATACATGGTTGTCATTAAGAAATAAAATGTGGTTCAATGGGATAAAAAATAATTTTTTGGTGAATAGTAACTTATTAAGTTTTTAATCGCGATTAGTGGTAATTAGGGTAGTTTAAGGTAAAAATAATGCTTTCATAATATGAAATGACCTAGAAACATGTCCTACCCTCATTGGTTGTGTCATGGAAGTCCAAGACAAGCCATGGGTCAACTTGGGGACCCCATGGATCCACTTTGGTTGGAAAATGACATAAATAACTTTTTATTTAATGTAAAAGGAAAAATGACACAAACATAATATGTTTTACGAAAACAATTTTTACATGGGGTTAGAAAGATCCAAATTTTGATTATAAATAGTAATTAGAAAGATAAAAAATTTCCTACATCATAGTATTTTTTTATAATTTTTAGACTTTAAATAAAGTAAATTATTTATGACATCATGATGATGCAGCGATGACCTCATTATTTAACGATTTAAATAAAATGGAAAGATAATGAAAAATCTAAAACCTACACATGGAAAAAACCAATTGGATGAGTGGATTTCGAAGCCTTATCACCTTATCCTCGAATTATAGCAATTTGGGACCTTTTGAATCCGAAACGCTTTTTAAAATAAAGTAACTTATATTTACTTTCCAAAAGTGCCCCTCCTCTCCTCTTATAAAAGGCCCCCACCTCTATCTCCTTTCACACACTCCTCAAGCCTTTGGCTCGGCCAACCCCTGCCCATTTACTCTCTCCAAATCCCTCTCCTCATCCTAGAGGATTCCTGTTGGGCAGAATCCTTTCAAAGGAAGCTTTTAGGCTCAAATCAAAAGGAGTTACACTTTTAAAGGTAATTCATTCTCTCATGTTCATTTGTTTAATTTTGCTTCTCCAACCCCCTAAACTTTTTTTTATTTACTTATTTTTTAACAACACCAGTATATTCAATATACTAGGATGTTGTTATTAGATTTATTTGAGCTAAACTCTCACACAACTACATCAAATGGTTAAAGAACATAC
Source organism: Viscum album (assembly GCA_963277665.1). Lineage (NCBI taxonomy): Eukaryota > Viridiplantae > Streptophyta > Magnoliopsida > Santalales > Viscaceae > Viscum > Viscum album. The sequence goes on from OY728133.1 coordinate 411,652,138, forward strand.
GGTTTCCGTGGATGGTGAAATTCTGCCTCCCGAAACGATGATTGTTCAATACTTACTTAACACCTTCAAAGGTGGCCATTATGATGTCACTATTTTTATATATGATATATAATATGTTTATTCATTCCTTAAGCTTCTGTATTTTTCATTTATGGCATACCATTATTGTTTCCATTATGGGTAAACACGATATCTTCATTTTAGGAAATGCGGACTACCGCCCCCTGAAAGTGATTTGATTCATTAATACCATATGTGGGATGTGTAAAGGATAAAGTTAATGATATTATATATGTTATTATACTGGAATTATAATATACTTTTATATCATTATGATTCCATTCCAGTAAATACGAAATAGAAATGGAAGTAGCGTTCATGCGTACGTACGGCTTACCATCTCCATGAACGGTGCATTTCATTTCTTACCTCTAAATGTGATGTAATATTATAAATACATGTATATGATGAATATATATGATATATATGTTATCCAAATCATTAATATCATTTTTTATATAACGAACCTTTGACCAAATTAACAACATGTAAGTGTAGGAAGTCCATTTTTGACTTAAGAACCAAATACCGACAAAATGAACATTATTAACTTAAATGATTACATGATGTCCATAACATGGTATAAAATGAATAATGAACTTGAAAAAGGTTCTTAAGCAAGTAGAGATTAACTCAAGTTTATTATTCAGGAGATTAAAGAACGGTCGGGTCAAGTCGGATACGAGGTATGGGACTTCGTCTCAATCTCCTTTCATTGAGGCATATTTTATTTTATACACAACTTTCTCTTATATGGTGTATAAACCCCTTTGACTTTTACGTTTATTCAAAAGGAATCTTTTTTATATGAAGCGTTTACTAAATGAAAAAAGGGAATGTTTTTGTCGTACGTATGCGATGACAACGACTTCTCCGCCGTCGTGACCGTTATTTGAGTTTCGGCTTCCTCTACAAGCCATACCTTCTTTTTAAAAGAAAAATAAATACCATGTTTTACTTTTCTTTTATTTTGGTATTGAAAATGGTTTTCACAATGTTTTTTGTATTTTATTGATATCTTGTGATTAAAATGTGGAAATGTTATGTTTCCTTTATGCATGTTTTATGTGATACGATTATGTTATGGTTCTTGGGCATTATTATGAAGATGGGTGGTTCCGTGATAAACTAAGGGCGGGTGAGCCTGATATAGCTCTCCAATGCATTGGGTAACGCGAAGGAGTGAAACGTTATGGTTTCTCCAAATATATTTAGGGAATATACTGTGATGGGTATTCCAAACGTAACCAAGAGGGTTACTCCCTACGTAAGAATGTTATGAATGCCTCAAGTTACCTTTATGTCTTATGATTTCAATGATTTATTCATGATTTGATGAGGTATGTTAAAGTGCTTAAGTTTTATGGGTAAAGTATGATTTTATTCTTATGTATATATGTACCCATGTTTCCTTTCCTTGTTTTTATAACCCATACTGAGCTTTTTATGCTCATCCCAAGTTTTTTGAAATGTTTTTCACAGGTCAAGGGATAGGTACATGATATGATGATAGTGTCAAGGAAGTGTCAAGAAAGAATCCATGTTTTATTTTAAATATGTTTCCATTGATGGGAATGAAGAATAATATCTTTATTTAACCACTTTGTTTATATGTGGAATGTAATGCAAGTTTTATGATCTAATTCTCTAAAACTCTAAACCCGAAAAGATCCTCAATGTGTAATCTTGTAATAACTCAAGATTAATTAAGGTTTAAGGCTGGGGCTTTATAGTTTTAAAAGTCATAAAAAATTATATATAAATATTTCTAATGAATAATGTCTATGAAGGTATGAAATGGTGGTCATGGGATAAATGTAAAAAAATATTCTTTTTACACATTTGAAAAGAAATTATAATTGAGTTGTATAAAAAATGTAAAGAATATTCATTTTAAAAAAATAAATAAATTTCAGACCAATAGAAAATTAACTTAATGATTCATTTTTTCATAAATAATGACATTTTCAAAAAAAAAATTAAGGAACATGGATATGGAACAAAGAGAGGGTTTTAAAGAAAAATCTCTTACCCTAAGTCATGAATCACCACATAAATCCACTATTATCCTATATAAAAAAACATTACCTATTTAATGGATTAATAACATTTTTATGTTAATTAAATTATAATTATTATTTTTTATTTGATTTATAATCATGTGTTATTTAGTTACTAAATCATTTTTGTTCATGTATACAGTTTACAGGCTGTTTGATCCAAAATAGTTTTAGAGTGTTGAATCTGGTAAAAGGTATTAATAATATCATTAAATCATCTTTAAAAAACCTTAATATGTTAAAAAAAATCATATATATTCATTAAATACACTTTCATGACAATCAATTTAAGGTGGAAATGAAAAATAAAATATGTCACTTTATAGAGGCGGTAGTCCGTACACATGAGTGACATTTTAATTTTTTTATAGATGTAAATGAATGAATTTATATTATGGTTTAAATTTATAGTAATATAATTATGTTATAAATATCTTAGTTATATATTAAAACCATATTTATAACCATCCAAGATAAGAGGTGATTAAAAATGAAATACATCTCTTTATGGAGGCGTTAGTCTACACATGCACACGAGTGACGTTTCTATTTTCCAATGGATGTGAGGGATTAATATTACATAATAATTTAACTATATGGAGTGAAAATGTTGTTCTAAATAACATAATTATAGATTTAATCTATCATTATGACCATACATGTGTGGCAGTGAAGAAAAATGAAATACATCATCAATGCAGGTTGTAGTCCAAATATACACATAAGCAATGTTTTCAGCTTGATATCGATGGAATGAAAGTATTTAATTTTTCTTCAATCAATGTAATAACCTTTTAGTATATTAAAAACTTATTTAATTATTTTAGTATGGTTTCATAATATTTTTACAAGTTTCAATAGTAAGGAAATTTGAGACATCTTGGGTATAACATATACATATTCTTTGGATAATCTCTTTTTCAAAACACCTTAAGGCATCTTGTATTTCTCTTCTAGAAATACCATAATCACAAAGATATGGATAAGTGAATTTTAGAGGAAATTATGTGGGTATTTGTTGATATTGGTTTCTTAATTTGTGTAAATAAATGAGAAAAGTAATTTCCATTGTATAGGTGAGAGGAGTGACACCCTTATAAATACCATTAACTTAAAAAAATATAATAAATGTCATTATTAATTGAAAGAGGAAAAAAATAGAAACGTTTTAGAATATAGGAAAATTTAATGTTAAAAAACTCATAAAATCATATTTTTAAAATTTATAGAGATATTTGAATCCTTATCTCTTAGTTTAACCTCATCTTTAATACTTTTAACCCTTACTGTGGGGGCGAAAAAAACTATGGTAACTTATGTTTATGACTAAAAATGAAATGAACCTTATTAGATAAATTTAAACATATGATTAAAAATATTCAAACCATTTTAAAAGATTTAATTTATGTAGTTGGTAAAAAATACTTCTATTATAATTATGAAAAATGAAATGAAATTTTTTTTTATAAAAATGACTTTTTGAGTATAAAATATAATTTACACCAAACTATTTTATAGAATAAATCCCCATGAAGTTTATTGGTTTATTAAAAATAAGAGAGTTATTTGACTTAAAAAAATATTCGAATTAAGAATTCAGCTTTGTAAATAATTAAATTAATAAAAGGATAAAATATAATTATTTTGTTAGAATAAAACATTAGTTAGCTTAACAAATACCAAAAATAGATTTCTATTTTAAACATAATATTTCTAAATTAATTATTTTAATTCATAAAAATATATATTTTACATAAAAAATTCTATAAATATTTAGATCTTTATTATTTACTGATAAGGTTATAAAAATGATAGTCTTTTGAAAATGATTAATTTTCACTATTCAGCCAAAAATCAACCTTTTCATAAAAATAAAAAAATCACCTTAAAGATATTTTGATATGATAAATTCCAAAATTAATATTACATCATCAAATTAAAATAAAAAAATAAAAAAATTAACTCACAAAGAATAATTGAAAATAATGAAAAACTACCTTAATAGAAAAAGTACCTTTTAATTTTAGTGTTCTAAATCTTTTCTCATATTAATTACTAATTAAACAAATATTAATATATTATTTTATATATTTAAATATTATATATTATGTTGATCATATTTTAAAATTGATTAATTAATTTATTAATATCAAATACACAATACTTTAAAAATAATTCCTTGAAAAAAAATGTGTTTTAAGATTATATCATATTAATTATTTACCTCTTAACTGTAGTAATTTATAATTTATTATTATAATTATATTTATTGGAGATTTTATTCCTATTATATATATTCTAATAATATTCATATAATTCTTCATGACTCGTTTTAGTTTTTTTTGTGTATAACGTAATCTATCAGAAATAGTATTATTTAAAGGAAAATACATTCTAAAATATTGGGGTCTTTCATAGGTTATTCTGAATAAAAAAATATATGATAATTTTCCTTATCTCTCCATTAAAACAAAAAAAGTTTTCAGACTATGAAGCTATATTTTAACTCAATAATTTTCAAAAACACTCAAATCATCAACCCCATGACATTCATTCAACCCTTAGCCAATATTCTATTATCGTCAAATAATACCATATTAGTTTATTTCCATTTTTTTATATTTCTCAATCATCAACACCCTTATTTATTCCTGGCCACATTTCCTATATAAGGATCAACTAACAACATGGCCATCAAGGAATCAAAATTAAAATCTTGGAATTAAAAAAAATCCACCATGATCTATATAGACACAATTAATTAAATCACTAATTTATGGATACCCATTGACTTTTTGGGGTCATACTTTTCAAAGAAACCATTCCCACAATAAATAACATATGTAACGCCCCGACCCTAGTTGCCTAGAGTCGGTGCATTATTACATAACATTGGCATGATCACAAGAAAGATCAAATCTCGAAAGACCGATTGGTTTAGTAGCCTTGGAAACACTAGATATATTCATAAGTTTTACATTACATCATAAAATGAAAAACTACTACAACAACATAATGTCTCCATAATCCACACTACTATCCCCTCATAAAATCCCTGCAGGTCATTCATAATTTACTTCTTCACATCCTGGGGAAAAATAAAACATAGAAAAGGGGTGAGCTCAAATGCCCAGTAAGGATAACAATATAGCGGAAACTTTCATAAATAAGAATAAACATTTAAGGCAATGCATTACTAAAAAAGCCTTTTAAAATTGAACTTCAACATGGTATGGCAAAAGTAAAATGAAATAATGCCATTTACTTATTCACATGGATATTCTACTAATCGAATAATCACATGCAAAAATCAATAACCACTTTCATAATGTTGGAATGCATAATGCCAGACTATCATAACCACATAGCCAAGGCCTCGTGCCAAGGCTACAAATAAGATTTTGTCAAGGCCTTGTGCCAAGACACTAGTTTGTCTCATGAGACCTACCGATGCATCGAGGAGCTATAGCGGGCTCCACCCGTCACTTATTAAGTCCAATGCATTCCCATATGAAAAGGTTTAAACATAACATAAACATTCGTATTAAAACTAGCATACGAAATGTCAATACTTTCACAATAAACTATGAATGGTATAAAAATAGCACATCCACAGTCAAACATATCACAAAACCTTCAATACAATATAGAAGTTTTGTATCATAATAAATCAACTTCAAATAATCTTAAAATCCATCAAAGGATGTTGACATAGATGAAATCAAAATTCTTTTAAAAGAAATATCTCCTTTTATTTTGAAATCATTTAAGATCCATATAAAATAAAACATTTTCTTTGAAAATATTCTTATAAGCTTGTATGGGAAGCTTCGACGATTTTATAACGGCGGAAAATAACCGCACCCGCCGTATAAGTTAAAAAAAACATTCTTACCTCAATTCTGTCGAAAAGGTTAAAAAGGACCTTGTTTTGAAAACGACGGAAAGATTCATTTATAAACCTCTTATAAAAAGTCAAACAAGGGTATAAATGACTTTAACCCATATTCTTGTAAATAGTAAAAAAGTTTTGAAATACATTTCGAAGAAACATGGATGTGGATGATAAAGAGATCCCAGTAGATTATTACGTATAAACAACCTCGGATAATGAAGAGATTGTGAAATAACCCTTACCTTGTACTTTTCCTTGGTTGTGGTAGGTTAACCTCCTGTATAATGGTGAAATAATTGTTATTAAATTATACAAGAATCATATAAATTAATATGATATCATATATGATCTTTTAATATTGATTTGATAATAATATCTTAGTATTATCGTTGTTTCGGGTGTTAACTTACTTGTTTTCTTTCATATGTTTTGTTACGTAAGACATGTTTGTAAAGGATAGGTTGTATATTATTCATATCCAGAATGATATCAAGTCCTTAAACATCATTTTTAAATCATAAAATGATAATTACGCTTTAATGGTTACGATGGAGAATGAATCTCATCGCGTTCGTGGAGACGGTAGTCCGTACGTACGCACGAGCGACAATATCATTCTTTTGATATTAAAATAATATATAAATGGATGGTATATCATATATACAGAATCATTAACATGTTATATTTATTATTTACATGAGTTACACATCATTATTATACCCATCCAAATAATATTATATTGAATAACAATTACACCACGACGTGGAGACGGTAAGCCGTACGTACGCACGTATGGTGACATGTTATTCAAAGGGTGGATAGAATACTGAATATGATTGTACCATATTTATAATAACATCACAGTATATGTGAGATACTGGAGTTATTATTTCAGAATGGTAAGAACAAAGGAAGAAGAAGTGGAAGAAGAAATGAACTTAGAAAAGGGTGGTGAGATCATTACCTCTTCTTCGGGTTCTCCCTTTTGATTTGATCAAAAGGGCTCCTTAGGTTGGCTTTCAGATCAAACTAAGGCCTCTAGGTTGTATTGAGGGATGTTGGGAGAGTATTTGGGCAGAGTTTGGCCGAACCAAAAGGCTTTAGAGGTGTGAAGAAATGAGAAGGAGGAGTGCCCTTTTATAAGAGGGGTGAGGGGCACCTTTGGAAAAGCTAGAAATATTAATTTATAATAAATTCATATTCGGTTTCTAAAGGCTCCAAAGTTGACTATTCAAAGTATGAGGTGGGGATAGGTCGAAAACAACTCATCCAATAGAATTTAGACAGGTTTGGGTACTTATATTAACCTTATCTTTAAGTATTAACTCTAAGTTAATTAGTTTCACTTTTACAATGTCTCTTTGTATTTTTATATAATATGGTTAATAAACTTACTATATACATCCAAGCGACACCCAAGTGGTCCATTAATGATTAACCTATCATAATATAAGTCTCTTGGCCGAACCTTAGATTTTTAGGAATTTAATATCAATTAATAATATAATATTTGTTTTAAGAACTCTTTTATGTCAATTTTGACACTATTCAATAGTTGATTTTTTTGAAACTCATAACAGATTTATTACTTCGAACAAAGTCCATTAAATCAATCCTAATATATCATATTAGCCTAGAAAATTAGTTTAATTCATTAAAAGTTTCATATTATATTTATTTGGGTATTTATAATATCAATTATTTTAATTTTTCACTATTATAGTAATTACTGCATCATCATTGTGTCATAAATAAAATAACTTATTTATTGTCTAAAAATTATAAATAAAATATCATTATGTAGGAAATCTTTTTATCTTTCTAATGAATATTTATAATCGAAAATCCAACATGTATAACCCTATGTAAAAATTGTTCTTCTAAAAGATATATGCTTGTGTCATTTTTGTATTCATTTTAACTTAATTAAAATAAAGTGTCATTATCACTTACATGTGGATCCATGGGGTCCCAAAATTGACACAAAGATGCCCATGGTCGACCATGTATCAACCAATAGGGTTAAGACACGTTTTAGGGTAATTTTGTATTATTATAATATTATTTTTTTAACCCTTATTTACCGGATTTACCCTTTAACCAAGGTAAATAAAATATTTACCGCAGTAATTATTCAAAATGTCTAAAAATAAAAGTTACCTATTTACATAATTTGGACATCCTGATTCCAAATATGGAATCCATTTTCCTAAATTCAAAACACAGAAGTGGCAGAAATTAATTTAAAATTAATTCCCGCTGTTAAAACAAAAAGCGTGTTTTTAAGAGATAATAACTATCAAAAGATTGACACTTGTTTATGTTTGGTTTAATTGTAAAATTATGTCCAATGATAAACATTAAATTGAATGGTAAAAATATATTCTAAATATACTTTAAAACCACTCAAATTCATAATTTATCACTATTAATTATTTTGATTAAAAAAGTTGTTTTTAATTAAAATTTAGAAATTTTCACTATTCATCAAAATATTGAAGTTATCCGAAATGTACCAAAATTTCACCCTAGGCTAATTTTGATATTCCGAATCCAAAAATGAAGTCCATTTTGAAATATAGAATATATATGATTTCAAAAATTAGGTATTACTATTCACAACGGCTAGTTTAATTAGTTGTGGTGTGTGTTAGAACTCGAGGTTGCGTACAACACACGCTATCGCATTATTCAAAGGGAAACGTACCGTAGAAGCTTGGGGTGTTACATTCTCCCCTCCTTCAAATAATTGCGTCCTCGCAATTTCTAGGGTATTACTGCATAAAAAGACTCGGGTGGTTCTTCATCATAAGTTCCTCGGGTTCCCACGTTGCCTCTTCCATCTTATGATTTCTCCACAAAACGTTTACCAGACGCGTCGTCCGGTTTCTCAGTACTTGTTCTCTTGTATCAAGAATCCTGACGGGCTCTTCACAATAGGAAAGATCGGGTTCCAGTTCTAATTCCTCATAGGTGAGTACATGCGTTGGGTCAGGCATGTATTTCCTCAACAGAGATACGTGGAACACATCGTGAACTTTGGAGAGACTTGGCGGCATTGCCAATCGGTAAGCTACAGCCCCAATTCGTTCTAGAATTTCGAAAGGTCCGATGTACCTGGGACTCAATTTACCTTTCTTACCAAAACGTATGACTCCCTTCCATGGAGATACCTTCAGGAAAACATGATCACCGACTTGAAATTCCAAATCCTTCCTTCGATTATCGGCATAGCTCTTCTGCCTACTTTGAGCTGCTTTAATGTGATTTTGGATTACTTTCACCTTTTCCACCGTTTCCTCCACCAGTTCTGGGCCTACAAGTTTTCTTTCACCAACGTCATCCCAACAGGTTGGTGTACGACATCTCTTTCCGTATAACGCTTCATATGGTGCCATTTGTATACTCGAATGGAAGCTATTGTTATAGGAAAATTCTACCAGAGGTAAATATTGATCCCACATACCCTGAAAGTCAAGTGAGCAAGATCTCAACATGTCTTCTAAAGTCTGAATAGTCCGTTCTGATTGTCCGTCTGTCTGAGGGTGGTAAGCAGTGCTCAAATGAAGTTCAGTATCCAGGGATTTCTGAAGACTTTTCCAAAATCTTGAAGTAAAACGGGGATCACGATCAGAAACAATCGATAGGGGTACTCCATGAAGTCTCACAACTTCATTAATATATAGTCTTGCTAGACGTTCCAGGGGTAGATCTTCTCTTATAGCAAGAAAATGTGCTGACTTGGTAAGACGATCAACAATCACCCATATTGCATCATTCCTTCTAGGAGTCTTTGGTATCCCCATGACAAAGTCCATCGTAACATTGTCCCATTTCCACTCCGGTATGGGAAGAGGTTGCATGACTCCTCCAGGCTGTTGCCTTCCAGCTTTCACTTGTTGACAAACCATACATCTTGACACAAAATCAGCAATCTCCCTCTTCATGTTGTCCCACCAAAAATGTTCCTTCAAATCTCTATACATTTTGGTGCTCCCAGGGTGTATAGAGAAATTGGAACTATGAGCATCATCCAGCAATTCCCTTTTTAGATCAGGTATATTGGGAACACAAAGTCTCTTCCCGAATTTCAAAATTCCACCTTCATACGCAAAGTCTCTCAATCTCCCATCATTCACAGCTTTAATCTTCTTCTGAAATTCTTCATCATTGGTCTGAGAACTCTTAATCCTTTCTAGTAAAGATGGTTTGGCAACCATTTGAAAAAGCATTGATGTTTCACCTTCCCTGGTTATTCCCATGTCCATCTTCACTAGATCCATGAAAATTGGATCCCTTTCAATTCTCATCATGTTCAGAACTCCATGGTCTTTACTGCTCAAAGCATCTGCCACCTTGTTTGCCTTCCCCGGGTGGTAATGTATCGTACAATCATAATCCTTGAGTAATTCAAGCCATCTCCTTTGCCTCATGTTGAGTTCTTTTTGTGAGAAAATATACTTCAAACTCTTGTGATCAGTATAAATCTCACATTTTTCACCATAGAGGTAGTTCCTCCATATCTTCAAAGCAAAGATCACAGCTGCTAACTCAAGATCATGAGTAGGATAGTTTTGTTCATGAATTTTCAACTGTCGTGATGCATAGGCAATAACTCTATCATTCTGCATAAGGACACAGCCAAGTCCTTTCTTCGATGCATCACTATAAATAACGAACCCATCATTCCCCGATGGTAGAGTCAATATAGGAGCATTGACTAATCTTCTCTTCAGTTCTTCGAAACATTCTTCACACTCTTTTGTCCAAACAAATTTAACCCCTTTACGTGTGAGCTTCGTTAATGGGTTAGCCAATCGGGCAAAATTCTGGACGAAACGTCGATAATAACCTGCCAAACCAATAAAACTACGTACCTCAGTTATATTCGTAGGTGCTGGCCATTCTTGGATTGCCTTGGTCTTAGAAGGATCAACAGAGATTCCATCTTTAGAGACAATATGGCCAAGAAAAGAAATCTCCTGAAGCCAGAATTCACACTTGCTAAACTTTCCATATAATTCATGCCTCCTTAGAGTCTTCAAGATAATGCGCAAGTGATTTTCATGATCTTTGTAGGTTTTGGAGTATACCAAGATATCATCAATAAATACCACCACAAATTCATCGAGATACTCCTTGAAAACTCTATTCATCAGATCCATGAATACAGAGGGTGCATTAGTCAATCCAAACGGCATTACAGTAAACTCGTAATGCCCGTACCTGGTTCGAAATGCTGTCTTCGGAATGTCTTCCTTCTTCACACACAACTGATGGTATCCAGATCGAAGGTCAATCTTTGAAAAGTATTGAGCTCCATGCAGTTGGTCAAATAAATCATCAATACGAGGTAGGGGATACTTGTTCTTTATCGTTATAGCATTGATCTCCCTGTAGTCGATACATAACCTCATAGATCCATCTTTCTTTTTAACAAAAAGAACAGGGGCTCCCCATGGAGAAACACTAGGGCGAATAAATCCCTTATTACTCAATTCCTCTAGTTGTTTCTTTAGTTCGACTAGCTCTACAGTGGCCATTCTATAAGGGGTCTTCGATATAGGCCTTGATCCAGGAATTAAATCAATGGAAAACTCTACTTCTCGTTCTGGAGGATGTCCAGGTAAATCTTCCGGAAATACATCTACAAACTCTTTCACAATAGGTACATCCTCTATTTGAACATTTCTTTCCTCACCGACAGTTATTTCATTCTCTTCCTCCCCGATAATTGAATTAAGTTGAGCTACAGGGGGTGGATCTAAATAAGAATTAGGTGGTGACGATTCTGCTCTAAAAATAAGGTGCTCCTTATCATTATCATCAAGAATCGTAACCTCTTTCTTCTTACAATAAATCTTCGCATCATAGTCCGAAAGCCAGTCCATACCGAGGATTATATCAAACACAATCATAGGTATGACGACGAAATCAGCAGATAAAGAAAATTTATGTGCTCTAATGGGGACTGATTCACAAAACTTTGTTGCAACGATACTTCCCTTAGGAGTTTTAACTGACAACTCCCTTATTAAATCAAATTGGAAATATCTAATTTTCTTAGAAAACTGGGAAGATATAAAACAATGCGATGATCCAGAATCAAATAATGCATTTGCTAAACTTGAGGAAACCATTAAATTACCTGCCACCACGTCTTTCGGAGCTTCTACCTCAGCAGTAGTGATAGCATAAGCCTGGCCTTGATCCCTTGGCCTTTTCTGAGGTAAGTTCTCCTGACGCTTAGGACATGCATTTGCATAATGACCCATCTCCCTGCAATTGTAGCACTGAACGTTGGTAGCTTCCTTCTTCCCCTTGCAATCATGAGCTTGGTGGCCTTTTTCACCACACTTGTAACAGACTCCCATTCCCTTCAGGCAAGCACCGGGGTGTTTCTTCCCGCACTTACCACAAGATGGATATTCAACCTTTCCCTTCTTCCCCTTATTTCCATTCCCAGATTGATCAGCAGGTCTCTTCTTCTCTTGCTTTGCTTTAAAGTCATAAGACTTAGAGAATTCCTTTTCGGTCTTGATAGCACATGAGACAATGTCTTCGTACGATGAAAAGGATTGTGAGACTAATGCTCGACGGAGAAATGGTTTTAACCCATCAAAGAAACGATCAATCTTACTTCTTGGGTTGCGAATATAATCTCCAGCATACCTCGCTAACCTTGTAAAGTTAGCCTCATACTTTGTGACATTCTCATCCTCCTTTTGTCTCAGACTCAGAAATTGCCTTTCCATATCTGCTCGATGGTCGCGAGGAAAGTATTTTTCTAAAAACAGATCTTTGAACTCCCTCCATTCCATGTTTGATACTTCATCATCTTCCTTCATGTTTTGAATCAATGACCACCATTGATCAGCATCTCCAGTGAGGCGGTAAACTGCCATGGTAACTTTTTCCCTTTCACTACTCCCCAAAGCCTGAAATATTTTCTCTAGGGAAAATATCCATTGCTCAGCTACTAAGGGATTTGTACTCCCATTGAACGTTGGTGGTTGTTGTCTCATGAATCGATCTAACATTGATCCTCCACGCTGCGGATCAGGGTGCTCCATACGGGTAAGGTTATTATTCATAACCTGAGTAAGTTGTCCCAGTACGGTGATTAGCTGATCAGCACCAGTTGCATCACCAGCCCCACTATAATTATCTTGAGCAGGAGGGCAATCCCTACATGGAGTGCGTGCATTGATACGGTTTCCATTTCTTCCACTAGGCGCCATTTCTAAAAAAAATGGCATAAACTAGATCAGTTTATGCATCAAAATACATAATCCCATACTTATAAAACACTTAACATAAATTGAACTATTTATGGATATAATCCATAATCATAAAAATGTTTTCTTTGAGGAAGTATATACTCATAAACCCTTCATAATGATTTGTAAAGATAGTGAGAGTTATCCTAAGCATATCCCCCGGGAGTGTCGTAACCAATAGTGCAGCAAGGCCCGTTGTCGTGCACCAGTTCCCGTTCGAGTCTAGCTCAAAGCGGTGTTTTCGGGTTTTACCCCTAGGTACATCTGTGCCAGAGCCGCCTCTACCTGCTCGTATCCAGACAGGGATGTATTGCTCGAAAAACTCACAAAATCTCTACAATACCAAAATTCTAGGAAGTTCTTCTATACTAATCCTCAAAGTTCATCTTAGGTCTACGTGCTCTAATCAGAGTTTATCTAAATCTAGCTTCCAAGGTTTGTACTAAACTTCCTCTGATACCAACTGTAACGCCCCGACCCTAGTTGCCTAGAGTCGGTGCATTATTACATAACATTGGCATGATCACAAGAAAGATCAAATCTCGAAAGACCGATTGGTTTAGTAGCCTTGGAAACACTAGATATATTCATAAGTTTTACATTACATCATAAAATGAAAAACTACTACAACAACATAATGTCTCCATAATCCACACTACTATCCCCTCATAAAATCCCTGCAGGTCATTCATAATTTACTTCTTCACATCCTGGGGAAAAATAAAACATAGAAAAGGGGTGAGCTCAAATGCCCAGTAAGGATAACAATATAGCGGAAACTTTCATAAATAAGAATAAACATTTAAGGCAATGCATTACTAAAAAAGCCTTTTAAAATTGAACTTCAACATGGTATGGCAAAAGTAAAATGAAATAATGCCATTTACTTATTCACATGGATATTCTACTAATCGAATAATCACATGCAAAAATCAATAACCACTTTCATAATGTTGGAATGCATAATGCCAGACTATCATAACCACATAGCCAAGGCCTCGTGCCAAGGCTACAAATAAGATTTTGTCAAGGCCTTGTGCCAAGACACTAGTTTGTCTCATGAGACCTACCGATGCATCGAGGAGCTATAGCGGGCTCCACCCGTCACTTATTAAGTCCAATGCATTCCCATATGAAAAGGTTTAAACATAACATAAACATTCGTATTAAAACTAGCATACGAAATGTCAATACTTTCACAATAAACTATGAATGGTATAAAAATATCACATCCACAGTCAAACATATCACAAAACCTTCAATACAATATAGAAGTTTTGTATCATAATAAATCAACTTCAAATAATCTTAAAATCCATCAAAGGATGTTGACATAGATGAAATCAAAATTCTTTTAAAAGAAATATCTCCTTTTATTTTGAAATCATTTAAGATCCATATAAAATAAAACATTTTCTTTGAAAATATTCTTATAAGCTTGTATGGGAAGCTTCGACGATTTTATAACGGCGGAAAATAACCGCACCCGCCGTATAAGTTAAAAAAACATTCTTACCTCAATTCTGTCGAAAAGGTTAAAAAGGACCTTGTTTTGAAAACGACGGAAAGATTCCTTTATAAACCTCTTATAAAAAGTCAAACAAGGGTATAAATGACTTTAACCCATATTCTTGTAAATAGTAAAAATGTTTTGAAATACATTTCGAAGAAACATGGATGTGGATGATAAAGAGATCCCAGTAGATTATTACGTATAAACAACCTCGGATAATGAAGAGATTGTGATATAACCCTTACCTTGTACTTTTCCTTGGTTGTGGTAGGTTAACCTCCTGTATAATGGTGAAATAATTGTTATTAAATTATACAAGAATCATATACATTAATATGATATCATATATGATCTTTTAATATTGATTTGATAATAATATCTTAGTATTATCGTTGTTTCGGGTGTTAACTTACTTGTTTTCTTTCATATGTTTTGTTACGTAAGACATGTTTGTAAAGGATAGGTTGTATATTATTCATATCCAGAATGATATAAAGTCCTTAAACATCATTTTTAAATCATAAAATGATAATTACGCTTTAATGGTTACGATGGAGAATGAATCTCATCGCGTTCGTGGAGACGGTAGTCCGTACGTACGCACGAGCGACAATATCATTCTTTTGATATTAAAATAATATATAAATGGATGGTATATCATATATACAGAATCATTAACATGTTATATTTATTATTTACATGAGTTACACATCATTATTATACCCATCCAAATAATATTATATTGAATAACAATTACACCACGACGTGGAGACGGTAAGCCGTACGTACGCACGTATGGTGACATGTTATTCAAAGGGTGGATAGAATACTGAATATGATTGTACCATATTTATAATAACATCACAGTATATGTGAGATACTGGAGTTATTATTTCAGAATGGTAAGAACAAAGGAAGAAGAAGTGGAAGAAGAAATGAACTTAGAAAAGGGTGGTGAGATCATTACCTCTTCTTCGGGTTCTTCCTTTTGATTTGATCAAAAGGGCTCCTTAGGTTGGCTTTCAGATCAAACTAAGGCCTCTAGGTTGTATTGAGGGATGTTGGGAGAGTATTTGGGCAGAGTTTGGCCGAACCAAAAGGCTTTAGAGGTGTGAAGAAATGAGAAGGAGGAGTGCCCTTTTATAAGAGGGGTGAGGGGCACCTTTGGAAAAGCTAGAAATATTAATTTATAATAAATTCATATTCGGTTTCTAAAGGATCCAAAGTTGACTATTCAAAGTATGAGGTGGGGATAGGTCGAAAACAACTCATCCAATAGAATTTAGACAGGTTTGGGTACTTATATTAACCTTATCTTTAAGTATTAACTCTAAGTTAATTAGTTTCACTTTTACAATGTCTCTTTGTATTTTTATATAATATGGTTAATAAACTTACTATATACATCCAAGCGACACCCAAGTGGTCCATTAATGATTAACCTATCATAATATAAGTCTCTTGGCCGAACCTTAGATTTTTAGGAATTTAATATCAATTAATAATATAATATTTGTTTTAAGAACTCTTTTATGTCAATTTTGACACTATTCAATAGTTGATTTTTGTGAAACTCATAACAGATTTATTACTTCGAACAAAGTCCATTAAATCAATCCTAATATATCATATTAGCCTAGAAAATTAGTTTAATTCATTAAAAGTTTCATATTATATTTATTTGGGTATTTATAATATCAATTATTTTAATTTTTCACTATTATAGTAATTACTGCATCATCATTGTGTCATAAATAAAATAACTTATTTATTGTCTAAAAATTATAAATAAAATATCATTATGTAGGAAATCTTTTTATCTTTCTAATGAATATTTATAATCGAAAATCCAACATGTATAACCCTATGTAAAAATTGTTCTTCTAAAAGATATATGCTTGTGTCATTTTTGTATTCATTTTAACTTAATTAAAATAAAGTGTCATTATCACTTACAAGTGGATCCATGGGGTCCCAAAATTGACACAAAGATGCCCATGGTCGACCATGTATCAACCAATAGGGTTAAGACACGTTTTAGGGTAATTTTGTATTATTATAATATTATTTTTTTAACCCTTATTTACCGGATTTACCCTTTAACCATGGTAAATAAAATATTTACCGCAGTAATTATTCAAAATGTCTAAAAATAAAAGTTACCTATTTACATAATTTGGACATCCTGATTCCAAATATGGAATCCATTTTCCTAAATTCAAAACACAGAAGTGGCAGAAATTAATTTAAAATTAATTCCCGCTGTTAAAACAAAAAGCGTGTTTTTAAGAGATAATAACTATCAAAAGATTGACACTTGTTTATGTTTGGTTTAATTGTAAAATTATGTCCAATGATAAACATTAAATTGAATGGTAAAAATATATTCTAAATATACTTTAAAACCACTCAAATTCATAATTTATCACTATTAATTATTTTGATTAAAAAAGTTGTTTTTAATTAAAATTTAGAAGTTTTCACTATTCATCAAAATATGAAAGTTATCCGAAATGTACCAAAATTTCACCCTAGGCTAATTTTGATATTCCGAATCCAAAAATGAAGTCCATTTTGAAATATAGAATATATATGATTTCAAAAATTAGGTATTACTATTCACAACGGCTAGTTTAATTAGTTGTGGTGTGTGTTAGAACTCGAGGTTGCGTACAACACACGCTATCGCATTATTCAAAGGGAAACGTACCGTAGAAGCTTGGGGTGTTACAACATACATTAACCACACTTATGTCAATTTAATATTATAGATCCCACATTTAACATATTACACCCAAGATACTCAATTAGAATCGACATCCAATTATAATCCAAATGATATATCTCTCTAAAATCAATAAAAGTGAAAAAATATGGGTTTACAGGATTATATATTACCTAGTGAATCAAACTAATAAAATAAAATAAACTTATCTTATACTTTCTCAGTAATGAACATCGCCCCTCCCAAAAAAATGTATTTTTACCAGGATTAATTTAGGTCTATGACACACCTGATAGAAATAAAGAACAAAAATAAATATAAATCCAATGATGTTACAACTCACCAAAGTAAAAAAAGTATAGAAAAACCAGAATGTAGAAAAAGAAAAAAAAAATTATTTAAGTGAACATCTAATTATTATAAATACCCCTACCATACACATCACATTGAGTACCTAATAGACAATATCTAGTAGTCTTCATCAAACGATATATATAAAGTATCATCAGTGAATAATTTCACCACTAAAATACTAACACTGTTTTAAGAGAAATAATGGAAAAGCTAAAAAATAATAAATATATAGTAGGAACATCAGTAAAGTAGGAGAAAATAGATTTAATAATTAATGAAATAAATAATGAAAATCGGTAGATTAATTATGTAGGATTCACAAAAATGGGATTAAGAGGAATCAATAAAACATACATAGGTATTAACATTAAGATAAAACCATCAAAAAATATGATTTATGTGTCAATGGGGGACCCAATAATGGATATTAGAATGACTATGAGTGGTTGTGTTTTAAGATTCCAAGATTGAAATCCCAAAATAGAACTATTAAGAGCGTGATAAGAATACAAAGAATATCTAGAATAAAAGAAAGAGATTTTACAAAGATCGTCAATGTATCTCTATGAAATTAGTTGGAACTACCTCCTTATCTAAAATTCCTGTGAAAAGGAGAATCCTTCATAGATGAAAATGTAAGATGAGATAAGGGAAAAGGATGTGGTTTACAAGACCTAGGATGAGGGATACCATCTGAATCTCCAGTGGGAGAGGTAACTCTCAACTAAGAAAGGAAGTGTAAAATAGTAGTGGGATCCCACTATAAACTAGACAATTCACACACCCTAAATTTTATAGAACCCCACCTTTATCTAATTATAATTACCCACAAGTATATCCCATACTAATTGGAATTAAAACCGTAAATTCATAAAATGAACTGAACACCACTACCACTAGACTACATGCTCATGTTCAATTAATGAATTGAACCAATAATTATATACATAAATATTACATCATTTTATATGAATATTCAATACATATCATAATAATGGCCTCCTGGGAATACTAATGTTTTAGTATATTTTGTGATAAGATACATTATAAACTAATTTCATGAAAGATCATAGATATCTCCAAAAATGTTATTCTCAAACTGTACCCTTTCTATAAATACACACTTATAACCCTTCATTATAACCTTGGTAAATGAAAACACAAGAAAGAGTGAGATCATGTTCACAGAAAGTGTAATCTTAGGATATTTCAATCACAAAACATAAGTTAGTATAAAATAATAATTAAGGTATAAAAATTTGATCACAAAGAATGAAATTCATAACCAATCATTCATGATCATTAATCATGAGTCATATAATAAGTCTTTATTATAACAAAATACATAATTCATAATAATATATAATAATCAATAATAAATCATTACCCATGAGAACATGTCATAAGAATAAGACATAAGTTTGTGGAATAAACATACACATAAAACCATTTCCTTAATCAAGGTTCACATAAAAGACTATAATAGTTGACAAAGAGACATAGAGGATTGGGTTCAATCCTTATTCCATCAATTCCTTTTTTAAGGTTCTCATCCAGATTATTATAGATTATAGAGTCCATTAGTGAACTAGGATAACTCCTCATTCTAGTCCATATTATATCATGAGATATAAATATTTACCAAATGTATTAGAGGAATAAATAGTTATTGTCTCATCCATAACATAATGAAATCCATATATAAGTGTTGTATAAATTCATTATTTCATTCATTATTTCATCTTATCATAACCTGTAAAATGAAAGGGGATTTATAAATATTTTATCATCCCAAAATCATAATTATTCTAGAGAAAGGAAGTAGATGGTATCATAAAAACATTAATTATTTAAACATATAAATATAAAACCATGGAATATAACATGGTATCATTATATTATCCTTAAAATTTTATCATCATAATCCATTCAGAGAAATAATTTCAATGGTGTCATAAAATCATAAACCTAGTAAAGCATAAGAAACATCAATAGATGTTGAAATATATGAAAAAAAACCTTTAAATGACCAAGAAAATCTTTCTTTGAAAACATGATAAAAATATCCTATTTATAACACCCTAAAAGTTTTTGAATTGTTATTTTTAAAATAAATTCAATCTCTTTGATATCTTACGACACACGTAACACTGGGTTTAATGAATAATACTCTATCAAAATAATATTTAATTATAACCGTTATAACCTAACCATTGAGTTGGAGGGTATGCATAGAAGTGAATAAATTATAAAAATTACATGGTTTATACATGTATAAAATAATTTAATTGTATTTATATTTATTATAAATAAAATAATAATCATTTGACATAAAAGGAAATGTTTTCTAAAAAATTACTTTTTAAAAGAAAATGGGGTTCTCGCTTCTTGCACAATCAGGATAAAATTTTTTTTTTGAAACATTTATAAAATATATATGATAAAATGAAGTTAATTTTTTAAATCATAAAATCTAAGTTATCATAGGGTGAACCTTTGGGATTTTTTTTATAAGTTTCATTTTTTATGAATAGAGAAAAATATTGATTTTTATTTGAAAATTGCTTTTTCAATTAAATTGTTTAAAAAAGTTAAATTATATTATAAATTTATTTAGAAGTAAATTTAATATAATTTTATTATAATAAATATAATTTATTTAATTTTTATCAATTTCATAATGATTATTTATACTAAAACCTTCCATACTTATTAGAATTTTGTCTTTGAAAACCCAATTTTTCATCACATCTCTGGATATACTTTTAAATTAAATTATACCACTTCTATGAAATAAATTTTTAAAAATGTATTCCATATTAGTAATAATAATAATTTATATAATCTAATAATATTAAAATGATTTTTTACAAAAAAAAATGAATAGTGAAAATACTAAAAAAAATAAATAATCGATTTTATGGTTAAAATGGGTTCACTGGGGCTTGAAATGTGAGGATAAGGGTTAAGATTACCTATCAACATGTCATAATATTTTTATATGGAAATATATACATCTTATACTATCAAAATTTTTAAAATAATGTTATTTCGTACTTTTGGTATGTCAATGACTATCATTTTGGATTCTTTTTGGGAAATTTCCATGTAATTTTTTAGGAGGTCCCCTTTCCCCACTTATAAAGGGGAACTCCATACCCTCAATTATTAATGAATAAAAATACCCTTTGGATCAATAAACCCCAAAAAATATCTCCCCATAATTTTTATACAAATTATAGGGATTCTTTTCTTCCCAAAATATCATCCCTAGGATCCTTAAGAGGAGATCAAAAGGAGGTTTCTCTTAGAGAAAACAATTTTCTTAATAAAGCTATTATGTTTTCATTCTTATTTTTACAAATTTAATAATGTATTAACATGTAAAATATAATAAAACTGTTATATACCATATAGTTATATAATATTATTTTAATTTCACAATTTTATCTATCTATTCTTCCATTAAATGAGAAATGAAATCGTTGATCGTGTGTTTGCTGGACTACCGCCTCGCAAACTGATGTAACTCATTTTCCATCAACACCTCCCATGGATGTTTATAATGATTTAATTACTATATATAAATATAATTTATGATATAATTATTCTTATATAATTATAATATCATATATACCTTCTTACTTTCTATGCCATATAAAATATGATAATGTTGCTTGTGTATACGACAGACTACCGCCTTGTGAAGCGATGTGAATTATTTTTTGCATAAGATTTTCATGGAATATAATTAGGATAAAATTAATGAATATATGTGTTATATATGAGATTACATAGATTCTGAAAATTTAATATATCACACACTTCCTCACCTTTCACCAGATAAAGGAATGATACCGTTGCTCGTACATACGTTTGACATACAGTCACCACAAAGCGATGTGATTCATTTACCATGATCCAATTTTTATGAATGGTTATAATAATGTATATACAGGGTAAATATTTTATATATAACATTATTATCATTTCTAATATGAATTATTTATATCCTATATACAATAACCATAACTTTTATTAAAAACATGCATGAGAAAACAAGGCAATTAACACCGAAAATAATGAAAATAATGAAATATTATTAATAAATGGGTGAAAAAATATTATAATATGATATTATATGATATTATAAATATTATTATGGTTATTTTATAAATTAATAACATTCTTAAACCTATAATAAATTATTTAAAATCATGTTCAACTAAAATAAATCTTGAGGCAAGGGTCTTTATCTCAATTTCCCTTCATTGTGGCATATTGGGATGTTATGTACCTAATTTATGTTATATGGTGTATATACTACCCCTTTAAAATATAATATAATTATTAAATGTTAATTCATGTCTTTTTAAGTTTAAATTTGAATTATTTGATGCATTTGTATTTGACTTAAAATTTTCCATGTGTTAAAAGTTATTTTACAATCTCGCTTTCTTTTGTGAATATAAACATTCTCTTCAAAACATCACACTCTTGTGATAATTTTTCATCAAAAATTACATTTATATTAACTATAAATATTATTTTATGATGGATATTACTATTTATTAAACCATAGAGCATTTTTAAACACAGTTTTAACATTTAAATTTATTTGAATAACTAAAGAAATATTGATAAATCTATATCCTTTACTTAGTATAAATACTTGATTATAAGGCATATTGATTCATGAATTAAAAATATTATATATATATATATAGAATTATTCATACATTAAGATAAGGGTACGGCCTAGTTGTATTTATCCCTTTAATGCATTGACAGTTCACATGAGACAAATCAGTTCGAAAAATCACATGTGTTTTTGCCCAGTACTATTAAACTATATTAAGAAGGGTCTACAAAGTAGTGGTTTTCAGGATGCATGAGATTATGGGGTTCAATAATTAAGAATTTACTTCATTTATTATTTATCATTTATTTTTATTTATGTGATTTTATCAGTGATTTTATCTTTGTATACATTTCATTCTCAGTTTATTTATTAAATACCTTGTGTTATTAGCTATTTACTTTTCTATATTTATTATTCCCTATCCAATTATGATAGTCAGGTTATTCATTAAATATCTGTATGTTTAGTTATTTACCTTTACAAATTGATTGTCCTTTAATGATTCATTATATCTTCAATTCTATGTGTTGGAACCAAGGCTTTTCATTGATGGACATGGAGACTAGTTTGGTGGTAATCTTCGCGATTACAAAAAGCTTCACGATCAATTTGTATTCAACCCGGTCTTTATGAGTGAAAGAGATTTGTGAACAATGTTTTTGATTTTCATAAAAAATCCTCTAGATTCTTGGGTGAATCTCAATAATCCAAGCCTAAAAATAGGAAGATACCCCCACTACATTAGTTGTCAAAGGAATTGGAGAAAGGGTTGAATCGTTCTGAAATCATTAAGGCCAGGAGATTAATAAATCACATGTTAATATTAATATTCAACATCGCAAAATTATTGTATCACTATTGACCAATTTCGTAGTTATCTATGAAAAAAGAGTTTTCTATGATGAGGTATTAATGACTATGTGAGTTTTGTGATGGTAGTTTGTTCCACAAAGGCATTTTGCTTCATGAATGTAGTGAGATTCCTGAAAGAGTTTCACAAACAATAGTATCTAACATCTTTTTTATGTGAACAATGATTTTAAGTGCATCAACTCAGTACTTATATGGAATAAGTGTCTCATTCTAGTCAGGGACGATGACTTAAATTCCAATATAATAAACTAACATTTTAGCTGTTAAAATGAGATATAATTCACCCAAATTAATGATATAGGGGGATTTGATGGAAATTTTCTAAGAGAGGTAGTGTGACATCCCTAAAATGTTGCAAAGATAGTGTTGCTAGCATAGATAGGATTTGTATAAACATATATATTCCACAACTAATGAATATTATTAGATTTACTTAAGACTAATAAATTATCATCATATGATCCTTGGAAAACCCCATAGTTGTAAACCAAGTAAAAATATTGTTTTTTATCATTTTATGTGAATGATTGATTACTGTACAATTTTATAAGATAGTTTTAACAAGTTCCTATTAAAATGGGAACAAGATCCATCACATTAAAAGAAAAATTTTCCACTTTTATTCACCCCTTCCCTCTCAGGGTATTTTAGGGTCCTATATGTCGTATCAGAGCCAAGGTTCACATATATTGAATTAATATTGTAATTTTATTATCTTTTAAAGATTTTAGATTCTTTCTTGAGTCAAAAATGAAGAACAGTTTTGATGATGATTTAGTTATCTCTGAGAAGAAGTATATATCCACCAATACAATAATGAATAGGAAAAAAGAAATAGAAGAGACAGTTAAATATGTCCCTCTTATCTAAAGTAGAGTAAGCATCAGTTTCTCCATGCCTTTCTGACAATAAATATTTATAAATCTTGAAATTTAAAGAGAAGGTGGATTAGGTTTCCACCAAAGATAAGGATAACCTTTCTACCTGATGTAAAAAATATTCAAGTGATCATGAGGATTGTGTTATCGCATTTTAAATCTGCCCTAAAAATAAGGATTCTAGCTCATGTGGTGATGACGATAAATATAAAACCTTAAAATATTTTTTAGTTAAATGATTAAGAAATTTCCTTAAATACATTCCCAAATAATGTGACTTTTTTGTTTGTGTATTCTTTTAATGCATTCTAGTGTAGATCTCCCAGTTGAAAGGATAATATGATGCTTAGGAAAGGGGATTGCGAGGAAAAATTATTACATGCTTAAATCTCTCCAGAGTAGTTAGAACATTTGAAGAAAAAAATATGGAAATTTAAATAAGTTACTCAAAATTCCTCAAAGAATTTGAAGAGAAATAGGGATTCAAAAAGTCTCTTTAAGAAAAGATCCATTCACATGAAGAGAAATTGAAAAATAACATAGATTTCAAAGGTTTATTATTGGATGAAATATACACAAACATCAAGGAACTTAACTCTTTGATTTATAATAAAGTTAATATGAATGAATATTAAGTTGATGTAATAGAGAAAACCTTTGAGGAAAAGATTATCCTAATTTAATACCTGAAAATCATCCTCAATATGAAATGTCTTGATTTGGTATCTCTTTTGGGAAATTTTGAGAAGACATATATTGAGACATCATAAAATAAGGAAATAGTTTTGGGAACTACTCAATGTTCACTGGAGGATTCTATAGATAAAAAATATTTTCACATGTTATAATATGATCGTGACATCTTTGATGATATATCTCAAGTAGTTAAGAAGAAATAGGTTACATCCATACCAACTTTTATTAATTCTTCTAAATCTATTATCATGAAAAATGTAGGTGGTAATAAAAATACTGAATAATTATGGATGAATAAAGGTGATAATAAACCTACCACCATGAGTAAGGTGGATAATAAAAATAGTATGGAATCCAGTTTCCCACAAAGATCAAAAAAAGTAATGAATTAATATCCAACAACCTTATAGAGAAAATATAAGTAGAACAAGGTTTGTTGGTTAATTTTGGTACTATAGAAGATTTAGACATCGTTCATTGAATTTTAGGCAAAATACTCTAAATTAAAAATCATAAAGGAAGCTTATTTCACTGGGAACAAGATAGATGCAAAGAATCAATATCTATAGGTCTAGAACTAAAAATAGATTTGGGAATCTTGATAACAACTATGATGTATGAAATAGAATTTTCAAAAATTAGGTACATTCATATCTCAACATGAATTTAATGATAATAAAACAAGACCACAAAATCTGGATAAATATTAAGAATCTACCTTGTGTTGAAATCTGAAGAATATTGTGAACACAATTTTCCTAGGAAGATCTTATGTAACTAAGTCGACAAGACCCTAGATTCCAAATCCATGATTTTTAAGGGTAGGGTATCCAAAATAAATTCTAATATGGATGGCACTTAGATGAAGCCATGTGTAATATCCAAATAGGTTATAATAGTTCATAATGACATGTTAGTTATTTGGACATAAAATTTGGAAAGAATTATGAAAATTGAATAATCACAGACTAAGGATGGTGAAAATGTAAAAGAAAATATCCCATAGGATGAAGAAAAATTCTATGAGAGTTAAAAAACAAAATTCAATTGTTGGGTTAAATAATTCCTTTGTGAGAAGTGCACGAAATTTTGTCACATTGAAAAAGGTTTTCGAACCTTACTACTAGAACAATACGTAGTCCTTAAAATCAATAAGAATTTATCATCCATAGAGGTTTATAAGAAGCAAAATTCCACATAAAAAGTATAATAGAATATGAAGAGATACCTAATACCACAACAAAAAATAGAATAGAAATTTAAACATGAAACCATGAAGACTGGAGAAAATATAGCTACTTGGTTGAGAGGAAAATAGAAACCTTTATTTTTATATTGATAAATAAAATAAGGTTCACCTTATTCCCATAATCTTTTTACATTATAATTATTCTTATAATACATGGAATTGATGGTGAATCAATTTCTCATACAGAGAACCTGATAAGTATTGAGTGCTGTCAATTATTGATAGCTAAACTGAAGAAGTCACTAGCATTGAATGATTCATAAGTTAGGTACTAAAATACAAATATGTTATAGGATCACTTTTTTCTAAAGCTAACAATGTTTGGTTATCAACAACAACGATAAAAAAGGTACCATCTTGTATTAATCTTATTTCTAGTATTATGGAGAATAAGTGTTCAAGAAGAATATCCATGGTAAGGTTTTGAATGTTGTCCAATGTGGAAAGACATAAGTTGAAGATCTATTTTGGTGTATTCTCTATACTGAAATTTCTTAAAATACATTCTTGATGAAATCCACCATTATTAAGATTCTGAGGATTATTTCCCTTGAGGGGGAGAAAAATGGAGAATGATGAAGAAGCATCCAGAATCATTATTTCAATTATTAAGAAACTGAAAAATTCTTAAAATTTATTTCCATTTGGAGTTTTAGGTTGATTTTACATAATATTTTCTTACCACGTTTACTATATTCATCTAGGAATTAAACTAAATTACACTTGAATACAGGTATCTGTGTTCTCATCTCATGAGGTATCATGATCTGTATGAAAGGGAAATATTTAGATGATGAAATAGTGGATGTATTGAAAGACATTCAAGTCTCACAAAAAGATGATGATTCCGATTGAGAATCATAAGATTAAACCATTACTTAATAAACTTAATCTGAACCTCCTAGGAGAAATAGAAGAGTAAAAGATGATAAATCCAATGCCATTTGGGATTGGACTACACCCACAGAGACAAGAGAATTATGAATGATGCACATTTTTCATTCATATTAATTGCGGAACCAACCTCATTTTATGAAGTGTGAAGGTATAAATCATGGGTGAAATCCATGAATGAAGAAATGGATTATATTGAAGAAAACCAGAAATGGGATCTAGTTAAGAGACCGGAAAATAAAAATTTAATTAGAACAAAGTCGAACTTTAAAAACCAATTTGATGAGCATGGAAGTGTGATCAGAAACAAGGCACATTATGTTTGTAATGACTATGCATATATTGAAGAAATTTATGTTAAAGAAAGGTTTTATCTAGTAGAGTGACTGAATTTGATAAGTCTTTTCATTTCTATGGAAATTTAAGGAGGATATAAAGTTTTCCATATGGATGTAAAAATAGAATTCTTAAATGGAGTTCTTGAAGAATAATTCAACATTGAAATACTAATGGGATTTATTATTATAAAGGATGAAGAAAAGGTTTATAGATTAAATTAGGATCTCTATGGTCTAAAGTAGGCAATGCATGGTATTGTTGACTATATAATTATTTGAGGAAGATTAAATTCAAAAGACGAGGTGTCTATCATAATCTATATGTGAATAATTCAAAGGAAGAATAATTTATGGTTCATATGTACATTGATGATATTATATTTGGAGGAATTAGGTAGGGATCTGTGGAAAAAATTTCTAATCACATGAAATCAAAATTTGAAATGTCTATGAATGGTGAAATAGCATACTTTTAGGGGCTACCAGTGATTCAGAAGAAGGATTTAACTTTCATTTCTCATGCAAAATATGAAAGAGATATTCTTTATACATTAAATATGCATGAATCCAAACCAATTTTGACTCTGATTGTGGATTAGAAAAATGTGGAAATCATGATGTGATATACCCGACCTGGATGCCACTTATAAGGTTCCTCGAGCCTAATGGGCCACATTGCCTCAAGAACATCTCCCTGTATGTCAGAGGCTTCTGACTAGAAACAAGGGACATAGGTGTGTCTGTGGGTATATTATTCCCTCATTAGTAGAGTGTATAATATCATATAATTATAAAAAGAGGTAAATAACTGAAGCAATATGTAAGTAAAAATTCATAGTGGAAATAGAAAAGTATAACAATAACTTAAATAAAAGGAATAACATAAAATAGCTGATTATGATAAATTTCATGTCACTAGAAAGCTGTAAAGCATGGATAAAAAGTAGTAGGAATACATGAAAACCCTAATGTATCAAAGTAAATAAGTAACTATCCCAATAATATTGAGTTAGATCTTAGTATCCTACTACCATCTCCATCTAAGTGAAGAAAGCAATAAATTTTCTGAAGCATTATGTTTCCCTTTATCAAAACCTGTATACATGTAATCTATCCTGAGTATCAAATATTTCTTGGGGAGGGTGTGAGATAAATCTCAATGGGACACCACCATCGTTGTCTATACAATCCATCCCATGTAGTGTAAAATGTAACAGTGTGAAGGAATGCATATGTATAAAGTAAAGGATCACAATGTAACAAAATACCCAAGAACCTTCTTCAGCCCCTGGCTAGTGTCCCAAAAATTAACCAGTTCATCAATTAATTAATTACCAATTTATATAAATAGTGCACATGAGTCATATCCATCACTAACATCACCTCATGATTGTATAAATAGTGATGTTTCCAAGATGTAACAAGGAAACCATAATTTATAATTAATATGAATTGGTTACATGGTATTTAGCAAGGAAACCTAGGCCTTATGGGGCACTAACTCGGTAGTAACTGAGTCTATCTAATGTAGTAAGATTGTAATCCAAGGAGAATCATTTAATGAATTCCCACAATAATATTTCTAACTTAGTCCAAGGAATACAACCAAGGTAAAATGGGAGATAAGTAGTGGTCGATCCTAAGGATGTGACCAAGGAACCTCAATTCATATTGAATCTAAGGAGTGTATCAGAAGAATCGTGTAAAAATAATTAAGAGATCCTATAGTGTCATACCTAGGATCCAAAGGTAGATAAATATTGGGTTCCTAGGTAGGTCACACCCAAGGCAACTAACATCCTTGAATTGGAATGATGTCCTCAAGTACCCATGGAATTCCCTATGAATCCAATAACTAACATGATTCTAGCCTTTCTATAAATATTTCAAGGTCCATGTACATAAAGAGTCACCTTAAATTTAATCCACTACAATTAATTTGGTCATATTATAACTATGAAGGTTCTGGGTGCAGCAGAAGCATGGTTGGGACGATGCCCACCTTTGATTTTTATCATGATCAATGATTATTCTGGGATCAATATGATGATGAATTCCAGTCTCCAGGGAATAGAATCAAAGATTTAGATAAGGAAGGAAGAGGCCTGAAACCTTTAAATAAGATCTGGCCCATCATGTTTATAATTAATTTAATTAATATGGGAATTTCATCATTGATGATATTGATCATCTGGAATGACCTTTCCAGATTATCATTTTGTGCATTCAAGGATCCAAATTAGAATCTATCTAGCGGTGATCCAAATGTGCTATGATGGCCTCCAATCGACACCGCTAGATCTATGGGTGCTAGTGCGACGAAGCAAGTGTCTTGTGTTGTTCGTTCTTGATCGCTTGTTCATTGGCCTTGGAGAAAATCTCTCATTATTGAGAGGGGGAAGAGGATTCAATAGATAAATAATTTAGCTCAACAGTTCTCAATTCACTGGGTTTACGGTTCGGTACCTGGCACAATAGACGTATGTGTCTATTTATTGACATAGGGCTTTAGTTAAAATATATAATTGTGTAACAACAATTAAATACATTTATAACCTTATATAAAACCCATTCTATTAATAATAATACTGCTTCATTATTTATGGTGCACCAATTTGCCCAAAATGGAATTATAAATAAAATTCCGCATCAAATAATAATAGCAGCATTATTTTAATTTGTGCCAACTAGTTAAATAATTATTTATCTTCTTAAAAACAATTATTTTAATATCGGGTCATCCTTGGTCCTATTGAACTCCACTTCCATTTATTTAAAACCTGAATAAATAAATAAATAATTTATTCTCTTAATTAAATATCTTATTTACAAACTAGTAAATAAATATTTATTAAATGTTTAATAAAATAAATAAATATATTTTACCCACAATCTATTGAATAAATATTTATATAATTTATGAAATCATATTAACTTGAATAAAATTATTCCATTGTCTTGAGAATAATATTTATTAATTAAATTCAAATAGAATTTAACCTAGACCACCAAAAACAAAAAGTTTGTGACCCTCTAGGATTCTTTCTCATTAGCATTGGGAAGGTTTGCCTAATGTTTAAGAGTACTATCTAGAAACCGGTCATGGAACCCAAGAGAAAGAACTTAAAGTAGGTTTTATGATAGTTTCATCAACTATTATGTTTGATACGTCATTATTTGACTACCTGAAATAAACTCATCGTTACACCATGGCCATGGAATTAAACGTGAATGTTCTATTTCAATCGAATGTAAAAGATATGAACTTCCAATAATGGAAGGGAAAAATCCATCCTCAACTTATCCATCAATAACATGCCACTCATGATGC
Source organism: Viscum album (assembly GCA_963277665.1). Lineage (NCBI taxonomy): Eukaryota > Viridiplantae > Streptophyta > Magnoliopsida > Santalales > Viscaceae > Viscum > Viscum album. Next base: position 411,682,926 of record OY728133.1, read on the forward strand.
ACCCAACATACCCTAATTCCCACCAACTATTTGCATGACAGTTTTCATCAGTAAATCAATGTTCACGAGTCATGAAAAGTATTAATGATAATATTAAAGTCTAATGATCCTTCAAAATTCTTGTATATAGAAATATCTGATCACACCAACACATGCAGAATTCCTACAGGAGGGTCTGTTCTCATAATCTACTATCTAGGAGATTACCAAGTGCGAACTTCTTACAAAGAAGTCTCATCTGCTTTTGAGTAATCACACCTGACGGTCTGTATTCAATGTCTACCATTATTGTGTTTAATACAACCGTAGAAATATATTTAAGAATATTGTTATATAATTTCAAGGTTCTTATCATATCGGGGAACTTCCATGACCTTATCAATGCAACAAATACTCTTGGACATTATTACATCCTAGTCAGGCAGAATAATGAACAATATGTAAAAAGATGTTTAATATTTAAATACATTAAATGTATATGTAATCAAAGTAAAACCAGTTGGTTTTTGGAAACCAACTATTAGAAACTCCCACATAGACTAGATCCATCTGCCTACAACTTTCAGTCCACTAGACCTCACATGGTGATCATGTTTCTGCTGAGTCAAGGCTTTAATCAAGGGTTCTTTCAAATTGTCTTCTATGGAAATATTGCTCATTGCAACATCACCTCTCTGAGAAAAATCCTTCACGAGATGATACTTCTGAAGTATGTGCTTCATCCACTGATTTGACCTTGTATATTTTGCAAGAGCCACTACTACAGTATTATCATAGTACAATGTTATAGTATATTTACTATTGGGTATCACATCCAACTCCTGGATGATGATTCACATACAAACTACTTCTTTAGCTGCCTAAAAAGCTATGATATCTCTGGACTCTTCTATAGAATCTACGACCACACTCTTTTTTGTGCTCTTCAAGCTCACAGAACCTCTATTCAAAGTGAAGATGTATCCCGTTTGTGACTTCATGCCATCTTGATCAGTCTGGAAACTATCATCTGCGTATCCTCTTATGAATATTTCCTCATCTCCTCTATAAACTAGAAACATATCCATAGTATTCCTCAGATAATTTAGGATAGTCTTGACTTCTATCCAATGGTGGTCACCTGGGTCAGCTTGATATCTAACTACCCCACTCAATGCTTAGGCGACATCCATCCTAGTACATAGCATAGAATACATGACTGACCCAATCAATGATGAATATGGAGTCCTTACCATTATCATTGATTCCTAATGTGTTTGAGGGCACATTTTCTTGGAAATATTAATTCCATGTGATGCTGGAAACAATCTCCTCTTGGATTATTTCATACTAAATCACTTCAGTACATTATCAATATATGTACTTTGACTTAGGCCCAACAATCTATTCGATCTATCTTGATGGATCTTGATCCCAAAAATATATGATTCCTCACCAATGTCTTTCATGGAGAAGCATTGATTCAACCATTCCTTGAAAAACTATAAGACGGGTATCTCATTTCCAATAACTAATATATCATCAACATATACTATTAGTAAAACGACTGCACTTCCACTAAACCATTTTCATACAGAAGGCTCACATTCATTCTTGATAAAACCAAATTTCATTATGGCTTCATCAAAACGAATGCTCTATAATCTGGATTCTTACTTTAATCCATAAAAGGATTTCTGAAACTTTCATACCTTATTTGCATCCTTTGGAGTCATAAACCCTTTAGGTTGTGTCATGTAGACATCTTCTGGAAGGTTCCCGTTAAGGAATTATGTTTTGACATACATTTTCCAAATCTCATTGTCATGGTTAGCAGTAATGGCCAATTGAACTCTGATGGATTTCTGCATTGAAAATATTGAAAAGGTTTCTTCGTAGTCAATACCTTGATACTATTGGAACCCTTTTGCAACCAGTCGTGCCTTATAGGTGCTGACATTTCCTTCCATGTCCAGTTTCTTCTTTAATAAACATTTTCAACCAACAGGCTTTACATCAACTGAAGGATCTTCCAAAATCAAAACTTGGTTTTGGTACATGGAATTTACTTTAGAATTCATGGCTTCTTTCCAAATGGAAAATTCCATGCCACTTATTGCTTCTTTATATGTTAGAGGATCATTATTATCAACTAATAATGAGTCACCTACTCGATAACTAGAAAACCATATTGTTCCGGTTATCTAACCTCTCATGTACTCCTATGTAGCTCTTGTGTCTCTAGAAGAGTTCTTTCTTCCACAGGGATTTATGGAATCTGTTCCTATACCAACTCTGCTATACCATGAGCCTCAACTTCATCAAAGTCAATCTCTATCCCACTATCTCTTTTGGATATTTTCTCTCTCTCAAGGAATATAGTGTGTCTTTCCACTATAAAATATTTGTCTGAGTGGTGGTATAAGTAATATCCCCTTGTTTCCTTGGGGTATCCTATAAAGTTACACTTTGTGCCTCTGGGTGCAAGTGTGTTACCTGAAGAGTCCTTAACAAATGCATCGCTTCCCACACAAGTAAATTTGATAATATGGCATTCTTTCCACTCTAAAACTCATATGGAATTCCATTTATCAATTTTGTTGGTACTTGGTTTAGTATGTGTGACATTTTTTATAATGAATATCCCCAAAATAATAATGGAAGACTCACATGACTCATCATTGATCTCACCATGTCCAACAGGGTGCGGTTCCTCATTTTGCTCACACCATTCCACTAGGGCATGTATGGAGGAGTGAGTTTGGATAGGATCCCAAACACTCATAAGTATTCAATGATGTCTTGATTAAGATATTCTCCAACTTAGTCTAAGCGAAGTTTCTTAATCTTCTTACCAATATGGTTTCCAACATCATTCTTGTATTCTTTGATCTTTTCAAAATAATCTGACTTATACCTCATTATGTAGATATATCCATATCTACTAAAATCATCAGTAAAAGTTATGAAGTATGAGTTCCCACTCCTTACTTCAACTGGAAATGGTCCACACACATTTGTATGAACCAATTCAAGAAGTTATTTAGCCTTTTCACCTTTCCCACTAAATGGGGCTATGGTCATTTTTTCTTGTAAACATACCTGATATACACCATGTGGTTTTAGTTATAAAGAATATAAATATCCATCTTGTTTTAATATTTTCAAGCTTTTATCATTTACATGACCTAGCCAGTTATTCCAAAGTTTGGTTTGGTATGATTCATGTGAAGTGTCATTGTTATCAATTTCCATTACTTTTGTTGAGTAATCCAATACATAAATACCATTGTACAGATGTGACCTACCAAAACAAATTCTATCTTCGTAAAAGAAGCAACATTAATTTCCAAACATTAAAAAAATCCATATGTATTAATCTGGATGCAGGAATAATGTTTTTAGTAACAGACAACACATAATAACAACCCATTAACACCAAGATCATCCTAGTTGGCAATGTGAGGTGGTAGTCCCTGACTGCTACAACAGCATGTCTGGCTCCATTGGATTCACATAGATCTACCTCCCCTCAGTCAATCTTTCTGAATATAATTGGTTCTGGTATTTGGACACATATGTGAGAACCAAAAGTTGTATCAAACACCCAATTTTTAGAAATATATAGATTGAATTTGATAACAAACACATCTGAAGCTTCCCATTGCTTCCTAGGCTAGGTGCAGTTCTTCTTCCAGTGGCCCTTCTTGCCACATGATAAACAAATAGCCTCTTGTTACCTTACCGCTCCTTCGATCTTACTTTTCTTGGAAGGTCATAAAGACAATTTGGGCTTAAAGCTCTTTTCCTTTCCATTTCTCTTATTCACCATAAGGACAAAAGGCTTTTCACACTTCATATCTTTGTCCATATGGAGAATGAGGATAAGAAGTTCAAATAGAGACTTCTCAATGTTGTTCAATTTGAAATTGACAACAAATTTTGAGAAGATCTGAGGGAGTGATGCGCGAATAAGATCGGTGCCCGGTTCTTTGTGGAGCTTAAACCCTTGAACCTCCAAGATCTCAATGTAGCCAATGATCTTGACTACATGATTCCCAGCTAGGGAACCTGTTCCAGGAATACTCTGAAAGAGTGCCTTAGAGATCTCAAAACATTCTTGACTTTCTCCCTCCTAGTAAAGACTATAGAGGTGTTCAAGAATTCTATAAGAATCCATGTATTCATGAGACTTAATGAGTTCAATATACATTGATGATAGCATCAAACATTTAATGTTGATTTTGTCGTTCATATGTTTCTCATAGACTAGAAAATCCTCATAACTCACCTCTTTGGCAGGAGGATTAGGTAATGGTGACTCCATCACTGAATACTTATGATTAGGGCATCAGATAACTCGAAGGTGTCTAAACCATTTGTGGAAGTTACTTCTGGAGAGGATGTTGTCTTTATACAAAATTGAACTCAGGGATAGTTTGGTAGATTAAATGGTTATTTTTATTTCACAAATAAAATAACATGTCATTAGTAATTTATTGATTACATTTTATGAGAAATAATTAATTTTTATTTAGTCTCCCACAATTCTAGAAAGTCCCAATAGACCTCACCATTGAACTCAGAATGTCAAATTTCTATGACATTCTAGTGGCAAGGATCCATATTCCCCTTCTCATAACCCCAAAAAGGGTTGTTCGACCAATTAGAATTATTTAGGTAGGCAGGTCTTTTCTAAATATGAAATTACAGCTCCTTGATATGTTGAGTGGACTCCCCAATCCTGAAATCTGGAATTTGGATTTCCTCAACTCTTTCCTCGAATATTAGACAAAGTATATTGAGGGATACTCCTCTTGATGTAATTTGGTTAAGTCAACCCAAAACATTTCATAAGGGATTCCTTTATAAAATTAAGTGTCCCAACAAGTGTTTGTCAAACACATTGTTTTATTGAGTTTTTTCTTTAATCAAGTAACGAAAGGCTTGATCAGACTTAATATTTTATTTGAGGGATTTTTATCTCTTATGCTTGAATTTATTATTAACATTATCCCATTCTTGTTAATATTAAGTGGAAATTACTTAAGTGATTAACCATGTAATGATAATATTTATGTATAAGTATAGTTTATTTTAGTTCTCTCTTTTATGCTTGTTTAATTCATTAATTATGTGATCATGACAACACATCCATAATGATAAACAATTAAAATAAAATAAATAAAATAAATATAATGATCATGATCTTTTCTAATTGATAGTTTATCAAGCGACTGATAATATAACCCTAACCTAGGGGATAAACATCTTGAACCTTTTGGGTTCATGTTTAAAGCTTTCCATATTTCCACATTAGTATCTCCGGGGATTGGTTTCGTCTTAGCTCCATCTTGAACCACCTCCACTAGCTTGTCAATTCCATCCATTACATATGCCATTTTTAACTCACAAGTAGGTGATGGGTTAAAAGTGGTATTTACATAAAAGATAACTTGGGCACATATGACCTACATATTAATGACAAGAAGGCTCACAGACCAACAAATTTAATTTAAACAAATGAATTAAAATAAACCATCCACATAAAAAGTTCTTGGTCTAGCTCATGATCATCCACACATGCAACAATATTTACGAATAAATAAAACTATTATTTAATTCATTAATCATTATTTTTTAAGATAAATCATGCTCGAATCAATTAATTATCATCTTTAATTAATCAATACATTTATCTTAAACCCTTTTCGGAATTTAATTGAGATTATCATCCATCATAATTTTAAAAAAAATAAATTCATTTAAAATTATCTTTGTACGTAACTTGTACATTGGAGGAAACCCAGGGAATTTCTATTCATAACTACCCAATGTGTAGAAATGAACATTACACAAATGTTAAATTGAACACACACACACATATATATAACAACTATCACGTGTTGTGCCTCAGCTTTATGCATGCACGATGGTACATGTATCAAGGGTTAGTATAATATAATAATAAATTTTAATAAATTTTCGTAATTTGGATGAGTACACGGCGTGTAGTTCCAACTATAAGGCATGTACTATTTTTCACCGTCCATCTTAAGTACAGGCTCGGGGAAACGGCTTGTGAGTGTACTTCAGAAATATTTGGAGTACACAGAATGTCTAGTAGGCCACACACCATGTAGTTCCTCATTACACGGTCTCCAATTGAACAAGCTGGGTATGGGGTACATGGTCCAACCCTAACCCGAAGGGATGACACATCGTGTCCATTAGGCCACATGGCGTATAATCTGGAAACTACATGCCCCCTATTATTGGTCAACACATGGAGTCATTAAGGTTTAGACAAACTCCAATGACATGACTTGGTTTGGAGGACCATACATGGTGCATTGAACCTTGGCTGCACAACATGTATTGCTGAATACAAGTCGTATGTTCTTATATTGTATGACCAGAAACCTTTGGCACCTTCAGATGAGATACTCAATTTTATTTTAATCAAAATTAAAAGAAAATATCATTTATACAAGGTTAATGAGAAATAAAAGAGGAGGAACAGATATCGAGATTCATATTTACTTAACAATTAACTTGAATTGAAACAACTAAATTATTAAATGCATAAATCATCAATGAAATTTTTAAATAATTATAAACCATGATGTAACCCCTCTGATACCACTTCAAGGTTTCTAGTGTAGCATAATTGTGGTTGGGATGGTACCCAACATATATTTTTACCATGATCTATGATTATTCCAAGATCAATATGATGATGAACACCAGTCTCCGTGGAATAGAATCAATGATTTAGATAAAGAAGGAATAGGTTTGAAACCTTTATAAGGGATATTGCACATCATGTTTATAATTAATATAATTAATTTCATAAATAAAATAATACCTGGATCTTCGGTATTATATTTGTTGATGATGTTGATCATTAGAAATGACCCTTCCATATTATCTTGTTGGGATTGCAAGGATCCAAATTAGAATCACTCTAGTGCTGATCCACACATTCTCTGATGGCCTCCGATCAACACCTCACATTCTCTTGGTGGTAGTGCGGAGAAGAAAGTGTCTTGTGTCAGCCATTCTTGATCACTTGTTCTTCACCCTTAAATAATGTCTCTCATTATTTAGAGGGGTGGTAATAGGATTCAAGAGATAAAATTGTTTTTCTCAACAATTCTCAATTCACTATGTGTGTGGTTCGGTACCTATCACACGAGATGTATTTGTCTATTTATTGACATGGGGATTTAGTTACAATATTTAATTGTGTAATAGCAATTAAATACATTCATAACCTTAGATAAAACCCTTGATATTAATAATAATACCGAGTTATTATTTATACTACACCAATTTGCGCAAAACGGATTTATAAATAAAATTCCACATCACAAAATAATAGAAATGTTATATTAATTTGTGCCAACTAGTTAAGTAATTATTTATTGTCTTGAAAATAATTATTTTATTATCGGACTGGCATTGGTCCTCCCAAACCCCACTACCAATTATTGAACACCTGAATAAATAATGAATTAATTTATTCTCTTAAATAAATATTTTATTTAAAAATTACTAAATGGATAATTATTAAATGTTCAATTAAATAAATTAGTATATTTTACCCACAATCTAGTGAATTAATATTTATTTAATATATCCAATCATTTTAACTTCAATAAAATTATTCAATTTTAATGAGAATACATTTAATTACTTAAATTAAAATATAATTTAACCAAGACCACTAGTAACACTTAGTGTGTGACCCTCTAGGATTCTTTCTCATTGGCATTGGGCAGGAATTTCTAAAGTCCAAGAGTACTGTCTAGAAATGGGTCAAGGCACACAAGATAAAGAGGTTAACCTCACAATAATAAAATCCATATACTAATGCTCACTATGTAATATAATCCTTCTGTCACAATATCTCATCAAGTTGGTTTCATGATAGTGTCATCAACATTTATTCTTGATAATTCGTTATTTGACTACCAGAAATAAACTCATCATTACACCATGGCCATGAATTTTTTTGTGACGGTTCAATTTCAATCAAAGGACCTAAATATAAACATCCATAAAGAGAAGGGACAAATCATTCCTTTACTTATCTATTAATAACATGCCACTCATGACACACCCGACGTACCCTACTTCCCGCCAACTGTCTGTGTAATGGATTCCATTATTAAATAAAAGTGTGTTATTTGTGACATGTATTAATGATAAAATTAATGTCTAAGGATCATGCTCATAGATAGAAATATCCGATGACACCAAAACATACAGAATTCCTACTGGGGGGTTTGTCCTCATAATCTTCTATCTTGGAGATTACCAACTGTGAACTTCTTGAGAGGAAGTCTCATTTTCTTACGATTACTCACAAACGATTGTATGTATGCTATGTGTCCCATTATAGTATTTTATCCAACCATAAAACTATATTTAAGAATATTGTTATATCATTTCAAGGTTCTCATAATAGCGGGAAACTTCCATGACCTTATCAATGCAACAAATACTCTAGGACATTATTACATCATAGTCATGTAGAACAATGAACAATATGTAGTAAGATGGTTAATATTTAAATAAATTAAATGTCCATTTAATCAAAGTACAATCAGTTAGTTCTAAGACACCAACTCTTACTAACTATTCCATTTACAAATTCATTTGGTTCAATACTTCCCTTTAATTAGTTTTACAAGGCCATGTAGCATTCAACATTTTAATTAAAACCTTGTAAGTCAAGTTCAATTAAAAAGTTTTACATCATTTCCTTTCACTGACATGGAAAGGTGTGCTACGACCGTGAAAAAAATCATTCATTTTAATTTAATAAGGCCAAGTCATATGATTAATTATACTTACCACAATATCATTTGAATGAGTTACTTACATTTTTTCACATACCTTAGGTGGGTCAAGTGGAAGTGAAAAGGTAAAAGATATTCACAATTTAGCAATTCATTAGGCAATTAGAACAAGGAGGCTTTCCATTAGTGGGGTCAAGTTTGAACACACCCAATCGGTGGCTCAAAAGTATCAAAAAACTACAAACCTAGTTATAGAATATTACCTAACATGGGGTGTTAGGAGTTGGGTATGTAACCGCCAATAACCAATCAAATTTATGGAAAGAGAATAACCATATAGTTCTAATGAATATAATAATGTAATAATAATTCAATAAACAACACCTAATGAAATCGATGAGCCCCACACGTCAATTCTTAAATCAATAAACATGATGGAAGAGTTATAGACCACCCACCTAATACTCATATGACTCCCCTCCTCTACTATAGGACTCTTATTTGGATTATATTAGATTATATTCTAGAAAACTGTAAAAACTATTACACCTCGATAAATATTTTGAGAGAAATAGAGACAAATAATGGCTAAAAAGGAATCGATTATTTACCATTATGCATCTAATGTGATGAACTAAAGCTCAAATAGATCCTGGATGAAGGATATATCACAATACATAGTTTAAGCCTTCAAAGAGATCCAAAATGAGAGGGAAGTAGGTTCTCTCTTCTAGAACTCATAATATATAAGGGGGTTAATATATTTGGATCATTAAGGGAAAATAATAATTTTTTCCAAAAAATAGCATGTGCATGGTTTGGTCGTATGGTTTTTCAACCCCTGTTCCAACTATGAATGGGTTCTTAGAGAAGAGGGATTATCACACAGTTAGTCCACATGATTAGGGAAACCATGTGCCAATTGTGTGGAATGGCTCTATAAAAAAATGAGGACCATCTACATGGTTAGCTATAACAGTGCACCCTACCTACACTGTTTACTCTAACCATGTGACAAGGCCATTTTTTAAAAAATATGGGTTTTGGGTTTCGAATAATCCCCAGAAACCCTTGTGACCTTCATGAACTCATTAGGAATTTTAAAATGGTCCATAAATGTAAATTACAGAAAAAAATAGAGGATCCAAATATGAGTCAAAAAACAAGTTCTTACAACCTTTCCCCATTAAAGGAACTCTCCCCAATTTCACATTCCATGGGTGGTGAAACATTTTCTAAGAAAAAATATGGACACTATGAAAGTATGACAGACTCCCACTCCAAAGTCTCACCCTATAAATGAGTATACTTCCATAACAATCGTACTAGAGGAACATACTATCCTTAGAGAGTCTTCATACTTCAATTAATGATGTGTATAGGATGCTCCTAAAATGAAGCATCGACATCAATCTCTACTTACTCATGACCAAAAGTATGAGATGCGTCATGATGATAATAGTGAAGATGTGAAACAAGGAAGAAATCATGTAGATCATGATACCTTGGAGTTAGTAACAACTGATAGGCTACCAGGCCTAATATTTAGAAGATCTCAAACATCCCTACATAATGAGGTGATATATTATCTTACTTATGTAACCATCTATTCTTTAACCATGGTGACACCCATAAGAAAACATGATCCCTAACTATGAACTCTAGAAGTCGTCAATGGTGATCGACATAAGATTTATGTCTAGACTAAGAATTAGCCATACTATTTCCGATCAGCTGAACCTGCATCGAATTATTATGCATGAGATAAGGACATGGTAGAGTTGTCTCACATGCCTCTAACTAGCATAGGGGTTAATGACATGGACCACCATATAAGGACTCAAAAGGATTCATCTGAACTTTCACCTTAAATATCTTATTATAGACAAATTATATAAGAGGGATATGCTTCTACCGAGAACTGATTAAATCAAGGATACATGCCCAGATCATGTCCTCTAGAACTTGTATCATCCGTTCAAACTTACCATCAGTTTGAGGGTAAAAAGATGTACTTAGAATAACCTGTGCACCCATATATTTTTACAATACCTTCTAGAATCATGACATGAAACTAGCATCCTAATCCAAAATTATAGTACATGGGACCCCTTCTAGTCATATTATCTATTGGATATATAGTCTTCCCATCTCATCAACTGAGAAATTATCTCAGATAGGTATGTAGTGGGATGATATTTTTAGTTGATCAATAATTACCCATAAAACATCACTACCCATCGACAACCTAGTTAATCTAACTACGAAATCCCTATAATTATACTCCCATTTCCATTCTGGGACTGGAAGTGGTTGTAAAAATCATGCATGTATCTGGTTCTCCTTCTTTACCTACTGACAGGTGGAACATCTAGTGATGAATCCTTCTAGCTAGAATTCCATCCCAGACCACAAATACTGGCATTGCATATCTCAGTACATTTCATAGATTTCTGGATGACCTGACTATTGAGAAGCATGGGACTCTTTCGTCAACTCCACTATCATATCTATATAAACCCAGACATGCCCATGAATACATAGGATGTCATCTCTATCCATATACCAATTTATATGTGGTTCATATCCTAATATACTCTCATGAAGAACCAATCCTTTAGGATAAGAAAATTTCCATATTTTCTCCTTCCCAAGGACGGAATAGGTAATAGAGAAGGATGAGATATAATATTACTCATGAATATCATGAAACCCTAGATTCAGCTCCGAAAAGAATGCCATTAACTTCCATTCAACACTACCTTCTTGTACAGCCTGTGTCTAAGTATTTTGACTATTCTCATCAGCGACTATCTTTTTGTGGTGTATAGGAAAGCTCTAAATCAAACGAACAATGATAATCGACACATATTCATTGTATCAGATTCAATTATTGATATGAAAAGATATATTTGAGGCTCTTATGGTCTGTGTACACCAAAAATTTCTCACCCAAGAGATTTTGTCTCCAGTAAAGTAAGTCAATCAAAAATACTACTAGATCAAGATTGTGTGTTGAGTAATTTCTATCATGTGGTCTAAAATACCGAGATCCGTACATAAGGAATATATCCTCCTACATTAGAACATCTCCTAAGACAATGTGTGATGCTTCACAGAAGATGATATAACCTCTACCTAGATTTAGATGAATCAGAATAGGTACATAGACAAGCCTTTCTTTTATCTTATGAAATTATTTCTCACATGCTTATGACCACAAGAACATAACACCATTCTTTGTATGTTCAGTAAGAGGTGTATCAAGGTGTTATAAGTCATGTATGAAATTCCTATAATATCCATCCATACCTAAGAAACCTTTTGCATCGAACATCTTCTTGGGTTTCTCCAAGGAAACCACTACACTCACCATCTCTGGGTCAATCGAGACTCTCAATTATGAGATAATATAACCCAATAGGTGAACATTATTGATCTAGAAGTGGAACTTAAAAAAATTAGACTAATTTTGATTCTCTCTCAGTGTACTCAAAATGATCTGAAGGTGCTTGAAATGGTCACTATGAGTGTGATAATAAACCAAGATTTCATCCAATAAGACTAAAACAAAAAAACATCCAAATAGGGGTGGAACACCCAATTCATCATAGGAATGAAAACGAAGGGTATTATCATATGACCGCACAAAATAACTAGGTACTCATATATACCATACCTAATAAAATCTTTTTATGAGGTATGTATGATAGCCTGAATCACACCTGATGATAGCCTAATCTTAGTTTGATCTAGAGAAGACCCTAGATCCTCGGAGCTGGTCAAAGAGATCGTCTTTTTGTGGTAGTGGATACTAATTCATGGCCATAATATGGTTGAACCATATATAATCCATGGATAGATGGAGGGTCCCATCTTAGTTCTTGATGAAAAGCATGGGTGAACCCCAAGTGGAAGTGATTGGATATATGAAACCTTTATCCTCTAGAACCTCTAATTGTAGCTTGATCTCCTAGAGCTCAGGTGGTTTTATCCTATATGGAGGAATGAGCACTGGAACTACTCCTGGAATGATCTCAATTGTAAACTCTACCTCCCTCTCAAGAGGTAAGCCAAAAAATTAATCTGTTAATACATCCCTGAAATGATCTACTACTGGATGGAATTTAGTTTAAAGTAAACCCTAATCATCCATGAAGAGATTGTTAATCTGGGTAATCACTCCACCTAGCCCATGATTCTCTGGTATATCTCTATTATCCTGTACATACCACTCACCCTTATGTAGATAATTGTTTCCCTATAGTGATTTAAATGACACCCTTTGACGATAGAAATCTAAAAATGAATGATACAAAACCAACCAATCCATCTTGAGAATGACATTGATGAATTTAGTCTCGAGAAAAAAGAGTCACCCCAAGAAAGGGAAATTGACTAACTTAAGGGAATAGTTCTTATGTTGACATGTTGCCTCTGATTGTGGACCTAATGGTGTATCTTGGTCATAAAACTGTAGAAAAATTGTATTTCTAGCCCAAGTATTTCCATGATATATAATGAGATAAAATAATGTGAAGCACCTATATAAGATTAAATAGATATTATAGTAAAGTTTACTAGAATAGTACCTCGTTCTATAGGAAACACTAAAGCCTAATCCCAGGGTATCAGTTGTAATGCATGCAGCTGGCCTGATCCATGACCATGTGCGACAGCTGGACTACCACGATCAAAACTACTCTGCTGGAGGTACAAGTGATCTGAAGCCTGGTAAACATGTCCACAACCTCCTCCACAACTATTCCTATTGGTTATACTTCAACTACCCTCCTAGAATTGAATAAAATAACCTACTTCTGAAGTTAGAGCTGGTGAAAAACATCTTATACTAGAAGATTATGGAAATTTCCTACAGAAATAGTGAATATTCCCCATATGGCCACAATCCCACCACTCCAATGGTTATCTATCACACTGAGGCTTTTTATTCCTCATACATTTGAACTGGTGACACACTATAGATCCAACTATATGGGTACACTAGTTTCCACTTCCCTAATGAGAATCATCAAGGGAACGCTTCCAACCATCGGAAGAACTACTGGCCTAACACGCCATTCATCCTTTTTGCCTAGTACTATCACCATCCCTCAAGTTTTTCTTAGTATTAAGGTCCTGATTTACTATATCATAAAAGGTACATGGGAGGAATACATTCACCTGAGTAAGAATGACATACTGGATCCCATCCTCAATGCGTCTAGCACAACAAATCTCATCATTGTATAGAAATGGTGTGAGGTGCTATAACATCATGAAACATGTTGAATACTTCATAACAAGAATAGAACCCTACTTGAGATGTATGAACTCTTTGGCTTTGTTATCTCTCAGTGATTGAGGAAATAACTGGTCATGGAAGGTAGTTTGGAAATCATCTAATACCATGTTTTCATGACACCCAGCCTAGGTAATCACATCCCACCAGTGCATGGATGAGTCACACAGCATGTAAGTACCATTTTTGATCCTCCACTATAGAGGCATCTCTAGATGCTCAATGATAGATAGGTTGTCATATAACCAAGACTCAGTAGCTTGTGGACCACCATCCCTCAAAAACGTGGGAGGATGCTACAGTTGAAACTCATGAGTAAGATCAGCTATAGTAGGTGCAGCTCATTGCGCACCATACAGAACTACATCAGAAGTAGGAAACTATCAATAACATATGAATTAGTGTATGTGTCTTTTATAATAAGAGGAACCTCCAATGTCACTCCTCAAAGTAAGAATGGAATCTCAATCCCACCACATTTAAAGCATGGTTTTCACCACCTTCCTAGCATATGGCAAGAGGACGTCGTGGCGTCATTAGTCTTAAATTGCTATGCACATGCCTCATAACAAGTTTAAGAAGATATATAGAAACACTAATAGAATATTAAATTAATAAAGGGATCATGACATAAGGTATTGTACCGCAGCTACCCACTTGGAAAGATATGTATTGTTAAGTGCTCAGTTATAGGTTTTGGGGGTTCTAATAGAAGAAGGGTCAATAGTACCTTGCCTCGTCATTTATTGGAAACGATTTCATTTATTTTTATTTTCAATTACCTGGTTCACTCATTTACATTTTGTAATCATGATCAGGAGGAATAAGGATGCACTACCATTTCCCTTTTATGTTTTCATTTTTTTATAACTTAAACCAAAGTGCCTTTAAAATGAGGTGTTCATCCCAGTGAATCAGGGCCCACACTCATTATCACTATGATTAACACCCACTTTAATTTCTAATGAAAGACTTGATTTCGTAAAAATCTCATTCCAACCCATGATGGACCATAATTCATAATGAATTAAAATAGACAATCACTCAATCGCATCTCCAAATCAACACAAGCATATACACAAGGATGGATCACTCAAAAATCACAGGCATAACAAGTAATGAAAAGTAGTGAAATGCACCCTTATAGCATGGAAATATTAATGAAATGTGAGTACCTAGTGCCTATAAGGATACATGTAAAAATTACCCCTTTACCTCATATCATTAGTCCAAGGATGAAATAAAATTTTCAATTAGAATAATAATAAAAACTTCCACACAACATGTGCATCAAACCATTGATAAAATGATATCAACAATAATAGGAAAAAAGAACAAAAATTATATTTATGAAAACAGGAATTTTTCCCTAAACAGGGGTTTATGGATACTAACCGTGGATTATAACCAGGTTCCAATCATTCTTAATATCCAATCTGTTATCTCCAAATAGTAAATCCAGAAAGGACCCTATCTAATACTATGTTGTGACGCCCTGGACCTAGATTCTACTTAAGAGGTGCCCTAATCCCAGTGGGCCACAAGGCGTCAAGAAAATATCCCTTAATATAAGAGGATGATGACTATTAGTGATGTTCTAGGGTGTGTATATGGGGATTCTATGCCCTTATTACTAGAGTGTATTGATCTTACCACGATTCACTGTGTAATTTTCAACTTTACACCATTGTGCTAAACTTGTTTTATATTGAAAATTATAAAAATAATGACAATTTTAATTCCATATTTGAATCATTTATTTTTCTTTTATCACTTTTAAAAATGTAAATGTTACTTTTTTATGATTCCATTGTAGGAGGAGGTGATTTGGAGGGCCCATGATGATGTCCAAGAAAAATGGGCCAAACTGCACCGGATCCAAGAACACTAGTGGATTAATCTGCACACTTCTACTAGACCGTGCATCCAATTGGGTTGAAATTTTGTGTAATTGTCCAAAATTTATTGGGATACATATAATATGGAGGGAAAAAAGACTAATTCAGCGATTTGGTGGCCCGGCTAATCCGATCGGTCCGACACACCAAATCTGCTCGGCGTCAAAAGTGGTGTGCTGTGATCTGTCCATATCTCGTGCTATAGGTATCCAAATTATGCCAAACATTCCGTGGAGACATCCAATAGGTGTGGATACAACTTTATTATTTTCTCTAAATATTGATAGTGCTATCTTGAGGTTGAAACACTTGTGACAATTGGTTTTAAAAATTTTGTGTGCTCAAAACCACCTTCCCGTTTTCCTATAAAATGGCACCTTGGGCTCCTCATTTTTAAGTTTATCCAGGAGGAAAATATCTGTTATATTAGAGACCCAAACGAGTCCTCTCATCATCCATGGAGTTCTAGAGGCCCCTATCCTCATAGGAGAATCATGGATGAAGGTGAAGTTTCGCCCGAGCTTCCTCCTCCTCCCGATGTCGAGCTAAATGGTGGATGGTCATTTCGAGGGAGCTACACACTTAGGAGGGAGTTTCTGCACTTGTTCTTCTACTGGTTTTGTGCAATTTGTGTGATACATTTTTCAATTATTTATTATCTTGAAATTATTCTTCTCTTATTGAATTTATATTGATAAAATTAATTGAAACACTTTTTATTTCAACAACGATTGGGTTGATATTTCAAGCAGGAATCTTGGGTTGTTCCGATTGGACAAGACAAGAGTCCTATTTATCTCACAGATACATAAGATTTCAGTATGATTTGGTATCCTTTATTATCAATAATTTATACCCAAACCTTGACAACATGATTTTTGTGTCAAGGGTTGGTTCTTTGAGAAACATTTAAGAGGCAAGAGGGAAGTTGAGATCTTGACAACCCTCAACCAAAGGATTCCATTAAACCATGTGCATTTTTCAGAATGATGAACTCACCAAGATGTGTAGTGTAATTGAAATGATCTTCTTCTTTCATAATTATTAATACACCACTTTTATTTATCAACTATTAAACTCTTTAAATAAATTCATTTTCTTTAAACTGTTTTAAAACCACCCCCCTCTTTTAGTACTTCTAATTAAAAACGCACACTCTAAACCCACCAACACTCCTCAATAGCTGACCTAGGGTCTGCCATATACTATAAATAAACCTTAAAAACATAATCAATTTGACATTTCATGACAAAGCAGTCATGTATCATAGTGGGTAATTATAAACAGACATAATAGCGGATTAAAGAAGAAAATGTAATGCACAGAGAAAATATAAAAGGAAAAAAATAACTGAAATCACTTGAATAACATACAATAGCTGATGATGATAAATTCCATGTCACTATAAAGATATAAAACATGGATACATATAAGTATGCATAAATGTAAACCTCAATAGAGTAAAGGAAATACATAAACTCTCACAAGAATCTCAAGCTACAACTCAGTCATCTGCTACTAGATCCATCCTCGAACAGTGAGAAATCAAGTCTCTAAAGAATTATGCTTCCCGTTATCAACACTTTCATGCATTTAATCTACCCTAGGTACCAACCGGTGCCTAGATAGGGTGTGAGATAACAATTAGTGGTCTACCACTAAAGATGTCTATAAAATTAGGTATGTGTATTCGAAATATAATAGTGTATAGGGATGCATATATATAAAGTAATGTATTTTAATTTAACTAAATACCCAAGTACCTACTTTATCCCTCAGCTGGTGTCTGGATGTGTAAAATTTTAATCAATTAATTAATTACCAATTTATCTTACCATGTCATGTGAGGAATATCTTATCACTGACATAACCTTGTGATAGTATAAATAGTAAAGGTGGAAAGATATAATAAGACACTTATAATTGATAATTAATAGGAATTGGTTACGTGGTATTCACCAAGGAAACCTAGACCTCATGGTCCACTACTATGTAGTAATTGATTTTAGATAAGCGGGTAAGAGTGTAATCTACGGATAATCATCTAGGGAATTCCCACAATAATATTTCTAACAAAGTCCAAGGAATACATCCAAGGTAAAATAAAAGATAAGAATCGGTCAGGACAAAGGATACATCCAATGCACCTCAAGTCATGCTGGATTCAATGAGTGTATCTAATTAATCCTATAATAATAATGAAGGGATCTTAAGGTGTCATACTGGGCATCCAATGTAAGACAAGAATTGGGATACTTGGTAGGTCTCACCCAATGTAACCAGTATCCTTGAATTGGAATGATGTCCATGAGTACCTAAGGCATTCCCTATAGAATATAAAAGATAACATCAGTGAGGCCTTCTTGTAAAGATTTCATGGTTTGGGTTTATTATGGGTAACATTACATTTAATTCACTACAATTAATTTGGTCTTATGATAACAATGCCATTAACAAATTCACTTGGTTCAATCCTTAGCTTCCATTATTTTGAAAAGGACATGTAGCATGCAACCTTTTAATAGAATCCATGTAATTTAAGTTTAATTAATAAGGTTTACTATGATATATACCAAAAACATGTCAAGTTGTGATATGAACATGCAACAAAACATTCATTTACATTAAATAAGTCCATGTAATATCCTTAATTATGCTTACCATAATACCATTAAAATGAATTACATACATTTAAAAACATACCTTAGGCAGTTCAAGTGGAAGTGAAATGGTATAATATATTCTAAATTTCATAATTAAATAAAAAATTAATATAAGGGGGTTTACCATTAGTGTGGTGAATCTCGAACATACCCAAGTAGTGGCTCAAAAGTGTCAAAACACTAAAATCCCAGTTATAGAATATTAGCATACATGAAGTGTTAAGAGTTGTGGACGTAACCACCAAAAACCAATCACATTTATGGAAAGATAATAACCATATAATTATAATAAATATAAGCCTGGTATATATATTCAATAAAATACATCTGATGAAATCGAAGGCCCCGCACATCTATTCCAAAATCAATGAAATTGAGGGATGACTTATAGACTACCCACCTAGTACTCGTATGACTCTCATCCTCTAGTATCAACCTCTAATTTGGATTTTATTGGACTGGATCTGAGAAAAGAGTAAAAACACATACACCTAGATAACTTGGTTGAGAGAAAAAGAGATGAAGAACGGGTAAAAAGGACTTGAGTACATACTGGTGTACATCCAACGTGATCAAAAAAATCTTGAGTAGATCCCAGATGAAGGAGATCTATTGTAACACCCCAAGATTTCATAGTGTGTTATTTATTCAAAATAATTCAATAACTTGCACTACACGCAACAACGAGTTAAAGCACACCATGACGTACCAAAAAAGCCGTTCAAAAGAGGTTATGAATTGTATTAACTAAATTTTAAACATTATATAATCCTTATAATTTTAGAATCCATATTATGAGTTTCTTAGACATAATGTAAGTACAAATTCATTTTTAGTATTGCACTTTTACCAACTTTTAATAGTGAACCCTTTTTAAATCCAATATTTTCAAATTTTATATATTCAATTTGACTAAATAAATTTACTTTTTAGAATGGGGACATCAAAAATTTATAATGAAGCATATCAAGCTTCCATGGTACGCTTTTCTTTGAATAATACAGTAGCATGTGTTGTACGCAACTTCGAGTTCTAACACACACCACAACCAATCGAACTAGCCGTTATGAATATTTATACCTAATTTTTTAAATTATATATATATTATATTTCAAAATGGACTTCATTTTTGGATACGGAATATCAAAATTATCCTAATTTTAATTTTTGGTATTTTTCTGAGAACTTCCAATTTTTATGAATAGTGAAAAATACTTAAAAACAACTTTTTTAATAAAAATAATTTATAGTGATAAATTATACTATTGAGTGGTTTTAAATTATAATTAGAATATATTTTTACCATTTTATCCAATGTTGTTCATTAGAATTAATTTGACTTTGAAATTGGGCATAAACAATTGTCAATCTTTTGATATATACTGTTTCTTAAAAACACGCTATTTGTTGTGTTAGTGGGAATTAATTATAAAATTAATTAATTCAACTTATTTGTTTGGAATTTTTTAAAATATACATCATTTTTGAATTTGGAATATCAATTATATCTTAGGGTGAAAATTTGGCATTGTTCTGAAAAACGTCAATTTTTTATGAATAGTGAAACTACTAAGTGGTAGTTAAAAAACTGAATTTTTCATAAAACTTTATTTTACCACTTCTGTGATTGAAATTTCGAAAATCTGAGAGACATTGTTAATATCAAGTAGTAAAATGTGGTTCAATGAGATGAAAATAATTTTTGGTGAATAGTGACTTTTTACTTTTATTTACCACGGTTAAAAGTAAATAGGGTAATTAAGGGTAAAAATGATATTAATATTACTCTAACACATGTCCTAATTCTATTGGACAAGTGTATCTCTACCAAAAACAACCTTAGAAATAAAATATTATCATTTAGGTCCACTTGGATTAGATTAGGACGTTTATTATTATTTAATACAAAGAAGAGTTAAAAGAGTAAAAATCATAGTTTATTTACTAAAACATTTGTAATATAGGGTTATACAAAATATAAATTCGATTGTAAATATTAATTAGAAACCTAAAATGATTTCATACATAATTATATTTTATTTATAATTTTTAGACATTAAATAATTTAATTTATTTTTGACACAATGATGACATAGTAATTACCTAATTAATGAAAAATTAGAAAAAATTATAATATAAATACCCAAATAAATATAATTTGAGACTTTTTATGAATTAGAATAATTTTATAGGTTAATATGACATGTTAGGATTTAATTAAGTAACTTTTTGCGAAATAATCATTCTGTTATGAGTTTCACAAAAATCAATTATTGTATAGTGTCAAACTTGACATAAAAGTTTTTTTAAAAACAATATTATATTATTAATTGATATTAAATTCCTAAAAATCAAATGTTCAGCCAAGAGACTTATATCATAATATGTGTATCATTAATGGACCACTTGGGGGGTCTCTTGGAGGTATATAGTATGTTTAGTAACCATATAATATAAAAACACAAAGAGACATTGTAAAAGTCAAACTAATTAACTTAGAGTTAATACTTAAAGATAAGGTTAATATAGTAACCCAAACCTATCTAAATTCTATTGGATGAGTGCTTTTCTACCCATCCCCACATTAACCGTTAAATAATCAACTTTGGAGCCATTAGAAACCGAATATTAATTTATTATAAATTAATATTTCTAGCTTTTCCAAAGGTTCCCCTCACCCCTCTTATAAAAGGGCACTCCCCCTTCTCACTAATTCACACATTCAAAGCCTTTTGGTTCATCCAACCCCTGCCCAAATACTATCTCAAATTATCTCAATACAACCTAGTGGACTTAGTGTGATCAGAAATCCAATCTATGGAACCCTTTTGATCAAATCAAAAGGAAGAACCTGAAGAAGAGGTAATGTTTTCACCACCCTTTTTCAAATTCGTTTCCTCTTCAACTTCTTCTTTATTTGTTTTTCCCATTCTAAAATAATGAATCCAATATCTCCTATATACTATAATATTATTATAAATATGTTACAACCATATTCATTATTCTATCCATCCTTTGAATGACATGTCACCATACGTGCGTGCGTACGGCTTATCGTCTCCACGTTGTGGTGTAATTGTTGTTCCATATATTATTATTTGGATGGGTATAATAATGATTTATAATTCACGTAAATAATAAATATAACATGATAATTTTTCTGTATATATGATATACCATCCAATTATATATTATTTTAACATCAAAAGAATGATATTGTCGCTCGTGCATACGTACGGACTACCGTCTCCACGAACACGATGAGATTCATTCTCCATCGTATCCATTCAAGTATAATTATCATTTGATGATTTAAAAATAATGTTTAAGGACTTGATATCATTCTGGATATTAATAAGATACAACCTATCCATGGGAAACATGGCTTACGTAACAAAACATATAAAATAAAACAAGTAAGTTAACACCCGAAACAACGATAATACTAAGATATTATTAACAAAGCAATGTTAAAAGATCATATATGATATCATATTAATGTATATGATTCTTTTATCATTTAATACCAATTATTTCACCACTATACAAGAGTTTAACCTACCCCCAACCAAGGAAAAGTACAATGTAAGGGTTTATTTCACAATCTCTTCATTATCTGAGGTTGTTTATACGTAATAATCTACTGGGACTTCTTTATCATCCACATCCATGTTTCTTAAAAATTTATTTCAAATTTTTTTTACTATTTACAAGAATATGGGTTAAATTCATTTATACCCTTGTTTGAATTTTTATAAAGTAATATTTCCGTCATTTTCTAAACAATGTGCTTTTAACCTTTTCAACAAAATTAAGGTAAGAATGTTTTTTTAACTTATACGGTGGGTACGGCTATTTTCCGCTGTTATGAAATCTTAGAAGCTTCCCTTACAATATTATAAGGATATTTTCAAAGTAAATGTTTTATTTTATAATTATGTGACTTCTAAATGATTTCAAAAAAGAGATATTTCTCTCAAATATATGAAAATCCAGTGAAACTTTATACGTATTTAATGCAAGATTAAAAGTGTTTTCAGAAAACCTGACTCTCGAGTGTGGTAGAAAGGAAGGGATTGGGCGTGGACCCATCATGGACTATAATTAGTCGAGCAGTCTCAGAATTATTTATTTTTTTTTCAGAAGCTTGCATAATGATTTCAGAAAAACACTGGAGTATATTTCAGCAATTTTAAACGTAAGTATCTTCTAAAACAATTTCATCGATAGGTCTCATGAGACAAACTAGTATCTTGGCACAAGGCCTTGACAAAATCTTATTTGTAGTATTGGCACGAGGCCTTGGATATGTGGTTATGATAGTCTGGAATTATGCATTCCATCATTATAAAAGTGGTTATTGATATTGCATGTCATTATTCGATTTTTAGAATATCCATGTGAATAAGTAAATGGAATTGTTTCATTTTATTTATTCCATAATATGTTGAAGTTTAAGTTTAAAAGGATTTTTTTTAGTTATAAACTGCCTTAAATTTTTAGGCTTATTTATTAAAGTTTCTTCTATATTGCTTACCCTTACAGAGTGTTTGATCTCACCCCTTTCTATGTTTTGTTTTTCCCAGGATGTGAAGAAGTAATTTATGAATGACCTGTTGGAATTGTTTGAGGGGATAAGAGTGTGGACTATGAAGAAATTTTTTTGTTATAGTTTTCATTTTTATGATGTAATGTAAGACTTATGAATATATCTAGTGTTTCCAAAGCTAATAAACTAATCGGTCTTTCGAGACTTGATCTTTCTTGTGATCATGCCAATGTTATGTAATAATGCACCGACTCTGGGTAACTGGGGTCGGGGTGTTACAGTTTGTATCTGAGGAAGTTTAGTAATAACCTTGGGAACTAGATTTAGATATACTTTGATTAGAGCACATAGCCTTAAGATAGAAATTGAGGATTAGTATAGAAGAACCTCCTAGATTTTTGGAATTTTAGAGATTTTGTGAGTTTTTCAAGCAATACATCCCTGTCTGGATACGAGCAGGTAGGGGCGGCTCTGGAACAGATGTACCAAGGGGTAAAACTCGAAAACACCGCTATGAACTAGACTCAAACGGGAACTGGTGCACGACAACGGGCCTTGCTGCACTCTTGGTTATGAAACTCCTGGGGGATATGCTTAGGATAATTCTCATTTTCTTTACAAACCATTATGAATGGTTTATGAGTATATATTTCCTCAATGGAGACATTTTTATGATTATGGATTATATCCATAAACTATTTAATTTATGTTATGTGATTTACAAGTTTGGGATTAGGTATTGTTATTCATAAACTAATCTAGTGTATTCCATTGTTTAGAAATGGCGCCCAGTAGAAGGAATGAGAACTCCAGCAATGCACATGATATAAAGAGAAAGAAGGATCATATATTTCATGGTCTTAAGCCAGAATTTATAAGAGAAATTGTCTCGCATGTATTATCATCATATGAAGAAATAATATCATGTGTTGATAAGATAAGTAAAGAGTTTACTGAGTCCTATGGATTTGAAGGGAAGAAAGAGAAGAAAAGGATTGAAGAGAGAAAGATGGATAAAGGGAAGAGGGAAAAGAATAATTTTCCCATATGTGATAACTGTGGAAAGAAACACCCTGGAACTTGCCTGAATGGAATGGGAGTTTGTTATAAGTGTGGAGGAAAAGGGAATAAAGTACGTGACTGCAAGGGTAAGAAAATGGTTTCAAATTTACAATGCTTCATTTGCAAGAAGTTTGGACACTATGCAAACTTATGTCTCAGTCATCAGACTATGCCACAAATGATTCTATTGGATAATAATCAAGTTAGGATACTACCACAGATGAAGAGGAATGATTAGAGTTCTTATGTTGATTATGTCATTTGAGTGTTGTATCAACAATGTA
The DNA here is from genome assembly GCA_963277665.1 of Viscum album. Lineage (NCBI taxonomy): Eukaryota > Viridiplantae > Streptophyta > Magnoliopsida > Santalales > Viscaceae > Viscum > Viscum album. The sequence continues at coordinate 411,707,470 of OY728133.1, forward strand.
CTTGTTATAATAATTATGGAGTATATAAGGATTTTACTACAGTACTATTTCATTAATGACTTAAGATTGTGTGGAACAAATAAAAGTGACTCAATAACAGGTTAAATTTTTGGAAAATATATGGTTGAGAGAAAGATAAACCAAAATATGGTTCTGATACCGAGGTATTGATTTTAGAATAATACATGATTGATTTGGATAAATTATATTGGATATTCTTGACTACCTTGAAACTGATTAATGATTTGTATATTTCATCATTGTTGGGGTTTACAACATTTTTGGATTGAAGGAGTATATCTATTATTCTATAAGGAATAAGGGATCATGAATGTAATCAATAAGGTTTTATGATAATTCAGGATGTTGTAGTGTTTTAACAGAATACATGATGAAGGTTATCACATGTTATTATGCGGAAAAAAAAGGATCTTCATTGTGTTTACCTTCCTTATATATTTTGGACTGAAGTATTTTGGATAGTTCTAGTTTGGATTATTTTGGATTGCAATAAAAGGACAATCAGGAGGTCGGGCGGCAACTCGTCGCGTCCGGCAAGGCCGCGAGACTTGAACCTACAACCAAAGGGTGACAAGGGTGTATCACCTACCACTGACCCACGTGATGTCCTAGTTTGAATAATGTCGTTTTTTTAATATTTCTTCTAGATGAATTATAAATTCGTTTTTTTAACCCTATACGAATAGGTTAAATAGAATATTATTTTTAATTTCTATTATCTTTTAGATGAAAGATGATTTGGTGGTAGAACTTAGTTAAATGTTGAGACACTACTTTTCAAGTATATATCTTTCTTCTTCTCTTATTCAATGAAGAAATTAATTCTTATACTTTAGTGAAGGGATCTTAAAACAAAAAAATGTGTTATTCTAATACCATATGTTTTGCTGAACCGATCATCATAGATTGATGAATTTAAGGCCCTCAATTTTACACTTGTTTGTGATTGATGACCTCAATCACTACCTATAAATATTTACGTTTTCCCTCCAATTATATGTCTCTAATTTCCACTAATTTTCCCCAAATAGAGATCATAATTTGGTGGTGACACTTTCATTTCTCTTTTCCTCTTATTAAGACTAAATTTTATCAACCCAATTTCCGATGTGGGTTTTCCCACAAAGATATTTTCTATATTCAACCTTTTATTTTCGAAGAAAAATTTCAAATTGTGAGGACGCAATTTATTGAAAGAGGGTAGAATGTAACACCCCAAGATTTCATAGTGTGTTATTTATTCAAAATAATTCAATAACTTGCTCTACACGCAACACCAAGTTCAAGTGCACCATGACTTACCAAAAAAGCCGATCAAAAGAGGTTATGAATAGTATTAACTAAATTTTAAACTTTATATAATCCTTATAATTTTAGAATCCATATTATGAGTTTCTTAGACATAATGTAAAACAAATTCATTTTTAGTATTGCACTTTTATAAACTTTTAATAGTGAACCCTTTTTAAATCCAATATTTTAAACTTTTATATATTCAATTTGACTAAATAAATTTACTTTTTAGAATGGGGACATCAAAAATTTACAATGAAACATCTCAAGCTTCCACGGTACGCTTTCCTTTGAATAATACAGTAGTGTGTGTTGTACGCAACTTTGAGTTCTAACACACACCACAACTAATCAAACTAGCTGTTATGAATAGTAATACCTAATTTTTAGATTATATATATTTAATATTTCAGAATGGACTTCATTTTTGGATACGGAATATCAAAATTATCTTAATTTGAATTTTTGGGATTTTTCTGAGAACTTCCAATTTTTATGAATAGTGAAAATACTAAAAAACAACTTTTTTAATCAAAATAATTTATAGTGATAAATTATACTATTTAGTGGTTTTAAAGTATAATTATAATATATTTTTACCATTTTATCCAATGGTGTTCATTAGAATTAATTTCACTTTGAAATTGGATATAAACAATTGTCAATCTTTTGATATATATTGTTTCTTAAAAACACGCTATTTGTTGTGACAGCGGGAATTAATTATAAAATTAATTAATGCAACTTATATGTTTGTAATTTTTTAAAATAGGAATCATTTTTGAATTTGGAATATCAATTATAGCTTAGGGTGAAATTTTGGCATTGTTCTGAAAAATTTCAATTTTTTATGAATAGTGAAACTACTAAGTGGTTGTTAAAAAACTGAATTTTTCATAAAACAAAATTTTACCGCTTCTGTGATTGAAATTTCAAAAATCCGAGCGTCACAATTAATATCAAGTAGTAAAATGTGGTTCAATGAGATGAAAATAATTTTTGGTGAATAGTAACTTTTTACTTTTATTTACCACGGTTAAAAGTAAATGAGGTAATTAAGGGTAAAAATGATATTAATATTACCCTAACACATGTCCTAATTCTATTGGAAAAGTTTATCTCGACTAAAAACAACATTAGGAATAAAATATTATCATTTAGGTCCACTTGAATTAGATTAGGACATTTATTATTATTTAATTTAAAGAAGAGTTAAAAGAGTAAAAATCACAGTTTGTTTACTAAAACATTTTTAATATAGGGTCATACATAATATAAATTCGATTGAAAATATTCATTAGAAATATAAAATTATTTCCTACATAATGATATTTTATTTATAATTTTTAGACATTAAATAATTTAATTTATTTCTGACACAATGATGATGCAGTAATTACATAATTAATGAAAAATTAGAATAATTGATATTATAAATACCCAAATAAATATAATTTGAGACTTTTTATAAATTAAACTAATTTTATAGGTTAATAAGACATGTTAGGATTGACTTAAGTAACTTTGTTCTAAGTAATCATTCTGTTATGAGTTTCACAAATATCAATTATTGAATAGTGTCAAAATTGACATAAAAGAGTTTTTAAAACAAATATTATATTATTAATTGATATTAAATTCCTAAAATTCTAAGGTGCGGCCAAGAGACTTATATCATGATATTTGTATCATTAATGGACCACTTTGGGGTCACTTTAAGGTATATAGTATGTTTAGTAACCATATAATATAAAATTACAAAGAGACGTTGTAAAAGTGAAACTAATTAACTTAGAGTTAATACTTAAAGATAAGGTTAATATAGTTACCCAAACCTGTCTAAATTCTATTGGTTGAGTGGTTTTTGACCCATCCACATCTTAAACTTTAAATAATATACTTTGTATCCATTAAAAACAGATTATTAATTTATTATAAATTAATATTTCTAGCTTTTCCAAAGGTGCCCCTCACCCCTCTTATAAAAGGGCACTCCCCCTTCTCACTAATTCAAACATTCAAAGCCTTTTGGTTCGTCCAAACCCTACCCAAATACTCTCTCAACTTCCCTCACTGCAACCTAGAGGCCTTATTGTGATTATAAATCCAACCTAAAGAGCCATTTTGATCAAATCAAAAGGTAGAACCTGAAGAAGAGGTAATGTTTTCACAACCCTTTTTCAAATTCGTTTCCACTTCAACTTCTTCTTTCTTTGTTTTTACCATTATAAAATAATGAATCAAATATCTCCTATATACTTTAATATTATTATAAATATTGTACAACCATATTCAGTATTCTATCCATCCTTTGAATGACATGTCACCATACGTGCGTACGTACGGCTTACCGTCTCCACGTCGTAGTGTCATTGTTGTTCAATATACTATTATTTGGATGGGTATAATAATGATTTATATTTCATGGAAATAATAAATATAACATGATAATGATTCTTTATATATGATATACCATCCAATTATATATTATATTAATATCAAAAGAATGATATTGTCGCCCGTGCGTACGTACGGACTACCGTCTCCACGAACGCGATGAGATTCATTCTCCATCGTATCCATCCAAGTATAATTATCATTTTATGTTTTAAAAATAATGTTTAAGGACTTTTTATCATTCTGGAAATTTATAAGAAACAACCTATCCATGAAAAACATGGCTTACGTAACAAAACATATAAAAGAAAACGATTAAGTTAACACCTGAAACAGCGATAATACTAAGATATTATTAAAAAGCAATGTTAAAAGATCATATATGATATCATATTAATGTATATGATTCTTTTATAATTTAATAAAAATTATTTCACCATTATACAGGAGTTTAACCTACCCCCAACCAAGGAAAAGTACAAGTTAAGGGTTTATTTTGCAATCTGTTCATTATCTGAGGTTGTTTATACGTAATAATCTACTGGGACTTCTTTATCATCCACATCCATGTTTCTTAAAAATGTATTTAAAAACATTTTTACTATTTAAAATAATATGGGTTAAATTCATTTATAACCTTGTTTGACTTTTTATAAAGGAATCTTACCATCGTTTTCCAAACAAGGTGCTTTTAACCTTTTCGACAAAATTAAGGTAAGAATGTTTTTTAACATATACGTTGGGTACGGCTATTTTCCACCATTATAGAATCTTATAAGCTTACCTTACAAGCTTATAAGGATATTTTCAAAGTAAATGTTTTATTTTATAATAATGTGACTTTTAAATGATTTCAAAAAATAGATATTTCTCTAAAATATATGAAAATCCAGTGAAAATGTATACGTATTTAATGCAAGCTTAAAAATGTTTTCAGAAAACCCGACTCTCGAGTGTGGTAGACAGGAAGGGATTGGGAATGGACCCATCATGGCCTGTAATTAGTCGAGTAGTCTCAGAATTATTTATTTTTTTTCAGAATATTGCATAATAATTTCAAAAAAAACACTGGAGTATATTTCAGCAATTTAAAATGTAAGTATCTTCTAAAACAATTTCATCGGTAGGTCTAATGAGAAAAAATTGTGTCTTGGCACAAGGCCTTGACAAAATATTATTTTTAGTCTTGGAACGAGGCCATGGATATGTGGTTATGATAGTCTAGAATTATGCATTCCATCATTATGAAAGTGGTTATTGATATTCCATGTGATTATTCGATTAATAGAATATCCATGTGAATAAGTAAATGGCATTGTTTCATTTTATTTTTGCCATACTATGTTGAAGATTAAGTTTTAAAAGATTTTTTTTAGTTATAAATTGCCTTAAATGTTTATGCTTATTTATTAAAGTTTCTACTGTATTGCTTACCCTTACAGAGCATTTGAGCTCACCCCTTTGTATGTTTTATTTTTCCCAGGATGTGAAGAAGTAATTTATGAATACCTGCAGGGATAGTTTGAGGGGATAAGAGTGTGGACTATAAAGAAAATTTGTTGTTATAGTTTTCATTTTTATGATGTTATGTAATACTTATGAATTTATATAGTGTTTTCAAGGCTACTAAACTAATCAATATTTCGAGACTTGATCTTTCTTGTGATCACGCCAATGTTATGTAATAATGCACCGACTCTCGGTAACTGGGGTCGGGGTGTTACAGTTGGTATCAGATAAAGTTTAGTAATAACCTTGGAAACTAGATTTAGATAAACTCTGATTAGAGATCATAGCCTTAAGATAGACTTTGAGGATTAGTATAGAAGAACTTCCTAGAATTTTGGAATTGTAGAGATTTTGTGAGTTTTCCGAGAAATACATCCCTGTCTGGATATGAGCAGGTAGAGGCGGCTCTGGAACAGATGTACCTAGGGATAAAACTCGAAAACACCGCTTTGGGCTAGACTCGAACGGGAGCTGTTGCAGGACAACGGACCTTGCTGCACTCTTGGTTACGACACTCCTGGGGGATATGCTTAGGATAAATCTCATTTTCTTTACAAACCATTATGAAGGGTTTATGAGTATAAATATTTCCTCAATGGAGACATTTTATGATTATGGATTATATCCATAAACTATTTAATTTATGTTATGTGTTTTACAAGTATGGGATTAGGTATTGTTATTCATAAACTAATCTAGTGTATGCCATTGTTTAGAAATGGCGCCCAGTAGAAGGAATGAGAACTCCAGCAATGCACATGATACAAAGAGAAAGAAGGATCATATATTTCATGGTCATAAGCCATAATTTATAAGAGAAATAGTCTCACATGTATTATCATCATATGAAGAAATAATATCATGTGTTGATAAGATAAGTAAAGAGTTTACTGAGTCCTATAGATTTGAAGGGAAGTAAGAGAAGAAAATGATAGAAGAGAGAATGATGGATAAAGGGAAGAGGGAAAAAAAGAATTTTCCCATATATGATAACTGTGGAAAGAAACACCCTGTAACTTTCTTGAAAGGAATGAGAGTTTGTTATAATTGTGGAAGAAAAGGGCATAATGTACGTGACTGCAAGGGTAAGAAAATGGTTTTAAATGTACAATGCTTCATTTTCAAGCAGTTTGAACACTACGCGAACCTATGTCTCAGTCATCAGACTATGCCGCCAATGATGCTGTTGGATAATAGTCAAGTTATGATACTACCACAGATGAAGATGAATGATTAGAGTTCTTATGTTGATTATGTCATTTGAGTGTTGTATCAACAATTTACTTATTATAATAATTATGGAGTATATAAGGATTGTACTGAAGTACTATTTCATTAAGGAATTGAGATTGTGTGGAACAAAGAAAAGCGACTCAATATCAGGTTAAATTTTTGGAAAATATATGGTTGAGAGAAAGATAAACCATAATATGGTTCTGATATAGAGGTAGTGATTTTAGAATAATACATGATTGATTTGGATAAATTATATTGGATATTCTTGACTACCTTGAAACTGATTAATGATTTTCATATTCCATCATTGTTGGGGTTTACAACATTTTTGGATTGAAGGAGTATATCTATTATTCTATAAAGAATAAGGGATCATGAATGTAATCAATAAGGTTTTATGGTAATTCAGGATGTTGCAGTGTTTTAAAAGAATACATGATGAAGGTGACCACATGTTATTACACGAAAAAAAAGATCTTCATTGTGTTTACCTTCCTTATAAATTTTGGACTGAAGTATTTTGGATAGTTCTAGTTTGGATTATTTTGGATTGCCATAAAAGGACAACCCGGAGGTCGGGTAGCAACCTGTCGCGTCTGGCAAGGCCGTGAGACTTGAACCCACAACCGAAGGGCAACATGGTTTTATCAATTACCACTGACCCACATGATTTCCTGGTTTGAAAAATGTCATTTTTCTAATGGTTCTTCTAGATGAATTATAAATTCATTTTTTAACCCTATATGAATAGGATAAATAGAATATTATTTTTAAGTTCTATTATCTTTTAGAGTGAAAGATGAGTTTGTGGTAGAACTTAGTTAAAGGTTGAGACTCTGCTTGTCAGGTATATATTTTTCTTCTTATATTATTCAATAAAGAGATTAATTCTTATACTATAGTGAAGGGATCTTAAAAAAATGTGTTATCCTAATACCATATGTTTTGCTGAACCGATCATCATAGATTGATGAATTTAAGGACCTCAATTTTGCACTTGTTTGTGATTGATGACCTCAATCACTACCTATAAATATTTACATTTTTCCTCTGATTATATGTCTCTAATTTCCACCAATGTTCTCCGAATAGAGATCATAATTTTGTGGTGACCCTTTCATTTCTTTTTTCCTCTTATTAAGACTAAATTTTATCAACCCAATTTCCGATGTGGGTTTTCCCACAAAGATATTTTCTATATTCAACCTTTTATTTTCGAAGAACAATTTCAAATTATGTGGACACAATTTATTGAAGGAGTGGAGAATGTAACACCCCAAGATTTCATAGTGTGTTATTTCTTCAAAATAATTCAATAACTTGCACTACACGCAACACCGAGTTCAAGCACACCATGACATACCAAAAAAGCCGTTCAAAAGAGGTTATGAATAGTATTAACTAAATTTTAAACTTTATAAAATCCTTTTAATTTTAGAATCCATATTATGAGTTTCTTAGACATAATGTAAGAACAAATTCATTTTTAGTATTGCACTTTTACCAACTTTTAATAGTGAACCCTTTTAAATCCAATATTTTAATCTTTTATATATTCAATTTGACTAAATAAATTTACTTTTTAGAATGGGGACATCAAAAAATTACAATGACACATCCCAAGCTTCCACGGTACGCTTTCCTTTGAATAATACAGTAGCGTGTGTTGTATGCAACTTCGAGTTCTAACACACACCACAACCAATCAAACTAGCCGTTATGAATAGTAATAATTAATTTTTAAAATTATATATATATTATATTTCAAAATGGACTTCATTTTGGGATACAGAATATCTAAATTATCCAAATTTGAATTTTTGATATTTTTTTGAGAACTTCCAATTTTTATGAATAGTGAAAAATACTTAAAAACAACTTTTTTATTCAAAATAATTTATAGTGATAAATTATACTATTGAGTGGTTTTAATTTATAATTAGAATATATTTTTACCATTTTATCCAATGGTGTTCAATAGAATTAATTTCACTTTGAAATTGGACATAAACAATTGTCAATTTTTGATATATATTGTTTCTTAAAAACACGCTATTTGTTGTGACAACAGAAATTAATTATAAAATTTATTAATGCAACCAATATGTATGGAATTTTGTAAAATAGACATCATTTTTTAATTCAGAATATCAATTATAGCTTAGGGTGAAATTTTGGCATTGTTCTAAAAAACGTCAATTTTTTATGAATAGTGAAACTACTAAGTGGTAGTTAAAAAACTGAATTTTTCATAAAACTTAATTTTACAGCTTCTGTGATTGGAATTTCGAAAATCCGAGAGACACGGTTAATATCAAGTAGTAATATTTGGTTCAATGAGATGAAAATAATTTCTGGTGAATAGTAACTTTTTACTTTTATTTACCACGGTTAAAAGTAAATAGGGTAATTAAGGGTAAAAATGATATTAATATTATCCTAAAACATGTACTAATTCTACTGTACAAGTGTATCTCGACCGAAAACAACCTTAGGAATAAAATATTTTCATTTAGGTCCACTTGGATTAGAATAGGACATTTATTATTATTTAATTCAAAGAAGAGTTAAAAGAGTAAAAATCAAAGTTTATTTACTAAAACATTTTTAATATAGGGTTATACATAATATAAATTCAATTGTAAATATTAATTAGAAATATAAAAGGATTTCATAAATAAAGATATTTTATTTATCATTTTTAGACATTAAATAATTTAATTTATTTATGACACAATGATGATGCAGTAATTACCTAATTAATTAAAAATTAGAATAATTGATATTATAAATACCCAAATAAATATAATTTGAGACGTTTTATGAATTAAACTAGTATTTTAGGTTAATATGACATGGTAGGATTGACTTAAGTGACTTTGTTCGAAGTAATAATTCTGTTATGAATTTCACAAAAATCAATTATGGAATAGTGTCAAAATTGACATAAAAGAGTTTTTAAAACAAATATTATATTATTAATTGATATTAAACTCTTAAAAATATATGGTTCGGCCAAGATACTTATATCATGATAGGTGTATCATTAATGGACCACTTGGGGGGTCTCTTGGAGGTATATAGTATGTTTTGTAACCATATAATATAAAAATACAAAGAGACATTGTAAAAGTGAAACTAATTAACTTAGAGTTAATACTTAAAGATAAGGTTAATATAGTAACCCAAACCTGTCTAAATTCTATTGGTTGAGTGTTTTTCGACCCATCCCCGCATTAACCTTTAAATAATCAACTTTGTAGCCATTAGAAACTGAATATTAATTTATTATATATTAATATTTCTAGCTTTTCCAAAGGTTCCCCTCACCCCTCTTATAAAAGGGCACTCCCCCTTCTCACTAATTCACACCCTCAACGCCTTTTGGATTGGACAACCTCTGCCCAAATACTCTATAAACTTCCCTCACTACAACCTAGAGGCCTTAGTGAGATCATAAAGCCAACCTAATGAGCCCTTTTGATCAAATCAAAAGGAAGAACCCGAAGAAGAGGTAATGTTTTCACCACCCTTTTTCAAATTCATTTCCTCTTCAACTTCTTCTTTCTTTGTTTCCCACATTCTAAAATAATGAATCCAATATCTCCTATATACTGTAATATTATTATAAATTTTGTTCAACCATATTCAGTATTCTATCCATCCTTTGAATGACATGTCACCATGCGTGCGTACGTACGGCTTACCATCTCCACGTCGTGGTGTATTTGTTGTTCAATATACTATTATTTGAATGGGTATAATAATGATTTATAATTCATGTAAATAATAAATATAACATGATAATGATTCTGTATATATGATATACCATCCAATTATATATTATTTTAATATCAAAAAAATGATATTGTCAGTCGTGCGTACGTACGGACTACCGTCTCCACGAACGCGATGAGATTCATTCTCCATCGTATCCATTCAAGTATAATTTTCATTTGATTTTTTAAAAATAATGTTTAAGGACTTGATATCAATCTGGATATGAATAAGATACAACCTATTCATGACAAACATGGATTACGTAACAAAACATATAAAATAAAATGAGTAAGTTAACACCCGAAACAACAATAATACTAAGATATTACTGCCAAAGCAATGTTAAAAGATCATATATGATATCATATTAATGTATATGATTCTTGTATAATTTAATAACAATTATTTCACCATTATAGAGGATTTTAACTTACCCCCAACCAAGGAAAATTACAAGGTGATTGTTTATTTCTCAATCTCTTCATTATCCGAGGTTGTTTATACGTAATAATCTACTGGGACTTCTTTATCATCCACATCCATGTTTCTTAAAAATGTATTGCAAAACATTTTTACTATTTACAAGAATATGGGTTAAATTAATTTATACCCTTGTTTGACTTTTTATAAAGGAATCTTTCCGTTGTTTTCCAAACAAGGTGCTTTTAACCCTTTCGACAAAATTAAGGTAAGAATGTTTTTTTAACTTATACGGAGGGTACGGCTATTTTCTGCCATTATAAAATCTTAGAAGCTTCCCTTACAGGATTATAAGGATATTTTCAAAGTAAATGTTTTATTTTATAATTATTTGACTTTTAAATGATTTAAAAAAAGAAATATTTCTCTCAAATATATGAAAATCCAGTGCAAATGTATATGTATTTAACGCAAGCTTAAAAATGTTTTCAGAAAACCCGACTCTCAAGTGTGGTCGACAGGAAGGGATTGGGCATGGACCCATCATGGCCTGTAATTAGTCGAGTAGTCTTAGAATTATTTATTTTGTTTTCAGAAGATTTCATAATTATTTCATAAAAACAATGGAGTATGTTTCAGCAATTTTAAACGTAAGTATCTTCTAAAACAATTTTATCAGTAGGTCTCATGAGACAAACTAGTGTCTTGGCACAAGGCCTTGACAAAATCTTTTTTTTAGTCTTGGCACGAGGCCTTGGATATGTGGTTATGATAGTCTGGCATTATGCATTCCATCATTATGAAAGTGGTTTTTGATATTGCATGTGATTATTCAATTAATATAATATCCATGTGAATAAGTAAATGGAATTGCTTCATTTTATTTTTTCCATACTATGGTGAAGTCTAATTTTAAAAGGATTTTTTTTAGTTATACATCGCCTTAAATGTTTATGATTATTTATTAAAGTTTCTGCTATTTTTCTTAACCTTACGAAGCATTTGAGCTCACCCCTTTCTATATTTTAATTTGCCCAAGATGTGAAGAAGTAATTTATGAATGACCTGTAGGGATATTTTGAGGGGATAAGAGTGTGGAATATGAAGAAAATTTGTTGTTATAGTTTTCATTTTTATGATGTAATGTAAGACTTATGAATATATCTACTGTTTCCAAGGCTACTAAACTTATCGGTCTTCCGAGACATGATCTTTCTTGTGATCATGCCAATGTTATGTAATAATGCACCGACTCTGGGTAACTGGGGTCGGGGTGTTACATCTATCAATCCCTAATTATGGCCTTCATAGAGATGAAAAATGAGAGTTAAGGGTGTTCTATCCATTGGAACACAGAATAGGGAAGGAGGGATACGATATTTATATCATTATATGAAAAATTGTCATTTCACCCAAAAAATAGCTTGTACACAGTTTTCCAAACTATGTGTTGACCATGCATGGGTACCTAGGGAAGAGCGGTAGTCATGTTATTAGTCTACATGGTTAGAGAAACTGTGAACCAAACATGTGGAATGAAACTGTCTGAAAATTCATACCTTCTTTATAGTTCAATCTAACCATGTGGCCGACCCACACGGTTTACTCAAAGTGTGCACTAGGGCCATTTTTTCCAAAAGGATCAGTTATCATCTCAGAAAAAGCCCTGGAAACCCCTGTGAACTTGGTGAACTTATTAGGCATCAAAAAAAATTCCATTAAAGAATTTTGGACCATAATTTAGAGGATTCACACCAAAGTAAAATAAAAATAGGGTTCTTACACATGAGGATATGACTTCTGTGGATCCCACCATGTACAAGAGAATCATTGGACTGTTATTTTACTTGAATAAAACATTAATATTTTTCATCATTGAAACATGCTTAGAGGCCCTCTTTCAAAGTAATACAAAGGACGAAAATTTGTTAGAAGTTAAATTATTCCTGAGATATATTCAAGGTACTCTCAATTTTTTCTTATACTTTGTTGTAGGAAAAGAAAATGATATATTAGCAGTTTTTGATGTTGAATGGACTAGAGATATGGTGGATATAAATTCCACTAGTATTGGTATATTATTCAATGGAAATAAATGTGTGGGATGGTTGAGAAAGAAACTAGAAATCACTTCTCTTAGAATGGATGAAATAGAGTATATCTCTCCTCAAATGATTGCACTAGAATATTATGGATAAAGTAACAAATTACTAATATTGGTGATGAGGTGAAACAACTGATGGTGATTCTCTATGAAAACAATAGTGTGATCAATCTTAACAATTATCTAGTTCATCGCTCTCATGAAAATATTATTGGGATCTAATATAACTTCATGAAGGAAAAAGTTGAACAACTTGTGATTAAATTGGAGCATATTGGAACTGATAAACAAGTGGCTGACATTATGACTAAAGTACTGGTAGCACATGTGTTTGATAAATTTAAATTTAACTGTAGTGTTCATCCACCCAATAGTACATGAGGAGGTCACGATTTTTTCCCTCTCCCAATTTGTGTTATCATTTTAATTTTTTGGTATAAGTGGTGTAGGTTTGTGCGGGAGATATGATCCTAGGGGAGTATTTTTTGAGATTTATAAGTAAAAATATGGGTTCCTTGGGGTTATTTCAAAATTAGGGAATGGAAAAATTCAATTTTATAAGGTTTGATCACTGTAGGTTTTCGACAAACCATTCATTGCTTTTATGACATGATGATAATCAGGTGCAACCATGCAATGCTTCTATGAAACGATGAGATAATAGCTTTGCATGGACATCTTTAAGAATTCCAAAACATGATAAACCAATTCATGTTTTCCCTCTTGTTTTCATCACTAATATTTTCTCACATATACAAATAGTATTGGATGAGTTGTTTCTTGTGTGTTAGGTTTTGATAAAAGTCGGTGCTTCATTGAATTTATCTACAGATTACCAACAAACCCAAAGGGAGGGATTGTTGGAACCAAGTCTTTTCAAAGCTCAAAATGGAGTCTAGTTTGTGTCTATTTTCAATCTACACTATTTTTCTCAGATAGTTTGAAGGATAAGTGATCTTATAGTACTAGATGACTATAGAACTGAAGGTGTCATCATTTGAGAGTGTTTTCCAAATTTTTCTTCTTTAATCAGGATGAAGAGGCATGAAACAAGGAAGGTAGTTTCCTAGGATTGAGTATTCATAAATATGGTAAAGGAATGTGTTTTTTGAAGACTAGGTTTTTCAAAAGGATGTAATTCTTGAAGATATGAATAAATGTGAAAAATCATCCAAATTATCAAGATGGGTTGATGGTAATCTCCATGAAAATGGGAATATTTTTGAGCAAGTTGAATTTCACCAGAGATTTGTGAGTGAAAGAGCTTCGTTAATAGGGTTCTGTAGTTTCACAAAAAAAATTCTAGAGGCATGGTAGAATTGAAAAAATCTAAGCCTATACATAGGTGATTCCCCCACTACATTACACATGACATGAATCATAGAGAAGTCTGAATTACTCTGAATTCATGAAGGCCAAGAGATTTGTGAATCAAGTATTCAAACTCATATTATGAATCATGAAAATATTGTCTTAATCTTGAGTAGTTTTTAGGTTTCTAACAAAAAGGTGTTTCACAATAATGGGTATTCTGTGATGAATCAGTGATCTTTTTAAAGGTTTTTTGTTCCAAAAGGCAGATTACTTCATGAATATTATGAGATTAATGAAGGGTTTTCATCAAAAAAAGTATTGAACATCTAGTTTAAGTGAATAGTTAATTCAAGTGATTAAACTCATGACATATATGCAATAACTGTATCATGCTATCTAGGGACAACTACTTAAATGTTAATCTACTCAAGTGACCTTCAAGTCATTAAAATTTGTAAGACTTCACCCATATTAGTGAACTTGGGGGATTTAATGGAAGTGTTTTGACGGATTCAATTGCTTATCCCTAAAATCTTATAGAGGTAGTGTTCCAACAATATAGTGACTATTTATGAACTTATATATTCCACAACTAGTGAATATTATAGGATTTAAGTATGACCTAAACACTATCGGTGTATGCACCTTGAACTATCCCTTAGTGGTGAACCAAGTAAAACCGATGTGTTGTCTCCCTACATGTTAATGATTTATTACTATACTATTCCATAAGACAGGTTCAACAAGATCCTACCAATATTGAAATAGTATCCATCACATTAAAAGAAAAAGTTAAAACCCTGATTCCCCCTCCCCTCTCAAGGTGTTCCAGGGTCCAACAATATAAAACCTATACTGAGAATTTGTGCTCACCCTTATTTTGGTTCATTTCCCCATGTTATAATGATGAAACCATTCAATGAGTTTCAAGGATGCTAATAATTTTCCTTTTTTATAACTTATTTTAATTTCTCAATATAAAATGGGTATCATGTATCTATATTGTTCTCCAAAACTACTAAAATAATCATTTCATTGAGATTTTACCACTTTTATCTAAGAAAATGTAAGAAATTAGTCATCAGCTCTGGGTTACTGGAGATGGGTTCATTATAGTTTGTATTAGAGGAGGTTTATTAGAAACAATAGGAACTAGATTATAGAAAACATTGATTAGGGAACATAACCCTATTATAGATTTTGAGGATATGTATAGAAAAACATCCTAAGGTTTCGGCAAGGAACATATTGTCTGGTTTTTCCAAGTAATACATCCTTGTCTCGACACTAAAAGTGGTTTAGGTTCTGGAATAGAGGTGTATATGGGTAACAAATCCTAAATGTTCCCATTGGGCTTGACCCAGTCATCACCTGGTGTATGAAAAGAGGCCTTAATTTACTCCTACATTGAAACTCATACTGGATATGATTTGGATAATTCCTATTTTCTTTATAAAACATTATAAATTATTTGAAAATAAAGATATCCCCAAACAAATACATTTTATGATTCAAATATTAACAATGAATAAATTTTTATATTTATGTTATATATTAAACCATATTTAGGATTACACGTTGTGGTTTAAAATCCATAATTTTATTATCCAATCAAGTGTATTCCATTGTTGAGAATTGTTTCATAGAAGGAATAATGGTAGTACTACACATTTCCAATGTAGATATTTCTCTGATGAGAAAGATAATAAACGTAGAATTGGAACTAATAAAATCTTATCTATATTATGGTAACATAATTAGGATATAAAAAATAACCTTGCTCGTATGGAGAAACCTATTTTTCTATAGAGTGATTCTCTTATTTTGGAACGATTCATGTGATATAATCCTACATAATTTAGTGGTACTACAAATCCAATGACATCTAAGAAATAGATTAAGTCTCTTGAGAATATATTTTTGGCATTGGTATGTGATGAAAATGAAAAAGGCTACACATCAATTGTATTGTATCAAAGTTGGTGTTGATCAATGGTGGTCAATAGTCTAGAATAATTTGTATGATGAGGAAATAGAAGTAATGGAATGGAAATATTTTAAGGATTCATTCTTTAACAGGTATTTACCTTATGAGAAACAAACTAAAATGAAGAGAAAGTTCAAAAGCTTAAAAAAGTGAAGAAGATATTATTTCTGATTAGGTGGTAACATTTACCAACCCATCTAGGTATGCTAAAGATTACATACTTAACATGGAGTTCATGTTTTACTATTTATATGAAGATCTATAAAATGTCTCTGAAGGCCACTCATCTCTCAACCATTTTCATCATATAATGAAATAATTTTATGTGCTATAAAAATGTAGAAGTAATTTTCTAGATCCTATATGTACAAGTGAAATCAAAAAATAAGTTGTCAAATAATCATGAAGAAAAAATTTATTCATTGAAGAAGAATAAGAAGAAGATAATGAAGAAATTTCTACCATGTGATAACTATGGAAAGAATCATCTTAAAAAATCTTGAAGTTCGTGGGAGTTTGTTATAAGTTTGTAGATAAATATTATTAGGAAATATAATGAAA
Source organism: Viscum album (assembly GCA_963277665.1). Taxonomy (NCBI): domain Eukaryota; kingdom Viridiplantae; phylum Streptophyta; class Magnoliopsida; order Santalales; family Viscaceae; genus Viscum; species Viscum album. Next base: position 411,724,092 of record OY728133.1, read on the forward strand.
AAGGAAAGAAATAAAACATTGTTACTGTTTCAAATATAAGGAGACAGAGATCTATGTAAAAATATTCCCCATGAATCAATAGAATCTACCAAAGAAGAGGCCATAGGGAGAAAACCATGCTTATGTAATCACTAAAGATAGGGTGGAAGTAGAAAATTATTTGGTGGAATATACTTTAATGATTTCCTGAAATTTATATAATTCTTATTTTATTATGTATCTAATAACTCTTTTATATCTTCTAATATTTATAATAAAATTAAATATTTCTCTATAACATTAAGAGGGGAGTTTTTAGTCAAAAATCATGGTGGAAGTCTCACTACATCAAGAATGTGTCATTCAGTCCCCATTATAACACATAAACATTATTTATTTTTTAAAATTATTATCATACCTATGGTTGAATTTGATATGATCCTTGGTTTGTATTGGATTTCAAATTATGATTCAAAAAATTATTGTAAGCATAAGTAAGTTATGATTAGTGGTGAAGATGTAGAATTCATTATCTTTAGATGAGAGACATCTCCATCTAGTACATTTTTCCATCCACCCCTAGTATCTCTACAAAGTAAATGTATTGGAGATCAATACCAAACAAAATCTAGGGATGAACATGGTAATCATAAAATTAAGGATGAACCTATTTTTTTGGAATAAATTGATGTATTTCATAAGAAAGTATCTAGACATCCCCAATAGTGTGATGTTGATTTTATCATTCATTTAATCCTTGATGGAAGACCAATATCAAAGACTCTATATAGAATGACCACTATAGAATTAGTGGAGTTAATTAAATAACTAGAGGAGTTGTGTGATAAGCGATTTATTCTCCCTATGTTTTACCATGGAGAGCCTATATTTTATTGGTTAAAAAGAATGTTGGGTCTGTGAGACTATGTATTTATTATATGGAAAACAATTCTATTACAATAAAGAAAAAGTATCTACTACCTCGCATAGAAGACTTATGCAATCAACTTCATGGATCCAAATATTTCTCAAATATTTACTTTCATTCTGTGTACAATCAATTGTGATTAAGAAAGGAATACATTATGGGGAAATCATTTGGAATGAGGTATAGACATTATGGGTTAATATTAATTCCATTTTGATTAACTAAAGAACTCTCTATTTTTATGTTTCTAATAAATAGATAATTTAAGGAATATCATGGTGATTTTTTATGGTATTCATTAATGATTTTTGGGTATATTATAAAATCTATGTGGACTATAATAGTTGTAATATTCTGGACCAAAGTACCACTAAACTGGTAGCCAGATCGAGTCACCACATGACCTCAAGCACGTCTCCCCATATGCCAGAGGCTGCCGACTAGTAGCAATGGTGTAATGGTAGTTCAATATAGACAATACACCCTCGTTCTCAAAGTGAATAGTAGTAATAGATAATAGAAACTAAGATAATAGTGGAATCATATATAAGGAAATAATCATGGAAGTAAAAGATTACAATAATATCAAATGAATATAGAAAATGGCCAATGCCAGTTTATACAATGCATGCATGTCATAGTGATGCATAATTCCAAATCAATAAAAAGTAAATAATTCTATTCATCCCAGTATAGAAATAAAAAAAGAACCAAATCCTTAAGGGAGATCTCCAAAGGCATCCTAAGATCTTTCTCGGTCCTTTGCTCCTAACTCCCCGATATAATATAAAAGAGCACAAGCGTATGTCCCTAGACCTACAATAATTAAAGTCTAATCAGGCACAAATGGTACACGATCTGGGTTTTAGATAACATCTCAGTAGGTCAACACCCATGGTTTAAATCCATAAAAAATATGTGCAATATGTTAAAATTCTATGTATAGGTAAATACGTAAGATGTAAATGAAATTCAAAAATTCCTATGGCATGTAAACTATTAAGACAGTTATACCAACATATCCCCACAACGCTCCCTATACAAAAAACGTCAAGATCCTATAATAAGGAATCTAAAAGTAATTCACAATTAAATAACATAGAATTTTTGTTCATCCAAACATAGCATACCATCATGGCCTTTCCATATAACCACATATCACAAATTTAACAATCCAAGCCATATATTCGAGTGTATCACATAACTCATGGTCGTGATGTATAAGTCGTGTAGACTACGAAGGGTTGGATCCAAGGTGTCATGTACCAAGGCTTCCAAATAATAAATCTAGACCATGAAGGGCTGAATCTAAGGAACTAAACCAAGGCATCCACATTGGGTTTGATGGATTCCCCAGTGGAAACCCGGTCTAGGAAATGGCTGGAGTTTTAGGAGCATGTATACTGATATATCCTAAGTGATTCCAAGGAATCTGGACCCACAGGGTAGAAGGCCTGAGGAATCCCATGGAATTAAGACCCAAGTGGCCTAGTAAACCCAAAGGAGTCCACTATAGCATTCTAGATTCATGGAGAGTAGACCATGGCATCTATCAAACCATTAAATCTTTTCAAACCATTTATCAAATCAAACCATATGAGTATACCCACTCATATAAACCATTCCATCTTTTACCGTGGGTATACCCACTCATTCATCACAATTCTGTACAAGGATTTACACAAACATATAGGTATACCCACCCATATAACCACATCATTACATTTAGTGACTTTACTAACTCACAATTATCACACACAACATTGGTATACCACTCACAAGTACCTTTTCCATTTAATCAAGACATATGGGTATAGTCACCCATATATCACTATTTTCAATTTATCATCACAAGTCAACCAATGAGAATACCATCTCATGTTGACGTTTCTTATTTAAATACATCTTATGAGTTTACCAACTCATTTATTCATTTTCTAATTATGGCATATAATGAGCACATCCACTCATTATTAATCTCTTACATAAAAGAGAATTCAACTATTATAATGAATTTACCCATTCATTAATCCCCATTCTCAACCCATGCAACCAAAAAGTATAGCCGCTTGTTGTTATAGTTTACTTTCATTCCTATCAGATGGGCATACACTCCCATTTATGACTATTTACATTTATTCATCTCACATGAGTTTACCCACCCATGAATCCCATTTTAGTTCATTAGAACCATTTAAATTAAGTGAATTAACATGAAAATGATGCAATACATATACTAGCTAAGAAATACATATTCGTTCAATTTTAAATGCTTCCTCTAACCAGGAAATCATTAGAAAATACACATCATTAAGCTAAGAAAATATAAATAGTCTGATCACTAAGTTTTTAGACTGAAGCCAGCACACCTCCTATAGAGGGGTTTTATTAAAAAAACATGATTTTTTAATCTATCAAATCATTTAACACAAAAATTTAGTTCATTCCAAAATTGAAGTCTAATTTATCAAAGGCAGTAAATAAACAACTACTGCACTATTAGAATAAATACAAGGTTGGGGACCATATCTCAACGTAGGGAAAAGCCAAATCTTTCTAACTCAAGAAGCTCCATGATATCCCACATTAACTTCCAAATATATATATATCCTTAAATATATGTACATGTTCCCCACACCATGAGGGAACCAACACATGGAAGATATATATATTTTTATTCATATATTCATACATAGTAAAAATATGTTCACACCCTTGGAATTGATCAAAACTCCCTATATCAATTTACCTGGGTCTCATAAACACCATTTAACCCTAAAAAGATGGTGAGAAGATAATTCTGGGTACAAAACCTTACCTCAAAATGATTTTGGTGGACCAAATCGACCTAAACCGCCTTTCCTTTGGTGGTGGTTGCCAAAACATGAACTCAAAGGTCTCAAGAGACCATTATCACAACCTAACATCTAAGGAGAACTAAAATCAGTTCCACCCAAAAGACCTAGGGTTTGGATGAACCCTGTGGGGTGATAGATAAGCTAATGTGAAGTCATCAATTGGGGGGGAATGGTGGAGGGGTGTACTATGAAGAATCGAGAAAAGAAATGGAAGAAACCCAACCAGATTGGTGAGAGGAGAGGGATCCGTGGAAGGGGGTGTCGTATGACCCATAAGGGAGAGGGGGATCTATATCCCAATCAAGAGGGGAGGTAGAGGGCTATGTTTTTTTAATATTTTATTCTATTTTAATTTAATTTAATTTAATTTTTTTAAATAGAGCAGTCCACACAGTTTGACCAGCATGGTTTGAAAAAATATTCTCTAACCGTGAGATACCCCATGTTTGTGAAACTCCCCTCACACAGTCTATCCCACATGGGTTGGAAAACTATTTTCCAACCGTGTCAAACCCCCTGTTTAAGATAATATCCTCATATGATTTGTGTTGAACAGATAACCAAACTGTGCATAGACTATGCGATAGCCTCTATCACCAGAATTATGTTGCACAGTTTGACCCACACATTTTTACATACCATGAACAGACCGTGCAACATCCTTTATCCACCTAGAATAGGCTGGACCATTTCCTTCTATGGGATTCATGGTTTTTAGAAAAATCATGAACCCTCTATAACCCTTTAAAAAACATTTTTTATGGTTTTGGTGCTCCCCAAACCCAATGTGCCACCAATGAAACTCTTCAAGCCTTTACCTAAGCCTGGTAACATCACCTTAATGGGTTCCAACTCTTAGAAATTCTTTCTAAATCTCAGTTTTAAACTCTTCCCATCCAATAATTGCCAAAAATTCATAAAACTCCATCAAAAAACCCAGTCCAAAAATGGGTTTCTATAATCTACCTGCCTTAAAACTTTTCAGCCTTAAGAAGCCTTTGGGAACTATGAAAAAAATCACCCAACCAATAGAAGTCATGAGGTTTCATTCAAATGCTCTCATTTCATTTCCAAACACAAAACAAACCCTTAAAAATTTCATATTCCCAAGGTTATTATGCCTTCAAAACTTAATCAAAATGTCAAAGTCCATCTTGAAACATCAAAACAACACATAATCGATCCCACATAACAAGATACATGATCCTTTCCTCGTCTTTTTTAATCTTCCTTCCATTAGTTCATTCCACTAAGGGTATTATCTTTTAATGACCAATTCCAAACCACAGATCCTACACTGTTGGAATTTCCAAAAAGGTAATGTCCTAAGAATTCTAGTGATGCTTATCACATGACTTATTTAACTAAGAAACCCCGATAACATATTAGTTCATAATAGGGACCTCATCAGAGGAAATGATCGAATCTCAATCACCCATCTGAAACAGACCTTGCATGATTTCCTTGAAATAGATCACGAACCTATAAACCACAATATCCCTAAAACTGGATACGGGCACTTTAAAACAATTTCATTACCAACTGTAAACAATAAGAAAGAAAGTAAAACGAACCAAGAGACATTAGGCAATATATTCTCAATGATTCCTAACTTATATGGATGACACATCCAAATAGAACCACGATGCATTTTTCCCAAATAATTCCCCAATTAACCCTAGTGCACTCACCAAATTCCTTACCTAACATCCAGTGAAATTCCCAAACCAACCCATCACAAGGTTATTCTAAAATGGTCATGCCTCAACATGATTAAGGGCGTAATCCAAATAACTATGCATCCCGTGTACAAACTAGATAAAAACAATTTTCAATCCCAGTGACTTTTAAAACATTAGCATTCTATAAGACTGAAACTATATTAGTTTCTATAAAATGAGGTAAATATAGGGGATATTCTTAACTCTTTCAGAAGAGTGCACTAGGATTAAACCAATAAGATCAGTTGAACCACTATTGGTTAACCCTTTACAATAGCTCAGCTTCACCTGTCAACCAATCACCAATCGATCCCCAATTTCTATCCCACCAGAGGAATTCAGGTTCTTTTAACCTTACCATTCAAACTCTTCCAAATATAGCAGAGTATTTAAATTTTTTCGCATACTTCCAACCTCATTGAAGTCGGGCTTCCACGAATTCACTGACATGTATACCAAAATTGTTGAGATGTTACCCACATTAGCAGTGTCCATTTCATCGAAAGAAATGTCTATCCACTCAAAATCATGCTATCTTAGAAACACATTAAATTCATGTGTGATGTTCCACAAACCAAGATCACCATGTCAAACATATGTCATGAAAGATGAATTAAGCCGACCAGCATTTCAAAACACCTGAGTCCCAAAAATTCCTTCTAAGCAGTGGGATGAACTTACCATAAAACCATGGTCACTCTACTCCAAAGTTAACCCAAGAATTTCCTCTATATAACAAGGCTCCATGATCACACCAAACTGAACCAATTTTTTACATCACTACACATTCGACAGGTATCACATATGTCAACACCTAAAAACCTGAGTTCACAAAATTCAATGACACATCATCTTATTCAACCATTAACTCAGATGAAAAAATATTGATTAATCCATCACTAATAAAAGTAGAGGTGCACATGGCCTCTTAAGTAGTTGACCATACCTGACGCATGTCTAACCTACTGAACCGACTATTCCTCGATGCTTGTTACCAAAACAAGATTCAAGGTACCACAACCACCCCTCTGAACAAGGGAGTCTTTTAAAACCCAAAAGTCCTACTGGGGAAAATTGTACCCAAATGGATCAAATGTAAAAATATCATAGTTGAAGTAAGGAATCTCAATCTATAAGGGTTCCCCAAACCACATGCTAGCCCCTTAAAAAGCATATGTATAGACCCTATCTCTCAGTCATGCAGAACAGATTTTAATAGGCTCAAAAGACCCTATTTCATTTAATCTAATGCTAAAAGAAACAACCTATGGATAACTCTAATGTTTCTATTCTAAGGAATACCCTAGGAAACATTTAAATCTACCCCTCCATGAGTGTTCAAACAATTAAAACTGTGTTAGTTTCCAATTTAAATCCATTCATTTATACATTCCAACCTTAAACATTTGAAATAATTTTTACAAACCCACAAGTACCATTTCAAAAATAAGGCACTTGGTTTTAACCAATGCCTCATGGGAAAAACATGCATTTTTTAACACACTGACTCTTAAAAAATTAACATTCAATGACAATTCATCATAAATAGGAACTTTTAAATCTAAATTCATTTTAAGCAAAAGGCAGCCTCAAGGGTCTCATTATTCAACCCAGGTTATTCAAAAAGAAAAAACCCCATAACAGTTCATTTCATAAAAACATGCCCCAACTAACCTACTTGGGTCCAATTGAGAGTTTTCAAAATTAATAAACCATTTGAAATAAAAACTCAACCGTTTTACATTTATATCCATTACCAAACACACCATGGTTATACAATGGATTGGTCAAATATGTTTCCATCTACCAATCGATAGGGCTCACATACACCTTATAACTGCCATTTGGCTCCCATTAGTCAAATAATTTCATTTAATATTATAATTTTTATCAGCCCTATTTTAATGGTTTAAATACACGTGTAACCCTTTTCCTAGTTATATGGTGTCCATAAACATTATAACTAAAAAAGGTTGATAACATGGAAGTAACAAATTCATCCCATGCAACCATTTACATACCAAAACATCTATAGCATTTTATCATAATAAGTAACAGAGAACATGCTATAACATAGAATCATGACATATAATCATCAAAAATAAGCCAACATGAAAACAAATATTCCAACATATTATATAATATACATTCTAAAGAAAAATCAAATGCATGGCATTTCACCCAAGGCACACAACCAAAATTACCATGTATCATACTAATGAAACTACATGTCATGTTATATATATAGAATGTGAATTTTTATATTCCTAATATAATTCATGTCATGTAACCTCTTTAACATTATGTCCAAATGAAAATTTACCCAAATTACATAAATACATATGCCAAGGGAAATACAACATTCACCAAAGGTGAAATCGCATCAACTTTAACATCGTGAGTATAATAGCAATTCCTAACCCTTTCCACTTGGTCATTCCCCGTACATGGGGTGATAAGTCCCAAGAATGACTATCTACCATGTTCTGACAAATTCATAGTCTCATGTCTATAGGACCAAATAGTAATACAATGGAAAAACAACCTCTAATACCATTGTGTAACTTCCCAACCCATATTACCACTAAACCGATAGTCGGACTAGTCACCACATGACCTCAATTGTGACTCCCTATATGCTAGAGGCTTCTGAATGGTAGCAAGGGTGTAAAGGTATTTCAGTGGGGAGAATATACCATCATTCTTAGAGTGCATAACAGTAATATATAATAGAAACTCAGATAACAGCAGAATCAGATGTAAGGTAATAATCAAGGAAGTGGAAGACAATAACAATAACAATTGAATATAGTAATTGGTCAATGATAGTTTATACAATAAATTCATGTCATGGTGATACATAATTAGAAAGTAGAAAATAGTAAAAAATTCTTTACATCCCGATACAGAAATAAAGAAATGACCCAAAACCCTAAGTGTGATCTCCATGAGCATCCTGAGCTCCCACTCAGTCCTTCAATCCTAACTCCCTTATACAAGAGAAAAAATCACAATCATAGGTCCCTAGACCTACCAAAAGAAGAGTGTACTCGGACACCAATGGTACTCGAGTTGGATGTGAGATAACGTCTCTGTAGGCTGGTACCCACGGTGTCACGACCTAACCTATATTTGTAATGTGTAAACATGCATTGTGCAGGTAAATACGTAATCTGTAAATGAAATTAAGGAATTCCCATGGAATTTAAACTGCTAATACATTTCTTCCAACATGTCCCTATAAGGATCCCTACACAAAAAAGGTCAATCACCTATAATAGGGCAGCTATAAGTAATGAAAAATTAAATAACACTAACTTTTCATTCATCCAAACATGTCATACCATCACAGGCATTCCATATAACCACATATCACAAATTTACCCCGACCAATCTTTATATTCAAGCATATCACATAACTCATGGTCATGCCGTATCAGAAGTGTCAACCACGAAGGGCTAGATCCATAGTGTCATGTAACATGGAATCCACATAATAAATCTAGACCATGAAGGGTCAGATGTAAGGAACTCATCCATGGAGTCCCCATTGAGTCCCATGGGCGTCCCTATGGAGACCAAGTCTTGTAACTAGTTGGAGTCTTATGAGCATGTTTACTGACATTTCCTATGTGTTTCCAAGAAAGTTAGATCCACGGGGTAGCAAGGCCCGAGGTATCCCATGGAATCAAGTCCTAAGGGGCATAATCAACCCTTGGTGTCAACTACCATGCTCTAGATCCCAAGAGATAAGTCCATGGAATCTATCAAACCATTCCTTCATTTTAGAGCATTTATCAATTCAAACCATAAAATTATACCCACTAATATAATTCATTCTATCTTTTACCATGGATATACCTAACCATTCATCACAATTCAGTAAAAGACATAACATAAACATATGGGTACACCAATCAACCTGACCAAATCATTACATTTAGTGAGTTTACCCACTCTCAATTATCACACAAAACATGAGTATACCACTCAAGTGTCCCTTTTCCATTTAATCATGACATATGGGTATACCCACCCATATATCACCATTTCCCATTTATCATCACAAGTAAACCATTGAGAATACCCTATATTGTTGATGTTTCTCATTTAAATACTTCATATAAGTTTACCCACATGTTTTCCCATTTTCCAATTAAGGAATATAATGAGCATACCCACTCATTATCCATCACTTACATAAAAAATCATTCAACACTTATAATGAATTTACCCATTAATTATTCTCCATTCTCAACCCGTGCAACCAAGGAGTATACCAATTCATTGTTACAGTTCACATACATTCCCTATCACATGGGCATACCCTCCCATTTATTACCATTTATATTTATTCATGTCACATTAGTTTACCCACCCATGAATCCCATTCTAGTTCCTTATAACTATTTAATTCATGTTTTTCAACATGAAAAGGAGGAAATACATCTCTTAGCCAAGAAATCTGTATTACATTAATTTTAACAGCTTCCTCTTACCATGAAAGCATAAGAAAATATAAATCAAAAATCTAAGAAAACATAAATATTATACTCACTATGTTTTTCACTTGAAGTAAGCGCACCTCCGGTGGAGGGGTTTTATTGAAAAAACGTGATTTTGTACTCTAACAAATAATTTAACGCAAAAAGGGAGTTCATTACAAAATTTCAATCCAATTTATAAAAGGTTGTAAAGAAAAAAATACTACATTATTAAATTAAATGAAATGTTGAGGACCCTACATCAAAAGATGTCCAAGCCAAATATTTCTAACTCAAGAAGCTTCCCACATGCACTTCGATATATATATATATATATATATATATCATTAAACTGATGTATGTGTTCCCTGTTCCATGAGGGGTCCTTTACATGAAATATTTATATATATTTTTATATTCATACCTGGGAAAAATGTGTGTCTGCCCTGGGAATTGGTCGAAACTCCCTACATCAATTTCCCTGGGTCTCATAAATTCCACTAAACCATAAATAGAGGGTAAAAAGCAAATTTTGGGTACAAAACATTACCTCAAAACATTTTCAGTGGACTAAATCAACCTGAAACACTTCGAATTTGGTGGCGATTGTCGAAACATGAACCAAATGGTCTCGAGAGACCATTCTAATGACTTAACATTGAAGGAAAACCAAAATCGGGTCAACCCAAAATACCTAGAGTTTGGACAAACCCTGTGGGGTGATGGATAGGACTAAGTGAAGCTAGGATGAGGGGCAGAAGGGAGTATAGGTCTTACCATGATGGATCATACAAAGAAATGGAAGAAATCTGGATGGATTGATGAGTGGAGAGGGAGCTGTGGATGGTGGGTGTTGCACGACCCACGAGGGAAAGGGGGAGTTGTGTCATATGTAAGAGGGTAGGGGTGAGGGCTATGTTTTTTTATTATTTTTATTTCATTATATTTTATTTTAAATTAATTTCATTCTAAAAATAAATTCGTCCACACAGTTTCAAATGCATGGTTTGGAAAACCATGTAGCAACCGTGTGGCACCCTTTATTTAAGAAACTCCCGTCGCACGATCTATCTCGCATGGTTATCCTAACTATTCACAGAATATGTGATAGACTATATACACCATAATTATGTTTCATGGTTTAATCCACATGGTTTTAAAAACTGTTCACAAACTGTGTGACAACTTATGTCCACCTGGAATAAGTCTCATGGTTACCTACTATGGGCGCATGGTTTTCAGAAAAACCGTACACCCTCTAGAACCCTTTTAAAAACTAATTTTATGTGTTTTTTACTCTCAAATCCCATCGATCCACATTAGAAACTCTTAAATCCTTTACCCAATCCTAGTAACATCACCTTAATAGGTTCCAAATCTCAAAACTTCATTCTGAATCTCGGTTTCGATCTTGGCCCAGCCAGTAATTGCTAGAAATTCAATAACCCATGTAAAACCCACCTCGTCCAAAACATGGGTTTCTACAATAATCACTTAATTGTTATTCTTGAGACACATAGAAATAAATAGTTACATGGGAAATTTAGTAAGTGTGATCTTTGGTTTTAAAAAGTTTCATTTCATGGCCATATTATCACCAAGTATGGGATCTCATTTGATATTTCAAAGACAAAGTAATTCATATAATGCCTTATACCAATGTACATAACAAAGGTATATAGTTTCATTGGTTTGGTAGGTTACTGTAGGTGATTCTTTCAGAATTTTTTCTGATCAGCAAACCCATTAAGAAATATTACATATAAAGGGGTTAAGTTCATTTCGACAAAGGAATGTGAAGAATTATTTGATAAACTAAATAGAATATTGTTCAATACTCTGATTTTGACTCTACCATCTAGAAATGATGGGTTTATGATATATAGTGATGCATCGAAGGAGGGAATTTTTTCCCCCAATCAAAAATGATAAATTTACTATACATGCATCAATGAAATTGAATACTCATGAATAGAACTATCCAACCCATGATCTTGAGTGGGTAGCTGTAATATTTTTATTAAAATAAGGATAAATTATATCTATGGTTAAGTATAGATATATTTGAGGATCCTAAATGAATAAAATATATCTTGTCATTGAAAGAGATAAATATGAGACAAAAGCGATGGGTGAATCTACTCAAGGATTATGCAGTATAAAAAATGGATTATACCAATAGAAAATTATAAATAGATAATATATTTGTTGGTAAAAATGAGAAATTCCAATAGATAATATGTTTTATTGGTATTGATTTTAGGTAATAACAGTTGTTTTTACTAACAGATATATCTGTTTGTATTGATCATTTAACACCAAAAAATCTTTTACCAAAATTTAAATATATTACTATATCATACTAATATAATTTTTTTTACTAATAGTAGAATCTATTATAAATTTGAACTATAACCAAAAAATATTTTCCCATTAATAAAATCTTTCACAATACACCATTCAGTGATAATATCCTATTAAGAGAACCCAATTGTTTATATAGATTATTATTTTTAAGAAAAAGTTAATATTTTATTTTAGAGATTTTATTAAAAATTTCTAATTAATTGGATTTAATTTTCAATTTTATCTAAGTATCGATAGTTGTGATATTTTCTAATGATTTTCATTTAATAAATATTTAAACACTTTTAATAAAAAATTAAATAAATTTGATATTTGAATAGAATAAACATAATAACCAAAAGCATGAAAATACATAAAAATCAGTAAACATAATTAAAATATAAGTAATTAATAATTGATATTTACTTATTAAATTTTTTTTATTTTATAAACAAAAAATATTATTTTTTATAAAATTTAATATTTATTATATTTATTCTATAACAAAAAATTAAATAACTAGTGATGGGTATTTAAATTTTTAAATTTCATTTATTTGTTATATTTTTTCATACATTTAATTTTTATATATATTATATTTATTTTATTTTATAAAATTAATAATTTCCCTATCTTCATATATATTTATTATATTTTTAATTTAAAATATTAAATGTAATTTGATATTTTATTTATGTCGATTATTATTTTTTAAATAAAAATCATATTTTATTATAAGGAAATCTTTTTATAGCTTCCTTATCTCCACCAGCACCCTCACATTGCCATGTCCAACTCCTAGACTCTGGCTCCATGACTTCCAAGATTCCTGTATCCACCTCCATCCTAGGGTTTTATTCATGGTCCTTCTTCTTTTTTCCCCTCACCTTCCTCCCACTATGCTCTTCTTATTTCCCCGATATATATCTAAGGGTTTCCTTTATGTCTGCTCCTCCATTGCTTACTTCCTTTTTTATCACTCATATGTTCATCGTTAACCTCTAAACTGATTGATTCCTCACATAAATTTCCTATAGTTCATTTTACATTTAACAATTACTCCTGTATTTCAAAATATTCATTACTATTTTTAATTTTTCTTCTTCTTAGATTTCATATAAAACTAATAATCAGAAAAATTTATCATCAATTTTTTCACTCTCCCTAATTATATTGCATCACTAAATTTCATTTCCTCCATTCTCAAATTTTATCACTCTTCTCTAAACCAATTTCCCATTTCATCTCTTTCTTTTCCTCCATTCCAGAATTATAGTCTATTATTAAATGTAGTATTATATTCTAACTTATATTACATAATTCAGTATATATGTGCTTGTTCTATAATTTTTTAAAGGATTAGTAATCCAAAAAATGTATTCATTTAAATTAAGAATGCTTTGATGGATGAAAAAAATATCAGGCACCATATTGAGTACCTTTATATCTTGATGACATTCATCAAGTGTGTAGTGCCCATTTTATTTATTACACATCCATGTTTGGTCATATATTTTGGTTGATATAGATGTATTGTAAAAGGGGTATTCTTCTTAGGCACTGCTGAACAAATATTGGTTTGAAGATATATAAATGTCATGGTTTGGATTATATTTTTTAGGATGATATAAATTCATATGTGTTTTCATATTAAAAAAATTTACATGGCTATATGTTTTCCCCTAATAGTTTTTTACCGGTCACCCACATGCTTCTTTTTCTATTAACATATTGATGTTCTTAAAATACTCATAACAACATATTAAATTGTAATATTTTAAAACACCACAATTATATCATTATTATGGGCTTCGCAATATGTTTCATGTGTCCATAAGCATTATATATGTCTTTAAAATGTTTCATTAATACAACTATAGTATTTCTGCAACTACTTTCTGTTTCTTTATTTCCACTACTTGGAATAAGAATTGAAAAAACACTCCTCTAAAACATTTAAGTAGGTAACCCTCTATGTTATTATACTGAACAATACTTTATAATAAAATGTAATATATTTATCTTGGAAAGTTAAAAGTACTAATTTTCACCCTTGTGAATGATCTCACCTATCCCTAATTATAACAAAACCAAGAAAACCAAAGGTGAACTTCGTTTCCCATTATTTTTTATTATTAAATGCAGTTTCATTTAAGGAATATATGTTTTGTTATAGTGGATCATGTCTGGTTTAATATTTGTATTGAATCCTATATGTTTGGAAGAAAAATAAAAAAGTATTCTTTGAATGTTTTTTAGTATATTTCACACCTATATGATTATCAAATGTATATTTTTCAGGTCTATTTCTCCCTTTGGGATGAATTTCCATGTTTTGATATCATATGTTCACTTTTTGTTAAAGTTTTATGCTTGAAACTTTCAGCAGATGATAATAACCAAACTCTTGTATTTTGATGTCTATGATCATTTTATTAGAATTTAACAGTATCAAGGTTTTGACTATTCATTCTAATGCTTTTCTTTTTTACTATAAATGTTTTTCTAGATACAAAATTAGGGAGAAATTTACTATTCAATAAGCAGTTCTCTTAAACATGGTTTAAATTTCTTCAATATTATTATTAACTCGAAAAAATAATTTTCATACTATGTCGATCAAATTGGTTGTTTGATTGGTGTTGGGACAGGTGCTTCTCCATGGGGATAATGGTTATGTTGGGATAGGTGCTAGTACAATTAGAGATCGGATGATGGTGGTCCACTACAATCCAAATAGATGTTGTGCATGTTTAGATGATGTCCATCCACTGTAATCAAACATAGTGTGCCACCCAATCATTGTTGGGATAATTGAATCTACAAACATAGAAGGGTGTTCCACTGCAATCCAAGTGATGATAGTGAATTCTTGTTTTTGCAGATGCACTACAGTAGATAATAGATCATGTGAAATGATTGGGATTCTCCCAACAGCGATGTCTGATGTTTGGTAGAAATAGATTATAGATAAAGTTTCATCGAGTTCTATGTAATGTCTCTTAGTGTATAAACACGTTTAAACATGTTTGTAATATGTTTATTACAACTTATTTTCATTTTATGTTGTTTGAACATGTATTTAAATTATATTTCAACGTTATATAAAATCTTAGTATTTTGGTGTTTCATATAACTAATTATATATTTATTATATAATAAATATAATAATATATTATATATAATAAATATAATAATATATTATATATAACTTTTTTATAAATAAAATATTAAATTTTAACAAAAATATATTGGAATACACCCATTTAAAATATAATTTATAAATGGATATTAATTATTTGTATTGTTTATAAATTTTCATAATTTTACCCATAGATATATTAGTAGTCTTAATTTGTTGCTAATTTTTTTTACCAACATACATATTTTTTATTATTATTATTATAATTTAAAAAGAATCAATTTATCCACTGTAATAAAATTTATCTATAGAGTTTTTACTAATAATTTAGGGACATGGACATACCAGTTGGTAAAACACTTTTCCAAAATAAAATTTCTGTTTTCCAACAAATATCCCCCAGTTGGAAAAAGTAAAATATTTTTTAGTGATGATTCCTCAATACACTACCACCTAGGAAAAGAAAATAACATAAAGGATGCAATGAGTATGAAAGATCATGGATTTCTAACCCAAATAAGGATTGAATGTGATCATATGTTCATGGATCTAGTAAATATGAAAATAGGAATTATTAGTAAAGGACATAAATCACTCATTTTTCTATGGATCTTGAAACAATATTTTTTAGAAAACATAAAAATTTATTAATCTTATGTTGAGAACTTTATAATGAAATTTTACACTTTGGATGACGGGAAATAAGTATAATTCATTTGGGAAGATGGTTTAATGAAGTTTGTAAATCGAATATGTGTTCCATATTTACCTGATATAAAAGGGGGATTATATAATGATGTTGATCACTTTAATGTCTCTATACACCATTGTAGCATAAAGATGTATAGGGATTTGTGAGAATATTTTTTTAAAAAAAAACATGAAGTGGGAAACTATATATTATGTATCTAGAAGTTTTATTTTTCAATAAGTGAAAGTATTGAGAAATCATCCTAGATGATTCATATAACCTATTCATATTCCTTTGTAATAATTGGTTGATATTACTGTAGAATTTTTCGCAGGAATACCAATGTCTCTGAGGAAGAATGATGAAATATGGGTTATTGTTGATCACCTAACCAAATCAAAAAATTTCTTTTCTATGAGAGAATATTTGCCTCTTTATTTCTTCATAAGCCTCTATATTAATGAATTTGTAATATTTCATGGTGAACCTATTTCAATTGTGTCTAATCAAGATCCCCATTTTACATCAAAATTTTGGAAAAATCATCAGAAGTAACTTGATATCGATCTTCATTTGAGAATTATCTACCATACTAAAATTGATGGATAGTCTAAAAGACTCTTTAGAAAATCTAATTCATGTTTATTTCATGATCACTTGACTTTTAATGTCTGTTGGATTGATATTTAACTTTGGTATAATTTTACTATAATAATATTTTCCATTAAAGTCTTCAAGTGGCATCGTATGAATCATTATGTAGAAATAGATGTTGTACTTTAACTTATTATGATGAAGTTAATGAAAGGAAACTCATAAGCATAGAACTTGTTTAATAGACAACAACAAAGGTGGAGACTATTAAAGATTACATTAAATAAGATAATATTAGGTAGATTATTTATGCCAACAATCAAAGGAAATATTTGGAATTACAAATGTAAGATCATGTTTTCTTGAAAGTATCTCTATGGAATAGTATTATAAGGTTTGAAAAGAAAGAAAATATAAGCTCTAGGTACATCAGACCCTTTCCAATCTTTGAATTAATTTGGGTTGTTTATTATCATTTAGAAATGGCACCAAGTCTCTCAAAAGTACATTATGTGTTTCTTATATCATTGTTAAGGAAGTACATATAAATCCCAATGCATGTGGTCACCTCTGAAGAAAGATAATTAGAACCTGGTCTATCTTACTATAAATAACCCATCTAGATTCTTGATACTACAGATGAATTATTGATAAATTTAATCACTCACTTGGTAAATTTAATTTGTATAAATCACAAGATGGAGGAAGCACCGTGGGAACTAGAGGATGTTATAAAAAAGAACTAACCTCATCTATTAAGAAGGTAATATCCCAAAAATTATGAGGATGAAATTTTTATAGGATGGGATAATGAAACACCCCTATATTTATTAATTATTTCCTTTTATATAAATTCAAAATATTTGATATCTTACAATGCATGCAACACCGGGTTTAATCGAAAACACTCTATTAAAATAATTTCTAAACATGATAATTATAACTGAGACATTAATTTGTTATTTATGAATATTACTAACTAAATTATGAAACTTATATGGTTTATTCATGTATAAAATAAATTAAATAGAAATATATTTATTATAAATAAATTTATAACCGTTTTAATGAAGAAAAAAAATGTTTTCTAAAAAACAATTTTTGTAAAGAAAATGGTTTCATCACTTCTGGAAAACTTTTAATAAAATTAATTTTTTACACTTTTATAAAATTTAATTGATATAATTAAATTCTTTTTTGAAATAATCATATCAAAATTATCTTAGGGTGAATTTTTGGTATTTTTTTGAAACGTTTCTTTTTTTTAAGAATAGTGAAAAATACAAATATTTATATGAAAACTATAATTTAATTTAAATAATTTAAAAAGTTAAATTATATTTTAAATAATTTTTAACGTAATGTTTTCTCAATTTTATTATAATTACTATAATTTGGTTCATTATAATCTTTTGCATATGGAATTTTGATATTAAAACCTTCCATAGTTATAAGAATTTTCTCTTTGGAAACCCTCATTTTCATCAAATCAATGGGAATAATTTTAAATTTTATTATACCATATCTATGAATTTGATTTGGAAAATATTATTTAATAGTTGGAATCATCCTAATTTAAATTATCTAATATGATCAATTAAAATTTTAACTACAATAAATTGTGAAAATAATAAAAATCTATTTACTATAGTTTTAGGTAAAAATGTGTTTATTGATATTTCAACCTTTTCCTCTCCAAAATTCATCATAATGTTATTTGGAATATTTTTTTCCTATTAATTATTTTATATTTTTTTATTGATTTGATAAATTTACAAGTAATTTCAAAAGTTGTTCCATTTCCCCACCTATAAAAGGGCACTCTCTCCCCACAATTCATTACACCTCCCAAACACATTTAGAAAAACAAAACCTTAAAAAATATCTTCAAAAAATCCTGATAAATATTTTAGATATATTTGTACTTATAAAGTACCATCCCTAGGGTTCTTAAGATGAGATACAATGAAGCTTCTATTAGATAAGGTAATCGTCTTATCAAAGCTCTTTCAAATTCTTTCTTCTTTTACCATTTTAAAATATGTCTCAACACTTAAAATATAATAACCCCAGTATATCATATATAACAATATGTTATTATGTTAATGTAATAATATACATCCATATCCACTACTATCAAATGGGAAACAAAATCATCGATCATGCGTAAGGCGGACTACCGCCTCACGAACCGAGGAATCTCAATTTCCATCAACACCTCTCACTGTTGGATATAATGATGGAATTACTGTTTATATATAATATTTATTATAGAAATTTACATATGTAATTATAATATAAAATATACCTTTTTACTTTCCTTTCCATTTAAAATATGATAACATCTCTCATATATATGCTAGACTATCGCTTGCCAAAGTGATGTGAATTATTTTTCACTTACACTTTACAAGGAAGATAATAAGGATAAAGTTAATGAATATATATAAAATATATGAGATTATATTTATTTTTTATGTTTAATATATCACTCACTTCCTTACCCTTTCACCAATTAAGGGAATTATATCATTTCTCATACGTATGTACGGCCTACCATCTTCACGAAGTGATGTGATTCATTTTAATGACCCAAATTTTAAGAATGATTATAATAATGTATCCACTGAGTAAATATTATATTTACAACATTTTTATCATTATGGATATGATTTATTTATATACTAAATACAATAACTAAAACATTCTTTACAAAACATGCATGAAAAAATAAGGAAATTCACACCCCAAAAATTAAAATAATGAAACATTATTAATAAAAGGGTGGTAAAATATTATAAGAAGATCATATATGATATTATAAATATTATTATAGTTATGTTACAAATTAATAACATTCATAAAACCATTATAAAAGAGGTTAAATTACATCGAACCAAAGTTATGTTTAAGGTAAGGGACTTCGTCTTAACTCCCCTTCATTGAGGTATATTATAATGTTATGCACATAATTTATTTTATATAGGGTACATACTACCCATTTTACATGTAATATCATGATTAAATAATAATTAATTTTATTTTAATTTTTTGTAGTAATTATTTCATTCAATGGTATTTTAATTGAAACTTTCAAAGCGGTAAAAGTAATTGTATAATCTCACGTTCTTTTGTGGTTTAAAATTTCTATTGAAACAATCACTATCTGGTTATCAATTTTCATTGGAAAAAACATTTATCTAAAATATATATATTATTATATGATTGGTATTATTATATACTAAGATTTATACAATTTTAGATATGGTGTTCATATTGAAATTTTTTTATTAAGTAGTGAAATATTGATAAATTTATATCATTTAGTCAATATGAATATTTGATGATAAGGAATATCAATCAATGAATTATATCTATTATGAAATATATAAGTAATGATTTAGAAATGAAAATATGGATGGTTCATAGTTATATATGGAATCTTAATGCACTGATATGTCTCATAAGACAAATTAGTTGGTCAAATCAGATGGGTTTTTACCCATAGGTTTTAAACTATCTTGATGAAGATCATGACACCAGAGGTTTTCATGATGCCTAAGATCATAACATCCAATAATTAAGAATTTCATTCATTTATAATTCAGTTATTATTATATTCTATGATACTATGTTTTAATACATTTCATTCTATGTTTATTGATTAAATGGAATGTGTTTCTGGTTATTTACCTTGCCATATTGATTATGACTTATCCAATTCTGATAGTTAAGCTATTATATAAATTGAATTTGTTCATAGTTATTTACCATTACATATTGAAAATTATTTACTAATTCATGATAGATTCTATTATATATAACCCTTACTAGGCATTTGATCTCACCCTTACTTTTTTCCCTTTCCCCAGGTTGTAAATATGAATCCTTTGAATGTGTTTCAAGGATGATGAGAATTTAATTTTTCTAGGAATCAATTTATATTTATAATGTAAAATGGGTATCAGGTTTGTATCTAGTTCTCAAAAACTTCTAAATTGAATGGTTTTTTGATATTTGACCACTTGTATCTAGGAAAATGTAATAATGTAGGCACCAGCTTCGGGTTACTGGAGACGGGGTCATTACAGTTGGTATAAGATGAATTTTAGATGAAACCATGGGAACTATATTATATAATACATAGATAAGGGACCAAAACCCTATGATATAAATTGAGGATAAGTATATTAAAATATCCTAAAGTTTTTTAAGGAATATATTATGAGGTTTTTACTATAAATAAATCCCTATATGTATACTACATGTGGATTTGGTTCTAAAACAGTGGTACTAAATATAATTTTTTATTATTTTTTTAATAATTTTTAAATTTTCTAGAAAAATAAATATTTTTAAAATAATGTTTTTGTAAATAAAATCAAAGATATATTGCTAAATAAATTTAACTTGTTTGGAGAGAAGTTTCTAATGATCTGAATAATGAATGTTCTTTATAAATTTAATGATCAAATAATCTATCAAACTCATTCTATCAGATTGAGTCTTCAATGAAAGTATAATGTTTTTGTAAATCGAATTCAGAATGTTTTTAGTTTCTAAGATGTGAAAAATGGGAAGTATTATAGGTTTACAAAATTATTCAAACTTTTATTTTTTTCTTTCATGTAACTAAAACATCAGGAAGAATTCAGGATACAAGCTAGAGTTTGTAGAAGAAAAGACAGATGAACATTTCTGGAGTTTCTAAAATTGATTTCTTCTAGACATAGTTTGTTAGACTAAAAAAATCCTGGTGTAGAATTTATTAACAGATTTGAAATTTAAATTTTATAAAATTCAATATTTTTCAAATATTTTCATCAAAAAATATATAGATGTCAATCCATCATACAAATATCATTTATGAAAATTGAGGAAGACTAGTTGAAGAAATATGATGATTAAAGAAATTGATTTTGTAAATATTAGAAAAAATAGAGGAGATCATAATTTCTATCAACCAAAAATCTAAAAGATTTATGTTGCTTCACCATAGATGTTGTTGGGATGAAGATGTTTTTGAATGATAGAAAAGTTCATATTTTCTATAAAATAGGTCTAATTTTATAGTAGGAAATTTATGAGTCAATACAAGGATAATTTTTTGTCCATGGAATTAATAACTTATTCATCGGATGTGGTAATTTACAAAAATCCATTAGATGAACACATGACATCAATAATTCATCAGTTTAATAGTTTTATTAGATCTATAATTATAAAACTAAAAATCATATGAATATAATTATTGGACTGGAAATTAGATGAAATTTTGAGACACATTGAAGTGGTTACCGAATAGTAATTATAGGAAACTGATGTCTTTAGAGGTTTCAATAATGTTATCGAAATTATGCAATTTTATTTGGGTATTGGATTGTGAATTTGTGTGTTTTTTTAGTTGATCAAGGTTAAAATATTGGAGTTATTTAAATTGGGTCAAGATTTTTTAAAAAAAAGAATATGAAGTCAAAATTTGTGAAGTCTTAAGGATGCCCATTAGAAATATTTTATTTAAAATGCTTGATACGAGTAAAAATGATTTGACTGAATTAATGTTCTATATTTTATATTGTTTAAAGAAAAATAGAGTAATAAATAGTGTTTAAAACTATGATATTCTAGAATATATGGTTTCAAATAGAGCAAGTTCAGTTTTCTTATTTATTAATATTTTGAATTCTAAAGTAGTATTTTTTAAATTGTTTTCTATCTTGTTTAAAGATAGAAAATTTGAGTAGAATAAAGATGTTTTGAGAAGCCACCAGAATATATGATAAGATTTTATATGGTCATAATGAGGCTTAAATTTATATGAAATTCAATGTTTTTTAATTTGAGTGAGTGTGAAAATAAATTGGTTTCTCACTCTTTCCTCAATTGGAATGACTTCAAATAGAAGTGAATAGTTCATTATAATATGAAAATTTTCAAACATTTATAATAGTTGATACTCAATATAATTGGTCTTAGAAGTTATTTTTCCAAAAAAAGTTTTTTTATTAAAGAAGAGTTTCCAAACATAGGGTTTTCATTTGAATGTCGAATAGAGACATGTTCATATTACTAAAAAGATGGAATCAAACATAGTAAACTGGTCTAAGATTTTGATATGCTTTCTGAGAAGTGTAGTTTGATAATACCATAAGATCATAAGATTCAGAATTATTATGATTGAGAATTGGGCCATCGGTTTGAGGCTATCAGATACAAGACATCAGACTCAAAAATATCATATAGAGGCTAATCGAACGCAAGGTTCTAGACTGACCATTGTAGAGAATAGAGTTTCATTATTATTATTGTTTTGCTGAATTTTTTTTCAAGAATATTTTTTAAACTGATGGGAGTTAGTATAATCATTCCTAAATGGATATATAAGGTTTATAAAAGGTGTAGTAACAATTTTTATTCACTTATTTATAATAGTGAATTTATATAGAACCACAAAAGTTGTTATGGTAGGGATGTAGGTTTTCAAACTATGTCTTATCCTTATAAATCATATGTTCCTTATTTACATTTCTATTTTGGCATGCACTTGAGTTATCTAAAATTTTAGAAGGAAAAAACTCTAAAAATATTGAAGGATAAAATTATATAATGATTAAATTTGTAAAAACGAAAAAAAACTAATTCAACCCCATTCTTCTTAGTTATTATTTGATCCATTAGAAATTTAAATGATATTAGAGGGAATGATCCCCAGTTGAGTCCTTTCTATGGATAATCAAGTTTCTATCAACAATATATGAATTACTACATCTAATTGAAAAAATTACATTGTCTAGAAGAATAGAATGATTCCATATCTTCTATCACGTGGATTGAAATTTGTTGATTATACTATAATTGGTTTTCCACCCATTAAGAAATATTCTCATATGAATTTTTTTATAAGAGAAATGTTGAAGTTGATGGAAAATTTATAAATTATATTCTTATATCTCCATTAGAAAATGTTTATATAAAGGTGATGGGTCTTAAAATAGAAAACAATATGTGGTACTAGATCTAAAGTATTTTTTAATAGAATGCTAATGTGAAGGAATAAATGCTACAAATATGGATAAAAATTATGAATATATGATAATGATAGATGAATAAACTATTAATCAGTAATTCACAATAGTAAATGATGTTTTTTTCAACATCAAAGGTTTATAAGATGTCTAAGAAGATTCTATAATTGTAAAGAAACTCATGAGAAACTTTCTAAATATGTTTGATTTTAAAATTTATGACACAAAAGATAAATATGATTTATCTCATGGTGAACTATATTACTTTTTGATTTCTATGAAAACAATTAAAAATCGAGTTTTCCAGAAAAATATGAAAGATGAAATGGATTTTTAATAAATAAGAAAGATGAAAATTAAATATGTTGAAGATGATGATTCATATGATTCTAAAGATATTTAGAATGATTAGTTAAATGAAAAAAATCAAGTCTATTATCTATAAGAACTGTGAGAGAGGAAGAAGAATGTATGGAGGAAAAATTCCACATAAATGTTTTGAGTGTATTAGAACTGGGAGTTTTTCTATGAATTTCCCCAAAAATAAAATTTCTGAATTTCAAGATAATTCTAAAGAACAACCTCAGTGGAAGAAGTTTGACAAAGATTCTATGAAATAAATAACTAATTTTTTATAAATAATAAGTTCAATGGAAATGAAATAATTATACTGATAAGAAATATGAATCGGGCTCAACTAAAAAATATTCCTCATTAGATTAAAGTTTATAAAAAATTATAACATTCATTAAAAAAGTTTAGAAGACAAAAGATTCAATATATTTTGAAGAATAAGTAGTATGGGAAGAATCCTATAAAGAGTTTTAGCTTTGATCAAAACTTGCCATATGTCTTGATCAAAACAGAACTATCATGAAATAAAATAAAATGATGAAGAAATAAAGTGGAAATATTTTCTCACAAAGGAAGAAGAATACATCTAGGATATCTTAAGTTACAAACTGAGAAATGGTAAACAGGGATAGATGAATGTAGACCTCAGAGAAAAGTTGGAAGCTAAGGGTGATTAAGTTAAAAAGTAACTTTTAAAACTTTTTTGGCTGAAATTAAATTAATAATGATGAAAGAAAAAATTATTTAGGCTTTAGAAGTAAAATATGAATCATCTAAAGCTGAAAAAAAACATTACTCAGAGGATCATGTGAAATTTACACCCTCTAAAATAAAAATTGATCTAATTTTTCTAAAACAACAGGTGATAAGAAAACTGTTGGGAAATATTGGTTTTATAAGGGTTGTGAAAAATCTATCACATTCCCAAAATTTAAAAACTCTCTTAAAAAGAATGATCGTGCATGCCTAGAGTATGATAGAATAGAAAGAAATTATGAAACTCAACAAATTTTATATAGTGAATGATATTAACTCAAAATAATACTAATATTCAATGTTTTTAATTTGTTCTATGGAATTCATGGTCACATTTCTCGTAACTATTATCATAACATGCCTCTACCCAAGAATAATCATGATGTAAGGGGTAGTAACAATGCAAGAACAATGAGTAAATTTCCTAAAACTCATAATTTTAGATAAGTGAAATCTCATGACATTATAAAACTTACAAAAAAATTAAATATCTCTCATATTTTTATGGAATATATGGCTAGGCTGGCCATTATTCTAAATAATGTAGGGAAACTTTACTAGGGAAAAGTGAATATTCCAAAAAAAGGAAGCTAGAACAAATAATGTTGAGGAAAGAGATTTAGTTATTGAGATAGAACATAGAAAAAGTAAAAAATAACGTACCATGTATACATGATAGTGGTTTTCATAACACATGAAATTTTATTTTAAAAACATAAAAGATGTTAAAGATTAGGATGTAGGAGTTGTAACCATCAGGAATTGTAGTGTCTTACAAATCAAAGAAATTGAAACATCTAAGATTAAAGTGGAGAAATTGAAATATAATGGAGTTCTACTTGTTAATGGGATAAAAATAACTTACCTATTGTAAGTAAAATATGTGATTATGGAAAAAAAGATATTCTAATGATTGATTTTTATATCAGCATAAGTGTAGAAAATGAAAAATTAGTTACAAGTTGAGAAATAAATAGTGGAAATCTTTTTCAAATAAGTGAACTTTAAAACTCATGATACTTGAGTGATGAAGATTAAATTTTTTTTGGAACCATAGGCATGGTAATCATATAAATAAAACCACAAAAAAACTCTCCAAATTTCATG
The DNA here is from genome assembly GCA_963277665.1 of Viscum album. Lineage (NCBI taxonomy): Eukaryota > Viridiplantae > Streptophyta > Magnoliopsida > Santalales > Viscaceae > Viscum > Viscum album. The sequence continues at coordinate 411,750,077 of OY728133.1, forward strand.
TTATTTCAAATTTTACAAATTTAAAAGAAGAGAAGAAGATGTGTGTATCACTTTTTAGAAAGGGAAAATATCTACTAACTGTCATAAAAAAGTTGATATTCAGTATACTAGAACTCTTGTACTTATTCATGAAACTTTTTGTGGTTTTATGAGACATATATAATCAAAAGGATATTGGTACTTTATTACTTTTTTTGATTAATTCACTTGGATGAAAAATATCATTTTTATTAAGCACAAGTTAGATGATGTTGAAATGTTCAAAGTTTTATTAATAGAAGTTGAGAGAGAAATGGGGGATTATATAAAGAAGCTGAGAAAAAATAATGGAATATAATTAACACTCAATGCTTTTGAATATTATCTAAGAGAGCATGGAATCAAAAATTAGTGTAGTTATCTATACTCCCTTAAACAAACTAGAGTTTCAAAAATCAAAAAACAGAGGTTTTTTGGAAATGGGAAGAAGTGTTTAAGTATAATATAAACATTCAAATTTCTACTAGTTAGAATCTATTAGTACTATTGTATTTATACAAAATATATTTTTTTTATCATGGAATCCAAAATTACTTCATAAAAATGTGGTAGAATAAAATAACCTTCATTAAAGTACTTCAATTGTTTTTGGAAATCCTTGTTTATTAAAATAATATTCATCTTGGAAAATTTGATGAGAAATATAAAGAAATAATTCTCATCTGATATTAAACCATCATAAGTTGTTAAAAATATTAGAGAAAAGGTTTAAAAATTTTGGTTGATTATAATGATGTAAAATTTATTGAATGTTTGAATTATTTAATAAATAATTTTAAAAAATTTAAGAATTACAAACTGAAAATTTCCACCAAAAGTTAAAATGAGTCAAATAAAACCTTTCATTATTTATGAGAATATTTTGCTGTGGAAATTGAATTTAGAAGATAAACTTTAAAAATTTTTACCTTATAAAAACAGGTTGTAACTGAAAATATTCCTGGGAATTAAAAATCTATGATTCCAATAAGAAAAAGGCTTAGATTAGAAAATCATACATCACTCATTTCACAAATTTACCCAAAATCAGCTTTAAAGGAAACTAAATACAAATAATTGGTTGTTATGATAAATGAAGAGTTCGATAAAATTGAGAAAAACAAACCATGGGAACTTGTTTTATATCTATAAAATAAAAATGTTATTGGGACAAAATGGGTGTATAAAAACAAGTTGAATTGACATGGAGGAGTTTTAATAAACAAATAATTTCATGTTCGAAAATTGCTATGCATAGGTGAAATGTGTGGATTTTGACGAAACATTTTTCCTTTTTTTCAAGATTAAAACTTTTAGAATGTTTCTATCAGTGGATGCACATATAAAATACAAAATTTATCAGATGGATGTAAAGTTATCTTTCAGAAATTTTGAAATTGAAGAAGAAGTTGGCATTGAGAAACCATGTGGGATCCTACTTGATAATTATAGAAGAAATTTTTGTATATTGAATAAATCCTTTTATGGGTTAAAACAATCCCTATGTTCTTGGTATTCGAAACAAAAAAAAATTGTTTGATAATGATGAATTTTTATCAAGAAAAGGTTTATAGAAACTTATATGTAAAATAAGTAAACTCTATAAAACTAATTTCAATAGTTTATGTGTGTGATATAATTTCATATGGAGGTGAAGAAAAAAAATAATTTTTTTAGGAAATGAAGAAAAATTTTGATATTTCGATATTGGTAGAATTGACTTTCTTCCTAGGATTACAAGTTCAATAAAAAATACATTTTTCTATCTCATGAAAATTATGCTTGGTAATTATTGAAAAGGTTTTGTATAGATTAATCTAAAGTAGTTTCTACTCCTATTTCAATTAAGAAGAAAATAATTAATTATAAAGCTAAGAAAAGTGTGAATCAGAAAGATCTTATAAAACTTATAAGAATTTTTCTTTACATTACAGCTTCAAGACTTAATATTTTTATGTTGTGAGTTTGTTTGAAATATATTAGAGTGATATGTAAGAATATCATATGATGGATAAAAATAGAAATTTTTTATACATTAAAGGAACAAATTCACAAGATATATTATACAAAAGAAGTTGTGAAATGAACTTTTAGGGTTATATTGATTCTGATTGGGATGGATATTTTAATGATATAAAATAGAATTTAGGATAAATTTTTCTCTTCAGGGAATGTTATTTGAGTTTTTATAATAAAAAATTGAGTTCATATTCTTTGAGTACAGTGGAATCAAAATATGTTCCAAATACATAATATTGTACTCAAATTTTGTGGTTCAAAGTTCAGTAGGAATATTTTAGTGTTACATTTTTCAAACCATTATAGATACTTTGTGATGATCATAGTGAACTTAATATTTATAAAATTAAAGTCCAAAATTTAAGATCAAAACATATTAATATTAATCTTCACATTAGAAAAAATAAATTTTTTGGTGGATATGTTTTTCTAGAATACATATCAATACAATATATAATTTTTGATGTTTTCACGAAATATATGAAAAGGAATATATTTGTAGAAATGAGGCTTAAATATTAGGTTCATCCACCACCAAAGTCTTCCTAAACAAATTAAGTAAGTCCCCCACCATGCTTTGGATTATGTTGAAAATGGGGGTAATTTATAAAACATTATCCTATAATGATTAGAGAATTGTCTTTTTATAATTAAATGAATCTGAAGATGTGGTTATCATAAAATGGAGGAGTGCATGAAAAGTGAGAGGAAAATAATAAATTTAGGGGGAGTTTATCTTTATATGGATGTAAATTTTATTTTCACTAATGGATATAATTGCTTCATAACATTACTTTATCTAGTAGTGTGGTGTCGGGATACTCTCTTTTAAGAAAGGATATGTTTTGGTAAATGTTAAAAATGAGTTTTGAAAAAAGGCTGAGTGTTGGAAAATGATGATTTGAACAAGTTTTTAATATGATTTGTAAAAAAAATATGAAGGGAGGTATTGAACATTCTTTTTTATATTTTTGTTATAATAATGTTTTTTTGTTGAAAACTAAATTTTTATAAAATACTTTTTTTTGTAAATAATTTACCATATGTTTTAATAGAAGTTTGTAACTTGTTTAGTGAGATGTTTTTAAAAATAAAAATAAATAAAGTTCTTTGAAAAGTTAGAAATCATATGATTTATTAGACTTAATCCTTTGGATTTTGTTTTTTTATGAAATTCAAAAGTTTCTAGAAATTATATTCAGAAAGACATAATCTGATGAGACTTGAAAAATGGTAAGTTATAAGAGTTTCCAAAATTAGTAAGATTGTTCTTTGATGTTATTGTATGTTCATAAAACATCGTCAATAATTAATGAGACAAGATTTATTTTATAAAGGAAAATAGATATGAACATTTTTGTAGTTTTTAATTTGAAGTCTTTCAGATGCTATTTATCAGATTGAGAAGAACCGGTGAAAAACATTTCAGAATACTTCAAATTTGAATTTTTTGAAATTTAGGAGTTTGAAATTTTATTCATTAGATGATACTTAGATACTGATCCATCAGATAGAGTTCTATTATGAAAATTGAATACGATTGGTTGAATAAATGTGATGACTCAGAAAATCAGTTTTGTAAATCTGGAAAAGGACAAAGGGATCAACTTTTATATTAACCAAAATTATGAATAAGTTTTAATTTGTTTCATGATAATAGTTTATTGGATGAAGATGTTTCTGAATGATAGAAATTTTTTATTTTAATATCGGATAGATCTGATATGATATGAAGAAATTTTTGAGTCAATATAGAGAGAGTTTTTCATCCTTGGAATCAAACATTGATCCATCAAATGAGATAACTGATGATGGTCCATAGAATAAGCACTTGAGACTGATAAGTTATCATATACAGAGTTCCATCAGACCCAGTATGATCAAACTAAAGATCATATCAGTAGAATGATTGGAATAGAAAATAGAAGAAATGGTGAGACACATAGAAATTATTAACATTCATTAATTGTAGGGAATTGATTTATTTAGAAGTTTTAATGATGTTGTGAACCTTTTTTAGTTATATTTTTTCATTGTAATGTGATGTTTTATTCATTTTATTTTTAGTTGATCAACGAAAAAAAATTAGTTATTTTAATTTGGTCAACATTTTCTGAGTGAGGAAAGCTAGTGTTATAAGTTATGAAGTTTTAAGGATTCCCATCCGATAGAATTTATTTGAAATTTTAAAGCAAAGAAACATTGATTGGACTGAATAAATGTTCTATGTTTTAAATTCAGTCCAGATAACTAGTGTGATAAATAGAGTTATGGACTGAGATATGTTGGACTATCAGGTTCCAGATAGAGAATTTAAAAAGTTCTTATTCATTAAGGTTGTAAATTATAAAGTTTTTTTCTTTGAAATTGTTTTTTATATTGTATAAAGATATGAAATTTGAGTAGAACCCAAAAGTTTTAAAAATAAACCAAAATAGATGAGATGATTTGAAGTGCTCAAAATTATGTTTAAATAAACAAAAAATTCAGAGTGTTGGAGTTTGAGTGAGCATGAAAAGAAATTGGTTTCCCACCCTTTTCTCAAATGGAACATCTATAAATAGTTATACACAGTACTTCATACTTTGACACTATTCACTCATGCATAAAATTTGATACTCTACTGAATTAGTGTCATAAGTGATTTTCCAAATAGAAGTTGTTCTGTGTTAAAGAAGAGTTTCCAAATACAGGTTTTTGGTCAGAATATTGGATATGTGTAAGTTTAGATAACCAGATAGAGGGAATCAGACTGAGTAAATTAGTCTTATATTTTGAGAAGTTTCTTAAAACCTTTCATTTTATCATACCAGAAGATAAGAAAATTTAAAATTATACTAATTGATAATTGGGCCATCATTCTGAGGCTATCGGATTTAGGCCATCAAATGTAGGCATATCGACATGATTTTGATCAGTCACAGGGTTTGGGACTGACCTTTTTGGAATATAATGTCTTGTTTTTTATTTATTTTTTTCACTCAAATTTTTTATAAGAAGAATCAATAATTTATAAAAGTTAGTATAACCGTTCCTATCATGGAATAAATATTGTCTAATGGGATTTGATAGATGTTTTATTCTATTCTTTATAATACTGAATTTTCATAGATCCATGGGGGTCGATATGTCAAGGATGTAGGTTCACACATAGATTCTGAACCTTGTAAATTGTGTGTTCCTTGTTTACTTTTCTATTTCTTCATGCACTTGAGTTTTATAAAATTTGATAAGTTAAAAAAAATATAACAAGTTACAGGGGTTAAATTTACTAAAATCTAAATTTGTTAAAAAGAAGAAACTATTTCACCCCCCCCCCACTCTAAGTTTTTATTTGGTCCTTTAAAAATTCAGGTACCTTAGGGTAATAACTCCAAAATGGGCTCATTAGGCTTGACCCGATCATCACCTGGTGTATGAAAATGAGACTTATTACATCAATGATTTTACTCTCTTGGAGGATATGATAAGGATAATTCACACTTTATTTAAAACCCATTATGAAGGATTTGAAAATAATGGTATCCTAAAAGAATCCAAGATTATGATTTGGATATTAAAAATGAATAGATTTTAAAATTTGTGTTTAATTATTGAACCATAATTATAATTATACAATATTATTTATTATTAATAATTTTTTTATCTAATATAGTATATTCTATTGTTTAGAAGTGGTTCTTGGAATGAAGAAGGGTATCAATACTTGTGGCCAATGTAGATATTTTCTTGCTATAAAATCCAAAACAAGTGGTATTAGAACGGAGAAAATCATGGAAATATTATGGAATCTTAATCTGATTATAATAAATAACCATTACCATTTGAAGAAACATGTTGTTCTATAGTATAACTCTATTATATTTCACTTCTTCATGTGATAGAAGCCTCCATCATTTTGTAGGACTACTAATCCAATGGTAGCTGGGAAATAGATTAAGTCTTTTGAGAATATATTTATGGCCTTGGGATGGGGTGAAAAGTAAAATGTTACATTTTTAGTGTATTATATCAAACTAAATTCTGATCAATTTTGGTCATTGATCTAGAATAATCAGGAGGAATACTAAATAGAACTCATAGAATGTAAATATTTTAAGGAGTCATTCTATGACATTTATTTCCCTCATGAGAGACATATTGAAATTAAGAGAAAGTTCCTCAGCTAAAATAAAATGTAAAAAAATGTGCTTATACATATGAGGATACCATTACTAGGTTAGCTAGGTATTCTATAGATTACATACACAACATGGAGTTAAATATTGACCATTTCACTGAAGGGATTATGCTAAGTCTCTAAAGGTTACTGGTCTCTTAAACTTTTTTATCATATGATAAAATTATTTTGGGTGGAATCAAAATTGAAAATGAATTATCTAAATAATACATATACAATGGAAATTGAGAAAATAATATGTCAATTTAGGTCTAAGAAAAATGGAATTCATTGAAGAACATGAAGAGATTGAAGCAATTTAAACCTTGTGAGAAATATAAAAATAATCAACCTGCGAAATTCATAAAGGGATTGGGAGTTTTTTATAAATGTAGTGATAAGGTTCTTCAAGCTAGATAATTAATAGGGAAGCAATAAAATAGTATTATCCAGTGTCTCAACTACAGGGATATGGGTCACTATGACAATTAACTCTCCAAATATCGAGGAATTCTACCACTGAAGAGGCATATGGGAGAAGGAAAACCTTAATGTGATAAGTACAGCTGACGTGAAAGTACCCAATAATGTGTTGGAAATAAATTTTATCATAGATTCAAATTTAGATACTTATTTATTTGATTTTGGAACCACTCACCATTTTATATCATATGTGTTTTACAGGAAAATTAGATATTTATTTATTACATTAAGAAGGGATCAATCAGTCAAAACTATTTGTGGAAGTCTCGGTAAAACATGGATGTGTCAGGAAGTCCCCATTATGACACATAAACATGATTTATTTTCTAACCTTATTGTCATAACTATGGTTGAATTTGATATAAACTTTTTTATAGACTAACATTGAAAATATTATGAAAAAATTATTGCAAGAAGAAGGAAATTAAATTTCTGATGAATATATATACTTCATTATTTTTAGAGCAGGTATTACTTCATGTAATAGATGTTTATATCCATCCCTAGTAGCTTTATTAATTGAAATTATTGAAGAGAATACCAGATATAATCTAGTTTTATAAAATTTCATCTTTAAATTTATTATTTACTTATTATATAGGAATAAAATAATTCATTTACTAAGGAATTACATGGAAATCCCATAGAGAATGAAGTCGTGTTTTTCGTTTATTTAATCCTTAATGCATGACCAATATCAAAGACTCCCGATAGAATGTACAGTGTAGAATTATTGTAGTTGAAGAAACTAATAGAGGAGTTGTGTGATAAAGGATTTATTCTCCCTAGTGTTTCACCATGAGGATCATTTATTCTCTTTATTTAGAAGAAAGATGGATACATGAGACTATACATCGATTCTAGTGAGATCAATGCTATTAATATTATGAACAAGTATCCTCTACCTATTTTTGATGGCCCATTTCATCAAATTCATAAATCCCAATATTTTTTAAAGATTGGTTTTCATTCTAGGTGTCATCAATTATGACTAAATAATGAATTCATTCTGAATACAACTTTCAAAAAGTGGTATGGACATTTTAAGTTTACAGTAATACCATTTGGATTGAATCATACACCCTCTATTTTTATGGATCTAATGAATATAGTATTCAAGTAATATCTTTATTATTATTTTATGGTATTAATTTATGATATTTTGGTGTATTATAAAAGATATTAAGACCATGAAAATTACTTGTGTATTATTTTTGAGACTCCTATTATGAAAGAGTTACTTGATAAATTTAGTAAGTTTAATTTTTAGACTCAATAAGTTTCTCTTATTGGCTATATTATCTCCATGGATGGGATCTCAGTTGATCCTTTGAGGACAAAGATAGTCAGATAATGGCATACACCAACGAACATAACTGAGGTATGTAGTTTCTTTGTGTTGGAAAGTTACTATAGGTGGTTCCTTCATAATTTTTTTTGATTGGATAACCTGTTAACAAATCTTAGAAGTAAAGGGGTAAAGTTATTTTGGACAAAAGAATGTGATGAATATTTTTATAAATATCAGAGATTGTTCAATGTTCTAATTTTGACTCTACCATCTAGTAAAGATGTGTTTATAAAATTAAATTATGCATTGAATAAGGGACTTCGTTGTTTCCTAATTAAAAATGATAATTTTATCACATATGCATCAAGGAAACTAAAGAATCAGAAATAAAACTATAGGACACATGATCTTAAGTTGTCATCTATAATGTTTACTTTGATGATATGGAGATATTATATCTAGAGTGAATGATATGAGATATAAATGGATTATAAAAGACCAAAATATATATTTTCATAGAAAGAGATCAATATGAATCTAATTTAATAGACTAAGCTACTCAAAAATTATGATTTCTTAATACACTTCCACCCATGGAAAGTAAATAAGGTAACAGGTACATTGGGTAAGAAATGTCATGGGTTTATCACCCAAATGGGGATTAAGAAAGTTTATATGTTCATGGATCTATAAAATATGGATACAGGAATTATTAATAAAGTACATAAATCACTCCTTTTTTAAATTATTTTGTAACAATTTTTATTATTAAATATAAAATTTTATTATTCTGATGACGATGAATTTAAGAAGAAAATTAAAGCTATGAATGATGGGAAATTATGAGACTATTTGTGAAAATGGTGTTATGAAATTTGTAAAAATATTATGTGTTTCATATATACATGATCTAAAAAGATAATTTTTGGATGATGATTATAGATCAAACTTCTCTATACACACTAGTATCGAAATTATATATTGGGATTTCAGGGAACGTCCTTGTTGGGATAACATGGTATGAGAAATTGCTGATTACGTGTTAAGATGTTTGGATTTTCAATAAGTGAAATCTATGAGATAGAATCATAGAAGAGTCATAAAAAATCTTTTAATTACTATTTGTAAATAGTATTATATTACTGTAGTTTTTTCACATGACTACCAAAGAATCCAAAGAATAATTATTCAATATGGGAATTATTGATCACATAACCAAATCTACCCATTTATTCACTATAAGAGAAGATTTACCTATTGATCACTTCAAAAGGATCTATATTAATGTAGTTTTAAGAAATTATGGCATACCTCTTTTAATTTGGTATGATCAATAACCCAATTTTAAATCAAAATTTTGGAATTCTTTAGATGGATCATGATATTGAGCTTCATATGTGAAATTTTTACCATCTCAAACTAATGGATCGTCTGAAAGGAAGATTAAGATAATTGAAGACATATTGCGGTCAATATCACTTGATATTAAAGGTAGGCGGGACCGATACTTACTTTTGTAGAGTTTTCCTATAATAGAAGTTTCAATTAAAGTATTTGAATGGTTTTGTATGAAGAATTTTATAGCAAAAGATTCCATACTCTAACTTGTTGTGATAAAACTAGAGAAAGGAAAATCGTAGGCCTAGAAATTGTTCAAGATAAAAAAACATAGGTAAAGGCTATTCAATATCATGTTAATGAATTTCAAAGTAAGAGAAATATTTATTCCAATAATTGAGTAAACGATTTGTAATTCCAATTGGGAGATTGGGTTTTCTTGAAAGTATCTCTATGGAAGGGAGTTGTAAGGTTATGAAAGAAGGGAAAGCTAATACCAAGGTAAATCAGACCATTTTAAATCATTGAGAAAAAATTGATCTATTTTTTATTATTTGGAAACTCTACTAAATCTATCTGAATTAAATTATGTGTTTCATATATCATTACTAAGGTATTACATTTTGGAACCAATGCATGTGCTCACCTATAATGAAAAATAATTGGAACCTGATATATATTAAGGTAAATAACCCATATATATTCTTAATACTAGAGAGAAATTATTGAGGGATCAGATGACTCATCTAGTAAAGGTACTTTTGATAAATCACAAAATGGATGGAGCAATGTTGGAACCAAAGGATGTTATGAATACCCTCATCTATTTAGAAGGTAATATACACAAAATTTCAAGTAATAAATTTTTATAGGAGGTAAGAATGTAACACCCAAATACATTATTAATTATTTCATTTTAAATAAATTTATTTTATTTAATATATTACAATTCTCACAATATAGGGTTTAAACGAAAATACTCTATTAAAATATTATTTTATCATGAGTATTATAATATAGGCATTATGTTCAAAGATATGAATAGTACTAACTAAAATATGAAAATTATATGGTTTAGTACTAACTAAAATATGAAAATTATATGGTTTATAGATGTATAAAATAAATGAAATGGATAACTATTTATTAAAAAATTGTTATTTGATAGAAAAATTATTTTTTTCTAAAAAAACTATTTTTTAAAGAAAACAGTTTCTTCACTATGGGAAAAATTATGATAAAAGTAATTTTTGAAAATTTTATAATACGAATTTTATAAAACTAAATTAATATTTAAATAATAAAATCAAAATTATCTTAGGATAAATTTTCGGTTTTTTTCTAAAAGTTTTCCATTATCAATGATTAGTGAAAAATAACAATTTCTATTTAAAAATGGACTTTTAATTTAAATTGTTTACAAAGTTTAATTATATATTTAATTATTTTTAAAGTTAAATTAGTTATATTTTCTTATAATTAAAACCATTTTATTTTAATCAATTTAATGTTGAATTTTGATATTAAAATCTTCAATACTTCTAAAAAATCTCTCTTTGAAAACTAGATCTTCCGTCTTATTGGTAGCTATAATTTTAAATTAAATTATTCCAATTCTAAAAATTGAATTTATAAAAATGGGTTCTATATTTCAAATTAGAATAATGTCTTGTATCAAATAACCTCACCAAAATTATTTACCAAAACAAATAGTGAAAGTTTTAAAAAATTAATTATTATGGTTAAGGTAAAAATGTGTTTATCAGGGGTTAAACTAAGAATATAAGGGTTAAAATGACCTAAAAAAATTTCAAATATTATTACATGGGAATATTTCCACCGTATACTATCCAAAATTAGAATATAATATTATTTGAAGGTTTTTCATGTGAATGAAATTATCATTTTGGATTATTTTAAGAAACATCCATTTAATTTACAAGGAGGTCCGTTTTCCTTATTTATAAAAGGGAACTCCCTCCCCTCACTTATTCACACCACATAAGAAACTTTGTCTCAAAGAATACTTAAGAAATATCTCCCCAATATCTATATACGTATTCTATGTAAGATATCGTACTTCTTTAAGGTATTTCCATGTTTAAATTTTTGATCTAAATCTTTTAATTGTTGTTAATGAAATGTTTACCGGATGTATAAGGGGGTTTAGGGGTGTTTTGGGGTTTCGAGACATGAAAGAAGTAGGATATTTGACATCCAGTTCATGTTTCATGGTTGTTGCATGTATAACTGTGCACCCAAACCGTGCTAGCCAAGAGGAGGGGTGTATAGTTAAGAAAAACTATGCAAGGGGGAACCCAAACTATACAGGCCTAGACATGGGCATTCTGCATAGTTGAATCATGGTTTTTTCAAATTATTTGGGCTTTCCCAAGAATCCATGAAACCTCAACCCCTCTTGGATAGTGGTTGGAGCATGGTTTTCACATGTTTTTGAAAATTATGCTGCCAAACCATGCACCCCATTGAAAAGTGGGAATTTACCAAACTTCTACCTCGAGATTTTAAGACTCTACCCAATTTTTCCCCTTGTAACCCTAGTGATGAACATAAGCCCCAAAATCTTTCCAACGGTGTTTCTCCTTCAATTATAGGCTATTTGGAGCACCATTAGTCATGAATCGAAGCTCTGGGTAATTCTAATCTTCTTTATTATTCTCTTTTCTGGATTAGAGATTTTAGATTTTTTTTAAACTTATTATAATGCTCTAAAACCCTATTTATCTGGTGATCTTAGTTTGGGGATTCAAATGATTCTTGAATCTAGATATATGTCTAAGTTTAAGGGTGTGTTCTTCATGGGATTCAAGGTTGGTGGTCTATAAGTTATATCCCATAGTTTTTTCATAGATTTTTGAATGAGTGGTTATAATATTGCTTCCATTTTTATGTAAAATTGTTTCATTTTGTGAGATTTGGTAATTTTTTATGTTAAATGATGAATTAAACCTATTATGGTTCTCATGGTATGCATTTATAGGGTCTATAACGATTTAGGGAAACCCATGGGGTGCACCAATATTCCTGAACATAGAACATGGTAGTGTTAAGTATGAAATTGACTTATATTAAAATAGAGCCCATGGTAAACGTATTGACATGTCAGTTTAAATTATAAACAGAACCAATAGTGGTTATTTCTAGTTATTGATAATGGCATAAGGGATCATTTTCCATAATGTGAAAATGTATTTAAATGGATTAGTGTGAATGAGTAAAATGGATTGACAAATTGGAAGGGAAATGAAAAAGTGGAATAAAGAATATGAAATTGTTAATGTGTAAGTGGATTAATGCATGGATAGTGATGAATACGTTTAATGGTCTAATGTATCAGAATTGTTAAATATTCCAAATGGGTTGATTTATGGAAATTTTGGGAAATGTGAAAAGAGTTAACATAAGAAAAGTTTTAAATATGCTAACTAGGTTAAGGCATGGTAAGTGAAATGGTCTAAATGGGTTATTCTAAATAAATGGTAAATAATTAAATGATTTATTTCATAAGGTTGATTTCTGTGTTAAATAAAATGTGAAATGTGATTGTTATGTTTTTTTATTATATATGGTTTTTTTCATGGTTTATATGGTAAAAGGATAAATAATAACATGCACATGGCTTGGTTATTATGGGGTAATGCACTTAAGGTTTTATTCCCATTCGTCGAGTTAGATTGAGGCTCTAAACCCCACCCCATAATGTATGGATTAGGGAAGGGGACAGAGCCTTTGTACCTATAACTAATTCATTTTATGAGACTACCGGGACTGAGGCTCCATGGTAAGTGTGATGTAAATGTTATGAAATGTTTATCCTCATAATGATAGGGAAAATGATTTATACCATTATTATTAGTAATTTATTTTCTCATGACATTGTTTAAATAATTTATATTTCTAACCCATGTAACATTTGATGGAAGTTAAGTAAGTGATGAGGATGGGCTAAAGGATAAATATGGAACTAATTTTGTAAAGGGTTAAAGTAAACATTGTCACCTAATGGCACCCTAGTTTTCTTATTTACATTGTTATTTATTTGTTTATTTCATGAATTATCTATTTATATAGTATATTGTATAGACACTATTGGTGGTGGCCTACTATGTTTTATTCACACCCTAAATGGGATGTCATTGTGTACCTGAGATGATTTCATAGTTGCAGGTCATGACAAAAGAAAAGGCCCTATGTTAGGGAGTTGAGCTGGGCCTGGGATGTGTGTGGTTGAGGATCTAGACTTGGAGTCAGGGCCCATTTTGGGGATTCATCTATTGGTCTTTATTGTGGGTTTTTTCTAACTTTTGGCACTTTTATCATAAAATTCCTTATTTATTATTCAGTTTTTAGTTGTTCCTTGTTTGGGTTTTGGGTTATTAATGAATTTTTTTATAACATTTTCATAGTTTTATTTATTTTATATGCTATCTTTAGTGGATTACTCTAGTAAATAGGGTATAGTCTCCCTAGGTGACCCTTCATACCCTCACTGTTAGTCAGAAACCTCTGGTGTATGGGGAGGAATTCTTGAGGTCATGTGACGACTCAGCTTGGGGCATCGGTAAAGTGGATTCTGGGTTGGGAATGTTTCAAAGTAATACTAGAGTGGTTCTTTTCTATTTTCTTACTATTTGGGATCCTCTATAGGTGGTTGTGAAGTGATGAACCTTAGTAATGAGAATTTTCATGGGAGTATCTAACCCATGTATGAGGAAAAACCCAAGTGTACAGGATGGTAATTGTTGTTCTTTATGTGTATTGCAACAATTGAATGATATTTCACCATTGGGTGATGCACTTTTTGTGTGATGTTATTATTTCATGATATTTTTCTCATTGATTTAATGTCACAATTTTATTCATTCATGCATCATTTTAGGTACCTAAGTCTATAGGTTGAATGCATCATGATAGGCACACACGAGATGGGTCTGTGAGATACAAAGCGTAGGGTGCATTTTACTTTCTTGGAAAACTTGAAAAAAAATAGTGTCTAATAAATTTGATGCGTATGGTTAAAAAGGAATATTGATAATTAATTTTTAGATTATTTTGCTTTATTAATGGATTTAATTGAGTTAAAATCTAATTTATAATGAGTTTTGAATAAGGTAAAAATGTTTGTTGTAATGAACTTTAAAGATAAAAATGTGCTTAAAGAAGAATTTTTTACATTATAAGTGGGGTAGTGGTTTTAAAACGGTGTATACTGAAGGATTTGTGTATAATTATGTTGTTTTACCCACATTTTCCAAGACCCAAAATAGATATGGTAGAGGGTAGTGTTTTAGGTGTGGCGATGTTTGTACGAATTGTGCATACGGGATGAGTTGTTATGGAAAGTGCATAGGATTATTTTCTGTAAATTGTAGAACCCTTATGTTATATGTAGTGAGATTCATGATTTTCATTATAGAAACATTCTTCCACATCTACGTATACTGGTTTGGTGATATGAGGATGTCGATGGGCATGCACCACAAGAAGTGGGGTAATAAGTTTCAGTAGTTCTAGGTAATCAAGCAGAGGAGAAATTTTTTGAGAACATCACTCATTTTATTCAAGTGACGGAATGAGGTCCAAGCTTGGTAGGGTATAGTATGTTTGATCTCATAAGATATTTTCAGTTTCTAAATGCTCTAATGATTTCCATAGAGGGTGTACCCAAGGTTTTAGAGTTCTAGATAAAGTCTATCCAGATAATTTTGGATCACTTGGAGACTCTTGCAGTGACTAGAATCAAGTTGGTAGTGTATATATTGTGGGGAACGTTGAAGCGTTGGTAGTATATCTTTCTTTAGGCCTAGGAAGAAAATTTTATTCTATGTAAGGACTTCCAAAAAAGTATATGGAATATGTTTACCTAGAAATCTTGAGGCAGGACACAAGTTCATGAAATAAAGATGCTTTTAGGATGGGATTAAACATGAGATCAAGTCTCAAGTAAATATATTCTATGTAAATAGTTCAGTAGAAGTGGTGGATTAGGCCGTTATTTTAGAAGGTAACCTAAAGAAGGCATCAAGAAGTGGGTAGAGGGTCCCAATGGCATGAACCAGTGGAGAAACTTCTAAAGGTATGAAGCATCATTTTAAAAAACTTCATTAGGGTGGAAGTGCATACAGCGTTCTAAAGAGAGGGTAAGCCTATTAGAGTGGTGACTAGGTTTTTTGTACCAGTTTGGAAGGCCAAGACACGTGTTTGTTTAGTTTAATTGGCCACTAGTGGAGTTTCAAGCATGGATAAGGATATTTCTTGTGCTTAGGTTCTCTACGATCCCTTGACAACCAGGAACAGCTGGAGGATTGAGGCCATTTCTGAGTGCATGTAAGAGATTGGTTAACCCTTATCATTCTAGCAGTTGGATTTTAACTGGTCACATCGGTAGAGGTACCAAATGTGGTACTCTGGGGCAAGTGAATCTATACAATTAGGTCAATGCAGCACTAGTGAGTCTAAACGAGGCCTAATGTAGAGGGTTAAGTCAACATCATGTGTTTTAGTCTATTCCTGGAGGTGGTGAGGTTATGCCATCAAAGGTTTGAGGTTTGATTTTTGTATCTTCCATGCTTACTAGTGCTTTATTTGACACAATTTCGTCACATTATTTTATTTCTAGTCAATTTGTGGTTTTTTTGTGTCTACTGGTGGAACGTATGTGTGGGTTCATATCGATTGATACACTATTTAGGGAGAAAGAAGAATATATCAGGCAGTGTAAGGGGTGTGCACTCGAGATTGGTGGGTACCATTTCTTATGGGACTTGTTTGTGTTGTAGTTTCATGATTTGATATTATTTTGGGTATAGAGTGGCTAGTCTTATATAAATACCCAATTTATTGTTACCATCATAGGGTAATGTTCACATCTCTTGAGGGTGACATGTATGTCCATTATGGTGAATGGAATGTTTGGGCATGTCGCGCATGGACAGTCTGTCAACAATTGGAAGAACTCACATCCCAAGTGGCGTGTCTCTTGCTTGATGATGGTGAAGTATATTATCATATCTTTCCTCCTATGGTGCATTAGTTATGGGACATGTTTCCTAAGGATTTATTAGGGTTTCCACCTGAGAGGGATGTTGAGTTCATGATATATTTTTTTTCAAGAGTAAAACTAGTTTCCATTACTCTATATAGAATATAACTAACAGAAATACAATAGGTTAGGACTCAGTAAGAGGAGTTAGAAAATAAAGGGTTTATCCATCATAGAATGTCCCCTTGAGGATCTCTAGTTTTTTTAAATAAGGTCGAAGGATCATTGTTACTATTTGTTGATTATAGGAAGGTGAATCATAATATGGTTAAGAAAAGATACCATCTTCCTCATATTGAAGAACTTTTTAATCATATGAGAGGTTCTTCGATGTTTTTAAAAATTTATTTGAGGTCAGGATATCATCAGCCAAGGGTTATAACATCTAATAAACTATGGACTGCCTTTATAAGTAGGTACATGTTTTATATATTTTTTGGGATGTAATTGGCCATTGCACTAGTAGTGTTCTTAGCTCTCATGAATTGAACATTTCACCCATATCTAGATTAGTTTGTAGTTTTATTTGTTTATAACATCTTAGTGTACTCCAAAACTAATTATGATCATTCCAAACATCTTAACATCATCTTGAGTTTACTAAGAGAGCATAAGATATACGCAGAGAAATCCAAGTGTCATTTATGGATCAATAAGGTGCATTTTATAGGTTATATAATCTCACAGGAAGGTGTCTCTATGCATCTAGAGAAGGTGTAAGAGGTTGTATCTTTGGAGAATCCCAAGAATGTTTCTGATCTCTAATGTTTTCTGTTTTTGTTCGGCTATTACTGAAGGTTTATTAAGGAATTTTCGTGTTTCTATGTGCCACATTCTGGTTTGACCAAGAAGGGTAACATGTTTGAGTGGACTAGGTCTTTTGATAATTTTTTGGGAATTGAATAGATAGTTGAAAACTGCACTGATTCTGATCTTACTTTAGTTGGATAAGTACTATATTTTATTTTGCGATGTATCTGGTGCTGGGCATGGAGCATTTTTGATGTAGGATGAATGAGTTATGGTGTATGAGTAAAAATAGTTGAGACCTCACAAAAATAAATACCCTATGCATGATCTTGAGTTGGTCATGATGTTCCATGCCTTAAAAAGTTGGTCAAATTACTTTTTGGGATAACATTTTATGGTGTACACCAGTCATAAAACCTCGAAGTACATATTCTCCCAGTGTGATTTGAATCTTAGTTAGTGAATATGGGTTGAATATGTGAAATAATTTTATTTTTATCTGGTTTACACTCCGAGAAAGGGAAATAGTGTTGCAGATTATTTGATTTGGAAGACATAGAATAAGGAGTTCAAGAATCATGTTTTAGGGGAAGGTGATGGCATTGTCTGCTGAGATGAATCTGGAGGTGTGGGATGGTCAAGGGAAGATGAACCTTGCAACCTTTTCATTTGATTACCCACTTCTGAGCTAGATCAACGGGAGGTAGAGTGAATATTTCAAATGTTTGTCTTTGAAATAAAATCTTAAATATGTAGAGTCACCTTCTGGTTGGACCATTCTAGATTGTGGGGTTGTATATGTTTGTTGTTGTATGGTTTTTCCAAAGTTTATGTGATAATAATTGATGCATGTGTTTCATGCATCAAAATGGGATGTGCATCCTAGTTTGACCAAATGTATCATTATATTCATATCCAGTATTGGTGGACTAGGATGAAGAATGTGGTTGTCAGTTTCATGGCGTGATGCCTTAACTATCAATAGGTGAAGGCTGAGCATCATCAACTGTGTGCTTTGTTTTATACATTTCTAATTCTGTAATGGAAATGAGATGATGTGATGATCGATTTTATGGTAATCCTTTCAAGGACGCTTCATAAGAATGATGTGATCTGGGCAGTTATGGATTAGTTGGCTAAATTTTTTCATTTCATACCAATTTGGGAGACCTTCACTATAGACCAGTTGGGTGAGTAATATGTCATATAGATAGTACAGATTCTCGAGGTGTCGCGGAATATAGTTTATGATTGTGATCTTTACATCACATCATTCTTATAGTAGGGATTACAGAGAGTGATTGGTACTCAAGTTTATTTTAGTATATATTTTCATCCACAGAATAATTGGAAGTCAGAGTATACTATTCAAGTACTAGAGGACATGTTGAGGGCTTGTGTCTTAGATTTTTGTGGATTGTAGGTAAATAACTTGTCTTTTTTTAGTTCTCTTACAATAATAACTTCCTGGATACAATTCAGATAGAATCATTTGAGGAAATCTATGGTAGACTAGGTCAATCTCTGTTGTATTGGTTAGAAGCTAGGAAATCATATTTGTTAGGACACTGTCTCATACAGTATACGTCAGAATATGTTCTATTGATTCAAAAACATGTAGTAAAGGCTCATATTAAGAAGAAGTTTTATTTGGATCGGTATTGTGGGCCTCTTAAGTTATTGGTGGGTGATCGTTTGTTTCTTCAAGTTCCTCCAAGGATGGGTCACCATAAAAATAAAAAAAAAGGTAGTTGGAGCCCATGTACGTGGGGCCATTTGAGATTTTGGAGAGGATCAAATTTGTGGCTTAATGATTTTATATTCCATTGTGATATAGTTGTACATACGAGTTTTTTTTTTGTAGAGACTTCGATGATATCAGCCGGACCCAAATCATTTGATTGATGTTGATGATGTTGAACTTGATGTAGATAGGTATCTTAATGAGAATATGGTTCATATTGTGGATCATGGTGATAATGTATTATAGGGAAAAATTGAACCTTTGGTTTGAGTTATGTGTAAGAATGGTAATGTTTAGTAATAAACATGGGATAGGGGTTGGATATGTTGGTTCGATGGCCTTGTCTCATTGTTTCAATTGCATAGTGATGCTTGGTAAGATCGGATCGAGAAGAATCCATTGTAAGGTAGAGAGGTTGCAGTATCTTAGACTTATTGATGGTATTTACTTGTTAAATTTTTTATTTTAAATCTCTTAATTATGGTTAATCAAATGTTTACCAGATGTATGAGGGAGTTTGGGGGGGTCTCATGGGGTTTGAGGCATGAAATAAAGAGGATTTAGGCCATCCCTTGCATGTTTCAAGGTTGGATCATGGTTTGGTATAATTGTGCCCCAAAACCATGCTATTTAGTAGGAGGGGTGCGCTGTTAAGAAAAATAGTGCAAGGGGAAGACAAACCATGAAGACATGAACAGAGTCATTCTGTATAGTTGTACAATGTTTTTTCAAACCATTCGGGCTTCCCGAGACAATTTTTTAACCTCAACCCCTCTTGGATAGTGGCTAGTACAGAGTTTGTGAATAGTTTGGAAAACCTTGCATCCAAATAGTGTGCCCCATTAAAAAGTGTAAATTTACCAAAATAACCCCTTGGGATTTTAAGCCTCTTACCTAATTTTCTTCCCCATTATTATCCTTTCAACCTTATTGACGAACCTATGCCCATAAATCTTTCCAAGGGTGGTTCTCCTTAGATTCCAGGTCATTTGGAGCGTCGTTGGTTGCAGACTGAAGCACTGGGTAAGTCTAATATTCCTCTTTCTTCTTTTTTTGATTACGGATTATAGATTTATTCATCTTATTCTAAAACCCTAAAACCCTCTTTTTCTAATGGATATTAGGTTGGGTATTCAAAGGGTGGTTGAATCCATATCTAAGGAAAATGATAAGGGTGTTTTCATCATTGGATTTGAGGTTGGTGGTCTATAAGTTATCTCCCAATGTTTGTTCATAGATTTGTTCATGATTCGTTATGATCATTCTTCCATTTTATGTGAATTTGTATCATTGAGTTAGATTTGGTAAAATTATAGGTTAAATTATGAAATAAAATACCCATGATCCATGTGGGGTGCATTGAGAGTGTTTAAACTAATTTAGGGACACCCATAGGGTGCACCAGTATTAATGAACATAGAACATGGTAGTGTTAAGCATGAAATTGACTTTTATTAAAATATATCCCCTGGTAAATGTGTTAAAATTTCCATTTAAATTTTAAATTTCTCCAATAATGGTTGTGTCTAGTTATTGGTAATGGCCTAAGGGATCTCTTATCATAATGTGAAAAATGAGTTTAAATGATTAGTGCAAATGAGTCAAATGGATTTAAAAATTGGATGGAAAATATTTAGTTGATTAAGTAATATGAAATGGTATATGTGTAAATGGATTAATTCATGGGTAGTGATGAATAAATTAAGTAAGATAATGTATGTAAATTTTTAAATATTCAAAATGAGTTAATGTATGGAAATTTTAGGATATGAGAAATTTGTTAACATATATAAAGTGTCGAATATGCTAACTATGATAAAGAATGGAAAGGTA
Organism: Viscum album; assembly: GCA_963277665.1. Classification (NCBI taxonomy): domain Eukaryota; kingdom Viridiplantae; phylum Streptophyta; class Magnoliopsida; order Santalales; family Viscaceae; genus Viscum; species Viscum album. Next base: position 411,770,775 of record OY728133.1, read on the forward strand.
AATGGGTTTAATGGGTTATGCTAAGTAAATGTAAAATAAGTAAATTAGTAAAGGCATAACAGAGATTTATGTGTTAGATGAAAATTAAAATGTCATTGTTATGTGTTTTGATTATGTATGGTTTGCGGCATAGTATATGTGGTAAGAAGATAAATAAGCATGTGAACATGGCTTTTTATTATGGGGTATTTTACTTGAGATTTTATATTCATGGGTTGGGTTAGACTAAGGCTCTAAACCCAACCCCATAATTCATGGGTTAGGGAAGGGGATCGAGGATCTATACCTCTAATGGATGCATTTGATGAGACTAGATAAACTGAGGCTCCCAGGTAAGTGTGATGTAAATATTATGAAATTTTTATCCCTAGAGAGATAGGGAACATGTTTTATACCCTTATTCTTAGTAATTAATTTTCCCATGCCATTGTTTAAATAATTTAAATGCCTAAACCATGGAACATTTAATGGAAATGAAGTAAGTGATAAATATGTGCTAAATTATAAACATGGAAATAATGTTGTAAAGGGGTAAAGTAAACATTTACACCAAATAGAACCTATGTTTTCTTGTTTAATTTGTCATTTTTTTAGTTCATTCATGCCCTATCTTTTTACACTTGATATTTTGAATATGCTGTTGGTGGTGGCTGTAACACCCTGAGATTTTATGAGAAATATTATTTTTAATTTCTTTTATATCTTGTGTTGTGTGCTAAACCAAGATTAGCTTGTGCTATACACAACACCTTATTATCTTTTAGTATACGCAAAAACTATTCTTGGCTTGTGTTGCAAGCAAGAGTGACCTTCCTCGATAGCGTGTGTTGTACGCAATACCGAGTTTCACTAAACAACGATATATTGCTATGAACTAGCCGTTATGAATAGTATTAACTACATTTTAAATTTTATTACATAATAATTCATCCTACACATATTCTAGAACATTTTATGTGTACAAAATAATTTTTTTGGGTAAAATAAGTATTCTTCAAAAAATGCAGTTTTGTTACCTTTTGATGGCGTACTCACTTTAAATCTAGTTTTTGACACGTTTATAAGTTTAATTTTATGAAATAAACTTATTCATTTCAATAAGGATATAAAAATTAACTTTGGATAATTTTTTAATATTTTTCTGTAAACTTTTATATTTTGATGAATAGTATAAATACGCTAATTTTTATTTAAAAACCACTTTTTTCATCAAGATAATTTATATGGTTAAATTATAATATTGAATGGTTTTAAAGTATAAATAGAATATATTTTTACCATTTAATATAATTTATGTCATTATCATTAATTTTACATTGAATTCATAGGTAAAAACATTTTAATATTTTGCAATGTTTTAACTTTTAAAACTCATTTTCTAAACAGCGGGATTAATTTTAAATTTAAATACTACAACTTCTATGTTTTGAATTTGGAAAAATGGATTCCATATTTTTAATCAGTAGATCCAAATTATGTTAATATGCTACTTTTTATTTTTATGCGTTATTAATAGTAAGTACGGTAGATTTTATTTACTACAGTTAAAGGTAAAATGGGTAATTAAGGGTAAAAATGAGATTATAAAATTACCCTAACACCTTTAAAAATGTTATTGGATGAATAAAAGTCGACCCATATCACTTAATGGTCTTAATAGATTCATTTCATGGACTTTTGACCATGAAAACGATGTAATTATTATTAAAACCAAGGAAAGTGACAAAATGTCACTCTCTTATATCTTATAAGTGTAATAATTTTAATTTAGTGATAAACTTCATAAAACTTCAAACACAAATAGTCTCCAGAAATATAATAAAATTATCTACATAATTTAAATTTTTTTGAGTTTTTATGGATTAAATAATTATCATTAATGAGGACACAATAGTTATGTATAAATTATTTTATTGATTGAAATATCAAGTAAATGGTTTTAAAAATATTAAAATAAATATTATATGAACTATTTAATGTTTTCCACGAATTTTCTAGATACATATGTAATGTTATGAAAATATTAAATATTTTGGTTAAAATATATCCTCTGTGTGGATTTTATTTAAATTCAAATAAATGACTAGTGACAAAATTGACACTATTGTTATTTTATAAAAAATAACATATTATTAAATTGTTTAAAAATCAAATAATTATTTAAAAATTATAAATTGAAATTTATATGCTATAAAATTTCATAAAGTATCCAATTATGGACAATTCACAACACATAAGTAATTATTTATAACAATTTAAAATTTAGAATATTATTACCACAAATAAAATTAAATAGATTAAATAAGGATAAATCAAGTTAATAAGGTTTTAAATAAATTCAAAAGATGTATAAATTTTATTGGCGTATGATATTACAACCCTATCTCATCTTATATTCGAATTTGATTCATTTTGGAGGTTTTTAGGTGGAGTTTAAGTTTATTATAAATTAATATTCTAGAGGTTTCCAAAAGTGCCCCTCACCTCTCTTATAAAAGGGAACCTCCTCCCTCTCCTCTTCAAAACATTTTGAAATTTCAAGCTCAGAAAAACCCTGTCCATTTCTCTTCTCAACTTCCCTAGAAACATATTAGAGGTTCTGGTTTTCTTCAAAGACCAACTTTAGTGCTGTAAGAGAAGGTTTAGATGAGGCTCGTTGAATAAGAGGTAATATCCTTTACCGATTCTTTCAAATTAATTTCTTATTATACTTCCTCATCTTTTTTTGTTTCATAATAAATTAATAACATCAGTATAACTCATATATTGATATGTTATTATATATATTAAACAACTCTATTTCGCCTTCTATCCATCCTAGGAAAAACGAAATCATCGCGCGTACGTACGTACAGCTTACCGTCTCCACACTATGGTGTAATCTGTTTTTCCACCACCTTACATGGATGATAATAATGGTGGAAATAATAACAATATATTATTATTATAAAATGATTCTAATTATGAGATATTATATCTTCCACTCCAATACCATTCAACAATTAAGGGAATGATATCGTTGCTTGTGCGTACGTACGGATTACCATCTCCATGACGAGATGAGATTCATTCTCCATGTTAACCATTCAAGAATGATGATAAAGTATATATAATAAATAATCATGAAGGATATGAAAAAAATAATGATACTGTATTTATGTACATATATGTTTAATTTACTTAATTCCATTCAATTCAATAAGGAAACAAAAACAGCGTTCATGCGTACGTACGACCTACCGTCTCCATGAATGGTGAAATTCATTCCATATATCAATCTATCATATATATTTTTATTCTGAATATATATTATATATAAATCATGTTTTACATTCTAGAATTAATTAAATCATGATATAATTAATAATATCAAGAACAACAAGTCCAAAACACGTATGATAAATGAAACAATTTTACTCAAAATGCTATTTTAACATGGAATTGACAAAAGAACGGCTAATATAAAGTCATAAGTGAATAATATATGATATCATAAATATTATTATGGTTCTTTTAAAAGTTAGTAATATGATTAAACCCACTATATAGGAGTTTCGTACACGTACATAAGAAATTGGACCTAAGGTAATGGATTATTTTGTCTCACTTTTACTTCTACGAGACATATGCCTTAATCACCATCTATTTCTTTTGTATGGTGTTTATTCTTCCCATGGTTGCTTTATGATTTTTATTATGAATGATATGATATTTAAATATGAATGTAATTTTATTTATTTTATGGCACATATGATTTCACCGATCATAAATGGTAAGGGATAATTATTCCAATCTCGTTCTTATTTGAGATTGTTTATTCGTAAGTATTTACTAGGGTTATGTTTATCATCTATGTCCATGTTTTCTCAAAATGTTTTCATAAAATGTCTAATATTATTCCATGAATTTTTAAATTCATTTTTACCCTTTTATGAATTTTACCACAAGTTATGGAATGAATCTTTCTTTTGTTTACCATATGAGGTATTTTTTGACTTTTCCGGCAAGAGTATGAGAAGAATGTTTTTTTTATCATATAAGGCATGAAAGTATTTTAGCAGTTTCATAATGCCTTATTTTCATGATGTTTTCTATACAATATTTCATGATTATTTTCAACAAGATTTTTTTTCTTTAAAAATTTCACAGAATTTTGTGAAAAGAAAATGATTTGAAAGAAGAAAGGATATTTTCCTCAAAAATTCATTTCAAGTGTTTTATCAAAACTATTTTACATATAAGATGAAATTAATTAGTATGGTTTTGTTTTTAGTATAATTTCTCTATTAGTTACATGTTTTGATTTAGTTTATGATGAAATGATATTCATTTATTTATATGGATTACGTCATGATGAGATGATGTTTATAAAACCCATTTTATTCATTGGGTTATGATGAATGATTTATGTTTATTTTGTGGAACATGAAAGAATGATTTCATTATGAGACGGTGGGACCTATATATCTTTCCAATGAATTGGGTAAAGATTTATATATCCTGAGATAGACATGGATGGAATGACAAGTAAATCTGGTTCAGTAATACAGGGCTGGAACAGCATGTAAACCCAGTTCAGTAATGGACTTTGTCCACTATGATGGTCTTGGTAGCAATTCCTTGGCTGTACTAGAAATAATATCATGTTTTTAATGGTTTTCCAAAATTACATGTTTTATTCCCATTCTATTTTATCATTATTGATGTTTCTTTATGATCTATGTCTTACGTACTTCCAAGATTTATTTCACAACTCAAAATTTTGATGTTTAAACATTATGTTCATGTTTTTTTAAGTTCAAATGTATATGGTTTGTTTTATTTTCTCCATTAATACCCTTACTAAGCACTTGAGCTCACCCTTTATGTGTTTTATTTTCCCCAGGACATAAATAATGGTTTTTGGTAAGAAAACAAAAGGGTAATATCTTTATGGGAGATGTTGAAGATCTTTCACCATGATTATAAGATTATGTTCCAAGTTTCTAAAGACACTAAACTATTGCGGTCCTTGGGTGTCTATTTTTGTTATGTATTATGTATTCCACAAAGGTAATGTAACTTCCATGTATGTCAAGATTTGGGTCTCTACAGTTAGTATCAGAGGAAAGTTTTAGTCTACCTTTGGAAACTTAGATGTGAAATCTTTAATGAGATCCCTAGAGGTATTTCTAAGGTATGTCTAGGTATATCCCTAATGATAAGTATAAGTATAGGTTATAGTCCTATAATTATGGTAAAGATATTAGAATTAAACCTAAGATTTTAGAGATTGAAGGTACTCCCTCTTTATTATGTTGTTTTCTTAGCATGATATTGCCTCTCAGACTATTCTTTTTGGTTTTTAGACGATGTCTGGAACCTGAAGGAACTGTGATGATCAATGCACTGGGAAATGCAATGATTTTCCTTCTTTGCAACCAAATGTTATGAGAAATGGAGTTCAAAATATTTTTTCTATACTTAAAAAAGCTATGAATCATTCAAAACATCCAAATGAGCAGAGAAAGGAACAATATTCTATTCAGTCCTTCATGAGGCAATGTACACCTTCTTTTAGTGGGTCTTCTAGTCCACTTGTTGCTGAACAATGGATCAGTACCATTGAAAAGATATTTTATATACTTTACTGTTTGGAACATGAAAAATTCATTATGGCTATTTACCATTTATAAGGTGAGGCAAACTAGTGGTGGACTCTAATTATAAATACAAGGCCTAAAGATGAAATTGAATCAATGGAATGGTTTGAGTTCAAGAACATGTTTTTTCATAAGTACTTCCCTCGTATTCTTCAAACAAAGATAGAAAAAGAGTTCCTTGATCTTAAGTAAAAGGATGATGAATCTGTTGGTATATACGAGGCGAACTTTACAAGGATTACAAGGTATGCATCTGGCTTTATCATCCAACCTGAAAGTAAAGTTGATAGATTCTTCAGTGGCTTAAAACCAAGTCTTCGAAGGTCATTAGCTATAAGAGACTTCAGTAGCTATGATGAAATTGTTCATTATGCTATCAAGGTAGAACCGGAAGTTGGTGTTACAAATTCATCTCATGGTTTTGACAAGAAACAAAAGATGGAGTTTAAGGAAAAATCTCAAAACAATGGTGAAAAGAAGACGAATGTGTCGTTATTCTCAAAATGTGAAAAGTAGCATAGTGGATATTGTCTTAAAGGGACTAGAAAATGTTTTAAGTCTGGAAAAGAAGGTCATCGAGCAGTTGAGTGTTGAATTAATGGGAAAAAGGTAGATAATTATGTGAATAGAGAAAAAGACTACAGAGAACGCACCACCAACACTTCTATGATACAAGTGAAAGGAAATGGGGAATTATGCTAACCAATGCACTAATCCAAGGGTTAATTATGATCGACATCAACAACCTCTTAAGAAAAAGGACAAAGGGAACTCACATGTGATCACTATTGGTGATTTTGAATATAACAACGAAGTGGTGGAATGATTAAGTGTATATGAAACGTGATTCCAAAATAGTGTTGTGGATTCTCATTTATAGTATTATGGAATATTGGAATATTTATGTATCGGTTTTCAATAATTGTATGGTACCGGTAACCATGAAAAGTGATTGAAATATTTTTGGAAAAAAATTATATGTGCATAATGAAGGGATACAGAGAAAATAATATTATTAATGAGCTCATGTCTGATATAAGGACAAAGTGACATCATGGTTTGAGTATATAGAAATTTTGGGATTTTGGTATGTGGAAATAATTAACTTTTGATAGCATTAATGTTTTCACTAAGGTTCTAGGGTAATTTATGTTTCAAAAGAACACATGATTAAGGTATTTACATGTTTGTAATGTGACCAACAAGATATATTTTATGATATATGGGGGACAAATGATGGTAATCACATGCTTTGTATGTGACCTCTCTAGTAATATTTATCTTTATACTATGATATTAGACAGAAGTATTTTGGATAAGCCTAAATATTGGAATGGATTAAGTTAGACATCAGATAGTATTATTTAATGCTAGATCATTTCGATATTATTTATGAAATGTTATAATAGTATATTTTTAAAAAATGGACAACACATAGGACGAGCGAAAACCCATCACGTCAGACAAGGATACAGGAATAGAACCCACAACAGAAGTATTACATACATTTATCACCTATCACTGGCCTACACGAAGTCCTTGGTTTGTAGAAATTAGTTTTATTTTATTAAGTGGTATGATAGATGAAGTATAGTTCTATTTTTGGAACCATATACGATTAACCTCGCCATAGATAGACTTATGTATATTTAATATATTGTGCTAACCTTTTTTATGATAGAGACAGATGGAATGACTTATCATTTTATCCCATGATCTGCTAATACTTTAAGAATGAAAAATTCATCTTCATTTTTTTAAATAATAGAGGAAGTAGAAATTGTTCATGGAATGACAAACGATGATATTACACTGAAATCAAGTAAGTATTTATCCTTATTCAAAAAATTCATCAACATTGGGGAAATGATCATGAAAACCAAAAACGTTGTCCTAGTACCCTAATATCCGATGAATCAGATGGTACCTTAGATCATCACAAATTTATGGATTTATTATTTTTGTCATTTTCATAGCCATGTTCTCTACCACTCTTCATCAGAACATGATGGTTATATTTCTCTTCTATATCCATGTTTTCACCTGTGTTCTCCTATGTGGAAACCCAGTGATGAGTTATTTTGGGTAACCATTACGTTTCATACTTTAGTTTTTAAAATTAAGTTTCAGTATTCTTTTTTACGATGTGGGTTTCTATGAAAGACATATTCAATTGGTAAACTATTTATAACATCGACGAATTTCGAGGGTGAAATTCATTTTAAGGGGGTAGAATGTAACAACCCGATATTTTATGAGAAATATTATTTTTAATTTCTTTGATTTCTTGTTTTGTAAACTACACCAAGAATAGATTTCTCTATACACAACACCTTATTATCTTGTAGTATACGTAAGCACTATTCTTGGCATGTGTTTCAAGCAAGAGCGACCTTCCTCGATAGTGTACGTTGTACGCAATACCGAGTTTCACTAAACAACGACATATTGTTATGAAATATCCATTATGAATATTATTAAATACATTTTAAAATTTCTTACATAATAATTCAGCTTAAAAATATTCTAAAACATGGTATGAGAACAAAATAAATATTTTGGGTAAAATAAGTATTTTTCAAAAAATGCAGTTTGGTCGGCTTTTGATGGCGCACCAACGTTAAATCTAGTTTTTGACACTTTTATAAGTTCAATTTGACGAAATAAACTTATTAGTTTAAATAAGTATATAAAAATTAACTTTGGATAATTTTTTAATATTTTTATGTTAACTTTCATATTATGATGGATAGTAAAAATATGCTAAATTTTAATTAAAAACAACTTTTTTCATCAAGATAATTTATATGGTTAAATTATAATATTTAATGGTTTTAAAATATAAATAGAATATATTTTTACAATTTAATATAATTTATGTCATTATCATTAATTTTACATTGAATTCATAGGTAAAAACATTTTACTCTTTTGCAATGTTTTAACTTTTAAAACACATTTTCTCAAAAACGGGATTAATTTTAAATTTAAATACTGCAACTTCTATGTTTTGAATTTGGAAAAATGGATTCCTTATTTGGAATCAGTAGATTAAAATTATGTTAATAGGTTACTTTTTATTTTTACGCATTATGAATAGTTACTACGGTAAATTGTATTTACTACAGTTAAAGGTAAATCGGGTAATTAAGGGTAAAAATGTCATTATAAAATTACCCTAAAACTGGCCAAAATTCTATTGGATGAATAAAAGTGGGCCCATATCACCTAAGGGTCATAATCGATTCATTTCATGGACTTTTGACAATGAACATGATGTAATTATTATTAAAACCAAAGAAAGTGACAACATGTCACTCTCTTATATATTATAAGTGTAATAATTTTAATTTAGTGATAAACATCATAAACCTTTGAACATAAATAGTATATATAAATATAATAAAATTATTTACATCGTGTAAATTTATTTATAATTTTTAGGGATTAAATAATTATCATTAATAATGACACAATAGTGATGTATAAATTATTTTATTGATTGAAATATCAAATAAATGGTTTTAAAAATATTAAAATAAATATTATATTAACTATTTAATGTTATTCACGAATTATCTAGATACATATGACATGTTATAAATATATTAAATATTTTGGTTCGAATATATCCTCTGTGTGTATTTTATTTAAATTCAAATAAATGACTAGTGACAAAATTGACACTATTGTTATTTTATAAAAATAACATATTATTAAATTGTTTAAAAATCAAAAAATTAGTTAAAAATTATAAATTTAAATTTATATGCTCTAAAATTTCATAAACTATCAAATTATGGACAATTCACAACACATAAGTAATTATTTATAACAATTTAAAATTTGAAGTTTTATTACCCCAAATAAAATTAAACAGATTAAATAAAGATAAATCAAGTTGATAAGGTTTAAAATAAATTCAAAACATGTCTAAATTTTATTTGATGATGATATTACAACCCTATCTCATATTATATTCGTATTTGAGTCATTTTTGAGGTTTTTAGGTGGTGTTTGATTTTATTATAAATTGATATTTTAGAGGTTTCCAAAAGTGCCCCTCTTCTCTCTTATAAAAGGGAACCTGCTCCCTCTCCTCTTCACAACATTTTGAGCCTTCAAGATCGGAAAAACTCGGTCCATTTCTCTTCTCCACTTCTTTAAAAACATAATAGTGTTCCTGGTCTTCTTTAAAGAGCAACTTTAGTACCCTAATAGGAGGTTTAGAAGATGCGTGTCGAAGAAGACGTAATATGCTTTACCGATTATTTCAAATTCACTTCTTCTTCTACTTCCTCTTCTTTTATTGTTTCATAATAAAGTAATAACATCAGTATCACTCATATACGGTTATGTTATTATAAATATTAAACAACCCTATTTAACCTTCTATCCAAACTGTGAAAAATGAAATCACCATGCATGCATACATACGGCTTACCGTCTCCACGTTGTGGTGTAATCTGCTTTTCCATCACTTTACTTGGATGGGTATAATGGTGGAAATAAAAACTATATATTATTATTATAACATGATTCTAATTATGAGATATTATATCATCCACTCCAATAACATTAAACAATTATTGGAACGATATTGTCGCTCGTGCGTACGTACGAATTACCGTCTCCACGACACGATGAGATTCATTCTCCAAGTTAACCATTCAAGAATGATTATAAAGTATATATAATAAATAATAATGAGAGGTATGAAATAATAATGATACTGAATTTATGTACTTATATTTTTTGTTTACTTAATTCCATTCAATTCAATAAGGAAACGAAAACAACATTCATGCGTACGTACGACCTACCGTCTCCATGAATGGTGTATTTCATTCCATCGATCAATCTATAATATATATTTATATGATGAATATATATTATATATAAATCATGTTTTACATTGTGGAATTAAGTAAATCAGGATATAAGTAATACTATCAAGAACAACAAGTCCAAACACGTACGATAAATGAAACGTTTTACTCAAGACGTTGCTTTAACAAGGAATTGACAAAAGAACAGGTAATATAAAGTCATAAGTGAATCATATATGATATCATAAATATTATTATGGTTCTGTTACAAGTTCATAATATTTTTAAACCCACTATACAATAGTTTCAGACATGTATGGAATAAATTAGACCTATGGTAAGGGATTATTCTGTCTCACTTTTATTTTTGTGAGACATATACCTTAATCACCATCTATTTCTTTTGTATGGTGTTTATTCTTACCAAGGATGTTTTATGATTTTTATTATGAAGGATATGATATTTAAATATGCATGTAATTTTCTTTATTTTATTACATGTATGATTTCACCGATCATAAATAGTAAGGGATAATTATTTCAATATCGTTCTTATCCGAGATTGTTTATTCATAAGTGTTTACTGGGGATATGTTTATCATCCATGTCCATGTTTTCTCAAAATGTTTACATAAAATGTTTACTATTCTTCCATGTATGTTTAAATTCATTTTTACCCTTTTATGACTTTTACTACAAGGTATGGAAGGAATCGTTCTTTTGTTTACCAAACGAGGTACTTTTTGACTTTTCCAGCAAAAGTACGAGGAAAATGTTTTTTAACTTATACGGCATGAATGGATTTTTACAGTTTCATAACTCCTTATTTTCATGATTTTTCCTGTACAATATTTCATGATTATTTTCCACAAAATTCTTTTCTTTTAAAACTTCATGGCATTTTGAGAAAAGAAAATTATTTGACAGAAGAAACGATATTTTCCTCAGAAATTCATTTCCAGTGTTTTATAAAAATATTTTTTATCTAAGATGACATTATTTAGTATGGTTATGTATCAAATATAATGTCCCAATTATTGGAATGTTTTGATTTAGTTTATGATGAAATGATATCGATTTTTTATATTGATTATGTCATGATGGGATGATGTTTATGAAACTCATTTTATTCATTGTGTTATGATGAATGATTAATGTTCATTTAGTGGCACACAAAAAAATGATTTAATTATGAGATTTTTGGGACCTATATCTCCCTCCAATTCATTGGGTAAAGATTTATATACCATGTGATATACATGGATGGAATGGCAAGTAAATCTGGTTTAGTAATACCAGGAAGTAACAGCAAGTAAACCCGGTTCACTAATGGACTTTGTCAACTATGAGGGTCTTGGCAGCAATGCCTTGGCTACAATGGAAATCATATCATGTTCTTAATGGTTTTCCAAAATTACATGTTCTATTCTCATGCTATTTTATCATGATTGATGTTACTTTATGATCTATTCCTTATGTACTTCCAAGATTTATTTCACAACTCGAGATTTTTATGTTTAAACATTATGTTCATGTTTTTTAAGTCCAAATGTATATGGTTTGTTTTATTTTCTCCATGCTTACCCTTACTAATTATTTGAGCTCACCCTGTATATGTTTTCTTTTCCCTAGTATATAAATAACGGTTTTAGGTAAGAAAACTAAAGGGGAATATCTTTATGGGAGATGTTGAAGATCTTTCTCCATGATTAAAAGATTATGTTGAAAGTTTCCAAAGACACTAAACTATTACGGTCCCTGGGTGTCTATTTTTTTATGTATTAAGTATTCCAAAAAAGTAATGTAATTTCCATTTATGTCAATATTTGGGTCTCAATAGTGGCCTACTGAGTTATACGCACACCCTGCTTGGGCCATCGTTATTTACCCGATTAGATTTTATAGTTGCAATTCAAGACAATATAAAAGGACTTAAGCAAGGCAGTTTAGTTGGTAATGGGATGTTCATGGTTGAGATCTATACTTAGAGTTGGGACCCATTTTTTGGATTCATTTATTGGTCTTTATTTTGGGTTTTCCTTCACTTTTGGAACTATTAGCATGATAAGACATATTTATTAATCATTTTTTGGTTGTTCCCTATTTGGGTTTGTGGTTGGTAATGAATGTTTTTGGATATTTGTTAATTTTTTTCATATTTTATCTATTTTTTCTTACTCTGGTAAAGAGGATATAGTCTCCCCACATGACCCTTTAGAACCTCGCTGCAAGTCGGCTACCTCTAGAATATAGAGAGACATGCTTGAGGTCATGTGGTGAATCAACTAAAGAAACTGCTTTAGTGGATTCTTCTTCAAGGTTGTTACATTATATAGCATCTATTTCTTCCAAAATTCCATCCCTAGGGTCCTTAAGAGAATATCCAAAATATATTTCACATGGAGATGGTAATTGTCTTAATAAATCTATTTTGTTTTCTTTCTTCTTTTTCCACCTTCAAATATATATTAACACTTAAAAATTAATAACTCCATCATATCACATTTACTGAAAGGTTATTATGTTAATTTCATAATATTTATCTATATCCACTATCATAAAATGGGAAATTAAATCATCGATCATGTTTACAGAAAACTACCACCTCATGAGTCGATGTAACGTAATCTAAAACCTATCACGGTTGTATATAATGATGGAAATACTATTTTTGTAAAATATTTATTATATAAAAATTCTTATAGAATAATCATATCAGATATACTCTCTTACTTTCATTGTCATTTATAACACCATAATTTAGTTCGGTGTACGTCGGATTACAGCCTCACAAGGTGATGTGAATCATTTTTAACTTACGCATTACATGGAATGTAATAAGGATAAAATTAATTAATATATATCATATATATATATATATATATTTGATATGATGTTGGTTCATTAGATTTAAAATATCACCTACTTCTTTACCATTTCTCCTGTTATGGGAATGATATAGTCGTTCGTTCATACGCATGACCTAGTGTCTCCACGAAGCGATGCGATTCATTTTCCATGAACCAAATTTTAGGAATGGTTTTAACAATGAATAAAATGAATAAATATTATATTTATAACATTATTATTATTTAATATATGATTTATTTATATCCTATGTATAAAAAATTTAACTTTCATTACAAAACATGAATGAGGAGAGATGGCAATTAACACTCGAAATAATGAAAACAATAAAATATTTTTGACAAATTAGTGGTAAAATGTTATAATTGGATAATATTTGATATTAAAAATATTATTTATGTTCTTTTGAAAATTAATAAAATTTGTAAAACCATTATAAAGTTTGTTAAATCACATTCAACTAAAGGAAAGCGTGAGGTAAGGGACTTTGTCTCAGTTTCCCTTCATTGAGGCATACTGTAATGTTATTCACCTAATTTATTTTATATGTTTTATATACCACCCATTTGAAATGTGATATTATTATTACATAATAATTGATGAAATTTTATGTTTTAATTTTACTTATTTTATACAAGGGGGTTTGACTTGAAAATTACCATGTGGTAAATGTTATTGTATAATCTTACATTCTTTTATAACTATAAACTTTCCCCCTAAAACAATCACTCTCTAGAGATAAATTTTCATTTAAAATTAAATTTATCTTAAATATAAATATTAATTTAAGATTTATTTTATTTTTACCTAAAATTTATATCATTTATTCATATGGTTTTTACCTTAAATGTTATTATATTAACTAGGGAAATATTGATAAATCTGTATTATTTACTCAATATAATTATTTGATGATATGGAATATTGATTCATGAATTAAATATATAATCTAATATATGAGGAATGATTTGATAATGTTGATATGGGTGACTCCCAATTATATATATCCCCAAAATTTATTTATGTGTCTCCTGAAATAAATCAGTTGGCCAAATTAGATGGGGTTTTACCCAATAGTTTTATACTGTCTTGAGTAATGTCTTAACAGTAGATTTTTTCATGATACATAAGATAATTAAGTCAAATAATTCGTAATTTCATCATTGATAATTTATATATTATTATTATCCATTATATTTTCACTATGATACTATCACTAGATGCATTTCATTGTCATTTTATTTATTAAATGCAATGTTTTTTAAGTAATTTACCATGACATATTGATTATGATTATCCAATTATGATAGTCAATTTATTGATTAAATTTAATATTTGATCAGTTATTAAACTTTCCATAATTATTATGAATTATTGATTCATGAGATATTCCAATGTATATAACCCTTACTGAACATTTGAGCTCACCCTTATTTTGTTTCTTTCCCAAGGTTATGAAGATGAATCCTTTGAATGAGTTTCAAGTTTGTTGATCAATTTATTTTGTTATGTTTTATTTTATGTTCTATATATGAAATAGGTATCATATATTTATCTAGTTCTCTAAAACTTATAAACTAATCGGTTCCTTAGGATTTGACCCCTTGTATCTAATCTACTGTAAAAAAATTGGGCACTGGCTCTAGGTTATCAAAGACGGGGTTATGATTTTATTTTCAAAAAATTTAAATAAAAATTCCCAAAATATTGAGGAAAATATTTTATATGGAAATATAAATAGAATTTTTTAAATAAATATTAATATAATATAATCTTCATGATGGTGAGAATAGCCATTCAGGTTACATATGCTAAAAGAGAACATTATTTTCATGTTTTTATAAAAATTTATAAGTGATTTGTATATAAATTTTTTCAAAAAAAATAATTTTTATCATTTGTTAAAAAAGTAAAATGTAGTAAAGAATAATCATTCTAAACAATATATGTATAGATAAATACTTCCATAAAACATTTTGAAGAACATGGACATGGAAGAAAACGTTTTTCATCCAAATGGGAAATAAGGTTGTCTTTTCTTAAAAACTTCTTCTCAATTATTTTTTGTACCATAGAGAGGAAAATGGTAACAATAATTTAAAATTATAGGAATAACCTACATAGAGTAAAATATATGGGGTTTTAATTATAAGCATCAATTTATTTCCCTCAATGTAAATTTGATATAAACAATCCTAAAAAGAAATGAGATTGTAACATAAACTCTTACGTCATGTCTTGTCTTTATTTGTATGCATTCAAACATCCTATATAATAAATTTATATTTATTATATATCCTTTAAAAAACATATTTATATAAATATTACTGTCTATAATTTAATTATAATTTCCATTTACCCTATTATTAACAATACATAATTAAAATCATTATTTAGGAGAAACCTGGTTCATTTTTCATATATGATTCAGCTCGAAGGTTCTGATACTTGAAACATGGATATTGTTTCATAATATCCAAAATATTAATAATTCCATAAGTATCATATTTATTCATTATATATAATTTTATAACCAATAATATAACTCATTGATGAAAAGTTAATTACATCACTTCATGGAGACAGAAGTTTGTATGTATTCAAGGCTGATGGTTTCACTTTTGATGGATAGAATGAAATAAAGGTATAAAATAATTCACATTTAAATAGTTATAATTATATCATAAAAATAATTTATATATTAATTTTATCTATCCTTAATACTATCAATTTAAAGAGGAAATGAAAAAAACGCATTGCTTCAGGGAGGTGGTAGTCCACACATATGTACGTATGACTTTATCATTTTCCAACAGATGGGAAAGAGATATAAAATGACCATAATATCAAAATAAAAATATCTAAAAATATTAAAAATACAAATTTCATCTTAATAATAGTTTTATGTAGAATTTTGAATATGTTTAAGAACAAATAAACAAAAATATGATTGATAAGAATATATACCTCTTCTTCAAGGATCCTCCTTTGAAAAGCACCTTAAGGCTTCTTGTATGGGTATTATAGGAATAAAAAAACTTCAAGGTCATGGATATGGATATTTGGATATTATTTTTTTAGATATTTTTTTATCTAAATGGAACATGTGGTATGGATAATAAAGTATATGAGGATACCATTTATAAGTGAGTGGAGTAACACACTGGTAATTATAAAGAATATTGAAATATAATAAAATCAATCTCAGGGAAAAGTGTATCCAAGTTGGGTCATGTTCAAATATGCGATGATATGAGATTAAAACCACTAAAAATAGGATTTATATAGATTTTAGGCTATTTTAACCATCATTTATATATTTTAACCCCTCATTAACCCTTTTAACCTTTACCGTGGTAATAAGATTTTTATTATGGTTACTATTCATTATGACTAAAGAATTAGTTAAATTATAACCTAATATTAATAATTATAATTACAAATATGAAATATATTTTACAATATTCAATTCCACGAAATTTGAAAAATTAAATCTAATATCCATGCACAAAATATTTAAAAAATTTTTTTGATAACATGCCTTTTTAAGCATAACACTGAATTAATTCTCATTCCTTGCCTAGTAAAAACAATTATATTAATGTTAAAATATTTTATTGAATAAATTATATATTAAATTCCTTAAAATATTTCATAGATAGTGTTTAATTTAATTTATTAAGATAAAAACATATTTCACGCATAAAAATATTTTTTAGAAAACATCTCTTTTTACCTTAAAATGCTTTTATTTTCAATTCTTATCAATTGATGACCAATTAATTAAATTTATACATTGGTAAAAAATAATTTCTTATATGTATAATAAAATTAATCTATTTTTTCATAAAACATATAGGAAAAAATTTCCTAAACAAAATATTTCAAAATAGTTTTTTAGGATCAATAGTATTTCCAATATGAATTATAAATTATTTTAAATTGTTATATTTTATTTAAACATCATATAATGTGATTCATGTTATAATTTATAGTAATTATTCATATAATTTTATGGTTCCATGGATTATAAGTTATTTAAGAGAAAATTTATATTCTAAAATCATGTGGTGTTACATTCTACACCTTATAAGAATTTCACCCTTGAAATTATGTCACCTTAATATAAAAAATAGATGATACACCTACCACATCAGATTATCATGTTGCCTTATTCATTCCTATAATTTATGATTCTTATAGAGATCCTTAACCTAGTGATTTTTCTTTTTATTTATACATTAGTCTTTACAATCCAATATTTCCACAAATTTACCCTCGTAATAAATATTATTCTCTAATAGTTTAACCTCTAAGTTTAATACATGTGAAAGTACAAGAATATAATTATTCAAAAGATATACATGGAAGACATCATGAACTTGAGAGAGGTTTTAGGGAAGATCCATTTAATAATATACCATCCTCATATGTCCATGAATCTCATTTGGGGTAATATATCTAGGGACTAGCTTTACATTCTTTCAAAATATCAAAACATTATTCCAATGAGATACTATAGGAAAACTTTATCACTAAATTCAAACTCTAGATATCATCGATTATTTTTAGTATAACTTTTCTATTAACTCTGAGATTCCCTAATGTGATAATGAATAGATACAACCTTCTCTATCATTTACCCAGCTAACTTTGTTCCCAATATCTTTCATTCCCTAACTTTGTCCCAGCATGTTAGAGTTTTGAACTTATTTCCATAGAAAGATTCATAAGGATCCATCTGAATCATTATGTTAGATTTATTGTTGTAAGAAAACATGAATAAAGAAGTTTTTTGATACCAACCACCATTTAAATCCATAGAGTAGGCTTACAACATATCCTCTAGGGTTTTAATAGTCTTCTCAGACTATCCATCTATCGAAGGATGATATATAGTGATAAATATTTTCTATATATTCAAATATTACTAAATAAATTTCAATAACTTCAATGTCATCCTAGAATCCCAATTAGATACATCTGATGGTGGTACTCTAGGAAAACTTACCTCTTCCCTAATATATATATTATAAATATTATTAACACATAAATATTATTTGATTGAAATGAAATGCGCTAGCTTCATACAGAAATTGACTACAACCCAAATAACATTTCATCCATTAGATGTTTTGGGGATTATAGTGAAAAAAATCCATGGTCATGTTTTCCCATTTCCATTCTGTTATGGGTAATGGTTATAGCATCTCCTTAGAATTTTGTCTCATAGACTTAACATACTGACATACTAAACATCAATATACATACTCTAAAATTTTCCCTTTTATGTTGTCCCACCATAAATACTCTTTAATATCTATAAACATCATTGTACTTCCATAATGAAGAGAACATGATGAACTGTGAACTTCATCCAAAATCTCCATCATCAAATATGTTATTTATTGGGAATATACTCGATTACTAAACCTTATCATTCCATCATAATAAGGGTTAAACATAGGAACATTTATCACCATATTTTTTTAGTTCCATGTCTTCCTTCTATGCATATTTAATACTCACATGGATATATGGTTTAACATTAATCAAAGAAAGATATAATATGTACCTTTTAATCATTATTTCAAGATACTTATTATATAAATCCATAAGTATCGGATCTCTTTTGATGTTCATCATGGATAAAATAGAATGGTCATTCTGACCAAAAGCATCATCCACCTTATTCGCCTTCTTGGTGAGGTAATAAATTGAAAATTCATAATCTATAATCATCTCTAACCATATAATTTGGAACATATTCAACTCTTTCTATGTGAATATACACTTCATTATTTTATGATCTGTATATATGTCACACCTTTCACTATGAAGATAGTTCCAAAATATCTTCAAAGGAAAAAATTACGATTGTTATTCCCAAATCACGAGTTGATTAATTATTTTTATGAAACATTAATTGGTGTGAGACATATGGTTCTACCATTCCATTATATGTGATAACACATAATATACTATTATTTTATGAATCATTATATATCACAAACCTTTACATATTTTAGGGTAGTGTGAGAACAGGTGCCCTAACCAACCTTTTTTTGACTACTTAAAACTTTACTCACATTAATTTGTCTAACAAAACTTGTTTTTCTTTTTGATTCAACTTGGTTATTAGATTTTATATACATGAGAAATTTCTCACACATTATTGATAGTATCAAGATATGTAGAGAAAAATATAGATCTCGATCACCATGGTTATTCTAGGCTATTTCTCACTAACTTCCATCTTTGAAGGATCCACCATTATACCTTTGATTGATATTATATTTACCAAGAATGAATATTTATATATTTATAATTCAAACTTTATAAGTTTGGTATACATCATCTCTTTCCTCATGTTCTTCAACATAATCCTAAAATTATCTTGATTCTCTCCCATAATCCTAGAATATCTAAGAATAAAATTCATAAGGACTAACAGAAACTAATCATGGTAACATCTAAAAATTCTATTAATTAGATACATAAATATAGATAGGGAATTGCTAAGTCCAAATAGAGTCACAGTAAATTCATAGTGTCTATAAATCTTATTTAAGGCTATGTTGGATATGAACTCCTTTTTGAACCTCAACTAATGATATCCAAATCAGAGGAAAATATTTTAAAATTATTGAGTTCATCATAGTTAATCAATAAAATTACTAATATGGGGTAAAGGACATCATTTCTCGATAGTAACCTTTTTTAGGTTCCTGATAATAAATTAAAAGATGCATGGACCCATATTTTATGTAAAATAAATATATGTGCACTCTATGGTGATGTACATGGATAAATGAATCACTAATCAAGATTATCATAGAGTTTTTGGTCTATTATATATAAATCCATTGAAATAGGTGTAGCCCCAGGAATGAGTTTTCTTAAAAACCCATCTTTTCTATTTAGGTGAAGATTAAAAAATAATTCAAAAAATAATAATAATATCCCAAAAAATAGGCATGTTTTTAATTTCAGTTTCTACCCAACCATTTGAGAAAAATATCCCTCATGAATTGGTAGTAATAACCATAAAATAGAAGTAATTTCCATTATAAGTACATATTCCTCCTCACATTGATTGATAATAATTTGTTCATTCAGAATATGAAATGTGTCATCCCTTACCTAGTAATTGATATGGGCTTTATATAAAGAAATCTAATCCATTCTCAAATTCACATAAAATTAAATTAGAGTAATAATAATAATATTGTAAGAAAAACTTTCCAAAAAAATTCTATCTGATAAGATTTATAGACATGATATGAAATTATCATACCATTAGTAATTTTCATTAAAAATTCAACATCTAATCATATATGATATGAATTAACATTACAATGGAATTTTCATGATATAAAGGATTTAATATCTATAAGATGAGATAGGATACTTCAATTTTTATGCGTATTTATAACCGCTTCAACTTCATTGTTCTATGATCAAACCTTTAAAGAAACTAAAAAACATTAATGTGAGCATCAATCATGGTTAATAAAATAATGAAATCATATAATCAAAAAAAAATAATTCTAAAAAAAATCTTAAATTATGACACCTTATTATCAACCTATTTCACTTTAGTTTCATCATATATCACTTTCAATTTATTGTAGTTTTTCATATAATCTATCACCCCTATTCTTTATAATGGTTTATAAAAAAGAACATAAATTAACCAAGTGATATCACCTAGGTGTTTCAAACTAGGTATGTGGTTAGGAAACTTTTTAATGCATTAGGTAAAGATCGTATTAATGCTTAACCGTAATTTTTAGGTTTATCTCCTCTAAGTGCATCTTTTCTAGAAATTACATCCATTTATTTCTATCCAGATAGGGATTTCATTGGTATAAAAATAAAAAAATATCAACTTTAACAAAAATTCAATATTTAAACATATACTTAAACTTATCCATAATGTTTTCAATAATGATTTATTTTTATGGTCTCTAAAAAAACTAAACCCTGCTCTCATACCTACTAAAAAAGCCCCAAAATTATATAAATAAATATTACATCACTTTAGAATAATATTCATTACATCTCATAATAATACATCCCTTAGAACCAAAAGTTTTTAGTTTTTTTGGAGACTTGATATATAATCAAATTATTTCATGATATATTTAAAATATCTCCCACAAGTTTCTTCTCACATATTACCCTTATTAGACAACCCTATTTAAAATATTTCTTCAAAACGTGTTGAAATGGAAATAAAAAAAATAGTGAGTTTAGATGCTCGGTATTGTTAAACATTAGAGATATCATCCAATGATCATTAGTGATCATAATATAATCATAAGTTTATCATAATAGGATCATAACTTATGAAATTACTATTTAGTTAGTATCATTAATCATGTATCTTTGCATAAGGATTTATCATAAAAATACATAAGTAATTAGATTGTAGAGTCATCAATAATCAATCATGATCAATGAGAATATATCATAAGAATAATTCATAATTTTATTTCATGCACATAAGTTTAGAGGATAATTTCTTTAGACAAGGTTCACTTCCAAGATTTTCATAGTGGAAAAATTTCTATAGTGGATTGTGTTCACTCCTCATTTCATCATATACATAGTAAATATTCACTCCAAAGACTTTCATAGTAGACAAATTCCCTTAAATGGATTAACTCACCATTATAGTCCATATTATCTCATGAGATGTCAATATTTACCCAATGCATTGTCTTTACCACCCTCCACATTATGAAAACCATACATAAGTATACAAAACAATCATAATATCATAAATAATTTCATAATAGTATATCCCTTAAAAATAAATAGGTTTCATAAACATTTAATCATCACATAATCATGATCCATACAGATAAATTAAGTATATATTATTATAAAAACGTTAATTATTTCATCATAGCTTGATTAGCCCCTGGGGAAGAATCGGGTTTCATTAACTCTTCCCTAAACAATCATAAATGTAATACATCCATTTAAATAATTTGGATAGTGTCATAATTTAATAACCTCAATTAATAATTATAATAAACATGAAAGGATTTTTTCATAGATTAAAATTATCATCAAAAGATAATTTGAACATTTCATTGAAAACATGGTAAAATAATCCTTTCTTTTGATGTCGTTTTAAGTAAAAATTTACATAATATTTTAAAAATATTTTATTTGAAAATAAAAATGGAACTTTATAGAGTAATATTCAAATAAAATAATTTCCATTGATGTGGTAAATATTGTTCATTCTATGTAAATTAAAATATTACATTATTTTCATACATTTGTAAAAAGTCAAAGAGAGTCATACATAAACCATTTGAAAATATTACTTTTAATAGGTTATTAATAAATTAAAATGTGGTGAAAATAATCATTCTAAAACATTTTTCTATATATAAAAAACATCTATAACATAATATTAAGATCATGGATATGGAATAAAAACTCATTAACAATAGAGGAAATAACGACAGATTTTCCTAATAACATTTTATTGAACAATTTATGTAACAAATAGAGGAAAATGTTTCTAATACAAAAAAAATTATAGGAATGACAATAATAAAATAAAATAAATTTTTTTTAAATAATAAGTATTAAATAATTTCCATAAATATAAATTTAACATAGACAATCTTGAAAAGAAATGATATTATAAACACGTACCTCATATCTTGTCTTGATTTATATACATTCAGGCATCCCGTATAAATGATATATATTTAATATATATTTATTATAAAACCAAATTTAAATTCATATTACTATATATTATTACCCTATATTTTGCAATTTCATTTTTATTGACAATTATTTATTAAAATCATTATTTAGGTTAAAATTTGTTCATTTTCTATGCAAGTTTCAGTTTAACAATTATGTTCCTTGCACCACAGTCATGGTTAAATTATATAAATAATATTATTCATGTCATAAGTATCATATTTATTCATTTTATTAAATTTTATAACCATTCATATAAAGTAGTTATGAAAAATTAATTACATCACTTCATGGAGATGGCGTTCTTTACGTATGCATGGGTGATGTCATCACTTTTTGATGGATAGAATGAATGAATGGTAAATAATAATTCACCGTTAAAAATTATAACTATAACATAAACATAATATATAATCCTTAAATCTATTCTTATTATTAGACATTTAAATAGGAAATGAAAAATCGAGTGCATCGCTTCATGGAGGTAGTAGGCCACACGTATGCAGGATAAGCCTTATCATTTTCCAATGGATGGAAAGGTGGTATAAAACTAATATATCATTAGAATAAAAAAATCTAATCATAGTAAAGATATTTATTCCATCATTTTAATATGTTTATAGAACATTTTTAGGAGTTTTAAGTATAAAAAACCTGAAAAATATCATTAGGACCATAGACCTTTTATTTAGGTAACCACTTTTGATAGTCGTTATAAGGATTATTAGGGTGGTATTTTGGGAAGAAAATTATATCAAGGTCATGGATAAGGATTTTGGGAGAGTATTTGAGTATATATTGGTTTATTTAAATGGATAAATGGGTGTATAGAAGACAATAGAGGATGATCCCATTTATAGGTTAGGGGAGTGGTGCGCTTATAATTATTAAGATTATCAATATATAATAAAGACACTCTTAGGGTAAATTAGATCAAAATTGTATCAAGTTAGGATATGGGATGATATTGGATATAAATAAAATCTTATAATAAGATTTTAAAAAAATAATTCATTTTAACTCTAATCACATTAGTTTGACCTACTGTTAACCCTTTCAACCTTTACCATGGTAACCAGTTTTTGTCATTGTTATTATTCATAATGACCAAAAAAGAAGTTGAAATTATAACCTGATATTAATTATTATTATTAGTGATAATATAGAATACATTTTATGGTATATATTTATATTAAGTTAATTAAATATTATTTTCAACAATTATATTTTATTCAAATATCATATAATATGCTAAATTTTATATTGTATATAAATTATTCACATAATTTTAGTGTTGTGTGATTTATAAACTATCAAAGAGAAAATATATATTCTAAAATATTGGGGTGTTACAATGAACACCACCTCGCACCCCAATGATTCTAAAATTTGTTTATTATTGAAGTAAGGGGAATAGAGTCAATGGGGGAATCTCATCATGTCATCTAATGCTCAAAAGTTATAGTACAATAAAAAAACAACAAAAATCCTTTTTAAATCCCAAAAAATTCACAAATTTTCATTTTTTTCATGTTTTGGTTATCTGGTTATAAAATTATGCACCAAACTATGAAATACTCTTTGGTTTTTGAAAAAAAAATCAATTCACATTTATATAATTGTGATACTGACTTTGCAACATTTCATAAATAAGATACATGGTTATATAATTTTTTTCCTAAACCATGCACTTTAGATGAAAAAATTTTCATATTATATTTTCCTAAAATATTAACCCAACTTTGTAAACTAGGCCATGAAACAATTTATAAAATTCATAGCCACTTTAATATATGTGAAATACATGATTATTAACTTTACATTTGATCCAAACTCTCTCTTTTAATTTTTCAATTAATATTTTTTTCCCAATATTATCTCTTACTAAAATAATGACAAAAAGAAATTATTTTGTGAAACAAAAATTCAACCCCAACCCAAAAAGTCCATAAGTTAATCTTATATCAACCCTATGTTAGTTACATAGTTGGTATAATCTATGAACTCACAAACTACAATATTTCATTTTCAAAAATAAAAATTCAAATTAAAACTTTCAAATTTGAAATTCAATATCCAAAAACATGTTCTATTTCATAAGGGTAATTTTAATATTTACTCACTATTATTCATGTTTATTATATTTTTTATTTCCTCTAAAAAACCTATCTTAAATTATTTTGGTGTTTGGTTTTACTGTTTTCCATTTCTAATAGGCATAATCCATATCCCGAAAACCCTTCTGTAGTAAGAACCCAATAGTTTATAAACTCTTCTAGATAAAGCTCTTTATTCACACTTCCTCACTTCAAGAAGTTATAGTAAACTATGTGTTAAGGATATATAAAATTAATTTTATATTTAATATCATTTTTTGGTGGACTTCCTAAATAGTAAAAAATTATTGGTGTTTGGTAGTCTCTATAAAACACAATGAAAGGTAGATTGATATATGATTCATATATTTATTATTCTGATTTTTTATGTTATATAAAATCAATTTCCCCCAATTGGTAATTTTTATGTTTTTTTCTATATTTACACTATATTTAATAAATATTATATTATTAAAAATCTATAAATTAAATCAAAAAATAGTGAAATTATACTGTTAGTTTGAAGATGAATCATATATCTTAGATCCCTTATTGGGAAGACACCATTATTGTTCCTTTAAAAAGTAGAAACCATTTACATAATCATATATCAAATAAAATACTCAATTGAAAGATAAATTATTTTAAAAAATTAAATAGACAAAATTTCAGGAAAAAACACCTCTTATGTTAACATTTTTTTAATAAACATACCCTGGGTTGAAACCTATCATTCCAAGTATCAATCTAATTCATCATGAAACTATCATATTTCAAACTGGATAATTCCATAAAAAATTTATATCCTTGAATCATAACCATCTAATATTTAGTTCAAAAATGTTATGGGTTCACTAAAAAAGTATCACTAGTGGTGATCATAAGCAATATAGAGTATAAAAATAGAAAAATATAAGAATATGTGGTCATAATAACTTGTGTTGTTAGTGGTTGGAGGAAATGAGTGAGAATCGACATTTAGTGGAACAAAAATTAAGAAATATTTTAATTTTTAGATTTATATTGTATTTTTTGTGATTGAATCTTGATTATAGTGAGATTTTTATTTTTTTCATAGGATTAGAAGAGTTTTCAATGTTTTTGACATCAAATAATGATACAGTGGTTACTAAAATGTAATTCAATGGAAATAAATTACTTGGTTGTTCTATATTGTATACATAATTTTAACTATTTATCTATAGAAAAAAAAATTCCACTAGGTACCGATTGTTAGGGTATTAGGTACCTAGTGGTGTGTTTAAAGAATGGGATATCCTAAAGTAGGCATTGGGTACCTATGGTAGTCTATTGGGAACCCAATAGATATTGAATCTTTTTTTATTGCGTATTTTGGGAAATTCGATTTTTTATAATTAAAATGTCTTTTTTGGGTTTCTTTATCTATGTTAATCAAGACAAGGTGAAAAACGTCCCTTCTCATATCCTCTTCCTCACTTATTTACCATTAATTTAAGACAATGTGGACTTTTTTAATCGTATTGTGTTAAATTTTCTACCCTTTAATCCTTCATTATTAATTCTATTATACTTCTACGTTTTCAATATGTTAGTGTCAATTCCATCAGAACAAGGTGAAATTAAATTAAAATTATGGTGATTCTACTCATGGTGTCAAAAGTAGATTGGGTAAGGAATAATGAATTTAGTTTCATGTCGTATCATTGGTGGTAATTCATAGTATTGATTATTTTTGGTAATTAATATAATTATGAAGAAATTTATGGCCACTTGGGTGTCAAAAATTAATAATTTTTCTTATCATAAGATCATATGCATTTCAAGGGTGATTCACACTCCTTTTAAAGTGATTTCGATCACAGTAGACCACTTGATGATTTTTTCCATAGTTAATAATAATTTAATAAATTATGAATTTAATGTGTGATTAATTATAAATGTTTTATAACTAATTTTTTGGGTACTTGATCATGATAGGGGCTCGTAGATAGGGATTTCGACCAGTGTAAGATTGGATGATGTAGTCTGACTTGGATATAGTTGAGGGAATCACATAAAAAAGGGGATAACTCTATATGAGGTATAAAATCCCTAATATTACAACATTTATATCTAATTTCTATGTGTTGTGCTAAATATAAGTGGGATAAGTGTGTGTTCTTTACCAGGGTGAGAGAAGATATGATTGGATGGTTTTGGATGTTAGGTAGGGGTTATAGGTCCATGATGATGGCCCTATACATTTTTTTTAAACATTTAGACACCCATAAAAATTTTGTAAGTGATGGGGATCTTTTTGAAACTAGGGGCACCATGGAGGGTGTAAATAATTTGGTAAATGCATTGGTGACATATTGAGGACTTCGGTATTATTGTGTGAACCCTTAGGTAGAGTAGTGGGCTTTTGTGTGGTTTGAGTGATAAGTTTTATCATGTATCATTTTAGAATATGGGTCCATCAAGAGGGATGGTATAATAATGTGCATAATGTATTGTAGGAACTCATGTAAGTAATTGGAGAGCTTAGTAACTACGTCCACTAGTTATAGGTAACATAGAGTTGGGATAAAATTATTGCTTGACTAAGGAATATTTTCTGGGTATCTATTAAAGGGACTAATTAAGTTATAATTTCATATATTGGATGATTTTGGGTTAACTTAAGGACCATAGGAATGAGATTAGTTTGTTATTACATGAGGAAATGGATGGTGGGTATCTAAGGATGTGTTTTCCCAAAGGTGTGAGATGGAGTTTCTTAGGTTCAACACAATATTAATAAATATTGTTCTTATATATGTGTGAGACATTATTCCAATTTATATTATTATTATATATGATTTATATTCTATGAAAACCAAGATTATTTTAGTATACTGATTAGTTTTTTTACAACCAGGATTGTAACTGTGTATAAGTTAGACACTATTCTAACCAAGGTTGTTCTGTGATTGGGTTGGTCACTATAGAAACCAATCATGGATCCTTTGATTAAGTTCAGAAATATACCAATAAAACATTATTTTTGTGATTTTTTTGGATACTATTTTAACTAAATGTGATCCTTTGATCATTTTGGATGCTCTAAAAACGGATTGTGACCTCTATGATTGGATTGGGAACAATGAAAACTATAAGTAATTATTATGAATGGGTAGAATTATATCCCAACAAAATATTATTTTTATAAACTAGTTGGGTGATATTACAACCTATTTTGTAAAATTTTTATATGATATAGTGGTATGATAGCTTAGTTATTTGTAGTAATATACTTGGTATGTGTTATACCAAGATGGTTCTATAGGATTGAATGGGGTTCAGTGTGTTTCAAACCCATGTTATTGAACTTTATGAGTGAATGGATTTGGTTCCAAAAAAGTTATCCACTAAGTTGGGCTGGTTGAATATATTTTCAACTAAGTGTTTAAAGATATTTGGTTATGATAAGTTTGATATCATTCCAACTTAATATTATAGCTTATAGATAGAGATTGGTTGGGTACTACACCATCCTAGATGTTTGGGTTACTTTATTTCATGGTTGTGGGAATATGTTATGTACTCTGTCATATTATTATATGATATGTTCAGAATTGATTCCATTATTGGAAGAAGTGTGACTAAATAGACCATTAAGGTGTCTTCTGAATTAACCAACAAATCAACTAGTGAATGTGTGTGATGTTTATAACTTTAATTTTATTCAGCACATACATGAACATATATTATTAATATTATTAAGTTTATATCTAGTGGTTTCCAATTATTTATTATTCTCACACCATACATGTAAACCTTTATGGACATACATATCTTATGGATGCTATAAATGTTGTGTAATAAACCCTAATATATGAGATCAAGCTATTAGGGCTTAGTGAGGATGTAGAAATGAGTTTGAGGTGGTTTTGATGATTAGTAGAAGGGTGTCAATGTTATTTATTTTAGATTTTTCCAATATAGTTTTTGATCATTTAATTGGGTGATTGTTCATTGATATATGGCTTTCATGGGTTATATTATTTATTTCAAGGTTTATGTTATTGTTATGTTATGTTTTTCACTATAATTCCATTTATTTTAGTCTGATGTTATTCTTTTTATGGTTGTTTATGTTATTTATTATTATTGTATATGTTGATACTAAGGGAATAGTCTCTCTATGTACTTTTATCAGGAACTCACAACTAGTTTATAGCCTATGGTGTATAGGGAGGCATTTCTAAGGTCACATGGCTCTCTAACTCAACTATTGTTCGGGTAAACAAGGTTGAGGATGTTACAATTGGTTAATAAATTTTTATTTTATTTTTTATAGTTTGGGATAAGGTATTTGGATATGAGACTAATAGAAACATGGTATAGATATCATATTTGTGTCTGACTAGAATAAGTATTGATAAACGTCTAAGTTTTCATGGATTTTTATTGTTTTTATTTATTTTCGGTGTTTTAGATAAAAAACTTTATAAGTATTATGTTTATATGATACTATTTCTAATTTTTCTCTTATCCCAGGGTGTAAAGGGGTTTATGTTCTTGCATCATACTTAGAATAAAGGTAACATGATATATGGATGCTTGTATGTGAGTGTAAAATGTTTTCTCAAAGCAATAGGTTTTATTTTTTTACATAATTAAGGATAATTATTTAATAGTTTCCTAAATAATATATTAGTGGTGTTCTTCATAATCAATATAACTTTGTGAGGATTTATGAATACAAATCATTATAGAGAAATATCATCAATATATGAATATTTCTGGTGATGTTTACCCTATATAGAGTGTCATGGGTTTAGGGATACCTAATATAGATGATATTTTTATAGTTAATGCTTTGGAATATGGATATATTTTTAATATGTGTAATAGAAACATATATATTTCTTTATTTTTTGTGACCTACAAGGGTGTATATTCCATGTACTAAGTTATAAATCCTATTAATGATAAGACGTGACTCGGGATATTAATGATTCAAGTTTCTTAGTGCATTTACAGGTCACATTTCCTATAAATTCATTTGATGGATGGTGATTCATATTTGAAGCCTTAGTAAGGTGGTTTATCGAGGCATATTATTCCTTAGAGATGGGAAGCATGGGTAGATTATTCAAGGGATAGAAATGATACATGGGTTACATGTGATCCATGGGTTAATATAAATAACATGGGATTCCTTGGGTATATATTGTAAGTAGAATCATTTATGGTTCTTCATGTGAGGCATGTGACTGACATACATGGGAGGCATGGTCCACCAGTTGATTAGGCCTGTGAGACTAGTATAGGTGACTTATGACTCATATGTGTATGATTTTATTTTATATCACATAATTGAATTTGGGGGTACACATACTCAGTTATGAGTAATTTAAAACTAGGGCATTTAAAAACCATTATGGGTGTGGTTTTCTTATAATCAGTTACCTTGAAAATAATAGAGTGAGTGATTTCTCAATGTATATGGAATATGGGTTGTGATGACCTTATATTATCTTTATGTCCTCAATCATAGTGTTTAGTTTTACATGATCAACCTTGGATGGCATGTGAGATATGTAGATGACAGTTTTAATTTTATAAAAAAACGTTGGAATAAGATAATTGGGTTATGCGGGTCACATAGATTCTAGGGTATGGTCACACTAACATTTTATATGCTTGATAATTACATTTGATGCCTTTTTATGAAATATATGATGATTTGGGATTTGTGTTTGGTACCTTAATAAATTGTATTTGCTGTAAGACCTTAAGAGGTGTCATTGTGTTGTGAAAACTTTGATGAATTCTTAGTTTTCCCAACTTTTGGGAGTGGGGTTATTGAATTATATGGAGACTTAATGGTGATCACCTTGGTTCTTGATTAGGTATTATTTTACAATTGAAATTTTTTATATAACTTTTATTGATCAATAAATTGATATGGATTCTTTCTCTTTGAAATTATATCATAAAATGGTCAGAACAAAGATTTCTCTACGGATAATCAAGTAGTGATTGACAAGTGAAGACTAGGGAACTATGATATAATCAGTGTAGAAGATGAGGTCTCTGTAGTTTCATGGTGAAAGGACTGAGGGGACAATTAATCATAGTTAAGATGAGGTGGGAATATTTGAAGAGTAAAATTATGAGACCTTTTCATGGATATGGAATGTGGTGAGAATATATATAGGTTCTATGACATACTAAGGGGTTGATTGGCTCAACATAGTTGTTGAGAAAAAAATATTTGGTGCACCAGCATTTCTAATTTAGGAACCATTTAGATTGGGAAATTTTTAAATGGGTTATGTTTCTCCCATTGCATATAGAAGCATGATATTCATGTAACAGTATGTGGGTTTACAAGTTTTGAGATACATCAGTATATATTTAGATATTTTAGTGATGGGTCATATATAAAATTAGGATTTATTAGCATGGATCATCATCATGACATAGATCCTAGAGAAAGTATCATGGGATGGGTCTTTCAAGAACTGATGACCATGGGTTATGAGTGATAACATCAAGATATTGATGAATTTTGGTTTGGACAGTTTTTAATTTCCTATGATAAGGGTATAATATAATGGATAGGATTTTATTAGATACTTTTTAGAAATAAACATTGCTTAGGGTGTAATTAAATTATAGGTCTGAGTGATGTGTAGGGATAAATTGGACTGATGGTGGTTGAGGTTTTTCTTCATATCTTGGATTCAACTAACGAAAATATATATGGTTAGTTGAGTAAAATTTTATGTGGGTTTAAAAATTTTATAATCACATGAGTTCAATATTTTTGGTAACTGATCGATTGTTATATTTTCAAATTATAATGGTTTGGTGATTGGGTATTGAAAATTCCATTACTCATGGATAGTATAGTGAATTGTAAAATGAATAAAATATTCATGATTGGGATTGACTCTTGAGTATGGTACTATAATTTGAGACATTGGAATTAGACGGTTCTCGAGTGAACTTTTGAGCTACATAAGATCTAGTTAAACCAGTGACATCAACCAAAATAATATGACATTAGTGATTAGGGTCTCTATGAATTTCACTAAGATTATGAAAACATTTTGAATTTATTTTAATTTTAATCAATGCTATTGTGTTTTGGCTATCAAGTTTTAGATTTAGTTTATGGATTGGGTATAGATATATATTTTAACATGGGATTTAGTTTGATAAATTCAAAATTTATTAAAAATAACCGTTTAAGGGATGACTAGTGATAGAGATGAGATACAGTATGAGGATTCTAAAGACTAAATAGTTCACTAATTTGGGTTTAGTGAAGTATTTTAAAAAAAGTGGGGGGTTTATGATTAAGATATTGGATTGGATCATAGTGGTTAAAGTGATCCATAAAAATGCACGAGGGTCCTCTAGGGTGATGAATAGTATGATGGGAGGGTTTTAGAGACATGTGACTTTAGTGGTTGGTAGAAGTCAGTGACAAATGACTTTCTGTGGAACTAAAGCTGGGGTGGGTTTAAATTTTTAGACTTTATTGGAGTATGATATTGGTTTTATTTAAATATATGGTGGATTTCTTAATGTTTCTAGTGTTATGTAATGAGGTGTTGGTCATTGTAATGGATTTTAGTGGACAGCGGGTACCTAGTTGGGTGGTATCTGATACTTGGATTCAATTAGTTAATCTTTATAATACTAAAGATACCAAGGGTTACCTAGTGGAAAGCAATCAAGTATGTGATGGTGTTTACAAATAATGATAACTCTTGTGTCATCTACCAGTTACCTAGTGTTGGTGTAAAAGGCACCTAGTCGATCGTAATCATTTTCTTTTAGAAGATAATATTATAAAATTTTGGTGTTTAACTTAAAACCCCATTTTGGGGGTTCTTTCTCTAGGATAATAGGAAAAATGGGGAGTCTTTCCCCTTTCCCTATATTCATTCTACATCCATCATAAATATAGATTAATTTGGAGGTGTTGTTTTATGCTACTAGGATAGGTTTTCTTTTATTTCCTACACCCTTCTTCCTCATTTCATTTTTCTTCGATTTTAGTAGGTAAAAATTTCGGATATGTTGTTGATTCCCCTAAATTAAGGTATAATCTTGTCAAATATATGGGGCTTCCACTTGTAATAGCTATAGGAGACTGATGAATAATCACATACTTAGTTTTGTAGCATTCTATTAATAGTAATTTTCTTCCTTGATTATTCATGGTCATTCATTAAATTAGGATGAAGTTGATGAGTGTTTGGGTATTAAAATTATGGATTTTACTTTTTTTTGGTTTGGACACATGTCGAAGGTAATTTGCACTTCATTAAATTGGATTTTTTCCAAAAGATATTACTCATTCAGTTTTCCATGATTATAACTAATTAAATAAATTATGAGTTTATTATTTAATTAATTAAAAATGTGATATAATTTTTTTTTGTAGGCCCTTAATTGAGGTAGAGGATCTTAGGAATGAAATTTTACCGATGTGATTGTGGTTTATGTGGTTGAGCGTGTATATAGGGATGTTATTTCTTACACGGGGATAACTCCGTATGTGGTAGTTCATCCCTAATATTATAACTTTTATATGTAATTTTTATGTATTATGTGAAATGTAATAGGAAATAATCACTTATGATTTACATGAGTGAGAGAGACATGCTTGTGTGGTTTTGGGATGTTAGGCATGAGTTGTAAGGTCATGATAGCGACCCCCCAAATATTTTCTTGGACCTTAATTCACCCTTTAACATTTTTGGGTGATGGGATTCGATTTTAAAGTAAGTAAAACCACACTGAGTGTCTATACATGGGAAAAGGATTGGGTAACCTAGTGAGGTTTTGGTAATTAATGTGTTATGTCTCAAGAACAGGAGTAGATTTTGTGTGGGTTTATAGATGGGTTTATTATGGAATCCTTTGATGAGGTAGGTCCATCAGGAGGTGTGAACATTAAATGGTAACATTGTCCTATGGGTCCTTATAAGGGTTAGTGATGAGATTAATGGTTAAGCTCTCTAGTGAGAGGTTATGGGATTTGAGATTGAATTGTAACTTAAAAAATATTATTCCTGTGGGTTTATAATAAAGGACATACTGAGGGAATCATTTCATACATTGGGTAATGTTGGGTTCACCTTAAGACCCTAGGCATGTGAGAATTGAGTTATATCCTATGGGCATGTATGATGAGTACATCAAGATGTATTTCATCAAAGGTTCAATATGGGATTTCTTATGTTGGACATTATTTCAACCAATATTGTTCTTATATACAAGTAAGAAACATTGTCAACTGATATTGTTCTTATACATAGGTTGGATTCTATTCTGACTAAGATAACTCATGTATAGGGGTTAGACATTATTTTAACACGTATTGTAATTATGAATGGGATGGATGTTATTCCAATTGAGGTAGTTCTGTGATTAGGTTTTCTATTGTGATAATCAATCATGATTCTCATGACTTGGTTGGACATTATTCCATCTAATCATGATTTTTTTTTATTTACTTAGACACCATTATAATATATTGGGATCTTCTTATCAGTTTGGTTTCTCAATAAATTGATTATGAACTCTATAGTTCAGTTATATGCTATTCCAACCAAATATTTTTATTATGAATATGATGGATGTTTTTCCAACACCAAATTGTTTTCTATGGGTGATATCTTAACTTACTGAGTGAACTTTATATTTGGTACATTATTATGATATCCTATACATATTTAGGTATTGAATGGTTGGGAATTATACCAACCTAGTTTCTTGGGTTGTGAATGGGTTTAAGCATGGTTCCATCCCAGGGTCTTAACCTTGTTGAGTTTTTATATGTTATTCTAACCTATAGATATACATAGGTGGGTTGATTGGAAGTATTTAAAACTAATTAATTAGATATATTAAGTTATGGGAAGTTAGATATTATTCCAAATAAATGTTCCATCTCATATATATGGATTGGTTAGGATCCATGCCAAACTAGATGCCTGGGTTAATAACTTTTATACATATAGATGGATTTTTATCATTATATCATAGTTATATGTGATATGTTCATACTCAACACCGCCATTGGACAAAGAAGGTTTGAATTGACCTTTATAGAAGCTTATTAAGTACCTAATGGGTCTATTTATTTATTCATGTAATGTTTATGGATTTTTTTTCATTTACTATATACATACACATATATTATGTTTATTGTTATGGAAACATTTGGTGTTATACTATAGAGTTTCGTAACCATACCCTATATGTTAACCACTGTAGATGTTTTTATCTTATGGTTATCATGAAGGATTAAGCATAGACCCTAGTACGGGTGAGAAAACTGGTGGGGATCAAAAGGGATGGTGGAAATGAGTTTGGGGAAATATTAAGGGTTTGTGGTTATGTCTCCTTATTGTTATATTTCAATTTTATCTTATGAAATTTTTAATCATCCAATTGGGTGATTTTTCATTGATTTATAAATATATGTAATTCATGGGTTATATTTGTTATTTTATGATGAATTATATTTTAATGGAAATCTTTACATTATAATTTCAAATTTTCTACTCTGATGTTAAATTTTTTATAGATGTTTATGTTATAGACTATTATATAATATGATTATATAAAGGTTAGAGTCGACCCTTGTGGTGTTATAATAACATCACTATTAGTTAGTTCCATATTGTATATGATCAGCAATTCCTAAGGTCGGGTGGTGACACAACTCGGTTATTGTTTTGGTGAAATACCTCTGGGAATTAAAATGATCTTTAAAAATACCCAAACTTATAGAGTTATATGCATACCTTTGATAAACTTATCAAATAGTAATTTGTATTACTATAAAAGTAAAAACACCCCACATCAGCCTTATATCATTATTATATCATACTCTAATGTTAAATTGTATGGATTCCAAGTTTATTTGGGAAAACAAGGTAGAATATCATCCAAAATACCTTTAAAAAATTCTCTAATATATCTACAATAGTCTAAAAATATTAGTTTATTTAGTCTACCAAAATGATTTCTTCTTATACTAGTCAATTTAGCTATATTTATTAAGAAATAACTTAGTAAATCTTAGTTTACATAATAAAACTCATTCAAACATAGTAAAATATATTTAAAAAATAGTGAAACTTAATTACATGCATCATCCGAACTTTCTTTAAGTTTTCTAAAAACTATTATTCCATAGAAATATTATTTTTTTGTATCAAAATTATCTCAATATTTTAAAACTTATAATAAAAAAAAGGCGACAAAATTTTATTATGAATCTTTTGCATAATCTAATGAATTCTATAAAAACATAAAATTTAAAATCCAAGGGTGATTTCTAAAATAAATTTACATTAAAGAAAATGACTGAAATTGTTTTATGAAACACGTCGTGGTTTGTCATAGTGTAAACCATGGAATAATAAGGTCCATTATTCCATTATTTTATTCATGTTAGTGTATATCTTATTCAATACTCGTCCTATTTCACATAATATAAGCTATCATATTCAGTTGGATTATTAGGTGATTACAACTATAAGATTTTGAATATCCAAATAGAATTTCATAAAAATTAAAAAAACGATTGTAAGAATAATTTAAGAGTTGTAAATAATTATAACTTATGAAATGTTTAAGAAACATTTTTCTTTAATGTAAAATCATTTGATAATTTTTTGGAATCTAAGGATTGTCATTGAATATCTATACAAAGTGGTTTATTATTTTTAAATTGAATATAAGTGATATTATGATTCGGTCACTATGAGTCTTGTTAAAGTAATAAAAAAAATTTCTCTCTCTAAACAAGGTTTTGGAAAATAGTTGGTAAGAGGGAATACTTTCAAAATATTATGAGATTAATATAACCCATAGATACACTAGAAGGAAGGGGTCTATTAGATACATATAAAGAATCTATATCAAGCTCATGTATAATATCTTGGATGGCCTTATTTAATCATATAAAATGTATATTCTTTATTTATGTTTATTAAATCAAAAAAATTGACTAAATCATATGAAAATAGTTTTTAATTTATTATTTACACTGTTTTTGTACAATTGTTGTCCACTTCAGAACCCTTCCACACCCAATCTATCTTATGGGAATTTTGGTTTTATATGATTATAATACTATACATGAAAGGGTATTATATACATTAGTCATGTAATGAAGTTAGTATTATAATTAAGGTTTTTCTAGAGTACTATTCTTGAATAGTGGGTCTTTGGTTTGAGATTATCACTAGCTTGGGGGTTTATGATCTATCAAAAAAATTGGGTTCACTACCTTACATTCCATAATTAATCTTATGGGAGTTCTATATTGGTATGATTCTAAAACTATACATGAAAGTGTATAATGTACCTTAAAAAGGGATAAATTCTTATATGTGTAAAAATTATTCATTTTTTATTTTTTAGAAGTAAAAAAATTCACAATTTTTATAAATAGTTATTCATTAATATGTTTTGAACACATTTACTTGGATGAAGGTATAATATACTAAAAATAAATTATTAGAATCATTCATACATAAATGTAATACAGTAATCAAGAGTGTAAGATTTTAAATCATATTAAAATACTAAATGTTAGACTCTGCCCAAAGTGAAAACTCATCAAGACCTTAGTCATTCAATATAGGTGATCCTAACTGTTAAGTTCCCATGGATTATCTTGTGGAGGGAGAGCATGATATAGGTGATCATAATGATTGGGATCATATTCCAAGCATGTTATTAGGGTTACACTTATTTATGAAACCCTAAATGTTATGATACTAAAGGAATAGAGTTGGGATAATTCATATGAAGGATTGGGGAAAATAATTAACCACCCAACTATCTGTGACTCATATTTGATATGATTTCCATGATTATCTACCTGAAAATCTATTCAATAAAAAAAACTAAACCAAAATATAGTGATATATAGATCTCTTCCCACTAATGAATATGATTTAAAATAAAAAGGGTTTATCATTTTAATTAGATCACATTTAATAAAACTTATTATGATATCATATTTTATAAAATTTCTTATTAAATGATTATAAAAAAC
The DNA here is from genome assembly GCA_963277665.1 of Viscum album. Lineage (NCBI taxonomy): Eukaryota > Viridiplantae > Streptophyta > Magnoliopsida > Santalales > Viscaceae > Viscum > Viscum album. The sequence continues at coordinate 411,808,999 of OY728133.1, forward strand.
ATTACTCATCTAATAAAAACTTTTTCTGTTGATAAAATGACATTATCATCATCAAAATTTACTTTTTAATCAATTAATGAGAAATAAAATATTAATATAGGAAAAAATATCAAGAGGTATAGGTGTTTAATAATTATTCTTTAATATATAGTAAAATTCTTTGTTCTGGAGTTGACACTTTTCCAAAAAGCTTATAAAAATGAAGCTATTCAATAAGACAAATATACTAATGCTAAATATATTTAATATTCACTTAACACCTATAAATTTATTCATTTTTATATTAATTTTATGTTTTAAAAGTAGCATGATAATATGGATGCTTTGTAGTTATAAACAACCTAAAAAGGCTCTATTAAGAACAAACTAAACATAAGAGATATTACAATTCCAAATAAAGTATTCAATTTAAGATGATTGAGGAAACTTTTGTCTCATGTGCTCAATATGATTGGGCTTGCTCATAACTTGGAGATACTGGGGAAACCACTTAGGCCTGATCTGATCATATAAATCATTATTCCTTCACTTATAAAAGGATTATAAAAGATAATTTTGAACTATAATATGAATAAATTCAATAAAATTCTTCTAAATCCTCTCAATGTGTTAATTAATATTGACTTAACCATGAGAAATAAGACATTATGTGTTATAATTATGGTACAAAAAATTAATGGTGAATATGTTTTCTAAAAGGAGAAGAATAATACTCAGCAAGATCCCACACTAAATTATTTTTAGCTAAATAAAGAATCTTTGAATTGTTAAATATGTTTTCACTACAAAATAAAATGGTCACTAAAGGATTAATTTTATAGAAAACCTAAAGGGGATAAACAAATACCATGGAGATTACACATAATATATTAATGTCATAGACATTGTGTCTTATTTTTTTAAGGGTATATGATACCAAAAATATTTAGAAAAATGTTATAAATATGTGCATGAGATCAAAATAGAGTAAGAGTTGATGGGTATAGTTTGAATTTTTTATTATATGATGAAAAAGTGATTGACACATTAATAATATGGATGAAATATGTTACTTCAAAGCTCAAATAATAAATTATGTGTACTATAATTTTTTTTGTCTCTTATGGATCACGAGATCGATTTCAAACAAGTATATGTTATAAATAAATGAGATGATGATTTTGATACACATTTTTTACCACCAATAAAATTCTAAATGATTCTTTGAAATGGGAACTTGGATAAAGGTAGTTTTTTCTTAGATAATGATTTTATTAAAAATATTTGTTAAAATATTTTGGAGAGAGTTCCCACAACCCTAAAGTGATATATTTTATACAATAAAAAATTATTTTCAGATTAATTTTATAAAATAATTAGATTTCATTATAAGATATTGTCATTAATAGTTTATTTTTATATATTCACATAAAAATATGCATTATTTCCTAACATAGAATATATTACGTTTTAGGAATATATTTTATCAAAAAAAATATCATTTTTGAGATACTAGTGAGAGTATGTTTGGATATATAGTGTTTGTTAATGTAACAAATAAATGACTATATATATCTTATTCTAACTGAAAGTCACTTTATGTAATAGCCCAATATTTTATGATATATTTCTCTTTAAATAAATTTCTTTGATAGCTTTACTTATAATCAACATAGAGTTTAAATGAACCATGAAAAACTATTAAAAAATTAATATGTGAAAACTATATCATTTTTTAATTCTTAATTTAAATATTATTTTAAGTATAAATTTTTGGTTTTTTTCTCAAAAATTTGATTTCTTTAGTGAACAGTGAAAATATAGATTTTTTTAAACTGTCATTTATTTTAATTTAAAAATATCCATAATTATTTTAATTCAATCCTCAATTAACAGAATACTAATTTTTCATAAATATATAATTATTTATATTTTAATCATTCTTACACTTCATTTTTCTATAAGTTCGTTTTTGGGCTTAAAAATTCATTTTACTAAAAAAGAAATTTTTTGTTGTGTTTTGTGTTTTTTATCTAAAATTAATTTATGAAAATTATGTGAATTGAATTTGATAAAATTTGTTCCATATTTGCAATTTATAGGGTCAAATTTAGTACATATTTACCCTTTATTTTTTATCATTGTGAATAGTAACCATTATTAAATTTATCACCATATTCAAGGGTAAATAGGGTAATTAAGGTTATGAACTAATGTGATAATGATTTAAAATTTTACTAACACTTTTCTCTTATTTAATTGGTTGAATTTATTTCAGTATTTCTCATATATATCTCATAAATATAACAACATGCTGCCATTTTTATTTGATATTGACTTTTATATTAATTGATGAAAAGAATAAAAAGAAAATGTCACACTCTTGACTTTAATATATATAATATTTTTTCCATACGGATAAACAAGAGGTTATATTCCGTTATAAATGTTAATTTTAAATTTAAATTAATTTTTTTATCATGTTAATTTACTTTCATTTTTTTATAACATAATTACCTTAAATGCTTATACAATGTTGAAATATTATTTATTCAATTAATAAAAAATAAAATAAATGATTTTAAAAATATTAAAAGTAATAAAATTTAGAAAAATAATTATATTAGATTTATTTTATAGATTTATATGACATATTAGGGACATTTTAAAGGATTATATTCAAATTATTCTATTTTATTTATCTATTTAAAGTCAAATTAAATGAATAGCATCTGAAAATGGAATTAATAATTTTTTTTGGAAATAATTTTTTTTAAATCATAAAAAACATGAAATGGGAAAATTGGGATAATATAGGGTAATACAATTCAACCCTTTTCCATTTATGGACTAATTTTTATTTTATGGGAACTTTTTTTGCTCATGTAGTTTAAAAATGTTGTTATTGTGGTAATTGTTAAAATTATTAGTGACGGTTAAAACAAAGAGATAACGGTGACAAAATAACATAACCTTGTCCAATATTTATTTTATGAGATAATTTCGACTCATACTCAAATTATATTTTAATTTTATCCATTTTTACAAGATAAATAATTTCTGTTAACTTGATACTTAAAGAAATCGAAAGAATGCCCCTCCCCTCACTTATAAAAGAACACACCATATCTCTTTTATTTACAACACATTGAGAAATATAGATAGACCAAAACCATCCTAATAATCTTATTTAAGTCCTTATGAATGTTTTTGAGGTATTTCTCTTGCAAAAATTCTAATTCTAGGTCTCTAAAGAGGATATATAAAAGTGCTCTTTCAAAGAATAGATAATCATCTTCATCAAGCACTTTCATTTTTATTATTATTTTACCACCTTAAATTATTTCATAAACATTAAAATATATAAATACTGGTATATAAAATATACTTATATTTTACTATTTTTATTTCATAATATTTATCCATCTTCTTCTCCATCAAATGGGAAACAAAACCATCGCTCATATTTACGGCAGAATACCTCTTAACCAAACGATATAATTTGTTTCCCATTACCGCCTTAGAAATATTTTCATAAAGATGTAACTAATGAATATATATAATATTAGAGATATATTTATTCTTTATTTATTATAATATCATATATATACCATTTTACCTTCTAATCCATTGGAAAATGATAATGTTGCTCGTGCGTGCGTGTAGACTACCACATTCACAGAGCGATGTGATTAATTTTTAATTTATGATTTACATGAAAGGTAATAAAGATATATTTAATGAATATATATGATATATATGATTTTAAAATGATTATATAAAGGTTAATAATTATTTATATTTTATCCTTTCCGTCCATTCAAAAGTGAAAACTGTGTTCATGAGTATATATCACCCACCGTCTCCATAAATGATGTAATTAATTTTTCTATCACTAATTTTTATGTGTGACTATAAATATATATATATAATTAATATATATATATTATTTATATCATTATTAACATTATATATATTATGTAACCATAATCAAAGTACAAATACCATAACTACCAAATCAAAACATACAATAAAAACGAAGGAGTTAACACCTGAAATAATGATAATAATAAAATATTGTTAACAAATGGGTGATAAGATGTTATAAATAAGTCATATATTATATTATAGATTTGTATATGGTTCTGTTATTTAGCTAAAATAAATCTAAATTTATTATATAATAGGTTAAAATAATATAAAAGGTAAGTGAAACTTAAGGTAAGGGATTTCATCTCAATTTCTACTCCACTAACACATATTTGGTATTATGAAACTATTTATTTTGTGTGGTATATATACTACCCCTTTTATGTATTTAAAATGAATATATATTTATTCATTATGATTAATTTTTCATTTCAGGTTTACACTTTTTAGTGGTTATGATTCGATGTTACCAAGGAGATAAGAATTTATATTACAGTCTCATTTTTTTAGGATTCATCTTATTTTCACTGATGAAATATTAAAATATATTCTCGTTAAAATCCATCAAATTTCTTATCCAAAGGAAATTTTAGTACATTCCAAGTTTTCTTCAAACTCTTTCCCTATTTTTAAAATGAATCAAAAAAAAATAAAAGAAAAGTTGAACTTATTTCTCTTTTGATATAGTATATTTTCCTTCCATGTCCATGTTTTTAAAAATTATTTTACCAAAGACCTTTTTATTTACTCAATTTATATTTTAAATAAATATTATGATATCCTTGAATTTTTTAAAGGGTTTTAAATGAATCTTTCTAATATTTTTCTAAAGTATCATATTTTACTTTCTTTATAAACAAATTCAAAACAAATGTTTTTTAATGTATATGGTGTTAATAGACTTCCCCTCTACCATAACCATTTTACTATATTTAGCTTCATATATAATTTTTGAATGGTTTTACAAAGAAAAATATTTAATGAAATATTGTATTGATTTTCTTATTTTATTTTACATTATTGTCCAAAGTTCATGATTTTATTATAAAACCTATATTTCTTATGAATTTTTAGACATATTGTATCTCTTATTAATTTTTTGTTCATTAATGTTCTCTTAAAAATTCACTTTGTTGTGATGATTTTTAATCACACATTAAGGTTTTTCTCAAATATCTATTATCGTTGTATCACAAGTATGATTATTACCTAAACTATATACCATTTTTTATGGTGTCTTGCTATGAAAGTTAATTGATGGGTTGGGGAAATAATTATAATCCATATTTCTAACACGATACAAACAATTGTTGGTAATGAATATTATTTAAGAATTAAATTGATCATTAAATATATAAGGATTACATTTGATATGCAGGGATAGGTGGGCCCAATTATTGATAGACCCTCTACGCATCGACGGGTCTCATCAGACAAACCAATTAGATAGCCTTATTAAATGGGATTTGTGTGTATACTTACCCATCGATTAAACTATCTTGAAACACAGCCTTGGTGGTAAATATATCTTAACATATGAGATCATTATGTCTAATAATAATAATTTACTTTAATGAAAAAAATTTATCATTACCCATGATATTACATAATTGCTATTATCTAGGGATGCATTTCATAATCAAGTTATTGATAAAATGGAATGTGTTTTTAATTATACAACTATCCATATTGATTATAACTTATTTACCCATGATAGATTCTATTATACTTAATTATTACTAATAATATGAGAGATCCCTTTTTCCCTTTCCCTGAGATATAATGACGATATTTTTAATAATATCAAGGTTGTAATAGTGTTTTTATTTTATGTATTTTATATTTCCAATGTAATATAGGAATCATGTATGTATCTGGTTCTTCAAGACTACTAAATTGATTGGTCCATCATGATGATATTATATTTATATTATAACAATGTAATAAAGTACATACTGGCTCTGGGTTACTAGAGCGTGGGATTCTATAGTTTTTATCAGAGGAATTTTAATAAAAACCTTGGGAATTGGATTTTAAATGAACAAATATAACTCGGGAATTGTGATAATCACTTATTGTATTTGATAAATTTTACCATTAGAGTGGTTTTTATTTTATGTCTCAATATTCATGATGATTTTGAGGAAACTAATTATATTCCATTATTTAGTGATATTCCCTGATGGAAGAAATATAATCAACACCCATAGACAATGATGGGATTTCCCTTCTAAGAAATCCAATATATATGGTGTTGAAAATGAGTAGATCATGGTCATATTAGGGAATCTGACTTAGGTTTTAACAAAAAACATCTCTTGAATATTTAAACATGTTTTTATTTGGTGTGATTCTCCTTTGTTAGATCAATTCAGGTAACAAAATCATCCATATTTTAATGGAACTATTAATCCATTAATAGTTGGCCAATGGATTAAGCTCATATAATGATATTACTAGCTTTGGGATGTAATGAAAATAAAAAAAGGATAAGCTGGTAGTATATTATTTGAAATAAGATGGTCATAAATGGTTTTCATTGATCCAGAACACTAAAGGGGATAAAGAAATATAAATCATGTAATAGAGAATGTTTAAAATGATTTTATTCAAGAAATACTTCCCCATGAACATTGATCTATAATGGAGAGAAATTTACTCACTTTAAATTATAAGTAAGAAGAATGTGAGGTTGATTATGAGGTTAAATTTCTTTTGTTATCCATGTATGTTTTGGACTACATACATAATCCATAAAGAAAGATTGATTGTTTCTTTTATGGACTTAATATGAGTCTCCAAAGGGCAGTAGCTTATCAATTCTTTCATCATATGATGATATAGTATCAAGTTCCATTAAGATGGGAATATAGTTTTCTAGATCATATATATTCAATATCAATGAAGATGAGAATATATTGGATGAGAACCAAGAAAAGGGTAACACATCAACAAAGAAAAAGTTAATAAAGAAATTTATATCATGTAAATATCATGGAATGAAATATAATGGAAAATAATTGAACAGAATAAGAGTTTATTACAAGCATGTAGATAAGGTTCATCTGGATAATGGCTATAAGGAAAAAACTAAAACCACTTTTATCTAGTTATTAAATTTTAAAGAGATGGGAAATTATTCAAACTAGTTCCCCAAGCATTAAAAGAACTTACCATAGAAGAATCTATGGTGATAACTCCAAGAATATTTAATATTTATAGTCAAAGTGGAAGTTCCTAGTGATATGTAAAAAGGTACCCTTATCATCCAATATATAAGTTAAAATGTTTTATTTGATTTATGTTTTACCCAATCTTTTTAATCTAATTAATTTTCTAAGGGTATAACATAACCACCTTAATGATTGGATGTTGTAATGGCTATGAAAACTCCCAATGGTACAATGATCACATCTTTAGTCTATATTTTCTCTTCAATAGATTTTTTTGGGAATATGCATCCTAAAATCCTATTATTCTTCCACTAGTTGAATTTGATGTAATCTTGGGAATGGATTACCTCACTCAATATAGGGTCTATATTAATTTTTGAGGATGAGAAGTTATATTCTACATTCTAAGTCAACATGTGATAGTCTTTTGGTGCGAGGATGAACCTAAACTGCCAATGAAAAATACTTCCATCAAATGGGTTTTATTAACTATTCACAAGGTATATTTATCTCATATGGTTGAGGAGATACATGATATTAAATACATTCCTATTAATGGGAGTTGATTGATGTATTTCCAGAATAGTTTTCTAGTTTTCCCCTTAATCATAAATTTTAGTTTTCAATATAACTCATACTTGATGCTACACCTATTTCAAAGACTCTATATATAATGTCCCAAATTGAGTTATAGGAATTTAATAAGAAACTACAGAAGAATATAGATAAGGGATTAGTTCATTATAGTTCATCATTATGGGGTGCACCAGTTCTTTTTGTCAATAATAAATATAGATCAATGCAAATTTTCATATATTATCAGCAACATAACAAAATAAATATTAAGAATAATTATCATACACCCTAAATCAATGATCCATTTGATCAATTATGAGAAGCAAAATATTTTTCCAATATTGTCCTTGGATCTTGATATTCTCATATAAGGGTCAAGAAAGAGGATAAACCCAAAACCTATTTCTGTATGAGGTGTGTCCATTATGAATTTATAGTAATTCCTTTTAGACTTAAAAATTATTCTTTTCTCATCATGGATTTAATTGATATATTCTTATATATTATCTTTATCAATTATTTTTAGTCATTATAGATTATATTCTTATATATTCAAAGAGCCTGTAATAGAATGAAAAACATTTTAGAATTATGATGAAGATCCTGAGGAAGAAAGATTTGTATGCTAAATTTACCAAGTGTGAATTTTGGAATTATAAAGTTTCATTATGGGGACATATAATATCATGTGAGGGTATATTAGTGCATCCTTAAAATACAGAAGTTATTGAGAAGTGGAATAGACCAAACATAGTAATTCTTATCCCAATTTTTCTTGGTTTGGATGGATACTATGGACCCTTTGTGGGAGTTTTATCATTTCTATCTAATCCAATCACCAATATGAATTATATGGGTGTTAATTTATTTTAGGTATATTAATGTGATTAAAATTTCAAACTAAAGAAATGTTGGTCAAAATGCCATATCTTACACTACCCAACATAAGAGAAGGTTTTGTGGTCTACAGTGATATATAAAATAAGGTACCAAGATACATCCTCATATAGATTGATATGGTGATAGTTTTTTCTTCCATACAATTGAAATACCATTAGTAGAATTACCTATCTCATGATTTAGGTTGGTGGAGGTAATTTTTTCATTAAAAATATAGATGCATTATCTGTATGGTGGAAGGTTTGATATATATAATGATAAAAAAGTCTATAATAATATATTTACATAGAATTATATGAATATGTTTTATATAATATGGTTTTAGTTGATAAAAGATTATGAATTCTCCATACAATACCATCCTGGGAAGGTGAACAAGGTTGTTCATGCTCTGTGTTCAAAAGATCATGTTATTTTTCCCTTTTTGAGGATTGAAAGTCATCAAATATTTATAGATTTATATAATTTGGATATTGGAGTCTTGAGGAAAGGGAATATATATTAACTTTCTCATATGAATGTTTTACAATAATTCTATGAGAGAATTAAGAATAAAAAGATGGAATATTGGGAATTACATAAGAAGGTGAGGAATGTTATTGAGTTCAACAATGGCCATACTAGAATGATAAGGTTCAAGAACTAATTATGTGTCCCATCAAAACCAAATTGAAGAAAATAGTTGTTGGATGAGGCTCAAAGTTCATAATTTTCTAGTTATCTTAGATGTAAAATATATATATAGATCTGAAAGAATATTTTTGGTGTGATAACTTGAAAATGGATTTTTCTGAGTTTGTATCTCAATTCTTGTTGTGTCAACTAGTTAAGGATAAGATACCGAAGTCTATGGATATATTATTTTAATTACCCATAACATAATGGAAACGGGAGACCATTACCATAGATTTTATCATTAGACGCCCCAAAATATATAAGAAAAATAATTCAGTTTGGGTTATAGTCAATCACAATAAAAAATCCATGCATTTTATTTCTATTAGATAAGATTTATCTCTTGATCAGATTACTTAGTTATACATTAAGGAAGTTGTGATATTGTATGGAGTACTACTCAAATCATATTTGATGAGGGTTTAAGGTTTTCCTCTATGTTTTCATGAATACTTTAGTGGGATTTGGATACATATTGGGGTTTTAGTACTCATTATAATCCTCAAGTATATTTTCTGCCTAATAGGATTATTCAAATTCTAGAAAACTTTTTTAGATATTTCTCTATGGATTTCAAATGTGTTTGGTATCAAAACATTTCTTTGGTGGGGTTTTCATACAACAATAGCATTCACTCAAGAATTAATATGTCTTATAAAGAAGACAAATATTGAATAATGTGCATAAATCTAATGCAATGGGATGAAGTAGGAAAAAATAAATCTATTGGGATCTTATCTAGCTATGTAAATGGTATATAAGGTTAGATCAATTCAACAACACATGAGGGTTGCTCGAATTTGAAAAAAAATGTTATTATAAAAAACATCATCAATATTTAGATTTTCAAGTTGCTTATAAGATATTACTATAAATATCTCTACTGATTAAGGTTATTAAACTTGGAAATAAGGGAAATTTAATCCCTATATATCTATATTGGTCCCTTCAGAATTCAGGATCATGTCAGGATGGTAGCTTATCTCTTGGAACTTTCATAGAATATCTCTAAAGTTCATGTGGTGTTTCAGGTTTATCTCTTATGGAAGTACATACTTGATACCTCAAACATATTTAAATCATATTTTATACCACTAGAGCAAGATCTATCTTATTATAATTAACCAAAAGATATTTTGGATCATAGAGAGAAAGTGTTATGAAACAAGGTCACTAATCTGGTCAATGTTTTCTGGTGAAATCAAAAAATTAATGATGTTACATGGTAAAATGAGGTTGTGTTAGGGTATAAGTATCATTATTTATTTAAATCTATTTTATTTAATTCAAAGAACGAAATTATTATTAGGGGTTGAAGGCAGTATCCCAATATTTTATGATATATTTAGCTTAAATAAATTTCTTTGACATGTTACTTTACACACAACACTGAATTTAAACAAGACACAAAAACCTATTAAAATACTATTATTGAAAAATTATACCATTTTTAATTCTTTACTTCAATATTATCTTAGTATTAAATTTTGTTATTTTTTTGCAAAGATCGATTTTTTAGTGAAGAGTGAAAACTACCTTTTTTGGGAAAACTGTCTTTTCTTTTAAATAAAAAAGAAACTTAAGGATATGAATTAAACCCTAAATTAAAATTTTACACTTTTATTAATAAATAATATTATTTATTTTATTTTAATCACTATTATACAAACTTTTATTATAAGTTCATTTTTGGACATCAAAAAACATTTTTCTAGAAAAATGTTTTTCATTATGTTTTTAATTTTTTATATTAAATTAATTTATTCTAATTTTCTGAATTGAATTTGATAAAAACAAATCCATATTTTGAATAATGAGGGTACAAAAAGTAAATAATTCCCTATTTTTTGCATTAAAAATAGTAACACTGGTAAAATATATCACCTCGGTAAAGGGTAAATCAGGTAATTGAGGTTTTAAACTAATGTGATATGGCATTAAAATTTCTATAAAAGTTTAATTTATCCTTTTTTATGAATTTATTTCATCCATTTACACCTAAATCTTTAACATTTTCCCACTTGGTTCCATTTTTATTTGATATTTACCTTTATATTCCTTTAAGAAAAGAATAGAGATAAAATTTCAAACTCTTGATATTAATATCTATAATATTTTTCAATAAGAAGAAAAAATATTTTATGTTTTCTTATAAATATTAATTTTAAATATAGAATAATATTTTTATTATTTATTTTTTTTAATTCTTGGTTGTATAATAATTATCTTAAATGCTTATGCATCACCAACACAGTATTTATTCAATTAATAGAAAAATAAAAAAATTATTTTAAAAATATTAAAAATAATATATATTGGAGGAATCCTAATGTTCTAAGAATTTTATAGATACATATTACATATTTGGGATGCTTAAAAGTATTATATTCTAACTTGAAAATTGTATTTATGTATTTAATTTCAAATTAAATGAATGGTATCAAGAAAGACATTAATAATATTTTATGTTAATAATATTTATTAAATTATTTAAAAATAATAAAAATTTGAAATAGGACATGGGGAATAATATATAGTCAAAAATATCATCCCATTTCTATTTATGGGAAAAAATTTCTTTTATGGTAACTTTATTGGCTCATATAGTGTAAAAACCATTATTATTGCGATAATTATAAAATGGGTTAATGGAGATTAAAACAAAGTGATAAGGGTGAAACAATCATTTAAACACATCCAATATTAATGGGATGAAATTATTTTGAATCAAACTAATATTAAATTCAATATATCACTTTTATCCACTTTAACATGAAAAATAACTTTTTATTTTTAATACTTTAAGAATTTCTAAGAATTCCCCTCCCCTCACTAATAAAAGGAAGATCCTTCTTTATTTTATTTACACCAATTTGAGTCATATATCCCAAACAAAAACCTAACCAATACTATTTTAAAGAAAATTATACAAGTTCTAGATGTTTTTTCTTCCCAAAAGATAAACCCTTGGTCCCTTAATAGGAGATCTAGATAAGTTGTTTCAAATATGAGTTAATCATCTTCATCGATTACTTTAATTTTACTTCTTATTTTACCACCTTAAATTGTGTCTTAAATATTCCAATGTAATAACACCAGTATATCCCATATATTCATATGTTATTATGTTTATGGTATGATATTTATCCATCTCGTTCTCCTTAAAATGTGAATCAAAACCATCACTCGTGTGTACGGTGGACTACCACATCGCAAACTGATGTAATTTATTTTCCATTAAAACAACACATGGATTTTTATAAGTAAGGAACTAATAAATATATATTATGTTTATTAAATAATTATTATTTTGGAATTATAATATCATATATACCTTCTTATCTTCCAATTTTTTGGAAAATGATAATGTCGCATGTGCGTGCTTGTAGACCACCACCTTTACAAAGTGATGTGATCGTTTTTCACTTTTGATTTAAATGAATGGTAATAAGGAAATATTTTATTAATATACATATATGGTAAATTTTATATAATAATTATTATTTAAAGTTTAATTACAATTTAACTTTCTTTCATTTAATTCATTTAAAATTCAACAGATATTTCAGGCATATGTATATCCTATCATCTCCATGAATGATGTAATTCATTTTTTATCACTAATTTTTATCGATGACTCTAAATATATATAATATATAAATTATTTATATTATTTATATCATTATTAACATTATAGATATTATGAAACCAAAATTAAACTGCAATTAATGAAAATACTGAATTGAAACATACATGAAAAATGAAGCAGTTAACACATGAAGAAATGATAATAATAAAATATTGATAACAAATGGGTGATAAGATATTATTAATTCATCATATATGATATTATATATATTTATATGGTTCATTTATTTAATTATAATAAATATAAATTTATTATAAATTATTTTAAAATAACCTAGGAGGAATGTCGAGGTTTAGGTATTGGATTTTGTCTTAGTTTCTAGTCCATTGATACATATTTGGTATTATAAAACTATTTATTTTTCATGGTGTATATATTTAATCCTTTATTTATTTAATTTTAATATATATTTATTCATTATTATTAATGTTTCCTTTCAATTTTATTCTTTTTAGGGATTACGATTCAAAAGTTACTAAAGAGGTAAGAATTTATTTTACAATCCCTTTTTTGGGATTTCTATTATTTTCATTAAAGGGATTATATAATCTATCCTCTATAACTCCATATTTTTTTGTCCTTTAGATATTTTAGTAGTTTAAATTTTTTTCTTCCAAGATTTTCTCTCTTTTGAACTTGAATCAACAAAATAAATGTTTAAAATAAAATTTGATCTTATTTCTCTTTTGATTGGGTATATTTTTCTTCCATGTCTATTTTTTCAAACTTATTTTAACAAATTACTATTTATTTACCCAAATGATTTATTAATGACATTTTATGTTACCCTTTAATTTATAAATGTTTTTAAATGAATATTTATAAAGTTTTCTAAAAATTTTACATTTGAATTTCTTTACCAAAAAAATCAATAGGAATGTATAAATGATTAACTCATCAAACTGACTTTGAGTTACCCCAAATAAATAGTTATCAAGGATTATTAAACTTTTTTATAACACATAAATATTAGTATATTTTGGGTTTAATATAGAAATAAAACATTTATCATGTGTAACAAAATAAATTTTATGTGTTGGGTAACCCACTATATATACCACATAGAGTATCATACACTTTGTATTTGATAAACTATAGGTTCCTGATTCAAATTGCATCCTCATTACCTAGGGTTTATATGATACATATATGAGAAACATTAACTTTTATACCTTTACAATGTTATGTTTTTAGATAATCTAATCAATGGGTGGTTGGGTATGTTATTGATCATGTCATTAGTTGAGGTTTAACAATGATGATATTTTTCCTCTCATATGAAATGTATCAAATATGGTATCTAAGTGGATATAGGATAAGAAAGTGTATGGATAAACCAAGATAAGCTCCATGTGATGTGAATGTTTATTTGGACGAGGATAATTTGGTGTTTTCATCCTTCTTGAGGAATGACATATAACATTTTCATCCATCTAGTAAGTTTATACACACAAAATAAATAATATATTTATTAGTTATACAGGATTTAAATACTCTATGTATTATGGTAAATTGATGTTTTAGAAAAAGGGATTATATGATTATGCATACTTATAAATGATACAATTGGTATAAATAGGTATATATATGCATGTGTTTGATATAGATCACATCAGATCCCTTTGTTACTTTAGTATCATCGATACCTTTTATTGGATTTTACATTCATATAATTATGGATTTGGGAATTCGTAATTATTTTTAATGTTTCAAAAGATCATGGTATAAAAAAATTTGGTTGTGTGTATGAATATTAATATATATTGAAATTTTTTTAAACAAAACTTCTAGATTTTCCCTAAAAGTGTTTTAGAGGTTATCCAAAAAGAATTTTGGATGGATTTTCAAAAGTTATTACATATGATGTATCATGTATTGATAATAAGGGTGATTAATAAGTATGAAGGCCATGGTCTTGGATTTCTAGATTAAATTTATTGGTTGGAATGAACTTTAAAATGGTTTTAATTTTAAATAGAATTAAATGATATAGGTAAAAATACATGTAGGATTAAGTGGACTAATCATAATATATGTTATCTAGCTTATGAATTGAGATTGATTTTATTTTATTTGAATGTAATTTTAATTTAATTTTGTGTTTTTTTTAAATATATATATATATATATATATTTAAGTATGTGATGGATATATATATATATATATAAATTACCATTTTTGTTATATCTAATATGTTTTATTTATTTTTTTTAAAAAAAAATTAATCATACTTGAAAATATGAGCCTAACCATAGACATATCTATTTAAAATGCATAATATAAGAAAAATAATATCTAAAAATATATTAAATATGTGCTAAAATGAACTGTGAATTTTAAGGGCTAGTCCATTTAAGCATGACATGATCCCCTAGAAAACCCATTAAAAAGTTTAAATATATGATGTGACACAAGGTTATGGTGAAATAGTTATATAAAGATTTTGGAGGTTTTGGTCATACTAGAAGAACCTATTAGGCATAACCAACTCATATTTTTATCATTATCAATGAATAATATATGATGTACATAACGAACAACTTCATGTCCAATGTAATTAAATTTAATATTAATAAACATGTTAAAATCAAAACCAAAAGGATGTATCATCATAAATAATTTATAATTAATTTATAGATATATTAATAATTACATTAACTTATAAGTCTTACTTTTTTAATGATATGTTTTACTTCTATTATCGTATTATCATTATGTTGCATGATAAAAAGGAATAATCCCTCTAGAAGGGATTCACATTTTCTCTAAATGGTCATAAAATTTTCACTAAATCACCATGTTCTGGTCTAATCCATTTTGATTGCTTGTGTCCTTAATCATTGATTGCAGAAAGAATTAATTCATGGAAAGGGGATTCTTATGGATCTCATGAAGGGTTAAGTGGATCGAGGAAGATTCTATCTCTTGTTCTTGAGTTTGTTCATGATATGATTCTCTCTCAATCTTGATATAATTATATCTAGGTTTTTATTGTGCACAAAAATTTTCTAACCCAAGAAAGTGATATAATCATGTAATTATAAAGATAGGGTGGGGTTCGTAATTGAACATAAGCCCTTATCCAATCCTTTATTTCGTGTAGAACCTCATGTATACTAATAATATAAATATTATTATTATTTACTTGACACACATAATACATGTAGATAAATAAATATCACTTATTAAATAAATTAATTTATATTTCTTTAATTGATATTTAATATATCTTTTCCAACCATACCATTATAATTTGTTTGTCAATTCTCCTCATTATTAACCAAATTTTTAATAAGGACTATTTATTTAATAAATTAATATCACTGCATTATTCAACGATAAAAATAATAAATATTATATTCATTAAATATTATAAATAAATATTTATTATTATTTAACTCATATATTTACTCTTCTGAATTACTCATGATTAAATCTTAGTGATCAACCAATCCTGTATAATTATTAAGACACAACAAAAGAAAAGTATTTATTCCAACTTATTAAATTCAAATAAAATTTAACTAATATTTTATGTACACTTAGTGTGTGTCATTATAGGTCATTTTTAGTGTTATTAGATGGAACATCTAAAGTCTATGGTTAGCATATAGCAACCTACCAAGGAACCCATAGAGAAATAACTGAATATCACAATGACATATAACCTCATGTGAATGATAACTATGTAACATAATCCTTTTATTATGATATATATAATCAAGAATGTTGCATGCTGGTGTCATCAACCTATGTGCTCGGTAACTCTTTATGTGAATTTATGAAATTGAACCTACCCACATAACACCATGGATATATATTTATTTAAGTTGTTCCATTCTCATTAAAGGCTTCAAGATATCAACTTATATTAAATAATAGAAGGGAAAAATCCTTTCTTATATTTTTCATAAAGGAAATATCACTAATTATGTACCAAAATTATCCTACTCCCCCTCAAATATATGTCATCAATGTTTTTAACAATACCATAAATTATGTCACTAATGATATCCATTAATAGTAATATTAAAGTTTAATTATCAATAAAAATGTCAGAAAATAGGAACATGCAATGACATAAATAAATACGGATTTCCTTCTTGAAGGCCATGTTCTCATAATTTCATATAACAAAAATCAATAAGGGTGTGTACTATGATAAAGTACCTTAAAGTATTATGAGTATTGACCCGTAATGTCCTATATCAATTATATCCTATGAAATTATATCATCTAACTGTAGAATATATGTTTAAGTATATTGTAATTTCACTTAGAGGTTCTCATCTTATTGGGGAACCACTAGGACATTTTACTATGACACTTAATCTTGGGAAATTATCACATACTATGTGACACAAAAAGAAGATTGGTATGTGATAGGAAGTTTATTAACATTAAAAACAACAAATATTGGTAATCATAAAGTATATATAAGTTGGTTCTAGGACAACAACTCTAAAATACTCCAACTTATACTAGATCCAACTACCAACAATCTTCAGTCTGCTAGTTCTCACATGATACTCATGGTTCTATTAAGATAATGATTTAATTAATGTTTCGACGTGGCTAATTCAATTGAAAATATACTCATCATAAGTCTATCCCTATTAGAAAAAATTTCTAAAGAGGTGATACTTAGGAAGTATGTTATTTTACCATTGGTGTGAACATGGATCCATTGTGATATTAACGAGTACAGAATTATCACAATATAATATGATAGGGGATTTAATACAGGGTACCATATCATGCTCTTTTAAAAAAATTTATATCCAAATAGTTTATTTTTATTCATTAGAATCCACTATATACTTGGACTCTATTATAGAGTTAGTGATTATTGGTTACTTTAAACTCTTACATCTCACTACTCCTCCATTGAAACTGAATACATATCCTGAATGTGACTTCAAATTATTAGGATCTATCTTAACTCTAACATCAGTATATCCTATTTTTCAAGCTCCTTGTCTCTTTCATATAATAGGAAAATATCATTTTTACACCAAATATACCCAACAATGGACTTAATATTTTACAAATTTTGTTCACCAAAATCATCATGATATCTTCCTACTATGCTCAATTTATAGGAAACATAAATCATATTACATAAAATTTCATAGATTATTGATCCTTTTGTATAAGTGTTTGGGTTCTTAATCATTCTCTATCTTTCTTGTTATGCCTCAAGAGTCATTTCCTTGAAAGATGCATCCCTTGTGACACTAGAGCCAATCCCCTTTTTTATTATTCCATAAAAAATCTATTTTATATCTATTCAATTTATATACCTTTAATATCTCTATGTATCCTCTAGGATATATCAAAAATAATCTTGAAGGCAAGTATATAGTCTTATTTAGAAAGTACTTCATGGATAAGCACTTGTTTAACCAATTTTTATCTAATTTTATTATCATCATTTCATTTTTAATAAGTAATATTTCATCAATATATACTACTCAGATAATAACCACACTCCCACTGAACTGCTTGTAAACACATGTCTTACATTTTTTCTTAGTGAAACCAAGTTATTTTATAGCTTCATCAAATTGAATTTTCTATAACCAGTATGCATGCTTCAATCCATAAATGTATCTCTTCAACTTTAATCCACTTTTGGAATTATGTGGAGTCACAAACTCTTCTATTTTTGTCATGTATGCATCTTCTTACAGTTAACCATTAAGGAAGTTTGTTTTGAGGTCCAAATTTGAAATCACATAGTCATGGAAAAGTTTTATGGAATTTATAATTCTGATGGATTTAAACATAGATACTAGAGAAAACGTTTCATCATAGTTAATGCCTTTACATTTTTTTAACCATTCATACACTAGTCATTCTTTATAGGTATTCACTTTACATTATATGTAATTTTTTTCTCTTGAATACCAATTTACACCATATGGGATTTATATCAACTAGTGGTTCAACCAAAACCCAAAATTGGTTCTGAATCATGGAATGCATCTCAAGATACATGGATATCTATCATCATTAAGCTTATAAGCTCTCTATTTACTCATTATAGGAAATATTTTCATCATTTTCAATCAAAAATGAGAGATAATCATTGATAAATAGAAACCCATATCTTTATGTTTTTATAACCAATATGGTTATCCAATGTAGTTCTTGAGTTCTTGTAACAATATCTTCCATGGGGACCTATGGAATGTGTTAATGTTTAAGATTTTGTATATTTTGATCATCAACTCTAATGAAACCAATATCTATCCCATTATCCTTCTTGTGGATGTGATTATTTTCAAGCGAAATAGATTTTCTTATAATGGTTACCTTCTTTCTTGAGGGTTAATATATATAGTGTAACCTTATTTCCTTAGTATACCCTTTAAAGATACACTTAAAGTCTCATTTTTCTAGTTGGTTCCCAGAGTTAGTGTTAATATACACCTTGAATACCAATACAAGAGTATGTGACAACATGGGTTTATATCCACTCCATAACTCAAAGTGAATTCTATTTTCAGATTTTATTGGTACTCATATTTAGTATGTATGTTTTAGTGTGTAATTTATATCTCCAAATGGGTAATGGAAGATCTTAATGACTCATCATATCCTCTTCATGTCATGTAAGGTATATTTTTTCATTTCACTAACATCATTCCACTATAGTGTATAAGGAAGAGTGAGTTAAGATAGAATCTCAAACTCCCATGTAAATTTGATAAAATTTTGGTTAAGATATTCACCACCTCAATTAAATCAAAGCATCTTTGTCTTATTTCTAATTTTATCTTTTACTTTATTCATGAAATATTTTAATTAATCAAAGGACTCAAACATATACCTTATCATGTAAATATAACTATATCAAATCAAATAATCAATAAATGTTATGAAATAAAAATTTTCACCTCTAGTATCTAAAGGAAAAGGTCCACACATATCATGGTGTATCAATTATAGAAGTTATGTGGCTCTTTCACCCTGTCCAAAAAAATGGTTTCACTATATTTCCTTATAAATAATCATGATAAGTTTTAACTGGTTTTAGCTCAAAAGAGTCTAATAAAAATGTAAATAAAGATTTTGCAAGTGCTTCTTGTTTATGTAACCAAGATAGTGATTCTAAAATTGAGTTTTAAATGATTCATATGAACTTGATTCATTATCATTACCAAAACAAGGTTCTTAAACCCACAATACCATAATATATGTTTTCATTATAAAAGAACTAACTTTTATTTCTAAAATTAAAAATAAAATCATCTACATTTATAAAAGAAACTAAATTTATGTTCTTCATAATAGTTTGTATATAATAAAAATATTTTAAAACCCAAATCATCATTGATATAAATATAAGGTGGTAATCTCCTATAGTGAACATAGCAAGTAATGCTCCATTCGCTTCTTAATGATCCACCACTCCTCTAGAAATTTTCTATAATATACTTGGTTTTTATATTTTAAGACACATCTAAGCACAATATAATATATATATATAATACCAAATTTGTATATATGGAATGATTACACATGTTAAAAATTATATATAAATATTCTTTTTGGTTATTCTATGTATATTTCTTATTTTAGTAACCTATATTTCCACATGAAAAAAAATTTGTGTTTTATTCCTTTTCTTTCCATTAGGTCTTCTTCTTCTTGGCGGGATGGTTCTCATGATCCTTAAAATTGGAGTGATTCTTGAGGTCATTTTCAATGTTATTTCTTTTCTCATTAACCTAAAGTACCATAGGTTTTTAATAACTCATGTACTTGTAAACATAGAGAATTAAATTATGATGTGATGAAAAAGAGTCTTCTCATTATTTCTCATGTTATAGTTCACAATGACAATAGATAATATTTAAGGTGGTTAGGATATAATGAGATCTGTGAACAACTCATCAGGTATAGAAAACCCCAAGATGTCTAAGTTCTCTATGTAGCCAGTTATCTTGGCTACACGAGGTCTATCAGATACTGACTCTCCAAACTAGCATATGAATAGTGTATTAGAGGTCAAATTTCTTTCTTGTATCACATTCTCTTGAAATATATCAAAAAAGGTGACACATGAGTCTATACACATCCATATAATTGTGTTTCTTTAAAATATAATTATAAATGTATAATAACATAAAACATTAGATTTCCATGGAACCATCCATGTGTTTTTGGTAGATAAATACATCATATTCATTACCCTCTTTGGGGAGAGACTCAGAAAGTAAGGTTTTTATCATGTATATTTTTTATTCATAATCTCGTATAACGCGCAAGTTCTTATACCATTAATTTAAATATGGGATGATGATAATGGTACCCTTCTCTAGTATGGATCATAGTGATATAATAAAATTCATGTGGTTATCTATTTCTATAATTTTTAAGAGTATAATTTTAGTACATTATCTAGATTATGAAATAAATAAATAATTTTAAACTTATTAATCTCCCACTATTTTTTCAAAACCCAATATCCCTTACCATTTATTTTAAAATATTATATTTCGTGGATATTCTAGTGGAAAGGATCCATATTTTCCTTCTTATAACCCCGACCTGGGTCTGAAAAATTATTTGATGGGTTTTAAATTTGAGTAATTTTAAAAATTCATTAAATCACAGCTCCTTGTTTTGTTTACTGGAATCCCAAATCCCAAAATATCATAAAACTATTTCTATAAATTTTTCCTCTCGGTTACACTAATTCCTACTTTAGAAGTCAACCCTTTATTTTAATTAATTTTAAGTCAACCCAAAACCTAATATAAAATTTCATGATAACTGAAAGCACCCTGACTTGGACCAGTCAGGAACATTATACTATTGGTTCGATTTTATCTCAAGTAGTGGAAGGGTATATAGAATTAATAATTAAATTGATGGATATTATATTTATGTATAAATAAAACATTTTATCTTTATTACATACTTTTTAATATTGAGTGGATGTACTTAAGTGATTAACCCTGTCTTGATAAAATTCGACATAATCCAATTATTTTATTCCAACTTACGTTCTATGTGAATTCATTTATTTAAATTGAATTTCATCCATTAAAATAAATTAATAATAATGAAACTAACAAAAACTAGTATGATCCTAATATTTATCTAATAATTGGTTTATTTTTTGGATGATAAATCAATTATAACCCTAGGAAAATGACTCCTAGAACCTGTACTAATTTGAGATACAACATTACACCTATGGTCATGTGAAACTCCTAGATTTATTTAACCTTATACTTAAACTTGAAACACCTTCAATAACATGGGAGCTCCATCTATTATATAATCTTTACTCATATACAGGTGAAGTGAGTAAAAGTATTAGTTTAAGGGGTTTATATAAAAGAAATTTCTTGCATTTTAGCCCTTATATAATGATAAAAGGGGATGATACACAGGCCATCAATTTAATTTAATAATTAATTAAAATAAAATAATTTCACACATAGGTCTAGTATAATATCTTGATCACCCACACACAAGAAGTGAATATACATTTTCAATCAAGATTGTAATTACTTTAATTCATTATTTTATTTAAATAACTTCCTCAAATTAATCGAATTAATTATTTGATTTTCTAATTTATTCAATTTATATTAATTTCATCAAAACCATCTAGAAATTTTTGACATCAATAATTTTAATCAAATTAAATTAATTAATTTTATTTAAAATTAACAAAGTACATAAGTATTCTTGGAGGAAATGGAATGTACTTTTCAAAACTACTCAACATGATCATTTTATTGTGTATTCACATGAAATATAGCATATATTTTGAGGCTCCTAATTATAGGGTGTGAATTTTTCAATACATAATTCATGGTCATATTTAAATTACATGGCATGGGATGCTATTAATTCACACAAAGTATACTATAAGTAAAAACCAAACACTTCTTGTATTTCATACTATAACATGAAAATTAATTTAATATATAATTATTAATCTTATCTCATGGAATGTAATACCAAATAAATGAATCATGGAACACATGTAAATAGGTTTAAGTATATCATTAATTTTTGTCTCCACGTTAAATTATTCACACGAGGTACAATAGATTACGTGATGTGTACTTGGGATAAATGGTGTGTAATATCTTTTTCCCATGACTGAGGAAAACACCTAGGGACTTGGAATGTTTTTTGGTAATATATGTGTAAAAGGTACACTCTATATACACAAAATACACACCATGTGACCTCAAATTTAAATGCTTTTTCACTCCCCATGTTGTGTAGTAAATACATGACTTAGCTTGGACCCCCCATGTTTTCCACCAAGAAAACACAAAGACTACATGGTATGTGAGCAAGTTATATGGTGTGTAGTCTAGTTAAACTACGTACAAGCATTTCTTGGTCAACACATTGTGTGCATTAAATTCACTCTGTGTGTAATTAATGCACGAAAACCTAATTTTAATAAGATTTGTCTTGGTACATTGA
Source organism: Viscum album (assembly GCA_963277665.1). NCBI lineage: Eukaryota > Viridiplantae > Streptophyta > Magnoliopsida > Santalales > Viscaceae > Viscum > Viscum album. Next base: position 411,832,348 of record OY728133.1, read on the forward strand.
ATACAGGTACACAATGTGTACCTTTGGACTCACAACGTGTACTCTTTTTTTACCCAGAACCCTTGATATCTTCTGATTGAGTCTACAGATGTTCTTTGTGTTAATTTAACATTTTCTTCATTATATAAGAAAAAATGAATAATGAAATAAAATAATTTTATGTTTTAATTTATAGAATGAATAATCCAAAAAAACAATCAACAAATGTATAATTTAAATTAATTATTAATAAATAATTATAAACAAATTATCCCCCCCCCTATAATACCACATAGAGGTTTTGGGTGTAGTGCAAATACCTATTAGGTATATCCATCTCTTTTTAAATCTATGAATAATCCATGATGTACCTGATAAAGAACATTATGGAAAATAAAATTAAATAATAGATTTTTTGACAAGTTAATTTCAAAACTAGAAGGTGGGATTATCGCATGTAATTTATAATTAATTTATGGATAGATTTAGAATTACTTTAACCTTTAATTCTTTCTTTCTTTATAATTTGTTTAACTTCTCTCGTCATACTATCATTACATCATAAGATACAAGTTTAGAATCCTTTTAGTGGTGATTGGAATTTGTTCCAAAATCCTAGTATGTTTTTATAGAATCATCAGTTGCTAACATAGTCTAATCTGATCATTTTCATCATTTATCATTAATCACAAAAAGAATCTATTCAGGTATAAACGATTATTAAGCATCTCTCAAAGGATTGAGAGGTTGTATGAGGATTTAAACTCTTGTTCTTGATAATGTTCTTAAGATTATTCACTCTGATATTTGAGAGAATGATCTTTGGGTTTATTTTTCATGATATAATTTAACCAAGGAAATTTAAATAACAAGGTATTTATTTTTCTTTTCTACGGTTAGTAAATTCATATAGGCCCTTAGGCAATCCCTTCTTCCATAGAAAACCCCATGTCTAATAATAATATAAATATTATTATTATTTACATTACACATGTAATACCTATAGATAAATAATTATAATTTTTTAAATATATTAAATAATATTTATTAAAATGAAATTTAATATACCATTTCTCTTAGGACCATTAAACTCTATATTTATATCCTCCTATTTATTTACCAAAACATGAATAATTAATATTTATGTAATAAATTAATATTAATTAATTATTTTTCAATAAATATCAAAGATATTATATTCCTTAAATAATAAAAATAAATATTTATTATTATTTAACTCATATATATATTCTTCGGAAGAACTCATAATTAAAACATTGTGGTCTACCAATCTTGAATATTTATTAAAAAATAAAGTAGGTATAATATCCATTCTAACTTATTAAATTCAAATAGAATTTAACTATTTTTTTGTATACACTTAGTGTATGACCCTATAGGCCTATTTCTATGTGCCATTAGAAGGAATGCGTAAAGTAAAAGGTTAGCATATAAAAACATAAAAAGGAACCCATAGTGAAAGAAATAAATTTTCCAATGATATACAATATTATAAAAATTATTATCATATAATATAATATATTTATCGCTATATATTTAATCAAGATGTTATCATGCGAGTGTCATCAAAATATGTGCTTGATAACCCTTTTTGTAATTATTTAATTGAAAATGTCCAAAGAACAGTCTGGCCATAGATTTATTTTGGTTATTGCATTAAAATCAAAGGGCCTGAGATATCAATTTATGTTAAATAACATAAATGAGAAATGACTTCTCACATTATTCATTAATGCAACATAACTCATGACAAATCCAATGTATCCTATTTTATCATGAACATTTATCATCATAGTTTTCATCAATACACACAAGTGCATAAAGTGATTTTCCCATCAGTTTTTATTGATTTTTAATGTTTGTTGTAAGGAAATTTTATTGTAGGAGATGTTGTAAATATATTTTTAACATTAGTTAAAGAATGATGTATAAAATGAATTATTTTATTGGTGTTTCATGTTATTTATACTATAAATTATGAGACAAATTGGTTTTTCATGTATTTTATTAGATAACCAACATTAAAAACATATTGTAATGTGTTTTCCATGTTGATTATTTTATAACTGATATGTAAAATCATCATGATTAATGGTTTTTCTTGTCATTATTTGAATAATAGATGTAAAAATATAAATAATAATGTTTTCACATTGGTTATAAAAACTGATTCAAAAAACAATTTTTTTTAATAATTTTAATTTCAACTCTACTCTCCACTACAAACAAGAAAAGAAACAGAAGAAAAACTTGTAGAAACAGAGCATCATAAGAAGCAGGAAAACAACCAACAAAACACATTTATAATTACAACTTTTAAAATTATAATATAGAGTAAAGATAAACTAAAATAAATCCAAACATGTACAATTACTTTCCCAACAAAACACATTTACAATTATAACTTTCAATGTTAAAATTTAGAGTAGAAAAAAACTAAAATCCAACCAAACCTGTACAATTATTTTCTTATTCAACTTGTAAGTGTATGAACTCTTTGGAAATATAAGTTCAAGGGTCATAAAAAATCTACAAATTAGAAGGAAATAATTTAACATGTATTATAAATAAAATCAAAAAAAAGGAAAATTTTATAAATAAATCTTAACTGATGTAACTTCGTAACTGTCCCAGTTGAAATTATTTCATACATAAATATTAACATATAATATTTTCATTATTTTATTCCTTCTTGTTTATGAAAATTATATTTAAATGATTTTTTCATTTCAAAATAACATTATTAATAAATATATCAAAAATGTACTAATTATAAATGAAAAGTCACCTTTTATTTTACATATTTGTTCTTGGGACTTTTTTTCTTTATGTTATCTAAAAATAAATTCCATCCCCTTTTATAAAAATATATAAATGAAATAAATTTAAAATTCATTATAATATAAAAAATTATTAATAAATTAAAACATACATGTCCAACACATCCTTAAAATTTTTTCATGCTTCTCCATGAATAGAGTATAACTAGTAAAGTATCTTCTCACTTGGACATAAAAAACCTAACATCCAATGCCCACTAATATAAAATAATAATTAATTTTAGTAGTTATTATGTTAAAATATATATAACACTTTGGAAGATGTATGTTTCATTCTCTTGAAGATAAAGAAACATTTAACACGGAATAATTGAATCCTTTTGAAATCTTTCACCAATACAAATTGTTCTTTCTACTTTATTCAATGTTCTCACTATAGGTGTAATTAACTATGGATCCATAAATCTATATAAATCTATATTTTCGTGCCCCTTACACATTGAATAAATATACCTAATAAAAAATAAACATAAGTATAAATTTTCAATAAATTAAATGCATTGAAAGATTTATTTCAATATCTACATGGAAAAACTTGCATCTTGTTGATTCCCAACTGATATCTAGTTACAGGCTTCATGATATAATTTTTTAAGAGCCCCATAGTCATTTCATTCCTATAAACACCAACTTCTATTAGAATCTCATAAACACCCGACCATAAATTTGAATATATTTATAATCTATCATGATTACTAGAATATGTATCTGAAGTCATATAACATTATATTTTTTATTTTCTATATAGTATTTCTTTACCATTAAAGTATTACTATTAAAATAATTTAAATATATAAATATTAAAATTTAAAAAAAAAATTAATACAAAAATGAAATAAAAGATAATATATACACATAACTCTATTGTAATATGTTTCATAAGTCTAAATGGCCAAACTAAAAAGTGGTAAATACTTTTTTCAACTTTACTCACCTCATCCATAAGTAATGGTACTCTTGATGGTATATCTATAATATATTTTATAATGACTCTATAATGATTTATCTCAAACTATTGATGATAAATGGTATCTCTAATATAAAATATCATCCCATATAAAACAATATGATACTAAAAATAACCAATATATAACTCATAATAATGGGAAAGATGTGGAGGATGGGTGTAGGAGTAGGATAAGAAGTGGGGTCTGTAGTTGGAGGTGGAGGAGTGGGAGATACTAGTGGAGGTAGAGGAGAATTCAGAAATCATCTTTTCATTTTGGAAAACAATGACAGTACCAAAGCTCTTATATTTTCCTCCATAATCACATGAATGTCTTGAAATTGAGTCTCCAAAGATTATATTTTTTTTATAAAAACCCTCCACTTTAGAACTTGAAGAGTATAGAAACACATTTTTCACCTATATGCTTGTCGGGTATCCTTGTATATGACCCAGGTGTTCTGTATTTCCCAATGTTGTAGCTAAAATATCCTTCCTAACCTCATCTTAAAAGACCCCCTGTATGATATGCTACATAATATAATTTT